>OU342697.1:9542500-10792500 GCA_910589285.2 Mythimna ferrago | reverse complement strand
ACTGATCATGTTCCATAAAATTCTATCACAACCAAATAGTGACGATGTGAAAGATTGGTTCGAATTTATGGCCCACGTCTTGTGATTTACAATTGTTTATGATGCGATGGGACTAAAGTCTGTCTAAAAAGTCAACCGACTTGGGTAATCTAATAAAATAATCAAATTCTTGAAATCTGATGTAGTTAACACAGGTTGAGCAATCAAGGTTGCAAAGAGATGATCATTTTTAATGTTTCCGTAGCCAAATGGCAAAAAACGGAACCCTTATAGATTCGTCATGTCTGTCTGTCTGTCCGCCCGTCCGTCCGTCCGTCCGTCCGTATGTCACAGCCACTTTTTTCCGAAATTATGAGAGCTATACCGTTGAAACTTTGTAAGTAGATATATTTTGTAAACCGCATTAAGATTTTCACACAAAAATAGAAAGAAAGCAATAAATATTAGGGGTCCCCCATACTTAAAACTGAAACTCAAAAATTTTTTTTTCATCAAGTCCATACATACGTGTTATCTATGGATAGGTCTTCAAAAATGATATTGAGGTTTCTAATATCATTTTTTTCTAAACTGAATAGTTTGCGCGAGAGACACTTCCAAAGTGGTAAAATGTGTTTCCCCTCCCCCTCTAACTTCTAAAATAAGAGAATGATAAAACTAAAAAAAATATATGATGTACATTACCATACAAACTGCCAACGAAAATTGGTTTGAACGAGATCTAGTAAAGTAGTTTTTTTTAATACGTCATAAATCTAAAAAAATACACTGTTATTCACTATTGATCAAAGTTACAACGAAGTACAAGAATTTTTATATTATGTTACTTGCTGCTACGGAACCCTTCATGGACGAGTGCGATTCGCACTTGGCCGGTTTTTTTTACAAATAGAATCGTATAAAAATTGCTGTACCATACTAAAATAATAATAAAAACCGTAAAAATACAGTCATCAGATATCCCTTTTTAAAGTTTTTTCCGTCCCTTATTACTCTCTCGCTGTTCTTTTATATCACTCTTCACACAATTTACTCCTTCTTTTCCTCTTTTGGCAAAAAATCTACTTAGTACAAAAAAAAAATGTATGGCCGCGCCTCGAAGATGCGACAAGTGGGCGTCCATCGCAATTTCCAATTGTGTGTGCAGTCACACAAAATTTTTCAGTCATGTATATTCAACGAAGCGAATGGCTAAGTTAATTGTTCGCGTCATTGTAACAACAATTTGAGACACACATCACAAAGGTACTTAAAAAGATTTTTGGTGTATTTTATAAAGGACATCATCTTCCTGGTCTGAACCCTATGCAGAGGCGTAGGGTGGACTAATTTAGACGTTCTTAAAGATCCCTCCCTTGCGCGTGGCTCCTTTGAATGCGAAGCCATAGGCGAGGGCCCACTTCTCCCACGCCTGGCTACGCTACTGTCCTTGTGCATTTGAGGGCGGCGCAGGGCACTAAAAACGAAAAAAACATTCTCGGTTTTTAGTCATTATAAGTACAATACATAATTTATTGTAGGTACTTTATAATCCGCGGCTAGGTGTAAATGTTATATATAACGTACGCGTTTGGACGATTTGTGGACATGAGCCCGGCTGAAAACAATATATATATAAAGGGGCGAAGGTAACTAACCAATTTTCTATTTAGCAAATTAGGGACAAAATCAATATTACACAGAATGACTGCAAAGTACGAAAACATAATAATACAGACAGGTATGCAATACATGGGAAGCAACACCCCAGCTTCTGTTGCACTCGATAGTGGGTGGCTGGGGTGGCCGCAGGGTGAAGGCCTCCCAGACAGGGAGGGAAAGTCCGAGGGCGTTTTCGCGACGGAGTGGGGAACATGTTATAAAGGGAGGCTTCTACCTCGCGCCGGCACAGCCGCGCGAACCGGCACGGTGTGTAGACGTGTTTAAAAATGGGACGGTTTTCGCGAATCGTGGTGCATGGAATATGGCGCCACCAATGCATGCATTAAAACAAGCATCAGTATGTGGATTTGAAAAATAAACCACATTATTATAGAGGTTAGTGAATCAAGTCCCTTTCTATTTAAATATAAGTTTTGGAAATTTTATAAAAAGAAATTAATGTTGGAATGCTGCTAAAATGTATTTAATTTATAGGGTTTGCGAAAACAATGTTTGTCAGTGCTGTTATCGTCAGTGAAACGTGGTCAGTATTCTTTCTGATTAGTGTTTGACGACGACTTTAAGTCGTGGCACTAAGGGTTGTTTTCGTTGTTCACACTCAGATTTCGGTTATAGGGTGACTAAACGTGTGGATATCGACAACCGGTCGTCGCGACGTTAGGGTCGGGAACGCATTATAAATTCAGGATATCTAGTCGCGCCGGCACAGCCGCGCGAACCGGCACGGTGTTAAGGCGTGCTCCAAAACTAACGATTTTTTATACACAAAATGCTTCTGTGGTGCTTGGTCGTAAAGGAAAACCTTTACGACCCACGCTAACATACAGGGATGTTTTAATTGCCCTAATTTGAATTACTACCTATTTTTGGGAGGTTGAGATTACTCAAATATGATTAATTGCGATTAACTTTGACATGTGGAAAATAGAAAATTGTACACTATTTTGTCACTATACACGTATGCTATTTTTGTTCGCATAGCTCGTTAAAACAATAAGACAGCTATTTTTCCCCTACATCTCATAGTAAAGTTATCCACCCCTAATGACTTACGAAATAAAACATAAAACTTTGTATACATACATGTCACGTCACGCTAGCCAGCGCGAAATACAGACGCTCTTTAGAATGACTAATTTAGGGTTTTGATGGACCTAATCGATACTGGGGGTAGGGTGGGACAGGGGTGACCAGTTCAAAGCCCCCTAGCCCCCTCGGTGACGCTGGTAGGGCGGGGAACTACGTCATCTGCACTCCACACAGAATGCACTTCGCATGGATTTTAATTAGAGAAATTGTACCCGATAAAACTCCGGTGGAACGTTGATAAACAGAATTTCCATATAATCATCTCCTACTCGCTCTTACTCTACCTTATCTCTAATATCATAATTTATGTGTGTTATATATTTCTTTCATAAATCTGTCTCAATAATCATCTCTTTATTTTCTTAAGATATAATATCATCTTTTTTTGGTGTTTTGCTACCTTCCACATACAATTTGTAAATGTACCTGTTCTAATTTTGAAGTCCAGTTCTCAATAATAAGGCTACAATGTAAAGGGATCTCGGATTACATACAATTTAATTTATCAGCGTGGAGGATTTCACTAGAGAATCCAATCCCGCATCAAAATCGCAAATTTATTATACCTTTTTTGTTTTAAGTACTAATAAATACAAAAACCGGTCAAGTACGAGACGGACTTGCACATCGAGGGTTTCTTATAAAACCTACCTATGTAAATAGTTTGATTCCCGAATCAAGTTTCGTATAAAATCAGCTTTTTCTATGGAACAATATAATATTTAACGGACCTAATCTTTTAGAAAATTGGATTCACATGCTGTGGGGAATCCCCGGTTATAGAACCTAAACTGACATTGATTACGTTACGTTTCAGTTGCGATACAGGACTGGCACAACATAAAATAAAAATTCAAAAATTATTTAACTGCGAGGGAAATCGAAAATAAAATAATTGTTTTCCAGACAAATACTATAATATTTAGCGGACCTTAATCTTTTAGAAAATTGGATTCACATGCTGTGGGGAATCCCCGGTCATAGAACCTAAACTGACATCGATTACGTTACGTTTCAGTTGCGATACAGGACTGGCACAACATAAAATAAAAATTCAAAAATCATTTAACTGCGAGGGAAATCGAAAATAAAATTTTTGTTTTCCAGACAAATACTATAAAAATGTAACGAGTTCCATGTAAAGTTTTTTCATCACTTTTTATTGAGGATGAGCTGGGTCTAATAAATAATCTAAACGGCGGTAGGTCGTCGGAAAGGATCCCGCATTTGCGGGATCCCGCGCTTGCGGGATTGGATTCCCTAGTTGTGACATCACTCCTCTCCATTAATCCTATTCGTGTTAACACATTTTTTATTAGTATTAGTTTGACATTAACTTGATTGGTACTTGTGATGGTCAATGAGAGCTTTGTTTTATTTATTATGTACTTTATGGTATGTACGTATAACGCGATGGGCGGCTTTATCGCATTTCGCGATCTTAGGCAGGCATCCTGAAAGTATTTCTTTTTTAATTTTTCCTTTTATAACTGCAAACCGAAAAGAAAAGTGTTATTTGCTTATGTGTCTAAAGTTAGATGAATCATGTCACCTCACCATCAACGATTGCATCACTACATATCATTAGGTAGGATCAAGCGATAGTTTATTTAAAAAAAAAGCAAGATAAGCAAATGCTTCGAGCCCCACTCATTGGGGTACCTGCCATATGAATTTTAACCTTTTTTGGACAACGAAAATGTAGGCAACTACCTGTAGATGCATCGCTACCTAAGGGCTCTACAAATTTAAAAAATAAAAAAGTTTTTAAAGTATTTTATGAATTGGCTCAGGTTTTGGACCGCTGTCAGTCATCAGGTCAGATTTGTTTAATAAAAACCGTTTTCTATTGTTATTAGCCCGCCATAATCCTACATGGCAATGGTGTCAGAAGCGAAGGCGAACGGCGGCGAGATGGAAGCAACTGCCGAGTTGCCGCCAGCGCTGGCTGAGAAGCCGGCGGGTTTGCCGCCCGGCAAGTACGCCCTCGTCGGGTGGGACATGGATACGACCGGCAGGAGGCTCATTGATGAGGTAAGCTATAAAGAAATGCTTTTAGGGTAAGAATTCACGAAGTGGTTTCCACTCGCGTCCGCCGCCTTTGCGGGTCTGCAACTTCTGTAGAATGCAAATATAAATGTCAAAAGTTGCGCGATGTGCGCGGTTGTTTGCGGCTCCCGCTGCACCGGCGGAAAATCAGTGGATGCACTCAGAGGTTTTTAGGCCTTCTTTTTTAATTCTTCTGTGAAGTAAGTATAACGCAATAGCTCGTTTCTGTTATGTGTCCATGGCGCTCTGGAGCTCAATATGAAAAATAACCACCCGTCTTGCGTTTTTCACCTGCCAAGGTTGCTAGCGGTAATTGCAACCGCGACAGCTTTGTAACCGCACAAAACTCTGGTCTCTTAGTTTAGAAATAAAATAGCAGTTACCTCTTCCCCGGTGTGCTCGGGTGATAACTGCTTCGTGAGTTTTTAGCTTTAGTAGGCTAAGGTACGCCAGGCGAGGTGGTGAGAAGAACTTAACACGTACAGACAAAGGTCTTGTCAAAAACATTCCACAGAATGAGAAGAAGAAAGGGAGGCTTTTACCCTGCAAGTGGAACATAAGACAACTGTTTTTGTGAAGGAGCTCGTTCAGGGAACCAAAGTATTTTGAAGATCATTCTTTTGTGGGTAATTGGTCTTTGTAATCATCTCGATTATACATTCGCATAGATCCGCAACAACTTGGGTGTTGGGCGCCAATAGTAAAATTATCGGTAGCCTTTTTTTTTAGTTTCGAAATCATCCAATGACTTCTCCCCCAGACTTTTACTAATTAAAACCCACTCCTATGTTTCTTCTCTGCCTTGCGTTCTAGGACTACGGGTTTCCCTTTCGGAAGCCAATCCATATTCAGTACATTCAGTAGGCTTCGACACCCTGCTGAGCCCCTGCGGATCGATATACTCTTTGAATCAAGAACAGGAAAAAAGTATGATCTTCTAAATATTATACTGAGCAAGCCCTTAAAGTTTGTGGAGGGCTGTCCCTTACACCTTGTAATATAATCATAAAAACCATTCCGAAAAGCTCAAACACGATAGGGTTATCTAAGTTCCTCCATCATCAGATCAGCTCCATCTTCTAAAATATAAAAATGAATCGCTAAATGGTTGCTAAGCGCAAATCTCGAGAACAGCTGAACCAATTTCGCTAATTATTTTTTTGTTGGGTCTTTTATTGTGAGGAGAAGGTTCTAATGGAAAAAAAATGATGATGAAAATTAGGGTAGAGTAAGGTAAAGTAGGGTAGAGCGGGAGCGATGCCGCGGGCAAAAGCTAGTGTCATAATAATTTTGCATTGTTATGTGATATACATGTGTAAAGTGCGTGACAATGCGATATTATGATGACATGGAGCTGATCTGATGATGGAACCGGAAGGTGGCTATAGGAACTTGATAATTAAACGACACAACCCCATCGAGTTTGGGCTCGTATGATTTGTCTTGACGAGTATTAATTATATAGGTACCGAGCTATAAAAGCTTGCTATGAAAAAATGATTTTCATTAAAAGCTTGTTAATTTGCAAGATTTGATTACAAACATCGGGAAAGGTGAAAATAAATTACAGCTTGTAAAAATGTATATCTTCATGAGAAACAATATCTAAGGTCATTAGAGCTCTATTAAACAGGTACGACTTGATAATATCAAAATTAATATAGAAGCAGAATATTTTAATTTGAACGAGATGCAGAATCAGGACGCGGTCTGCAGCCAGCCTCGTGTCTAGGGTGGGGTTTTAATCCGTAAATCGATACGGGAGAAAATAGGTATTCAACGTCACATGATAGAGATACAATATTACATTTTTTATTTTCCTGGAGGCGTGGACTGATGTATACGATTTCTTTGAAATAGTTCTTAATTTGATGTCGATACGGGAGAAAATAAAAAAATTCGCTCGTGGCATTGGAATACAGATTTATTTTCCTGTTTTGGTCGCTAGTGATTTGACTGTAAGCCTCACGACTGATTTCTTTTTGTATTTTTTAAGTCTTGTCATTGCCTGTCATTTCGTTATTTTTGTTTTAATTTGTTTAACGAATAGTTCAGAAAATCTCATGAATGCTCATGCTCATTCGATGACTCGAAAAACTAATCGACCGACAAATCCTAGTCCTACTTACATACTGCGTACTTAGTTACTAATTATGTGTGCCTTGCGTCTCAACCATTGTGCTAAACGAGTCGTCGGGTAATGAAAAGTCGCCCATTCCTGAAAGGCGATTACTGATCTGTTCCTTGAAGTCTATTCTCAGGGGTGCTCGGCACCCACTGTTTATTTTTTATGGATGCTCGAGCCCCCGAGCACCCACGAAGTCGGCGCCCCTGGAATATAATATTTTAGCCATCGGTACTTTCATCCGTAAAGTTACGAAGCCATGTAATTTTCTTTGTTCTCATCGTTTCATAGCGCGATTACAGGATTTTTATTGAATTTATGACGAGGAGACGGGCTTTTTTTATACGTGGGAAGTAATCAAATATCTTCTCTCGCTCTAAGTAGAGCGGAAATGTCCATAGTGTTAAAAAACCCATAGTGTTCCTTTAGTTGCCCTTTATTGCGAGGGCTGCGGTTCCAGCTAGAACTATTTATATTAGACCGACGCACACGTCGTCGCGTGGCGTGTATCAAGTGTAGCTCTACAAGTCTAGTTTCTATATAAAATGTATGGGAATCGGCGTGTGTGGCACACGTGTGAGCAGTGTAGTTGTATCTTACTCCTTCGAGGATACAGGCTAGGCTTTAGAGCTAAATTTTTCAGCTGTTATTTGTTTTAACCTCTCAGCCACAAGTGTACAGAATTCGGTACACATGGGTACCAGCTAACTTAGACCTTATATTAGC
This sequence comes from Mythimna ferrago, assembly GCA_910589285.2. Classification (NCBI taxonomy): domain Eukaryota; kingdom Metazoa; phylum Arthropoda; class Insecta; order Lepidoptera; family Noctuidae; genus Mythimna; species Mythimna ferrago. The sequence goes on along the minus strand of OU342697.1, from coordinate 10,784,849 downwards.
GTAATAAGGTTTAAGTTAGCTGATATGAGGTGTACCGTATTTGGTACACTCTGAGAGGTTAACTTGTTGATTCTACATGATAAAATTTTAGATTCATCTTTGGATCTTGATACATCTCTGGAACACCTTTCTCTTAGACTATCGGGATGAATCTTTTTACATTCCTTCTATTCGGACGGCAATACAATGTTTTATGTTGTACACTAGCTATCGCTCGCGGTTTTACTCGTGTCTTTCGTTACTGCTCTGCTACTGTGAGTCGTAGCGTGATGTTTTTTAGCCATATATACTATTAGTATAGATATGCACGGATGCTGCAGCTAGGAACGTTTTCGTAAAACCTCTTTAACGGTTACTGGTACCGTATGTGGTATGCAAGAAAATATTGAATGGCTAAATGTAGCTGTAAAGGCGACTTGCAGGATTTTCGAAAAGCTAGTTTATCCACAACACTGGAATCGGAATTTCCTGTCGGAGCCTGGGTTTACTGATAGCTACAATCTGGTGATCTTTCAAACAGGACACTTCTAGGCAAGCGTGCTCCATGGTCGACCACGTCTATGCTTTCCATAAGGTGAAAATGGTCAAGCGCGAACCTATCAACAATTTAAAAAATAAACACGAGAGTACCTTGTTCTTGACATATCAAAGACTGAATGGTTATGGTTTTATTTATACAATCGGAATACAGGTCGTAGGTTTGATGTTTGTTGGCTAACTTTCTTATCAAAAGAGACTAATAATTTTGGTTTTTAAACTGTACAGTCAGTATAAATAGTTATAAATTATTCCCGATTAAATCATTTTTTTATATTAGTTTTGCAGCATCCTGTAGATCACAACTGTAGCCGTTACATAGCAATAGGCCTTCCTTATTATAAAGCTTAAAAAAATCCAGTTAATTATGATGTGGGGTTTTTTTAACTGCACAATTAGTACATTTTAGTTTCACATTGGTTTCGTAGCAGCCAGTATTTTAGAATTGAGTCGCTAAATTGACAGTAAATGTATTTTCAAAGCTGTTTAAATTTTCGGCATAAAAGTTGATATTTTATTTTTGGGAAGTTTTCAAAAATTTTTGTTTAAAAAAAATTTGTAAGATTGTTTATTTTAATAATAGTTCTTCTGACGAGAACGAATGCGAACGTAAATTTGGCGGCGATTATCAAAGTCAGAGTGGCTTGAGCGGTTAACACTGGGTAACAAAGGTAACCAGTGGTATCCAGTTCTCGTCCTACTACTGACTTTATGCATTTTTTCTTCCAGACCCTTGTTAGAGTCAAAATTTCACTTTGTATGAAATATTTTCTTTTTTTCACGGTCTTGCAACGCTGTTGCGCGTTGACGCACTGAAAAGGCCATATAATAAGGTATTTTTGGCAGTGTTTTCAGGCAGAATTTTTGGTAATTTTTTACTCTATCGATTGATATAAAAAAATCAGTCGATTATTTTTTTTCTCACCTCTAGTAACATCATGTTTTCCAGGCTTTAACAAATATATTTTGCATTCCTATAGTACAGGTCTGCAAAATATATTTTGAATAATATTCATTTAACTTAAATTTTTTAATATATTTTTTTTAACCCGGCCGCCCAATACAGATGGAGTTTTATCATACCAAAGCTAACCGTCGTAATCATCTCGAGAGTTTTTCTTGAAATTATTCTCTAAATAATCGGTTCTTTTCCAAAAAATATTTTGAATCAATAAACCCCATTAATATTTACGTACGTGTAACCATGTGTTTCTCCCCAACCATTCCTATAAACAAGTACATCTAGCGCACATTGGTCCAGACAGATACCTGTCTCGTTCGAACTACTCGTAGTCTCGCACGTTGCGCTGTAATTGCCGTGTAAAATAGATAGATGGCAATATTAACAGTTTTAATATTGGTTGAAATGTTTGGACTTATGGTAATTTATTATATAATAATGTTCTAATCATTATTACACTTCAGGTCTTGAGTTCTTGACTAGTTTTCATAGTACGTTTAATGAATAAGCGAAAGAAGTAAAATACCAAATGCAATGCTTCTAGCAACATACTTTACGGAATCTGATGCTGCAACAATATTTAGTGGCTTTTCCCTCTTCTAGAGAGGAGGCCTGAGTTTCAGCATTATAAGCGGATTATGATTACGCTTATCGATACTTCTATACTAATATTATAAATGTGGAAGTAACTCTCTCTGTCTATGTTTTCACGGTTAAACTATTGAACCAATTTTGGTGAAATTCGGTACGAAGGAAGATTTTGCTCCAAAGATGGACTTCGCGTTCGCGATAACCAATATTCACGCTGCCGAAGCCGATGGCAGAAGTTTGTAGTAATGGCTTTGATGGCAGGCAGTCTTTCTCTCTCCACTTAGAGCGGTATAACCTATTTGAGGACTGGGCACCTGAAAAATAAGAGTTCAATATCGGGCCGTTGTATTCTTCTTCCTGCCCTTATCCCATATAACTTGGGGTCGGCGCAACACGTTTTTTTTTCTTTCATTCTGTCCTGTCACCCGTCACACTATCACTAACTCCCTTTTCTTTCATATCACTACTCACACAATCCATCAGGTCGTCTGTGTCTAAAATGTATGGTATTATTTCAGATATGCCAGATAGCTGCGTACACTCCGAAGCAGTCGTACTCTCAGTACATCATGCCGTACGGGGACCTCAACCCGGGCGCGCGCCGCCGTCACAACGTCCGCGTGGTCACAGTGGGACGTTACCGTATGCTCAAAGACACTAATACTCATAAGGTAAGCTATTTTATTTTTGTAGGAAAAAGCAATGATTGAGGACAGTATGGAAAAACATCCAAGGTGATTGGCTTATCTGCGGGATGGTTCGAAAGAGTTATTGCGGCCCTGGAACGCAAAGGGCAACAGGTGTGTTTTTAGTCAGTAAAGGCCTGACACTCCCTCTCGCCCCACCCAGATCGGGAGGAGTTATTGATGACATCCTACCTCAAAAAAAAAACGTGATCAGTATATATGAGAACTAAAAATTCAATAATATCTAGTGCTGAGTGGTAGATCACTCAGCACTAGCACAAAATAGATAGATACAGAAGTCAATCTACATACAAAGCGCGCTCGAGCAACGCACACATAGACACCGCTCACGGACATGATATCTCGGTCGCGTCTCGGACCACTCGTCGAACAGTTCCGGCTCAAACGCTCATTAGTGTGCATCCACCGATCGTAGGTATAAAAAGTGAAGTACATACATGAGATTGTCTTCTGTACCTATCTATTTTGTGACACTAGGCCAGCCCACTCCCTCCACCAAAAAGGCCCGTGTATCATTAGTTGGTACATTATATTCTGGTTATGCTTACGCCATGCTTGGGAAAGTCTAACTCATCTTACACTAATTTCATAGAAAATTATCTCAAGGGTATAAAGCATCATAATGTGCTACTCCAGGACACGGTCTATCCGTGTGCCGATATTCATTTAAAACCGTTCGGCCGTTTGAACGTGAAAGAGTAACAAACATCACACACATGAACATGCATCAACTTTCGCCTTTACCCCACTTGGTTTGGTTATGAAAAGTTTTGGTAGTAGCCAATCTCGGCAGCTCTAAATTAAACATTTTCCCAACAGATATTGAAAACAAAGTCTGAGATATCCGCCCTGTCCGACTTCCTGGACTGGCTGGAGAAGGAAAAAGGTGATGGCAGCGTGATCCTCATTTACCATGAGCCTCGTCGTCTTAGCCCCACCATGCTTCTGGAAGCCCTCACTAGGTAAGTTCAGCATCCTTAATTATTAGCCTACTCTATGTTTGTCTTATGTGTGTCTCCTTAGACATCCAGCAGAGAAGAGGCTCCTCATAATTGGAACAGTCTTCTGGTGTTTTTTGACGTTTACGCTGACCCCCGGTGTCTCCTATTCCCGGGGTGAGCGTAAATGGCAGAGAACATTTTTGAAGCAGCAGCAATGGGTAGCTCGCGGTCCGACCGTTCGGTAACTGTCAGGACCGAGCCCAAGTCGTCCACGGCGCGCACTCACTGTCCTCGCACGCCTCAAGGAAATGTCCGTAACAACAGGGGCCCAGCTGGGTCGAAGCCTACTGGGGTCAGGGAAAGCTCCGATGTATGGAATGCGCAAAGCAATCCCCACTCTGACGCCAAGCGCTCAATATTCGTGCCGATAACTATACACAGGATCATCCTGGTTTAAGAGTCAGAGCTCAAATTTTGTATTGACTTATTGTGTGATTTTTACTAATATGTATGTGTCTTTGTATGTTTTTTACTAATATGTAAAATATTATCATTGTATAAGAAAAATATGCGACTGTTTCTTATGTCTTTGACTAGTTTTTAGCTACGTTAACGGGCCAAGATTATTATTATTAGATATACCTAAGTCGTCAAATCTGTTTTAAATCTAGAATTTTTTTTATCATAAACAGTAAAATTATCACCAAATTACGTGATACATGTATCTAATAAAATGTAGTGACCCTTACGACATCTTTGGACAACCATCTACAATAGCAGTACTCGCAATGAGTTCGGTAAGTCAATGTACACACCCTCCCCCAATTACGCGTAGTTGAAGTCATGTACGATGTCGATGCCGGTTTTAATAGACAGATGGCGTTCGTTCGATTAGTTAAAGGATAGCTCAGATCCAGCATCCCTAAGCTAATTTGTTCACGTTATCTACTTACTATAGCAGATTTACGAAAACTATAGATTTACTTCACCTCAAAATGAGCATAGCACAGCTTTTGGCGTTTTTAAGTTATTTTGCTTATGAGCTAGGCTAAATATTTGATAATATTTTTAATTGGAACTTGGAGTATTTTTATGATTGCGTCGGAAGTTAACTGTTTTTCTGTCGTTCAAGACTATAAAATAGCAAAGGAAGTACGCCAAGTTTAAAACAAAAAAAATGCGAATACGTGAATTTCGATTGAATAGAGGACAGTTAACTACTTACGTACATTAGTCCACCATGGACTAAGGTGGGAGAACCAAACCCAGATAATGATTATACTAGAAACATTCGTACGGCGTTGTTCCTAAATAAAGCTATGTGAAATAGAGGTGGGAGGAAAATCGATAAAGTAAATGGAGCCCCTCCTTTACTTTACCGATGATTTCTTCCCACCTCTCCTCTTCTCTCTCACCATAAGTTAGACCCAACAAACATAGAACAAGAACAATATTTATGATAGATTTTAATTTTTTTGTATGGGTAACGAAATAATGCTTACTTGCAGTCTTGCGTTTATTTGGTCCAAAGCGACCTTGTATTTGTAGACGTATCAGGCTACGAAGAACAACCTGGGATTTAGTCAGTAAAAGTCGGACATGCTCTCTCGCTTCATCCTAGAGCAGAAGACATTGGATGAATTCTGACCTCTAAAAAACAAGATATTTGGGCTGTTGTCCACACAACCTTTTATTTATTTATTTATTACACTTCATGCAACATAAAGGTACAAAGGCGGACTTTATGCCTTAGGCATTCTCTACCAGTCAACCTAGGGTGGTGAAGAGAAAAGATGGCAGGTGCATAAAAAAAAAAGAATAGTTTGATAAGAAAACAAGTGTACAAATATTTATAAAATAAACATACTTAAATATTCAATATAATATAAACCTACATATATATACAAATATGTATAATTTATATAAGGTAAATGAAAGGATTTTTGAGACTACTCCGCTATTTGTGTTGAAAATGAAGCCGCAACTTCCGCTTAAATACATACCATAACCATGCGTCCAAGCGCGAATTTTTCGTCCATAAACCTTTTATATGCTGACGGCATATTTTTACACAGGTACAAGCTGCTCGACCGCTTCAAGTCAATAGTAGCCGGCTTCGCCGACAGCTATGCACTGGCCGCAGACAAATGCAAGGCCACAGTTAAGTCTGTGTCCCTGCGCGTGTTGGCGCGAGTGCTGCTCGACGCGGACTCGCTGTCCGTGGACAGCGCGCTCGAGCGAGCCACCGCGGCCTACAGGATTGTGGAGCATCTTGCACAGGGTAAGACATCGTCATCATCATATTATACTTGTCGGTTCAGGATGCCGATCAGAGTGGGAATTTCCTCCATAGAACATAATTATATTGTGTGGGTAATGAGCAATATACAAACTATTCCTGATTTATTATGATTTAAACCCTATAATTATTTATTTATCCTCACATTGGAACTCCTTGCAGCAATTATACCAATGGAGCACAATTGTTCAAAATCTTTAAGCTACTTTTTAACATCATGTGCGCAGTAGAGTGGTAGTCATCATGATGTACACTTTAGGTATTTACGAGCCTCGAGACAGTTTCTATGTACAGTTGTCCACACAAAGTCCAAAGATCAAGAGAACTCACTTGACACTTGACACGCGGTTGATCACTTCTTTTATTGCCGAACTCACTGCGAACTTCATGCCAGACTTCGTTAAGCGGTGATGAAGTCCGAAACCGCCGTCGTCCCCTTTGTCTAACTCCGTATTCTCATACGGCCAGTTTGACAAATTAGAGCCAGTCAATGTTGATCTCACCAACATACCCACTTTAATAAAATAATGATTAATCGGTGTCATTCAGCTTAGCCACGCTCCTTGACCAATTAGATCGTACTGTCTACCTGTACTACCTCACTCGGTGATAAATTAAGCTAGAACTACATTGCGCACATTTGAGCCACGTACGCCGATCTGGGCGTGACGTTCGCCATACATTTTATCTGGAAACTAGACTGTTAGAGCTACACTTGATCCATGCCACTCGACGCAATGCCATGCGACGGTAAGCCGACCCATCGGTCCCAGAAATTTAGCGGAAGATTGATCACGTAGTTCTGTGTTTAGCGTTCTAAAGTTGTATTTTTTTTAAGTATGTCTTGTATTTTTTTGACTTATTCACTAGCTGCTATTAAGGTAGGTACTACATTGCTGACATGTGTGCCTCACACGTCGATCTGGGCGCGTCGGTCTCCATTCATTTTATAAGGAAACTAGACTTGTAGAGCTACAATAGACCCACGCCTCGCGACGTCGTTCTACGTACAAATCAGGCGTGTTACACGTGTGCATCGTGTGCATCGGTCTAACGCAGTTCTAGTTTGAGACTAGCTTTTTTCCCCAGCTTTACTCCAAGTCAAAGGCCAAATGACTTGACATGAGATATACAACAACATTGCAGCTTCTTATCAGTATTTTGGTAAATATGTAATTGATCATTTGTATTAGTACTTTCAAAGATAAAGATTAAATCTTACAGACAAACAGTTTTTCTTCTTCATAAAATTATTTGAGAAATTATGTCATGTAAAATCTATATTATAGAGATGATATCCTTGACACGTTACAAAGTTCGGAAATATAAAACGAGTGTACTAGAATCGTTTTTCCTGTTCATATTTTGTTTAACTGTCCTTCTTTACGTAATAAAAGAACCAAGTACTTTTATAGTATTGATTTAATATCAAATTCTATTGATGTTGTTTTCCTTAAATGCTATAAATAGAATCTTGTTTTGTGCGTCAATATCCTGTTTTCGCCTACATTGAGTCGTGGTACATCTCGCCTACCTCGTTACCGAAACGGATCTTGAGCGCTGGCTTCAAGTTGCGCAGAAGTCAAATTTTCAGTCTATTTAGTGGTGCGAAGTGGGACGCGGGGGCGGGGAGTGTCAGTGGTTGGCTCGCCGCGCCATCTGGTCATAGACGTCACTCGTGATTCGCTCCCTGCGTTGCTGCATGTATCTGGCAACGACGATGATTGGCTCGCCAATGTATGGAATGCGCAAAGCGATCCCCACTCTGACGTCGAGCGCTCAAGATCTGTGCCGGTAATTGTATTTAATATTGACAATGGACTTTCCTCTCAAAACTTTCCTCTCGTTCGCATTTATAATTTTTTTGATGAAATGTTCTTTTTTAACGATAATCGGTCAATGTCCAGTATCCGATATGTCCTAGGACCAAAAATTCGAAGACATGTGACATCCACTAATCTGCACTGGGCTGGTGGATTGCAGCCCATTCCTTCTCCTAGAGAGGAGGCCTAAAAAGTGTAAATACAAGTTATTCATTATTTTTTGAGGAAACAAGGATTGTGAGTAAAAAAGAACGTCTCTTATTATAGATGCATTATTATTTACGCAACGGATGGAGGGGAAGAGGGAGGCCAAAAAAAAGATGGATGGATTGTGTGAGAAGCGACATGAAAGAAAAGGGAGTTAGTGATAGCGTGACGAGTGACAGGACAGAATGGAAGAAAAAGACGTGTTGCACCGACCCCAAATAAAACGGGACTAGGGCAGGAAGATGATGATTATTTACGCAATATCATAGGATGAGAATATTGCGAGGATAAGTAACTCACGTTAGTTTGACTGTAAACTGGACTAAAATAAATTCTCGACGAAACCCTAACACGACTTTGAGTTAGCTTTAGAATATTTATATACAACTACACATATATTTATACTCGGTGATTTTCTCAAGCTAAATAGTGTTTAAATTGTGAATAGGAAACGTAATTTTTAATGAGCTTGTAGTAAATTGATGAATGATGCTAGAAGTAACAAGGGAAACTATATTGATATATATTTATATCTACCTATATATCATACTAAAATGTCAAGATGGATAACGGTTATTTACTGTGTATCAAAGTTCCTATGACTGTGGTGTGTAAGGAAAGGGTTTTATGAACAAGACTAAGTATTTATTTCAAATAGGCTTGTCAATTATTCGAATAAACTACTGGCTCGTTCTTCACAAGTTCTGACTTCGCGGTAATTATTTTCATTTTTGTTCAAGAAAGTAACGAACGTTTTATTGTCCCTAGGCGAGCAGCAAGAAGTGGGCGCGGGCGGCGAGGGCGCGTCGGCCAGCAAGGACATGGTGGAGACCGCGCGCACGTGGGCGCGCCCCGTGCACACCGAGCTGGACGCGCTCGCCAGCCTCAAGAAGCTGCTCGAGAGGTAACTCTTGCAGCAGGCTCTTTCCTACCTGGATCCCCGTCTCTCTTTTATCGTTTTACCTAGAGATAAAACATTAGTCTTTTTTTCCTGCTTTATTTTACGATACATTGTGGCCAATTAACCGCACACCCTGGCAACCGCGGGTTTATTTTGTTCCAAGGACTTAAATGCCTTTCTACTGAAGTGGAGAGAAGAGTGCTTGAAATCTCCACTTCAGTGACAACATTGTAAGTGGAGAGGAATGGAGCTGAGTGGACTAACTTCCAAACAAAAAAATAAATAAACACCGACACAACGGACAGAACGGAGTTGAGCAGGCTGTGATGTTGAGCAGAGAGCACAAAACAGAGGGAAGCTCAACTGTACTCCGCCCCGATTCTCTTCAATAGAAACCTCTATGCCACTTTTCACTGCTTTTCTCCTCAGCTATGTATCAGTGGAATCGCTTTATCAAACCTTCTCTGCCCTACAATCTAATCCAAAGTGAATGTTGTCAACCTTAGGCAGAACACGTTCCGGCCAGTATTCGCTCCGCTGCTGCGCTCGGCGCGGCCGGAGCGCAAGCGCGTGACGCAGCTGCGACGTCTGCTGGCAGACGCCGGCCTGCTGTACGACCAGCTCAAGGAGGCTTGGCAGGAACAGAAACTTGTTGGTGAGTCTATTTACCTTGCCCTTACGAAAAATACGCTGCAAAACGTAGCGCAGCGAACACTTTATTTTTTTTCGTGGTGGAAATCCGCATCGATGTTCTCCGCCGGGGTAAGCGGAAGCTTAAGGGGTCTGTCAGACTCTTACTGACTAAAACCACACTTGTGACGGGAGCTGCGGGTGCAGTGTGACTTTCACTGCCCCAGACTAGTGTTGACCCGCCGCTCACAGTCCCGTAGTTGGGAATGACCTCCCTATACCTACGTCTAAGAGAGAGGCATGAGGAACACTACGCGCTACACCTACCGAGTGGCGAACACCTGCCCAGCCCAACTGCCAATTACAAGTTGGATATTGGCATTAGCCTCGTTAGAGGTCATTCAAACCGCAGGTACAGCAAGCACGATAAGATATTAAGGCATTAATTGAGACAGCTTCACAATAAATAACATTGTGGTTCAGGTCTCTGCCAAACTTCATCAAATGCAAAATTATTATCAGATGTAAAGTGATCTCGGTGGGACAAGTTGACCATTATTTACGAGAACTGAATCTGAGGAGTAATTGCTTACGCCTTGATCACACGTACCGAGTAAAAGGGCGAGACAGTAAAATGTTCTCGGTCGAGCACTCGCCGCTTTGTTTATACGTACCGAGTATTCGGCCGAGAGCACTGTCTCGTCCGTTTACTCGGTACGTGTGATCAAGGCATTAGGCTCAGCGGAATTATGCCGCACTATCTCTTCACTGTAGCAACAGCGACTGTAACTTGGCGAAAACTACTTTCGGAATAACAGGTCCAAAATTTTTTTTTTTTCTATCCACATATCTATCTATACATACATCTGCGTGACTATGAATTTTAAGACATTTTACGAATCATATTAATTTAGCGGAACAATGTTTTCAGGCTTGGAGAAGCAAATGGCTTCGCTGGCCGTGACCGCTAAGGAGGAAGACATAAAAGAACTGATTGAGATATTTGACTGCCACTTCGACCCCGCCAAGGAGCCGAAGGGACCAAAACCAAGAATTCCAAGGAATAAGAATAGGGTGAGTTAATTGTTGTTTTGTTACACTTTATGTGGGTACAGGTACTGAAAAAGAATAGAGAGAAGTACGTAAGAAAAAAGATGTCAAGACACGAGTGAGTGAATGTAAGTCAGAAAAGATGGTTTTGAGAAAATTGCGCTTAGTGCAAGTTTGTACTAACTTTTCGTTCTGAAAAAAATATTTGACTCGATTCTATGCTAAATGCATAGAATCGAGTCAAATATTTTTGCACAACCATTGAATATTGGGACAGGGACATAACCTAACCTAATGGTATTTTTTTTTAAATAGTAACAAAATAAACCACTCCAAACATTGTTGTTGGGCAGTGAAAATCACATAAAGCAAATTTTCTTCTTATAAACATTGTTTATGATAAATTAAAACAAATGAATTTTCTGGAAAAAAGGCTTTGTTTTTTACTTTTTAACAATTCAAAAACTATAGCAGAAGGAACAATGATTCAATTTTCATTTCATTGATTGATAAATTGAGCGAATGTGTCATAGAGAAACATCATGATTTGTATTCAAAAGCTCGCTTTTTTTTTTGTTAAAGAAGACCGTGGATTGCTTTAAACATATTACAAATCAAAAGACACCCCCAATCTCCCATATTTTTCTGAGACAGTTATTTCTTTCTCCTATAAAATTTTCTTAAGTTTTCACTGCAGAGCAACTGAAATTTCTTGTGTGTTAACCATTGGGGAAAAAAAAAACAACAAAAACTCCCAGATCTGACAACAACGGCTTACGATATTTTCATACTGCTCTAACTGTTGTTACTGATATAGAAAAATTGATCAAATATTTTATAGAAAAATAAAAATGCTTGCAATTATTTCGTGTTATGAATAACGTAATGTTGTGTATCATTCCAGGCCGCCTCATCGGCCGGCGAGACTGGCGAGGCCGAGGGCAGCACCAGCGAGTCGCAGAACAGCTCGCCACACAACACACCCAATAAGACTACCAGTGGTAAGTAGTTACTTTATTTACTTGATTAAACCAAATCTGTCGCTTGTTGGCTTGTCGGATTTCTACTAGTTGCATTCCGAATATATTTCCACCGCACAGACGTACGCCGATGCGCCATTGGTACACATGGCAGACATCCCAAACAGAGTCATATGTACCTACGCACAAAATGTTTTGGGAACATGCAATGTGCGTACGTACGACTGTTTAACGCAGCTTTTTGCGTTAAACAGTCGTTAAACAAACGGATGCGTGAGCATCTCCATACAAAACTGGTATTTTCTATGAACAAAAGCTGAATTGAACTGAATAAGTGTAGTTAGTCCGTTAATCCTCAAGGTGGACCATTGCGGCCTTCTTTCCAGCCAGTCCACCTCTCTCTAGTAGCAGATTAGGACTCCTAGGTTATTCAGGGTATCTTCAGTGATCCAAGGGTTTGTGTACGTATATGAATGACGCCCATGTTCTCAACCAGCACTTGTGTGACCGCCCAGCTATTCTTTACCTTTCCGTTTGGGGAAATCTTCCTAAATACTTTCAGTTATGTTAGACGACTAATAACCTCATAGAGTTTCCATCCACTACAATGAGTCGTGAGTTTGGATTGACTTACAATAAAATTGTTCTTCACATTTTCTCTTTTTGGATGTGGAAAATCATCAAATAACTTCTCACGCTTTGGGTGGGGCGACAGGGAATGTTAGACTTTTACTTTTACCCACATGTGTTCCTTCAGTTACCCTTTGCGTTCCATAGCAACGGTAACTCTTTCGAACTTTCCCACAGTCCAAAACCCATCTCTATTTGTAGAAATCCTGACTAATATGTTATAGTTCTATAGTTTTTGCCTTCATGGAGAACGCGTGAGTCTGCATGTGTGTCTGTATGTTATAGCTATGATTGACACCACGTCTTATACCATTTCATTTTACAGATGCGGCGGCGGTGGGCGATTCTAGTCAAAAAGTAGCACCCGCGGCGGCCGATACCGCGGTTGCCAACTAAATATTATGCGTTCAACTTCACAACTTACTCTTATATTAAAGCTTAGTATTTTCTACCATAGCTGTCGTTAAGTATACTAAGCAGCTCTCGGGTTAGCGACGCCACGAGGACGTCTGTTCTTCGTAATATTTGTTTAAGGTCCAACACCAGATGACATTGAATAATCAACTTAGAAATCAGTGTTATAGAGTAGAAAGTTAAATGTCACACCAAGTCTATAGAAAAGTTCGTCGTAGACGTTGTTTTCTGTCTCTTATTACTGTGTGATAGTCGCTTTCTTGAAGCTAGATTGTGTCATTGTATTTCTCTGGGTATATTACTACCATCATCGGAACTGCATAAATATTTCTAGATCTTAATCATGCACTTGGCATGTCTTATCACGCAATTAATACTAAGGAATTTACAGTAGTACGCACTCGATTTTGTCAAGTGTTTATGCAGTAATACTTGTAAGTACTAGCTTCTATGACGTCACATTTGGTGTGAGGCCTGTTATTTATGTAGCACGGATTAGGTAACGAAACATTAGAATTGGTTTTCTGAGGACGCAAAAGCTGTTTCTTCACTTAGGAAAACAGCTACAGACCAATGTATGTACGGTCGTGCGTCACATTATGGCACAGTAAAAACTAATATCTAGAGATAGCGAGTCTCCTAATCCGTGCCTGTTGTTATGATTTGCTAAAATTTATTATGTAAGGGATTGCAGATGTTAGTTAAACGACACATCACTGCTTGTAATATGGAACGTGCAATTTTATAAGTGCAATTTATTTTTGTCAATTAGGTTCATTATACATCACATTTATTTACAACAGAATTTTTAATATTATAAAAAAACTACGTCTTCGAAATCGACGGGGTTTTAGGAGACCTATATTCGTAATCATCCTTTCACTGCGTTGGTTTTTTTGGAACCATTTCGTCGCTAATTCGAAAGCTTATACATCGGAGCCATAGAGATGTGACAAAACATTTATTCGTATTATACAACTAGGTTTAAGTCTCCTTTGGAATTGAGAGATATTTGTTTTGCATGTAAACGCGATGGACGACATTCTTTTTTTTTTAAATACCCACTTTTTTTTTTCTTTTGCTTACGCATAAAATATTTTTTTTTTTCTATATATAGTTGGTAATGTAGATGAGTGCCTTAGCAACTCAGTGTAATAAGATAAAAAAAAATTATATCCCATATAATATTTTGGCCTTACCTTTACTTACATTGTTCGCAATGTCATATACGCATATTTTGTATGGTCAAGTTATTTTAAAATATTGCAATTATGTTACGCGGTAATGACGAAAAAAACTTTTATACATTTTTAAAAATTATAATAATTATAGCGGTTTTAACAAAGGCTTCAAACGAAGCGATATTTATTTTGGTTAGGTCCTAGCGAGTGCAATATCATGGAGTTTTGTACAATGCGGACATATTGAGTACAATACAGTACTCGTTTTATTTATTCAAAGATACCTTTTATTTATTTCGTGTGTGAAATCACAGGAACGGATGGACTGATATTCACATCCGATATTTAAAATAAAAAAATATATTTATTTTTTTTCTTTCATTTTGCGTTGGATATGCTGGCTATTACTGTAACACTTTTTTTTGCTGACTCAATTACGTCACTTTTTCGTTTGCCATAGAACATTTCGATAAAATAAGTTTTTTTGTTCATCATACAATAAGCAAAGTAATGGAAAAAGTGTGTACCTATTAACTTACCTCTAATTTAGTTAGTTTTAACATAGACTGTACATATAATTTAATTTCTTATTTTGTTCAGATCTCTAATAAATATGTAAGTCTATTTGTGTTGTTTTATTTTTGTCTTTTAGTTGTAAGTAGTCTTATTTGAAAACTAGAATTGAACTGAATTATATCACGAAAGTTACAAACAGGGAAATGAAATGAATGATTGTGGTTCTGTAATGGTGTCCAGACCCGGCGAATGCGCCGCCCGCGAGCCGCTCGCGAACGGCTCGCTCGCACTCGTCCCCTGCGCCGCACGCGCCGACTACGGACATGAAATGCACGCGCGCAGCTCGCAAGCGGTGAGCGAACGGCGCATTCGCCAGACTCGCAAAGGAAGCGACTTTGTTTTATACTATGTAATAGAGATGTAAGTTGGTGGCCTGGAACAGTGCGACTGGGTCGCGGCAGACCACGAAGGAGATGGCGCGATGAACTAAACAGATTCCACTAGAACTGGCAATTTGACTGTTTCTTTGGGCGCTGCCATTTTTAGATAAGCACTTATAAGTCGATCGTGTCTAGTGTCGGCGGTTGGGAAAGCAGAGTTGATATTCTCTGTGCCTCAGCAGCGTTACCGTCACAGAATGTGTAACCTTACATTATTTTATCATATTCAGGAGTAGAATATCCAGCTATAGTCGGCACTTATGAAGGCACAGCACAGCATAAGATACGCGGCAACAGTTATGAGCATAAGCAAGCTTAACATGACAAGGAAATTATTGTAGTATTTTTTACATTAGGCTTAATTTTATTTTTGCACTAGACATTTTGTATGAAGTATTACCTAACAAGAGTTACAAAAAAATTAAATCTTTGGTTAGCGATATAATTGCCAAAGTTTTAGTAATTTTTGGACTTTTAAGTATTTAGCTAAAAAGATCTGTTACGGCATCAATTATGATTGATATATAACTTAAACAGTGCAGTCGCGCCGGCTGGCTTCAAATGATTCAATCTGGGATTTTGCATAAAAAATCTAAAAATCTTACTAACTCAAAAACTACTGAATATCGGTAGAACATTTGGTGGCTTAAATTGTTGCATATTAGCCCTACCATGGCGTCATGCAAGAAATACGTCGAGTTACCAGTAACCATAGACAAGAATAGTATAAGTACTAACGTACCAGTAACCTTGTATAATCAAGGAGTGGACGTCCCACCAATACACAATAAAAAGTTTTGGGAACACATCAATGTGCGCACAGCTAGAGTGTTATTCCCTCCCGGAGTGTTTCCTTCTTTATTGTACATAACTTTTACAAAATATACACAGTACAATAAGACAGCCGATGTACAATTGCCAAAACGGATCTTGAGCGCTCGGCGTCAGGGTGGGGATCGCTTTGCGCATTCCATACATTGCGAGCCAATCGTCTTCGTTGTTAGATACATGCAGCAACGCAGGGATCGAATCAGGAGTGACGTCTATGACGCGATGGCGCGGCGAGCCATTCCCTGACACTCCCCGCCCCCGCGTCTCACTTCGCACCACTAAAGAGACCGAATATTTGACTTCTGCGCAACTTGAAGCCAGCGCTCAAGATCTGTGCCGGTAATTGTACATAGGCGAGCTTAACCCAAAATGGGTTTTCTTACAGCAAACCTTAATATCTTTACAAAAAATTATACGCGTATATTATGAGGATAACTGAACTAAATGTACAACAAAGATGGAAATCAATTCGTTTCATGATGTAACTTTGGGGTTTTTAAGTCAAGAGTAGGTAGGTACAATAGGTATAGTCTGTCTAGTAAGTTAAACGACTTGGATTTTTTTTTAAGGAAATTACAAATCTAATGTTGGCAACCGGAATTTCAGTTGTCATTCACTTGTTTTTTGAGATGATAGTTCTACAACAGATCTTGATCGTAGTATGGCTCATAGATGAGAATAAGACAAGTATAGATGGCCGTCTCTCGGTTTTGTACTTTATACTGCCATCTATCCGCCAGACCCCGTACTACTTAGAAATACACACACACACGCAGATGTATCGTACGAAGCTACTACATAGACAGGATGACCTAGGATGACCTTTTACCGGCGGGAAAATTAAAAGAGTGATTATAAACCTCAAATACAACTTTTTCTAGGACCAATAGACTTTTGTATTGGTCCTAGAAAAAGTTGTATTTGAGGTCTAGAATCACTCTCTTCATTTTCCCGCCGGTAAAAGGTCATCCTGTAAATACACAAATTTATATCCAGTTATTAATATTATCCAGTTACTTTTGGAGGTGCTACTAGTTGTGTATTTAAAAATAGCCAGTAGTTACTGTTTATTACATGCTGTATTTTATTAACAAAACGAAATTAAAACTGCCTATTATTAAATACACAATGAGTTAAGGAAAATATTATGAAAGAAAACATTTTTTTTTCCACGAAAATGTTTATTTATTAAATCTTTTATGGCGTACATAATAATTATGAGCTAATTGTTTCATTTGGTCATTCTCATCCCAAATTGTGTTTTTGCCACATAACAAATTACTTACATCTTTGCACCAATTGAAAATGACTAATATTATGCTTTTTTTTAAAAGAAATTCTTTTAATTTAAGTTTATGTTGGTCGCATTGAATAAATTCGAGTGAAACAAGTGTGGTGGTTACCAATTCTATATAATTAACTATCTCTTTGGATTCACAATTCGTTTTCAAAATTTCAATTGTAATAATTTCTATATTTATTAAACATTCCAGCAAACTTTTACTGGGATAGTGAAGGATACATTTACTCGTATTTTTTTTTAAAGTAATAAACTTCAAGTATGACAGATATGTTTCTTCACTATCCGCTTCTAATGATTTTTTACATTCAATGCAATTTTTTGAATTTTTTTTTGTACATTAAATTAATTAGCCAGCCACAACAATAAGCTACTGCTGCACACTTCTCTATTTCGCTTGGAATTTGACTCGATAATACTACGCCTATAGTTTTTAATTGTATATTTAAATGATTAAAATCAATTTCTGTAGGTTCAGGTAGGGGCCTGGGGATATTTTGACTTAAAATATATTTTAAGCTCTGTAGGCAATGACTATCGTCACTCTCGCAGTTAGCCCCTACTGACTTAGGTGACACCATATTATTAACCAATAAGGCTTTATAAGATGCCTCAAAAGATACCAGATTTGGCATCACATTTCGTTGCCCATGAGCTCGTATGGCACCAAAACAATTCTCCAGCGGGTCTTGGTTGAAATTGCGCAGCAGTACAGATCGCAAGCCTAAGCCGTGTAGTTTGTTGGTTATTTGCTGAAATGCTTGAATTGTTTTTATCCAACTAGAAATAGATGGAACCAACCTTACTCTATCACCAATAAATTTCATTGTTCTTAAAATTTGTAAGCTCTTATGCCATAATTTGTGATGTGGCGGTTTTGGCGAATCTGCTGACCGATATATTTTGCCGTTTACAATTTTACTATAATTTCCGGAATCAAAAAGCCGATAAAAAAACAGTTATAATTCTGCAGTGTCTGTGCTTTCCTTGGAAACCGGCCAATTTCTGAAAAAAAAAAAAAAATAATAAATTAGATTTCTCACACTTATTACATACAATTTACTCAGAAGTGTACTTTTAGTTATTGAAAAACTCACAGTGGTACTAGTCAGTTTCGAATTAAACTCCCACTTTAGCCATTCATAAATCCCCAAGCGAACGCGGGCGTTCGCGCACCCATTGTCTTTCTATTGTGTCTGTAATTCTCACGATTGAAAGGTTAATGTCAAGGAAACTGCTTTTCTAGCCTGAACTGTCCCTGGGCAAAGGCTTCCCCCACTCTTTCCATTTCCACCTATCTAAAATTTCTCTAGGAAGCCATCCCATACCTCCATCTTTTCCTCGGTCTGTCGCAACTCCGACTGTTAGGGCTCCAATCTTGTGTTATACGAGCTCAAGACCAGGACAGCATACGGCAGACATGCCCAGGATAATAAAAAAGTAAAAATGATTAAGGTAATTTATTTACCTGCTGTGAATCCCATTGCTACACTGACAGTTTTACTGAAGACTTGTGTGGCGTATTTCACCTTCCTTTTTGGTATTAAATTTGGAATGACATGACGTACGGTCAATTTTGGTATTAACCGCCGTCTTTTGAATCCAAGGCCATTTTGATATAGAGCCTCCAGATGAGCCCATTTTGCAATTTTTTTCTTCCCGTCCAGATAATACTCTAAATTTTTTGTACTTAATAAGATTATTTCTTATGCCTTTTAAAGATGTGGCGGGTCAAAAATTCTTCTGGACAAGTCCAGCTTTAGCTTTTTTGCATCTGTTGAATTCCCCTTGCAGTTTTGCAACCGCTTTATACAGCTCTATTTCAGGCTGGTATTTCAGCCGCCTGCCTGAAAATAAATGAATAGGAATTAAAATTAGTCAATTTTTTTTACTCTGTAGTTGCATGTATAGTGGGCTACATAATAATATTTGTTACAGAATTATGTTGTATAATTTAAAAAAAAGGGTAATGCGAGCTACTGCTCTAAAGTCTCGTCTACCAATCTTAGGTAAAATGACTTATGATTCTGGATCTGTGCCTGATTATACATGATGAGATAATAAACAGACAGGCAGTTTAATTATTATGATATGTAATTAGAGAGCTAATAAATTACTTACTTTTAAAAACATCAGTGTTGCACATTTATTGTAGTAGCCGGTTGTAGCTTATATGGAGCTGGTATTACAGATGGTTTTCTTGCAATGCCTGCAAATAAAACTTCAATTAACATAATATTTGAAATTCCATGCGAACGATGTCGTGAGCAACTGCTTGTTAATAATATTATTATTATTATTTCCTTTATTTGTCTTTTTTACATATTAAAAAAAAACATTTAAAAATACAAAAAATAGTAGCCCACCGGCATCGGGAACAGGGTCCAAGTTGCCGATGGTCAGGGCTCCTGAGAGAGGAACCTCTGGACAATACGCGCCGAGTCCAGGAGTACTGCCTTCTGGATCAATTATTATTATGAGCCCATTGTGTCCCACTGCAGGGCAAAGGCCTCCCTTCCGTTATTCCACTCTTTTCTGTCCTTAGCCACTTCTGGCCAATCCCTAAGGTGACCAAATCGTCACGCCATCTCCTCCTGGGCCTACGGCCTCCGGCGACGCGGTTAATAATAATAATATTGTATTAATATTAATAATATTCCACAACTATCACACAACGCCGTCTAGTCCCAAGCTAAGCAGAGCTTGTGTTATGGGTACAAGACAACTGATAAACATACTTATAATATATTTCTAAATACATACATATTATAGATAAATTACACCCAGACACAGAACAAATGATCGTGCTCATCACAAAAACATTTGTCCTGGGTGGGAATCGAACCCACGACCTCCAGCATAGCAGTCAGGGCCACTAACCACTAGACCAACAGGCCAGTCGAGATAATATTATTAAATATAATCTATATAGTAATTTACTTACTTTTAATAAGGTTGCTGTAGCTACTGGTACTTGCGGCGGGCTGTACATTATCAACAACTATGGGCTCAGGTCTATTAGAGGCAGAACTTGACGGTGCACCTGGAAAAGATTATGAATATATTAGATTAGAAAACATTGTTAACACAAAAAGAATCATAACTTTATCAAAAAAATCAAATTAATACAAGATGTGTAAAGTGGTTATAGCGCTAAAACTGACCACTGGTGACAAATTTATTTGAATATTGATGAAATTAAGATATTTATATTTTCTAGATCTTAAGGGCCAAGCGCCCGAAAAGTGCCATAAAACAGTGATTTTCTGAGGCCTACTCCTCCGTAACGGCTAGGTCAATTGGTTTGAAAAAAATATATGTTTATTATAGATTCATGAACAATAATATCGACATTTGATTTTTTCGTGCAATTAATACTTTTGTCAAAAAAAAATATTTAGCAATTTCGCAACTTTTCCCTACTCCTTCGAAACGGCTTGGACCTTTAGAAACATTTTTACACATAAAAATTGGTGGTTAAATATTCTTCAAAGTGAACATTGCCTAGGTAAATCAATCAATATCTCGCAGAGAAAATGGATTTAAAGCGCTTTCCGGGCGCTGCTGGCCGTAAATAAATGCACAGATTTGCGTACTGCCGCCTAGGCGAGTGCGAGAGTTGCGTTCACATAATTTCGGCCAGATGGTTCAAGGGACTATACGCCTTAAACTCACAATATAAGTCAGACTGATATTTCCTCATATTAGTCTATTTAGACAAAGGAACAATATCTGTTTAATCATTTTATTTTATTCAAAGTCATAATTTACTTACTTAAAACCACGTCACTATAACTACTGGTACTTGTGATAGGCTGTACATCATCAACAACTATGGGCTCAGGTCTATTGGAGGCAGAACTCGACGGTGCACCTGGAAAATATTACGAATACATTAGATTAGAAAACATTGTTAACACAAAAAATTATCAAAAAATCAAATTAATACAAGATGTGTAAAGTGGTTATAGCGCTAAAACTGACCATTGGTGACAAATTTATTTGAATATTGAGGAAATTAAGATATTTATATTATCTAGATCTTAAACTCACAATATAAGTCAGACTTATACTTCCTCATATTAAGTCTGTTTAGACAAACTAACAATATGTCTTTAATCATTTTATTTTATACAATGTCATAATTTACTTACTTAAAACCATGTCACTGTAGCTACTGGTACTTGCAGTGAGCTGTACATCATCAACAACTATGGGCTCAGGTCTATTGGAGGCAGAACTCGACGGAGCACCTAGCAAAGATTACGAATACATTATATTAGAAAACATTGTTAACACAAAAAAATCTAATTCTTATCAAAATAAATCAAATTAATACAAGTTGTTATTTCCATGCAGATTAAATTAAACCGCATTATTTTGAAATTTCATTAATAGTATTGTTTGTCAGGAGTTTTGCTACTCATTTTATAAATCAAGTTCCCATGTCACGTAAAGTTAACCAACCTAAAAATTGACATACAGGAAACAATAAAAAAATCTCCCGAGTGTTTGTTGTCTGCTGATACCAACACTACGATACATTAGATGTGTGTTAACTGACTATAGAAGCACAGTACAGTTGTAGTAACTGTCCATTGGTGCTATATGAGATTAAAGCAAACACTTAAATTAAAAAAAATATGCTCAATACCTGGAAGATGCAGCGTCGGTACAGCCAATTTACTTAATCTGTTTTTCGGATAATGATTTTTTTTTTTTTCAAAATGAAGATGGCAGATTCTTCTGTTTTTAAATATAAAATCATCATCATCAAAACCAGCATTGACAGCCCATGTTTTAAACTTGTCACTTTCAGTTGAAGGGTTTGGGAAAGCATACAGCACTGCACCTAATAATAAAATACGAAATTAAATTACAATCTAAAAGCTAAATTGCAAACAATAAAATGGAAAAATATTGTAATAAATTTATACATATATTATTACTATACTCCATTGGTATTAGGTAGGTGGTTAACTAAATGTAAACAATCTTATCATGTCTTTTATTCAAAAATTGTCTAAAAATGTTTACAATTAGGTATTTGCTTAAACCGATGTTAAGTAATTAACTAAATTAAAAAAAAAAATTATGTCTTCTAGACAATTTATTTTAAATACAAAGACATATATCACGATTACCTACGTTTAGTGAACTATTTAAACAGATGAAGTATAATTACAATGATAGAAATATACACGAGTTTTGGTCCAGCCAGCAAATTGCCTGGAGTGTTGATAATGAAGAATACAAAATAACATTTATCTTTTAATAACTGAAACTATTAGTGATGTGTGATAGTTCAAAGTGGAAGGTAATTTTCCTAATACTAAAAGATTATTGAAATTTATATTATCAAGTGCTAGTGCAATTTATTTGCATGTACAAGCTAATCTAGAGTTGCTGTTTTTGAATGGCCAAGGCATTATATTTTTTGTTAGTTGAGCCACCAGCAGATGATTCGGTTGCCGCCATCTAATTTTTTGATTGAATAATGTCGTCTATACATATGTCGTTGGTGTAGCAACTGATTTGCCCTACCGCGGTGTCCTAGCGAGATAGGGCAATCTTTTTCCAACCTATTACAACGTAAATACTATGTAATGTGCAGACGCCAGCAGGTCAAGCTTCCCGAAACTGTCAGATTTCCTCAACTAACCTTGAACCTAATATTTTAGAGATAAAGTTGAAAATCTATTAAAGAAACTGATAGATTGTAGTAACAGTAGTAATTTGTTGCTGGCGTCTGTTCTTAGTTATCACCGGCCGGCAAGCCCAATTAAAGGTAATAATAAGGAACTAACCTGTACCGAGTGACGAAGCGCAAGTAGGAATATAACACGTCTTTTGAGGCATTTTATTGTGTCCATATCACAAAACCGGCCAAGTGTGAGTTGGACTCGCCCATGAAGGTTTCCGTAGCAGCAAGTAACATAATATAAGGGTTCTTATTAGAAACCTTAATATCATTTTTGAAGACCTACCCATACGTACCCCACACGTAAGGGTTTGAAGAAATTTTTTTTTGAGTTTCAGTTCTATTTATAGACCCCCAAATTTTATTGTTTTTTTTTTCTATTTTTGTGTGAAAATCTTAATGCAGTTTACAGAATACATCTACTCACTAAGTTTCATCAGTATAGCTCTTATAGTTTCTGTGGCTGTGACATACGGAGGGACAGACAGACATGACGAATCTATAATGGTTCCGTTTTTTGGCTACGGAACCCTAAAAACAACAAAGTCTCGAACGAGTGGACTTGGAGCTAAAAAGTAAAATAAAGAAATAAAATAAGTTTAAACGAATTATCCTGAATCAGGATCATTGATAACATACCAGCAAGGTTTAACAGCAGAGCTTGTCGAGTAGTAGGTGGTTGCAGTCTCGAACCAGTGGACTTGGAGCTGAAAAGTAAAACGAAATAAAATAATAATAATAATATAATATTCTACAATTATCACACAACGCCGTCTAGTCCCCAGCTAAGCAGAGCTTGTGTTATGGGTACTAGACAACTGATAAACATACTTATATATTTCTAAATACATACTTATTATAGATACATTACACCCAGACACAGAACAAATGATTATGCTCATCACACAAACATTTGTCCTGGGTGGGAATCGAACCCACGACCTCCGGTATAGTAGTCAGGGTCACTAACCACTAGACCAACAGGCCAGTCAAAAAAATAAATTAAAAAAAAATAAAATAAATTTAAACGAATTATCCTGAATCAGGATCTTTAGTAACATACCAGCAAGGTTTAACAGCAGAGCTTCTCGAGTATTAGACGTGAAGCGCTATGTTACACAATTCAAAGTGATCATCAAAAAGATGATGAAACATATTTTCACAAGAAGGTATCAAATATGAGAAACAATCAAACTGTCAACACTTACCCAATACGGAAAACACTAATATTACTCATAGGTTAATAATCAGTGAACAGAACTGGCAGGGCTAATTTACTTAAAGCTAGCGAGACGATATGACATAACATACAGTAGTTAAAAACACTTTAGGTAGGGACTCTCAGGCAACGGCGCTCTCGCCACCGCCGCGCCGCCGGGATTCCGATCCCGATTTCCGTCCGGCCGTCCGGTTATTGTCCGGACCAAGCCCAAGTCGTCGACAGCGCGCACTGTTCCCGCGCACCTCAAGGTGTTGTCAGCAACAGCAGGGACCCAGCTGGGTTGAAGCCTACTGGGGCCAGGGTTAGTTTCGAAAGACAGCTCGAGCCCCGGTATGAAGGCTAGAAGGAACGGGGTGGGCTTTAAGTCAGTAAGAGTCTGACACTATCTTCCGCTCCGCCCAAGAGCGGGGGATGTCATTGGATGATTTTGCCCAGCATAAAAAAAAGTAAGTACTCTATTTTTGAAAATATGTCTATGTTACTTTTTA
Source organism: Mythimna ferrago (assembly GCA_910589285.2). Classification (NCBI taxonomy): domain Eukaryota; kingdom Metazoa; phylum Arthropoda; class Insecta; order Lepidoptera; family Noctuidae; genus Mythimna; species Mythimna ferrago. The sequence continues at coordinate 10,760,499 of OU342697.1, read as the reverse complement.
ATGGTGAATGAATTTTTGTGTTAAATCGAACATACAAACAAATAAATAATTTTTATGCGACTTTTGTACAACTGATTACCCACTAGTGCCGCGTTTCACTGAAGCCGAGTGTATAAATGGTTAGTACTTTGAGTAAGGCTAGTACTTTTACTAACCCCATAAATAAATACTAGTGATGTAACGAATAACGGCATTCGCATTCTTTCATTAGACTTTGATTTTGTCTATTAAAGCTTATAGTCCCTTGAACGATCTGGCCGAAATTATGTGAACGCAACTCTCGCCTAGGCGGCAGTTCGCAAATCTGTGTATTCATTTGCGGCCAGCAGCGCCCGGAAAGCGCTTTAAATCGATTCTCTTTGCGAAATATTGATTGATTTACATATGCTATGTTCACTTTGAAGAATATTTAACCACCAATTTTTATGTGTGAAAATGTTTCTAAAGATCCAAGCTGTTTCGAAGGAGTAGGGAAGAGTTGCGAAATTGCTAAATATTTTTTTAGACAAAAGTATTAATCGCAGGAAAAAATCACATGTTGATATTATTGTTCATGAATCTATAATAAACATATATTTTTTTCAAACCAATTGACCTAGCCGTTATGGAGGAGTAGAACTCAGAAAGTCCCTGTTTTATGGCACTTTTCGGGCGCTTGGCCCTCAACTACTCTCAAATGTTACAAAATCATATCAAATTATGATAAATACTAGCTTTTACCCGCGGCTTCACCTGCGTGAAAAAATTAGCCTATGTCCGTCTCCAGGGTCCTAACTATGTCTGTACCAAAATTCATCAATATCGGTTTTGACATTTAGGCGTGAAGACGTAACAAACAAACAAACTCACTTTCGCTTTTATAATACTAGCTTTTACCCGCGGCTTCGTCCACCTCTTTCTCCCCCTTTCCTCACTTTTTTTTTTAATTATGCCTATGTCCGTTTCCAACGTCCCCAACTATCTCAGTACCAAAATTCATCAACATCGGTTTTGCCATTTAGGCGTGAAGACGTAACAAACAAACTCACTTTCACTTTTATAATATTAGTAAGGATTAGTAAGGATTCACCCATGATTATCCTAGGTACGTTTTTTTAATCGTGGATCCTGGATAGGCTCGCATTTGACCACAATCTCACCTGATGGTAAGCGATGATGTGGCCGACGATGGAGCACGCTTGCCTAGAAGCAATCTATTCACTCTTGACTTAAAGACCCCTAGGTTATAGCTATCAGGAAACACAGACTCAGACTCCGGCAGGGAATTCCATTCCTTAGCTGTACGCATAATGAATGTACTCCCAAAACGCTTTGTACGTATAGGTGGGATGTTCACCATGTACCGGTGGCGCAACGCCGTACGTCTTGTGGTCCGATGATGGAACGGACTTGGCGGAATTAAATTGTGTAACTCTAGAGCACACTCTTATTGCCAGTGCAAGAGGTTGTGTCAGACTTTTATTGACTAAATTCAAACAGTTGCCTTTGTCTTTGCGTTTCAGGACCATGATACCTTTTTTGGAAAGCCCGTTGGCCGGTCAATCCAAGCACTTAGGCTGAGTTGCCACCTTTATTTTCATATAACTTTTGAATTATTATACCACAAAATCGAGAATCAATTCAACAATTATTCTACAAACAAAAAAATAACAAATAATATTGACGGCCCTTACGTATATAAAGACATGTCCAAAATATCATTTTTTTATTATTTACTTTGTTTAATTGATATTAATTAAATATTTCAAGTAAAAATTTAATTTAAAAAAAAATTGATATTAATTGATAATTGATATCAATTAAACAAAGTAAATAATGAAATAAGAAAAAATATATATTTTGGACATGTCTTTATATACGTAGGGACAACGATATTTTCATCATCATCATCATTATTTCAGCCGACAGACGTCCACTGCTGGACATAGGCCTCCCCCAAGCGTCGCCACAACGAACGATCATGTGCGTCCCGCATCCATCGGATTCCCGCTACCTTCACCAGGTCGTCAGTCCACCTTGTAGGAGGCCTTCCAACGCTGCGTTTTCCGGTACGCGGTCGCCACTCCAGAACCTTTCGGCCCCAACGGCCATCCGTTCTGCGAGCAATGTGCCCTGCCCATTGCCCCTTAAGTTTGGCAATTCTTTAAACAACCTTCAACGATATTTTACTTATATAATATTAGTGTAGCTGTGTAGATAAATACAATTAGTTACATACCACTGAGAGGAGGTTCAACAGTTCCTATTGTTGTAGGTGGAGAGCATTGAACAGGATTCAACAATGAAGCTTCTTGAGATTGGAGTAGATAGTCAGCTATCTGGAATCAATGAAATTGTAGTTTGTAGATTGTCATAAAAAATTATGTTCTGAAATTTAATATTAAAAGACTACGGTACTACTGCTAGAACATAGGTGGAACATCTTTAATGGTGAGTCCAGATCAGTTGTCAGATTAGAGACAGTGGGCTGCAATCAACCATTCAGGCCTAGCATTGGTTGGTGGATTTCTCAGTTTTCTCACAATATTTTCCTAAACTCTTCTGAGAGCCAAGGTGAAAAAATAAATTGCTAAAAAAAGGCATAGCCCATAACCAACAATTTGTGGTTATTAAAGCGTAATAAGCAACACACGCGTTTTTATTCATTAATCCCCAAGCCAACGCTGGTGTTCGCGCACCTGTTGTCTTTCTATTGTGTCTCTAATTCTCACGATTGAAAGGTTAACACTTATAGGACAGGAGTGGACTGGACTGTGTGGGGTGGACTTTTAGAAGTTATTTTAATATTTGGTTAAGTAGGTACCTGCAATATTTTCTGTAGGTAAAATCAAGGTGGGGACAGTCAATTTGCCAAGTCTATTATTTGGATACAGAAACTGTATCTCATAGTGCCAACAGCAAATTCTTGAAGTGTTTATGGACAGTAGTATTGTCCAGACTTGTAATATCACCTCCAACACTCTTCACCCAAACTTAGAACTTTTCTGCAAATGTTTCAGAATTTGGAAAGTTATACAGATACATCTGAAAATACAAAAACAACTTTATTGGAACTAGGCATGGGAAAAGTGTGTCATCTTTGCGATTAGAACATTTGCATCTGACTCAAAATGATCCGAAACAGTTTTATGTATCATTTGAAATATTTCAAACATCGACTCGCAAGATACAAACGGAACATTTGGAACATTGGCTCAAAAGATTCAAACGGCACATTTGAAACATCAGCTCAAAAGAAACAATCGGAACATTTGAAACATCTTCCGATGTTGGAACATTTGGAACATCAGCTCAAAGATACAAACGGGACATTTAAAATATCGACTCACAGGATACAAATGTTATGAATCGTGGTCTGTTAAGTTGCGTCAAATTATAAGTTATATGTAATTGGATTTTGATTTTAGAATAATATAAAGTATACGTTTTTAGTTCAGGATGTTAATTATATTACACTATTTACGGTTAAATTTGAATTTTAAAAAGACTGCTCTCTCAAAGAGTGTTTCAGTGTTCCAATTGTTCCAAATGATGCATTTAAAACATTACTGATATTCCAATCTTTCGAAACACTAAAATGTGAACAGAGAGTTGATTCAGTAAAGAGTTACACACGCCTAATTGGAACATCAGGCAACGAAAACACCATTTTTATTTTATTTTTTCCCAGCTTTAATGGGACTCGCTTCCAAACTAACCATAACTTTAAGTATTATAAATGGAATAACATCTGCATCACAGTAGGTAATTGGGTAACATGATGTAGTATCAGAAATTCTGACTTCTAACAATCAGACAAACCATATGTATAAATAACAGCTGGGACCAACAACTTTACATTCTTTCTGAAGTATGGTAAAATCTCTTGATGTAGGTACAAATCATGTGCTCCATGATTTGTACCTACTACATCAGAAAGATTTGCTTAACCTTGAAGTTCGACGTAAGGATCGTACGTACTGTCTTAATTTAGTTAGCCATCCAAATCCACTAGAAAAAATTATCTGATACGAATACGATGATTCGGCATCCAGGAACACAAAGAATATTTTTAGGCATTGTGTAAAATGTTAAACTAAGATATACTTACGTTTCAAAATCCTTCTGGAGGGCCTATCTTCACGCGTATCTCAGGAATCCTTTCAGAACACCACAGTCTTTATTTGTGTTTCTTGTTTTATAGAGGAAACAAAGCTCAAACCACTGTAAATAGCACTCGAAAAACACAAAAAATATTAGTCTCGTTATGGCGGCCATTTTTAGTATGTTACAAATTACCAGTGTTGCCAACTCTATACTACCAGTGAGTGCTAAAAATCTTCTCAAATAGTACTAGATTGCTATAGATTTCCAAAAATAATGCTATATGAAATAAAATCACATGAGTAAATTTATTTTTACATGAATTACCTTTTTTACATAAAAACTGTTAAAATTATTATTTTTAGTCATACATATTTACAATCAAACAAAAAAAAAGACAAGCTCGCACCACACTAACCACACCACTATCCGGTCTCACACGCTTCTGCCTCTAGCTACTGAGCGAGCTAGCGTCGCCAGACGCGGATTTCTAAATATCCACTATGAATCAATTTGCGAATAACAGTCACTGAACATCACACGAAGAAATCCCACCAAAAACTCATTGTTGTATGTGTTGTTATGTGTAATTCCGTAGATAATAAATCTATGTGCCAGTAATACGAATGTGTTTGTTACACTGCACGCATGCTGTGCGTGTGTGCGTTTTATTAGTATCTGAAAATTTCGCTAGACTATTAAATAGTGCTAGATTAAGTGCTGGGTGCTGTATGTTCGATTTCAGTGCTAGACTTGAGAAAATAGTGCTAAATCTAGCACTGAAAGTGCTAAGTTGGCAACACTGCAAAGTACTCTGTGGCGGCCATGACAGAAAACAACCAGTGCATTTTTATGGGCGCGTTCGTTTCATTTTGAATTATTATTGTTACTTGTTTTGTTTATAGAAATAATAAGTTTATTAAATAGGAAAAAAAAGTAATAATTATTGTTTTTTTTTTCACCAGTAATTTAAAATAACATGAATAAAATTATATTCATTTGGAACGCATTTTTCATTCGAAAAAGTACGGGGTCTGGCGGATAGATGGCAATGCGGACGCTCGAAATTTTCCAATGTATAGAAGACGAACTAGCATGGTATGGCTACTGATGATGAATCAGTAAGTGGATTATAATATTTAGAATCAGATTTCTCGTACGATTCCAGATTTATTTTATTACTTATGACACTATTATGTCTTTGCAAATGTAAATGTACTTTTGTAATAAGAATATTATCATTAAAGAGTCTGAAATAGGTATATTTCAAACGAAAATCTTTTGCATTTTTTAATGTTAAAAAGTCCCTTAATATTATTAAATCATTTAAAAAAATACTTAAATTGGATACTTTTTATAAGATTCCATTATTAAACAATGACCAAGATCTCATAATCAACCTTAATTTCTGAACCAGTGTTGACTACATCAGATTTCATTTTACCTTAAAAATTACCCAAGTCGTTTAACTTATTAGACAGACTATAACCTCGACAAGCGTGCTCCAACGTCGACATCACTTACCGTCAGGTTAAAATGGAACACAAAATGTAAACGAATTATATTTATTTTAAATAGTTATAACATCATCTGTAGACTTCGTCCAACCCTCCGCTAAATGCTCCCTCACTGCTTTGTCTAGAATTACCTGAAATACATTGAAATTACTAAAGATCAAATAGAATTTTCCAAGATAGTACCTACCGTAAAACGTGGTGAATAGAAACTCAGGGATGAATAGAAACAAAACTGGTTTGGTTTTTCACTTTGATAGATACCACATTATCGGCTTCTAACAAAGTATCATCACAATCTATACATATAAATAAAATTGGAGTGTCTACATGCATATGAATATATATACGGTACATACACCAAAATAACATTTTTTACAATTTTTGTCTGTCTGTCTGTTTGTCCGGGCTAATCTCTGAAATGGCTGGACCGATTTTGACGGGACTTTTTTTGGCAGGGAGCTGATGTAATAAGGAGTAACATAGGCTACTTTTATTTTAGAAAAAACAATTTCAAAATCCTGTAGTCCACGCGAACGAAGTAGAAGAAAAAGAAGGGCACAGCTAGTTCATTAATAAATTGATATACCTAGTTGAATGCTGCAAAAAATATTCAAATATCGAGAAAAAACGGTCAGTGGGTCGTCTTTCCCTTTGAAGTTTTGTTTTCATTCACCCTTGAGTTTCTATCCACCCCATTTTACCGGTACCACAATATCTATCTACATGTTTCTATCCGAAATAATAAAACAAACTATTATGTCCACAGCGGAAATATTCTTTCGAATCGTTCACTTACTTCAATATCCCTACACCCCTGCATAGCTCTGCTTAGGACTGTATCAAAATAATCCATGTGTAGTCTGTGGGACATTTCTATCAGTCCAATGGCTCCTGAAACAAATTAAACACCAAATTAGTTAGCATGTTACCAGTGCCTTCTTTAGGTATGGGCAAAAAGTGGCAGAACTGGAAAGAATGGAGGCAAATATAAATAGGCTGTTAAGAAAAACTGCTCAGGCTGACTCAGGCGTAAGCTGGTTATGGGGTAGTTAGGCAGGGTATTTAGTTCTTCGATCCTATTTTGCACTAGCTTTTGCCAGCGACTTCGTCTGCGTACATAAAATATAGCCATGTCACTCAGGAATAAAGCAACTTTCTATCGGTGAAAAAATTTAGTAAACAGATCAGTACTTCCAGAGATTACCTCCTACAAACAAAAAAACAAACTTTACCTTTTTATTAGTGTAGGTATAGTCAGCCAACAAACACCACACTGCTTATCCTTCCTAGGAAAGCTAACAGTCAAGCTAGAACTCCACTAGACCGACGCGCACGTGAACACGCCAGATTCGTACGTGGAACGACGTCGATTGGCGTGTATCAAGTGTAGCTCTACTAGTCTAGTTTCCTTATAAAATGTATGGAGACCGACGAGGCGACGAGCCTAGATCGGCGTGTGTGGCACACGTGTGAGCAGTGTAATTCTACCTTCAGAAAAAAACTCGCCGCCACTTCCTCCTTGATCCGCGATGAGAACCTTCCCGCCCCATCAACCTGTTACGCGAGCAATGTGCCCTACCCACTTCCGCTTGCTTATCCTTAGCGATTCTTCGACTTTCGAGTTATGTCGGTAACCATAACTCTCCTGCTCCTCAACTCACCCGTACTAGGCATACTAGCAACAGTCAGCACGACCCCTCCCGCCGCTTCCTCCACATGCGACACGTCCACCAAAGGCTCCGGTTCACCTTCCTTCCACGCTAAGGACGCGGTACAGGCGATCACGTACGCCTTGATTGGAATGCCGGCGTCGATCAGCGCGAGCGTTGCTGCGTTCACGCTTGTGCAGTATGCGCCGCCGTCTGCCTGGGGAAAAGTTAGTATGAAAATGAGTCTAGTGGAACATGCTGTTCTTATTTTTGTTCGAACTCGCAAATTGGGGAATGGTAAGATAAGAAGCCAACTAATATTACGTATGTATGTTCTGTACCCAAAGGGTAAAAACGGGACCCTATTGCTAAGACTTCGCTTTCTGTATGTCTGTCTGTCACCAGGCTGTATCTCAAGAACCGCGATAGCTAGACAGTTGTCACAAATTATGTATTTCTGTTGCCGCTATAGCAACAAATACTAACACAAAATAAAATAAATATTTAAGGAGACTCCCATACAACAAACGCGATTCTTTTTGCCGAATTTTCCTAAGTACTGCACGGAACCCTTCGAGCGCGAGTTCAACGCGCACTTGGCTAGTTTTTATGTAATCACAGACCCTTTTTGTGGGAAATAATCAAATGACTCAGCGACAATGACAGTGAATATAATCTCTTATTCTATAATCTCTCAAACATTTACCAAGAAAGCAAACTTTTGTAAGACTCTTGTAATAGTAGCAGCATAAACTTGTTCGGAACAGAAAGACAGCTCAATACAACAAACGAAACATAGACACTCCTTTTGAGGGTAGGAAATCCTCCCACTATAGCTGAAATTAAACGGGAGTGTCAGACTTTTACTGACTAAAAACCACCTGTGTGCTATCAGTTGCTTTTTGCAGTCCAGCGGCCGTATTATGACATCTTAAAACCATCATGTTTTCTGTGTGAGAAAAGGATAGTGCTATTCGTCCTGTATAGCTCCGTCTCTTTTTCACACCGAAAACATGATGGTTTTAAGAGGTCATAATACGGCCCCAGGGTCAGGTAACTCTTTCAAACAATTCTGTGTTCCTGGTATTAGCAGACCCTGTAGTACCATAGTAGGACTGGGGACTGTTTATTACAAAACTTTTTACCTGTAACACTTCAACATAGATGTCGATCTGTGACCGGGGATACAGCTCTGTCTTGATAGCTGCCATGAGTGCTTGCCTCAAGTGCATGGACATCTCCTGTGATTTGCGATCGCCGCGTGGACGGTTTTTTCTCTCACCTAAAACAATTCAAAAAGCGGATGGTTGTAAGAATAGGGCATCGTTCACACCAAGCGTAGTCCGCTGCCGACTGTGGGCATACTCACAGTCGGCACCAGACTACGCTTGGCGTACCGGCCACTGAGAGTCAAGGCACTACGTCATAGCACATAATATATAGGTGAAGAAGGTGAAGGTGAAGTCAATCTACATACAAAGCGCGCTCGAGCAACGCACACAAAGACACCGCTCACAGACACGTCTCGGTCGCGTCTCGGATAACACTCGTTGAACAATTTCGGCTCAAACGCTCATTAGTGTGCCGGTTCGGTGTGATCGAGAAGTTAATATTTCGATAAGTTAACTTTAATAATAGGAAAAGTGATAAATGCGTAATGCGCGCTGACAGTCAGCGGCGATAATACGTTTGGTCTGAACAATGCCTATGAGAAGACTTACGATAGAAATGGATAGTGGGAAATAGGATTTAATTCATTAAATCCCCAAGCGAACGCCTTCGCATTCGCTCTATCATTGTCGTTCTATTGTGTCTCTAATTACCCTATTCAAAAGGTTAAGTAGTAAGGAGCAATCACGCTGCATGTTGCGTGTCAACGCACTTACGCGCGTACTTGCGGGAGTGCAGTCTGCATCATGGTGCGGGTTTTTAGGGTTCCGTAGTCAACTAGGAACCCTTATAGTTTCGCCATGTCTGTCTGTCCGTCTGTCTGTCTGTCCGTCCTCGCTTAATCTCTGTGACCGTTAGCACTAGAAAGCTGAAATTTGGTACCATTATATATATCAATCACGCCGACAAAGTGGTAAAATTAAAATTGGAAAAAAATGTTTTATTAGGGTAGCCCCCCTATATGTAAAGTGGGAAGTGATTTTTTTTTTAATTTCAACCCTAACGTGTGATATATTGTTGGATAGGTATTTAAAAATGAATAGGGGTTTACTAAAATCATTTTTTGATAATGTCAATAATTTCGCAAATAATCGCTCCAAAAGTAAAAAACAATGTGTCCCCCCCCTCTAACTTTTGAACCATAAGTTTAGAAAATATGAAAAAAATCTGAAAAGTAGAACTTTATAAGGACTTTCTAGGAAAATTATTTTGAACTTGATGGAAAGAACAGTTTTTGTACAAAAAAGACAAAAGGGTTTCACAAAATAATTTCTGGACAAAGTTTGTAGTATAATCGTATATGCAAGCTTTTTTTTAATCTCATAAGTGGGTACACTTATTGTGACGGACGGGAAACTACGGAACCCTACACTGAGCGTGGCCCGACACGCTCTTGGCCGGTTTTTACGCATTCACGCGCGTAATTGCGTTTTGTAAATTCACGCAGACTGACTCATTTCATACAAAATCACGCGTGGCACTACGAGACTCAGTGTGCCATACCTTGCGTGTCGCCCCGCAGTAGTGTTGCCAGGTCTGATTGGATGAAAATCGGGACAGACAGCAAAACAAATCGGGATTTAGGGTTTTAGATCGGGACAGTTTTTATTTTCAGTATTTTTTTTTGAGTTGGGAAATCATCTAATAACTTCTCCCGTTCTAGGGTGGAACGAAAGCAAATTTGTACTGATTAAAAGCCAGACTTCTTCAGTCGACCTTTGCATTCCAGGGGCACCGGCACTGTTTGAAACGTTCCCGCCGCCCTAGCAGGCATCGGCCCTACGAGTCCCTTCAGTTTTCCTGTTATCTCTTTGAGAAACGTGTGCGGCATCGCCTCGGACCTGGTACTTATTGAACGGGAGAACGACGAGCTACCATTGCTCGTCGTTTGCAAACCCATATCTATTGTGGCCGGAAATTGCTGTGTGACTCGCCCGGGATATCTCCTTCGGAGACGACCGGGACGTGAGGGTGTACGTTCTTTTACGGTTGCGGTCAACTCCTTCACGGTAAGAGGCGACTGCTTCCCATTCCTTCTCGCTTTGGATCATGGCCAGAACCAGGGCACAGCGAGCGAGCGAGCAGCCGCCGCCAAAAGCCTCCACAAGGAAACAGCGGTGCTCCGCTCAAGCAGGGCACACTTCCATCATAAGCTCCATGGTGTCACCCGGGCGGTCCACACAATACTGACACCCGGGCATTTCTTTCGCACGATTCAGATGCAGGAATAAAGGCAAAAACTAAGAAAATATTGAAGTTATGAATGATTCCCGCTGTTTTCAAAGTTTTAATATTATATAAAAATTATATTGTTGGTTACATTTTATTGCATATGGATGGAATGGATAAACGAAGATGGATTATTGAGTCCCAGATTACTTATAATTGTGTGGATTGAGTAACGTAGAAGAAGCTGTGCGAGAGAGATTTATCGGGGCATTTAGCGTCCCGATCAGGTGCAAATCGGGACACGTCCCCAGACCCCTAAAAATCGGGACGTCCCGCGCAAATCGGGACGCCTGGCAACACTACCCCGCACCCACGCGTATTTGTGCATGTTTCTCCGCATGTAGGCGCGTGATCCGCTTGAACGCGCGTGGATGCAGTTTCAGTGTGTTGGACTGTGCGTGTTTTCTATTCAAAAGGATACTTACAAGCAACGTTAAGACACGCGTTCACGCACTACGCTGGTGGGTGCGTTGTAGTGTGATAACTGCCTTATGAGATGTTAGCTTATAGAGATGTATTACTATTCATTGTGTATGCCTACAGCTGAGAAGTAAAATTCCCTATTGGAGTCTATTTTTCTGATAGCTACATCCTAGGGATTTTTAAGTCATGGGCGAATAGGTTACTTCTAGGCAAGCATGTTGCATCGTCAACCACATTACAGGTTAGCATTAGGATGAAATAGTGGTAAAATGCGAGCCCTTTAATAATAAAAAAAAGTCAATGTGGCTGTAGGGACAACTCCAGCGGACGACATTCCTTGAGCGACAACTGAATGCTGCAAAAATTTGGGCCTGCTACCGACATTTTCAGACGACAACAATATGGCGGAGTATTTCGCTCGAAATAATTTACCAATTTTTTTATAGAACATACAAAAAAAAAGATTTACTTGCTCCAAATTCAAAAGACTAGAAATTACTGACTGAAAAATTCAGTAATAAAAGGACATACACACTATCTAAAAACATGACTACCCTCCATCTGAGGCAGCTGGGTAAATAGTTTTAAAGATTTGATATTTTGAGTATTGCATCAGAATGTTTCCTTTTCTGTTTGATAACTGATGAACTTGTATAATGATTCAAAACTTTTCCATTTATTAGGAATCTTATTGTATTTAGACAATAGATAATAAGTCAAAGGCTGTGTCATAGTTTAGGCTATGATTTAGTCAGTTATAAGTAATCAAATCATTGTTCTGTGCATGTAAGGCAACCACAGTTGTGTTGTCTCTATAGTGCCTGTGTACTATCCAGTGATTTTTAATTCTAATGCTACTTTATAAAGTTTATTTTTTCTGTTGTATTTAATTAATTACAAGTAAAAACAGTGATTTTACTTTTGTAACCATTGGTGCAGACAATATGGTAGTTTCCAAGGTCAAAATAATTACATTTTATTTAATCCGTATTTTAGATTATAAAAAAATATTGGACACATATTTTTTCTTTTTTAGGTTAAACAAAAAATAACAAAGATATAGCCCATTAAAGTTACGTGTGACGTCACCCCGTGCGAAAAAATGCAGCACGCGTAACTTGTAACTTTAATGGGCTATATCTTTTATCATTTTTGGTTTAATATACAAATAAAAAAATATGTGTCCCTTATTTTTGAATAATCTAAAAGACGGACTAATTACATTTTTTACGGCAACTAGCCTATTATTAGTAGGTACACTGAAATTTTGTATGTAGCTAATAATTATAACTTGCCCGACATGCAGTTATGAAAGATTTTCAAAATTCATTTCCTAAGAAGTTCAAAGTTTGACTAAATCTCTGTAAGTACTAAATTATATGTATATTATGTAACATTTTTTAATTCATGAAACCCCAAGCGAACGCCGGCGTTCGCGCACCTATTGTCTTTCTATTGTGTCTGTAATTTCCACGATTGAAAGGTTAAATTCGTTAAACCTCAAGCCAACGCTGGTGTTCGCGCACCCATTGTCTTTCTGTTGTGTCTCTAATTCTCACGATTGAAAGGTTAATGATAGTAAAGACTATCATTAACTAGGCTTGATTCCTGTTGGGTAAGACAAAGCTAGTGTGAAATAAAATGATAGCAAGAAGTTACCTGTAGAGAATGTAGCCATGCTGTACTGACAGTTGACCACGACACTGTCTTGTAAAGACTTTGATTTTGCAGCCTGGAACAAAGATTCATTCTTATTTTATCTTGTACTTTAAAAAAATCAGTGCCAAGGACCAGGAAGCTGGGTCTCAGTTCCAGAAGAATAGACCTCTGCAATACAATAATACTAGCTCGATGCTTCAAGTCGCAAACGGTGGATGGTATATAGGTTCATAGTGTTGAGGTGCAAGAAGCAATCTGGTTTTCCCAACACTGGCAAGCTATGTTCCATTCTGGGTTGGAAACGAATAAATTCTGAAACATAAGAGACTATTTAGTCTAATATCAGCTTATTAAGCTAACTTACCTGGTGAGGACCGTAAACTGCAGCTAAAACTTTGGTATTTCCTTGTTCCAAATAAGCACTTCCATCGGGCTGAGTAAAAACACCAAGTTTGCACTGAATACGACGAAGTTCATTAGGTCTCCGGCCGTCAAGACGAAGCCCTTGACTTGATAATAAGTCAGGTCCAGGCATTTTGCTGATAGAACACAATATGATTAAAACAATTCACGTGTTCAATGATTTTGTAAACACAGCGACAGCGGCGGCATGCAATGTTGACCGACTTGTCAAATTCATTTTGACATTGACATTTTGACATTAGTTACAGACTATAGTAATTTTGAAGAGACAGTAATTTTCCCTTATTTTCTAGTACTCTTTGTAATATGGTCTTCTTGATCTCATTGTCCTCCAAAGTATGCTCACTGCTGCTGGTCATAGTCTGCCCTACCAATGGTTCTTTAATAGCCATACTGCCATACCAGCCTACTTTATCCCTAAAGGATTCAGGATCAGGATAAAAACGACACTTAGTATTAATAGTATGTAGCTCATCGGCTGTTTCTGGTTCAATGGTTCAGGGAACCTTACCACGACGTGTTAAAAATTTAAAATGTCAATTGTCAGGAGTGCGAGCGGGAATGAGGGATGGAGCCATACAGTCTATAAAGATCTCTATAGATCTATCAGTTCAGTTGAGGAGGTCGTCAAATTAATCTCTTTAGGAGCTCGTAGTAAGGCCTCAGTTCTGTCATCGATTAGTCGACTTTGCTGAACTCTATGGTTTCTAATTATCTATGTTTTTAATTAATTTTCTGTATTATCTGTCATCAATGGCCGCGAGTGGAATTCTGTTGTGACTGCGAAGTACAAATTGTAATTCGTTTAACTCAAGGGAGAACTTTAATACAGCTATTTATTTACAAAGAAGAAATGTGACTAGTGTCTAGTGTTCAAAATTAGGTATATTTTGTTAAAATTGACCCTGGATTTTGATACTCGCGCCCAATAACCGTTGTCTTGTCAATTGTCATCCCGGTGATGCGTGCGTGTGCATTACATTTGGACAAAAAATCGATCTAAATGATTACCAATTTCATTGTAATGTCGACATAATCAATTGCCAAACATATTGTTCAGCCTTTTGTCGAATAAAAACGGTGATCGCGCGCGTTGGTGTTTAAAATTAGTATTGTTTATATTGATTGATGTCCTAAATAATTTGTGTATAATTGTGATACGTAATTGTTACAGAAGTGACTAAAGCACAATGGACGTAGATGATTCTGCGGTTGACCTGAGCGTCAGGTGAGCTTATTATCCTATATTCTGTATTTGTTTACATTTTGCAATATTGTTGAATTATGTAATTTTTTTTATGATTCAGGGCATTGCCACCTGAGTTGAGTGAATTGAGAGCATTGACGGCCAGTGGGCTCACTATTACGCCTGCTCAACCTCCACCACATGTAAGTATCATAATTAATATCATGTCTAACATCATTAGACCTAAATAAATCAGAATCTCAAAAAAGAGTTTAAAAATGGTCATTGTTATAATTATTATCACTTTCTCTAGTTGCCTATTATAAGACAGCACGGTCCAGAAATATCTCATACATAGATCTCCGCTGGAGGTCAAATCATAGATAATTTTAGTGATTTTGCATTGTAAATTGTTATTATTAATGGTCTGTGATTTCTCATCATGAGGAAGTTATGATTATAAATTTAATAATGTTTTAGTTACCTACATAAACAAGCAAATAGTAAAATGTACATACATTACTTGATTTTATGCATAATCTCAAGTATATTATATAGAACTAATATCTTTATTTTCTTTTTGCTTTTCTCAAAAAGATTGACCGGGTAAGTACAAAATTAAAACAAAACTTACTATGTTATTACATCAAAGTTTTCATAAAATCATCAATCATATAAAATAATCAAAAAATAAACAAAACATTCTAATTAAAATAATTGATGTTAATAATGTGACTAATGCCCTTAATCACATGATCTGTACCTAATCTACTTTAAAATTGGACACATTAAATATAAATTCTTTGTTTTATTAATTTGAGAGTAATTAGAAAAATATATTAATTTAAGATGCTTGTATTTATAAGTCAGTTGATACTATGTAGTCAGGCTCATTTATGTAACAGAAAAATATATATTTTATAATTGTATTAGATTCATTATTGTGATCATCACCATCCAAGTCTTGATGGAGCTTTTTCCAACTGTTTCCCTCCCAAAGGAACAATATCTAACTACAAAAAAAAAACTTGAGAAAATACATTGTTTTACTGGTTCATCTTTGGCGAGTAAACAGCATATTAGTCTGTTCTAAGTCCTCCTTTAAATCAAAAACTATTAATCTTTACAAGACAATGCCTCACTAACTGGTACCTAAAGATAGATATACATTTATTGTTATGAAAATGTTGCCCCACACTAAGAATTTTTCCTGTATAGTAGATGTGTTCACAAACGTGTAAACTCAAGACACGTAGACCCGCAATAACTGTTTGTAGGCCATACAAGTATTTGTTTCATGCTGTAAAACCCCGACACACAGAGGAGCCAAAAAAAAAAATTACAAAAGAAGTTTTTATTTAGAAATTACCTCCTTGGATGGTGATAATCAAACTTGTAAAAAAAAGCCTGGCTATTTAGTAGTACATATGAAAAGTAAATTCAAATTGTGATAATGTTACTCAGGTACAACAACTCAGGATTGTGAGTAGATTGCTTGATACATTATTAGTAAAAATCTAGTTTATTTATATCCTTACTACATCACATGGACTTCTAGTATTGCTACAGAGAATGGTAGTTTAATAATCACGAATTTTGCTAATGGAGATTTGAGATTAACCTATGGTATGGTTAGTCTATGGGAAACTCTTTCTACCCATTTTATTGATCTTATAATACAGTCTTATTCATAAAAAAAACTTTGAACTGTTTCATCTATGAAGCAAATTATTAGAAAATTCTCTAATAATAATAATTTTGGCAGAGTTCTTATCATAATTAATTGAAATAGTGTGTCGACGGAGTTTAGTCAAGTACGCAAGAGAAATAATCTATAAACACAGATATACCCTTATGGTACGTCCAGATCTAGCGAATGGAAAGCCAGTGGATTGACATCCCAACTAACCATAATGGTGTGTCCAGACCTGGCGAATGCGCCTTTCGCGAGCCGCTTGCGAACGGCGCACGTACATTTCGCGCACGGCTTGTTCGAAGCCCCTGCGCCGCGCGCGCTTCGTACGGACATGAAATGCACGCGTGCAGTTCGCAAGCGGATCGCGAGCGGCGCATGGTCTGGACACACCATTATGGTTGGTTGGGATGTCAATCCACTGAGGAGAGATCAGGCGCAAGACTAATGGACGCACGAAGTTTTTATAGAGATGCTGAATTAAGAATATTCTTGATAGGTGCTAAACAGTACAGAGATTTTTTTGCATTGGACTGGTCATTATCATGTTTCATTTCATACCTACTAAACTATTTATGATTTTTCTATATTTTCTAAGTTCCATTTACCAGTAGAGCTAATTATTTTCTCCAGAAAGTATAAATTATTTATTTACTTCCTTAGAATTTCTTGCACATTTTCTATCCATTCAATACTACAGTTTTTTTTCTTTATTTTTTTTTCTTTTACACTTCAAAACTTATAACATGTGTTATTCTGTAGGGCTCCAGTGGCAAGCGGGTGCTTCGTCCTCGTTCAGAACAGCGTAGCTATGCGGAGAGCCCGGACATTGTGTTGCTGCCGGCTGCGCCACCTCATCGCAAGCCGCCGACACCGGCGCCTTTTACTGGTAAGTGAGCTTTCAGCGTTCATAGGGATAGTACAGATTAGGGAATTCAATCCCGCAAGCGCGGTATCCCGCACCTTTTCTGCAGGATCGGAAATGCGGGATTACTACTCTTCTTCTCTTACTCAATCCTGCAATTTATGATTCTGACGACCTGCCGCCGTTTAGATTATTTATTAGACCCAGCTCATCCTCACTAAACAGTGATGAAACAACTTTACATGAATATCGTGACTTTTTTATAGTATTTGTCTGGAAAATAATTATTTTGTTTTCGATTTCACCTTGTAGTAAAATATTTTTTGAATTTCTATTTTGTGTTGTGGGTGTCCTGTATCGCAACTGAAACGGAACGTAATCAGTCTCAGTTTAGGCACTCTATGTCCGGAGATTCCCCACAGCATGTGAATTTAATTTTCTTAAAGATGAAGTCCGTTAAATATTTTATTGTTCCATAAATTGATTTTATATGAAAATATTTTTATTTGCGACTTGGAAATTCTTAGAAACTTGATTCGGGAATCGAACTATTTACTTAGGTAGGTTTTATAAGAAACCCTCGTTGTGCAAGTCCGTCTCGCACTTGACCGTTTTTTGTGTATATATTACTACTTAAAATAAAAAAAAAATAGTTAAAAATCTCAATCCGCAAATCCCGCAGGATTACAGACATCAATTAGATTTTGATGCAGGATTGGATTCCCTAGTCAAGATAAACCAGTAACCAACTGCTTTTCTCTGTTATGATCTCAAAAGTAATTGAAGTAGAGTCCAAAATAGCTTGCATGAGATACTAGCACTGACACAAATCAAGGCCTTTTCAAGCCAAATAAAAAGATTTTGGAAACCTACAGAATCTACAATTCGTTGGTTTTTATGACACAAATATTTAGGTAAAGTTTGATTACGTAGACCGCGTCGTCTTTTGTCAAAACCTTGTGATACAGATGTTCTCTACCTCGATGTGATAAGGGTCAATTCACACCGAGATGCGATGCGATGCAACGTTGCGGGAAGAGCGACTCAAAATATAACTTTATTTACTATACGAAAAGATACACATTTCAGATTGAGATGCCTCTATCCTCTCTCAGCATTTCGTGGATCAACGTATTTTGAATTCTCACAATGTAATGTATGTAAGTTTACATGTTTGTGAATACACCTAAACAAAAGGTCAAAGTTTATTTAAAAAAAAAAAAAAAAACAACAAAATCTTCACTTCTGCACTTTTGGTCCCTGCTAACAAAAAATACAAAGTACTATTGTCTAAAAATAAAATTGAGAACCACTGTTCTAAACATTACAGCTTCAACTGTTTTAAGTTGTTATCTTTTTGTCTATAAAAAAAAATCATAAAGACTTCGCATTGACCCTAATTCGTGTTATAGTTTACAAGCCACGTAACAAAACAAATATGTGCATGAGCTAATCAAACGGTATCATATACGTTATCAATGAACAAACGTATTCTTAAACAATACATGCTTGTAGTTTCGTAGTATAATTATCTATTATACAGCGTATTTTAATCGATATTGGTAGACAATCAGGAGCCCGTAGCTAAATAATAAATAGTAGCAGTGGTCGAATTTCGAGGTTAAGCTATGCTTGACTGAGGTCCTGGATGGGTGACTATTCCTTACATACCGGGTTCTGTGGCCGCAAGCCGTTGGGCCCTGCTGCAATTTAAACATCTTTGACAATCGTTACGGGTAGCCAGAAGCCAGATCATATGTCAATCTTGCGAAGGTGTATTTATTTGTATTACCCAGTTATTGGGTTGTGGAGGTCAGATATGCAGTCGCTCTATGTAAAGTACTTATATATAGCTGCGTCCGGTTATACTGGAAGCCGACCTCAAGCTAGTTAGGAAAAAGATAGGCTTATTGATTAGTAGAAAATTTGTGCATATACATATTTTTTTAAATTGATAGTTCTGTTCAGCATCTTCTTAGAGAGTATGTATGTAATAAATCTTTATTCATCTCTTTTCATTCTTCGTCTCACAGCTGGCAAGACTACCCAACATGACTGCCAACTCTTAAGATAGCTAAGGTAGGCGCCAGTTATCCGTGGAAAAACGGTCATTGATCCTCCTACATTTGTGGACATTCTTAATTTCAAAAACGGAAATAAAGACATAAAACTGTCTTGAATCGACATGTATCGTGCTCCTTTTCGTGATCTAGTAATGGAAGAAGAGAGAAAGAACCTACTCAGAGATATTGGGAAAAGGTCAATGTAAATGTGTAGCAATCTTCAGGGGTCCGGGGACTTCTTAGTAACATGAACTTAATTCCCCAACAGACGTAAGCAGTAAACTGAACTCGGGCGGTGTGAATGTGTCCATAACACCGAGCACGCTGCCCGCCCCGGCGCCCGAGTCGCCGCGCGACCCGCGTGATGACGAGGACTCCGAAGAGGACGAGAATGAACCGCCGCTGCCCATACCTGGACATCGAGTGAGTACAAGTCATATTTGTATTTCGGCCTGGTGTCCGAAACTCCACGACTGAATTGCGTATTTCGCTGAGGTGACCTGGGTTTCTGGAGTATTTTGCCCTGTATCCAGCGACAACTGGGCAACTTAGAAGCAGATGTGCTGCTGTCTCGTCCTCCATGCAGGCTCCGCACAGTGAGCTGTCTCTAACTCCTATCACAGAAGGTGCTTAATAAAAGCCCCGTGGCCAATTGTAACGGCCGTCACTTTGCGCAGCTGACGGTTTTTTGAACCGGCCATCAACGGAGGGAAGTAACTAGGCAAAGCAACTAAGCTGCGTCTGCCGTTACACGATCTACGAATGCCTGCCCTGCCCAATTATTGACTTTGCCGATTCTTTGGGATATATCGATATGTCTTGATTCTTCTCCTGTTCTACCTACTTAGTCTGGTGCGTTTGGCATCCAGTGTATTTCTGCGTCCTTCACCAGGTCTTAGGTCCATCTTGGAGGAGTTCTTCAGACGCTGCTATTTTCAAGTTCTGGCTGGCTTTTTAAGTTTAGCGATTCTTCAACCCATAAGTATGGGTCGGCTTCCAGTCTAGCTTTTAGGAGCTGAATGCCAAAATATTGTACGTGGAGCGATCTGGTCTCCTGAACCCAGTAGCTGGGTAACATGATTCATGTTGATAAGACTTATTATTTTCGGGTACATTTTTTTTTTGTGGTGGGAAAAAATCATGCATTGACATCCCCCGCTCTTGGGCGGAGCGGGAGATAGTGTCAGACTCTTACTGACTAAAAGACCCACCCCGTTCCTTCTAGCCTTCATACCGGGGCTCGAGCGCCCTTTCGGATAACCCTGGCCCCAGTAGGCTTCGACCCGGCTGGGTCCCTGCTGTTGCTGACAACTCCATGAGGCGCGCGCAAACAGTGCGCGCCGTCGACGACTTGTGCTTGGTCTGGACAGTTACCGGACGGCCGGACAGCGAGCTACCCATTGCTCACTGTCCGCAAGCCCGCGCCTACGGTGGCCGGAAATCGGGATCAGAATCCCGGCGGCGGCGGCGGCGGCGATAACGCCGTTACCTGATGCGTTCGGCCTCCTCCTTTGCGAGCATTACTGCTTCGCAGAAGTCGGCGTCCGCCTGCCACTCCTCCTCGCTCCGGACCATGGCCTCAACCAAGGCCCGGCGCGAGAGGTCTCCGCCGCCGATCGCCCCCACGAGGGCACGGCGATGCTCCGCCCAAGCAGGGCACACCTCGACTGTGTGCTCCACCGTGTCCTCCGGGCTCGGGTACCTGATTACCAGTAATGACAGTCAGGATTTTACAGACTAAAACCCATTTGTGTTCCTTCAGTTGCCCTTTGCGTTCCAGGGCCGCGGTAACTCTTTCGAACCATCTCGCTTCCCAACGAATCCTGCCAAACACTAAGTTTTAGATACCTCTTTATCATGCTTGTATTCATATTACAGTGAGGCTTGATATCTAGCTACATTTTGCTGTTACTTTGAGTCCCATGTGACAATATTATATTATTATAACTAGCTTTTGCCCGCGCGGCTTCGCTCCCGCTCTTCCCTACTCCACCCTACTCTACCCTACTATACCCTCCTCTACCCTACCAAATTTCACATATAAACCATCTACTAAATAGTCCGAACAAAGCCTAAACATTTGGTTTGGATAGGTGAGCCCGTTCTTGAGTTATAAAATTACAACGAAAAGTAGCATTTATTTTTATATGTATAGATAGATAATACCCAATCGCATGTCTATATCTTGTTTAGGAACTATCAAGCGCCGAGATATGGGAGCGCGAGCGTCGCCTGCGCACTCTCAGAGAGAAGCTACGCGCCGAAGAGACGCGGCTTGTGCTGCTCAGGAAGCTGAGGCAGTCACAGCAAGCTACTGGTTTGCCGCCGGCTAAGGTAAAGAACATTCTTATTATCAGTAGGGTCCTCTTATACTGAGTTGCTTTAGTGAACTTCCATTATAACCTTCCTACCTTGCAGAGACCAATTACTGGTATCTAAATTATACACAAAAACTTCACTTTGGGTGCAAATTATACACAAAAACTTCATTTTGTGTGCAAATTATACACAAAAAAATCATTTTGGGTGCAAATTATACATAAAAACTACACTTTGTGTGCAAATTATACACAAAAACATCACTTTGGATGCAAATTATACACAAAAACATCACTTTGGGTGCTAATTATACTCAAAAACTTCAATTATTGCTCTTTTTTTTATTGAAAATTGCATCAAAATACATACATACATATAGGTACTTCATTTAGCAGATAACCACGTTTGCACGCTGAAACCGACTTTGTTTTATACCAGAGATGTTACAGAGGTTTGATTCATAAAATATATTAGAATTTGTACATTGAAACTGCAGTTGTGAACTTCTTAGTATGTCTATGACAAAAACACTATAATTTCTTACATTCCTTGCCTGGCCCAATATACAGCTTCGGTAATGCCTGTTTGTGCGGCAACCCTGCTCAGATTATGTCCTACCTTCTTGCGTCACGTACCCCTACTTGTTCACATAAAGATCTGATGCCAGTGTCCGCTGTGAACTGATGAATACATTATTCTTAATGATGTAATGTTGTGTGTTTGTATCAGGACTCTACGACGGGTACAGCGCTGGCCGGTAGCGGTTGCGTGGTACCGCCCGGAGTTACCGTCACCCCCGCCCCTCCGCCAGCGCATCAACAGAGCAAAGTAAGCTAGTGTTACCTTCCAGTAACGATCAAACCGAGTCGATACGAAGAAGTGTCAGCAAAATGGCCAGGACCCACTAGGGCCGATGCGTGCGAGGGCTGCACTGCGGAAATGTTCGAATGAGTTATCATGACTCTGGAACGCACAGGAACACACGTGCGTTTTTCTCAGTAAAAGTCTGACTACCTCCCTTTGCGTTCTTGGGCCGCGGTGACTCTTTGGAACAATTTCGCAGCCCAATAATAAATCAGCTTATAATATTCCATCTGCTAGGACACAGGCGTCCTCTCAGTGGGTGTGGACCGTACTCCACCACATGGGCCCAGTGTGTGTTGGTAGATTTCACAATCAGACTTTGGACTTATTTTTCAATGTTTTGCTTCACCATTTTGTTCAAAAACCTAATACTCTATATAAAATCACTATTTTCTAAAAATATTGATGTTACTTTAGCGCACCAACAGCAGTACGCCGACAGCGCCCTCTAGCACATCGAATTCGTCACGTCGTACCTCAAGCTTGCCTGGCGGAGCCACGCTCACTCCCGGCCCGTATCGCTCACAGGTAAACATAATTATGTATCAAGAGTGATCAGATTACTTCTAAGCAAATGTACTACACCATCTACATCTTTGTTTTCTTTCTTTTCTTTAGAGTAGGATATACCTACTAGGGTAACATAGGTTTAAGATTCCGGAATTTTAGAGAAGGTATAATCAATTCTATGTTACGTACTACCACGAACTTTAGGTGACTATACTCTACCTATTCTGACCGATCATAAAAAATCTCTTTCAAATCTGATTCTAAAGATCATCCAGTTGAATACTTCTTGCATCCAGTAGATTTCCATGATCTGCTCAAATGTAAGCAACCATTGTCATTCACTCTTGATTACAGGTTTCTCATTAGACACAAAACCATAATTAGCCAGACAATTTTGTAACATCCCAAGTGATCCATAGATCATGTATGGATCCATCTCCAATTATTTATTTCTGTTGCAGTCGTCCACAAGCGGCGGGGCTAGCATAACTCCCTCGGTGACTATCACGCCTGCACCACCACCGGCCAATCAGCATGCATCCTCGAATAAGGTAACAAAAACTAGTATTTGTTTAGGTAATAATAGTGTACTGATACAGGGGTAAGACAGACTAGTAAGACTTATTCGACAAAAGAGGTTGTCAACTAAAGATTCTCATCGACTATATCTTTAAAGTGGCAGTGATCAATAAAATCTTATTTAGCAATACGAAGAACTAAAGATACAGGGTTATTTGTAAAACACTGGCAACTTCTCAGGACTATGACATCATAGACAACAACTTTTGTTCTATGACTTTTAAAAATTTATTATACATTGTTCATCAGATTTTCATACAAAAGTAAAAATATTTAAATCGAACGTTCTAAGTGTTATGAAGTCTATGCGAAGCAAGAGATAGTACAATAGCGGAGGGGAGCGGGGCCCGAGCGCGGGAGGCGTAGGTGGGTACAGCAAAATACAGAGTTGAAATGTGTTAGATAGAACAATGAAATTTTGAAGGTTGGTTTTTGCTAAATATATTATGTTTTGTAAAAAGTCATAGAACAAAAGTTGTTGTTTATGATGTTAGTAATACAGTTCTGTAAGGTTGTTAGTGTTTTATGAATAACCTTGTATACGAATATGGTGAAACCTGGTTAAGCAGGTCCTGCCCTAAGTGCAGAATTAGTCACGTAGCATAATTATTATCAAATGCTACGGGCTCTGCACAGTGCAGATAGAAGACAATGTAGGGAACTACCTTTGGACCTATCACTATCTGAAGGCTATCTGTTTATACATATAATAAATATGTAGAAATTATAAGTTATGCGCGCATCACGCAAAATGTACGAAATCGATGTAGATAACTTTTATACATTAAAATTGTAACTTGATATATTACTTATGCCCGCCATACACGCTAGGGTATACCTGATAAGTTTGCCTGTACAGGTAAGTTGCACAGGTAAGCTCACCTGACAGGTATAACTGTGCAGGCAATCCTGTCAGATATATATATTTTTTTTCTATTGTACTATATTATTATACTATAATATTTATGTTGTACACTGACAGCCCCAAATCTTTTTCCTTTCGTTAAGTCTATCCAAAGGTTGTCTGGTAGAAATTGCCTTGCGCAATAAGACCGCCTATTGTACCCATAATCTTTTGTAAATGTTTATCCTGTATTAAGTTAAGGTGTGCAATAAAGTTATAAATAATACCCAAGCATGTATGGCTACCTTTAGGCTTTGTTTCATCGCAATCGGTCGACTATATCGAAAGAATACTACATTCATTGACGGTTAGACGGTACGAAGTTTGCCGGGTCAGCTAGTTCGTAATAATTTATAATGATTTAGGAGGACTTCATTAATAAATCGCCATTTTGATCAGTTGGCAGTAGTTCTTATAATTGCATTACGTTACAAGCAACCCCAGGACAACTCGTCAGTGACCAGTAGTACGAGCGATGCAGTGAGTATGGAAATGTGATGTCATTTCACTAATTTAATAGTTCAATGTATTTCTTTATTTAGATACTAGAATTTTTATTTCTTTGAATTTACGACAGAAATTAGGGATTCATAAAGATGTGTACTACTTTTTTTTATTAAGGCCTGTTGTTCATGGACGACAGTTTTATAGTTTTGTATGTAAGCTTCACGCAGGCGTACACCAAGCTTATAATGACGAATACGCGCCTATGAAGCTATGCGTCCGTGGATAGTAGGCCTAAGCTTAAGTTCAACTAGCGACTCAATTAATTTTCGCCCAGGAACAAATTATTTTTTTAAATTTCCTAAAGCACAATTTCTAACAATATCGTCCTAAGAATTATAGTGCGTTTCACTTAAGAGGTTCCTTCGCCGTAATGTTGGCTCCTCTGTCTGTCTGCAGAAAAAAGAAGGGAAAAAGAAAAGAGTTGCCTACTCTACCAACATTTTTTACTCTACCAAAGTTTTTTGCACGAAATGTGAAAGGAAATCGAATTTAACGGTACTCACACCACTTTATGGAGAATTATGAGGGGAATGGGATTTTATTTCAAAAAGAGCTGGTCTAAAAGGAAGTTGTTAATGGAGAAGTACGATATTGTGGCGTGGCGTTTTCAGTATTTGAAAGAATTGCAGGATAGTCGAAATGGTGTCCAGAGTTGTATATTTTATTCAAAAAAAGACAATTGTCAAAAGTAACGAAATATCAGTTAATCTCCCCAATTTTAAGTAATTTCATTGCTCAAAATATTGCAACACTGTTTTTCCGTATTGCCAACATTACGGCGAAGGAACCTCTTAAGTGAAACGCACTGTATAAAAAATAGCTGTCAAGACTATCGCGCCATTCTCAAGTGATGATCATGCGGCTATAGATTTTTATTAATGGGACGTTATTTCTGTTCTATCCACATGCGATCAGTATAATAAAGAGTGACGGAGGCGTATTTCGTCCAGTCTTTAATAAAAGTTTAATTTTACTGTCCAATTTAGAGCCCTTGAATAATAAGATTGGTGACAAGCGATTGTCGAAAAAGAAAAACGTCCCCAATACATAGATTTTACCTAATTATCGGATCGAAAGAAAATTACGTGCCTTTATTAATACCTGAAACGCTTTGTACAGATCTCTTTTGTTCAGTATCAGATCGAAACCTCACTATCTGATACTGGTCATATATTGCTGCAAAAACATATACATCCTTGATATGGCTGAGACTTGTTCCCAAGTTGTTTATACTCTCCAAAAGGATATTACCTATAGAGCCACATAATAGCAACAACACATGAATGTTATAGGCAAGTTCCCGTAGCTCGGAGGACACTCAAACCCCTGCACAGCGGCAGGCGGCCGCTAAACTGGCGCTGCGGAAACAACTCGAGAAGACGCTACTGCAGGTATGTTGGCACAGAAAATATACACTTGACTTGCTGTGAAAGTGACAGAAAAAGGGGGAAGGCCGACCTTCCCCCCTCCTATCCCTATTCGTGCAATAGCTCCGGAGCTATTGGACGAATAGCACTACCTCTTATTCACAGGGGATTCATGATGCGGCATTATCTTAGTAGGCGGGCAAATCGTCTCCATAAAACTTTAGGATTTTTTAGAATGCGTATGCACATATGGGCGCGCAATAAAACTTTTAAAAAATCACATACGGTACACATTTTTGTTCAAATTCCTAAATCCCCGGACTTATTCGTCATGTTTATGGTTCCGAGGGGATTTTGGAGGAGATATTGTCTATTCTATATTACTACCTCGAAATTGAATTAAATATAGTCTACCTGTACCGACCTCTATTGACAATACTGCTAAAACCACCTTTTCTGATTTAAAACACACTGTCAATGTCAAATTGTTTTTAAGGACTTGACTACACGAGCTACGCATTCAAATGGTCGCATTGTTCGCAGCACTCAATCTTACGGCTAAACTTTCATACAAATTTTCTTTCAGATCCCCCCACCCAAACCCCCTCCACCAGAAATGAACTTCATACCTTCGCCCAGCAATACAGACTTCGTCTACTTGGTGGGCTTGGAACATGTCGTGGACTATCTCACTGCTGAAGATCGGTAAGAATTATAAATCATGTTTTGCGTGATAAACTATGCTCTATCCGAAATAGGATTAGCCATTTCAACACTTACACTTATTTACTGTCTGTTCAATCGATTTTGACTTTTATTGCGTTGGTGATATAGTAACTGGTGGCAGCTTTTATTTCTTTATTTATAGGGGATTTCACGCATAGCGTATGCCATTCCCATCGTATCCTAAACAATTGTACATACATCGCAAGACGTAGGCTATGAATTCGAATAAATTGTTCGCATCATCACTATTTGATTGGGATAAAATGTTATGGAACATGCCTACATTCTATCAAACATCATCATCAGCCTTTTTAATTCCCACTGCTGGGACTCAGGCCCCCTCTCTAGGAAAGGGAATGGACCGTTATCCACCACGCGGGCCCAGTGCGGGTTGGTGAATGTCACATGTCTTCGAATTTTTGGTTCTAAGACATGCCGGTTTCCTCACGATGTTTTCCTCAAACTATTTATATTATTATTATGTTTTAGGTCCTCGACAACTCCACATTCCTCTAGTTGGTATTGTAAACACTTTTTATTGCTTCTAATGCCATCCTTATACCTACGGAATAGAAGTCAAAATCGGTTGAACGATCAGTAAAAAAGGTTTGTTTAATTGTCTAATCTTTTCCGAATGGAGTATAGTCAGTAGCTGATGGCAAGTGTTGTTTGTAGCCTATTGACATCTTAGGTGTATCACTGCCGAATTTCTTTATTTCCATAAAGTGACCATAAATGTATTCTCACAACTAATGCTTATTTTCTACGAATACTGTGGCGTGTGGAGACGCGAATAAAAGGCTTTTCGTTTAATTGTACTATTTATATTTTTAGAAGCCTTAAAATATTATGTTTTTATATAAAATTAAATTAATATTTTCTTTTTTGATATCTGTCTATTTTATCCAATTCGAATCTCATTCTCAACTTTTTTATTACCATAAACCATAAAAGGTCCATTACATTGCCAGTTTGCAATTTTATTACTATGTGACCTTCATAGTCGTCACAATACACAAGTCTTATGACCACTGTGTGTTAGATGGCATGGTCACTCACAATGAGCCTTAGAAGGGAAGTCAGAGAGAGCTATACTGGAAGTTTCCTTGCACGATCGAATCAGGAATCAAGTTATCCGCAGAAGAATCAAGGTTACCAACATAGCCTGAAACATAGCATAGTCCGATATAAAAAATAATAAAATAAAATTAAAATACTTTATTTCAGACCGTGGTCCATTTTATGTCAGTAATCACACAGCTTTAAAACTATGTTAGTATAGGATACAATAACAGAGAGCTTAATTTAAATGCCTTTTGCGTACACTTGGCACACCGCGTACATGTACCTACTTTCCCAGTCTTCGTAAGCACGCTTCATAATATTCTCTCACCACATAATACTATGGGAGATTAAACAAGGGTTTGTTTGACTGGCTGGGCTAGGCTGGTATCCGCAACTCCACGTAGAGTCTGTCTAATAAGTTAAACGACTTGGGTAATTATTAGGATTTAATGAAATATGATGTAGTCAACACGGGTTCAATAATCAAGGTTGATTAAGAGACAGAGATCATTGTTTACTAACAGAAGAACCTTATAAAAAGTATTGAATATAAGTATTTTTTAAATGCTTAAATACTATACAAAATTCCCAAGTCGGTTGACTTATTAGACAGACTATACAAGCGCGTCTATCATAATAGAAAGAAAGAAAAGAAAAAAAGAAAACATGTTTATTCCGCCTGAATAGACGCACAATTCGATACAAAAAATAAAAATAAAAACAGTTTCCACGCCAGGCCTTGCATGTGTCGCGCTTAACTATATTGTACCATACGACCATAGACAACACAGTTGTCTAGGTTATCTGTCGCAAGTACTCTCTGTTGTCTGTGGCATTTTGACACTGGCTTCCACAGAGACAAGCATAAACAAAATAAACCAGTAAAAAAATTTAAACCAAAAATAAAAGAAAAAACACAATTATAACAATAAAACCTAAGGATCCAAGTTGTGCGTCGCATCTTAGCAAGAATAGCGGGGTTACCATGACGTTCAAAGTAAGATTGTTTTAATCTTGTTTCAGTGTGGGTAAGAGATGGCGCTAGACAAACTGTATAGCTCTGTCTCTTACGCACACTGAAACAAGATTAAAACAATCTTACTTTAAACGTCATGGTCTAGGTTACGTTAGGGTCGTTGCTCAGCATATACCGTGACGCTGGGCAAATGCAGACATCTATGGTGCTGATTTTCAGCAACCACTTAAAACAAACAAAATAATCACACACTTGCTCTTCTACACGCATCGAATATGTTGTCATAGGCTCCATATTCGATACAGACACTGAGTGCTATTACACATTACATTAAATTACCGCTCACACACGCAGACAACGACTTCATGATCTAGACCGTAACGGGCTCGTTCATGGTGCGGCTCAGACGCTCGCTACGTTCCTACTGTAGGTTCGTCTAAACATATACATATATCGGTATGTCCTACCCAGGCAACTAGAACTCTCATCGTCCGTAGATAGACCGCCGAAGTATCTAATGCGGTGTCGCGTCATATGTAGGCAATTCATTGCGAATGCGGTTGCGAAGCGATTCAGTTGATGTTTTATGTGCATGCGAACACGGAGCTTCATCCATTTACATAAAAGAAGTCCCCGCGTCACAAGAGTTCTAATGAAAATATCAAACCAACGGTCGCGTCCGCTTTACAAATACCGGCACGGATCTTGAGCGCTGGCTTCAAGTTGAGCTGAAGTCAAATATTCGGTCTCTTTAGTGGTGCGAAGTGAGACGCGGGGGCGGGGAGTGTCAGTGATTGGCTCGCCGCGCCATCGTGTCATAGACGTCACTCGTGATTCGTTCCTTGCGCTTGCTCCATAACAACGACGACGATTGGCCAATGTATAGAATGCGCAAATTGCGCAAAGCGATCCCCACTGTCGAGCGCTCAAGATTCGTGCCGGTATTTGTACTTCGCTGGTCGCCTCACCGTACCCACCCACGTGTGGTTAATCACTTTTGGCCCATTCACAACCTTGCCGCTGTGAGCGGTAGCTAAGCGCGGTGCGGTCGTGAATGGGCCATAAGGGCGGCGAGCGTAAGATCAAAAGTATGAAAATGTTTGAAGCATGCTACAAAACGCGTGCGCGTGCGCTTACCGATGCCAGCGCGACGTGCGCCTCTATATCACTCGAGCTGCATCGCTTCACGTTCGCGTTGAATCGCGTACATAGGACACCGTGTGACAGCGTCGTAGCGCATCGTTTCTATGAACTAGCTGGCGCCCATCACGACAGCCCCATCAGCGTTAGTCTCGATCACGCAAGGTGCGTCGTGATTTCTAGCGTAACAAACGAGTAGAGTAACAAATGATATCCCTCCCAGCATGCCCCGCTCGTCAGTGCCGGCGGTGTGCGCGCAGTGCGGCTGCGACTTCACGCCCGTGTGGCGCTGGGAGCGTGGTGCGGGCTCCACGGCGCGCCGGCACGACGCCACCTTCACGCCCGCGCCGCCGCCGCCCAGTGCGCGTCGCCTGTGCGAGCTGTGCGTGTCCGGCAACGTCAAGAGGGCGCTCAAGGTCAGTTGTAGACGATAAGTAGACTCTTCATTAATCTAGGAGTCCTTTATTATAATTCAAGCGGCTCCAAGGTGCGGTGACACGACACCACATTCAGCCGGCGCTCAAGGTAAGTCAGCTGTTTCTAAAGACCAGGTTTAAAGACCTTATAATCTTTAATGTCTATTTCTTGTCTTACTACGAGGTAAAGACTAAATTCACTGTGGCCCTGTAACGCACAGAGCAACCGAAGGAACACGGGTGAGTTTTAATCAATAAAAGTTTGAAGTCTGTGTCTTTTGCAATAAAATAACATAACTTCATCCGCTTTAGTCTACCTAAGGCAGGTAAAGTTATTTTATAATTTCCCACCACAAAAAAGACAAACTTTGGCCACTTGTGTCAAATTTTACTATTAATCTAGATATTAAAACGATTTCACAAAATACATTAAGAATCAAAAGTAAATCTAGTTTTTTTACTGCACAAACCATTTCGGACTCTTTTGCTACATACCATCTTCAATTTATCTAACTTCACTATCTTAATTGCATATAAAATCTGGCACAAAATGGTTTATAAAACACAATTTATACCTTACTTTGGACCAGAATGAAAAGAAAAATCGTTATAACTTATAATATGGTGGAGGGATAAGATACTAAATTAAATGGGTGATGGGAAAAACTTATGATATTTTTTTGCATTCCCCTACAACTACTATGTGCATTTTTTATAGGTTCTAGAAATCACAATATCAGCCTAAAAATGCAATCATATCTTTACTACCATTGGAATTCCATCATTTTTATGAAGGAATTGGGGTATATAAGATAGTTTCTGATTACTTTGTGTCCAAACTAAAATGAGTTTTGGATATTTCCACCTTTCCTATAAGAAATGGCGTTGTCTATAGTTCCACCGGATGAACGAAAATTCCTTTGTGAGATATTAAAATTTTGGGCTGAGGCGATGTAGCATCATACTAATATTTTGAGAAGTCTATCAATGTTTTCAATAGAAACAAAAATCTACATTAATAATTTTGTCAAAACGATGAAAGAAAACATCGTGAGGAAACCGGCATGTCCTATAGCCAAAAATTCGAAGACGTGTGACTTTCACCAAACCGCACTGTTCTCCCGTGGTGGTTTACGGCCTATTCCCTCTCCTAGTGAGGAGGCCTGAGTCTTAGTAGTGGAACATTAAGGCTGATTATGCTTATGCTAATAATTTTGTCATATAATGTTAGATAGGTACGTACAGTAAAATGAGGTGAATAGAGACTTAGGGGTGAAAAGAGACAAAACTTTAAATGGTATTTTCTCGATATTTGAATATTTTTTGCAGCATTTAACAATATCAATTTTTTAATGAATTGTTATTCTAAAAAGTCGAAGCTTTGTTAGAGGCCGATATTATAGTATCAAAGTGAAAACCAAACCAAAGTTTTGTCTCTATTCACCCCTAAGTCTCTATTCACCCCATTTTACGGTACGCGAAGTTTTGGGGATAATTGTTATAGTTGAGAGCCTCATCGCCTCTGTCCAGGATTTTGTTAATCTCATATCCAATGGCACGCGATATTACGCCGTCGAGTAGCGCTTTGCTCGTCGTTTGTTTCGTGTCCTGAGAAATGTTAACGTTTGAGATTTCAAGAGAGTGCGGTCTCACCGCCACTAACGACACTCTTACTTTTTTAATCGCCTACGTCAGATGCGTCAGACAGACACTCTCGCGTTTATTCGGCTAGGTTCGCACATACGCGATCAAATACTCCATCTCGTCAGCTCTTCTTTCACCTATGGGGATTGAAGAACTAAATGATATGGAGTATCCAGTCCCAAATGCACGACCTAGTCGAATAGAACACGAAAACACTCTTCGGACCAATCCTACGCATGTTGTTAAAGAGTTGCGACTCGTAATATCGCTTGTCTTAGTAAGCCAGCCATAAATCCGTCAGCCGGTGGAAGTAGAGGCGGACTAGGGTGTGCATATGGGGATGGTATGATGTGGTGTGGTCTTTAGGCGGAGCACACGGCCCGCCTGAAGACTGCGTTCGTGCGCGCCCTGCAGCAGGAGCAAGAGATCGAGCGGCGCCTGGCCGCGCCCGCCGCGTCGCCGCCGCCCGCGCCGCCGCCGCCGCACAGCGCGCCCGCGCCGCCGCCCGCGCACTCGCACCAGCACCGCCCGCTGCAGGTACGTCATGACAAACACGACACTTTTACCATCGCAACTTACTGATTACTGATTTTTCAATAAACTTCTTCGAAAACTGACTCTCATCGCACTACGATTAGGTTCAAAATGCAATGTATGTCACCCTTGGTCGTTTTTTTTAATTTTTCACAACATAGGTTTTATTTTGTAATCTCTTCACAAGTAAATAAGAAACAGCAGTGACTATAATTTTTCAAACAAAGACGCTTATTTTTAATGAAAATTTATAGGATATCATAATTAAATAGAATAATTTATACAATAATTTTGTTTGCCCATCAAATTAACATTTATCTCTATCCTATCTATCGAATTTGAATTCTTAACATGCTACGCTACCAGATATTGTGATTGAGGCAGAAAATGCTTGCACTAGCCTTTTCTTATCTAAAATCGAAACTAAAACGCATGACAAGTTTGGAAAAAATGTCTTTAATGAAAAATGAACAAAAATGCGTCGCCATTTTCAGATAAAATATTAAGTGTATTGAAAACCGTCGTTTGATACATTACAAGAAAATGTACTGTAGGATGTCGATAAATCGTCGATGCTTAAACTGCCATGTCTGCTATGATTTGATTTAAAAATTATCAATTAAATGAAATTTAATGTCAAAATATGTAAGTTTCTTTTGCTGCTACATCGTGTTGGTAAGAGACTTACTTATTTTTACTAATTTATGAAGGTAAAAGTGTTTCTCGATTTCGATCATTCGTCATATTATGATTCTTAAAAAGAATTACTGCGCAGCCAATCGTTAAAGTTCAGAGTTTTCAAGATATTTCGGCCGTATTTTAAACGAAGCTTTATTATCTATACAGATTGGAGTATCAATCAGTATGTAATGTATGTGGTGTGTACAGATGTCGGTGTCGCGCAGCGCATCTCGCGGTGGCTCCACCTCCTCCCCTGCGCCCAGCAAGACGCCCGCGCCGCCGCCTGCACCACGGTAAATAAACACTTATTTACAAAAGAATAATAAGGCAGTTGACTACCTGACGAATTCTTAACCTTCTAACAGCCTATGGATATATCCGAAAAACACTCTCGCGTCTACTAGGGTCGCACATCAACGACCAAATACTCCATATACAGCTCTTCTGTCACCTATGGGTATTGAAGAGCTGCACAAGTCGCAGCCACACGATCCTGGCGAATACGACACGAAAGCACTCATCCGACCAATCCGACGCAAGCAGTTAAAGGGTTAATTTTAAAATGTGACTAAAAGAAAAAATTGTTTTTACACAAATTGTATTCTTTTTTAGATTAATTCATATTTGGAAAAATTGCTTTCGAAAGGAGATCATCCATTTTGGTCCAATTACAAAAATGCCCTGGTACTTTGCTTACAGTATAGTATACAAGGTGTAAGGGACAGCCCTCCACAAACTTTAAGGGCTTGCTCAGTAGACGAAACTAAACCACATTCCACAATTTTTTTTTTCAGGAAACAAAAAAAAATAAAATCGTCCTCGCCATACAAATTGTCCAATCAAGTTTATCATTTTGTATGGCGAGGCTGTTTTTTTTTTTTTTTCGTTTCCTGAATAAAAATTTTGTGGTAGGTTGTTCAGTTTCGTCTACTGAGCAAGCCCTTAAAGTTTGTGGAGGGCTGTCTCTTACACCTTTTAGATATCCTAACAATTTTATCATCAATACAGGACCTTGCCACCGTCGGAGTCACTACGTAGCCACCATTCAGATCGATCCAGAGAAACCAGTGAAGTGCCTGCCAAGAAAGGAAAAGGTAAACAAAATTACACAATAGTTCTAGCGACTCGCCTCAGCTTCGTACGGGTGTTAGAAATTATTGATATCAATTTCGCTCGAAAATCGCATTAAGATAGTAATGGATTACTATGAAAATGGAAAATTTGTAAAAGTTACATTTTGTAAGCATAATCAGCCTTATAATGTTCCCACTGCTGGGACTCAGAATTCCTCTCCAGGAGAGAGAAAGGGCCGTAAACCATCATCTTCGAATTTGTGATTCTAGGACATGCCAGTTTGCTCATGATCTTTCCTTCATTATTTTGAGAGCAGTATTTTTTTTTTAATTAGCGATATTTTCTTTCAACATAATCGTCCTTTCGAGACCGCAGTTATGGTTTTTGTGGAGTAGGATTTGACTTTAAAACCTTATGCTGATTTCGTTTGTTTCACAGGATCGTCATCAAGCAGCACTAGTCAAAACAGTAGCAGCAGTAAGCAACATCAGGTAACATAACATGTATTAAAATTTACTTAACAATTGGGCTAATAAAAAGAGGGGTAAAGATATTGGTATACTTAAGTTCTATAGTTACAGATACAAACAGTCAGGATTATGAGAATTTTTAGGCAATAATTTTACTAATCCAAGCGTTTGCGTGGTTTAGGTGAAAAATTGCGAACTATTTAAAATTCGGCTGGTGGGATTGGCAAGTCATGAAAACAAATAGGTCAGAACGACTCGTCTTTTAAAAGATAAAAATGGAAGATAGGGTAGATGTGAAAAGATGTGTAGAGTCTCCTCGGGATAAATTTGCCTTTGTCTTGGGCTAACTTGATTCCCTTGCTACACTCAAGATTTTTAGCTTGATACTAAATTCCCTCGCAGCACTCGGGGTTTAACCTCCAAAATCTTTCGTGCTACTCTGATTTTAATATGCTCGTGATATAAGGCACTGCTTTATTTCCTTAATGAACGATCTACAAGTGAGTTTGAGATATTAACTGGTCGGCTTGCTCATTGATACGAAATGTGACACCGTCGTTGATGATTCCCGTCTACTCCTGATAAACATCTGGTTTAGTTTCATTTAGTTTAGTGTTTGTGCTTCTTTTATCGGTAAGCAGTGCCCTAACTTGGAGTGTGCGAGCGATGCCCAGGCACATGCAGGCCCTGGAGGGGCGTAGATATTATGAAACCATGGCAAAAGTTTTGTATTATGAATGTCGTTCTGATAAAGTAACATTCTAATCGTGAAAGAATTTTGAGCTGCGTGTGATTACAACTTTTTTAGAAGGGCGTAGGTATAGAAGCTCGTACAGGGATTATATAAGATTAGTTATGGTATTACCGGTGAGGGTCATAGGGTTTCATCGGGGACATGCAGTGGTTTCTCCAGCAAGGGCCAGTATAATACTTGAACTTAGGGTGTAACATTGTTCTATTTTGTGCAGCAATTGGCGGCGGCGGCGGCGGCGCAGATGGCGTTCGAACAACACAGCGCGGCCGCCATGCAGGCGCTGCAGCACCAACTGTTACGAGGTAGTAGTTCCGTTTGAGTTTACTTTGTTACGGTTGTTTTATCTCTCGAAAGAGTCTTTTTTTGTTGGAAATATTGCAGCAAGAAGAAAGTTCCAAATAATTCCCACCCCCTCCTCCAAGATTACAAGATTTTAAACATGCAAAAAAAATCCGTTTTTTTTTTTTTTGTATTACTATTTTTTTTCTACATTTATTTCGAAGTATAGGTCGATTGACAGACGTTGTGCATGATTTTGTCCAACCAGAGTAACCTGCTTTACTGTTAAATGAACATTTGAATGGCCAAATATTGTGCCAAGCTTATGGCGTTGTTTGATTTCAACAGCTTTATTAGGCGCTGATACCAGATTATTGCAAACGTCGTCGTCAGATTGTTATAAATCTTGATTATTTTAAACTAGCTTTTGCCCGCGACTTCGTCTGCGTAGGTACATAAAATATAGCTTATGACTCAGGAATAAAGCAGCTTTCTATCGATGAAAAATTTTAGCAATCGGACCAGTACTTCCAGAGATTACCTCCTACAAACAAAAAAACATAAAAACAAACTTTAGCTCTTTATTATATTAGTGTAGATAAAATAAATACTATCACAATTCTATATTATTCTCAGTCTGATAATGACAAGAGTTGGTTGATTTTTTACGATTTCTTATAAACTAACGGTGTTTGCAATAACCTGAAAACATGAGCAACGGGTCGACCTATGCTTCGAATTGAAAAAATAGCAGCTTAGTGTTTCATACGTTCCCCCTCTCTCCACTCAGGCCTGTCGGGCGCGGGCGGCACGTCGGGCATGTCTCCCGCGGCGGCGGCGGCGGCCATGATGCAGTTCTCTCCGCTCATCTACACGTACCAGCTCGCCATGGCACAGGCCTCCGCGCTAGGTAAGCGCTGTACGTATTACACACACCCACTTGTATACCGTATTCTTTTAACAGATAACAAAAGGTCTTTAGCCTCATGATGGTGGCGAGAAAATTTCCAGGTAATCACTACGTCCCCTTAAGGGATGTGGCAGTAAGGACCTACAGGGGCATTTTCTAGTAATTAATACGAAACACTGAATTGGAAGCCATATATAGCCTGTAACAAGCCCTTATTCGCAGCTTGCCTGTGTGTAGACGCATTTTGTTCAGTATGCGCTTGCTTGTTCGTAAACGCGTCTCAAAGCCTTGCTAACTGGGAAGGGGCCTAACAAGACACGTCCCAGCGTGCAGCGTATAAGTGCTGATATTACGCGCTAAGCGCTAAATTGTTTAAGTAACATAATTTTTTACTACTAGAAACATGTTTAACACACAAACTGTAGTAGGTATATGGTCAGAGTAGCCCGCGAAATTGGAATCTCAATATTTTTCATTGTGTAAGTCAGTGTCAAGTGACTATTATATGAAAAAGTTATTCAACATGATTAGCGGAACTGAGAGGGTTGTATTGAAGATTTTAATAATAATTATTATAATGTCGTAAATAAATACGTGTTAGAGCCGCCAATTATATTTAATCAACATACATCTTGACATTGGCCTGCAAAATGCAGAAAACTTAGAAAATGCTATGGTTTTTTATTTTCTCACCGTGAAAAGTAGAATACTCTCCTCAATATAAAGGTGCGTTCGTCTTGGACTAACTCGATTCCCTCGCTACACTCGGGATTCTAAGCTTGACACTTAATCGCGATTATTAATAACATTGCCCACATTTACCCTTGGCGCATTCGCGGAGCTTTTATAAATATTTTATGAAAAGTACTTTTAGGCGATTATCACACTGCCACGCATAACGCTGCATGTTGCGTGTCAATGCACCTACGCGCGTAATTGTGGGAGTGCAAATCTGCATCATCGTGCGGATATTTTACGCACTCACGCGCGTAGGTGCGTTTTGTAAATTCACACAGGCTCTGACTAATTTCATACAAAATCACGCACGGCACTACGCGACTCAGTGTGGCGTGCCTCACGTCCCGCCCCGCCCCCACGCGCGTGTGCGCATGTTTCTCCGCATGTAGACGCGTGATCTGCATGAACGCGCGTGGATGCATTTTCGATGTGTTGGACTGTGCGTGTTTTCTATATAAACGGAGATACTTACAAGCAACGTTAAAACACGCATTCACGCTTTACGCTGTGTGGCGTGTATAGGGTTGCCAGATCAGAATTTCAAAATATCTGGAAAAAAATATCAAATAGTCGGGATTTGGGGATTGCTGTCGGGAGAAATAAAATCAAATAATAAGAAAAATATTTATTTTTTAAATTTACAACAATACACCACGACAATAAGCAGGCAGGCTTATGGTCTTGTTTGCCACATATACTTGCTATTAAACTTCACGATTCTACTAATTTGGAACCTTCAGCACCGTTTAAAAATTACTTGAATGTCAAACAGTTTGCTTCAAAGCTTAGCCTAATTACTAATTCAGCTTTAATTAAATCGAAAGCCATGCGATTTCGATCTTTGGTATATAAATTATTTAGCAAACTGAACACCCTTTCACAGTAAGCATTGCTTACAGGAATTCAAGCGCGGTAATTTTAAATTATTTTTCGTAGGAAATTTTAGAAATATCCGTTTTTCTGGAAATTTTGAGATTGTCTGGAGTCTGGAGATCACGAAAAAAGTCGGGAGAATCCAGACGATTCCCGAGCATCTGGCAACCTTAGGTGCGTGGCAGTGTGATAATCGCCTTAAGGACATAAACTCTTAGTTCTTTTTCTCCTTTCTCTTCATATTATTCAATATTGTGATGGTAGTTGTGAGCTCGTGTTGTGAGCTTCAATTCTGCTCATGTGTTGTTTGGTGGCAGCCGGTAAGGGCGGCTCCAACTCCGGCGGCGGCGCGGCCATGGCGGCGGAGATGCAGCGCGTGGCCGAGGCGCAGCGGCAGTACCTGCTCGATATGATACCTGGACAACATCCTAGGAACCCATGGACGAAAAACTAAGGTACCTATGTCCATATTGTTATTTACTTATTATTGTTTTATTCGATTTTTTTCGTGACGATTTGGACGCCTACCTTAAGCATTGGCCAGAAGTGGCTAAGAACAGAAAAGAGTGGAATAACGGAAGGGAGGCCTTTGCCCAGCAGTGGGACACAACGGGCTCATAATAAAAATTGTTTTATTAAATGTATTTTTAGTTTGTAAGTTTCTATTGTACAACGCCATTGACATCCTCCGTAACGTTGTACAAGTGCTTGTAATAATATTTTTTTAATATTCTTTTTCTATATATATATAATAAGAAATATTTAAAAATATAATTAATATGTATAAATATGAAATAAATATTATCATTAGTTTGTATATGTAATTTCTGACACTACTAAAACGATTTTGAAAAATCCTTCTTTCTTTCTTTATTACTGAGCTTATTTTCAAATAAAAAGCAATCAAATACAAAAAAAAAAAACTAACTAAACTTTGACACTAATATTGGATTCTGCTAATTGGACCAACGTTGTGTTATTTTATCGTTTTAAATATCGCAGCATTCGCTGAGTTAGGCGCCTTTTAAGCCTCGCACAGATATTTTTTTTCTTTGTGTTTTTAGTTTACTTTTACTCGTATGATCATGTGAGACACGAATAAACCTTTTTTCTTTCTTTCATTCTGTACAAATGAGCATCCATGTTGATTTTTTATCACAAAGATCATAAATAAATACCATTCTTTTTTTTACAGTTATAAGGAGCCCAACATGAATTTCAAGTGACAGTAGACGATTGAAGGAAGCAGTGATTATCGTAACAATAACGCAACGTAAAACGTATCTTAATACAGACACGTTACAGCATATTTTCGCGACGACAGAGTGATTAGAATAGGTTATTGACATCTGCCAGAGCGATGAAAAGCTCAAGAAGCTAGAAGTGAAAGAAAACTGTTCTAAATTTTATATTATTAAAAAAAAAAAATGTATTATTGTTTTCTCTTTTTGACTGCCATGTACTACAAAATTACTTTATATCGATGGAATTTTAGTTAGAAAGTAACACTTGATTTATCAATTTGAGTATAAGCCTGTGTGTTTATTTGTATACAATATTTTATACTAAACAGCAAACAACGCCCTTACAGCCACTAGACGTCTAATAACAGGGGACGCATGTCTGTCAACACATATGACTTATAGATCTGATGTAGGTTGCCACAGAATAATTTTCAAATAGTCTCGACCAATCAGAACGCAGTACCCTGCTCCCCCGTACCTCGGCTAGTTGACAGAATTGTTTTGGTGCGCCAATTCAAGCAGGCGTCTAGAGCCTGTAAGGTCGTTGATAGTAAATAACACTAACAAAATTGGTTGTCAAAATTAACATTTCAAATATTGATTTGAGGAAGAGTCGGCCTGGTGGGAATATCTTGCTATCTCTTTTGTACACACGCAAGCTAATGGCGGTGACGTCACATTTCAGTGTGTGTATCTTTATTCTATTAATTGACAGATTCCCCTTCTACCAGATTTGGAAGCTTTCTAACTTACCTATTATTATTATATAAAGCCGCGTATAGACATTGCGAGGCGTGCGTCGCGAATGGTTCGGCTCGCATGCCGCGGGCCGTATGGACATGTGTGCTCACAGTGAACATTCGCGTCATACGACCGTTGCGAACGCCGCCTCAGTACGAGCCGTGCGCTCCGTGTAGACGGACAGGTGCTGTTTGTGAGGCCAATACCGAATCACCGTGCGTGGTGGTTTGCGTGCTCAGCTGGAGCATGTGTCGTTTGGGACGCACGCATAAATGTGCCTCAAGTTGAGGCATGCGCGACGCACGCCTCGCGATATCTGTACGCGGCGTTATAAAAATTCTTTCTATCTGCGATTTTGGATAAAGATAATTTTTGATACAAATAATAATTGTTGATTCAACTACTTAATTGTGATGAACAGTTTAGTAGCTAAGAGGGACGTATGAACTTACACGTTAAAATAAGTGTTTAAAATAAAAAGAGTCCCTCAAAGTAAAATGTTAATAATTTGATGTTAATAAACACTTTTATACGTAAACAAGTAAACATAAGAGATGAATGTCATTATAAAGTTAAACATTTTGGCTGTCGAAAAATTGTAAAAAAAAATAATATGTCCGTGGTGGTCAAAATGCTTGGTAAACTCAACAAGTTCGAAATAAGGAAAGAAAACGCTAGAATTCAAACATTCTTTTGAGAAACACACTGCAAAGAATGCATTTCTAAAAGAAAAAAAAAACTAGAATAAATAGGTTTAAATAGTGTCTAAGGATAATTTTTCAATGTTCTACAAATGCGATGCACAAGTTTTTAAATACGTAAATGGCTTAGATTAGGTTGTATTAACGACTACATTTTTTTTTTGTGCTAATAATACACAAGATCTCAATAGGAGACATTGCTGGGCAAAACTTCGAATTTAATCATGAATAAATATTAATTTACATCATTTTCAAGTACTGCTGAAGTTTATTTAAGGCAGGATTGGTCTAGACCATTATGATGACCATCACGATGATGATGATGATGGTCTAGACCATCATCATCATCATTTCAGCCGAAAGACGTCCATTGTTGGACTTAGGCCTCCCCCAAGTGTCGCCTTTACAATCGGTTACGTATCCATCGGAAACTCGCCAGTCATCGGCTCATTTTGGGAGGCCTTCCAATGCTACGTCTAAAGGACCTATTACACTACGCTGAATGTCGCGTACGATATTCAGACTCGTCCTATTTTTCATTCATAGAAAGACAGTCTGACCCCTATTACACTACGCGATACGTCGAACCATAGACTAGATACGTCGAACCATAGACTAAAACGGTCTGAATATCGCGTAGTGTAACTAGGCCCTTTACGTTACGCGGTCACCCCTCCAGAAACTTTCGGCCCTATCGACCATCGAGTAAAATACCTATGACTACATTACACATAGTACATACGTACATAAACTTAAGCCTTTTTCCTATAGAGATAGGCTGAAACTGTCTTCAACCTTTTAGCCGCATACTTTGGATATCCGACAAACACTCGCATTTATTCCGCCAAGGTCGCACATCCACGACCAAACACTCCATCTAGTCAGTTCTGTCTTCTATGGGAATGGAAGAGCTAAACGAGATTGAGCATATCCAGTCGCGAACACACGACCCTGGCGAATAGGATACTTAAACGGTCGTCGGACCAATCAGACGCGGGCGGTTAGAAGATTAAAGACACTCCTTTTACACTTTTCACTCCTTGTGTAAATATTATCCCCCACCGCATATGACTGTCTATCTGATCGCGAAAAATTCAAAAAAGTAGTGAACGGTTTTTGATTTAATTTACAAGAATAGACAGAGATTCACGAGGAAGGGTAAGGGTGTTGTCACATCAATCGATCAATCGACATCGGTCGACGTTGATCGATACCGGTCGACTAACACAATTGCCGGTCGATGGCAACGGTCGATGTTGATCAATCAACCCGGCTATATTCCATCAGATTATTTTTTCGAAATGTATTCACATTTCGATCGATCGCATAGTCTGGTAGAAACTATCGATCGACGTCGACCAATCCATTCTACTATCGATCGACGATCGATCGATTGGTGTGGTAACACCCTTAGATATAGTATTTGTATATTATAGTAGAGAAAAGCCGGGAATTCAAAGGTTCATAACACCCATACGAACCTGGGACGGATCATTAGTTTACATACCGTACACACAGACATAGAATTGTACTATAAATATCATAACGAAGCTTTATCTTGATTGACAGTTTCTTTGAGAATCTTGGTCAAGATCAAACTTCTATTCATTACTTTCATGATAATTTTTCTATTGAAAACTGCCAACTGTACCAAAGAATTTGGTATAAGGATAAACTTGATTTGGATGAAAGTTAAACCTTTTATAAGTCGCTTAAATGGTTTTACTATACTGCAGAATAAATATAAATTAATACCCGTTTATTTTATAAGCTATTTTTAAATTATATTTTTTATTTATTCCAAATTTATTTATACTATCTCCAATTTTGTCCAGCAATGTCCAAGAAGCTAGCACTCAGTGGGTTAAACGGTAAGTGTGTGAAATGTCTAGATAATACGTGATTCGATCATTTTATATGATGTGTTTTTAACTAGGCTACGAATAAATGGATATTGCTAAGGATAAATGGCTTTTTATTTCAATAAAATCCCCGCATTGGATAATTATGTTAAATTTACTTTTACCGTTCAAAAAGAGAGTATTTGAAAATTGAAGCTATTATTTTCAAATTCACATACCCTCTTTTTTGAGTTACCTACGTCTCGTATGTATCTCGAAAACTAGACGTTATGACGAACAGTTTGGGACTCTCTCTATGACCCATATTATCCTATTCATTTCACCAATCAAGTTAGGGTCAATTTATACTAGCGCAAAGAAGCATCTGTCCAAAACTGAACATAACAAATTCAACCTTAACTCTACATCGTAACGCACACATTACTTCTGAGATTTTTAAAAAAAACGCGCGCATTCTTCGGAATTCGCGCGTCTGCGCGCGAACAACTCTGATTGGTGCGCGCGCATTCTCGCGGGTCCATGCGCCCACTAGCGAACCTACGCGTCATCAGTCGGAAATTGGCCAATTCAATAGCACTGCTGTTGATGCCCATTACTACACGTAAAAGAGTGTTTCGTGCAGTTTGTAGTTGTAAAGAATTTGACGCTTCGACTCGCGCTAGTATAAATTGACCCTTAAACGGTAGCCATCGTGTCACGCGCGTGTGTTATCAAGTTTCGGAAAAAGATTTCACAGAGAAGTTCAAATTCTATTGCAACCCATGCTTTTTATGTGCCTTATTTAATAAAAATCTATCTAAACTATACCCTAGCTAAAGTCGATTCTTGGTGGATTCAAACTATCTTGTATTATAAAGGCGGAAAAACACATACCTGTGGCTGGCACAAAAGTATGCAAGTAGCATGCAAGCCATAATGAAATCCACCAATCTGAGGCCGTACCACGAGCTCTTGACGCGATCCATTCGACGGCCTAAACTGAACTGTTAATGAGATGGAGCTATGTAGGGTGTATAGCTCCATCCCTCTTTCTC
The DNA here is from genome assembly GCA_910589285.2 of Mythimna ferrago. Lineage (NCBI taxonomy): Eukaryota > Metazoa > Arthropoda > Insecta > Lepidoptera > Noctuidae > Mythimna > Mythimna ferrago. The sequence goes on along the minus strand of OU342697.1, from coordinate 10,716,627 downwards.
GCTCGCACGCCTGATATTTCAGTAGCACGTCATGGCAAGTCTCCAGAACTTACTGCAAGCTATAGTCTGTCTAAAAAGTCAAACGATTTGGAAAGGAGACGGGCGAATGTTCATACAAAGTTGGGCCTCACCGTACAGCAACGATTATTACATTATATCATTTCAATATTATTACTATTTAAAATAAAAAATTATTTATAGAATTGCAATATGGGAGAAAAAAAATATAGGGTATTATTAGTTTACACAAAACTAACCTTTTTTGCTTCTTTAAAGTTATTCTTCCAAGCTGTCAGTGCTCTTATGGTCTATTTAGATTATTATTTAGACTTTATTGTAGACTAGATTTTATCAGAATGTATTTTAGAGCATGAACACATTGTGTGTGGTTTTCAAAGCGCCAGCGTCGCCTAACTGGATTGTAAATGTTAAATATTTGCAATCTTATTTTAAAAAAGGGTAAGCAGGAATAAAAATCACATTTCTCTTATATTTATTTATTAATCCACTTCATCATATACAATTAAAATATCGTCTAAAAACTGTGCAGGCGGTGTTACATCCTGTTGATGCCTTGCCCAGCCTAGGTACCATATTATGGACATTATGTGACAACAGCAACCTACAGTCCGTTTTCCTACCAAGCAATTACAATAATATTGTTTTATGGCCTCTCTTCCATTAAGAGAACTGTCAACTAAAATGTAGGTAAAATATGTTTTTGAACTTATATGTCTTGATTTTATTCGACCTCTCAATAGCCAGCAAGAATGAGTGGCAATCGACAGTTCTCTTAGTAGGTTGCTGTCCGTATCTCGACACACTTCTATTTCATATCTACCATCTTGTCGTATGTGTTCTCCATAATATGACCTAGCCTGTTTAATTTGGTAAATACCTAAAGATACTTTTATTAAATCACTATGTGTGAGCTGGGGAAAATCATTTAAATTATCATTTTGCACATGAATTCTTGTAAAATCAGCCCTACGTCGGTTTATATTATTTTGAATGACATAATAGCCTAAATCATTTTCTCTGTTCATATTCTCATTGATTATTTGTAAAATATCCCCAGCATCAACACGATTTGTAATGGGAGGGTGAAAAGCATTTAATAGTGAGGCAGCCACCTCAAAATCAGTCATTAAATGTTTTGAAGCAGTATTAAAATATTCTTGTCTAAATAATTTAAAATCTCTTTTAAACCTTCCGTTCACAACTTCAACAACCCATCTGCATATGGTGACTGCCCTTGATTTATTAGCTTCTAATGTGGAATGCTGCCATTCACCCTCCGGCAATGTTGGTGGTACGTAAGTTCTATAACCACATTCATTTAATAAAGGCAAGGCATCTCTGAAGCCCCTATCCAAAATGAATGCATCACCAGCTTGAAAATACTGTCGTAACATCGAATTAGCATCACGAAACTCATTATTGATGATTTCTGCATCCGACGTGGTAGCAGGATAGGGGCCCATTACATCAACAATATGACCATCTGTACACACAAGTATAAATGGTTTTACTAAGTTATTATACTTGTGTAAACTGTAAGTTCTTTTTTGGTACAAATAATTTGAACTTTTTTCAATATAGCAATATGTACCATCGATTATTATTACAGGTTTATTTTCCCCGTTATGGCTTCCAAATAAACCTTGAGGTATTAACAAGGTTCTGTCAACAATTTCCTGGCGATTAATATGGTTAAGCCCTAAATGCCTAGGTACAAAATAATCATACATCAAGTGTCGAGCTTCAGAAACATAACCATCAAGTGTTCTTTTTGGAATGTTAAATAGCGCAGATATTCTTTCATTGGAATCACCGGTTCTCAACTTTATCAAGTATGCTGTCAACCCAATGGGGCCTGATGACTTTAACAGTAATTGTGGCACTTCATTTAAAATCCTTTGATACTGTTCTTTAGTAAAGCCTAACCAATGGTGTACCAAACGATCTTCCATATTTTGGATATTAATAAAATCAAGACCAGTACATATTTGAGTGACTTTTTAATTCTAGCATGTCTTGAATATGCAATGCTGTAAACACATTAACATAGTTTTCTAAAACCCCAGTAAGAAAATCCCAAGACTGAATATTAATATGATGATTGCATAATCTATTGTTTTTTGGGATGTAGAATTTATAAAGATCTAACAACATTTTCCTGGTTGTGACAGGAACTCTATTCCTCTCTTGCCTTCGGCAACCTTCAATAAAACAATGTGATTCAGTTTCTACTGCTCTTACATAATCAGGTAATATTATAGTTGTACTTGACCTGGGGGTAAACTGTGGAGTACCCTGTGACGTACCTTGTGATGTATTTTGAGGAGTAGTCTGTGATATACCTTGTGCAGTGGCTTGTGACACAGCTACGTCAGTAGTAAACAGTGAAGTAGACTGCAAAGTAGGCTGTGAACTAGACTGCGAAGTTGATTCATCATGTTCACTTGTTACATCTACTGATGCTGAAGATCCAGATGGCCCAGCCAAAAAATGATGGGCATTTCTATCAGCTCTCACCCAGCAACTATGACATATGAGAGCTCGAGCTCTTGAAATCTGGAAAAAAATATTTTATCATAAGCCTTTTTTTAAAAAAAGGTAATACCTGACCATAAAAACAGCACTGTAAAACGTGTATCTCTTCTAATCTACACCTTCGTGAAATACAGGCTGCAATGTGATTATTTGTGTTTTTATATGTTGCCTAATTATATTACACTAGCTTTTGCCCGTACCTTTGTAAGCGCATATCCCATTTGTTCCCTCTCCGTATAATCTTCCTTATGAATGTGACAATAATATACAAAAATGATTCTCAAATCTGACAGGTATTTCAGAAATTAGTGTGAAAAATAAACAGACATAGTAGTATACATAGATTACCCTGTAGTAGTATAAAATACAAAAAACTAAACCTAATAGAAACTTACAGTCCGAGGCAATATCCATTCAGAAATGACTGTATAAATCTTTCTTTCTCGTTCAGTGTCAGTGCGCAATAAATGAGATCTTGCCCGCAACACTGAACGTCCACAGTTCACACACACTTGGCGATGTCCAGACATTGGCGATGAAAGTTGCTCATCTGTGCTCAAGGTATTCACGACTAAATCCCTGCATCCTTGACAAATGTGATGAGATCTGTTGACCTACAACAATGTTAGTTAGTTATTTACAGTTTCCACAAATAATAATTACAGAATTATGACTCAGAACATTGTACATATTTGTTGCACAAAATAAAAACAGTGAGAAAACTGTATTATTCAGAATTGCATATTACTTCTTACTGACGTAATGGTGACGCTGAGGTTATATGTTAAGAGGTTAATACTTTCATACCAGGTCACTCAATAGTACTATTGTTTCATTAAATTGCTTAATTATTTAAGTTAGTTATATAAAAAGAACTATCTTCAGTACTTATTTTCTTCTAAATAAATGCCTTTAATAGTGATAATCGAACCGTAAATCTTACTTGGAATTTAAATAAATCAAAGGCATTATAGTGATATTATGTAGGAATATTATCTAATTGGCATATTATTGAACCTTACTTCAATAATATGCCAATTAGATATTATTTTAAAGGTATCTTTGCTGGACTGTACTTAAAATATCGATCATATAAGAAGATACAATTAAATATACTACTTACCACTTGAGGTGCAACCCATTGCTGTATAACTGAAAGAATGTTTTCCTCTTCTATTGGTCGTAACCCTATGGAAGGATTACCCTGCCAGATGCCGCAGTTGATACAATGAAGACGTTGATCACTCATTGTATTTTGCTTCCAAATCCGGTAAGCGATCTGAGGTAAGTCGAGTAGGCAAGATAACAAAGTCCGTTGTAAGAAATGCGTGGGTCGTCCGTCAAAGTAATAACCGTCAGAATCCTATATACGTAGCCAAAGTCGCAAAATAATATAAAAGCACACGAAAACAACAAAATACAGTATCCACTATCGCAAGTTCAAAGCGAAAGCGAACGGTTTTTGTTTGTTTGACGTTTGATGTCATATTGACACGAGTTTTACTTTGTTGCCTGTATAATAAAAAAGTATATTAATCGATTGTCAAATCGAACCGTTAATCAAATCGTTCTAAGATGTTCTAAGAGATGATTTTAGATAATATAATTAAGTTCTTATTTTAAAAGTTTTTTAAACCTAATATAAAGAAGTAATACTGTTTCTTTTTTATTATTTTGTTTTTCTATTTTTATAATAATACAATTTATCGATTAAAATCGATTATTAAATTAATCCTTATTTCATTTGGCAACATTGTTAAAAAGTGAAAGTAAAGAAAGTCAGTGTTATTTTGATTAAATATTATTTTTTTTATCCCATATTAAAATGCCTTGGTAATAAATGAATGAAAATAAAAAAATAAATAAAAATTATTAATAAATAATTCATTTGTGTAACGTTCAAGCCCAGTTTCGCCCGTTTCCTTTCTAAACGAATTAAATATCAAATGATAAATGATATTTATTTTGTAAATAGGTTTAAAAAACACTTTTACACGTCAATTTTTTTTTTTTCGTCATTTTATTCTAGATGAGGCCGGTGTTTCCTATCTGACTACCCTGAGAAGAAACACCGAAACAAACTCAGGGGTCAAGGTCTCTTTTAAAGTCCATACAGTAAATATGTAATGGTCAAATCACATGAGAACCATGCAGATTTGTCTGAGATGGTCTTTTGAAGAAAGAACCATACAGATTTGAGTGGACCTGTCCAATCAGTGTAAGCATTTGTCAGTATTCGAAAAGCTCAACTTAGGACTACTAAGGAGCTCTACGACTTGACGAACAATACCAAAGAAAGGACATTTGGGTAGGCCGCAGAAAACACTCAAATTGCCAGACATACGTTAAAATTACTGAAAAGAAAAAGCAATCAACATAGTCCTCACATTTACAATAATATAAGCAAATTGATAATTTACAAAATATTTATAAAAGTAAATATTTATGTCAAAGAAAAAAAAAATACTTTAAGTACTTAAAATGTATACATGTCATTTTGTAAAATAAAAATAATTTCCAATGTCAAATTGTAAAAAAACAAATAAAATAAAAAGAAGAAGCACATTTGAAAATAAAAATAATTAAAAAATACAAAAGAAGAAAAATAAAAATGACAACAGTTGTAGTAGGTACTGGAGCAGGTCAATCCCAAGCCTTTTCGTCCTGAATATAGTCTTTTACAGTGTAAAAAGCCTTTTGACAAAGTTTACGTTTTACAAATGATTATCTGTTTCATATATTACATACAATACATTTTATAAGATTGTATCAGTAAACAATGATCATCTCTTTGCAACCTTGATTGTTCAACCAGTGTTGACTACATCAGATTTCATTTTATCTTAATAATTACTCAAGTCGGTTGACTTTTTAGACACTAATTTCATACTTGCACTCACTGGCATGCATGCTACTTTCATATTTTTGTACATATACCGGCACGGATCTTGAGCGCTGACTTGATCTTGAAGTTGCGCAGACTTGAAAGAAAAGTGAAGTATTGGGTCTTTTTAGTGGTATGAAGTGAGACGCGGGAGCTGGGAGTACATCTTTGTAGTTACAGTGACTGGCTCGACGATGTGTACGATGCGCAAATTGATCCTGACTCTTTCGACGAGCGCTCAAGATTCGTGCCGGTATCTATAGCAGCTAAACTCGTTAAAAAATAAATGGCCCGTTTTGACGTTTTGAGAAAAACCCTAGAACGTAACTTGGAACGAAACTGAAAGAACAAATAAAATAATAATTAGGGGTCTAGTGTAGTAGTAGCTAGTTAATTTAGTAATAGCTACACCACACCGGACAAGCCGCTAGGTAGTCAAAATATAAATGTCAAACAAGCCTTTTATTTTTTGTCAATTTTGCAGGCTTGAGTATTTCGGCCTTTAGTTCAAGTAGATTGCACTGTTCGATTTTGTACTCTCTGCGTTGAACTCTCTGCTCTCTAAGTTGAACGTTGAAATTCCCAGAGCTCGCTTCTATTTCCGAATGAATTTAAATGAAAGTTATTTTTCTGTTGGTAGATTTTATTATTTTATAATAAAAAAAACATGTTCTGGAAACAATATTGATTTATTTTTAATTAACGAATAGGTACATATAAAACGACGCTAGTAAATGCGTACTTCTGTGTATTTTATTTTAGAATATTGTTTTTTTTTTTTAATTATATCTACAGTGTAGCTTATTCTTTCAACATGATGGAGGAAGACACCAGAACCTGTAACCAAACACAATATTATCAAATAATCAATAATCTACCATATATTTACATAGTCTAAGTCGATTTTTAATTGACCGGTTATTATGTAAAGGTTCCGGCCGCTGTGTCTTATTCAGATACAGAGTTCCTTACATATTTTTATTTATGCAAGTATGTCCTCCGAAAAGTTGACAGGAGTTAACTGTATCAAGTATATTGTATGACTTACGTTTTGGACAATCAAATATTCGAGATCTGACCCAGAGAAATCAACTAAGCTAAAAATCAATCCATTACGGCCCGTTCACGACCTTGTCGCTGCGCGCTCACAGCGGCAAGGTAGCGACGCGTTGCGGCGGGCGAGCGGTAGGATCAAAAGTATGAACATTTTTAAAGCACGCCACAAGACGCCGCTCATAGCGCCCCGTGCCTGCTTACCGATGCAGCGATATGGCCCCGTTCGCCGCTGAGACCGAATTCGTGACCAAGCCGTAAATCACTAGATGTTTTTGGCAACTTTTTAACTCCCTGCTCCCGCTGGTGATATTTTTTTTAAGGTGGAAAGTCATAAAAAAACTTCTGCCATAGACTTTTACTGACTAAAACCTTTGTCCTTAAGTTAAGCCCTTCGCGTTCTAGGGCCATGGTAACTGTTTCGAACGTTCCCACACCCCTTCAGTCCCCTGTTAATATGTTGTGTGGTTTTAAACTAATGGCGGCTGTACACTCTCGTCCGAGTGCACTCGCTGTCTCGCCCGAGGCGCCTCGGTCGAGACGTGTGCGTTCGGATTGACCGTGTAGACTCTCGTCTATTTAGTTGTGGTGTGCAGCAATGCGCTCGGCACTCCTCGCGAGACATACCGTGACCCTTTGACTCGGGCGGAAAAACCGCCACGCGAGCGAGAGCAGGCGAGACACCCCGAGACATCACGAGGCGAGGCGAGCGCTATCATCTACGCTTTCGTCCGAGTGCACTCGGGCGAGAGTGTACAGCCGCCATTAGATCACATTTTTAAGCAAATATCAATGGTACCCCTCATAATAAAGTCAAATAAAAGTTGTTCTCTCGGAGGCATGTCAATTTGCTTATTTGAAATTATGAACGTTATTTCATGTCCGGCAAGGTTGATATTTCTTTAACTGTATGACTTACATTATGTGCACTCAAATATTCGAGGTCTGTCTCAGCGGCCAGTACTTGTACCGCGTCTACGATGACGTCAGCTGCTTTCTTTACGTTCTTAGCGAACATTGCTAGTACTTCTGTTACTGAGACCTGTAAAATTAGAATTTTGATTTAGTGAACTATTCTACAACCTAACGGTGAAAAAAGGACCCAATATTGAGTAAGAAAGAAACGGTTTAAAACTCATATCAACACTACATTTTGAAGACTTTGTAACACATATTCAATTTGTTTTTTAGTTATGCCGCTTTGATAATCTAAAGTATTTTGGGTAAGATTGCATTCATATTGAAAACTGTTGAAATATTTTGCCGTTGACGATCCTCCAGTAGTTATTGTGGGTTTTTAATAAAGTAACACCAAAACAGTAACACGTTAAAACATTTATAAATACAATAGAGTTACGTACAAATATCGGCACGGATCTTGAGCGCTGACTTGAACTTGAAATCGCGCAGACTTGAATGAGAAGTGAAGCATTGGATCTCTTTAGTGGTATGAAATGAGAGCGGGAGCTGGGAGTATCTTTGTAGTTACAGTGATTGGCTCGACGATGTGTACGATGCGCAAATTGATCCTGACTCTTTCGGCGAGCGCTGAAGATTCGTGCCGGTATTTGTATAGAGCCGCACTTATTTTTGACTGGCCTGTTGGTCTAGTGGTTATTGGCCTTGACTACTATGCCGCAGGTCGTGGGTTCGATTCCCAACCAAGACAAATGTTTATGTGATGAGCATGATCATTTGTTCTGTGTCTGGGTGTTATTTATTATAATATGTATGTATTTAGAAATATATAAGTATGTTTATCAGTTGTCTAGTACTCGTAACACAAGCTCTGCTTAGCTTGGGACGAGACGGAGTTGTGTGATAGTTGTGGAATATTATATTACCTATACAAGGTGTAAGGGACAGCCCTCCACAAACTTTAAGGGTTTGCTCAGTAGACGATACTGAGCAACATTCCACAAAAAATTTTTTCAGGTAACGAAAAATAAATTCGGCCTCTCCATACAAACTGTCCAATCAAGTTTATAATTTTGTATGGTGAGGCGGATTTTTTTTTTTTTCATTTCCTGAAAAATTTTTTTGTGGAATGTTGTTCCGTATCGTCTACTGAGTTTGTGGAGGGCTGTCCCTTACACCTTGTATATTAATTATTGCAAACACATCACCGCGTGCCAGAGGTGTAGCTACTAAATTAAATTATTAAGTTTAATAAGCAAAACCTATGGCCTATTGCCCTTTGTCCAACAGTGGACGTCTTTCGGTTGATATGATGATGAATAAATAAAACGTATTTTGCTGTATTTAGCATTATTGTTTCGTACAAAAACATCGTTAAAGATTCAAAGAAGACTCCCAACTTTTTATTTCTTCGTCAACGCGCCTCCCAAATGGAGTGTTTCTGAATGGTGATATAAAAGAGATGAAAGATACTCACAGATGTCTCGTTCTCTCTCCAACAATCGTAGTCGGTGACCAAGGCCACGGCTGCGTAACTCAAGCCTGCTTCCTTTGCTAGCACTACCTGCAAGGAATAAACGGTTGGACCAAAAAGTTTATGATTATGGGTAAGAACTTGTGACAAAAAAATAAAATGACAAGACGTATTAAGACCACAAGTCCTACCTAACTACTTGCGTTAGCGTTCTTTACCATCAAACGACTTTTAGCATCCGGGTTAGGCGAGATGGACTGTCACACTTTTATTGACTACTAGCTTTTACCCGTGGCTTCGCCTGCATGAAAAAATTAGCCTATGTCCGTCTCCAGGGTCCCAACTATCTCTGTACCAAAATTCATCAAAATCGGGTTTGCCATTTAGGCGTGAAGACGTAACAAACAAACAAACTCACTTTCGCTTTTATAATATTAGTAAGGATTAGTTCAATGGTTTCCTTGTTTTAGTGGTGCCCTTCAGTGCTATTCTCTAAAAAAACAGCTTTGAGCGCAGCGCTGGCGGAAGCGACGAAATCAAAATAGGTACATTGGATTGTTCTATGAAACTGACTGGCTGACATAAACTACAGGGCCTAGGAATGTGAAATTTTGCACAACATTCTCTTTTATGACGTAAAGACTAAGAGAGAATTTTCCAAAATTCCCCTCCTAAGGGGAGGAAACGGAGGTCCAGTTTGTATGGTTAAAGCTATTTTCAAGCAGGCAAAGCTGCCGGCAGAGGTACTAGTAATAGATATTAGCGTTATTACCTCTGGGACTGTAGTCATATTCACAAGGTGACCTCCCCATTGACGGTGCATCAAGCTCTCAGCTTTACTCGAAAATCTGTAATAAATTATTGTGGATGAGTTTAAGCAACCTAGAACACAATTAGAGGGGACCCGACTACTTCGAGTAAAAATATACATATCTATATTATAGGTACCAACCGACATTTTAATAACGTGTGACTGCGGGTTTTCGTTTTGTTCTGTTCTTTTTTACAGTGTTCTTGTTTATTTCAGCATCCTGAAAATCTTGTTTCATACTTTTCCTGCGTCGTTTTTTTTGTCGTAGTCGGGTTTTAGTCTTTTACTTTTTTTTTAATAATAATATTTATATGATCTGCTCATTCTCGCTGTTAAAGGACCTATTACACTGCGCTGAATATCGCGTGCGATATTCCGACTCGTGCTATTTTTTCATTCATAGAAAGACAGTCTAACCCCTATTACACTGCGCGATACGTCGAACCATAGACAAAACTAGTCTGAATAACGCGTAGTGTAATAGATCCTTAATGTCTTAGGAGAACTAAGAAATAGGTATATTCTTTGGGACAAAAATAATTCTACAATTTTGTTATAGCAGTTTTTAAAATTCTCGGCTTTTCTCTACATATACATACATATGCATGTATTTAACACCTAAACCTTCCTCATGAATCAGTCTGTTTATTAGGGAAAACGCATGAAAATCCGTTCAGTAGTTTATGAGTTTCTCGCGAACAGACAGACGTGGTGGGGACTTTGTTTTGTATGTTTTGCTGATTCGAATTGAAAAAATCTTTTAGTGTTGGATAGTGAGGAGCAGAGCACTAACGATATCGCGGAGTACAACTAGTGAAAGGTTATAGGACACTGTATGTAAATTGTTAAGTGGACACTGAAATAAAACTTTGAGCGTTCTTAGACAATTTCGTAAGTCACATAATAATAAAAAAGAAACATATTTTAGGAATGTAAATACTTTAAAATTTGGAAGAAGGGTGATTAAAAATAAATAAAGTAGGTAAGTATCGTTTTTTTTTGTAGGAAAATCATCTATATGACATCTCTCGTTCTTGGGCTAAAAAGCCACTCCCGTTCCTTCTTTGCAATTGTTCCAGGACTCCGGAGATCTCTTTCACATCACCCATAGTCCCAGTAGGCTTCCAACCTGCGGGGCCCCTACGGTTGCTAACAACTCCTTCAGGCGCGTGGAACACTACGCGCCCTCGACGATTTAGGCTCCTCGTCCGAGCGGTTACCTACCGGTCGGTCGGACGGCAAGCTACCCATTGCTCGCTGTCCAAATAAAATATCTATGTTTCTTGTGAGGCTTGTATATGAAAGGTGCTAAAGCTGGCACGAGGTTGGGACCTCCCAACCTACGTTACGAGGCTGCGACGGCTGCGAGGCTGTTATGACGTTGCGAGGCTTATCTTCGTATCTTCAGACCTCTGAAGATACGAAGATAAGCCTCGCAACGTCATTTAGAGACCGGACGGTTTGTTTATTAAATAATTATCCATAAGAGTTTTCCACCTACCTAGGTCCTTGTATAACAACAGCCGTGCCGGTTTCATGGTGACTGTAGCCCCTGGCCCTGGCGGCAGTGATCATGGCGTTCCTCGCCCGCTCGCAGAAGGCCGGCCGCATTGGCAGGTGGCACACGCCCAGTTGGCCGCCTTCCGTGCGGTCGTAGAATGTGCATTTACGACCCCAGGTTCTGGAAAAATAATAAACATCTTTATTTTTAATTATAATATCTTATGTTGTTGTTTTTGTTGTTGTTGTTGTGGAAACAGAAGTGTAAGGAAGAGGGAATTTCTATACAGTATCTATGTATACTTGACTTCATAGTTTGAGACAAAAATCAAGCGTCACGTCTATGTCACGTCCTTATTATGAAAAAATAGAAGTAGGTAAATACATCGACGTAGATTAGCGGTTCTGAAAGTATCCTCGCTTGCACTTTACAACCTTGAAAATGAGGTTTTTTATTCAATGTTGTAAAAATACTCTGAATTATGTTGCTCTTTTATTATTGGTACTAAATTCATCAAATTGTATAAATTATGTCATGTGTTAAGTTAGAAGAATTAAAAAGGTCTCATTAAACTTCACCTGTCGATAAAATCGTTGAATATGACAAGGTTGTCAGGCTTGTGTTCGCCCATTAGCGACCCGGTGTCTGTTATGTAGTCGTCAGGATATTTGTGCAACTAACCTGCTTCAACGCCAGATGTTGCGACGATAGAATGAAATCAAAACCTGGCACTATAAGTAGCTCACCTGTCGATAAAATCGTTCAATATGACAAGATCGCCAGGCTTGTATTCTTCCAGTAGCGACCCAGTGGCTGTGGTCGCCAGGATATGGGTGCATCCCGCCTGCTTTAGCGCCCAGATGTTGGCGCGGTAGTTTACATCGCTGGAAGAAAGATACATTAGATATTTATTTTATACCTAAAAACCATTTACTCCAGGTAAATGATTTTCTAAATTTATTTTAGACTTCACGGATATAATAATTTAAACTATACAGATGCATTATGAGGAAACACCAATGGTGATATTGGTGTTTCCTCATCTCTTATCATCCGAAACATAAAAACATATCCAAGCCGAGATGCTAACAGTTTCGAACTTGCTTAGGCTTTTTTCTTAATCCATTATGTCTTTAGTTTTCAAGATTTTCCGTATAGGTAAGTCGACAAAGTTTGCCGTATCTCTGTGTGAATGAACAAAATAAATTATTCAATGCAGGATACTCAAGATGCACTCTCCTAAAAACTGTCCTATTCTAATATACGTAGGTAGATTACAAAGCAAGTAGGTGCCAATTTTTTTTCGTTCAAGAATTTAATTCTTTAAGTAGGTAACTGAACTTGTCTTCAGTTTGCTTATCAGATAATAACTGAATTAGGTAATGGTTTGTGTACATTGCGTGTAATTAGGTACATAGGCTATTTGCGTATCTCAAGCAACGTCAGATAAATATTTTACCGGTGATCTTCCTAAAAATCTACCTGATTTCGTAGGTTTAGCTACTCGTAATATGGCGAAAATGTCAATCCCGTACTGAACTACTTTGAGTAGGTAGGGATCATGTTCTTACTACCATAATCCTGATTGGCTCTGTGTTAACCAATCAGCAGGGACCATGATAGGGTTGATGGTGGCTATAATATGGAGGTATGCGGAACAGAGAATAGAGTCCTGCAAACCTCCGTTGAAAAGGGAGGATCCTCCGACCAGACGGATGTTAGTTATGTCTGGTTTGGCCAACTACCCGATAGATGATTTCGGGCTGTTGTATATGGTCAAATCGCTTGGAGACTTCTAATTGCGCGATGCAGGATTTCGAAGTTTAGTTTCTATATGACGCCATAGATGTCGCTGCAGTGGCCAATAAGAGCTGCAATAAAATAGTGATGTAGTGTTAGTGTGCCAAATATGAAGTAGCTTACCTTGGCTGAAATTGATGCTTCCGTCCATGCCTCGCCAGCAACACACAGGGCACTCCTTTGATCTGTCCTTCGATCAGCACATCTGACGGCTTTCCGAAAGGCGTAGTGACCTCCTTCTCGACTTGGTTCTCGAATAGAGTGGGGTCATCAAATCCAGACCCGCCGATGATACCGATCTGTGTAGATTTAGAATGTAGTTCTGCAATATTATTCGATAAGTTTTTCAACTTTACCACTGAAGGCGAAAAGTGTGGTTGAACAGGAACTTTCGCAGTAATAGCTATCGAAAGCTTTTACAAGAATAAATGGGGGTTATATGAGGTATTGCATTGTATGCGATTAGACTAGGCCGGTTACCGTCTCTTGGGCAAAGACAAGTGACTAGAAAGGTGCCACGGAGTCTTCACTTTCCGCCTGACGCTGGTCCTCACCGGACATGGCTAGTTCAGGTTACTGTTTCGGATTCAGGTAGAAACGCCCGGTGTCACCACTGTGAGGAACGCCGAAGGATACAGTGGATGTTCATCCCGTTAGGGCGGAGCACCGCCATGTTCTCGTGGAGGTGTTCAGTCTCTGGTTTAGGGCGTAGTCCGGGGGAGAGGGATTGAGAAGCAGATGCCTCTTTCTAATGCTAGCGAAGATGGCCGCAACCGTGAGGGAACGGACAACCTCACGCTCTTCGGTGGTCGTAGGGCGATTTTTGGCCACTGTAGAGGTGGGCTTACGGACGACGAGCATTGGGCAACTCGCTGCCGGCCGTCCGGTACCGTTCAAACCCGAGACTACGGCGCAACTACGACTACTTCTAGCCAAGTTTAGCATTTCCAACCAACATTTTCCTTGACAATTCCAAATTCCAGACTACTCTCTTTGCCTAGCCTTATCCCATTTCATTTGGGGTCGGCTCTCCTCGTCATTGTTCGCCAGGCATTTCGGTTGTGGGTTCAACTCCAAAATACTAAAGGAATAAAAAAAAAACTTCTTTTTTGTAATAATAATAATTTATTTGATTTGTACATTGAATTTATCTACACAAATAAACACTATATAGTACACTTTAAACATAAATGCAGTTTCTGATTTCTATTTAATACTATTTCCCATCTAAACCTTGTTGGAACTTCAATTCTTTTGTGGTTTCATTAGCTTTTTGTAATGCTTGTGCAAGTTCAAAGAATTTCTTTGCTTCCTCAGCACTTTTTTCTACACCATCACCTCTTTTGTACATCATGCTAACGTTTGCACATGCATACATGTTACCAAGTTCACATGCTCTCTTCGCAAACTTAAATGCTTGGGTTTTATCAGATTTGATGAGGTATTCAATGTTTGCGTTCTTGTCGGGCCTGTGGGGATTATAATCTGCTACGTTCTTTGGTACACCGGTTAGGTACATTCCAGAGAGATAATGGCACGCCATGGGGTCGTTCTGGTCACAGCTTTTTTTGAGGTAGTTATAACCTAAAACAAAAGATGTTGGTAGGTAGTTGCATTTAGGTTTAGTTATACTTAACATGATTTAATGAAAATAAGTATCTAGAGGAAAGTTTATAATGTAGAATGGATATGGAAAAAATATAATGAATCGGTCATAGTAGGTTCATTTTCGAGGGTTTTGGTAAAACTTTTAGGTCTTAGGCTCCTTGTGCTTTTATATTATTTGAAGACTTATCAAAAATGCCTTGACTCAAAGACTGGCTTGTATTTTAGTCAGTCATACTTTTAGTTGACAGTGCAGAAGAATTATATGATGCAATATTTTAAACCGCGACAGAAAAGAGGGGTGTTATTAGATATTCAGTCAGTGTTTGTTTTAGATTCAGATTCAGATTCAGAATCACACACACACACACACATATCGAAATTGTATGACCCGCTTGGTTGGCTGGCACCAGTTACACTAAAGGCCAAGTTGATCTTCCAACAAGCTTGGACTGCAAATGTAAGCTGGGATGATAAACTTCCATCGGACATACAACAAGACTGGGAACAATTCCGTATCCAGATGATTCACCTTTACGAAGTTACAATACCACGCTGGATCGGTAACACTGAACAACCATTTGAACTTCATGGATTTTGTGATGCATCTGAACGAGCCTACGGATGTGTCGTGTACTGCAAGTCCTACGATGAAAATAACGAACAGCTGATCAGACTGGTTGTAGCAAAAACAAAATTAGCTCCGCGGAAAAAACCAATCTCTCTCCCTCGATTAGAGTTATGCGGTGCTGCCCTGTTAGCTCAACTGATGAAAAAGGTCAAGGAGTCAATTAACATGCAAACTAACCCCTCGTACTGTTGGACTGATTCAATGGTAGTACTTGGGTGGCTACAAGGTGATGTGAGTCGCTGGAAAAGCTTTGTGGCCAACAGAGTGGTACAGATAACACAGATAGTTCCATCAGAATTTTGGAGACACGTCAAATCGGAAGAAAACCCTGCGGATAGCGCAAGCAGAGGACTTTCTCCATATGATTTCATGAGGCACACACTGTGGTGGAATGCCCCTTCCTGGCTTCGAACGGACAACATACCCGAACAAAATACGTTCATTACAACCGAAGAGCTAAGGAAACAAAAACAAATATGTGCAGCACAAACAAATAACGCGCCACTTATTGAAGAGTTATTGCAAAAGTACAGTTCATGGAGTTTTGCAAACAGAATTATAAGCTGGATATTACGATTTGTAAATAACTCACGTGACGCAACCCGAGCCAAGCGAGCCTCACACTTGACGACAGCGGACATAGAGTTGGCTCAGCAATTAATTGTCAAAACTGTACAGAACAATTATTTTGGCGATGACATAGTTTACATACGAAAGCACAACAAACCACGAACCACGAGTAAACTATTGAACTTGAACCCGACATTAGATGCACAAGGTATTCTTCGAGTGGGTGGCCGGCTTGCACATGCGAACTTATCCAACTCTCAAAAACATCCGATTATTTTACCAAGCAACCACAAGTTATCTCAACTGTTGATTGACCAAGCTCACAAAAATACCCTTCATGGCGGAGCCAGACTAACTTTGGGACACATTCGAAACAAGTATTGGATACTCGGCGGCATGAAAACAATCAAGTCACAATTAATAAAATGTGTCACTTGCCATCGCTACAAAATGCAACGCAGCAATCAGCTGATGGCTGACCTACCGACGCCTCGAGTTACACCGTCTCGGCCATTCACACATACAGGTGTGGATTTTACGGGGCATGTTGAAATAAAAGCCAATAAAGGAAGAGGCATAAAAACAGTAAAGGCATACATCGCTATTTTTATTTGTTTATGTACTAAGGCTGTACATCTTGAGTTGGTGTCTGATCTCAGCACCGTCACATTTTTAGCAGCCTTGAAACGACTCTGTGCACGGCGTGGAACACCGAAACATGTCTACAGCGACAATGGAACAAACTTTGTCGGCGCAGCAAAAGCACTAGCAAAGGAACGTCAAGAGGCACTGCGGCTTATAGTAAATGACGACCTCGTTAACAACATTTCCGAGTGTGGCATTGAATGGCATTTTAATGCTCCATGTTGGCCAACAGCTGGGGGTCTGTGGGAAGCTGCAGTGAAGAGTATGAAGCACCATCTCAAAAGGGTTCTTGGTGAACAGAAGTTAACGTACGAAGAGTTCTCCACGTTACTGGTACAAATAGAAGCATGTCTCAACTCAAGACCACTTATTGCTTTAACAAATGATCCTGACGACATCGATTATTTGACACCGGGACACTTCTTAGTCGGCGGTCCAGTTCTCGCTCCTCCTGTGACGTCAGAGATTGACAACACTAGCCTAACTATACGATGGCGTCTCACAGAAAACATGTACAAGAGTTTCTGGAAGAAATGGTCACACAATTATCTTCAAACGTTACAGCTAAGGGGAAAATGGCAAACTCCTACACAAAACATTGCAGTGGGTGATGTGGTTCTCATCAAGGAAGAACATGTGCCGCCTGCCAGATGGTTACTGGGACGAGTTATAGAAACACATCCTGGAGCTGACAACTTAGTACGAGTCGTCACAGTGAAAACTAAATCCAACATTATGAAAAGACCTATAACAAAGCTATCTCGATTTCCCATTGATACAAAGGATCATACACAAGACAATGGATCAATCAATGAACAAACAGAGATGACACCACCACTTCGGCGTCGACAGAGATCTACACCACCAAAGAAAGGTGTCTTCTTGAATTGCTTGAGTGCATTACTATTTTTCATGACTATTTGCGTCACACCTGCCGTACAGCAACTTGTCAACGTTACATCTCTCGATCCATCTCGTCTGGTATACTTTGACAAAATGGCAGACGTACAGATAATACAAGACGAATGGATGGAATGGATGTTTGTTTTAACTCATCGAATGCCGTAATTAGAGACACAATATAAAGTCAATTGCTTATCTCGAACTGTGTAACTTAAGACATTCAAAAGGTTAAGTGTCATTATAATACAGTTTGTTAAGCTTTTCAAAAATGTATTTCTCTGTGAAAAAAAACTTTTTTTTATATACGCAAATGGTTACTTTTATATAAATAATCATCTAATTTATAAAAATCTTGTGTTACAGTGTTTGTTATCGGATTCATCTGATTTTGATGCTTATTTTGGTGTATATTTGGTAGATCTGAGGTAGTAGGCTATTTTTTACTCCTCTACCCCCAGACCCACGTTTTTCTTTAATTATTTATATGACAGAATGATTGCCAGGCCAGCTATTATAATATAGGTAGATTGACAAGTTGAGCACATTGTGGGTTATTATAGTTTATTGTGGAAACTTTAAGAATCAGTCAATGTTATTATATTGTATAACTGTAAGATCAATTGTAACTATATCTTACCTTTAGGCACATCTCGCTCCAGATTTACGTTAGGGCCGGTTGCGGTGAGTAGCATACCCGCATGTAAGCAAGCCCCCGGCTCGCCGTACTCACATCCTTTCTCAAAGTACGGAAGTGCTTCCGCAGCATCGCCCTTCTCCCGCCCACGACCTATTAGCGTGTAGTTCCCGATCTTCAGACATGATTTCCCGAATTTGTAATCCAAACAATTGCTTTTGAACACCCTTGCTGCCTTCTCAAAATCCTTCTTGATCGCTTCCAAGTAATCGCCCAAAAGATGACATACTTCCGGCTTTTGCTCTTTGTAGCAACCAAAACGGTACTCGATACCGAGGTTTTCAATGTATTCTTTTACCTCCTCTTCTTGTTTTAAGTCATAAGCCATCGTGATTTCGTAATTTGGATACGGAAAACTAAGTGAGGTTAGATAACAATTTGGGAAATGTCAAAGTCAAACTGATTAGTTTATCAATTTATAAACAAACTCGTTAACATACTTTTAATATTAAATTACAAACTTAAATTATTAAATGATTTAAAGTCAGCATAAATAATTATTTAATATATATTGTACACAGCAGATTTGTGTTTACTTTATTCAAATAGGTTTTAATAAGACTGGAATGAGGTCATTTATTTACCTTTATTTTAGGAGAGTCACCCATAATAAAGAATTGATTAGAACACAGAAACAATCAGCACATTTACAGTTATCATGTAGTATGTAGAATGAGCCAAAGAGTATATAATCACTACGTTCATGAGCCGGCAAGGCAACGTAATGTTTAATTAATTTAATTGGTGATAAAGTGATAAACTACAAATTCAATAAAAAAAAAAAAAAACATTACCACAGTATAAAAACATTTTCGCAAAAGATGAATATGGATGGAAGACAAAGCAACGCTTTCAATTAGGTTATTTTTACACAATAAACTGAAATACCCTGACAATAAATTCTTAATTTATTTCAATTTTTATTCATGTTACGAATTATTGATAATTACTAATGACGTAATTATAGCAAGTAGTTTTAGATATGGACGAAGATTTTGGAGCAATAAAACGCAACGTACTGTCAAATAACTGTCTAAGTGTCAAGTGTGTCAGAAGTCAACTAAGTCAAGAACTGTGGTCAAGAATTCGTCAAACAGCTGATTTAAAACCAACCAAGTGCAGATTTGAAGTGCTGAAGTGTTGTAAAAAAATACTTATTGGATCTACCTAGAGCGAAAATGACGGAAAATGCTGATTTATTTACAACCCGTATGCGAAAAGCTACGAGGAAAATTCATAACATCAGTGATGCATTAGTAAATGCGAAGTTCGCTCTTGGTAAGTTTTACGATTGATCTATTATTAACAAAGGAAGAGTAAAAACAGAGCATAGTAATTTTAAGGGAGCAAAAATTACAACTTAAAATACTTTTTTCCAAATGTCGGTAGATCTCTTTGTTCTTGTCCATATTATTTTGTAAAGTCATGGTTATGCATGTAACGCAGTTTTCACTTTTCTGCCGGTAAAAACAATCAAAGAGCATAAAACAATGACATTACATACGTTTTATTATGAATGCTGACATTTTTTATTCTTTTTTTTTTTGGTTTATAAGCTGGCACTTATTTGATATAAAAAGGTTCCTTGACAGAGGAAATTAGTGGTGGGTCGTCGACGTTTTTACAGTCGACGAAACGAGACTGGTTTACTGTTCACGTTGAACTAGTTCATAAAACAGTTTAATTTTCGATTAGTTTACATTGTAGACTGAATAGCGTTTCGTAATCACTCGTTCAGTCGAGTCGTTGAGTCGTCCCATTCAGTTGTTCCGTTTCGTCGTATGTCGTCGACTAGAATGCGAAACCAAGTTGATGCTTACAATGTCGTTCATGCGTAAACAGGTTTATTCGTTAACTGTAAACCAGTCGAACAGTTGACGGCAAGAAAACAGTCTAAAAAAACCGCTCGTTCATTCAACGCCCACGCCTAGAGGAAATATTGCAGATGGAGAGAAACAGCAATCTCGTATGCAATTTTTGAATAAACCACGCAGTTTATTTGCCAATCAATTCCTTTGCTAATCCAGTTACCCATTGACATAAAATATGAAAATCACTTCTCTGTGCATTTGCTGGGACTTTTATTTATGAATTCTATAAGCATCAAAAATTCTCTACAGTACAAAGGTAGACTTAATGCATTAGGTATTCTCTACTATCAGTCGACCTGGGATAGTGGAGAGATAACATAAGTAGGTGTTTGTATGGTTTGTTACCATACGTCTTTTGCTGATTGATATTGATTGATAGGGATGCTGAATGCTATAAGTAAAACTATGTTATTCACTTGATACGTGTATTGAGTCCACGACCTTAACTAATGATAATGAGGTGTTGCTATGATGCGGTCCAAATGTGAACTGAAGTTGATGGAAAATGTGTGTTAATTAATTACAACTCAATTATGATGAGAGAGCATTTACGCAATGTGTGGTTGCACCGTACAGTGCTTAACATTAAAAACACGGACATCTCGAATTTGAGCCATTCTGATGTTATTCCTGCTCTAGTTTTTAGTGTTTGTGTATAAAATCGCAAAGTACACCAAAGTATCTGTAGTACATAATAAAAATATTGTATTGTATTACTAGTTTTCATTTTTATACTGTATTAAAAATAAAATGGCCAAAATTGACATTGATATTCCACAGTTCTAGTGCTAAAAAAAAGAAAATACCTACCTCTTATTAGGAAAAACATGGATACAAAAGTAAATGTCCAATCATCTATTTATCACTATGATTTTTCTTCTTTCATGTTGTTTCATAAATTTGTATTTCAGCATTACAAGATGAAGAAGTCTGGGGAGGTGGTCTGTTTATATTCTACCACATCTTCGGTTTCCTAGAAGATGCTAAGGACAGGCTAAAAATGGCAGACTTTGATAAATTGTTCTTTAACAACATTCTCTACAGGTTTGTGATCACACACTTTTTTTTACTGAATTATCAAAACCATTTTTTTAACCCATAACCGTTCTGAACGGTTGGCGGATGTGGCTGCTGCCGGCGTATGACAAATAATTGTACAGCTATTGGCCCACAGATATGTATTCTGGATCTGGGTGTTTTCTATACAAGGTGCAGGTTTGAAGCTGCAAAAAATTTCAGGAGGTAATTATGTTAATGATTCTCGACCCGAATCAATAACAAAATGAGTAGGTAATTTTTTTTATTTTTTTTCTTATTTATGGAAATCGGTATGTGTGAACTACCTTTGTTAAAACGCAGCCAGTCTGATACCTGCCTTATAACCGCGCTTTCACACACACAAACACGCAATGATAGTTTCATAATAAAGCACCTATCATCGTCCCGTGCGGACACACCCTAGCCACGCCCCCGCGGCCATCGATCAATCGATTTACTTTAGTGCAATTGTTGTCACCGACGTGTGCATACGCGTGCACTTTCCGCTCTCAGGTTCGCCTTCGGTTAACGGTTACGTACGCGGTGTCTAGTGCTAAAAAATGACGGACCAATACTCAAATGTAGAATTGACGGAGATGGTCCGCTTGTATGCTATCAGTGGAGACAGCGTATCTCGAGCTATCGAGATGTTCGTAGAACTGTTTCCCAATAGCCAAAGTCCATTTTAAAATAAGACTAGTGTACGCAAAGGAAATCACCAGTGTTACACAATTACGTGAAAAGGTGATAAGTGCTTTCGAAACTTTGAAAACAAATGTGTTTGTGCTACGTAAATTAAAAGGAAATCAACAACGTCGTGCTAGACTCTGCCTGCATTGTGAAAGTGGACACTTTGAACAATACCTCCAGGTAACATAAGTAGGCACCTACTTAGGTAATTTATTTATTTCATTTGTGAACATAAAAAAAAAACATTTGTAAATAAGTTATTAGCCAAATCAATTTGATTAACGTAAAACAGTTGATTTAAAATTTTTAACTATGCCAAAAATACCTACCTATCAGGTAAGATAAATCATTAAAAACCCTATCTACCTACCTACTTAACTAGCACAAATTACCTTGAGGTATTTTTGTCGGTCCTCAACCCGTTAAAAAGTAGGAAGGGATGTTTTACATCAACCAATTTAATCCACACAAAAAAACGAAATTATTACGGAAAACTGACCTTGATAATGAATTACCTACAACGCGCCGACTGCGATTGCATGTAGGTAGGTATGTATCTACCTACTACTTACTAGACGCCGTCGTCCGTTTTGTTTAGTGCCTAAATCCCGCGCGCGCGCGCTCGCTTTCATCATACCGAGAGGGCATGTCAACATCTTGTAGGTACAACATACTAACATTATGCGTCTCAGTCACGGTATCAGTAATAAAGCAAAACTAAGGCTAACATAAATAAACATTATTTTGGCTAAGCTATGTTCCGTCTAACTTGCAATCATAGTTTCAAAGTTAAGCAGCAGGTACACGAATAGGTATTGCTTACGTGACATGTAATGGTGCCTTTACACGTCGAAACCACGAGTAAACGCACCATAAGGTTTATTGACCTTGGCCTAACCTCTTATTCATCAGCTGATAGGTAAATAACTAACGACGCAACGTCAACTTGTACTTTTAAAAGATTTTCGCATTGTAATGATGCTTAAAAATTAGTTAATTAACGAAATTACATTATGATCATCGAAATTTAACTAGGTAGGTACATTTAAGGCTAAATTATTCGTTTTTAACATTTCGTAGAATAAGTGGGCGGAGCCTCGTACAGGTTGACGCCCTCACACACACAGAGACATGACGTACGATAAATCGAATCACAACGGGTGATTCTGTTTTTTTAAGAAGTGTATTTAGAGAGTTATTCTGAAAAACGGTTAAAATTAAAAAAATTAAATAGCAAGTATTACTGATTATTGACCAGGTTTCGTATTTTTACATGATTATTTATGAGTTTTATTACAACCTCCTGAAATATTGTGCAGTTTTAAAACTGCACCTTGTATGCAAGCTAAACATGTTTGTGAACGCACCTAGAACACAGGAGTTATTCCTAGTTCTCTTCCCTTCTTCTTAGTCGGGTCAAAGTGGTCGCGCGTGCCTGTTGATGAACAGGACTGCGGCGCGCCGCCGTCGTTTGCCTCAAAGGCTGCGGCCTGTCGAGCGATGTCTCTCCATTTCTAGCGGTTGTTGGCATTACGCACACACTGTATGGTCGACTTCATAGCCCTGGTAATGAGATCGATCCAACGAGTCGGAGATCGACCGCAGGCTCTCTTGCCTTCAATGCGACCGTGAACCACAAGTCTTTCCATCGAATTCTCCTTTCTGGAGATGTGCCCAAAGAACTTCAGTATTCGTCACTGCACAATTAACGAAAGTCTATCCCATATGAGAAGCTCTTTGAGGATGGAGTTGGTGCGGAATGCTGTCCAAGGTATTTTCAAAATCCGTCTCCAACACCACATCTCGAAGGCATCGATTTTTCGGCGATCTACAAGATCGCGTCCACGTCTCGGCCCCGTTGAGAAAGACTGGAAAAACTAGACACTGCATTATTATTCCTAGTTGTATTACAGTAAATACATAAATAAATCTATCATAATAAACTTATTACAGAAAGAAAGCCTTTGAAGAGGACTTAACACACTACCTGGGTGAAAACTGGCAGTCAAAACCCAAGGCCATGGCTCTAGAGAACTATATAGAGCACCTTCAGGAGCTTGAGAGGTCAAATCCTAGGCTGCTGATGGCGTACGCCTATCATCTGTACTTAGGACTGCTGAGCGGTGGACAGATTCTGGCTAAGAAACGGAAAATTTTTGGGGATGGTAAATATGTTATTAAGTTATTTTTTAATTTAAATCGTTTCAGACAACAGAATTAATTGAGTAGTTCACACTCGGACTCACACATCACAATTAAACTATTCCTGTATGGTATATTGCCATTTCTCTCCTGCAGCGCGGTTTTGCCCCACTAGAAATAATGCACGAGGAAGAATTTTGATCCCTGGCTCGTGAGGCAGGGAGACATAATTTTTCCGAAACTGTTCCCAGCTGCAATGGAAGATATCTTCAAGTTTCTGGACTGGTCAGGACTAGTATTAATTCCTAGTCCTGTCTAGCTAATGACGAGTACAGTCACTCACTATCGATTTGCCGACGATATACTAGTCAGAGCTGAGACTTTGAAGGACCTTAGTACAATGCTCGATGAGCTCAGTAGAGCTTCCGAAAGAGTGGGACTAAAACATCAAATTACAAAATTTATTATCCTTCCAGAAAACGGCAAGACCAAGACCTACACAGACAAAGTGACAGACTTCTCTGGAATCGACATTGCTCAACTAAAGAAAGACTACAGACAGGCTATGAACGAGATCGCGGACAAAATGTCTGAAGAAGAAAAGGTAGCGTTCATTGAAGAAAGTAACAACGTCTTTATAATGAACAATCTGATTGTGAACTCTGTCGGTGGTCAGAATAAGGTTCTTTATAATTTGTTGTATAAATTCTCTACAGCCATTGCGATTGTTGCCGGAGTAGTCGTAGCGTATAAGTTGTATAAGTGATTTGTTTAAAGTTTAACATAATATATTGTCCACTTTCAATTTTAAATATAAATGACGGAGTCAGATTGTTTTGACAGCCATGTTATCAATTTCTAGTATTTTAAACACTTTAAAATCTAGTTTTTGGAATGTAAATCGTCGCTATGTTAATATATGATGTCTATGAAATCCAATCCCACAAATCCTGAGCTTTTGCGGAATTACTCAAACACGAAAATTGGGTTCAGACGATGCGCCGCCGGTCTTGATTATTTATTTATTAGCATCAGCACAGCCATAAGTTATTTAATAACTTTCCATGGAACTTTTCTATACAATTTGCATATATGGAAAATTATTTTGTTATAAATTTTTACGCGAGTCCATTATCGGAAGTAGAAATATTTAAAATGTCTAAAACGCGATTTTGATGATTTGCGGGATTCGATTCGCTAGTCATCTGCTGGGCGGGTTATCTACTGTGATTAGTCGAATAAACTATCAACAGCCAATTGCATTTCTTGACTTTTTCATACGTCGATAATTTTAGTCCAGAAACCGAATGTGGATGTAAAGTTTTCAATATTTCCTATTTGTATGGCGCTTATATTCATCTATTCAGAATAATCATAATATCATAATTTATGGCTGAGTGAAAATTTTGAGCACAATTTGACCTAGTATGCCATTCGGAAATTTTATAGCTCCAGTGTCAAACTTTTAAATAAGTAATCTTTTTAAATCCTTATATCTACCTACTTTAAGATCCAACCAACCTCAATTTATTATAACGTTGTTAAGTACCATTAATGTTGTAGAAATTGTGATACTGTTATTTTGTTCCAAGATTTTAAGACTTGTGTAGTTATTAGTAAAGTCTCTTTTGAATACTTCCGTTTTTCATTTTACATTCTTTTTATTTCGTCGGTCAAATTCATGAAACTTCCTTAATACTTGACAAGGGTTGGGGATCGGAAGTAGCATAGTTCTCGGTGAGTCGGAACTGTTTGCGGTGATGCTCCAGTGAGTCGGAGTGATGATTTCCCAGTGAGTCGGGGTGATGATGTCACAATGAGTCGGGATGATGCCCCAGAGAGTCAGGATTATGCCTCGGAGGGTCGGGATTATGCCTCAGAGAGTCGGGATTATGCCTCAGGGAGTCGGGATTATGCCTCAGAGAGTCGGGTTATGATGCCCCAGTGAATCGGGATGATGCTGCAGGTTCCGGTGTGTTGGAATAGTGCTGTTGCCTCCTTTTGAACGTGAAAGATTTTGTAAGGTAAGGTAGAAAACACTTCTCCAGCACTTAAGAAGTTTTCCCGGATGGCAAGGCGAACGGAATATTAGTGGTGATATTGCCCGAAGTATGAATATTGGTGGCAATATTGCCAGCAAAATTCCTTTTCGGGCAATATTGCCAGCAAAATTCCTTTTCGGGCAATATTGCCAGCAAAATTCCTTTTCGGCCAATATTGCCGGCAACGGCACATTTCTATGCTAGATGTTGCGTTAATAGAGGACTAGCGCCACGGAGATCTCTTTAAAAAAATGAATGAATTAATGAAAATACAGTTTTTGAATTTTTTCCAAAGCTGGTCAAAAGTGGATGTTGCTGGTGTAGGTGATGTAGGAGCAGTCACTGGAGCTGCACCAAGTGCATTTTATGGTTTGTATGCCTTCCCAATATGCACATTCAGACCCTTGCTTACCTTTAGGGCCGACTGAGTTACGCGGTCGCCAGCGCGGTTCCATACTGCAGTGTTGCGGCTCGTCGTGCAGGCACCGGCTCGCGCCCCTCTCCCGTTTTGTTACGTATTAATACATTAAAGTACTCCATCGACACGACTACATGCACACCTTTAAGTTTTACTAGCGACACTGCGCAGGTAATAATCCGGTTTCCGTGACGGGGACCCGAGCACACCACACACGCGCATAGTCACGCGACGGCTGCCGCGCGCACGCGGCCCTTAAAAACCGTGCTTGCGTGCAGAGAAGGCACCTCTCCAGAATATATTTTCCAAAATAAGTTTAATTTTAACTAGGTTGATTTTATTTTATACTAACACTATTGGAGACGTCAGTACGAGAAGTGAGAACTTTATAAATAAACTAGCTGTGCCCGCGACTTCGTTCGCGTGGACTACAGGATTTTAAATTTATTTTTTCTAAACTAAAAGTAGCCATGTTACTTCTTATTACATCAGCTACCTGCCAAAAAAAGTCCCGTCAAAATCGGTCCAGCCATTTCAGATATTAGCCCGGACAAACAGACAGACAGACAGACAAAAATTTAAAAAAAATGTCATTTTGGTGTATGTACCGTATGTAACATTCATATGCATGTAGTAAAAAGCAGTTATTTCAATATTACAAACACACTCCAATTTTATTTATATGTATAGATTAGTTTTACATTTTGGGGACGTTGGGAATGAATGTATGAAAAATTATTTTGGGAAACTTGGAATTTCTCCATAGGTTCCAAGTACCCCAAAAATATTTTTATAGGATATCACTCATATTGTTTCCAGTTGTAGTTGTGAAGGTCATATCGGTAGTCGCTCCATGTAAGAATCTGATATCTAGGTACATTAGAAGCCAACTCCAACATGGTAAAAAGTTAGGAAGAAGAATGAAACAAAAAATCACTTATAAAAATATTTTATTGCTTCATAATTATTCGATTGAAACACTTACAAAATAATTAAATATGTACATTAAAAAAATACTACATGTCTACATCGTCACTGCATTCTAAAATAAACACTACTTTTAAGTAAATAAGGTTTCAAATAAGTTGTATTTCTTAACACATACTTTCTTATTTTGACCTTAATATAATATTGAACTATTAAACTAACATTTGAACTTTTTTTTATTAGATTTTAATCAATGTAAGCATACGTCTATCATTTTCTTTTTACCTTTCATGTGCTTGAATCACACTCGTAATAATAATTGTAATTACTGTCAAATGAAACTGTTTTTTCTTGTTATTCCCGTGACGAAATTCATTCACGAATGGCCTCTTGAGACCGATTCATTCAGTATACTTTCGATGCAAAGAAAAATAAACCCTAACATCCAAGGAATAATTTACAAAATCACAATTAACAAATATCTTAGGCATGGACGTGGATCCACGTTTAGGCACACAAGGGTAAAGATTTTTTGCACTTGGATCTACGTCTTAAACACACTTTATATGTTCTTTTATCTAACAAAATAGATATTAATTTTGATAGATTTAAAACATGACAGACTATATTGTATTTTTTAATATATTTCTTAGTTTTTTTTTTTAACATTTAAATACGAATTACAATATCTCACTTCATGATCAAATATTTTTGGCCAAAATCTAGCTTTTATACTAAAGCGGGTAGTCCAGTTAAATGTATTATTCTAGTGAGGGAGGATTCTCATCATCTGAACGAAGGTAAGGTGGGTGGTTCTATCGCCATGTCGAAGAGGTCATCGATGTCATCCGAGTTGAAGAACGACTGTTCCATCTGTGAACAAAACATTGTAGAGTTGAGAATTTGTATGTTGTAAGAATGGCGAACCCTTAACCTTTCAATCGTGGAAATTACAGACACAATAGAAAGACAATAGGTGCGCGAACGCGGCGTTCGCTTGGGGTTTAATTAATGAATGGAGAATATTTTTATTTATTTATCCTCTTTATATCTATCTAACTCATTACAAGACTATAACTTAATGCGACAGTGCAGCTAACAACTAGATATACTTAACCCTAAACATACATCCTTATCCTTACTAATATTATAAAAGCGAAAGTGAGTTTGTTTGTTTGTTTGTTACGTCTTCACGCCTAAATGGCAAAACCGATTTTGATGAATTTTGGTACAGATATAGTTGGGACCCTGGAGACGGACATAGGCTATTTTTTTTTAAAGTGAGAAAAGGGGCAGAAACAGGCGGGCGAAGCCGTGGGTAAAAGCTAGTTTATGATAAAAAAACATGGTTCTATAGTACATTTTGATACAAGTGCAGAAAGTTTGCTATTGCGACCGAGACGGAATCCGCACGAGCCGTAGACGAGTAAGTTTTAAACGTTGTAATTTATTGATAACCTTTTAGGTCACACATGCTCAATATTATTATCACTGTATTACATCTACAACGTATATTTACTATATATTCAAGATATTTTATTTCAAATGAGCCTACAAAGGGACTTATAAAACGTCAGAATTAGAGATGAAACGGATATCCGGCCTATTCGGCCTTGTTTTGACTATCCGGCCGGATACTGGATAGTAATTCAGTATCCGGTCGGATACCAAATCATAAAATTCAAATAATTCTCGTTATTTTATACAAGGCAAATCATATCACAATAGGTTATGGACACTGTATTTTTATAATCGCATGTCAAAAATGTTTGTTTTATTAATTAGTTTAGTGTTCAAAATTAACAATTGGCAGATTGTGGTGAATGAATACCAAATTTTCCGTATTTTTTGGTAAGGGGCGACTCCACTTGGCTTCATAAACTATATCAGCTTCTGAAAGTAGCCTTTCGCTGTAAATGTGACAAAAGGCTGAATATCCGGTAGCCGGATATCCAGTTCTCCGGCCTCGTAGCTCTCGTGGCCGAATATCTGGTATCAAGCCAAATCACCATCCGTTTCATCTATAGTCAGAATCTAGTGCATAGTTTCAATTCGTCGTTTCCTATGGAGAAGAACTGGTAGGTGCGCTATCCTAGTCTACTAGACTTACCAGGCGCTGTGTATCGGCACACGGCCTGCAGGTGAGCCGTCCCTCGCTGCACTCGCACCTGGGCGGCGTGGTACAGCTCGCAGTGGCGGACGCGGCGCGCGCTCCTACTACTGTGGAGAAGCGTCGAGCGGTGGGTCGGTCGCCTTGAAGCTTTGCGCCCGCGAATATTGTACCTGGGGGATAACAGTTTAGTTTAGAAAGTTGATAGATGTTCGATGGTAAAACGTTTTACAAACGATCCCGTATCTCCTCTGACTGACACTAGCGTCTGGATTACATCAGTTCACTCACGTTACTATCGATGCGGAAACCCAGGCTCTTTATCTCATTGAGAAAAACGAACAATATAGTGCAGTCGAACAGAACGACAAAGACCATCCACTTTAGCGATATTTCGAGGTATAACAATTAAACATTAACATCAAATCTATCGAACTAGGTTTTAATGACTATCAAGTCCCTATTTGATTAACAGATAGCGTAAGATAATTCGATGATTCTCCCTTATCAGTATTACTGCAGGTAATCTGATAGTATTGAGATTAATAAAAATAAAAAACAGAAGAGGAGAAAGAATGCTGCCTTGAGGAACGCCAATTTCTAAATCACCCCAGCGAGAAGAAGAGTCTCCAAAGTGAACCGGCTGCTGGCGTTCTGGGAGGTAGGAGGTAAACCATTCCAGTGTTTCGGCATCGACCATCATATAGGACAGAATGGCTAACAGGATGTCGTGACTGATGGTAAAGAAGGCGTTTGAGAAATCAACAAACATTAATACAGTGACTTTGATATCTTCCAGTCCTGCCTTTGTATCGCCAGTCAATTTAAGGAAGGCGGAAACAGTGCTGTCTTAGGGCTTGAATGCAGCCTGTAGAAGCTAATTAGCGAATTATACTGCACAAAGTTAGATAGTTGTTTGAGGATACAAAAAGACTTCTTATAATTAAACGTCGATCATTCAAAAGGATTACGATCTGGATTTATTCCATATTTGAGGCCTAGTAGTTTCGTGAGATAAGAGGCGGAAGTAAATAATCATCTATTTTCTCAAATAACTACATATAAAACTTATTATTTTAAAACTTAAGACAAGATAAGATACAGGCTGGATTTTTAAGATGAGTCAGTAAGGGAAAGTACCTTGCTCGTTTTAGTTATAGGAAAATCTTCTTCAGAGAGTGTCTATATTTTTTAAGATTTTCTGAACTGCATTTACTGATTTTGAAAAAAAAAATACAGTCAGCAAAAACTATGTCTACACAACGGTATTACTAAATCACTCGATGATAAGCGATGATGTGGTTGACGATAGAGCACTTTTGCCTAGAAATATCATAATCACTTCAAAACACAAACTCCTGCAGGGAATATACCCAAAACGTTTTGTGTGTATTAGAGAGATGTCGCCGATGAACGCCGGCTTGGTAGAATAAAATTCTGCTATTCTGATGCACACTCGGCTTGGCGGGACTTAGGCAGGGCGCAAACGTGTCTTGTGTCAGATACAAGCTACCGATGAATATTCGATTTCTAAACCAGTATGAAATCATCCACTCCCTGCGCATACGTAAACATTTTTTCCAGTTGTTTCCACTTAACACATACTCGTGACGATCAAAAAGTGTTCGGTGTCGGTAACTGGAACGAAAAAGTGTCTCCGATTGCGCAACGCCTTAGTCTATAATATTTATGTGTACATGTACTGTACCGTTAGTCTCCATGGCAAGTGAGGTACAAAGTCCGAGCTTTTCTTTGGGCAGTTTCACTTGCTTCCTGAGCGCTGCGTCACCCACTAGCTTTTCGTAGTCCTTGTTTGTGTAGGCTAGAGTGTTGTCCACGCCTGGGTAAAGAAAATATAGGAAAAGGTTTTTAATATATCATACTGCTTTCGGAAATACAGAGTATAACAGAAAGGTGTGTCATTAGAAAGGTAATTAAATAGGCTTTTCAATTAGTGTACGACATGTTTTCAATAACTATTCACATTCATGACAAAAACTGCCTTAACAAAAAGAGTTACGATGTGCGATTTTTTTTGCTCTCGAGTGTAGATACTACTTCAGCCCACAAAGTTAGCTATATCTTTTAAAGAAGTCATAGAAAATTCCCTATTTTTTTCGGTTTTATCGGTTTTGTTTTTATTTGGCTATGACTTCCATAGAGAAAGTTGTAAAGTCACATAGGCAAATGCAGTTTTTAAAATATATGACTACACTTTTCCTTTACTCCTTGTTATCAAGTTGTCTGGTAGATATTGCTGTCAGCGATAATGACCGCCATTGTACACATGAACTTAAGCTTATGTTTAAATTGTGTTACCTACTTTTATGGTGTACAATAAAGTTTATTCTATTCTTATTAATCATTTTCGGGTTTGAATCTCGGAATGAAAGATAAGCTAAAAATTTCACAATCCTTATTTTGACATTTTAACCCCTCGAGCGCCAGGGGTTCATTGACCCTGAAAATTGCCGTGTTTACGTAAATCACCAAAAAAATAAAAAAATACTTTTTTTGGATTTTTCTAGGAAAAACAAATAATATAATACATATAAAATAATATGTATAGAAACCAAAATTTTCGGCCAAATAACTTTTGTACAAACTTGGGGAAAACACGAAAATTAAGCATTTTTCAAGGACATCCAAGTTGTACGGCGCTCGAGGGGTTAAATGTTAGGTACATAACTCAAAAGCCGCAATAAATGTTGTTGAACTTTGACCTTGAATTGCGCGATTTGTGGCGCGTGCCTTAAGAAATTTAAGGTCAAACGCTGCAAAAATATTCCGATTGTGATATAATTCTTAATAACAAGTGTTCTAAACGGAATTTCCTACTTATTTTTTGGCATCTGCATAGTTGGCAAAATTATTATTTATTCAGTACTCACCAAACAAGTACTTGGCGGCTCGTTTCTTGGACAGCATAAAATCATCGTCCATCAGAATGTGCAGCGTCACAGAACTCTCCATCAGGTTGTGGTAAATCGTCGAGTAGTCCAACTGGCAACACAATAAAACTTCGTGAGATGTAGAAGAACATGGAAGTAAGAAGATAGGGTGGCCATTCATTGCGTATCAAGACTCTTCCGCGTCTCGCAAAGCAGATTAAGAAAGACGCTCTAAGGTAGACGAAATTCAAAGGAGACGTACAATATATTAAAAAAATGGGGCTGTATCCGTACCCGTTACTATATTTGTGTAGTCAAAAGTAAAAATATGATAATCCCAAAATTGTCCACGAAAAATCATAATTGGTAAATTCAAAATTGAATCAACCATTCATAACAATAATTGCTATTAAAAATACTACGCGCAGTGGTTTTCTATTTTGATTGTCATTTATTCATTCATAATCAATAGCCTGTACAATATTTTTATAAATTGAGGGACATTTTGGGATATGTGTAAGTGTCAAAATGTCGCAAATTAATGCTCTCAAATTCAAAATAATTAAGTTCTTTCAGTCCATATAAGTCACATTTTTTATGCCTCGTACATATTACATACATCACAAATTTTTAATTAGTCCAAATACTTAAAAACTTATCAGAAAAGGTTTTGTTATTATTTAATTAAAGTCTTAAAAATAATACGATTTGCGAACACATATTTAATATCGGAGTGTAGCTATTATTATTTGTGAGTGCGTTTACTAAGATTTAAATTCATTATACACAAGACACCCATCAGTAGACCATACAAATATTGGTTCCGTGCAGGAATTGCAGTCGTAACACGCAGCACAGCAGTCAATCACTCAATCTTTGCACTAACCGTATCGTCAAAGTTAGGAGAAGATTAGGCTTGTAGATTAGAATGCAGATGAACTCACCCTCATGAAGGCAGAGTCGCAGCGCGAGCAGGGCATGAGTATGAAGGTGCGCGGCACGGCGGCGCGGAAGGGCAGGCGCGTCGCGAAGCTCAGCGCCGCGAACATGTCCGTGCGGGTGCTGCGGTTGCCTTGCACCAAGTCCGCTTTGTCTGTTGAAGAGGACACCATCATTTTTTAAGCCTCAGATACACGAGCGTAGGGTTACCAGATGAAAAAATCAAAGGTCCGGAGAAAAGGCCCGATTTCCATTGAAAAATCCTGAGATTTTTACAATTTGAGAATTTCTTCACACTAACTCTTGCGTTGCACATCGCACTCAAAGAGGTGGGAGTGACGGCGGAACTCCACTTTGCGAAAGGAAGAATAATTTCAGTTTATTTAACTTTTTATTAAGTTTTTGTTTTAAATTAATATTTATTTTAGCTTGTTTAACTTTTAAGTATACCTGGCTTAGTTAATTAAGCTAAAACAGCTAAAATTATTTTATAGGGAATTCTAAAATTCCTGGGATTTGCAAAATCTAGCCGCAATCCTGACAGGAGTCCAAAAATCCTGAGACATATAGATAGATACCCTACATGAGGGGATAAAATGTCCCCCAATAAGATGCACAACGCTCAATGTACGTGACTCTGCAACATTGCATTAAGGCCCAAGCGCCTGAGCAGTGCCATAAAACAGTGATGCCTTGGTAACGGCCACGTTAATAGGTTTAAAAAAATTAGAACGCAACGCCGACTACTGCCTACAGGTCATTGAACTCGCTCAGCTGAAGTTTTCTTAAAGAAATTAATTTCGTACATGCGTAAATTAATACGAGTTTTTAAAAAAGGCACTTTATATTTTAATTTTATCTTTACAAATCGATAGTTTCATGTACTTGATCAACCCTCCACGGGATTACATAGGTCATATAAATAAAAACAAAAAAAATAAATAACAATAAATAATAATTGAAAAACCTAAAGACAAGTTCTATATTTATTCTTTTATTTCTAAGTGTGCTTACCATACTTATGCTTTGATCACACATACCGAGTAAAAGGGCGAGACAGTATAATGTTGCTCGACCGAGACAGTGATGTAAGCGAGTTGTAGAGTATAAGCGCTCGGCCGAGCACTCAGCGCTTTTAAACGGGCGAGACAGTGCTCTCGGCAGAATACTCGGTACGTATAAACAAGGTATTTTACATTATTATTAGTACTCACCAAGTCCTGGCACCAGAACTTCTAAGTACAGTTTTCCCGTTAAGTGAAATGCAGTACATATTTGAGTAGAAATGCTTACCAATAATAAAGTTGTCGAAATGCTGCGATATCTCAATGGAGTTAGTGAACACCTTGTTGTTGACGTAGAGAGCGCGCGGGCGCCGGTACACGCCGCGACCTCCGAACCCTACGATGGCGTATCTGTACAGAAAATAATAATAATTAGAAACTGCTTCAATTTGATTCAAATTTATTTACTATTTTTTTTTTTAATTGATATAAACCAGTGCTTGACTGTGATCCCACCTCATGGTAAGCAGTGATGCATACTGTTTGTAACAGATGGGAATTCAGTTCTTTTAATAGTAGTAGTTGACGTGTTTAGATTTTTTAGCTGATGTCCGCGCTCTACCCCCACGAAAATCATCTTTTTATTTCTTTTTTAAGGCTTTTCGGGCATCGGCCCTGCTGGGCTCCTACGGTTTTGCCAACATTTCTTTGAGGCGAGCGTGGTTTGAGGTAGCTAAACGTTGTTGACGACTCGGACTCCATCCAGACGGTTACCGCTATTACCGGATGGCCAAATGGCGAGCTACTTATTGGTTCGTTGTCTGCAAGCCCTAGCCTTGAGCAACTATCAGTTACCTTAGGCAAACGGTGAGTGATAGTAGTCTTGCGATTCTTGGTACTTTTCGACATTGAGAGGCATTTCCCTTCAAAATCGGTGATTTTGGAGGAAAATGCCTATAAATATAATATGTATAAAGATATATATATATATATTTAATCATCCCTTTATCCCTAAAACAAAAAAAAAACATTATCCAAAGATCTTCACAGGAGCTCCTATCTCCATATTGTTACCTATTATCGGAGAAGCCGTTGGCCTGCATCTTGATATCGAAGGCCTCGACGAACAGGTCCATGTTCTTGGTCTTGCGCAGGTTGGTGTTGCAGCGCTGCGCCTCCACGAGGAACACCACGTCGCTGGAGTTCGGGATATACTGCAGGATGTGGAACGAGCCTTCTTCAATTATGTCGCCTTGTGGGGTTGTGCATCTGTGGATGGAGATGGAAGTATTAATATGAGAGGATATGACTTTCATCAAACCTAAGTGGCAGTGGACAGGGTATATTGCTCGCAGAACAAATGGTCGGGATCAAAAGGTTCTGAAGTGGTAACAATTTCTGCTAGGTTGTTTGGTCTTTACTTCACTCCAGGTTATCCAGGTTAGACGAGCTGTTGATCGGCTTGTAATTGCTTATAAACTGCAGTTACAAGCTCACTGAATAGATCGCTGACTACATCTGATACTGACTGGTGAGGCTTATTAAATATTATGTGTTATTTTTTCTCTACTGTGCTTTATATACTTTCCAAATAATGTAATCAATGTAATTGGCATTTTGTGGTTTCGTCAAAATGACACTCCTGAAGGTGAGACTTTTTATGGGTCTTTTTTTATGGAGGGAAAAATCATCCAATGACAACCCCCGCTCTTGGGCGGAGCGGGAGATAGTGTCAGACTCTTACTGACTAAACGACCCACTCTGTTCCTTCTAGCCTTCATACCGGGGCTCGAGTTCCCTTTCGGATAACCCTGGCCCCAGTAGGGTTCGAGACCTATTTGTAGTATTAGACCCATCTGATGGATAGACCCATCTGGGTCTGGTAAAATATATTATAAATAAAAAAAAAAAAACAGTATTTTACATAGAGCGAATGCCAATCTGACGTCCACAGCTCCGTTATTGGTATAAACAGGGCGTTATACTTTATGTTTTTGTCGATCGTATTCTTTTTTTTTCAATGGACAGACTCACGTTTGTCCACTACCTCACCTGATGGTAAGCGATGCCGACAATGGAGCAAGTTTGAATAGAAGTAACCTATTCACTCTTAACTTAAAGACTCCTAGGTTGTAGCTATAAGGAAACACGGACTCCAATAGGAATTTGAACTAACATTTGGTGAAAGCACTTGTGTCTTTCTTCTTCCTGCCCTTCTCCCATATGACTTGAAGTCGGCGCAACACGTTTTCTTCTTCCTTTCTGTCCTGTCACCCGTCAAACTATCACTTACTCCCTTTTCTTTCATATCACTTCTCACACAATCCATCCATCTTTTCTTCGGCCTTCCTCTCCCTCTCCATCCATCTACATGTATACTCAGAACTCTTTTAGTAATATGCGCTTCGAAAGATTTTTCGCGCGTTGAAAGCACTTGTGTAACCAGTTATAAGAAGATTTAGAGTGTACTTACTGATGGCAGTGGTCTGGCATGTGTATGGGCAAGTGTTGGTGTAGGCACAGCTCCTTGTACGCGCTCGCCAGGGCACACGCGTCGCCGCCCGCCAGACATTCCGTGTTAAACGGTAGAGATGGTATCTAGAGAAAGGAAGGAAATGTAGTCATCATAGATTCAAAACTGTTTTTTTTAAGGTGCGTTTTTATATTAGGAGGTCCATTTCTCTACGCGGGAATCGTGTCCATGGCTCGTAAAGGAGTATTACTGCGGAAGCGACCGGCTCACCGGTTGAACTAATTCCAAAGGGTCATCCTCGTGCGGTGTCCTGTTAGGCAGCCAACCTCCTTACCGGCCTGCCACCGTGGGAATTGGAGGCCTTCAAGGTTTTCGTCGTACAAATCTCTAGCGGGATCGCTTAATAGCAGTATGAAAACAGCGACTGTCATAACTCAGCGCTGGGTACGCCACAGTCGCGGTGATACTCCTCTTTAAGGAGTAGTTAGAGACACTACGGCATCATCACTCTGACACATCCTACACCCAGAGCCCAAAGAGTTATTTAATGATTTTCCACCCAAAAAAAAGTATTATTTGGCGAATTATGTGGATTTTGAAACTACAATTTGACTGAGTTCAACAAAGTGGAATGCCGGATTTCTGCAAATATCCGTTTATTTCACTTAGTAATGGTCTTTATACACTAAAAACCAAATAAATTAAAAATATTGGTGTCTGCGCCATCTAGCGAGAAAATAAAAGTACACTAATACTTACAACAGAGAAACACGGATGTAGAGGCGACACCTTATTCTGGAAGAACTTGTCGCACTGCGTGTCATTCTTTAGATCTTTGTTCTCGATATTGGTGGGGTTGGCGTTGGGCACGATGTTCCAACTGTGGCCCAACGTTGGGATCGACGTCGTGAACGTGTTGTTGGGCAGCAGGAGGTCGTCGTATTGTTCGTTGTTGTAGGTTCCGAGGAGGCCGCCGAGGGTTGCGTAGTACCAGCCTGATGGGGAAGAGATGAGGGTTAAATCAACTTGCAAATTTTTTTTTTTCTTGTAAGACTTTTGAATTGGGTTCCTTTTGATTGTTTTTGTGTCCAGGCAATCTATGTTTATTCTAGGTTGCCTGGAAGAGATCGTGAAATACGATAAACCAGCCAATAAATTAGCCTCAGTAATTGATATGCAACTTCTTATCGAGGAAATGCAAGCGTCAAAGTCAAAATATTTTATTTCGCATAGGCCTACATGTGCACTTATAAAACGTCAGAAGCTAGTGCACGGTTTCATCATCAGCCTTTTTAATGTTTCCACTGCTGGGACTCAAGTCTCCTCTCTAGGAGAATGGAAATGGACCGTAATCCACAACGCGGGCCCAGTGCGGGTTGATGAATGTCACATGTCTTCGAATTTTTGGTAATCGAGTACATTAAAAACTTTATGAAGCTTTTATAACCTTTTTGATATTGTGCCATAATAGACATCACCAGCTGCACATTTCACGATAAGGCTATATTGAACATTAACAACATTACCATAAAGATCAAAATCAAACCACTCTCTTTAACTCCTATGTTAAGTTTACATACCTGAAACCTGCAGTTTACAAGTATGGAACAGCAGGTTGCACTGTATGTCCAATCCGTTGTATCCTTGTACAGTGAGCATGTCAGTTTGCCGGTCGATCACCAGGCCGTCGACTAGCGCAGGCAGGCTCAGCGCGGTGTGGCCTATTGATACCGACTGGAATGGAAAACGAACAGTTTAGTTTTCAGTTACCTATTTGCAACTAGTTTCTGTCAGCGACTGCGTTAGGTATAGTCTGTCTAATAAGTCAACCGACTTGGGAATTTTGTACAATATTTAATCATTTAAAAAATACTTATATTCGATAGTTTTTTTAAGGTTCTTCTGTTAGTTAACAATGATCTTTATCTCTTAATCAACCTTGATTATTGAACTCGTGTTGACTACATCAGATTTCATTAAATCCTAATAATTACCCAAGTCGTTTAACTTATTAGAC
Organism: Mythimna ferrago; assembly: GCA_910589285.2. Taxonomy (NCBI): domain Eukaryota; kingdom Metazoa; phylum Arthropoda; class Insecta; order Lepidoptera; family Noctuidae; genus Mythimna; species Mythimna ferrago. Next base: position 10,678,020 of record OU342697.1, on the reverse strand, counting down.
AGACTCTATTCTGTACAAACTTTAGGCCGTTTCATCCAATAGGGAGTGAATTTTGAAAAATCTTTTATTAGTGCTCACCTACATCATAAACAGAAACGTGCAAAATTTGACGTTCTTAGTCAGTCAGTCAGATTCTCCATTTATACATGTTTATGGATAATGAGTAAAAATAGTCAGCCCAACATAAAATTGTTTGATCTGACTATGTCCTTCAAAATATTGAGTTACTATTAGGGATGCAACGAAGTAGTTGTATCAGAACAAGTGTTTTTAAATTTGGATTATCATATTGGAAATGGAATCGGAACTGTAACCTGAATCGGAACTGGAATCGGAACTGAATCTATTTTTCTAATGAATGAATCTATTTTTCTCCACTCACCTCTCTATACAAATCAATGTGCACCAGACTCCTCCTTGTGAGCACGATCAGGTTGTACCGTCCCTGTTCATTACTCTCCATGAGCACGGTGAAGTTGTCCTGCCGATAGTCCTTGCTGAGCAGGAACGTGCCAGCTTCTGATATCGTGAACACTCGCTTGTCGAACGTGACTAGAGTGCCTTGCCCGGTCATCATGGCCATGCCTGGAAGAACAATTTACATGTTGAAGTGGATAATCCAGAAAGTTTATTTGATAAAGAAAGTAAAAGTTAAAACCATATAAATAAAAAAACATTTAACTTTAAAACCATACATGCACTATATATGACGCTATACCATACCGCCATGTTTTATGACGCCATACTATAACTCTTAGTTAAAATATGGCGTCATAAAACTTCTCCGCATCGCTCTGTCGACTGGAAGTGTGCTTAAAAGACTGGCGGCATTGCCACGTTGTATAGCAATGCTTAATCTCTGACTGAGGTAAAAGCCAGCCTTTTGGTCACGCGAAGTGCCAAAAAAGCGTTTGGACATTACGTACAAAATCGAAACAAAAGCATTTATTTCTTTTTCTAAAATAAAAGTAAGCTTATAACATAAGCTATCACCCTGTGAAAGTGCTGTCCAGCCGTTTTGAAGATTAGCCAAAACTACCAGACGGGCAATAATATTAAAATTGCATTTGTTATGGTATCATTTGATTTGATACCATAACAAAAATGCAATTTTAGCATTTGACAGTATATTTATACCTTCATATGCTTTTAGTAAAAAATGTTATATCGATATAACAAAATGATACTTCAGTTTTATTTATATGTATGAATGTTACAGGCAATTTTGTATTGGCAAGAAGTCAGTCAGAAAAATTATGCACATTACAAAGCGTAAATCTCTATGGAGGAGAATGTGCAAGAAACTCCATGAACACTCAAAATGCATGATTTCTCTCTCTCTCCATCTCTGTATATCCCTCCATGCCCCTAAGGCCAACATTTTAAGTCCTTTTGAAGGAAAATTCCTCCAAGATAAACCAATTTCAGTATACAGAAAACTCACCAGCAAAAGGCGGCATCAAGTTATCAAAGTCCATATACGGCCTGATGTCATAGTAGAACGACCAGATACTCTTGTTAGTGGTCAGCCATTCGTCTGTGAAGTCTTTCACAGCGCGATACTCTGAGATTTCCGTGAAGTCTGGAGTTCTGTTGAAGGCGTGCCAGGACATGGGGAGTTTCTGCTCTAGGAGTATTGCGCCTATGCGAGGGTCGAATATGAAGTTCGTTTTTGGAGAACGATGTCTGGAATAAAAAGATTTTTCTTTAATTATCCGCCAAATATGAACGATATTTGGTTGATGTTTCTGGCTTCGATACTAAGTCCTTTAAGCCATGTGTTCGTATGAATAGTTAATTTGTTTACCATATTACTTATGGATGTACAAATTCTAATTTTTATGAAGTGTCAAGTCAACCTTCTTGGTAAAATTCTCAGCTCGATTTTACCGTGGTCACGCCTGTTTTAATGATTTCACATATAGTCCAGTTGCATACATTTGAAATTCAAATCCATTCCATTTTTCCAAAAAAAAAAAAACATCAAGTAGTATTAAAAACTTACAGCTCCTCATATTGTAGCGCAGTCTTGCTCATATCCGTCAGCTTGTTGTAGAGGATCTCGCCCACCGTCTGCAGCGCCTCCCCAATGAGGAAGTAGTCGTACCACCACTTGAGGCGGACGTACGCTTCTTGGTACTGGAATAGAGGAAAAGAGTAAAGCCTACTGTCCACGGACGCGTAGCTTCATAGATGCGTACTAGTCATTATACGCTTGGTGTGCACTTGCTCACCTCACAGTAACGACACGACGGCATGACGTTGCAGCTTCGTCGGCATAGTTTTGTCTATAAGCAGTATTCGCGCAGGTGTACATCAAGCACATAATGACAAATACGCGTCTAAGTGAATTTAAATTGCTAGCTTTAGGAAATAATCAGAGGACTAAAACCACACCTATGTTCCTTCTTTACCTTGCGTTATAGGGTTTCCCTTTCGGAAGTTAACCTAAAGCCCCATTAGGCTTAGGCCCTGCTGGGACCCTACGGTTTGCTGACACATGTTTGAGACGCGTGTGGAATATCACGCCCCTTCGACAATTCGGACTCAGTCCGGATGATTACCGGACGGTCGGCGAGCTAACCATTGCTCGTCGTCCGCAAACTCATGCAAGTAATTATAGGATACAACAAATTTATTGTCAAAGGAAATAAAATAATTATATTTTAATCTTGTGACCGCAACAGTCATGTATACAATCACAATGACAAAGTCACATGACAAATTAAAGTATGAAATCGTAGCAATATAATAGCTATTCTGGTCCACGATACGATCCACATAAACACTCAATTTACAACCATACACTTAAAGAATAAAGTACAAAATCCTACTTTACCACCAACTTAGTCAAGGAAAGAACCTTCCTTAATATTTTTGTCGTAAGTCCACTCAAATTTTACCCCAACTTTAATCTTTATATCAATGTTAATAAGGTCCAAATTAGTTCTTACCTTCTCCGTAACATAGACGACTTGCTTAGTCTTCAAGAAGTTCTGCCAAGCGTTTCTGAACTCTGCGTACAGCTGCGTGATCTCGTCTTTGAAGGGAATGTACTTCTCTATCTTGGTCCAGACTACGGTGAAGAGTTTCTTGCTGTATTTCTTTATGTTCGTTATTAGGTCGTTGTTCATTAGGTCTTTGTAGATTCTGGAGAAAGAATGAGGGGGAAATATTATACAGTTTTCGTCCACCCACTTCAATAAAATTGACAGCTAGCTTGATTTTTTGACAAGAAGTTTTGTTTTCGTTATTATGGCGAATGAGTCGATTGTATTAGAGAAACTTTCCTCTTTTGTATTTTTTTTAAAAGCCTGCTAAACTTTTGACGAATCCTGGATAAAAGATTCCACTTTCTTGGATCCAGCAACGAATTTATCAGACAAGAATTGCGAAGGAGTAAAAAAAATATGATGCCTACTTCTTTTTTCTATACATCAATGCTTGTCTCTCGTTTTCTCACCTCTTTAGTCAATAGACACTATGATTATAAAACTTTGGTTTTCTGAAATAGGATTTGCGTATTTTCATCAAACCCTTTCATTTGGTAGTTATATTTTATGGCTACCTAAAAACAGTTGGTCCTGTATTTTGTATTTAAAATGATGTCGCTTAGCTAACTTTTCATCCAAACCATATGTGTATACAAGATTTCATCACAATCAGTTGAGCGCACGTTTATAAAAACAACACTTACCGATCCATTTCATGTCCAAATGTTGACACATAGTTGAAATAAGGCGAGACCGTCAACTCTTGCGTTCTATTATAGAAGAAATCCATCACACTCTTCCACACGGTAAAGACAAACGACTCAGTATAGTGCAACACCTTGAAGAACAGCGGCTCGATCGACTTTAAGACTTCATGCCAATATTTCGAAAGTCGATTTGTCGCGTTGACCCAAGTCTCTTCCCAGTATTCCAAGAATTTCATATGCAAGTCCCTTATAAACGTATCGTACTGTAATATCATCGCTTCTAATCTATCAGAGACCAATTCCATAAAATCGGCTTCCAAAACTCTGTTCACCGACTCCAAAAAGTTCGCATATGCCTTTTTGATCGAATCGACTATGTACGTCAAACTCTGTTTGATCGATTGACTTGTATTACCCATCATTCCCCACATATCATTAACGATTCCGGGCAAACTTTCCAAATGATTCCTTATAGCCATTTCATCGAGCACATAGTATGTGAACTCTACAATATCTTTGACGTAGAAGTCGTTATTACTGTAAGATTGGTTCAAGAACTTTTCAAACTCGTCCAAATCGTCCTTAATGACGTGTAAATCGTTCAAATCGTCTAAAAAGTCGCGTATTCTCGGTTTGGCGTCTGTCCATATCTTTCTGAGGGCTAAATGTGCTTCCATCGGCGTTTCTTTTAAGATGATTAGAGTATCATTGATCTGGCCGTATATAAGCTTGATCGTGTATACTGCTTGGGCCTTCACTTCGCTGAATATCTCTGGTCGCCACTTGACAGCGCTAGTTAGTAACCTTGAATGGTTCAAACGGATGTAAGACGCGAGGTCAATCGTTGTTACGTCGTCGAAGTTACGCCAAGAGTCGAATTTGGCGTAGCGAGAGTCTACGATTTGGCCTATCATGTGGTAGGAGATATCTGGGAAACAAAAGCAGGTGTTACATGGTATTCATAGGGATAGTTTTAAAAGAATTAATAAAAAAATATAACTTGTTATTCATACAGCTACTAAGCTACTAGAATAGTTTTTATTAACATATTATAAACTAGCTTTTGCCTGCGGCTTCACCCGCGTACATAAAATATAGCCTATGTCACTCAGGATTAAAGCAGCATTCTATCGGTGAAATAATTTTAGCAATCAGACCAGTACTTTCAGAGATTACCTCCTACAAACAAAAAAACAAACTTTACTTACTTCTTTACAATAAAAAAAAAATAAAAAAATACGTAATTAATTATTATTTAAATTGTTACTAACAAAATATGTCAAGTTCCGAAATAAACTTTTATTATTATTGTAATATTAGTGTAGTTATTAATTACGAAAGGAAAAAATCCCGATCTGCAAAAAGTTAAAATTGTCGCTTACGATATTCTTCCCGAAAAACTCGATATATTTTGGTTATAAAGAAAACTGTTTATTATCCTTACACCTTGTATAGGTATATAAAAGGAGAAACTGAGTGACATATCAAAACATAGCCAAAACTATAGGGCCTACAAGCGTGAAAAATTATAACGCTTCCTTTTACAACGTAGGTGAGCACTAAGAGAGGATTTTACAAAGTTCACCCCTAACGGGATGAAACTGAGGTCCAAAGTTTGTATAGAGAAATTTACTTTCACGTGGGCGATGCCGCTGGCAGAGGCTAGTAAACCATATGAAATGACTTATAATAATAATATATTAATATTCCACAATTATTACACAACACCATCTAGTCTCAAGCTAAGCAGAGCTTGTGTTATGGTTACTAGACAACTGATAAACATACTTATATATTTCTAAATACATACATAGATAAATTACACCTAGTCACAGAACAAATGATCCTGCTTATCACACTGACATTTGTCTTGGGTGGGAATCGAAACCACGACCTCCGGCATAGCAGCCTGGGCCAACTTACCATCAGTACTGTTGTAGTGAGCCACAAAGGACCTGTTCTTCATATAGAGCGTGGCGGTTCCCGTGTCGTTACCGGTCGGTCGGGTGACCCATGCCTTGAGCTTGTACTCTGGGTACACTAACTCCCAAGTGCCGTTTGCTTTGTAGAAGTACGTCTCGTTTGCTCGCTGGAAAAGAAAGTGAATATTCGTTGTTGAACAAAAGCAGCAATGTATGATGCACCTTGCGCCGAATTAGTGTTAAAGACATTGCGTAATTTATTTTCATCACCACTGCTTTCAAACGAATGTTTCAAAACCAAAAATTCGAAGATATGTGACTTCCATCAACCACTCTACTCAAAGCTGGAGTACTCATTTGATGTTTTCCAGTCAAAAAACATTTTATTCAACGGAAAAAGGCGCCAATTTAGGACTAACAAATTATAAGTAAACTTTGTGAAAAACTATGCGCCACATCCGTGCAAAACGGCCGAATGCTCAACATGACGCCGTGACCACACGCAAAATGCGACGAGGTTACAGCAATGGTATTCAGCGTAGGCCAGTAACGGTGCCGACATAAAGGCTTCGGCACGGTATTGTGTGCTAATAGATTTGAATATGATAATAAATTTTAAGAAAAAAACAATACTGAATAAAAAAGAGGAAATACGATATTATGTATAAATTAATGAAAGGGTACTCACCTCATACTGAATGGCGCTGTTCGCCGTATCGATCAAAAACTTATTGTGCCTCAACTTCTCATAGAAGAGCGACTTCTGGAACCTGTAGAAGTTATTAAAGTAGTACCAATGACTCCTTATATTTATATCGGACTTCATATCCAAGTCCAGATTCGTTGACGGATGTGAGCAGGCTAAGGCGAATTTGTAATCTCTAACGGGTCCGTTGGAGTTGTCTGTGAGAATTGATTTCAGTTTGAGGTATTCGTTTTCGTAGTCTGAGTATTGTAGCTCGAGGGACACGTTTGACATTACTGATGGTGTTGATAGGTATTGTCCTTTTAAAGTGACGTCCTGTAAGAGAAAGAGGGTGTTTATTGAAATTGTTATTATACAGGGTGTAAGGGTCAGCCCTCCACAAACTTTAAGGGCTGGCTCAGTAGACAAAACTGAACAAACTTCCACATGCTTTTTTTTTTTCAGGTAATGAAAGGATAAAAATTCGGCCTCTCCATACAAACTGTCCAATCAAGTTTTTAATTTTGTATGGTGAGGTTGATTTTATTTTTCGTTTCCTAAAAAAGTCTTGTGGAAGGTTGTTCATTTTCGTCTACTGAGCAAACCCTTCAAGTTTGTGGAGGGCTGTCCCTTACACCCTGTATTGTTGTCCACTCTGCGCTCGGAGTTTTTCGGTCAAGGTTGGATTTGCAAGTCAGATGAGGGCACATAACAGAGCAGCACGACTGAGCTCATAACCACCATGAGGAGCCAAGGAATGCGGTCGCTTTGGCCGAAATCGGCTAGATGGTATCATCATCATCATTATATTAACTTCTGTCAGCGTCATAGTAGAAAGCTATCCTAAGGGAACCTACTCTCGGGATAAAATGCATCGTATATGTTCACTGAAATCTCTGTGGTTTTTTCCACAAAGGACACTTATCAACGACGATGATAAACAAAATCAAAAATGGCGGGTGGCTGACTCGCCATTGCCAGGTAACGATTTCCCACTAAAGATAATGTATTAAGATTTTTAAAGATAATTTATACAAAAAATACACGTGATTTCAAATGGAGACCTCCAATTAAAAACCTTATCACTCATAGGTAATAAGGTTTTTGATTAAGGTTTGGAAACTTCATGTAATTAAAAATAACTTCTAAATTATTGTAGTGGAATTCCCTGTCGGAGTCTGTGTTTCCTAATATCTACAACTTAGGGGTCTTTAAGTCAAGGGTGAATAGGTTACTTCTAGGCAAGCGTGCTCCATCGTTGGCCACATCATCGCTTACCAGCAGGTGAGATGGTGGTCAAACTCGAGCCTATCAATAATAATAATTAAAAAAAATTAGCGACAGAATTATTTGTTTCTGTCGCTAATACATAAGGGGATTTTCAATTGAAAACCTCGCAAATTAAACGGTCGACAAATATTCGTCACCCTTACCTTGCTAAACGAAGGATGCACCAGCGACAGATCGACATTATGCAAGTTCCCTTCTTCGATCGGCGGGTTCTCCCACCTTCCTCTAAGTTCAGCCGTCTTGTTCTCTTCCTTGACATTCCAGTGCAGTTGGGCGGTGCCGTCCAGTAGTGTGTCTTGTAGGTTGTATTGCGCGACCAGGTTGAAGGTCCGGAGAGGCCACCAGACGTTCATTACTAGTTGCTGGGATTCGGTTTCATCCTGAGAAAAAAGATTGTTAGATTTGGGAAGAAGAAAAATTTATTTACTGGTTTTGGAGCAGTGACGCTTTAACTTAAGACATTCAAACGAACGCTGTGTAACTTAAGACATTCAAAAGGTTAACTCAAAAACACATACAAAAGGCTATCGCTAAGGGGCAATGCGTGTTTGAATTTGGGGTTGCAGAAGTCTTTCGGAGTGTGTGAGGTTTTATAGTCGGTATATCGCTGTCTTTGTGCATGAGTAGGGTATTTTTGGGGATGGAAGAGGTATCTTTGGGGGTGGATAAGTCGTCTTTGGGGGTTGGATGAGGTGTCTTTGAGGAAGGATGATGTGTCTATGGGGGTGGATGAAATGTCTTTGTGGGTGAGTGGTGATGTTTTTTATGATGATTGTTGTTGATGGTGTGTAGCGATGTATTTGTGGACGTATAAAAAACTCACCGTAGTCATATTAGTGACATGTAAGTTGTAATTGAACCAGACATCCTCGGCCCACTTAATGTTAGTTCCCTGTTTGAGTTCTTTGTCCACGGCTTCATATTTGTTATCGAACGTCCAAGTTCTGTTGCCATGTATGGCGGTTAGTTTCAAGTTCTTGCCGATGTCGTATGTGAAGACGTCCAGTTTGCCCGTCACGTTGAACTTTGTGGCGTTGTGCAGGTGGAATACTGTGGCTTGTTTAACGTCCTGAAATGTGGAGTAAGGTTAGTAGAAATTCTGGCCAAGGTTGGTAGTTTGGGGGATCTCTTTTAAATTGTTTGTAGCTATGAAACTTTAATAGCGTTCCAGTTAAGTACCACTCAAGGGGCCGGCGACGGATGAATTTCCATACAAACGTAATACCACGCTCATTTGCAGTTGGAGCATATTTCCAACATATTATGATGATATGCGGTTATAGACAATATTTATCTAGGTTCCAAAGGTTTTCTGGTACAGATATCGCTGTCAGCGATAAGACCAAAAAATGTATCCATAGATTTAAGGTGTTCAATAAAATTTATTCTATTTTATTCTAAGTCAATGCAATGTCAGGAAACGACCGCCTGGTCATTGCAAGCTTAGACTTAACAAGACGTCAGCTATACTTGCTTAGTTAGTATAAACTGGGCTGATTTTCGTCTTGGTTACAATTAAAGTAAGAATTGCCATGTAACGTGGCAATGCCAATGCCGCCAACCCGGAGGGAACGTAGATGAGAGGTTGTCACAAATTTAAACAAAATAATACTCACAATATTGCCAGTATTATCGAACTCATGAATATACTTTATTCCAACAGGCGTATGTACATTTTCCACCTCAATATCCATAGTAGCAAGGTCCAAATTCCTATCGCTCTTACTTAAAATCTGGTTAAAAGACCCTTTGACGAATCGTTCCCGGTCAAAGTCTATTGTTGCGTTTCCATTGCTGGTTTTGTCTCCTTGTATGTAGTAGTATTCTGTGTTGACGAGATGTTGACGGCTCAATGGAACGGAAAGCGAGATGACGCCGTTTTGAGTGAAGCCTTTTTCCTGTTTGTGGTAGCGGTGGGTCGTGTTTACTGATGCTGTTTTGTTTGGCCAGAACAGGTCTACCTTGTTGTCTGAATGTTCTTCTACGTTGTTTATCTGTTGAAAAAAATATAATATGTAAGTTTGTAAAAAAAATAGTAAGATAGTCTTATCAAGCTCTCTGTATTAACTTGGCTAAGCTTCGCTTCGTAAGGTGGTTAGTTTTTTAGGGTTCTATTATCAAAAGGCAAAAACAGGATCCTATTAATAGTAATAGGATCACCGGTTTGTTTAATAAATTTAGTATATTAAATAATATAACGCGGGTGGGTTGCCTGAGAAATTCCTGGCCAAACAATTTTTTTTTTTTTGAAAAATGCACCGGTGTGTTTAACGAATAAATTTAATACTAACCGAAAGAGTGAAGCCTTTAGAACATAAAAATGTTGGGTTGCCTATTTGTTTCCTGGCATAACTATGAGTTGCCAGGTTTAAACAGGTGTGTTTATTTTGATATACAACAAATTCTATATCAAAATAAACGCTGTTTCATTACGAATACGATGTTATAGTGTTGTCTGCAAAAAAATCTGGTATGGATAACAGTTGTGCATTTTTCTAAAAATAAAATAAATTTTCAATTTTTAATTAATAATAGTGGCCAGGAATTACTTAGGCAACCCACCCGCGTTATATTATTTAATATACTAAATTTATAATAAAATATGTTTCATCCATTAAACAGACCGGTGAAGGTCGTTCTTAATCGGATCTTAGACTAATATTTCTGCTGCTACAAATTCGTAAAATTAAAACCATATTTTCAGATCTGCAGTCCCTTAAAGCAGTGAAAAAAATAAACTTCTAAGTTAACAAAAAAAAGATTCGGTCGTTTATGTCGCAAAAAACGTATATTTTGACCATCAACATAATCTAGTGATAGACAAGTCCTTTCATGGAAACTATTTGTCAAAATACTGAAAAGTGAAAAGTTAAAACAAAAGTCCGCTGGCATTATGTCGTGTAACAGAACTATTAAAACATGCAACGCTAAGATAGCTTTTAGAGGATACTTTTTTGTGGCCAAAATGTCTTAAGCGCCATGAATTTTGTGGCACTTACGCGTTTCCTTCAACATAGTGCAATGTTCAAAGTGTACGGACTACATTGCACCTGAGTCGACTGAAGTGAGTGTTAGGCACCTGTAATCTAGTGCGTAGTACATAATTATACAAGGTGTCGTTTTGAAGCTGCAAAATATTTCAGGAGGTAATTATGTTAGTGATTCTCGACCCGAATCAATAATAAAATAAGTAGGTAATTTTTTTTTTTTTATAACCGCGCTTTGTTTCACACACACAAACACGGAACAATAAAGGGCGTTTTCACACACACTAACTCGCAACGATAGTTTCATAAATAATGTATCATCCAATCATCATCCCGCACGCCACACCCTAGCCACGCCCCCGCGGCCATCGATCAATCGATTTAGTTTAGTGTAATTAAAAAATTAAATAACAAGTATTACTGATTATTGACCAGGTATCGTTTTTTTATATGATTATTTATGAGTTTTATTACAACCTCCTGAAATATTGTGCAGTTTTAAAACTGCACCTTGTATATCGATAATTTTGACACTCTCAAGAGAATCAAACTTTCCATTGACCCAGAATCCTGAAATTTGGCATAAAGCAAGATCTTATAGTATAGGTATAGGAATAAATCTGAAAACAGTTTTGTTGATGCATTAAAAAAAAATGTTTTGGCAATTCGGAATAATCTTCCAGGCTCCATTCGGGTACTGAATTATTTACATAGGTACGTTTGTACGGAACCCACTTATCCAGTTTTTTTTTTAACTGTGAGGGTACTTACATCGAATATAGACTTCAACCAAGGCAGTCGCTTGAAGGGAGTGGTGACGTTGAAGTGTCCGTCCGTGTGCCGCACGCCGCCGTACCTCAGATCGATCTCGCCCACCTGGCTGTCGCCCGGGTGGTGCATGTTGCCCCTACAAACGTACATGGTCACTCATCATCGATACTTTTTTAAAAACTTATTCATACAGCCGTTTTATCACGACACTATCAATGTAGTTGACTGGCTGCTATGCTTTGTTGCTATGCTGGTTCGATTCCCACCCAGGACAAATGTTTGTGTGAAAGGCACAATCATTTGTTCTGTGTCTGGGTGTAATTTATCTATAACTAGCTTTTGCCCGCGCGGCTTCGCTCCCGCTCTTCCCTACTTCAGCCTACTATACCCTACCCTAGTCTACTCTACTCTACTCTACCCTACTCTACCCTACCCTAGTCTACTCTACTCTACTCTACCCTACTCTACCCTACTCTACTCTACCCTCCTCTACCCTACACTACCATACACTACCCTACTCTACCCTACACTACCCTAATTTTCATTTTTTTCCCCATAAGAACCTTCTCCTCATAATAACGAACACATGAAAAAAAAAAAATTTGCGAAATCGGTCCAGGCGTTGTTGAGTTATGCGCTTACCAATACATTTTGCGATTCATTTTTATATTATAGATATGTATGTACAAGAAAGTATGTTTATCAGTTGTTTAGTACTCATAGCACAAGCTCTGCTTAGTTTGGGCCTAGATGACGTTGTGTGTGACGTAGTTATGAAATATTATACAGCCTTTTTAATAACGTCACTATCAAAGGCATGACTTATGCAAACATCAACTATTAAAAAATTACTGTTTCGCTACCATAACAGGACATGTACCGAATACTTGCTTTATCATCATCATTTCAGCGGAAAGACGGCCACTGCTGGACATAGGCCTCCCCCAAGCCCCCCATTTTTGTTCAACGGAACCTGATCGCCTGCGCCCGCTCTTTTTAGCCCGCTCCAAGCTCTTACCCAATCAGAGACTAACGCGGTAAACGTTTCGATCACGTTAACGTGACTACAACTCGCACTAAACGTAAACATAGTGTTATGGCGATTATAATTTAGGTGTCTTCAAGGCTAGAGTAAATAGGCTCTTAATAATCTAGTGCAATTCATCATCAACGATTGTATCACTGCTTACCATCAGGAGCGATCAGAGTCAAGCACTATAAGTTTAGGTCTATGTCCAACAGTGGACATCTTACAGCTGAAATGATGATAGAGGTGTAGTAGGATGCAAAGAGAGAGAAAGAGAGAGAGAGAAAATCTTGTAACACTCACTTGATAATTTGATATTTATGCACCAAATCCTTCTGGTAGGATCCCTTCACCTTCAAAGTGGTCATATTTTCAACCATGGGCGAAGTGAGGGTGTAATCTATATGGTGAGAGCCGTTGATGTCCCACTTATACTTCACTATGTTGTCGATGTGCTTGTATCCTGAAGAGGAGGTCCAGGTTATCGTGGAGTTAGTGTCGAGGCTCTCCATTAAGTACAGCAGCTGGAATGGAGATTTTGGGAGTTAGTTATTGGTTTCATTCATCATCATTTATTCATTTCAGTCGATAGACGTCCACTGTTGGACATGGGCCTGCGTCCCGCATCCATCGGATTCCCGCAACCTTCACCAGATCGGCCACCTTGTAGGAGGCCTTCCAGCGCTGCGTATGGTATTGGTTTATTTGGTGAAAATTATCAAACACACATCACAATTATTGTGCTTACAGCTAAGGAGAGGAAATCCCTGCCGGAGTCTGTGTTTCCTGATAGCTACAATTTAGGGGTCTTTAAGAAGTCAAGAATGAATAGGTTACTTTTAGGCAATCATGCTCCAACGTCGGCCACATCATCGCTTACCATTAGGTGAGATGGTGGTCAAACGCGAGCCTATCAATAAAAATAATAAAGAATTTCGTTGCGTTTTGAAATGAAAATAATCTGGTAGCATATGAGAATTAGGTGTTTTCATGTATTATATTTTAGTAGGTACTGCCAGCAGCTTTTCCCGTGTGAAAGTAAAAGATTATCCCAAGGGAACATACTCCTAGGATAAAAAAAGTATTCTATGCAATACACAGCATGCACATATTAATTTGTAAAATTGACAAAAGACGCGTCCACACTGTCTGCAGGGCTTACATCAACTGGACAATATGAACACGTCTTTCTAATATACTATGATCTAATTGAGCAAGGGGCGCGGCTAGGTCGAGTGACAAAGATGACCTCAACATTTTCTCAAAGCGAAAACTCTCTAAGACTCTATTATCCGAGTCTAAGTTGGCGTCAATGTATAGTGTGTGCACGTTTATATAGTGTGTGCACATCTATGTAGTGTGTGCACGTCTATGAAGTGTATGCAAGTCTATGTAGTGTGTGCTCGTCTATGTTGTGTGTGGACGTGTATGTTGAGTTTGGCATTGCTCTAATAATGAGGTTATTTAGGCAAGCTTACCATCAGATGAGATATTACTTAATATTAACAACAATCGACATATTTTTTCGCATAGAGACAGTATCATAGATCAGAGACAGTGTTATGTTTAGTTAGTGTGCGTATAACGTATGTCTTAATCAATTCTCCTCGAGTAACGTAACAATAGATCGATGTGAGTTTTAGTATAGATATTTGTAGTTTATGGACCAATAATGGACCTAGACTACTTTTCATTGCTAAAAACTTCCCAATAAGGGGTAAAATGCGCTTAAAAATAAAAAACACAACTTACATTTCCTTTAACCCCAGTAACGATCTTCGTGACGTCAGTCCTGTACTCTGCCTCTAACGTCTTGATCGGTTCGTTGTCCGTGCCTACGTCACCGTCGATGTACAGCGTGTGTACATCTACGTTGGGCTTGGGCAGGATTGCGTTTAATTCGAGGTTCACACGCTTGTTCATTATTATGCCGAAGGAGGTGTTGCCGCCGATTCTGTTGATGAAGTAAATGGGGATGAATTAATTTACCTACTTACTCGTATTTTGGGAAATCTTGTTTATTGAGGAATTATTTCTCATTCCGTTTCTTTGGTGAGAAAAGACCTCCCAAAAAAGCTTACCTATATAGGTATTCTTTTTCTATTTTTTTCTTTTGCTTTTGTAAAGGTGACAGTTTTTATATATGTTTATTACACTTTCACGTTCGGCAGCCCGAAATTGTATGAAATTTGAACCAAAGGCAGAATGGATGAAGAAAACGTGTTGCGCCGACCCCAAGTAATATGGGATAAGGGCAGGAAGAAGAAGATATTATTTGGTTATAGAATAGAAAATGTTTATTCAACATACCTACTTACTCGTGTGCCAAATTTAATCGAAATCCGTTCAGCTGTTTGAGCGTGTTACATAACGCATACAAACATACATAAGAACTTTCGGCATACCATTAGTGTGGTATGGTATCTGGGTACTAGATGATTTATTTATCGTTTTAAATATCAGAACTAGTATATGCTGAGTTAGGCGCCTCGCACAGATAAAATTTTATTTTTCCATGTATTATAATTTATACGAATGTGTGGTACGAATAAACGTTTATTCTTTTTTTCTTTCTTTTCTAGATGTTATAACTTACACCCAGACGTGGTCGAGGTCCATCTTGAAGCCCGCATTAGTCTTCTGCATCATGTCAGGAGTGGTCGTATTGCCAAAGTAGATATCCAAGTCCACGCTCTTTTCTATGTCCTGTACGTGTTGATGACCAATAGCCTGGAGAGGGAAAGAGAAAGATGATTACTTTAGTTAGGATATTTACGACATGGTTGGCGTAGCCTGGAGTCATGTCTTTTTATTCGGTGAGTATTCATCTAAATGACATCTCCCGTCCTTGGGCAGAGCGGGAGACCGGGTCATAGGTTCGCTTCTGGAAAGAAAACCTGTCTTTAGTGTGAAAGACAATGAAAAAACAGGAGTGGGTTTTTAGTCAGTAAAAGTCTGACACACATACTTCTGTTCCGCCCAAGAACGGCTGTTTAACTCTCGCACGGAATAAAAAAATTGCACGGCTTTCAGATATTTGTACCTTTTGTTCCGACTGCTGGACCTGGACAAAGGTCTTCCCCAACTTCTTCCAGGTATTCTTTTCTCTCACCACCTCGATCCAGCCCTAACGGTAGGCGCATAGGCAATATTTCACCACCTTTTCCTACGCTTTTTCCCAGGTCGGTTGCGGAGGAGTCGTCTATTCTCAGGCACACACTTTGTGGAGACTTGCTCAGCAGGCAATGTGCATGCGGCAGATGTGACCCGCCCAATCCCATTTTAGCCTGTCAGCCTTTTTTCCTATGTCTATGATGTCTGTCTTTAAACGCAGTCGACAGAATGAGGAACACCATGTTCCTCATTCTGTCGACTCTTTTCACACCCCTAACAATATTTGACAGTAAAAAAACTTACCCTTATGAAGAGGTCGCCGAGTAAGAAGCTCCACTTAAGATTACCTTCACCTTGCATGTCAGGTAGCTTGTACTTGCATAACAGGTAACCAGTTTTAGGGCCGAAGCTACAAATAAATAATGCATTAAATAAAAAAATGCAAAAGTGGAATTTTTTTTGCTTTGAATACCATCCTTATACCAACGGAATAGAAGTCAAAATCGGTTGGACTTTCAATGTCTAATCTTATTGGGAAAGGAGTGTAGCTTACGTATTTGTAGCAGTCTCGTGGCGTGCGATCAGAGTGCGGCCAGGCTAATTAGAAATCTATATACAGGGTGTAAATTGCGATAGCACAATCTCTTCTTCTCCCAATCTTGGACTATGCTGATACCAGCTAGACCAATTGGATAAGCTTGAGCGACTTCAAAATCTTTGTATCAGGTTTATATTTGGCTTGCGCAAGTATGACCACGTTTCTGAATTTCGCACACAGCTCAAATGGCTTCCTATTCGCCTTCGCCGGAATGCTCATATAATTTCTTTGCTTTACAACGTGCTCTTTAATCCTTTGGCTCCTTTTTATCTCAAAGAACGCTTTCAGTTCCTCTGTGACACACATTCTAGGTCCTTGAGGTCATCGGACAATCTAAAACTTAGTATTCGTATGCATTCCACTTCGTTCTACGATAAATCTTTCACGATACAAGCAGCTCGTTTGTGGAATGCATTACCAATAGAAGTGAGGCGTGCCCAAACGCTACCGAACTTCAAAAAAATGGTGAAGGAGCACTACCTATCACTTTAATTGTTCTTCCCCTTTCTCTATTGTATTTTTTAATATGTATTAGTTTATTATTTGGTAGTTTATTTATGTATTATATATAGGTATATATATATATTTTTCTATTGTACTATATTATTATACTATAATATTTATGTTGTACACTGACAGCCCCAAATCTTTTTCCTTTCGTTCAGTCCATCCAAAGGTTGTCTGGTAGAAATTGCCTTGCGCAATAAGACCGCCTATTGTACACATAATCTTTTGTAAATGTTTATCATGTATTTAGCTAAGGTGTGCAATAAAGTTATAAATAAATAAAGTTATAAATAAATAAATAAGGGACACCCCTTCGCAAATTTTAAGGGTGAGTTGCACCATTTCACCATAACGATAACCAAACCATAACCAGCCGTGAAACGGCCGCCTATTGGTCAATTCGACGATTTGACAACTGTTAACGGCTTTGTTATCGTTATAGTTAAATGGTGCAACTCACCCTAAGGGCTTGCTCAGTAGACAAAACTGAACAACCTTCCACAATTTTTTTTTTCAGGTACTGAAAATAAAAATCGGCCTCTCCATACAAACTGTCCAATCAAGTTTATAATTTTATATGATGAGGCTGAATTTTTTTTTTCGTTTCTTGAAAATAAGTCTTATGGAAGGTTGTTTAGTTTTGTCTACTGAGCAAGCCCTTAAAGTTTGCGGAGGGCTGTCCCTTACAACCTGTATATAAAAGGTGAACCTGACTGAATGATATATCAACACACAGCTGATAGTACTAGGACTGGGAATAAATAATTGACTAGAGGAACATGACATTTTTGACAAATATTCCGTTTACAACGTAGGCGAGCAATAAGAGACGGTTTTTAAAATTCACTTTCTAAAGGCATAAAACAGGGGTTCAAAGTTCGTATGGAGAAACCTACATTCACGCGAACGATGCCACTGGCAGAGCAGCTCATCATCATCATCATCATATCAGCCGAAAGACGACCACTGTTGGACAAAGGCCTCCCCCCAATGTCGCCACAACGATCGGTCCTGTGCGTCACGCATCCATCGGATTCCCGCAACCCTGACCAGGTCATCGGTCCACCTTGTTGGAGTCCTTCCAACGATGAGTCCTCCACCACTCCAGAACCTTTCATCCCCATCGACCATCTGTTCTGCGTGCAATATGCCCTGCCCATTGCCACTTAAGTTTGGCGATTCTTCGAGCTACGTCGGTAACCCTGGTTCTGCTGCGGATATCTTCATTTCTGATGTGATCACGCAAGGAAACTCCCGAGCATAGCCCTTTCCATCGTCCTTTGGGTGACTTTGAGTCTAGTAGTAGTTGTGCGTATTGCAAGTGATGACTTATGGCTCCGAAACGTGGTCGCTTACAATGGGACTCATAAGAAGACTCAAAGTCACCCAATGGGCGATGGAAAGGGCAGAGTAGCTAGTATAAAATAATATAAACTTACATGAAATCAGTGTCTCCCTTAACATATCGTATCCTCTGCAATGGCGTCGCAGCTTCAACACTGAGCACCTTTCTAAGTCCCGGGTAGTTGTCCACTCGCGACTTGAAGTAAATGTCCTTGTATTTTGATGTAGGGATATCCAGCTATAAAGGAAAAATGTACACGCCTTTGTAAAATATTATAATAATAAATAATAATAATATTCCATAACTGTCACACGACGCCGTCTAGTCCCAAGCTAAGCAGAGCTTGTGTTATGGGTACTAGATAACTGATAAACATACTTATATATTTTTAAATACATAGGTACTTATTATAGATAAATATTATACACCGTGTCTCAGAAATCGGCGCACAAACGTGTACCACGGTTCTAGGGCATTTTTTTTATGGTGGGGAAAATCATCCAATGACACGGTTCTAGGGCATGATTCAGGGCCCCCCACTTTTTTATTTTAAAGTGTGTGAAATCGTTATTCTAATTGACCCCAACGATGTTGATTAATTAACTCACTTTTTTCATTAAAAAACACTAGATAGACTTATTTGCTGATTTCAGATGCTCAGAACAAAAGCTAATTAGTTATTACTTTAGTGTTAAAAACGTAGGTGACTCATGTCCCATATTTGATCCAAATCATGAAGGTTACTTCTTAGAACTCAAACAGATTTGAATGAAATGTACATACACACTCACATAAGGAGCAAAATGATTTTTAATTTATAAAATATTAACAAAAATAAAAATTGGCCGTCTACCCAAGGTATACGCATACTTGCATCAGTGGCGTGCCCGCCATACAAGCCAAAAAGCCCGGCTTGCCCTACCAAAACCTCACCTAATTCATAGAACACGACCAATCAATTAATTATCACAAAAATCTAAACTTTAAACTTCGCGCGCTTACGCGGTTACGCTAAGTTGCCACTGTGTTGTGCGGAATTCAAAAATCATTCATAAGACGATACCAGGGCGAAGCGAGGATGCCATTCTGAGCGAAATCTCTCCGATCTCACTCTAACACTTAACAAAAGAAAGAGATGAACACTAATGTGTTGTTGTCTTTTTCTGCCTCAAAGGCTTTTATGAGGCTTTATCTTCTATCTCTACTTTCGATATAAAAACGTCAAATTTTGAGTGTGTGTGGGTGTAATTTGTTATTGTGTGCAAATGCTCGTCGAACATTTTGTTCTAAAAAAAAGCTGGGCTTTGGTAAATTTAGGAATGGTTTTTTTTGACATACATTTTTACGCATATTATAATACGAGGCGCCCTCTATGACGCGTAAAGTTGTACGAACTAAAAAGTACTCAGTTCAAATTTTGCTTTGATCGGTTATCGTGTTGTACACGTAATTATTGTTTTAATAGTTTTTTTTTTTTTTGTTTTCCGTCATTTAACAGTTTATGAATTCGGAAACTATACTTGTGGTTGTGTGTGGATATTATTATGTGTGGAATTGATATTGGCCAGGTAGGGTTTGAGTTTTAAAGATAAATATAATCTTGTAACTTTACTATTTTGAATATTTCTCAGAAAAGTTAATAACAATGCTTGGAATACATCAGGTATGACTCAAATAACTTCGCTAGTGCCATGAAAATTCTCAAAAGTACTTGAACGCTTTTATTTCATTCTTTATTTTTGGTAAACCGCCAATAGAAACTTGGTTCTCTTTCTCGACAGTTAAGTGATAAGTGTGTTTTAAAAAAGAACGAAAAGCTACCGCTGTTTCAATTGTGAGTATTTGCTAATAATATTACATATTATTATAAAGAACAAGTGTTTGAAACTCCAAGATTTCAAAAAAATATATGTATTAGTTACACATTCATAACTAGATGGCGTTGGCGTCAAAAAAGTAACATTAGATCAGTATCTAGTACTCGGTTGTTTTATTTCACACTCAACTCATGTAATTAGATATTCATTATGTTCAAATTAATCGTTTTAATAGTATTGGCTGACCATCCCGGCCGGCCGGCACTCGATAACATGAGCGGCTTTCCGAATTATCTTTGATTGCAATTGAAAATCAGCTGTTGGTAGAATTAAAACGTTCACAAACTTTTTACGCTGGTGTAAGTAATAAAATCATTTTTAAATAAAGATAGACAATTTGAATTAGAATACAATTTTTTTTTTTCTATTCATGTATTCAAACTTCACGATTATTGGTATGATGATAAAGTTGTTGTGGTGAAGCTTTTGTTATCATTATTTATTACTTACTATTAACATTATATTTGTTAATAGTAGTGTAGCAATTCAGAAAAATCAGCATTACTGCACTGATGACACGTGGTAGCACGAGATTTTTTTTAATAGGTAAGTAGTAGTTAGGTCAAGATTCCTTGGCTTGCCCCCTGTAAAGGCATCAGGCACGCCACTGACTTGCATACGACGGAGATAGCCTTTTTTGTTCAAAGAATACACTAACACTATTCTTCCCACACATTTTTTCAATCAGAGTATAAGTAAGAAAGAAAGAAAGAAAACTATTTAAGTGATGACTTGTTAAAATGACAGTCGTTTGAGCGAGAAAGAGGTATGGAGTTATACACCCTATATAGTTCCGTCCTTTTAAAAATTCAGTTTAGGTCATAAAATGGGTCGCGTTATGAGCTAGTGGTACGGCCCCTGGTTCTATTTGAAAAATACTTACTTTAACATTAATATCAGTAAAGTTGGCTTCAAACTCGGCGTTAGCGTCTAGCGTGGCGGTCACCGAGCCCGCGAAGTTGGCGGAGAGAGTATACAGAGTGGGTGTGTTCTCATACTTGATGCGTATGTCGATATTCTCGCCTTGGCCGCGAGGGACTAGAGTTAGCGCCATCTGTGGGGAAGGTTGAGGTTATTTTTAGTTTTAAAAGTGTTTTTGTCGACCATCATCCTCATCGTCTTAACCACGACGTCCACTGTTGGTTATAGGCCTCCCCACGCGTGTCGCCACAACGGCAGGTCCTGTGCGTCTCGCATCCATCGGATTCCCCCCTCACCAGGTCATCGGTCCACCTTGTGGGAAGCTACGCCAACGCTACGTCTTCCAGTACGCGGTCGCCACTCCAGAAGTTAATGTCCCCATCGACCAACTGTTCTGCGAGCAATGTTCCCTGCCCACTGCCACTTAAGTTTGGTGATTCTTCTGGCTATATCGGCAACGGCATAGACCGACCATAGACCTTTCCATTGGTCTTTGGGTGACTTTAAGCCTTCTGATGAGTTTTTGTGGATAAAGAAGGCGCCAGATAACCGTGGAATAAAGTACATTGACCTTTTCCTAATATCTCTGCGTAGGTACCCGAAAAACAAACAATGAATTGCTTTTCATTACTAGATCATGTAAAAAATCACGATAGATTTCGATTCAAGACAGCTTTATGTATTTATTTCCGTATTTAAATTAAGTATGTCAACAAATGGAGGGTCAATGACCGTTATTCCACAGTTATTTGGCACTTACTTTTGTACATTAACCTTTCGTATGCCGTAATTAGAGACACAATTAAAAAAATATTGTGTCCCGCGTGGATCCGCGTTCCGGACATACAATGGGTTAAAATTGCAGCAAGACCAAAGCTAAATCAAATTTTAAAATTAAGCAAGACGTAGTACGTACTTACGGTAGGTTATCAGTTCCCGCATGCTCTTCAATCCAGAAGTATTATATAGTATTATTATGAGCCGATTTACTTGGCTATCACAGAGAAGTATTATACTACAGTATGGCTGAAATATCTTGACCGCTTGTTCCGAACTTTGTACACCAAGTTCAGAAAGGCGAATTTGACCGTATTTTAATAATATGTCAGAAATGGAGGAGCAGTGGTGGCCGAGTGGTAACGGCCCCGACTTACGAGTTAAAGGTCGCGGGTACAAACCCAGCCAGGCGCATTACTTTGTGTAATTTATTTCATCGCCACTGCTCTCAAAACGGTGAAGGAAAACATCGTGCGAAAACCTGTGTTTGTGTGTGAAATGTCTTAGAACCAAAAATTCGAAGACTGTGACATTCACCAACCCGTACTGGGCCTGCGTGGTGGATTATGGCCCAGTCCCTCTCCTAGAGAGGAGGCCTGAGTCCCAGCAGTGGGAACATTAAAAGGCTGATTATGCTTATGTCAGAAATAGAGAATAAGGTTACAAGAAAACAGTAAGTCAAAAGTAATTATGCTTACTTCAAGCGGTTCTCTGTTAAGAACTTTGCCGTTGATGCTGTACTCTGTGGAGTCCGTCACGAAAGAACCTCGGATGTCATCTTTATCGAATTCCCCTATAATTTTGATAGCTCTGCAAGAGAAAAGATAACATGATATACTGGAAAAGAATGGAAAGAAAACTTTTTACAAATATTTTGTGCGGGGAAACCATAATATGTTATAGTCTACTCGCGAGATAGGATAGTAGACTAGGTTATAGATATTTTATGTATGATGATAGAGTCTGTTTAATAAGTTAAACGACTTGGGTAATTATTAGGATTTAATTAAATCTGACGTAGTCAATACGGGTTCAATAATCAAGGTTGATTAAGAGATAGAGATCACTGTCTACTAACAGAAGAACCTTATGAAAAGTATCGAATATAAGTATTTTTAAAATGATTAAATATTTTACAAAATTCCCAAGTCGGTTGACTTATTAGACAGACTATAAATGATATTTATTTTGTAAATAGGTTTTTAAACAATACTTTTACACGCCAATTTTTTTACGTCAGTTTAAACTAGATGAGGCCGGTGTTTCCTAGCTGACTACCCTGAGAAGAAACACCGAAACAAACTCAGGAGTCAAGGTCTCTTTTAAAGTCCATACAGTAAATATGTATTGGTCAAAATCACATGAGAACCATGCAGATTTATCTGAGTCGATTTATGGAGTCGCGTAATGCTACAAAGCATAATTCAAACCGGATGCCGATGCGGTTTGAATTATGCTTTGTAGCATTACGCTAAGCTTACTGTCGCTTACGCGTTACTGTCCCAAGTTGCAATAACGCAACTTAGGACCAAGATACAAAGGATTTCACTCATCTATACTGTACTATTTATAGAGCTGAAGGGTTTATTTGTTTACTAGAGAGTTTCAATTTCGGGAGATACTGGCCTGAATTGTAAAAATCTTTAACTGTTGGATAGCCCATTTATTCAGAAAAACTTTAATGAATCTACCATTTCTTGACGAATTTTAATAATTTACAAAATTAAAACCTTATCATGTGGTCGACCATCAGTAGCCTGATTCATGTAAAATCAAACAAGCCAAATTTCGTTGAAGTTTTATAGTCGTTCGATCAGTCGTATCCAAAAGCGATATTCACGATCTATCGGCTTATTTCCAGTTACATTAATAAGTATTCTACCAGGATACTATACAGATTTTTTTTAAATCGACGAATTTCAAACGACTTTAAAATCGGTGTCGTTCAAACTCGATTGATGGATGTGAATACGGAAATGGTCTAAACGATTAAATCGCTACGATATCGTTACAGTTTTCATTACGTGAATCGGATTACAGGTGAGTTAGTGGTGAAGCGCGAGCCTACCAATAACAATAAAAAAAAAAATAGTTTACCTGAAGCCTTGATGAGGACTGCTAAGCGCGGCACTAACGGACGTCTGCGACTGGTCCGCTTTGAGCGAGTAGTAATACTCCTCGCAGTTGAAGTCCACGGACAGCGTGCGCGAGATGTCCTCGCTGTACAGCAGGCTCAGCTCGGCGGGCGGCAGCGCGGGCACGAGCGCGCCGCGGGACTTGAAGCGGATGTGGCGGTGCGGGGCCGGACGCCACACTACGTCGGCGAACAGCTAGAATGAACAAGGATGTTAAAAATTATTTTGAGCATTTTATCTATAGTCAAGACCTATTATACTCCATTCATAATAAGATTAGATATTAAAAAAAAAAACCTTTTAAGTACTGGCCGGTCAAAACCGATTTTAACTTCTATTCCGTAGACATAAATATGGCATTAAAAGCAAAAAGTGTTTACAATACCAACTATTTACTGCAACCGCTATTCGTCATGCCACCATCGCAATAAAAGCCAAAATCGTTTAAACGGACAGTATAAAAGGTTTGTTGAAATGACTAATCTTATTCCGCATGGGATATAGTCGAATATACACCGTTAAATTTTGATCGTTTTAATCCCGCAGAGGGTCGATCCGGTACATGAAACACTATCGATTTGTAAAGATAAAATTAAAAAATAAAGTACCTTTTTTTCAAAACTCGTATTAATTTACGGATGTACGAAATTAATTTCTTTAAGAAAACGTCAGTTGAGCGAGTCCAATGACCGTATGTATGGAATGCGCAAAGCGATCCCCACTCTGACGCCGAGCGCTCAAGATCCGTTTTGGCAATTGTACCTCCTTCGAAAAGGGAGGATCCTCCGATCAGACAAGTATTTTGTCTGATTTGGGCGCGGTCCAATAGATGAATTTTAGGATATTGTATGTGTTCGTTTCGTGCGGAGAACTTTAATTGCGTGATGCAGGATTTCGTAGTTTAGTCCCAATGTGACGCAATAGATGTCGCTACAATAGTTTATTTATTTAATACTTACATAATTATTCTGGTCGCCCTGCTGTATCTGAATGCCTCCGCCGACTACATTCTCCACGTCTGAGAAATCTTTCTTGAACTGCATCTTGATGAAGTAGTCTTCCAAGTATGCTGATGTTAAGTTCAAACTGCCCGATGTCTCCACGAAGGGATCGTCCAGCTGTTTGGAAAATAAAGTTTTTATTTAAACGTTAACTCATGCCTTTATACACAAAGTATTTTTTTTTTATAATGGACTAGCGGCCCGTCCCGGCTTTGCACGGGCAATAAATATAGCCTATGTTACTCAGGGTGAATGTAGCTTTCCAATGGTGTAAGAATTTTTGAAATCGGCACAGTAGTTTTTGAGTTTATTCTTTACATACAAAAATACAAATCTTTCCTCTTTATAATATTATTACTCGTAGTATAGATAGGCTCACGTTTGACCACTATCTCACCTGATTGTAAGCGATGATGTGGCCGACGATGGGACACACTTGCCTTAATTAAATCATTTACAGGAAATTTTGAATTGTCAGGGTCGGTCAATCATAAGCTACTAAAATTATAAACGCGAAAGTTTGTATGTGTGGATATTTGTTATTCTTTCACGCAACAACTACTGAATGGATTTCGATGAAACCTCGTACACGGATAGACCATGTCTTGGAATAGCACATGGGATACTTTTTATCCCGGGAGTATGTTCCACGAGGGCGAAGTAGCTGGCAGCAGATAGTGTGATTAAAATTTTACTAACGACTTGTTTATTTACTATAAATTTAATTACGTTTCATTCATATCCAAAAATCGGTTTCCATTAAAACTTCAAGTATTACAGACAACCCTGGTTACTTATCTGCTTTGTTAACTCTACCTATAGATGTAAGTCTGTGTTTAAGTTGTGCCACCAATGACGGCCAGACCCTACGACGCGTCGTTGGGTCTGAATGAAATCTGAAGTTGAATCTATACCCTATTCGCGTTAAGATTAAACATTTAACGACTTTTTACTGTCTGTTCAACCGATTTTAACTTCTATTCCGCAGGCATAAGGATGGCATTAAAAGCAAAAAAAGTGGTTACAGAACCAACTATTTACTGCAGCCGTCATTTGTCATGCCACCAACGTAATAAAAGTCATAATCGGTTGAACGGACAGTAATAAAAGGGTTTTTATAAATGTCAAATGTTATTTTAGTGAATAGTGGAGGACCCACGGGGCGCTGCTCAACTTTGAACACCGAACTATGCAGCGGTTAACAGTTCAGCCACGAGCCTGATGATCTCCTATCCCTTACCTCTAAGCTAGCCAGCGCAGTGATGGTGAACGAAGGCATAGCGATGTCCGCAGTCATCTTCCACAGCGCGTCCTCCAGCCTGGCGGCCACTCTAGCCTCTAGCCCGGGGAGTACCGTCAGAGGGGTCGCTATGCCGACCGACGCGACGTATGACTGGTACGTGTCGTCTTCTCCGCATTCGTATTCGTAGAAGATTTTGTAGGAGATCTGAGACATAATTTATTAATAATGATGACAATAATAAGTGAAATATCTTTATTTTATTAGCCTTCATCCTCTCTCCTAGCTTTGCTGTGCCCGACAGGGTCCATATTGGTCTTATCTATATTTTTATACCATCTATATTATGTACATATGAAATGCAATAAAGTATTGAGTATTGAGAACAAAACAAATCTCTTCTTCTTCCTGCCCTTGTCCCATTTTATTTGGGGTCGGCGCAACACGTTTTTTTTCTTCCATTCTGTCCTGTCGCCCGTCAAACTAGCCAAATAATATAATATACACTTTCAAACTTCCCCTAATATACTCATTTCTCACTTTATACATTCTCGTCACACCACACATCCATCTTAACATTCTCATCTCCGCTACATGCAATCTTTTTTCATCCGTCTTTTTCACAGCCCAACATAATGATCCATACAGTATGACAGGCCTTATCACGGACTTGTAGATTTTACCCTTCAGCTTGAGGGGCATCCGTGGGTCACAAGTAGTTCCCGTGACCTGTCGCCATTTCATCCATCCTGCGTTGATCCGATGTGTTACGTCCCGGAACAAAACAAATATTTAGTGAAATTTAAAAAAGTATTTTAGGACGTGTTTTCGTCTCTATCTTGCACTTGGAGTTTGAAAGTAGTGAGAGTGATAGAAATAAGACATAGCCAAAGTATGCGCTGAGCAATTACGGACATTTTTTTTGCTTTGAAAAACATTTTGACACGGAGTAAATAATGAATGGAGTGGTCATTTCCATTACAATTAATGTCGATTTAACAGAAAGTTTGCGAAACCATAAGTTCTCGCGTGGTTCATGTACAGTAGTGGAATTTAAAAGTTAATAATAAATACTTTTGTTGTCAACCTACCACGTTTGGTCAAAATTTTGAATACGAATAAAATCACATGTGAAGATATTCTGTTTTATTTTTTATTTAGCCCTACTGACCTCATAGAGGAGCGCATGGAACATTACGCACCGTCGACTCAGGCCTGGTCTTTACCGAACGAGCCGACGACGATTTACCTATTACTTGTCGTCCACATTTTTGAAATTGCAATATGCCCGCTATTTCATTGCCTTTTCGTTAACCTACCATTTGACATAAAGACAAGAATGATGTGTTCGAAAATTTAATTTACGTACTGTAGCATTGTACAAGAAATTAGGGCAAAGTTTTAAAAAGGAAAAGACTCACCTCATGCCAATAAGTTCCGTTATACAACAGCACGAGGCAGGTCACGTTGATCTTCTCTCCGAGCAGAATGTCGACCGTGTACACCGACTTTAGTTCCTTCACCGCTTGGAATGGTGTCACCAGGTTGAGGGTGTTTCGCATTACCGTGTATTCCTGTAAAAAATAATTTATAAGGAACGATCCACGAAGCAGTGTTCTTAGACACGGCGGGTATTGTTAGAAGATTCCTCACTCAGGAGCTCACTCGTAACTTAGATCCTGTCATGATGCTGGTGGGCTACTATTTGTTATTTTTTGAAATGATTTTGTATCATTGGTATGGTATAGCAATCATCATCATCATTTCAGCCGAAGAACGTCCCCTGTTGGACATAGACCTCGCCCAAGTGTCAACATAGACTAAATAAAAATATTTGTCGTCCAGTGAAGTGGGCATAGGTTAGCTATTTAAGAATAAAATCTTACTTCTAAAATAAAGACGTCGGTCAGCACAATAGGTGGTTTATCTGGCAGGTGCAGAGTAGCGTTCACTTCCATTATATCTTCTTCATCAGGTCCCACAAACTGTAACCAAATAATCAAATAAATAATCATCATCATAAATATCAATAAGAACTTAAATCAGATTTTGATCAGGCTTAGAAATTTTTTTTTATCAGGCGTTTGCACATATAACCCGAGGGCTACGAAATGCGAGGCTCCAAGCGAATTCGCTTTGTGCTGCAAGCGCCAGCGTCGAGTGTCAAAAACAAAATGTACGTCTATTATCTACAAAACCATAAAGTAACGCTGCAAGCAGTAGCGAAGTTCGCTACGAGCGAATATGCACGAGCGTTGGATGATCCGACGCGCTTTTTTATGAGCTATTGTATGAGAAAATTCCACAGTGTGCACAAAACAGTCGATCTACGCGCTCTGATAGTAGGGCCAAATTCAAGACTGGCTGAAAGGAAAAAATATTCGATTTGAAGAAGGTGTGTTGTGCCCACCGCTCGACCAGGCTAGAGGCGAATATTTGAAGTTCGAGGCGCTTAAAAAAGACGCTTATAGCGAATTGACATCTCAAGCGTGGCGTTATTTTCGTATCCGAGTCATAAGTATGCTAACGTCTGACGTAAATTACGCGACTCATTTTTCGCTAGCTGAAATTACGCTAATGACTGACCTTCATAAGATGCGCGTTGAACGTGATGGTCGGGTAGTACAGCGTGTCCAACACGACGCGCGCTCTGGTGTCGAAGTTCTCTATGAACATGTCGTGTCCCGCTTGAGAGTCGTGCTGGAACCTGTCCTTTAGCACGTCGATCAGACCTTTTCCGTTGTCCTTTAGGAGAATTGCTATGCCGAACTGGGGAGACGAAATATGGATTAGTGGTAGCCTAAAGTCATTGTTTCTTTCTTGTGATATTTATTTATTTAAATTTCATGTACAGTAGTGGTAGGTGGTAATTTTTAGGTTAAGAAAGACTACACTGTGGTAGCTGTGAGGAAAAAATAAATAAGAATAAATACAAAAGGAATCAGACAGGATTCCATGACTCAGAACTTCCTAGAGTGAGGTCCAAGGATTCAATCGATATAGACCTAACCTCTAAGACGTCTTCTTGATACAAAGACTTAATTTGTATGACAAAAATATAAAGCGCCCTCTGTCGGAGAGAAGACACGTTTAGAGTTTCCATATCGTGATCGCTTTGTATTAGGATGGAGCTTAAAACATTACAAGTTATTATTTTCCTTATTTTCTAAAAAAATACATAAATTAGAATAACTAAATATTTTTAGAGCTCGAATATAAAACAACGATAGGATCCTTAAAACTAACTGCGATAAGTACGATTTACAATGTATCTAAATTTTATAGCATTTTATATGTCAATGTAAAATCCACTTAGTTTAGTCGCTACTAAAGTTGACATTTATCTCTCTTTATCTTCTTACCTTATGCGTAGAAAGTCGTATAGAAACTTCAGTGTCAAGTCCATTTCCGTATATGTTCTTCAACACCAGCCCGTTCTCCTCGAAGCCTTCGAGAGGAGTGTACAGCTTGTACAAGTACACGAAGTTGATGGGGGACCGATAGTGCCAGATTCCCGTGAAACCGAAGTCCATTTTGCCCCAACCTACTCTGAAGTCCACCTGTGAAGATAATAGGAATTTAAACGTAGTAACATAATTTTGGTAAGCCTTTGCGTCTGTCGTAGTCGTCCATAAAACAGAGAAAATGTCTCTTTGGTTGAATAAAAAACTTGGGCAAATGCGAGTCGAATTCGCACACTGAGGGTTCTGTGTAACACCTATGTAAATAGTTCAATTCCTGAATGGAGTCTCGAAGACTTTTACGAATCACAAGACCGACTAACCGATGCCGCCAAGCCCGCCGCGCCCGAGCCGCTAACGCTGAAATTACTTATGCCAAATTTCAATATTCTGGGTCAACAGGAACAACTCTATGAATTTTGATTCCATACACAGACATAAACCCCCTTTTTTATTTAAGTTAGAAGCCTCCTTTTGAGTTACGGAACCCTAAAAGTGAGAATATTAATAAAAATATGTGCTACCTCTTCAGGAGACCGTTTAGCGATGATCATAGCTCTGTTTAGATACTGTATCGGCAGAGCAACATGCCCGAACACGTGGAAATCTTGCAGCGACAGCAATTTGAGGAGGACTTCAATACCTGATGGAGGAAACAATAAAAGATTAATGAAAGGTATCTGGTTGTACGAGTGGTGGTGACCCCGACTTACGAGTTGTAAGGTCGCGGGTTCCAGCCAGGCGCATTACTTTATGTAATTTATTTCATCACCACTGCTTCCAAAACGGTGAAGGAAAACATCTTGAGGAAACCGGCATGTCCTAGAACCTAAAATTCGAAGACATGTGACATCCACCAATCCGCATTGGGCCCGCGTGGTGGATAAGTCCCATTCCCTCTCCTAGAGAGGAGGCCCGAGTCCCAACAGTGGGAACATTATAAGGCCGACTATGCTATCTGGTTGTAAGTAAACCTTTTAAAATTACAGATCAATTATTGTATAGCAAACCAACCCATGGTTATCAAAAAGTGGAAAAAAATATTCGGTACTGTAGCGCCATCTATGATGGGCTAAATATGGGTATACCGAAGACTCCTGTCAATTCTTTCGGGAATTTATGCGTGTTTGTTGTTGCAGAAGTTATGTTTTTGGCTTTAAGAAATATTTCTAATCTATAAAATTCTCGTGTCACAGTGTTTGTAACAAAACTCCCCTGAAACGGCTTTACCGATTCTTTTGAGATTTTGTATGTATATTCAGTAGGTCTGCGAATAGGACGTAAATGTTTTAAACTGGAACTCCACATTTTTTTCTTTGATAATTCATATACCAGGGCAGCAAGCATAAATATATCATACAACATACCTGTAGTAGAGTTAGTAGTGACGACCATAGCGACCAGATGTCTGTCAGCTTCAACAAAGCCGAACCGAGCCGTCATCTGCGGGAACTCCACCATCGGACTGGTCACGTTGACGACCAACATGCAGTTGGTGATGCGACGCATGTGCCCTGAGGGAGAAGGAAAAACATATCGTGGTAGGTATGTATAAGATGTTTTAGAAAATAAAGGAAAGAAAACGTTAGAAAAGGAAGAATAGAAACGAAAAGAAAACGAAAGAACAGGAATGAAAAGGTAAGAAAAAGAAAGAAAAGGAAGGAAAAATAAAGAAAAGAAAAGGAAAGGAAAGAAGGAAAAATAAAGAAAAGAAAAGGAAAGAAATAAAAAGAAAACGAATATAAAGCTAGGTCACGGTTTACCAGGAAAGTAGTTATTAAATCAGAAGCTAACTAGCGCCATAACGTTCAAGGTTCTCTAAACTGGAGCCTACTGTTCGTGCGAATTTTGCTAGATATTGGATCTTCATCGATCAATATTCTAGCTTCATATAAGTAATAAAGTTCATAAAGTCCTGTGTTTTAAAACTTTAACTAATTGGGGAAGCTATTTTATTTATTGTACTATTTATGTACAAAAAAGATAATAATACATAATAGGCATTAGTACACAGGTACTGCTAAAATATTGAAAATGTATTGTTCAATATTGTTCAGAATTTTAAACATAACTTACCATTTACGTAAATCTTGAGGACTTTCTCTTCAAGATCGAGGTAGGTGATGCCACGGATGTCTCGTTTGTGACCCAACACGAATTCAGTGCGGAGGAAACCCTTTCTGTAACCCTGCAATACGCATTTAGCAAGTTTATTTAACTAATTTATCTTTTTATCCAAAGTCGGACTGCAATAATAGACGCAGAACTAAAGGCCCTGATCGAAGCGCGAGTAAAACCGTGGTCTTGTGGCTCGTCGGTAAAGCAGGTGTATCATTGCAATATGGTTTAGTGAGTTGACGAGCCTGGCTCGCGACTCGTCATGATTGCTTCATTTTTTACTCGGCTCGTCGTTCAAAACCGCATGTCGACCAGCACCAACGAGCCGCGAGTAAAACCGACGTTCTTTAAAACCGCGGTATAGGTTCGCACGTCGATTATCCAACATCCAACGCTTCTAGTCCCAAACTAAGCATAGCTTGTGCTATGAGTACAAGACAACTGATAAACATGCTTATATTTCTAAATACCTATTTTTATATAGATCATTACACCCAAACACATACAAATGATCGTGCTGATCACACAACTATATGTCTTGAGTGGGGATCTAAACCATGACCTTCATCATAGGAGTCAGGGCCATTGACCAGTAAACCTACAGGGCAGTCTCATACACCGTTAAATTTTAATCGTTTTAATCCCGTGGAGGGTCGATCCGGTACATGAAACACTATCGATTAATAAAGATAAAATTAAAAAATAAAGTACCTTTTTTTCAAAACTCGTATTAATTTACGCATGCACGAAATTAATTTCTTTTAAAAAAAGTCAGCTGAGCGAGTTCAATTACCGGTAGGTAATAGTCGGCGTTGCATACAAACTACCTACAGGTCATTGAACTCGCTCAGCTGACATTTTCAAGAAATTAATTTCGTACATGCGTAAATTAATACGAGTTTCGACAAAAAGGTAAGTACATTATTTTTTAATTTTATCTTTACAAATACATAGTGTTTCATGTACCGAATCGACCCTCCACGGGATTAAAACGATCAAAATTTAGCGGTGTATAGAACTGAAGATACCGGTCGGAGGTGAGAAAGATAATGCTATAATTCTGTTGGCCCCTTCAGGGTTTAGGCGTGATTATGCGTCAATACTCACTTGGAAAGGCGTAAGAAGTTTGACTCTGCCAGTGATATTGTTCTCAGTAAGTCCTCTGTCTAAAGTCCAGGATGAGTTGATCATCAGAAGACCATCTTCGTTGTACTGTAATGAAAGTTTTAAATTTATTAGTTTACAAGTGATCGGTGACGATAGAAATCTAAGTATCTACGTATGGCGAATCCAGACGAACAAATACAACTAATACAGGCTAAAATATACTCAAAAATTTTCAAAAGATACTTTATTTCTAATAGTACCTATTTGCTCAAAATGTAGAAAACCAAATATACGCGAGTAGTATTTAGACAAATCAAATAAAATAATTTTTCAAATTGAGAAGGAACATCCTTTTTTGAAAGTCGGCTAAATAAATCATAAAATATTACTAAGTATAAAAATAATTTCTGAACGAGTCGTAAACATGGAACGCACCCATAATTTGACGTCTTTGACATGACATTGACAGATAAAACAAAATGTCAGTTGATAAAAAAAATATTTAGAAGTTGCTTTGCTTGTGACCGCTGATTCGTTGATAACCCAGAATTATTGGTAAATACAACAATTTCGTGTATAAAATTAGCTGAATTATTGCTTAGTGATTATTATTTTTAACGAAAGTGATAAACTCGTCGCCTTAGCAATGAATAATTCCGCTGCAAAGGTCAGCGAAATATTTCGCGAAGCGGGGACCGCGTTCAACAAACTGGCTGAAATGACGAAGCTATTACATCCTATGGGAGATTCACAGCCTGGTGGAAAGTGGACAGACGACGAGATAGAAATGTTACGAGCCTGCGTGCACCGTTTCGCCGTGGACTTGAACAGTTTGAGCCAGCATATCAAAGGCCGAACCGTCAACCAAATACGCACTACGTTGAAGAAAAAAGCCTTTGAGGACGCTAATATTCCTGTTCGTCAGGTTACGTTGAATATGCTGAATGCTTCAGAGAACGAGGTTGATGTCGACGGGCTCAATGATGACGTAAAACTAGAGTTTGAATCAACAAATGAAGAAGTTACTACATGATCTGAGATGTTTAGTTTTCCCTAAATCTGCTGTATTAGCAACAAAGTTAGGTAAAGCTACAGTGGATAGAGGAGGTGACAAGTGAAGTACACTATAAGTTTCATGTTGATTGTCGTGAATACAATTATTATTAAGGAGTAGATGTCTTTTTTCATTGTTAATATTAAAGTTTTGTAAATCAGAACTTTATTATGGATTCTTTCTTTTACCTTTTAATCACTTGCAACCCATTGGTCCGATGAATATTTTCGTGCCCTATTTGC
Organism: Mythimna ferrago; assembly: GCA_910589285.2. Classification (NCBI taxonomy): domain Eukaryota; kingdom Metazoa; phylum Arthropoda; class Insecta; order Lepidoptera; family Noctuidae; genus Mythimna; species Mythimna ferrago. The sequence goes on along the minus strand of OU342697.1, from coordinate 10,644,141 downwards.
CAGGTTTGTGTTTGCAACTGGGTACTCCATCTTGTTTAGATATTTTCAATCCCCATAGGACCGAAAAGAGCTGACAAGATGGAGTATATGGTCGAGGATGTGCAACCCTAACAGAATAATCATGAGTGTTTGTCGAATATATCTAACCTAGGTGATTAAAAGGTTAATTCACTTACCATTACTCTGGTATTTTTCCAACATAGTAGATAATGCAATGGTTTACTTATCCATAGTCAAGTTCTAATGTTTTTATTCTGAAATGTGTAATACTATTCTTTTAACCTTTCAATCGTGTTAATTAGAGACAATAGAAAGACAATGGGCGCACAAACGCTGGCGTTCTCTTGGAGTTTAACCTTTCAGATACTGTCAATTTGAGACACAATAGTAAGACAATAGATGCTCGAATGCCGGCATTTGCTTGGGGTTTAATGAATTAATTGTTAAAACTGTGTACCTATTTTACCACAATCACTGTTAATTGTCAAAACTACCCCTCAATTTCTGAAACTGTGAGTTTAGCAGTTTGGTGGTATTTCATTTTGTGCTGCTGTCTCAACGTGACTGGCAGAATAACTATTCTGCATTTTTTATGGCAAATGAACTGTTTGCAACTGCAAACAGTTCATTTGCCATAAAAAAAGGAAAATCCAAATCTCATAAGCGCATGAATAGCAAATTTTGTTCACTCAGTATCAGTAGCTAATGATAAATAATGATTTTTTTTGCAATTTTTTTTTGTTAATTTAAACCAAATGAAGCCAGAGTTTCCTACCCGACTACCATGAGAAGGAACACTGAAACTAATTTACAGGTCAAAGACTATACAGTAAACATGTAATGAACAAATTAAATGAGAACCATGCAGTACTTGGGGGACAGGTTGGCAGCAGGCAGATGAATTATTGTTTAAACTTTGTACTGGAAGTAATAATTGCTTCATCAATAAATCTATTGTCGCATCTCAGTAACTTACAGATAGTTGCATATGTCAGATCTAGGGACCTAAATCCTAGCATTAGAGTAATATTAATGCTAGGATTCAGGTTCAAAGTTATTTTTGGGAAATTGTCTAGTCCAGACTAAAGATGAAATTAAATTTTACAATAGAGCAAAGAAGCTTTCAGGAATTAAGGGTAGTGGTATAAATCTAGAACTATACTACGCACTCGTGTGCTAAACGCTGATCTGGGCGCGTTGGTCTCCATACATTTTATATGAGAGCTACACTAGATCCACGCTACGTGACGTCGTTCTATGTACAAATCAGGCGTGTTACTTGTGTGCGTCGGTCTAATGTAGTTCTAGCTTAATAATTATGTACATAAGAGTAGATAGTAAATAAGCTAAATATAGGCTATGAATGTGTTTGACTATAAATTGTTACAATGTGGTATTAATTTTACAATGTATTTGTAAACAAATGTATTTGCACATGTTGCATAATATTGGACAATATTGGAAAATATAAAAGAGATAACTAAAAGTGTACTTTACTGATCGTCGAGAAGCTGAAAGCAATTAGCCATGTGTTGGTATGGTCAGACGAAATGATGACCACTCTGTCAAAAAGGTCCTAAATATCCCCCACTGATTATAAGGACGACCACCTGGTGGTCACCACTGAATCTGAGTACACAGACAAACAAACCAGAATAGATCTCTCTGGCATAGTCATACAAAGAGATCCGACTCCAGCTAAATTAGAAAGAGGATTGGATAATGAACATAGCTAGAAGGGTACTAAGAATAGATGGAAATATTTGGACCGAACGCTGCGTTACGCGGGCGCCCGCGCGGTACCATGCAAAATTGCTCCACCCGTTTTGCTACGTAATAACACATTAAAATTCTCCATCGACACGAATACATGCACACCGTTAAAGTTGAACTTGCGACATTGCGCAGGTAATGATCCGGTTTTGTCGCGCGTGTGTCGTGTGCTTGTCGGGGCCCCGTCGCGGAAACCGGATTATTACCTGTGCAGTGTTGGTAGTTCAACTTTAACGGTGTGCATGTAGTTGTGTCGATGGAGAACTTAATATTTATTGTGTAGCAAAAAGGGGGCACAGCGAGCTGCGACGGGTCCCCCGCTACAGAGCACTTTTGTATGGGACCGCGCGGGCGTCCGCGGAACGCAGTTTCGGCCCTTAGAGTCAGTACCTGTAAATTCTGTAATTGAAAAAAAGGGATTCGTGAATAAAACATACCATTCAATTTTTTTTTGTTTCTTTAATAATATAGAAGAGCAAAAGTTGTCAGTACAGTAACTTACCCTGGATGGATCTGGATGCTCAGATCTTCAAAAGGTATATGACTTTTTGCGCATTCATTGCCTTGGAACTCAGCATAGAGTAAAGATAGAACTACACTGCTCACACGTGTACCATACACGTCGATCTGGGCACGTCGGTCTCCATACATCTTATATGGAAACTAGATTTGTAGAGCTACACTTGATCTACGCCACGCGACGTCATTCTACGTACAAATCACGTGTGCTTCGGTCAAATGTAGTTCTATCTTCAATTTTCCAAACGACTATCTTGACGTCATTAGCCACCTTCACTTCAGCAATTGACGTAAACGCGAAAACTTTGAACTATTTCCTCACATAAGTAATGATCACGATCACGATCTAGAAAGTATCGCTATACTATTCGCCGAAAAGTATGTTTTGGCGCCGAGTTTATCGCTTCTGACATACCGCTGTTAAACCTACGATGGTTTGTGCTAGTATGTAAATACGTTAACATCAATGTTTTTTTATTAATGATAGGCTTGCGTTTGACCACCATCTTACCTGATGGTAAGCGATGAACTTATTAATGTTGCTGTTTAATAAACGTAACGTAATATTAAGATAATATTTCTTACCTGGAAACTAAGCAGCGTATCAGCACTCTTCTTCCAAACGACCCTGTGCTTGGCTATCGCAGCCGCCTTTGGTAACGTCGGTATGGTAGAGTTGACGACCGCGTTAATCTCTCCATAGAACTCGTTCGTCTTGAACAGATAGTCAGCGAGCAGGCTGAACGCTAGGTAGTCTTCTTGCCAGTTCATGCTGCCGTTCAGGGCTTGGAGATTGTCATGGTAGCGCCACCTGGTGAGGGTACAGGACTAGAAGTGGTAGAATTTATGTGGATAACTTTTTTATGCTTAGTTTCTGGCTATGTCGAGCTGAATACCAGCATCTTATATGGAGCGACTCCATTTCGCGAATCTCCTTGGCAAGACAAGAAAAGAAATTCTGGCTTCTAACTAACGTATTTATTGTTGAAACATCTGCAAATGACTACCGAAAATAACGGCTTAACTTGATTTTCGAGGTATGGAGGCGTCTTGATATATTATGATGAATAAATAAAAAATTCGGATACGCCTAGGAAAGGTTCCGTATTAAAAAATATTAAAATCAAGCAAAAAACGCTGCCAAAATAAAGTTTCTTGTATGGGAACACTCTTTAATTTTATTATTTTTTGTAGCGGTAATAGAAATACTTACACATTCTGTGAAAATTTCATCTCTACACCTCTTACGGTTTATAAGATACAACCCGCTGACAGACGGACGGACAGCGTAGGCTTAGTAATGAGGTCTCGTTGGCACTCTTCGGGTACAGAACCCTAAAAACGACAAACTTACATGACATTGAAGCTCGTATCCTTCCAGCCGACGAAGGGCGTGTTCATACTGGACAGCAACGCGTACACCGTCTCGTTATGAGCTTCCGAGAACATCTTGACGCGCCAGAGGATGGTGGCGTCGCCAGACCAGCCCATGCGGACGTGCCATTCACAGAACCAGTCTGGAACAAAATGGTTATTTTAACTTTTGTTACGTTTCACTGATGGAAAATACAGGGTGTAAGGGACATCCCTCCACAAACTTTAAGGGCTTGCTCAGTAGACAAAACTGAACAACCTTGCACAGTTTTTTTTTAGGAAACGAAAAAAAATCGGCCTTTCCATACAAACGGTCCAATCAAGTTTTTAATTTTGTATGGTGAGGCCGTTTTTTTTTCGCTTCCTGAAAAAAAGTCTTGTGGAAGGTTGTTCAGTTTCGCCTACTGAGCAAGCCCTTAAAGTTTGTGGGGGGCTGTCCCGTACTACCCTGTATATGTCCTAATGTGATTGAAGATAGAACTACACTGCGCATACGTGTGCCACAGGACATTTTATACCAAAACTAGACTTGTAGAGCTACACTTGATCCACGCCACGCGACGTCGTTCTACGTACAAATCAGGCGTGTTACACGTGTGCATCGGTCTAATGTAGTTCTAGCTTCACACTGCTCTGTTTTATAATCGGCTCTTCTCGGTAAAAGTTATGTTATGCTAAACTTAGGTAACAAAACTTTTTGTTTTGGTACCTAAGTGTATAAAATGAACATACTTACATACCTTAATATGTAAGGCGTTTTAGGGCTTTCCATACTTAGCTATATTTATATCACACAAGTGCGTTAGTGTCCAAAGTGTCAGCATTTTGGAGGACTTTAAAAACGACCGCGCAGCTATAAACATAGCTACCTATTAGGCTCAAAGACTTTGAGGCAGAAGAAAACCAACCACCAAGTGATCGATTTGACCATTGACTTTAATAACCGGTGGGATCTCTGTACTGCAATTTTAACCTATTTTTATTATAGTTAGCCCACTGTTGGGCAAAGGCCTCGTTCCACTCCTTCCAACGATCACGGTTCCTCGCTTTCTCATTCTACCTACAATAATAATAAAAACCTCACCTCTCAACAGGAACTCGAACTCCCCATTGACCATCCTCCCCGGGTAGTACAAGGACACGTGTCCTGCATGGTGCCAGGTGCCCTTATTGTCGAGCTGGATGTCCACGCTGACCTTCTGCGAGGGGTCGCGGTTGGCGTCCCAGTTGAAGGCGGCGCTGAGCCGTTTTTGGCGCGCTGTCACCCAGCGTTGGAACGATATGTGGAGATCTCTCAATCTGGGTCGATAAAAGATTAGTAAGCAGCGTTGTGGTGACATATCTCCGTCGATACATTTAAATATGATAATTAGCTAATCAAAAAACAATGTAGAGAGTTCTCCATTTACATATACAGGGTTATTTGTAAAACGCTAGCCCCCACTCAGGACTGTGTTATTAACATCATAAACAACCACATTTGTTCTACGACTTTTAAAAATGTAGGTATCATATTTTAGTTCATCAGATTTTTATACTAAATGAAAATATTTAAATAGAACGTTCTAAATATTACGAAGTCTATGCGAAGCAAGCGGTAGCACAATAGCGGAGGGTAGCTGAACATGAACTTGACCTATTTACGGGCAGTCCTCACAAGTCGGTCGGTTGCCTTGATAGACTGTACTATCCTTACATTCAGACCCATATCATTCTACATATCATCACAAACAATCAAAGTTCCCCCGTCATCCCGTTTATCATGTAATTAAAAATTTAACCTTACAGCGACAACAGTAGCATCAAATCACAATGGTGTTGAAGTACATCCAATTGATCAGGAAGCCCTTCCTTACAAGCCTATTGGAGTGATTGAGACCGCATTCCACAATATTGATATTTCCACAATTTAAGATTTATACGTAGAACGGCGTCGCGTGGCTTGGATCTAATAAAGCTCTACAAGTCCAGTTTCCATATAAAATGTATGGGGACCGACGCGCCCAGTAGCCTGATTCACGTAAAATCAAACAAGTCAAATATCGTTGAAGTTTTATAGTCTTTCGATCGAAGTCCTATCCAAAAACGGTATTCACGATCTATCGACTTATTTCCAGTAACATAGTTAATTTATAATATGTATGTATTTAGAAATATATAAGAATATCTATCAGTTGTCTAGTACTCCTAACAAAGGCTCTGCTTACCTTGTCATCGGAGCGACAGAGAGTGTCCAAATTTTGTTTATTTGTTTAAATTTCATGTACGGTAGTGGTACATAGGCAGACTTAATCCAACATGGCATTCTCTATGAGTCAACCTTAAATTTTACTGACTAAAATCCAACCTGTGTTTCTTTATCTTTATTAATAAGTATTCTACCAGGATAATTTAATACACTTTTTTTTAATCGACGAATTTCAATCGAATTTAAAATCGGTGTACCTACGTAATCATATACTAGTACTAAAGCAGTATGCCAAATTTCATAGATATAGCTTCAGTAGATCCTGAAATATGACCCTGTGAATATTACTATCTACTGAAGCATTTTGAAATAACTTACTGATCGAAATGTATATCCATGTTGACATTAGTATTATTGTTCAAGTCCGCATTCAAGTTGACACTATACGCCTTCTTCCCGATGTCCACTTCCACATACGTTGTGAAGTTTTGTTCGGAGAGGAGAATGTAACGGATTAGTGTTCTGTAGTGGTCGTCGTTGTATTCACCCTGTTAGGAAGAATAAAGAGATAAAATTCAAGGAAAAGGAAATACATTCAATTTTTTTGCTTACACCTTACCTTAAGGGATGGAGGCCGTTTTTTTGGGCTTTAAAACAGATGTTTTTGGGCATTATTACATTTTTATTCAAAACTAGAACGGGGCTAAAATGTTTAAAATTTTGTATACAAAAGGATCTCTACAACAATTACTTGTTTTTTTTTTAATTGCAAGTAAAAGAATAACTAATTTGTAGTCTGCAAGCAATAGAATTGCAGCTTATTTTACATTCGTTTTAAATACAGAACGTTTGTCGCCAATCTATTGCATTTTTGTTTTTAATGTTTGAAGTAAAGTATGGAATTTACTCAAAGTAAAAAAGTAGTATAGTATTATGAACATAATGCATTAGTGTAGTATTATGTACATAAATTATGGTTAGAAGATGATAATCTTATAATATAAAAATGAATCGCAAAATGTGTTGGTAAGCGCATAACTCAACAACGCCTGGACCGATTTCGCTAATTTTTTTTGAAGTGAAAACTTCTTTAGCGGCGTTGAGCACTTTTTCTGTAATGGGTATAAAATCTTAAACTCGCGTCAGGACACGTGACCTGATCGAAAAAGCGTAAGACGGATGGAGAGTAGACAGCTATCCCTTATCGCGCGTTGTGAAAGGGGGCTAGACGGAAAAAATTCTCACGAAAAATTGTATTGACACTTTTACTGTCAAAATATAAATCCAAGATGGCGGCTGCAAGAAATTATCAAATTTTTCGTCATGGGTGTCGTTTTCGTGGTTTTCGAGGGTGTTGAAACCGATAGTACTGTCAAAATGTAAATCCAAGATGGCGGCTGCAAGAAATTATCAACTTTTTCGCCATGGGTGTCGTTTTCGTGGTTTTCGAGGGTGTTGAAACCGATGGTACTGTCAAAATATAAATCAAAGATGGTGGCTGCAAGAAATTATCAAATTTTCCGTCATGGGTGTCGTTTTCATGGTTTTCGAGGGCGTGGAAACCGATAGTACTGTCAAAATGTAAATCCAAGATGGCGGCTGCAAGAAATTATCAACTTTTTCGTCATGGGTGTCGTTTTCGAGGGTGTTGAAACCGATAGTACTGTCAAAATGTAAATCCAAGATGGCGGCTGCAAGAAATTATCAACTTTTTCGCCATGGGTGTCGTTTTCGTGGTTTTCGAGGGTGTTGAAACCGATGGTACTGTCAAAATATAAATCCAAGATGGTGGCTGCAAGAAATTATCAAATTTTCCGTCATGGGTGTCGTTTTCATGGTTTTCGAGGGCGTGGAAACCGATGGTACTGTCAAAATGTAAATCCAAGATGGCGGCTGCAAGAAATTATCAACTTTTTCGTCATGGGTGTCGTTTTCGTGGTTTTCGAGGGTGTTGAAACCGATAGTACTGTCAAAATGTAAATCCAAGATGGCGGCTGCAAGAAATTATTAACTTTTCCGTCATGGGTGTCGTTTTCATGGTTTTCGAGGGTGTTGAAACCGATAGAACTGTCAAAATATAAATCCAAGGTGGTGGCTGCAAGAAATTATCAAATTTTCCGTCATGGGTGTCGTTTTCATGGTTTTCGAGGGTGTTGAAACCGATAGTACTGTCAAAATGTAAATCCAAGATGGCGGCTGCAAGAAATTATCAACTTTTTCGCCATGGGTGTCGTTTTCGTGGTTTTCGAGGGTGTTGAAACCGATGCTACTGTCAAAATATAAATCCAAGATGGTGGCTGCAAGAAATTATCAAATTTTCCGTCATGGGTGTCGTTTTCATGGTTTTCGAGGGCGTGGAAACCGATGGTACTGTCAAAATGTAAATCCAAGATGGCGGCTGCAAGAAATTATCAACTTTTTCGTCATGGGTGTCGTTTTCGTGGTTTTCGAGGGTGTTGAAACCGATATTACTGTCAAAATGTAAATCCAAGATGGCGGCTGCAAGAAATTATTAACTTTTCCGTCATGGGTGTCGTTTTCATGGTTTTCGAGGGTGTTGAAACCGATGGTACTGTCAAAATATAAATCCAAGATGGCGGCTGCAAGAAATTATCAACTTTTCCGTCATGGGTGTCGTTTTCATGGTTTTCAAGGGTGTTGAAACCGTTGGTACTGTAAAAATATAAATCCAAGATGGCGGCTGCAAGAAATTACTTATCAAATTTTCCGTCATGGGTGTCGTTTTCATGGTTTTCGAGGGTGTTGAAACCGATGGTACTGTCAAAATATAAATCCAAGATGGCGGCTGCAAGAAATTATCAAATTTTCCGTCATGGGTGTCGTTTTCATGGTTTTTGAGGGTGTTGAAACCGATAGTACTGTCAAAATATAAATCCAAGATGGCGGCTGCAAAAAATTATTAAATTTTTCGTCATGGGTGTCGTTTTCATGGTTTTCAAGGCTGTTGAAACCGATAGTATTGTCAAAATGTAAATCCAAGATGGCGGCTGCAAGAAATTATCAACTTTTTCCTCATGGGTGTCGTTTTCGTGGTTTTCGAGGGTGTTGAAACCGATAGTACTGTCAAAATTTAAATCTAAGATGGTGGCTGCAATAAATTATCAACTTTTTCGATATGGGTGTCTTTTTCATGGTTTTCGAGGTTGTTGAAGCCGATAGTGCTGTCAAAATGTAAATCTAAGATGGCGGATGTCAGAAATTATCAACTTTTTCGTCATGAGTGTCGTTTTCATGGTTTCGAAGATGTTGAAATAGTGCTGTCAAAATGTACATAAAATAGGATAGTATTTTTTAGTTATATTGTATTGGCTAGACGGAAAAAATTCTCACGAAAAGTTGTAACGACACTTTTTCTATAGTAAGCTATTGTAAGCCGTGCGGCGTGCGCATGTTTCTCAGTCTTTCTCTCTTTCTCTCTCTTATAGAAAGCAAGCCAGAACGGAACTTCGTTCCATCCGGGTGTCCCTTGACACCTCAGTAGTTTTTCGGAGAGATAAACTTTTTAATGTAAAATAATTGTAATAGTTTTAAAGTGTTAAATTTTTAATGTAATATAAATTGTCATGTTTGTGTACGATAGCGCAATAAATGAATATTGTATTCTACCACATAAATGATAGTACTTTTATACTGATAAAGCAATTGGTGCAAAATTATTCCCTAACCATTCCAAAATATCAAACATGCTCAACGTTAATAATCAAGTTTTCACTTCTGCCGGCACTCCCGGAGTGCAACCCGTCTTTTTTTTTATTGTGTTCGTTATTATGAGGAGAAGGTTCTTATGGGAAAAAAAAAATGAAAATTAGGGTAGTGTAGGGTAGAGTAGGGTAGTGTAGGGTAGTGTAGGGTAGAGTAAGGTAGAGGAGGGTAGAGTAGGGTAGGGTAGAGTAGAGTAGAGTAGGGTAGGGTAGAGTAGGGTAGAGTAGGGTAGAGTAGGGTAGAGTAGGGTAGAGTAGGGTAGAGTAGGGTAGAGTAGGGTAGAGTAGAGTAGAGTAGGGTAGGGTAGAGTAGGGTATAGTAGGGTAGAGTAGGGTATAGTAGGCTGAAGTAGGGAAGAGCGGGAGCGAAGCCGCGCGGGTACAGCTAGTTATATTATAAATATATGAACACTGCAAGACCACAGCAGTTTACAAAACTACACTTTTATTATAAAGATGTAAAGTTTGTTTTTTTTTTATTTGTAGGAAATCTCTGAAAGTAGTGGTCTGATTGATAATTTTTTTTACCAATTGAAACCAATTTAAGTAGGAAGTAGCCTTTAGTGTGTATAGTTAGGTTAAGCATACTTAAATATATATATTTAAGTTTATTATGTATATATTTTCTTGTAATTTGCCCCTGTGATTTGTTCCATTTGTTCAATCTATTTCAGGTTGGATAGTGGAAATATTTAGGACTAATTACCAGTCACCCTATATGTTTTTGTGAATGTAAAGGGCGGCCAAAATAATCTTTGCTCAGAGCGGCTAAATTGCTAGATCGGACCCTGCTTTCAAGGTTGCCACCGTCTTTCCTTGCAATGTGACTGAAGTATGAAATATAGCATCCCTTCAAATTATATCATTTACCTGTCCAATAAACGTGATCTGCCTATTATCCTGCGTGAACCGTCCATCCACGGCGATGTTCTTGAAGTGCGTGCTGCTGACCAACGCCTTCAGGTGATGCGACGCCATGTTGGTCTTGGACTGGTCCTGGTATGACGCGTCGATGTTGAAGTCCACACCCGTGAACCAGACTCCTACGGCGTTCATCTGGGGAGGGATGGGTGGTCAGTAGAAGTTGTAGATGGTGAAATAAAGAGAGGTTTTTAAAATAAGCTGTGATAATTCACGGTTGGCGTAGAGGTTGACTGCTGCACTGCGTGTAGTTGGTTGGATTCCCTCACTGAAGAAATATTTGTATCGGCTACAGATACTTGTTATGGGTGAATGTCTTGTGACTTTGAAATCTGTGGCTATGGCAGTCAAAAGCTGAAATATGACAAAGCAAAATGTGTCTAGAATGCCATGGTCATGACTACATGACAGATTTAAACGTTAATAAATCTTATATGAAAGTTTTGAGATAATCGCTGAGAGCATGCTTTTGCTTTTTTGAGATGGTAGTCAAAAGATTTAAAATAACCGGCCGCACGAAAAGTTCCATAGCGTCCGTAGCTAAAAACGGCAAAAACAACTACGTATGTTGTATGGGTGCCCCCTTCAAATTATTTTATTCTGCTTTTTAGTACTTGTTGTTATAGCGACAACAGAAATACATAATCTGTGAAAATTTTAACTGTTTAACTATTACAGTTCATGAGATATAGCCTGGTGACAGACGAACAGACAGACAGACGGACGGACAGCGGAGTCTTAGTAATAGGTATTTTACCCTTTGGCTACGGAACCCTAAAAATGAAAATGTAACACTTACTTGAAAATCATTCGGCTGTTTTTCATGCACCTTTGTCTTGATGACGCACGGGTGTAAAGTCGGCAGGGTCATATTGAGCTCTGCGTCCAGATATAGCTGTGTGCCAGGCGGGAAGAACAGGTAGCCGGAGACTATGATTTCCCGGGACTTAGGATTGAAGTTTAGGAGCGCTAGAGCTGTGTATTTTGGACCAATCTGTTGGTGAGAAATTTACGATATAACACGGTGACATCGTTGGGTTACTGGAAGATTCAATAATAATAATAAATAAAAATATATAATTAACTAGCTTTTGCCAGCGGCTTCACACGCGTACCTAAAATATAACCTGTGTCACTCAGGAATAAAGAAGCTTTCTATCAGTGAAAAAATTTTAGCAATCGGGCCAGGTACTTTCATATATTACCTCCTACAATCAAACAAACAAACTTTACCTCTTTATTAAAGTGTTCTAACATCTAAGGTCTTACCATGATGTGTTAAAATGTCAGGCGTGCGAGCGAGAAAGAGAGATGGAGCTATAGCTCGATTCCTTTAACAGTTCAGTTTAGATCGTCAATTGGACTGCGTTAAGAGCTTATGGTAGCTTGAAGCCTTTCAGGACAAACTAGGCTAAATATAAACATGCGATACGGTGCGTTTCCACTGATGTGAAGCTGGAAGGAGTGAAGAGGAGCAGACTGAATTGGCCAATTACAGTGCTCGAAATTAGTTCGATTTAGTTCGCATTAGTGGAAACAGTGTAAGTGGAACAGAGCGGAGCTGAGCGGACTTTCAAATATAACACGGATAGAACAGAGTCGACTAGGCTGTGGTGCCGAGTGGAGGACACAAAGCGGAGGGTAGCTCAAGTCCACACCGCCCCGCTCCATATTTATAAAACACTTGTCACTTTTAATAGCTTTTCTCCACTCCACTCAACGACGTTACGGTCATTGACCTTTCTAGATTTAAGTAAAGTTGTCTTGAATCGTCATCTATTGCGATCCTTTATATTTTCTAGTACCTAATGTAAGTTATGTAGTTTAAACCAGTTTATTGTTTGTTTTTCTATGCAGAGATATTAGTAAAAGGTCAATGTATTGTATTCTAAGTTTATCTGGTGCCTTGTATAGTAGATATTGCTGTCAACGATAAGACCAATATTATACAACTAAGACCGTAAGGGTAATATAATTTTAGTGTACAAAGTAAACTAAAGGTTCATAGCATAGTATAGCATAGCATAATCGGCCTTATAATGTTCCCACTGTTGGGACTCAGACCTCTCTGGGAGAGGGAATGGGCCGTAATCCACCACGCGGGCCCAGCGCGGGTTGTTAGATATCAAATGTCTTCGAATTTTTGGTTCTAGGACATGGCGGTTTCCTTCACCAATTTGAGAGCAGAGGTGATGAAATAAGTTACACAAAGTAACGCGCCTGGTTGGGTTTGAACCCGCGACCTACAACTCGTATGTCGGGGTCGTTATCACTCGGCCGCCACTGCTCTATCGTAACGAAGGGTTCAAAGAGAGGGTGGGTATTGATACCCTCGAGCTGAGACGTAAATGTGCGCTCCTTGTGCATTACTTTTTGCTATTTAACGGTAAAATTGACAATCCTGCGGCTCTGTCACGCTGTGGTCTGTCCGCGCCGCCTCAATACACGCGACTGCGCTCGCGCTCTCTGCTAGCTACGCCCAGGGTTCGGACTCGTACCGCGCAATATGCGGCAACAAATCGGGCAGTGACACTACTCAACACACTGACTGCTCAGCATCCCGATGTAGACATGTTCCACTCTTGTGTACGATTGTTTTTGAAAAAGTGCAAAGAATGCTTTGGAGGTTGATTCGACCTCTTATTATCGATAATACTATTGTTATTTATGATTATTTCTTTTTGTATCTTTTTGTTGTTGTGTTGTTTTTATTATTTGTAATACCTACTGTTTTAAATTGTTTTTTATTTTAATTTTTAAATATTAATTGTTGGACCTTTACTATAATGATAATTTTAATGAGGATGATAATGTTAATGATAATGATAATGATTATGTGATTTATTTTATTCTTATTTTTTATTTTTATTTTGTTTTGTTGTATTGTAACTTAATAATGACTCTCTGCACGTATTGGTTTCGACTGTTAGTGCAGAGAGTACCTGTAATGGAAATAAATAAATAAATAAAGCTTTTTAAAATTAAATCGCCGATTGTACCATCGCGGTTATTACTACCTGATCACATAACAAATTTGCTTGAATCCTGCGGCGCGGCGCTAAACCAAACCTTTTGAAGTTTTCGTTTCGAGTGCAAACCAAAATAAACTTATTGGTGGTCAGGCGGAAGTGCCTTTGATGGTACATACGTCTGTACAACTTGAGTGATCTTGAAAAACGCTTATGTTGTCTGTATTACACGTTTGTACGATTCTTTTTTTGGCCAAAAATGTTGGTTTCTATATCTTTATTTTTCCTAGAAAAATCAAGAAAAAGTTTTTTTTTGGTGGTGATATAATACCCCTCTGCGCACGAAGGGTTTAACTATTTACAGTCAGTTTTGAATGTCAGTCACAAAAAAAAAAGATCCTATTCAAATCCTTGATGCGTTCGTTTTCGACTTAAATTCTCTGTTTTTCGGAAAAAGACAGTAAAGAACCGTAATTCTTAAACAGGTTTGCATTTGTCGAACTTTTTAACAGGTCGGTCTACAAGTAATAATACAAATAAGTAATAAGTATAATATAATGATAATGATGATGATAATGATAATGTTAATGATGATAATAATGATTATGTGTTTTTTTTTGTTATATTGTAATATAATAATGACTCTCCGCACGTATTGGTTTCAACTGTTAGTGCAGAGAGTACCTGTAATAAAATAAATAAATTGTGATTTTGTTTTGAATTTTAAGGTTTACACCTTTTTTATCTTATTGTATCCTCACAATAGTGCATATTGTGTCCTACCTAGGTACAACAACATAACCTAGTTTAGAAGTCAGAGTTTTAGATAATTGTCCATATTTTAGCATTTTTCATTGGTGTTCAAACTTTGGTGATTAATATTGAGAAATCAATATTATTTCGTTTATTCATTTTCACCACGTATAAATTATATATTTAAATACCTACATATTTCAATGAAAAAAAAAAATTAATGCTGTAGCGACATCTATGGCGTCATATAGGAACTAATCCTGCATCGCGCAATCAAAGTTCTCTGCGCGATTTGACTATACACGACAGCCTGAAATCAACTATCGGGAAGTTGCCCACCAGACCATAACACTTGTCTAGCTAGAGGATCCTCCCTTTCCAACGTAGGTTTGTGGACTTTAGGGTGAGTTGCACCATTTAACAAAGCCGTTAACGGTTGTCAAATCGTCGAATTGACCAATAGGCGGCCGTTTCACGGCTGGTTATGGTTTGGTTATCGTTACAGTTAAATGGTGCAACTCACCCTTACTCTCTGTTCCACTTATCTCCAAAATATATAAAATAGTATCCGATCGGTATATGGAACAAGGTCCAAGCTATCGTCAGGGCTTATTATTATAATACTTACTCCTTCAAAGGAGAACCTGGTGTCAATAAGCCTGGGCCGGTGCAGCGTGAGGCGGGTGTCGAGTCTCACGCCGGTGAGGCGCTCGGCGCGCTGGAAGCCGAACGTGAACGCGGGGTCGTCCTTAGTGGCGCGGGAGGCGCTCACGTTGAAGCCTATGTCTACGTGACTCTGGGTTTTCTGTGGGCGGACATTTTAGTTAGTATGAAAGCTATAAGAAAATCTTACATAGTTTAAGGCAAATTAGTTTAGCTGGACTGTGTGAAAGCAGACAGTTATCCCTAGGGAATGTACTCTCAGTATAGCTTTTATGCTTTTGTGTTTGTTATGTGTAGTTGTTTTGTGTTGCTGGCCTGTGTGAAAGCAGACAATTTTCCCAAGGGAATGTACTCCCGGTATAACTTTTGTGCTTTTGTGTTTGTTTTGTGTTGTGTTTTGTTTTGTGTCTAGCAGTTGTGTTGAGTTATGTGAGGGTTTGTGGGTTTTGTGGTAGTCTACCCGTGTGCCGAATTTCATTCAAATATGTTTGAACGTGAACAATTACTAACTAACATACACTTTACTACTCACAAACATTCGTCTTTAATGAGATAGCAGTGACGTCAAACGTCGTAAAACGTCGTTCAGTCTACATCCTTTTTCTGTTACCCATTTCCCCTTCGATTACAATTTAAAAAATTCTAATTTATTTAATTTTGAACGATATTAAAACTTTTTTCGTACTTCGGTTTTAGGTGAAGTAACTTTTTGATACATAAAACTACTACTCAATTTGTTGTGCGAGTGATGACTTGCCATTATCCAGCATTATCTTGGAGAGACAAGGAGAGGGACTCCTTGTCTCTCCTTGTTCTATATTATTTAGGGTCGTCGTAACACGTTTTTTTTTATCTACTCTGTCCTCTCACTCATCACACAACCCATTCATCCATAACACAATTTATTGTACAAGTGAAATGCGCAGTAAAAAGAGCACAAAAAATATACTTACAATATTCTTCAGCACAGTATAGAAATTATACCCAGGATATGCCGTGAATTCCATAGACAGATCTCCATACATATCATGCCTAAAGCCGCCAGACTTTTCGCTATAGATCCCCTCAATCTTGATCGTTTGCTTCGGACTTTTGTAGAACTGATAATCGAACTGTAACTTGGTTCCATGGGTTGGTCCGTTTATGGTGTAGTATCCAAGAAGATGGCTGGCCAACTGTTTCGTTTGGAATTCTGCTTCTATGTCGCCTTGTGTCACGCTGCCTTTTGTTTTTATTTTTATCACACCTGGAAGGAATGGGGTGTTGTAGATCAGGTTTACATATTAACTAGCACTTTGCCCTTATTTTTCGGTGTAACACGTTAAATTAAACTTAAACCAAAATGAAGGAAATATCACGCGACCTATGGGATACATTCGTTCATGCCAACTCGTATGGAGGTGTTAAAACTAATGCAAAAAATAACATCTAAACTTTAGTACACAAAAATAATTCAAATCGCGTAAATTATTTAATAAACATCATTATCAGTTAATAAAAATTTAATATTACGTACTCTTGCCTATCACTCAAAACTATTATCATTAAAAAGGTGTGAAGACTCTACATCTTTTTGGTCCTTCGAGCCGGATCCTGTTGGATTTTATATCTTTGAGGGGTTCTTCAATCATCTTTATGTCTACCAGTAACTGTTCCTTTGCGTTTCACGATCACTTTCAAGCCGAAAAAAGTCCCTTGTAAAAATTCGTTTTTAGGGCTTAAGCTGCGAAAAGCGGAAGACCACGCGCGCAGCCGTCTGCGCGAACGCGTAACGCAGCGTTCGGTTTTATAGTTGAATATTTTTATAGTACTCACCAGAAAGTTCAGCCACCCTCTCATTATCCACCACCCAATACGCGTGAGGTATCCAAACGTACCCATACTTTATGTCATGCCTCTTCACCGACATCACCGTATCGAACTGCTTGCGCCCGTCTACATCCAGACTCGCCGATAGTGACTTGTCGTACGGCATGTTTCGATACATGGCCTTGGCTATGAGTGTGCTCTTTTCTGATTGTAGCTGTAGTAAGGCGGTGCTTGATGTGTTTGAGAGGGAGAGGACGGCGTTTATCATTCGTTTTTCCTGTGGGAAAGAGTTTGGTTGTTAGATAGGTAGGTATAGGTTACTTGTTTGAAAAGCAGCACGGTATATCATACGCTTTTAACGTTTCTACATTATTTTTCACATGGATGTATATCATTTCAACATAAGTCGGTTCACAAAAAAAAAACTGACTTTTATTAACCGGTTCACAAAAAAGTCACTTTTACTAACCGATTCGCTACAAACAGACTTACAAATACAGAAAGAAAAACATTTTGTTTGCCGGAAAGGGAGCAAACTTAAGACTAATATATTTAAAACAAATCCATGACCAAATAAAAATATATGTGCCACGTCCGAGCAAAATGGTCGTACACTCAGCATAATGCTAAGTCCACAAGCAAAATGCGATGAGTCCACAACGCTGGTTTTCAGCGTGGGCCGACGTGGTATCGACTAACATAAGTCGGCAACGGTGTTGTGTGCCAATAGATTTAAGTAAAATAATAACTGACTGCTTCACAAAAAGCTAATTGTTACTAATCAGCCCCCCTAGCCAAGTTACAACCGTTTCGTGTCGAATTCCGTTCTTCAATCGATAACGCCTCGGTGTCAGCAATTGTAGAAAACGATAAGTTGGTAGCCATGTTGACGCGCCTGAGTCGGCTGCTCGTTCTACAATGTAGCGTTTGTATAACAAAGGATGTAGCGTTGAACATTGTAGAAACGATATTATATCATTTTGAACGATGTGAACTTGGCTACGAATTTTCTATTCGTTTGTTCTGACCACGTGACTTAACGTTGAGTCCCATACATTTGTTTAGTTTTCGTCTAGCGTTAACGATTGCAGATTATCAACTTGGCTAGAGGTGCAGTACTCTAAAAACTGACTTACTGACTGGTTCACAAAAAAAAAAAAAACTGACTTTAAGTGACCGGTTCACAGAAACGTGTTTTCTTTCTTTCATAATCCTTAAAGCAGATGATGATACATGACTTACCTTACTATCAGGCGTATCAAACGAGAAACTGACAACGTTGCTAGTCTCATTCTTATCCCAGCGATACTGAAAGGCGTAAGTGTTAGCCGTGGGGTCTGCCTTCTCTAGAGACAGTATGTACTTGGCTGGGCCGCTCATTAGGAAGTATGGGGCGTTGCGGAGGTTCGTCATGTTCGGGAACTGAAAAAGTAACAGAATTGGTAACTCAATTAAAATTAAAATTCAAATAGTGTAAGTCCAAGTTAGTTGTTAATACTTAAATATCTCAGTGCAAAAAAATAAACTGGTAGGTTCTTTGATTTAATATATCATTTACGAATATATGAAAAGTAAAAAAAAATATTCTTTGAGTAAAAGCGATTATATAACTTTGTCATACATTTTATTGAATAACCTTCTGATTTGGAGTGGGTAAAAAAAAACATGTGGCCCGTACTATATGATTATGATATGTTACATGATTAAGAACATGCTAGAGGAGTAATTCTCCATTGTGTATGCGTTCACAATCATGTAAATTCAAGTATCGCGCGGAAAAAGAACCCGCGATACGTAGCGCAGTAGTCAATCGCTCAACCACTGCGTCAACTGTGCTGTCTACTATCAACCTGCAAACTGAACCTAATATCTATACAAATATTAATAATAAAGCCTTTATTTAACAATCTTACAAAACATATTTCTTGTCTACTACCAAATAACCAAATTTTCTAATATTGACACCAGTTTTGCGAAGATTGTCTTGCTACTCAGCATAGGCCTCCCCTAGCTTGCCATAGAGTGCGTTACACAAATATTACAAAGAGATAAATTTTGTTTGTAGGAGGTAATCTCTGGAAATACTGGTCCGATTGCTAAAATTTTTTCACCGGTGGAAAGCTGCTTTAATCCTGAGTGACGTAGGCTATATTTTATGTAAACGGATGAAGCCGCAGGCAAAAGCTAGTTGTGATTGGCCGTTTCCTGTTTATCAAAGTTATAAAAATATGTATGTTACCTGATAAGAAGCACACATCTTGATGCCGATAGCCTTATCAAACGTAGACCAGCTGCAAGTGTTCTGTTCTATTCTGTTCTTGTTCAGACCTTGCTGTTGCTTTTCCTGGTCGCCGTGGAGGATTATAAGTTCTGATCTATAAGGTAAGGAAGGGAGATTAAATGTTGGTGTCTAAATGAAAATGTTGGTTGTCTAAATGAAAATGTTGGTGTCTAAATGAAAATGTTGGTGTCTAAATGAAAATGTTGGTGTCTCAATGAAAATGTTGGTGTCTCAATGAAAATGTTGGTGTCTCAATGAAAATGTTAGTGTCTAAATGAAAATGTTGGTGTCTCAATGAAAATGGTCTCAATGAAAATGTTGGTGACTAAATGAAAATGTTGGTGTCTAAATGAAAATGTTGGTATCTAAATGAAAATGTTGGTGTCTAAATGAAAATGTTGGTGTCTAAATGAAAATGTTGGTGTATAAGTGAAAATGTTGGTGTCACAATGAAAATGTTGGTGTTTAAATGAAAATGTTGGTGTCTAAATGAAAATGTTGGTGTCTAAATGAAAATGTTGGTGTCTAAATGAAAATGTTGGTGTATAAGTGAAAATGTTGGTGTCTAAATGAAAATGTTGGTGTCTCAATGAAAATGTTGGTGTCTAAATGAAAATGTTGGTGTCTAAATGAAAATGTTGGTGTCTAAATGAAAATGTTGGTGTCTAAATGAAAATGTTGGTGTCTAAATAAAAATGTTGGTGTCTAAATGAAAATGTTGGTGTCTAAATGAAAATGTTGGTGTCTAAATGAAAATGTTGCCGTCAATGATCAGTTTAAAGTTTAGTTTTGACTTTATGACTGTTTAACATTTATGTGCCCATATCTATATAAATAAAAGGAGAAACTGACTGACATATCAAAGCACAGCTAAAACTACTGGGACTTGGAATATGAAATTTTACACAAAGCTCCCTTTAGAAGAAGGGGTTTTTGAAAAACTTTAAAAGGGGGGTAAAAGGAGTAAATTTGTATGTATGCGAAATTATATTCCTTGGGTCCATAAATTTGAAACTAACAATAAATAGGAACCCAAGTAAACAAATAAGGTTTTCATTATTTGTCTTTCAAAATTACGTTTGTAAAAAGATTTAGGGTGTGTTAAAGATTATATAGGGGAGTCTTGTTCCTTAGGTTTAGGTTTGACATTTGAAACTTGCCACAATTGATAATGAAGATAAATAATAAAGTCTATTATTTTTATTTTTCCACAACTACCCTCCAAATACGGTTTTAGGGATGTTAAAGTTTGTTAAAGATGTTAAGAATGTCAAAGTGCTGTATACTTACTTGGCAGCGAATATCTCTTGCTTATCAATAGGCAGCGACAAGTCTAGCTTCAACATCGCCAGGCCTCTGATGCTGAGTTTAGCTTCGACTGCTGTAGCGGTGTACAGGCGCCAGTTCACTCGGATACCGCTAGAACTTAGCCCGCCGGCGTCCACACTCATTGTAGCGGCTATGTTCACTGCCACGCTGAAAGGGAATAGCTGGGTTAATGTTGAAATTTCACAGCATAATCAGCTTTTTAATGTTCCCACTCCTCTCTAGGAGAGGGAATGGGCCGTAATTCACCAGGCCTGCCAGATGCAGGTTGTGAATGTCACATGTCTTCGAATTTTTGGTTCTAGGATACGCCGGTTTCCCCACGATGTTTTCCTTCACCGTTTTGAGAGCAGTGAAATGAAATAAATTACCTTATCCACGTACAACTCGTAAGTGACGGCCGTTACCACTCGGCCACCACTCGTTGAAATTTTAAAGCATGATAATCCTTCAGGCAGAATTTTGGTCACGATGGTCAATTTTCAACGGATATTAGTCAAGTGACTGTTCTCACAGACACAGCAGGTCCGGGTTGCTGAATCGTTCTAAAGAGTACACAGGTGAATATTGAAGATCAGAACTGTCCGAGAACCCTGAAGAAATTGTCTTTACTACGCCCAAACTAGGTGTGAAGTCTGTTTAAAGTTTTCTAGGTTGGCCGTGGCAAGTGTGTCTAGGCGGGATCTCTAGAATTTCCGACGGCTCGATAAAGGAGTGACCGAAAGTGAAGTGAGGAGTGGTCATCCGGAGTGTAGGTTTTTACACGATGTCTCTTTCACCATTTCGATAAATTACACAAAGTAAAGTGCCAATCATCAACTCTATCAATTAGTAAAAGACGTACGATAACGAACCATACATCTTTTTGGTCCTTCGAGCCGGATCCATCCGGATCTGGGAGTCTCTAGTGTAATAAACTCACCTAGGTCTCAACTTGCCCTCAAAGTCCAGATTGCCGGACTGCGTGTACTTGTCGTTGACGGTGCCGGACATCTTGGTGTTGACGTAGCTGGTGCCCATGAGGTTCATGTTCATTGGCAGCCCGGAGCCCGTGGGCACCGAGAACGTCGTGTCGAGGAACAGG
Source organism: Mythimna ferrago (assembly GCA_910589285.2). Taxonomy (NCBI): domain Eukaryota; kingdom Metazoa; phylum Arthropoda; class Insecta; order Lepidoptera; family Noctuidae; genus Mythimna; species Mythimna ferrago. The sequence continues at coordinate 10,622,759 of OU342697.1, read as the reverse complement.
GAGGCTTTGTTGTATGATATTTCCTGAGAAGAAAGGTTGCCTTGAAAAAGTGCACTTCAGTGTCGTCTCTGTCGTCACAAATTAAGCGTATTTGGGACAGATTATAATTAAATCTCCCACATATTTAAAAAAAATCGCGAAATATTTTTTGTGTTTGTTTTAGGACTTATTTTAAACGAAAGCGCGAAGATATATGTTACATTTTTTGTAGCTTATTTTAGGACGTTAATACAAAGAGGATTTCACTAAATGGATGCTTCTAATCAGTTATCAAATTCAGTCTCTACACAGTATGATACGAAAAGTCGGTTTTCGCGTCTGTCTGTTTATCGGTAACTCTTCTACCTCACTGCGACACTTCGATGCCCGAGGTTCGCATAAGGAACAAAGAAGTTCTGAGAGCACTGTGTCGTCTAGACGTGAATAAAGCTAGTGGACCAGATGGTATACCAGCGATTGTTCTCAAGGCTTGTGCGCCCGAGTTGTCTCCTGTATTGACACGCTTGTATCGCCTCTCGTTTAGGACTGGAATAGTGCCCAAGTCCTGGAAGCTTGCCAACGTGCAACCCGTGCCCAAAAAGGGCAGTCGTGCCGATCCTACCAACTATCGGCCGATTTCGGTAACCTCCATACTCTGCAAGATTATGGAGGGTATATTGAACTCGCGCCTCATGGCATACCTAGAAGGTAACGATCTCCTCAGTGACCGACAGTACGGGTTTCGCCGCAATCGATCTACTGGGGACCTACTAGTGTATGCCACCCACTTGTGGGGCGAGGCCCTCGAGAAGAATGGGGAAGCAATTGCTGTCTCCTTAGACGTCTCGAAGGCCTTCGACAGGGTATGGCATGCTAGCCTCTTGAGTAAGCTTCCAGCATACGGCATTTCTCCTGGTCTGATTAACTGGGTAAAAGACTTCCTGAGAGAACGGTCTCTTCGAGTTGTTGTCGATGGATGCTCATCAGAGCCCATGACGACTAATGCCGGAGTTCCTCAGGGGTCAGTGCTCTCTGCAACTCTTTTCCTGCTGCATATTAATGATCTGCTGATGCCCGGTATCTATGGGTATGCAGATGATAGCACAGTTGTAGAGAGATACCTGCCAGGTGCTCGGGCTAGTAAAGAGCAAATCCAGTCCGAACGAGAAGATATGGTAGAGCGTACGAATATCTCGCTTCAGGCAGTCTCCAAGTGGGGCGAAACCAATCTGGTGGGATTCAACGCCGCCAAAACACAGGCGTGTCTGTTCACCGCCAAAAGGAGCCCGTTCACCTCGGCTCCTACCTTTCAGAATGTATCTTTGGATTGTACCGACCGCCTTCAGCTCTTGGGTGTCGAAATTTCCTCCGACCTCAATTTTGGGCGGTTCATTGAGTCCAAAGCCAAAGTAGCTGCTAGGAAACTAGGCGTTCTCGCAAAAGTCCGGCGGTACTTCACACCGAGACAGCTTTTAATGTTATACAAAGCACAGGTCCGATCGTGTGTGGAGTACTGCAGCCACATATGGGCTGGTGCTGCAAAGTGCCACCTGGCAGCTTTGGACTCGGTGGAAAGGCGTGCGAAGAGGCTGATTGGTGATCCAGATTTGGTTAAGTCCAATCTTCAAAGCCTTGAGCACAGGCGTAGGGTAGCCAGCCTTTCGGTGTTTTACAGATTGCATTTTGGAGAGTGTGCGCAGGAATTGCATGACTTGATTCCGCCATCTCATTTCTATCATCGGACAAACCGACGCACGGCGAGTATCCACCCTTACGTTGTTGAAACATCTACGGTCCGGACTAAGCGTTTCGCCTCGTCATTTATACCGCGTACTTCGAAGGACTGGAACAGTCTGCCTGCTGCGGTCTTCCCGTCCGATTATAATTTGGGTGTCTTCAAGGCTAGAGTGAATAGGCTCTTAATAAACTAGTGCGCCTCACCATCAACGATTGCATCACTGCTTACCATCAGGCGGGATCGCAGTCAAGTACTAGTTTATAACAGATAAAAAAAAAAAAAAAAAAAAAATAACTCTTCCTAAAGAATGCAACGGATTTTAATGTTCACTATCAGAAAGAGCAAAATCAACACTACATCAGATGATCCATTTTAGAGGCACATTTGAATTGTCAAAATGTCTGTCAGTCAAAAATAAACCAATAAACGAGGAAGGTTTGTGTGTATAACGTATAGCCCATGCGAAGCCAGGGTAGGTCAGAAGTATAAAAATAAATTACCTTTCCAGAAAGTATCTCCAGTACTCTGATTTGTGGGTTCATCCTCGCTAAAGACTTCATGATCTCATCGTCACCCTCAGCATTCCAATAGGAGATCTCGTTGCCAAACACTTTTATACCTAATTCAGCCATAGGGAACCTAGGATAAAGCAAAATTAATTTTATTATTATTTAGTGACACACTGGCCAGTTGGGCCTCATCAGAAGTTTAATGCCTCGTTAAATCATTCAAAGGGCGATTGAATTTCCTTGCGTGATCGTATCAGGAATGAAAATATCCGCAAGAGAACCAAGGTTGCCGACATAGCCCGAAAAATTGTCAAAATTAAGGGGCAGCACAGATGATCGATGAGAACTAAAAGTGCTGTAGTGGCGACTGCGTACCGAAAGACGCAGCGATGGTGCGGCCTCCCACAAGGTGGACCGATGACCAGGGCCTCAAGTCTGCTATTACAATAGTGTCAGAATGGTCTATCATTGACTTCATAATTGTTGATTTTGACAAGTTTGGTAATCTACTAATATAATGGCGTCATTATGACTGTCCAATGGTCAACCACTGACACTCCATTGAAAGAAATAGTATGGAATGGTAATCTCGTACATAATGATAAATGAATGTCTGACGTAAATAAGCGGTAATCTGCTAAATTTTAACGGTTCCTTTGATTAGTATCCCACCATTAGAACGTCATTGTATGTACAGTCATTGCTTATAATTTGATACGAGACAACTCGATATTGTCATTCTACCACAATTCTGTTACGAGACCAATGACTGACCAATGATCGACCATTATGAATTTAGCAGATTACGAACTTTTAGCAAAATGACAATGGAATCGTGTTGGAATGATGAATTTATAAAAAATAACAGACTTGGGCCCCTGGTGAGGAAATCGGGATTCCGATGAATGCGAGACATACAGGACCATTCGTTGTGGCGACACTTGAAGGCCTATGTCCAAAAGTAGACGTCTCTCAAGTCATCATTTAGAGAAAGGACCTTGTTATTTCATAAGCCTTTTTCTATGTGAACAATAATTTATTTCACCTTACGAACACTTAATTTCGGTAATAAGTGTAGTAATCTAAAATCTGCATTAATTTGGAGAAGACAAAGCAAAGATTGACGACTACTCTTTGTATCAAGTTAATTTGTTATTATGTTTTTATCCAATTGAAAAGTTTAAATAGTTTAGCCATTAATTTCACAACAACCAGGGTGTTATCCTTTGGGTGCATTTGCATAGCTCGTACAGGGATAATCGTCAGTTGGTGCCCCATTTCATGAAATCTGCCTAAGGAGCCTCTACAAGTTAGCTTCGGCTTCTGACATGTATTCCAAAAGTCCAGTACCCCAGGATCCCAAAAAATTTGTAAGTTTATCTACCCACTGAGAACTTTCTTACCTATGTTTCAAAGCCTCATTCTTATACTCCAGATTGTCGACCTTCTCCCTGACCTCATCTGCCTCGTTGGTGGACCTGAAGAAGCGAAGGTTGCTGATCTTCTCGGTCAGTTTGTTTTTGTTCAACGGTCCGTTGTTACCGAAGTAGCGCTCAAAATAGCTTTCGAAGCCTTCGCCGCGGGCTTTCATCTAAAAGTCGATTGAAGGCAGTTTATTATACAGGTGGGTTTTTATTGAGACGGGTCGGGTAGGTTTCAACTTTTAACCATTACAGTTACAGAAAAACATTCCTAGGAGATTATCTATAACTTTAAAGGTATTCTGAACTGCATTCACAGATTTTTGGAAGATATTACAGGTAGCAAAAAAAAAAAAAGAAAAAAATATGCTTATCTGTCCTATTTTATGAAAGGATCGAAAGACTCAAATCTAAATCGCCAAAACCATCATTTCTTTGAAAATAAATATTAGAAAATAAGATTAACACGATCAATTTAAAATTCATTAAAAGTAACGTACCTCAAATAAGTTGATGGACTCCCCAAACATGTCGACAGTCAGATTGAGTGAAAAGGAGCGCGGTATGTAGGAGTCAGGTGTGAAGATCACGTTCGCTTCGTAGTTACCGCCTATTAACAAAATATAAACATGTGCACATCATTGTCTAATGTAAACAAAGCCATTTCATTTCTCAAGGGGAATGGGATGCAGTCACCACCTTCTGCGTAGCAGTAATGCTAGCGAAAGAGATGGAATGTGAACGGACATCCTCATGCTCCAGCTGCCGCCACAAGAGACACCCCGGGCGTTGGGAGTCGTAGGGCGATCCTCGGCTACCGTAAGCGTGGGCTTGCGGACGACGGGCAATTGGTTGCTCGCCGTCCAGCTGTCCGATAAAGGACATGCCCGAGTCGTTGATGATGCGTAATATTCCACGTGCGCCTCAAAAAGATATCAGAAAAACCCTTTGGGAGCCCAGTCCGTGTCCGCTAGGGCCATCGGCCCTTTTCTGAAAGGGATACCGTGGTTCTAGAACGCAAAAGGCAACTAGAGGACACAGGTGGGTTTTAGTCAGTACAAATCTGACACGTCCTCTCGCGCGCTCCACCAAAAAAGCTCTAAAAAATTGGTGGTACAGAAATTTAATGATGGTGTTGACAATATCATACTAAAAATTTTTCATATTTATGAACTGAAACACATCACGTTCATATCCATCATCCCATAAAAAGACGGTCATTCGCTTTATAGTAATAATAACACCTTTGGGTAATCACGTTAGGTGGCTGGATCAAGAGCTTGATTCAGAAAGCTGTACTCCTGGACACGGCTCGTATAGCCAGGAGGTTCCTTTTTCTGGAGCCCTGACCGCCGGTAGTTTGGACAATGTTCCCGATATCGGTGGGACACTATTTTTTATATTTTTAAATGTTTTTATTAAATTATTTTTTTTTAAAAGAAATATTTAAAAATGTATTTAATAAGTTAAAATGTAAAATAAAGAGATAATAAAAACAAAATTAAACTTACCAGCATTATACTGATCAAAGAACACGCCCTGCTCATAATTCCTGGAATACATCCGGAAGTCAGGACTATCTTCAAGGTGCGGTATCTGGTTGCCTGACAGCAGACCCTGGATCTCCACGCGAGATGGGAGTGAGGATTCTGCCAGGTTCTTCAGGTGACTCCATACGAATGTTGTTACTGGTAATAGAGAATTAAGATTAGTGATATTAAGGTATCTCCTTTCTTTCAGTCCATCCAAAGGTTGTCTGTAAGAGATCGCCCTGTGCGATAAGACCGCCCATTGTGCACTTATTCTTTTAAATGTTTGTCCTGTATTTTTGTTTTATGTGGTGTACAATAAAGATTATAATAAATAAATTATAAATAAGTAAAGGTTAAATTAGATGGTAAATAAGAAAAAGTAAGAAAACATGGTTATTCTGTTCGAATAGACGCAATATAAATGCCAAAAGATCTTACTTATCACTAAAACCAACAAAAATTTGTTTTACTGTTGGGCCATGTCTGGACCAGTTGTAGCGACATCTATGGCGTCACATAAGAACTAATCCTGCATCGCGCAATTAAAGTTCTTCGCGCGATTTGAACATATAGAACTGCCCGAAATCGTCAGCCGGGCAGTTGCCCACCAGACATAACACCTCTGGTTGGATGATCCTCCCTTTTCAAAGATTTGCAGGAAGACAGTGGTCTAGATTGTCTATTGCACTTCCGTTTCAACACTGACTGACAGTGACAACATAACAAAATAAACAGAAAAAAATATATATAAAGATGTGATAAAGTTTATAGTTTAAATATACATAGTTTCAAACAATAGCCTGTAACTGTATCAACTCTATCCCCTGTTCTCTGTATACCTACAGAAACAGCCGCGTGGGCAATACGACTTTAGAAACTGTCTCATGGCTAATTGTGAAGTGAATACCTAAAGCTCACATCACAATAAATCACTTGCGTTGGACTTGGTTTTTAATTTTATTTATTTAAATGATATGGAGGACTTACAGCTAAATCAAATCTGGTGAGAAACAGTATGTTAGACTGACAGCCAATAACAAGTGCTCAGTTATAAAGTACAGGATAATAGGATAATACAAAATTCCATGGATACCAGATGCAGAGAAAAGAACAAATAGTTAATTAATAGCTATTAATCTACAATTTAGTTACAATTTTGCTCATATTGCGAAACACGGAATACGTCGCTTATTGCTCGGTACCCACTCTTCACCTACAAAATAATCTCTGGAAAGGACTTCCACTGTGATCGGCATCCTGGGCCGACAAAATGTGTGTGTACATTATTTGTTAAATAGATACAGTTTATATCAACATTGAATAAATCCCCAATATGAACCATTTGTAGGTATCTCCACTTTAAACTCGAAAAAGTAAAAAAAAAAGCAGAGAACTTCGTACCTTGATTAACAGGCTCATCTTGTAGTGTATGGAAGATCTTTCTGAGTGTTCCTAAGTCGGGGCACTTCATCACTTGCAGGTACGACGCTAGACGTACTTCTAGGTTCATGTAGTCGGCCCGGAATGTTTCTAGGAAGTATTCACTGGAAAAGAGTTCGATATTAGAAAGATATGAGACGTTTTTAATGTTTGGGAGTATTAGTAAGTAAAGGAAATTGTATTTTCTGAAGTCAGACACTTCTACTTTATTGAATTCAGTCAAATTACTGTCCCAAAATCCACCTAATTCGCCAAATGTACCTACCTAAACTAACATCGGACTTAAATTATAATCATTGAATGATTAAAAGAAATTATTTATTATTCATTTATGATCAGGCATGTTAGCGTAGCTTAGATACATATTTTACAGACTAACATTTATATAGTAAATACAAATGCCATAAAAAACATAACTTGTAAAGAAACCAAGGCTCGCAACTCAGTTCTTCTACTATAAAAAGTTGTGAGATAGAATAGCAAGTCGGTTAAAATATTCAGTCCTTACTTAAGGGATTCAGGCTTCTAGTTTTATACACAATGAAGTTATAGGGGATCGAAAATGGCCTCAACTGTTTCGAGAAAAAGTACGGGCACTGCTGTGCCCCCTAATACCCTGACTCGCCTGATTTTTTATCAGTATTTTGGTCTCCATCAAAGACTTTCGAATCGGCAGTCCAACATTCTGGGGTGGGCGCTAGACCATACTGGGGTGCTTGCGGCCCACTAAGCTCTCCTTTTTAACAACTATAGTGGAAAGAAAAAAGTACATTGAGAGTTGAATAAAATCCATTACCGTGTTTCATCACAATTCGTCCTTCTAAACGCGTCCACAGCCGTCAATCTGACGGGTACAGGTACAAAACTATCGCCGATAATGTTCATTAGAACGTCTGCGAATTCCTTCCTAAAGCCTCCGATATTGCCCAGAGCTTTGATTGCTACTTTAATCTGTAAAAAGAAAATAATACATTATTCAATTATGAACTCAAAAACAAATGAAATAGTTTTTTTTTTGTTTCGTATAGGCTCACGTTTAAGCACTATATCACCTCATGGTAAGCGATGATATGGTCGAGGTTTGCCTATGCACTGTTGACTTCAAGACCCCTAAGTTGTAGCTATCAGGAAATACACAGACTCGAGCAGAGAATTCCACTTCTTAGCTGTACGCATAATAAATGTGTTCCCAAAACTGCTTTCGCTTTGTATGTGTGGGTGGGATGTCTGTCTACCATGTACCGGTGGCGCAACGCCGTACGGCTAGTGGGCCGATGATGGAACGGACTTGGCGGAATTAGATTGGACAATTTCAGTGCCAACTCCCCGAAATATAAATGATAGAAAACTGATTTGATACATTTGAAAATGGTAGCTACTTACATTTCTCCGGTCTTCCCTAGTTTTGATAACACCTTTTTTCGCAATGTCCTGTACAATAGTTTCGAACTCCAGCAAGATCGTATTCGGAATGTCTTCTTCACAACATTCACGCACTGAAATTAATATAGTTTTTAGTTAATTTTAATTGTTCTTTTGTTTAGAAGCTTGTAAAATTTGACGGATTGAAGAATGAAAAAATGGATGGATTGTGTGAGGAATGATATGAAAGAAAAGGGAGTTAGTGATAGCGTGACGGGTGATAGGGTAGAAAGGAAAAAAAAATGTGTTGCGCCGACGCCAACCTATGATACAAGGGTAGGAAGATAATGAGAAGTTTGTGAAGTTTCGCATAATGCATACATATAAACATAAAACCCACGGTTTTACCCCAAGAGAGTAGGTAGTAATAAAGTTAGCAAGTACAAAATAGCACCAGTTTTTTTTTGGGATGGATAATTCTCAAATAATTTCTCCCGCTACGACCGAGAGGAAGTAATTTATAGAAGTGTCAGACTTTTACCGACTAAAATTCACCTGTGTTTCTTCAGTTGCCTTTTGCGTTCCAGGAGGTTTTTGTCAGTATAACTCTGACACCTTCTCTCGCTCCAGCCAGAGAGGGAGGAATTATTTGATGATTCACATAAAAAAGAGATAAATGGCTAAACGTGTTTTCACAGACATGCTGTCGACAGTACGAAAGACCAAATATTACTCACGTTCTTTCCCACTGTGTTTACAATATGAATGTACCATTGAAGAGACGGTGAAACTTATCACTTTGTCATTCTTCTGTTTCTGTAGTAACTCTAGCATGCTTTCTAACATCTGCAGTTTCGGCCTGAAATAAAATAAAACTTTTTAAACAAGTAAAGATTCTAATGAATAGACTAGAACACAAAAAATACAAGATGTTTTTTATAGAGTTATAAAGGATATCAGTCTCCCTTAGTTCCGAATTTTAGTTTCACGAATCCGACCAAATTTAATAGTCACAAAATATATGGACTATTAAGTACCATTTGTGACGTTGCGCGTTGGTCGGATTCGCGATACAATCGCTTTTGACGCAATTTGGAACGCGGGGTTTATATGTCGGCGAAGTCAATAGTATGGAAACTGGTTCGGTGAAGTCAATATTACGGAGCTGGTGTCGATGAAGTCAATAGTACGGAAGCTAGTTTCGGTGAAGTCAATAGTACGGAAGACACTTTGATAACGAGACGTACGTGTATGTTGTAGTGTGTACATCAACACTGCTTAACAGAGTAGATGTCGTCGCGCGCGCCGGGCAAATAAAAGTTTACAACACCATAGACGCGATCCATTTTTCTCTGTCGGAAGCCGCATGGGTGCAACACTGCTCTAGAAACTGTTTCACGGCGTACATCATAATAAATAAGTTGCGTGGTCTGGAATACTTTGTTTATTGCTACTACAACTCATCACCTACACAACGATTAGATTGCCACTCAGACCCGGTATACTGTGTCAACATACAAGGTGTAAGGGACAGCCCTCCACAAACTTTAAGGGCTTGCCCAGTAGGCGAAACTGAACAACCTTCCACAAATTTTTTTTCAGGAAACGAAAAAAAAAATCGGCCTCTCCATACAAATTGTCCAATCACGTTTATCATTTTGTATGGTGAGGCTGATTTTTTTTTTTCGTTTCCTGAAAAAAAAAATTTGTGGAAGGTTGTTCAGTTTCGTCTACTGGGCAAGCCCTTAAAGTTTGTGGAGGGCTGTCCCTTACACCTTTTATACAATACTCACCTCGGGATCATAGCCATGGACATGAGCCACTCCTGTCTAGTCTCCTCATCGACTTCATTCTTCATGATCATGTCCTTGATGAGCTCCACAGAACCGGGGCTTGCGATGTACGGTAACGCGTCTAAGATATGCTTGCTGAAAACAAAAAAATAGTAAGATAGACACAGTTATAACACACAGGTCACAGGTACACTAACTATGAACACTTACGTAGCCGTCTTGCATATGGAAGGCGCGCGTGCCAACAGTTGCGAGAGCGCGGGGTAGTGTAGCGGTCTGGCAGAGCGCACCAGGCGGCCCCATAGGCCTACTGTTGAACCGCTGTCCATGTTTTCGTCTACGTTCAGGGAATTGTGGTCTGTTGTTGTGTCTTTTACCCTGTAAATAATCACATAAAACTTTCAAAATGAACCTATTGGTTATGCTGAAATAGTATCACATGTTATTAAGTTCGTATGAATTACGAAAACCACCCTTTGATTCCCAAAATTAAAAGTTGTTCAATTGAAACTGCTATAACGGACCAATGGTCCATTATTTAAAATCTTTAAAGGATCTATTACACTGCGCTGCATATCGCGAAGAAATTTTGGCAAAATTGAAGAACTCAGAGATGAGTAAAATTGAAGAACTGGATTCTGATTAAACTTTTTTCGTTCACAGTTCATAAATAAATTAAATTTCTCGTAAATTAATTAATGTTTAAAAATTTCTTTCCTCGATTTGACAGTAAATCGTGGCGTCACAAAATGGCGGGCGATCCTATTCTTATTTGGAACGTTGTACATTGATTTTTTTATTGTTATACCTGCATTATTTTAGTAAGGCTTTAGACTGTACTTAAATTCATAAATACATGATACTCACATGCACAGCAGTTTGAGGACATCTCTAGCCGACTTGAGTCCACCAGTGTCATCTCCTACGTATACTAAGTGATGGTGTAGCAAATTGGCCCGACGTGGTATCACTGCCCAGGCTGGAACAATAAGGTTTTCATTCATTGGTGCGGTAAAATCTAACCAAGTAAGAACGAATAACCCCTCTGATATTTATTTTCGTCGAAAGCCATGATCAGAATAAGTTGCTCCTCTTCATAAAGTATTCAATTAATTTACTTGATTCTTTTTCTTCTTCTCGAGTCGATGATTACTGGTGGTGGATACTTTGAGGGAAAGGTAAACTATGCCACGTTTACAGCGGCGTTAGTAGCGTTTTAGGTCCCCCAAAGTGCAGATAGGGACCTTTTGGGCACTCTAATACGTGGGCAATTGTCTAGTCAGAAGTACCTACCTCACTCGCTCTGGATGTTCAAGTCAAGGAATCTAAAATCCTCATATTACCAAGTTGTATTTGTAACGGCCTACTTGGGTTGGTACTTGCTAGAAGATGGGTAGTTTGGTGTTTGTTATTCTTAGATTTCCATTATCTGCCTAACCTTTTCCCATGTATGTATGTTAAGATCGGTTTCCAGTCTAACCAGATACAGCTGAGTAGACAGAAATGTAATATTCTATTTTTAATGCCACTAAGCGCTTCGAGCGCTTTTTTATCTGTGCCTTGGTGAGATAGAACAACTATATCAAAATATTACATGCAGTGACTGCATATCTGAACTCCACGATCTAGTAACTGTTTTTTTTTTAATGTAGGAAATCATCCAAATACTTCTCTCGCCCTAGGGCGGAGCGGGAGGGCGTGTCAGAATTTCACTGGCTAAAACTACACCTTTTTTCCTTATCTGATTTTGCATTCCAGGTTTCCATTTAGGAAGTCAACCCATGAGTCCAGTAGGCTTAGGTCTTGCTGGGCTCCTACGGTTTTCTGATATCTCTTTTGAGGCGCGCGTGGAATGGCTACCGGACGGCCGGACGGCGGGCTAGCCATTACTCGTCATCCGCAAGCCCACGCCTACGGTGGCTGGAAAGTAACTGGGTAAAACGATACCCCTTGGTAAGACTGGTGTCATATTTTCTGGTTTCTACGCCTGATGATGACAGCCAGGACCAAGATCTTGAAGTGCCTTCTGAAGCACGAAGGAATCTCACCCTACCACTGATCTACTTCAGAAAAATTCTTACCTTTAGGCTGCGACTCGATGACCTCAGTATCGGTCTTATTGACCTCCTTCAGCAGATTTAGATCCTGGATCACAGTGGTCATCGCGCCCGAGTTCTTGCCGGAGAAGGGTTCAAACAAGTGACGCTCGCGACAACTGACCGCCTTGTATATGTGGTGGTCGACTGTTATGCGACATTTGCTTTCAGATTTTAGTACTGGCCAGGTTTGGAATTTCTGTAAAGGAATTTTACTGTTTTAAATTGCTGTGATTTAGTGCGAGGACTTAGCGTTGTAAGGCCTCCCACAAGGTGGAACGATGACCTGGTGAGGGTTGTGGGAATCCGATGGATGCGAGACGCACAGGGCCAGTCGTTATGTCGATACTTAGGGGAAGCCTATGTCCAACAGTGGACGTCTTTCGGTTGAAAGAGTTAGTAGCTTGATTTTTGTTCGGATGTGTTTTTTTTTTTTCAAAACTATGGCTGTCATAACGAATTTAACTTTAGTTCAATCTTAAATGTTCGAGCTAATTATTGTATCTTCCTGTGGACCACTAACTGCCGTGGTTCACTTTGAAATTTCTAAACCTGAAAGAGTTAGTAGCTTGATTTTTGTTCGGATGTGTGTTTTTTTTTTTTTCAAAGCTGTGGCTGTCATATCAAATTTAACATTAGTTCAATCTTAAATGTTCGAGCTAATTATTGTATCTTCATGTGGACCACTAACTGCCGTGGTTCACTTTTTGTTCGGATGTGTTTTTTTTTTCAAAACTATGGCTGCCATACTTATCGAATTTAACTTTAGTTCAATCTTAAATGTTCGAGCTAATTATTGTATCTTCCTGTGGACCACTAACTGCTGTGGTTCACTTTGAAATTTCTAAACCTGAAAGAGTTAGTAGCTTGATTTTTGTTCGGATGTGTTTTTTTTTTTCAAAACTATGGCTGTCATATCGAATTTAACTTTAGTTCAATCTTAAATGTTCGAGCTAATTATTGTATCATCTTGTGGACCACTAACTGCCGTGGTTCACTTTGAAATTTCTAAACCTACTGCAAAGGTGCCACTTAATCAGTTGGAGATACTTCAATCCGGCTCGAAGGACCAAACAATGCGACAATGCGTGATTTGTAGTTTTCATCTTAAAAGGTATACAGGGTGGCCAGAACATTGACGTCCAAAAATAAAATTTAGGTCCCTCGTATCGTGGGGTATCCGAATCACCCCCATGTATGTTCCGCGACTTTTCATAGTTTTCGAGTTATGAATTTTTTTCTGATTTTTTGAGAATGATCGACCAGACCAATCTAAAAGTTTTTTTTAAAAAAAAGTACATGATTTTGTCGAAATTTTTTTTTGAAACTGAATCTTCATGAGTAGTACTTTTATGCATAAAATAATCAGCTTCGTAACTGTGATGGAAATTATGAAAAAGTTGGTCTAAAGTGAAAAATTTACGTTCGTGAAATTATGACTTAGCTTTTCAACTTTAAATAAAAAATTTAAACAGGAGACTTTATGGTTTCTAAGTAAGCTTCAAGAATGCGCCAGACTCTCAACTTTCGGAATCATAAAAAAAATAGCATTTAATGGGGCTACTTTGGCTTAAATCGGCCTTCAAAAACTGCGAGGTAGAAAATTCTTAAAATTTGCCATCTGACGAATACTTTGCTAACCAAAAATGACTGCAAGAAAAGCTAAGATTCAAAAACTTCGCGCGATCTTTTCTCGTGCACCATGGGTTGTAAACGAAAGCGCTACTCTTTTACCTGCAATAACAATGGGCTGACAGGATAAGAGACCGAATTATTGCTATCTCTCTCACTCTCGGTTGTTTTTATAAATTAACCTTAGGAACGAGAAAATAGGCAAAAATAAAATCGTCATATGGCTTTTTTTTATGGTGGGAAAAAATCATGCCTTGACATCCCCCGCCTTTGGGCGGAGCGGGAGATAGTGTCAGACTCTTACTGACTAAAAGACCCACCCCGTTCCTTCTAGCTTTCATACCGGGGCTCGAGCGCCCTTTCGGATAACCCTGGCCCCAGTAGGCTTCGACCCCGCTGGGTCCCTGCTGTTGCTGACAACTCCTTGAGGCGCGCGGGAACAGTGCGCGCCGTCGACGACTTGGGCTTGGTCCGGACAGTTACCGGACGGCCGGACAGTGAGCTACCCATTGCTCACTGTCCGCAAGCCCACGCCTACGTTGGCCGGAAATCGGGATCAGAATCCCGGCGGCGGCGGCGGCGATAACGCCGTTGCCTGATGCGTTCGGCCTCCTCCTTTGCGAGCATTACTGCTTCGCAGAAGTCGGCGACCGCCTGCCACTCCTCCTCGCTTCGGACCATGGCCTCAACCAAGGCCCGGCGCGAGAGATCTCCGCCGCCGATCGCCCACACGAGGGCACGGCGATGCTCCGCCCAAGCAGGGCACACCTCGATTGTGTGCTCCACCGTGTCCTCCGGGCGTTCCGCACAGTGGCGACACCCGGGCGTCATCCCATGTCACGTCACCTCCGCATGAATCCCGTGCAGGAAACTCTCGAACGAACCATGTCCGGTGAGTACCTGCGTCATGCGGAAGGTAAGGACGCCGTGAGGTCTTTCCAGCCACGCCTCAAAGAGGGGACTTACCGATCATCATATGGCTAATTTTAAGAATTTTCTACCTCACAGTTTTTGAAGGCCGATTTAAGCCAAAGTAGCCCCATTAAGTGCTATTTTTTTTTTATGATTCTGAAAACTGAGAGTCTGGCGCATTCTTGAAGCCTACTTAGGAACCATGAAGTCTCCTGTTTAAATTTTTTATTTAAAGTTGAAAAGCTAAGTCATAATTTCACGAACGTAAATTTTTCACTTTAGACCAACTTTTTCATAATTTCCATCACAGTTACGAAGCTGATTATTTTATGCATAAAAGTACTACTCATGAAGATTCAGTTGCAAAAAAAAAAATCTCGACAAAGCCATGTACTTTTTTAAAAAAAAATTTTTAGATTGGTCTGGTCGATCATTCTCAAAAAATCAGAAAAAAAATCATAACTCGAAAACTATGAAAAGTCGCGGAACATACATGGGGGTGATTCGGATACCCCACGATACGAGGGACCTAAATTTTATTTTTGGACGTCAATGTTCTGGCCACCCTGTATAATGATAAAAAAGTAAGAATTAATAAATACTTACACTCTGAAAGTCATATCTGACAGTCTGCAGTATAGACATGTATTTGTACCTATTGGTACACTGCGACAGGTCCCGCGTCTTCACCAGTATGAGGCTCGTGTTCTCCTGGCCGCGCACTGTGTAGTCCACGTTGCAGGTGCCATGTATGTCTTGCTGTGGGGACAAATGTGAGATTATTGACCACCGTAGGCGCGGTTTGCGGACGACGAGTAATAGGTAGCTCGCTGTTCGGCCTTCTGGTAAGAAGCAAGCTCGAGATAACTGCGAGTCATACACGCGCACCTCAAAGAGATGTCAGCAAAATTGAAGGAACCCAGTAGGGTATACGCCTGTTAGGGCTGCGGGAACGTTTCAAAGAGTGACTGTTGCTCTAGAACGTATAAGGCAACTGAAGAACACATGTGGACTTTTAATCAGAAAGGGCTCGCTCTACACTAGAGCGGAAGAAGTAATTATTTTTTAAGGAGGACAAGGGATATATTAGTTATATTATATTATTATTATACAGGGTTATTTGTAAAACAACCAACCTTCAAGATTTCATTGTTCTATCTAAAACATTTCAACTCTGTATTTTGCTGTATCTCCTTACGGTTCCCACGCAATGTTCTCGTTATAATAGTAAGCAGGATTCCGAAACATTGTCATAACACTTAGCTAGTATTCACACCATTTCCGTGTACTCGACATTAGAATAATCCACAAACACTTTTTTTTTTGGAGGATGGGGTAGTTATGTCAGACTTTTACCAACTAAAATCCAACTGTCCTTCAGATGCTCTTTCTTTTCTAGGGTCTGATACACTCTTTCAAATCTGCTCACAGATATTTCATTAGAACATAGGGTATACTAAGCAATAAAAACTTCATACCTCAATTCCCTTGAAGTTAATATCAAATCTCTTCATGGAGTTCTGATAGAGTGCTAGGATGGCTCTCTTGAAGTTGAGCACCCAGTCTTCTTCCTCCGGTTCCGGGCATACCTCTGATATAATGCCATCGTGGAATGCAAATCTGAAAAAGATATGAAATAATTTTACTGAATATAAACTTGGTTCAATCAAATACCAATATTAGATAGATTCTTGTGGGTGTCAATAGATATCTTTGACCATTACAGAATTGTTATCATTAAGTATTTTGCATAAAGCAGATTTTTGGCAAATATTAACCCCCCCCCCTTTTTTATGGTGGGAAAAAATCATGCATTGACATCCCCCGCTCTTGGGCGGAGCGGGAGATAGTGTCAGACTCTTACTGACTAAAAGACCCACCCCGTTCCTTCTAGCCTTCATACCGGGGCTCGAGAGCCCTTTCGGATAACCCTGGCCCCAGTAGGCTTCGACCCGGCTGGGTCCCTGCTGTTGCTGACAACTCCTTGAGGCACGCGGGAACAGTGCGCGCCGTCGACGACTTGGGCTTGGCCCGGACAGTGAGCTACCCATTGCTCACTGTCCGCAAGCACCCCCCCCCCTCCTTGTCAGTAAGCAAAGCTTCTCCCCCATGCTTACATAAACATTTGTAGGTACATGCATTTTTATTTCTTTTTGTTATAGGTAGGTAAGTATCAAATCTATATATGGATTAAATCTCTGCATTGCATTTAGTAAGAAATGTTATTTTGATACCACAAACAGACTTACATGTTAATTTATATGTAGGTATATATTAATTTATCTTATTTTATTTTATTTTATTTTAATAAGTACAGTGACAGACTACAGACTAAGACAATTATTGATATTTGTTACAAACTCCATTTGTTTTACATTCAAAGAATGTTCTGCCTAGATTATCATATTAAGAAAATCCAAGTAATAATTTTGTACCCACCTGAGGTCAAACAAGGACACAGCATGTATGAACTTCTCTGCTCTCTCCACCGGATAGTTCTCATCTTGATCTATAAGGGTCACGTCTGTCAGCTGCAGGAAACCCTCACAAGGTGTTATGAACTGGATTTTTGCCTGGAAAAGTATACAAATATATTATGGACTGCACTAGATTTTGAGCTTTTAGTGATGAGTGTGACGAGTGACACCAAATAATATATATACACCGTTAAATTTTGATCGTTTTAATTTCTTTAAGAAAGCGTCAGCTGAGCGAGTCCAATGACCTGTAGTTAGTTTGTACGCAACGCCGACTACTACCTACAGGTCATTGAACTGGCTCTGCTGACGTTTTCTTAAAGACAATTAATTTCGTACATGCGTAAATTTCTACGAGTTTTGAAGAAAAGGTACTTTATTTTTTAATTTTATCTTTACTAATCGATAGTGTTTCATGTACCGGATCGACCCTCCACGGGATTAAAACAATCAAAATTTAGCACTGTATATGTATATATTTATTTATAATATTAAGGGAAGAAGCGCAACACAAGTATTATTAATAACTTACTAGAGCTGTTTCATTCCCATTTGTGTGTGTAACCGTTAGAGATCCAATAGACCATTTTATTTATTTATTATTATTTAATATGGGCAAGGGTATGAAGATGATGATGAATAGATTTTGAGCTGTATCTAGTTATGACACAATTTTTTTTTATTTGACAGTCATTTTGAATTGTGAATTCAAAATAATGGTATCTTCCATTAAATAAAATTCACATTGTTTTGCTTAATTTTGAAATTATTATAAGCTTGTCAAATAATATAGAAAGAAACAGAAAAAGAAATGACTGACCTCAGCTTTGACGTCTAATGTGGAGCGATTATTACTGGATCCGGCGAAGTATGTCTCCACATTGACTTTGTACTCATAGTGGTAGATTATGTCCAGCAAATACTTAAACTTTTCCGATGCTGAAAACAGGAAAAATTTTAAGTTTTATTATTTTTAACAATTTTCAAAGTAATTTTGAGGAAACTTTGTAAACATTAGTGTAGTAATTTTAACTTTTAACTTTGTCACATAAACCTTTTAAGGTTTCAGACATACATTTTTTTCACAGCACTTTTTTTAGTTTATTGAACAATAAACTAAAAAAAAAAAACAAAAAATGCATGCAAATAAGTAGGCGGCCTATCTGTAGTAAGGGGTCGCTGCCACTGATGGGCATCTACATACATAATAGGGATATTATTCCAAAAAGTACCAATTTAAAACAAAACTCACCGGCACAAGATGGTGGTCCACAGATGTATGGATCTTTCAGTGAATCTGAAAAGAAGAAGTATGTAATGCGTTATTTGCGATTTATTGGTACGAGATCGGTGCCTATAATTTTTTGCAAAAGTGCAGTATTGCCATTTGTTTACAAACAATTCACACCAACTGTCAAATTGTAAATGTCAAGATGACAGCAAGAAGACAGTTCATACGTCAGTTACGGTCCAATTTACGCAGTATTAGTTTTGTAGAACGTTGCTCACAAGTAAAAGCGATTTTTTTTTAAGTTGTTTAACTTATGCGCTGTAAATGTTGCTTTTAGATGGAAATGGTGCAAAATAGATTGATGATTTTCACCACATCGACCACGTTCCCTAGCTTTTCATGGTGTTTGTAAGCTCAGATATACCTACAGCTCTGTTAATGCCCTTTTTCCTTGCTGGAGTTCAAAATAGAAGATACGCTTTGCTAATCTCTATTCGTGCATCCTATATAGACATGGCCGCAACACCTAAGCTGATGTTTTATCAAGTAGGGTTCAATGCTCAGGACCTTGACTATCCTCAAGACCATTCTAACTAACACAATTCGATCGACGATAAATTAGATTAATCTTAGTAGTTAGAACTTCAGCTGATGCTAGCTTGTTTAATGGTGAGAGAATAGTAGATAAAGAGTTAACAGAGTATGTGCTCGGGACAAAGTGTGGGCACGTGTAGGTAAGTGATATAATTTTGTAAAACATCCTTCATTATCATGTCAGAAGTCAGTTTGTTATCGCAAGAAGCTGGTTCATTCAGTATTTATATGATGACCTGTTTGCTCATTCAGAATTTATGAATGTAAACAGAAGTATATAATTAGGTAAAAGTTGAAATATAATTTTGTAGTAGCCTACTGTCCACGGCCCCGTAGCTTCTTATACGCGTATTCGTTTGCCTGCTGTCGACGAAGCGGTAGCGACACGACTTTACAAAGACAGTAGGCCTTTTTTTTTGGTGGGAAAATCGTCAATGTCAACCCCCGCTCTTGGGCGGAGCGGGAGATAGTGTCAGACTCTTACTGATTGAAAACCCACCCTTTTCCTTTATACCGGGGCTCGAGTTGTCTTTCGAAACTAACCCTGGCCCCGGTATAGGCTTCGATCCAGCTGGGCCCCTGCTGTTGCTGACAACTCCTTGAGGCGCGCGGGAACAGTGCGCGCCGTCGAGGACTTGGGCTTGGTCCGGACGGTTGCCGGATGGTCGGACAGCGAGCTATCCATTGCTCACTGTCCGCAAGCCCGCGCCTACGGTGGCCGAAAATCGGGATCGGAATTCCGGCGGCGGCGGGAGCGCCGTTGCCTGATGCAGTCGGCCTCCTCCTTTGCGAGCATTATTGCTTCGCAGAAGTCGGCGACCGCCTGCCACTCCTCCTCGCTCCGGACCATGGCCTGAACCAAGGCCCGGCGTGAGAGGTCTCCGCCGCCGATCGCCCCCACGTGGGCACAGTGATGCTCCGCCCAAGCAGGGCACACCTCGACTGTGTGCTCCACCGTGTCCTCCGGGCAAAGACAGTAGGCCTTAGGGTTATATTTCACCGGGACACCACGGCGGCGCGACCAGTCTCCGCTAACAACAAAATGTATGCAGCTCTATAGAGAGTTACTCACTGGTGTCCGTTTGGTTGGGCAACCAATTTGGTAGCGCGACCATGGTGTCCCGGTGAAATTAACCTTAATAGATAGTCCTAAGTTTATTGTGACACAATACCTGTAGAATTGGTCAATTTTGGAGGCCGTTGTCAAACTCTTCTAAAAATCAATATAAAAATCAATGCCACTTTAATTGTAATTGTATAACTCAAGAACGGGCTTACCTATCCAAACCAAATGTTTAGGCTTTGTTCAGATTATTTAGTAGTGATGGTTTATGTGAAGTTTGGTAGGGTAGAGTAGGGTAAAGTAGGGTAGAGTAGGGTAGAGTAGTGTAGAGTAGAGTAGTGTAGAGTAGGGTAGAGTAGGGTAGAGTAGGGTAGAGTAGGGTAGAGTAGAGTATAGTCGGGTAGAGTAGGGTATAGTAGGGTGGAGTAGGGCCGAGCGGGAGCGAAGCCGCGGGGGCAAAAGCTAGTTTGTTATGAATTTTAGAGTAGCTATGAACCCTAACTTAAGAAAAACTATTAAAATAAATTACCTTGCTTACTTCGTGTAGTTTAAATCAGCCTTAAAATGTTCCCACTATTTGGGACTCAGGCCTCCTCTCTAGAAGAGGACATGGGCAGTAATCCACCACGCGGGTTTTTTTTTTATGGTGGGAAAATTCATGCATTGACATCCCCCGCCCTTGGGCGGAGCGGGAGATAGTGTCAGACTCTTACTGACTAAAAGACCCACCCCGTTCCTTCTAGCCTTCATACCGGGGCTCGAGCACCCTTTCGGATAACCCTGGCCCCAGTAGGCTTCGACCCGGCTGGGTCCCTGCTGTTGCTGACAACTCCTTGAGGCGCGCAGGAACAGTGCGCGCCGTCGACGACTTGGGCTTGGTCCGGACAGTTACAGTGAGCTACCCAATGCTCCCTGTCCGTAAGCCCGCGTCTACGTTGGCCGGAAATCGGGATCAGAATCCCGGCGGCGGCGGCGGCGATAACGCCGTTCCCTGATGCGTTCGGCCTCCTCCTTTGCGAGCATTACTGCTTCGCAGAAGTCGGCGACCGCCTGCCACTCTTCCTCGCTCCGGACCATGGCCTCAACCAAGGCCCGGCGCGAGAGGTCTCCGCCGCCGATCGCCCCCACGAGGGCACGGCGATGCTCCGCCCAAGCAGGGCACACCTCGACTGTGTGCTCCACCGTGTCCTCCGGGCGTTCCGCACAGTGGCGACACCCGGGCGTCACTCCCGCATGAATCCCGTGCAGGAAACTCCCGAACGAACCATGTCCGGTGAGTACCTGCGTCATGCGGAAGGTAAGGACGCCGTGAGGTCTTTCCAGCCACGCCTCAAAGAGGGGACTTACCGCCCTAGTACGGGTTGGTGGATGTCAAATGTCATTTTTTATTTCTTCACCGTTTTGAGAGCTGTAGTGATAAAATTAATTACACAAAGAAATAGCGCCTGGCTGGGATTGAACTCACAACCTACTACTCGTAAGTCGGGGCCGTTACCACTGTTGTAGTTGTAGTTTTAATTTAATTCGTCGTAAAAATCTTGCCACTTTTCAAAGGGTTCAATTTTTTTTTTTTTTTTTTATTCGACATGAGTGGGAAATCCTCATGGACGGCCAGGCTGCCTCACAAACGAGCCAGTCTGGCCAGTGTCAGACTCCTACTGACTAAAACCACACTCCTGCCTTACATTTAAACCACAGACATGACGTCCGTGCTCTTGTTTATTAGTTCTACATTGTTTGCTGCTGGGCAACTCCAACCAAGGGTTCAAATTCGGGAAAGTAACCTGGATTTATAAAATCAATGCAGGTAGATAAGTCTCAAATCGCCATCCCGCCTTGAGCCAGCGCGATATGTTTAAGACAATTCATGCTTTTGTTATCAGTTTATCACTGTAGGTATGTGAAAAACCTTTGCTGACCCCTGTGATAGTAATTGGATGGCATGATTGAGCATTGAAGCTAGTAATAAATCTGGTTATCTATCAGCCCACCAGACACATTACGTACTGTATTCTAAGCGATAAGGTGGGTTGTGGGAAGATCGGCATTGGGGTAAGAACGTATAAATCATATACCACTTATTTAGCTTTATTTTTAATGCCAGTTACTTTGCAGAGCAAGGTGGAACATAATGCAGCAGCATTAAAAATAAAGCTAAATAAGTGGTATACGTTATATTTATACGGTCTTACCCCAATGCCGATCTTACCCCAACGCACTTTATCGTTTCAGGGGTGGACCGTGAATTTGTGGGGTCCTGGGTTTACAGTCTTGGGGGACTTGTCAAAATTTCTCTAAAAAATTTTTTATCTATTTAGCGCAAAATGGGCCTTAAGTATTTTTCTTCAACAGTGATCGATAGTAGATGTGGACTTTGGTATAGTTTTAGTCGAGAGAGTTTTCACTCCCCAGCACTTCTATATAATTGGCTGAGCTACCAAAACTTATTTTGGGATGGAAAATTGTTTAATAACTTCTCCCTGCCCAGTCCCGTCAGCCCTCTCCAGGCCAGTTTTAAGTTCTGGGGCCAGGGTTATCCGAAAGGGCGCTCGAGCCCCGGTAAGAAGGCTAGAAGGAACGGGGTGGGTCTTTTAGTCAGTAAGAGTCTGACACTATCTCCCGCTCCGCCCAAGGGCGGGGGAGGTCAATGCATGATTTTTTCCCACCATAAAAAAAAAGGCCAGTTTTAAGTTTACACTCATTCTTTCGAATATTCGTAGCCCAGATATCCTGCTTTACAGGCTTAGTTTTTCTTTTAATCATAATTTTACAAAAACAGAAAACAATGCCAAAAGAGAGCGAGTGACCAGAGATTTAAAATTTTAGCATTTAGCACTAGACCTGCTAAAGTACCTAGATTTTGATAAACCTCTTTTGGTGATGTTCATCTTAGGCAGACCGGCAAAATAAGCGACATTAATAACAACCTCATGCCATATATCCACTGCCAGCACTGTGTGGGTCTATCTATATCTATGGTGAGGGCCCTCCAATCCACGGGGACCTGGGCTGGAGCCTAAAATGCAATTATTATTATTTATTATATTCTTTAATGTAAACCACATAAACAAAAATACAGGACAAACATTTTTTTAAATAAGTGTACTATGGGCGGTCTTATCGCACAGGGCAATCTCTTACAGACAACCATTGGATGGACTGAAAGAAAGGAGATCCTTATGTACATTTATAGGTCCGGCTCTGCCCTTCTAGATACCTACTTATCAAGACCCTCTTCTATAATCTGCTTAAACCCTAAGAAAACACTAGACTCAAGAAGATTAGGCCACTTTAATAAATAGTCACTTTAGCGACGAAAGTTGACGTAAAATGTATTAGGAGCGCGCCCTATGTTTTTTGCCGTTATATATAGAACATCATAAATTAAGGGATGATGGGCACAGATTTAGTCGGGTTGATAAATAGTGAATTCTTCAGCCCCGCTGTCATATGAATTTGTTTTTGCGCAGCAACCTATCCTACTACCTCGTGTAGTTTACTCGTATACTTACTTAAACGAGTATATAAATAAAAAAATCAATGCCACTTTTCGTTGTAATTTTATAACTCAAGAACGGGCTCACCTGTCCAAACCTAATGTTTAGGCTTTGTTCGGACTATTTAGTAGATGGTTTATGTGAAGTTTGGTAGGGTAGAATAGGGTATAGTAGGGTAGAGTAGGGTAGAGTAGGGTAGAGTAGGGTAGAGTAGGGTAGAGTAGGGTAGAGTAGGGTAGAGTAGGGTAGAGTAGGGTAGAGTAGGGTAGAGTAGGGTAGAGTAGGGTAGAGTAGGGTAGAGTAGGGTAGAGTAGGGTAGAGTAGGGTAGAGTAGTGTAAAGTAGGGTAGAGAAGGATAGGGTAGAGAAGGATAGGGTAGAGAAGGATAGGGTAGAATAGGGTAGAGTAGGGTAGAGTAGGGTAGAGTAGGGTAGAGTAGGGTAGAGTAGGGTAGAGTAGGGTAGAGTAGAGTAGAGTAGAGTAGAGTAGGGTAGAGTAGGGTAGAGTAGGGTAGAATTAGATAGAGTACGGTAGGGTAGGGTAGAGTAGGGTATAGTAGGGTGGAGTAGGGAAGAGCGGGAGCGAAGCCGCGCGGGCAAAAGCTAGTATAATTATAAAAGTGTAAAAAGGATATAGCATGTCAGTAGCTGAAAGAAAAACTGCTGAAGATGTTATGAATTGTTGTCGACAATAACATACACGTATAAAATGCATTTTGAGTCTATCTCAATATCAAACTTTCTTAATATCAATGTATATTGTTATGAATAAATGAAATGAAACCATACGTTTGCTATTGAGAGAGACTCAGGATAGCAGAAGTTTAAACCTTAGTGGTTTATGGTTGCTATTTAATATAGATAATCCAGCATTCTTTTGTATATCAAAAAGATAAATTTATAAAAAAGCTATCTTTTTCTAGAAATATTTGTTTTTTAAATCTTTTATAAATTTCGGGACTTTTGGTCACAGTAAGATCATGCCAGCCCCAACGTAACCTAATACAAGTAAAGCTACCTTGTAAAATTTGTTCTTGATTTTTTATTTACCGTGACCACAAAGACAAAGGATTGTATGAGCGGACGATTTCTGCACCTAGTCGAAACAAGAAATCATTCATTCAAAATAGCAGCTAAGAATTGGCAGTTTATGAACGACCGAATTAAAAAATAGAAAGGATTTCCTTAATCGATTATCCGAAACGGATCCTCGTTCCTAGTGTTTTAATTAGACAAAATACAATGTACAACTTAGGGGTCTTTAAGTCAAGAGTGAATAGGTTACTTCTAGGCAAGCGTGCTCCATCGTCGACCACATGATCGCTTACCATCAGGTGCGATGGTGGTCAAACGCGAGCCTATCAATAATAATAAAAAAAAACCTAATTAAAAGAAGAAACATTTACTCCATGATATATTGCTCACTGACAGGGGTGGCCAGCTTGATTCGATCTACGACCTACTAATTAGGTTCTATCAAAGACACTTCCGCTTGACCACCGCTAAGTTCATTTTTGCTTGTACGCGAAACGAAAACTTCAAAGGGTTTGGTTTGGCGCCGCGCGCTGCAGGATTCAAGCGAAAATTTTGGCAGAAATGACCGCCATGGTACATACTCGTATTAATAGCCAGATTCTGTGAAACTACCAAACAATATGAATAAACAAAAAAGCCAGCAAATTCAATAATTCAACACTTCGAAAAAGTTCAATATGGTAAACTAAAACCAGACAACAAGATGAAAGAACGAGCGAAGCAAGCGTATTAGCCACGTAACGTTTCTTTGATTCTTTTATGACAAATAAGAAGCTAAGGGTAGACTTAAAGAATGTAGTAGTACCGAATAGTTACCTAATGGCTAATTGTCTGCCGCCTCGCGTATTAAAAGTTATTCGCTACTGCTTGCCAAGATCCGTTCTAAGGCAGCAAGCCCTGGCTTGCTTGCTCTGGGCAAGCGAGTATTTGCCCAGAGCGGCAAAAAATGAGGGGCGGCAAAATTGACGTATTCCAATTCTTCCAACCTAGCCATTAGCCAGCCACACCCAAGTTGGCAGATTGAGAATATTATGTGCCACCTTCCAACTACTTCAGGTTGGATAGTGGAAATATGACTTATATGGTTTTGTAAATGTAAAGGGCGGTGAAAATTATCTTTGCGGCTAAATCGCAAGTTCGGGCCCTGAGCAGAGGGAAACCGATCACTCGCAATCGACAGGTAGGCCATCCCTATTCGGCCTGCTCAATGACTATAGTAGTCACAGAGCAGACTAGGTCACAAAAGAAGTCAATGAGGCGATAGCCTTATCCTTCACGTTAGTAAACAACTATGGAATCGAGTGACTAATAGCTGCAGATAAGTACTATGGCCTGATGGCGGAAATTATATTGGAATATTGATAACATTGTTCGGAGAATTTCTGGCTATTTTGAAGTTTCGGCAGTTGATGTTTTCGTGGTATTTGTTGACTTGGAAATCACATGTTTTTATTAATGAGTTTTTTTCTGAAAACAATTACGGTAGCTTGATAAAAGCATTCATTTATTTACACACACTGGTTAACCAGTGTTGCTTGATCACTTAAAAAAAATACGCTTGAGTCCTACAGCGCAGCGCCAAACCAAACCCTTTAAAATTTTCGTTTCGAGTGCAAGTAAAAATAAACTCACCGGTGGTCAGGCGGGAGTGTCTTTGATGGTACCTACCCACTTACAAGATCAAATAATATTACCAAACAAAAATTCTATTTTGAAGCGTCTATCAGGAGATCGGCATAGGTCAATGACATGTGAGTCATTAACGATTTGGCAAAGCAATAATGATCTTCATTATCACCGTCGAAAAGGTAATATTTTGGTGAAAAATGATGACGTGAGATGCAAGCTGTGCAAGCAGAAACACCTAACTTCACTTCATCACCCTATCAGAACATCTTCCCCTGGACACAAACTGCAGTAGCTTATCTGGAAATCTCTTAACCAACTGTGGACTCAAGTTGGCCGTTACACAAACAGTCTCCCCATTGAGGCTTCATGGACCCAATCCAAACATGGTATCGGTGATAGAGCCGCTTCACAAGACATATG
Organism: Mythimna ferrago; assembly: GCA_910589285.2. Lineage (NCBI taxonomy): Eukaryota > Metazoa > Arthropoda > Insecta > Lepidoptera > Noctuidae > Mythimna > Mythimna ferrago. Next base: position 10,596,400 of record OU342697.1, on the reverse strand, counting down.
CGCCACCTATTACACTGCCTGTCCTGCACAACCACCTGCACCTTTCAGAATTTATACGAGGCCAATAACAGAGTTATACAGGTTACCAAATACTGGTCAGAGAAAATTTAATCCAAGTCCATCGACACGAAAAGAAGAAGAAGAAGTTAAGGATGTGTCCAAGTTTGGCGAATGCGCCACGAACGCGCCCACCACGCTGCTAGCAATTAAAAACAAAAACAAACGATTTAGAAACTTTAAAGTGATTAATATTGTTCCTAAAGCTCAAAAGTATTAGTGAAAGTGTTATCCAGTGTTGAATCGTTCCAACAAGTATGCAAATCTCAAATAAAAAACTTTGACACAAACTAGTGAAAAACGACTTTAAGTATAACATAACTAACAAATACAACATTTTCATGTGCGGAAAGTAAATCTGGAACATCGATTAAATCAGTACGTGTGGTGTTTAACTTTAAAAACGAAATGACATTAATTCATGTGTTGTGAAGCGAGTGCAAAAATGTGGAAAAAATTTTTTACTAATGAGTCAACATAACGACTTTGTTAGATTCAAAATTTGCGCAATCACAAATAGATCCCTAAATTGAAGCATATGAACAAAGAGCACGTAGTCGTCAACAATAACAGTTTTGACTTTTGAAACAGTCGCACCCTGGTTCGAACCCCGCACCGTAATCGACTTTTTGTATTTTTAAGAAATATTTTATAACGTTTATTTTCTCTAAACAAAGCAGTCTGGCAAAAATGGATTTTGAAAACGTAACTCAACGAAGAAATAAAACTACCATTAACTCACCAAATTCGTCATTCGAATCCACAAATTCTGATTTTCTTTCTAAAAGTTTATCACACTTATCTACCGGATTAAGTCACGAAGAGGTTGAAAGATTAAATGAAGAAATCAGTCAACTGAGAATGCAGTTACAGGCCGCTAACAATGAAATAGACAATTTAATCATGGAAAACAGCACTTTGAAAAAACAAACAGTTGAACAACAAAACGTCATAATCCAATTAAAAAACTTATGCAGCGAGCCACCAAGTAGTATAACAAAATACTCTAATTCGAAAAAGAAGAATAATAAGGTACATAATCTAAATTTATTGTACAAAAAGAAATTAGATATGACTTCAATCGATCTACAGAACAAATCGTACGAAGAAAGTGCAACAGATGGCGGCACCAGGTTGCCTCAGCAGAGTAACACAGATTTGCAGAAGTACGATCAAAATCAGCTAGATGGCGTTATGCTAAATCTCCGTAAACAGACAACAACAAATAAAAATCATGTACTGAATAGATGCACTAGAATCGAATCAAATCCTCAGTTAATTATATTTGGAGGACAACAATTCACAGGATTGGCTACACTTCTTGTACAATCTAGAAACAACACCAAGTACAAGAATTACCATATTTCTTCAACTACAAAACCTTACGCCACCACAGAAGAGATTCTTAAGCCTATATACAAAATAGAAGATTTGGAAAATAATTATCTAGTTATATGTGTAGGGGAAAATGATTCTAACCCTAATAAAATACTATTAGAATTAGGAGCGTTGCTAAAATCCTTTAAAAAACTTAATGTGTTAGTATTTAATGTTTTGAAAAACAAATATTTGAATTATAAATTGTTAAATAACAACCTAAAAATGTTATGTAGCAACTTTAAAAATTGTTCATTTGTGAATATAAAAGGCAATTATCTTTACAAGAAGGACTCCTATTTGTCAGAGGTATGTAAAAAAATAAACTTTAATATTGACTCAGATTACTATGACAGGACATTTTTATGTTTTAAAAATATTAAATTATTAATGAATACAGTGAAGGCTAAAACAGAATGCACAAATATTCTTAAGAAAGGCACTATTCCCTTCTACTTCCAGCGTAATAAGAATAAGTATTCAAGGGATAATTCTAAAAATATTGACAACACCCCTTCGGGTAAGCAGGTAATGATAAACACCGACACCCACAAGAAGGGAACCATTCCATATTATTTTAAAAAAAATTACACCGTGTTCGACTACGCAATCGGACCAAGAGTTACCTTTGCCAACACAGAAATGTTTTCGTCCCTAATGTGGATTTTAATTTTAGAATATTTCACCAGAATATTGCTGGCGCGATAAACAAATCTGAAGAATTAACATTTGCAATCCATGAGCTATCGCAGCAAGGGTCGAAAATAAACGTAGTGTGTCTAACTGAAACGTTTATCAAAAAAGGTACAGAAATGCTTTTAAAAATTCCTGGGTACATAGTAGTAGCATCATACTCACGTGACAAAAAACGAGGAGGGGTATGTATACTGCTTAATAATAATATGAAATATAAAAAATTAAATAATATTAATGACTTGACATGTAATTATAATTTTGAATGTTGTGGCGTAGAAATAAATAATATTATTATCGTTTGCTTATATAGGACTCCAAATAGTAATCCTCAAGTATTTCTCGAAAATCTAGAACAGTTGCTAGTGAGATTGACGAGAAAGCGTAAAAAAATTATTTTATGCGGTGATTGGAACCTAGACATATTAAAGTCGACCAAAAGCTGTGAAAATCTAAAAAGCATTTTGAAAAATTTTAATATTGAATTGCATATTAAAACGCCCACAAGACAACTGTCATGTATAGATCAGATAGCAAGTAACATCAAGCAAACTAAAGCGGAGGTACATCATCTTGCCTTGTCCGATCATGAAACAGGACAGACGCTTTCGATAAGGACTAATGAAACGTACAAAACACGCAGTTGGTATGAGGAGGTCAGAGACTTTAGTCAAGAAAACATGGACAAGTTCTATAGTTACTTATCATCTCTATCTTTTTCAAGCGTGTACGAAAAAAATGGTTTTCAGGAAGCGTTTGCAGAATTTCACGGTCTAATTAAATTATTTTTTGACTTGTGCTTTCCAAAATACTCAAAAAAGAGGTCATATTGTAAAGGGAACCACAAATGGTTGACAAAAGGCATAAAAAAATCTTGCATAAAAAAAAGGCATCTTTATCTTAGTCAACAACACAGTAAAACTAAGAAACTAAAACTAAACAAAAAGTATAAAACATATAGTGGCATTCTCAAAAAATGTATATATAAATCTAGACAACTACAAAGTAAGAAGTACATTGATAATAATAAAAATAAGTGTAAAGCCACATGGGCGGTAATTAATGAAAATATTAATGACTCGAACTTTAAGACGCAAATTGACAAAATAACTAAAGATAATCGGACAATACAAGACCCTAAGGAAATAAGTGACATGTTTAATCAATTTTATATACAATCGACAAATAATAATAATTTTAAATACAATACTGACGAGATAAATAAGACTATCGATGGGAATAATGAACATACCATATTTCTTAAACCAACTGATGCTACTGAAGTATTTGGTGTTATAAAAAATCTTAAAAATACAAATGCAGTAGGACAGGATGAGATAACAACAAAGGCAATTAAATTATGCGCTTCATGTATTTGCCAACCACTAAGTTATTTGATAAACTTTTCTTTTGAAGAAGGTGCATTCCCAGAGATTTTAAAAAAATCAATTGTAAAGCCACTTTTTAAAAAAGGTAATACATCTGACATGAAAAACTATAGGCCAGTGACGCTGTTACCAATCATGTCAAAAATCTTAGAAAAAATCATGCTAAAAAGGTTACAGGAATTTACGATCGCTCATTGTGTACTTAAAGACGAACAATTTGGGTTCAGGAAAAACAGTAGTACATCATTAGCGTGTTTCAATTTGTTGAAAAATGTCACCCAGGCAATAAATGAAGGCATGCCTGTAGCGGCAATCTTCTTAGACATGACCAAGGCGTTCGATTTTGTGGACCATGAATTGCTCTTACACAAGCTTGAAAAATATGGAATAAGAGGAAAAGCGAACGACTGGTTGAGAAATTATTTAAAAAACCGCCAACAATGTGTGGAAATTTCCAGAATTGATAATGGCAAAAAGGTGTCGTATAGAAGTGACTTTAAGGCAAATAATTTCGGAGTACCACAGGGCAGTGTATTGGGGCCTTTTTTGTTCCTCCTCTACATCAATGACCTCCCAAATGTCACTAGCCATACAGTAATTTTATTTGCTGATGACACGACCCTTGTAGTGAAGTGTGAAAGAGGAGACACCTATGAGAATGAGATTAATGAAGCCATAAAAAATATAATACGCTGGTTGAACACCAATAACCTACAAATTAATATGGATAAAACGAAAATGGTCCAATTTCAAACCTACAGGAGGAACCCATTACCACTAAATATTAAATATAATGATACTACGGTCGAACAAGTAGTAAGTACTACATTTCTTGGCATACAGTTGGATCAAAATTGCGACTGGAAAAAGCATGTCGAGTATGTTTGTGACAAACTGGACCGATTTGTCTATGCACTAAGACGATTAAGAGCCACGGTTTCAAATGAAGCGGCTCTTAGTGCATATCATGGTTACGTTTCCTCAGTACTTTCATACGGTCTCTTGTTGTGGGGTAATTCGGTGGATGTCAATAAAGCATTTATTATACAAAAAAAATGTGTGCGGGCAATCTGTGGAGCTTGGTATATGGATAGCTGTAAGCCACTGTTTAAAAAGTACAACATTTTACCATTAGCATGCATGTATGTTAAAGAATTATGTCTATTTGTACGACAACATCCTGAATATTTTATTAAACATAGAGATGTAACCAAAAGGAATGTTTCCTCTAGGGATAAGCATAGGCTCTGCTTGCCGCAAGGCAAACTTGATTTATACAAAAGAAATTCGTTTTTAATGGCTATTAAGGTGTATAATAAATTACCAAATGCCTTAAAAGAACTACCGTTGCCTATGTTTAAAAACAAGTTAATCCACTGGCTGAAAGAAAAATGTTTTTACAGTGTTAATGAATTTATGTTACATAACGAACGCAAGGAAAGAAAATAATGTCAATTTTGGTTTATATTTTTATTTTTAAATTGACATTCAATATTTTAGTTATTCTGACATTATTATTCTGACAATTTTATTCTGGTTTTGACATTTTAACATTATTGTTGGATATCTCAATCTTTGTATGATGTCTAAAATAATGACAATTTTGGTTTATATTTATATTTTTAAATTGACATTCAATATTTTAGTTATTCTGACATTATTATTCTGACAATTTTATTCTGGTTTTGACATTTTAATATTATTGATGGATATCTCAATCTTTGTATGATGTCTAAAATAATGTCAATTTTGGTTTATATTTTTATTTTTAAATTGACATTCCATGTTTTAATTATTCTGACATTATTATTCTGATTTTGACATTTTAATATTATTGATGGATATCGCAATCTTAGTATAAGCAATATCTGACATTTTTAATTAAATTAATAAATATTTATTTAATCAGACATTTTTAACAATTAAAGTGATTCAATAACTAAAGAGATATTATGTTTGACATTTATAATTAAATTGTATGTACTTAATCTGAAATTAAATATTTGCACACCACATATAATGGTAGAATGTAAAGGGGCCTTAATATTAATGTTATGATCATACTACTTTGTATACCTACATTCTGGCAAATAAATTATTATTATTATTATTATTATTATTATTATTAGCGATGCGCACGCGAATCGCTCGTCCACTGCACGCGTGCAAATGTTTGGTGGCGCAACTGACACAAGGTTTACACAGTGGGCGCGCGCAGCGTAAGTTCTAGGCCATTGCTACACTTGACGGAAATCCCGAAGATTGGCGACGGAATTTCCGTCAAGTGTAGCGCTGGCCGATTATAGATTTACCGACCGCCGATTTATTTTCCGCGTAGTATGCTCGCTATTTGTAAATATGCGATAACATGCGCCGGCGCTCCGTCGTCGCGGTAGATCCGTGACGAAATTTCCGTCAAGTGTATCGCCGGCCCTAAGGTAACTAGCGGCGTATTCGTGGTGTATTCGCCAGATGTGTACACACCCTAAGATATTTCATTTTACACACAAGATGGATGGGAGATGCACAGGACCCGAAATATGCCACAGGCCTAGTCTAGTAGTAGACGTCTGTCGTCTGAAATAATGATGATGATACAAAAAGTGTTTTTTTTTTGCTAACCAGAGTTACGGGTTCCAATCATAGGTAACCAAATGTGCTCAACAAACCTACAAGCTTTATCAAACCGTTTGGAGAACTGACAGCAGAATCAACATTCAGTTGTTAAAATATATAAATGTGTAACAGGCGCCAACGGAACTGTGGCTAACAGATCAATTTAGTTATTAATCTCATGGACACCGGCTGACAAACGTGATACATCCCAATTTCAAAGTGAAATCTCTTGATGTAGAAATGTTTACGTCGCTGTTAGGTTAGGAACTTATGCACTAAATAAAAAAGAAAGAATAATGTTTATTTGAGACACGCCGGTGACAAACAACAAAATAAAATAAAAAACCGGCCAAGTGCGAGTCGGACTCGCCCATGAAGGGTTCCGTAGCAGCAAGTAACATAATATAAAAGTTCTTGTAGTTCGTTGTAACTTTGATTGATGTTTTAATAATAATGTATTTTTTTCGATTTATGACGTATTAAAAAAAAACTACTTACTAGATCTCGTTCAAACCAATTTTCGTTGGCGGTTTGCATGGTAATGTACTTACATCATATATTTTTTTTAGTTTTATCATTCCCTTATTTTAGAAGTTACAGGAGGGACACACACATTTTACCACTTTGGAAGCGTCTCTCGCGCAAACTATTCAGTTTAGAAAAAAATGATATTAGAAACCTCAATATCATTTTTGAAGACCTATCTACAGATACCCTACACGTATGGGTTTGACGAAAAAAAAAATTTTTGAGTTTCAGTTCTATGTATGGGGACCCCGAAAATTTATAGTTTTTTTTTCTATTTTTGTATAAAAAACTTAATGCGGTTTACAGAATACATCTACTCACTAAGTTTCATCATTATAGCTCTTATAGTTTCGGAAAAAAGTGGCTGTGACATACGGACGGACAGACAGACAGTCATGACGAATCTATAAGGGTTCCGTTTTTTGCCATTTGGCTACGGAACCCTACAAATGATAACTAGTACCGAAATGTTAATTAAGAACGTAGGTACCCTGGTTTTCTGTTTGCTTTATTGCAATATAGTCTATTTTGTGCTCAGAAAGATTAGTATATTAAATACTTTTGCTTATAATTGGTATATTAAATATAAATTTTCAGCGAGCACTACACTGCGCACACGTGTGCCACTGCCGATCTGAGAGCGTTGGTCTCCATACATTTTATATGGAAACTAAAACGTGTAGAGCTACACCAGACCACGCCACGCGATGTCACGCGACGTCGTCGTTCTACGTGTACATCAGCAGGCGTGGTCCACGTGTGCCGTGTGCGACCATCTAATGTAGTTCTAGCTTAAATCGTTGATGCAAGGTATTAAACAAATCAAAGAAAACAGATGTGATGTTATTAATCAAACCGCCGCCAAAAGTCAAATTAATACCATAATCAAAATAAGTAACAATCAAGAGATTGTCTTAGTTGGCATTAAACATTTTAAGAATATGTTTAGTGGTAACAAAGTTTAACTAAAGATATGAACCATGTATTTACTGAGGCACAAAAAATACACCAAAGAAAAAATAAGGGCTCACGCTTAGGTAAGAGCCAGAGGGTACAAAATAGCCGAATGACGACCTATTCTCAGACCTAATAATAACACTATACACATAAAATTCATAAAAATCGGCCAAATACTGAGGTTTTTATTACACAGAAACTCATCAATAGAAAAACATTAATGAAAACGATCACAAATATCAAAATAATTACAATAATTTTCCTGTTGCCAAAATTATAATAGCTACGAAAAAACAAAAAAAGGAAAACGTTCAAATAAAAAAAAAGCGTAGGTTCTATGAATGTAGATACCTACCTACTTAGATAGCTATTAATGGCTATGAAGGCTTTTTCTTTTAAACAATATGAACTAACGAGTTCCTAGATGAGCGGTTAGACACTTAGGCTTTATAAACAATTATAATTATTAGCCGAGCTAAATGAATCAACTGTCTCGATTAATCGATAAATTATAATCATTCAATGCGCCAATGAAGAGTATCGTGGGTCGTAGTTTTTCGTGGGTATAAGGATCTGTGCACACCACGTTTTTCAAACGCGTCGCTGACGAATGTTTGTAGTGATACAGACGCAGCCTACAGACCTCTCGCCTCGCGTCTTAGGCGTGTTTTGATAACGTGGTGCAAAGGCCCTAAGACGTAGGCACCTAAATAAATATATTGATCACATAAGATAATGCACGACAGGTAGGATGCCTGAGTTGTAATCTCTCGTACCTTCGTATAGTATAACTCTTGTGTATACGGACAGACGATGGACTGTAACCAGGCCCTGTGTGAAACTGGCAGTTTTATTCTCTTCTTCTATTAAATAAAATAATGATAAAAAAATTAAATTATATTTAGGTATTTGAAATACTAGCTGACCCGACAGGCCACGGAGCAAGTATAAAGCGACAGACATTGTCCTGTCATAGCTATGTGAACTTGATTGATTTATTAAAACAATTTACATAATGTGAATTAATATTCGCACGTAATGTCGAAATCAAAAACATACCGATTAATTCATAGTTTTTAAATCGAGGAATATTATTATTTTTTTAGAGTAGCGTATTAAAAGCTCTTCTTTCAGGATGTTAGAGGAGGTATTATCAACTCTATGTTATTATAGGTACCATCTATTTCGATTTCTGGATATCACATAGGATAAGAAACAGAGGAAAAAATAGAATAAAAGAAGATAAAGTAGGAAATAATTATGGTAACCACGTTGCTTGCTTTCAAAAAGAAAAGATTTGAAGTATTCTAGTTCCAAAGCTTAAGGCCGAAGCGCCCGAAAAGTGCAATAAAACAGTGACTTTCCGAAGCCTACTCTTCGATAAAGGCTAAGTTTAAAGGTTTGAAAAAAATATTTGTTTATTATACATTCATGAACAACATTATCAACATTTGATTTTTTCGTGCTATTAATACTTTTGTCTAAAAAATATATTTAGCAATTTCGCAACTTTTTTGAACCTTTTTTCCTACTCCTTCGAAACGGCTTGGATCTTTAGAAACATTTTTACACATAAAAATTGGTGGTTAAATATTCTTCAAAGTGAACATAGCATATGTAAATCAATCAATATTTCGCAAAGAAAATGGATTTAAAGGTCAGCCGCGCGCTTTCCGGGCGCTGCTGGCCGCAAATAAATGCACAGATATGCGTACTGCCGCCTAGGGGGGAGCGAGAGTTGCGTCCATTTAATTTCGGCCAGATATAAGCCTATAAGCCTTAAAGATCATGAATAAAACCTAGCTAGCTTCTGCTATCCAGGGCACGATCTAGCTATTTAGCCGCTCCGGTCAAAGATAATTTTCGCCGCCCTTTACATACACATATAAAGTCATGAGTCTTAAGTCTTAAATATTTCCACTATCCAACCTGAAGTAGGTTGGAAGGTGACTCATTAAATTCTCAACCAACCAACTTGGATGTGGATGGCTAATGGCTAGTTTAGTAAATTTTGCCGCTCTGGGCAAATGCCCGGCTTGCCCCCCCCCCCCCCCTACAACCGTCTGATAAAAAATTACCCCAAGGAAAAAAAAAAAAAGTATCTTATGCCAAGACATGGTCTACCCATGTACCCATTTATCCATTTGAACCATATGGAAAGATACGTTTCGAGCTAACATTGTAATTAGATCACCTGGACTCTGTGCACAACTACGAGTACATGCACGAGTGAAATGTGATTCCAATATGTGATTTGTTTTTGTATGATTTGTACAACGCATAAAAGCACACGAAGGCATTTTGATTACCTTTATCCCAAACAAAAAATGATATTTTGCGTTACACGCCCACTTACGTGATTGAGTGAAATTAAGCCATGGGGGCTTGATTTCAGCGGTTCACGCGCTAGAGGCGAGTCACCTATCTTCCGCTGTTTTGATTTAATCTAAGATTTGAACGTGAAGGAGTAACGAGACATACTCATCATACTCGGCACACATTCATTCACGCATAGTTGCCAGGCGCCCGGATAAAGTCAGGTTTTTTAGTTGTGTGTCCGTCCAAATTTGACCATTTTTGGCTTTTGTTAGTCTTTTTAAATTTGAACATTTTGTTTAGAATTGTCATTTGTGTTTTGCCTAAACTTGTCTCGCTAGCACAAGCAGATTGGACATGCAATAGTCTAGCAATAATATCATTTAATTTGACTGTTTTTACATTAGAATTTAAAAAGATTTTGTGATTTTTATTGTTATTATAAAAAGTTAGACTAAAAACAAAATGGCGGTGTTTTGATCAAATTTCCGACTAAATAGGATAGTCTGTCTGACTTTTCAGTTCCAGGGCCTGGCAACCCTATACACGCATATAATATTGATCTGTTTTTTTTTTAATATCCTAATCAATATCAATTGTTACCTATTCAAAGTTCAAAATTCTAATCCTACGTTCGAGTTCACTTTATTAGATTAGAAAAAGGCATTAAAATACCAACTTTATTGATATTTGCACAACTACTTAATTTCCAACTTTCAATATTAGCTTAATGTAAAAAGTTTTTATTAAAAATTTAAAGACTTATTGTTATCGAATTAAACGAATATTTTTGATTGCGTTGGTGAGGTTTCATTAATAAATTAACTTGCATGCATGGGCGAGCTTTTGAGGGTTGCGGGGTCAGACTTTTACAAACAAAAACCCTAGAACGCAAAGGGCAAAGGAGGGAAGTATTTGCCCTTTGCGTTCTACCGCCACGGTAACATTATCAGTCTTATGGACAGTTATACACATAAAAGAGTACTAGCAACTGGTCCCAGTTTCGCTCAGGTGTTAAAAAGTCTATTGGTTAAAAACGTATGGAAGTCGGTTCAATAGTTTTTGAGTTAATTGCGTTTATACAGATGGACTGATGCGTAATTACTATAAAAGCATATAAGCACAATCAGCAGTGCCGGATTATAAGAGTTCAAACAAACACAACAAACGCAAACAGCCAGCACAGACCACACATAGACAGCGCAGCAGGTAGCAAACGCTATGAGCCCCCGCATCGGGGAGTCCTGCTTGGACCTACAAAAAGAAGCCCGGTTAGTTACCAACTGAAATGTGATGAATTCTGGGTTATCCATAAAGGCAATATAAGTAGCTGCCTATAGTGCTAATTTGAAAGAGTTTTCATTCGTTTGGAATTTGCTACAGGCCCCACACTGGCTTAATCCAGCACTCTTATAATTCGGCGTCTTATAATGTTCCCACTGCTGGGACCTTAGTTATAGTATAGGTTTGGAAAGGTAAATGAAACAACTGACACAATGCTATTCGATATATACGTAGGATACCTAATAGAGGTGCCTAGATTGTAACCGCAACCACGAAGGCCGAACTGAAAGATGTTCTTATTATCTACAATCGGACGTTTTGTCTCCGTTATTAGTCGTCCGTTACATGAGACTTGATCAGAATCTTCATAATTATGAATTTGGCTTTGTCTCATAAAAAGGGCAAAAAAATGTTGATGAATCAACGGTAAAACATTTATTTAGGAATTTGTCTTGTGTTCATCAAGTTTGGGACTAAATTATTGATTGAAAGGATTGTAATCAGTAGGTACTAAATATGTGTTAAACTTATATCACACATGGTAATGTTAACGAGATGCAAAATGTAACTTTTACTTGATAGCAATTTCACCCATATATATACCTATCTAACCTAACGCTACCAATACACTTGCTAATAAATGACAAAATCCACTTCGTAAAGCTACGAAGACATAATAATATAGTATCAGATCTATCGCTTATCCAATTCAATGATCCAATGTCAGAGTTCATTGGAGAATTATAGCCTTAGTTCCATCTAGGTCTGGATAGTGAAGGTGAAATCTCTATCTAACATAGATTACTAGTAGAATTAACTACAAGTGACTGAATATAGAATAGTTTTGTAAGTAAGCCTATAAGAATGATGTAACTTTTACGCAACGTGTTTAAGTTAAATCTGAACTGAGAATACTTGAACGACATGAAGTTTATAAAGCAAATGAAATTAATAAAGAGCGTGTTAAAGAAGACAAATTTATAGACACGTTGTAATCCATTGATGCGCATTTTGATTCCGAAAATCATTATAAGTTGATACTGTTAGTTAAAGAAGATTTTAAAGCTGACATTGATACTCTATGTAGATTGATAGAAGATATAGGTAGTAAAGTACTTACTTGGCGATCCATAGACAGTTCCTGTGATGCACAGACACAGAAAAATCACACACAAAAACATGTTGCACATTGTATCATTCCATATTCGACCGTTCCTTTCGCACTCCGAACACCAAATAACACGACACTAAGAATCTTATCTAAGGGTCAAAGTGTCGGGTCGGGACAAACAATTATTATCGAGTAAATTATCGAAGCTACGGAACTTGTGGATGTATTAATTATTACAATTTGTTGTAGAATATTGTCGAATGCAAATCGTGCGGTCGGTTGGAGGGAGACGAAAGCGGATATAAGGGATCGAGTTACCGAACGGTTGATAAGTGAATGAGTTTGGGACCCGTATGTTTTTATGATGTTTGGTTTTTGTCCTGCTTTTTTAGGGTTCCGTACTCACAGGGTAAAACGGGATCCTATTATTAAGACTCCGCTGTCTGTCTATCTGTTAGTCCGTCTATCTGTCCGTCTGCCCGTCTGTCTGTTTGTCAGTCTGTCTTTCTGTTTGTCCGTCTGTCTGTCCGTCTGTCCGTCTGTCCGTCTCTCCGTCTTTCACCAGGCTGTATCTCATCTGCAGTTAGACAGTTGAAAGACAGATTTCACAGACGATGCATTACTGTTGCCGCTATAATAAAAAATACTAAAAATAGAATAAAATAAATATTTAAGTGGGGCTTCCATACAACAAACGGATTTTTTTTTGCCGATTTTTACTACAGAACTATACGGAACCCTTCGTGCGCGAGTCCGATTCGAACTTGGCCGGTTTTTTTTTTGTATCGTTAAATAATTAGGTTCTTAGAGAAATACATTTGGTTGTCGGATCATTACGGGATTTAAACCTCATTAGGACTAACTGTCATTAGGACAAAAACAATGAACCCCAAAAACGAGGATTAGACTAAAACACGTACCTAATTACAATATTTACTGGGATTATTAATCCGTTTGCCTTAATGAAAGAGTTTTTGCTAGCATGTTGTATTATTACATGGCTCCAGTTTCTGGGATATGTATGTTGGTTAAATGCTGTGTTTTTCAACGATTCGATAATTCGATGCCTTGAAACTTGTGTTGCCTGGTCCGATTTTTTTCATTAGTTGTACGCATTATGAATGTGATTGGATTGAACTCGGAGCAGATGGATTTAGGGTTAAAAACAAAAGGAATTTGGTTTTTGAAGTTACCACCTCTAAACTCAAATTCACTAGACACCAAGACCTGAATCAATCTCTGTAAATCATCCAATGACTTCTCTTGGGCTAGGGAAAGAGAGAGGGAGTGTCAGACGAAAACCAACCTATGTCCTTCAGTTGCCCTTTGCGTTCCAGGGGGATGGTCGCTCAGTCTAAGGTTCCCGCAGCCCTAACAGGTTTCGACCCCAGTGTGAATTTGAACACATGGTGTCAATCGGTTTCACTGTTTGAAGATTTTCATATACCTAGGAACAGGAGTAAAACTAGAACTACATTAGACCGACGCATACGTGTAACACGCCTGGGCCTCAAGTCTGCTATTACAATAGTGTCAGAATGGTCTATCATTGATGTCATAATTGTCGATTTTGACAAGTTTGGTAATCTACTAATATAATGGCGTCACTTTTGACTTTCCAATGGTCAACCACTGACACTCCATTGAAAGAAGTAGCATAGAATGGTAATCTCGTACATATTGACAAATGAATATTTGACGTTTGCGGTAATCTACAGTACAATTCACGAATGATGGCGGCCGTGAAGTTAGCCTTTGCGAACGTTCGCGCATACTACACTCTTCCCACACACGCACGTCGCCATTTGTTTCCTAAAACACGTTACTGCGCAGCCTTCTGCACAAACTTCACGGCCGCCATCATTCGTGAATTGTACTGTATTAAAACTTTGACAGTTTATTTGTTTAGTATTTTACCATTAGAACTTTATTGTGCAGTTATTGGTTTTAATATGCTCGAAATTATCATTCTACCACAATTCTATTACAAGACCATTGACCGATCAATGATCGATCATTATGAATTAGCAGATTATAAACTTTTAGTAAAATGACAGTGGGATCGTGTTGGAATGACGAATTTATAAAAATAGCAGACTTGGGCCCCTGATTTGTAGGTACATAGAACGACGTCTCGTGGTGTAGTGGATCAGGTGTAGCTCTACAAGTCTATTTTCTATATGCCTACAATGTTACATGTAGACCGAAGAGCCCAGATCGGCGTATGTGCAATGTAGTTCCATCAGCAGATGAATTCTGATCATCATTATTATTATTTACGGTCTAGTTTTACTTAGGTACAACTGATTGTACTTAGTCCTGTATCGTAGATGCGTTCAGAAACATGTAAACTTGAATACACAAGACAGCCAGACCAAGAACAACTATCTGTAGGCCATACGAATATTTGTTCTGAGCGGGAATAGAAACCGCGACATGGTAGCGCTGCAGCCAATTGCTCAACCTCTGCGCTAATCGTAGCGTCAATTGTCTTTCGTGTAGGGAAAATCAATGTAAAACAGTACACATTAGTCCTATCAGGGGTGTAGCTACCGCCGTATCAGCCGTATAAATATGAGGCCCCTAGCTACAGGGGCCCCGACATGTTCCAAAATTCGTAATATGTTACCCAGATTATTAAATTTTCTTAATTATACTTTTATCACTAGTATACTTATCATAGCAATTACTAGACACTACTAGCCTCTGTCAGTAGTGTAACATCACCGTTTTCATTTCAGCAGAAGGACTTCCACTGTTGGACTCATCTCTTAGCTGCCAGTGCTTATTCAATTTCTATTTTTATTGTTACCATTATTATTTAATTTTTATTGCTTATCTTCATTGTGTTCACATAATAGAAGCAAAAAAGAAATATGTAACGATGATTAATGTAACTCAATACGATTTAAAAGAGTGTCCATGGAGTTTCTTGCACGTTCTTTTCCATAGAGACCTACTCTTTGGAACGTGCAATTTAGCTTCACTTGTTTGACTGACCGACATTTTGACAATTCAAAAGTGCCTGTAACTGGTCTATTTGAAATAAACGTTTCTGATTTCTGATTGCTGATTTCTGGACATAAGCCTCTCCCAAGCATCGCCATAATGACCGGTCTTGTGCGTCTCGTATCTACCATATTCTCGCGACTCTCTCTAAGTCATCGGTCCACCTTGTGGCCGCCTTCCAACGCTGCGATTTCCAGTTCGTGGTTGCCACTCTAGAACCTTTCAGTTCAGATTTTGTACTGGGAAACAAACTTTAAAAATATTTGATACTAGCTTTAGCCCGCAGCTTCGCCGGGTACATAAAATATAGCCTATGTTACTCAGGAATAAAGCAGCTTTTTGTCGGTGAAAAATTTTTAGCAATTGGACTACTACTTCCAGAGATTAGCTCCTATAAACAAAAAAACATACAAACAAACTTATCCTCTTTATGATATTAGTGTCGATGGGACTCTATTCAGACTAACTAGGTCACTGAGTCCTATCACTACTTTAACTACAGAAGAAACAGAATTGCACATTTAAATGAAATTGATAAAAGAAAATCAGCAGCTGTATGGAACCAGCTACTGTTCGATGATTCAGTAAATATGTCGCAATTCAAATATGTATGTGAATGAAACAATAAATATCAGCTTTTATTTAAGTTATTGAACGAGTTCAAGAACCTATGACGTGGTTTAGTGGCTTCCTTGTGATAAGGAATTATATTGAAACGATTCAAATTTTATCTAAAGTTCTATTTTTTGTGGATTTAATAATATTCTTATCTATTTGTTTCAGGTCAGCCTTGGTGAGCAATGTCATCACTTATACCTATAAATAGTACTACGACTCTAGGAATTTGAAATTGGAGTTATGGAAAAAAATAATATTATTTACAGTTGCCACAAAGTATCTTGAGCGGTTGCGCAGAAGTCAATTATTCCACATCCCTCGGATAACGCGATAGACGACACTGTTTGGCAAGATTTGTGTTAAATTTATGGGTTCAGATTACTGTTTTGCAATGTTTGTGATAATGGGCACGGCATATTGCTCAGAAAACAGATGGCCATTGGGGACGAAAGGTTCTGGAGTGGCGACCGTGTACCGTAAGACGCAGTTTGGATGTTACAGATAAAATTTTGGCGGCACAGGATAAGGACATGTGTACACTGCTGGTGTTACTCGATTTCTCGCGAGCCTTTGACTGTATTAATATTGACTTGTTCCTCTCAAAACTGAATTATTACGGATTTGACCAAAATGCGATGCGAACTGGTTCCGAAGTTACCTTACCAACCGTAAGCAGCGTGTGGAAATCCGTTTGAGCAATGGCTCATCCCTTGAGTCGTCACTCACCCCGGTTAAAAGAGGCGTTCCGCAAGGCTCTATACTGGGCCCCATAATATTTATTTTGTATTGCGCAGACATTATAAAGTCTCTGAAGCGATGTAGGTATCATGTTTACGCTGATGACGTGCAAGTATATATTTCTTTTAAGCCTAGTGACTATAGCAGCGCGTTAAAGGATCTCAACGATGATCTCGACAGTATAGCATGTTGGGCTGAGAACAATGGTTTGGTACTTAATCCGACCAAAACTAAATACT
This sequence comes from Mythimna ferrago, assembly GCA_910589285.2. Taxonomy (NCBI): domain Eukaryota; kingdom Metazoa; phylum Arthropoda; class Insecta; order Lepidoptera; family Noctuidae; genus Mythimna; species Mythimna ferrago. The sequence goes on along the minus strand of OU342697.1, from coordinate 10,579,469 downwards.
TGCTCTTCGGAACCAAGTGCCAAATCAATCTAGTACCGGCAACACTCAACGTTACTCTACTGGGTGAGACGGTCAGTCGAGTTAGTGAAGCACGTAATCTGGGACTGATTATGGACGCGGAATTGAGGTACGAAGCGCACGTGGCAACAGCGGTGCGCACTTGTTTCTATCGGTTGAAGGTTCTTTATAAAATAAGGTCTTACCTATCCGAGGAGCTGCGAATTCAACTAGTTGAGTCGCTCGTACTCTCAAATTTAAATTACGCGGACACAGTTATTGGTCCTCGACTGTTGGCAAGAACGGAACGATTGGTTCAGAGAGTGCAAAACGCCTGCGCCCGTTTCTGTTTTAAAATTCCACCAAGAACTCACGTGACACCGTTTTTAAATAAGCACTCAATCCTGAAGATGAGGTCGCGTCGTAAGCTGCACTTGGCTTGCCTACTTTTTGGAGTCATAAAGTACAAGCAATCGACCTACTTGTACGCTAAACTAAGTTGGATCGCTGGTAGAAGAGAATGCGCCAGCAGACAGTGCTCGCAGCAGCTTTCTACGCTACCTCACAAGACAGCGGCTTTTAGAGGCAGTTTTAGGTACGCCGCTTCTAAATGTTGGAACAATATTCACCCGCCAATAAGGAACATAAAATGTCTCGATACCTTCAGGACTCGATTACGGCAGTTTCTAATTGCCTCGCAAAAGGAACAAGGCATGGCTGTTTCGAACACGTCCATTATATAGCTCGTTAGCGTGTTTTTATGTTTCCGAGTCATTCTTCTTGACGTAATTTGTGCCGAATACTAAATCTGTTAAATTGTGGGTATACTTAACGCAACTTTCTGTACACACCACACTTTACACATAACACACACATAGTCTTTTTCGACAGATTCAGCTCGACGTCAGTATGCCACTACAGGGACCCAGCAGAATACCAGCGTCAGGTATATTTGCCTGACACATGCTGAGTTGGGCTCCCATTTGATGCATCCGTGAAGCACACACCGCACTATGCATTTTTTGTTTGTTTGTTTGCCACACAAAACTTTTAAGCTTTACTTTTTTTTTTGCTTTTATTACTTTTTATGTTTAATTTTTTAACGTTTTTTTTATGTAGGTATGTAATTCAATGTATCTATATCTGTGATTGTTTACATTTTCTATTTATTTATTTTTTGTTAATTTATGTGTTTAGGTTTATGTTTGTAATTTTATTGTGCTTTTTTGTATTGTGTGTTAATTTTGTTGCATCAAATAAATGTTTTATCTATCTATCTATCTATCTATCAGTTGCTGCAGAATTGTCTGACCTAGCAAATGTTGCGGGAATCTGAAGGATTATTTTTTTCTTTTTTTATGGTGGGAAAAATCATCCAATGACAACCCCCACTCTTGGGCGGAGCGGGAGATAGTGTCAGTCTCTTACTGACTAGAAGACCCACTCCGTTCTTTCTAGCCTTCATACCGGGGCTCGAGTTTCCTTTCGGATAACCCTGGCCCCAGTAGGCTTCGACCCGGCTGGGTCCTTGCTGATGCAGACAACTCCTTGAGGCGCGCGGGAACAGTGCGCGCCGTCGACGACTTGGGCTTGGTCCGGACAGTTACCGGACGGCCGGACAGCGAGCTACCCATTGCTCACTGTCCGCAAGCCCGCGCCTACGGTGGCCGGAAATCGGGATCAGAATCCCGGCGGCGGCGGCGAGAACTCCGTTGCCTGATGCGGTCGGCCTACTCCTTTGCGAGCATTACTGCTTCGCAGAAGTCGGCGACCGCGTGCCACCCCTCCTCGCTCCGGACCGAGGAGGATGCGAGACGCACAGGACTGTTCATTGTGGTGATGATTGGCTCCTCCAATCTATATCAAACAGTGGACGTCTTTCGGTTGAAATGATGATGATTACTGTTTTAATTGACAGTATACAGCTGCCACCACGGATATTGAACGCTCGGCGTCAGACTGGGGATCGCTTTGCGCATTCCATACATTGGCGAGCCAATCTTCGTTGTTGTTAGATACATGCTGCTCATTGCGCTTACAATGAACGAATCACGAGTGTCATCTATGACGCGATGCGCAGCGAGCCAATCACTGACGCTCCCCGCCCCCGCGTCTCACGTCGCACCACCTAAAGAGACCCGATTTTTGTCTTCTGCGCAACTTGAAGCCAGCGTTCAATATCCGTGGTGGCAGCTGTACTTATCTCATTAGATCTTCAAATCACACTTACAAATCAGTTTCTGCATTTATGTATGTTTCGGCATGTCTTAATTAAAGATGACAATCATGTGCATAATTACAGTATATTTTATCAAATAGGTACATTATCGTAATTACCGCAAAACAATGACGCTCTCGGAATCATCGTCATTAAGTTAATTAATGGATAATGAGGTCTTGTGTATGTGTTGGTTCGTGAGTTGCTGCCTCTAGGCTTCAAAAGAGTTTCCGTTTGTTTCTGAACTTTTGTTCAGCTTCGCTTGCTAAGTTATAGATTGTCGGAATTTTTCTTCATAGGCAAAGTCTTTGATCGTGGGGATCTTTGGACTGGGACCGTGGTCTTAACTTCCATCTACAATTTTTTTTTTGAATATTATTTTGGGACTATAATGAAAAAGGCATTAAAGTTTAGTTACCAAAAAAAAAAAGACGTGTGGCACTCGGGGACTGCCGCGGTAAAGCTATTGCATAGCATTTTTATCAACTTATGTAATTATAATTATTTATTTATTTTATTTATGCAGTATTTTTTTTTCCTTTGTTTTTTTTTCTTTGATATTAATTGAAGTTACACTTTCACACATTGAATTGAATTTTGATTGATTGTTCACTCATTTGTTTTCTTCTCGGTCACCACGCTCAAAAAACAAATGAGTGGGGGGTGTTAGGTTATTTTCGTCACGGAATTTCTGGATTCGGTCTCCATGCTCAAGGCCCGCGATAGAAGCTATGCAATAGCTTAAAAAACTGTATTTATTGTATTTGTATTTTTTTTTCGTGTGTAGGTATTTGTGTAATTTATTCATTATTTAGTTATTATTATATCTAGCTTTTGCCGAGTTATACATAACTGGGTAAAGGCTTCCCTCTATTTCTTTCGTTATCTCTGGCTTTTGGTCTGTCAAGCCTTTTACAATTAGTTTATATTTTATAAATATTTATTGATCTATATAATTACGGATCAATAAATTCGCCCTCAGTGGAGTTTCAATTTAGTCGGAAATGTTTTCATCAGACGTGAACAATTCATATTTCAACTGTAAAAGAATTATTTAAAAAGAAAATATTTATAATACTTAAAAGTAGAGATATGTGGAATAGGCAATGGGAGCAGGGGGTAAAATCTCACACATACCTCCTCTGAATAGGGAGGATGCTCAACAAAGCAACCGATAGTTGATTTCAGGCTGTTTTATATTCTAATCGCACTGAGAACTCTAATAACTAGATGCAGGATTTCTAAATTTAGTTCCTATGTGACGTCATAGATGTCGTATCACTACAATACGATATGAAATAAGATTGCAACAAAGTTAAATAATCTATCCAAGTAATTTATGCTAAAATAAACCTGCAAGCTTTATCAATTAAACAATTGTACACCACACTTAAAAATACGACCTGCAATTTAAATAACACTCATCGCACCTGAAGGATTCACGTTCCAAAAAACGCATACCATTTCATATCTCCGTTATGAAGCGTCACGTTTCATTGTATATCCCAAGAAACAGGCCATTTGACGCCTCTACAATCACGAAACTATGCAAAACAGAGACAAACGATAACATTTTCATATTGCAAATTGGCATCAAAATGAGGGAAGAGACTCGCAATCCTGTACCAACTTCCTTTACCGTTACCATGGCTCTTACCTTCTTCAACAGACAGTTGAATATTGCCTGTTTCTATAGTAAGCTTAAATTGGTATGCAGATTCTTAATTGGAGTGATCTGCTGGGCCCCAGATGTCGGGGCTTTGTCAATAAATGCGATTGTGAGTCAGTCGTCAGCACATACTAAAGTTAAGGTTTATAGTCCCTCGAACGCCTGGCCGAAATTAAATATAATACACCCCTACTTTTTAATTAGTACACAAAAAATGGGGCTCTATCTGTACCCGTTACTGATCATATTTTTGTAGTCAAAAGTAGAAAAAACCGAAATCCTAAAATTGACCATGACAAGGTAAATTCATCATAGAATCAATCATACATAACAATTGCTAGTAGAAAATACTGCGGGCAGTGTTTGTCCTTAATAATTGTCACTTATACATTCATTAATCAATAGCCTACACAATATTTCCATAAATTGAGTGACATTTTGGGACATAAACGCTAATAACTTTGCAGTTTCTGAATATTATTTATTGAGATTTTACTTATAAAATAACAAGGGCTTTTCTAATAAGCCCTTTAAGGCGTATAGTCCCTTGAACCATCTGACCGAAATTATGTGAACGCAACTCTCGCACTCGCCTAGGCGGCAGTACGCAAATCTGTGCATTTATTTGCGGCCAGCAGCGCCCGGAAAGCGCTTTAAATCCATTTTCTCTGCGAGATATTGATTGATTTACATATGCAATGTTCACTTTGAAGAATATTTAACCACCAATTTTTATGTGTAAAAATGTTTCTAAAGGTCCAAGCCGTTTCGAAGGAGTAGGGAAAAGTTGCGAAATTGCTAAATATTTTTTTTTTGACAAAAGTATTAATTGCACGAAAAAATCAAATGTTGATATTATTGGTCATGAATCTATAATAAACATATATTTTCAAACCAATTGACCTAACCGTTACGGAGGAGTAGGCCTCAGAAAATCACTGTTTTATGGCACTTTTCGGGCGCTTGGCCCTTAAGTATTTGTACTAATTAAAATTTTACGTTTTTTTAGCACAATAGCGTGGATGAGCGGGGACGGGCAGCGGGGGTGCTTGATGCGCTTGCGTCGCGTCCTACAGACGTAGGTAAAATACAGAATTAAAATATGTTTGTTTAATTGTTGTTATAGAACAACGAAATCTTGAAGGTTTGTTTTTGGTAAATGAATTATGTTTTGTAAAAAGTCATAGAACAATAATTGTTGTTTATGATGTTAGTAATACAGTTCTGCAAGGTTGTTAGTGTTTTACAAATAACCCTGTATAACAAATTAAAAGCAATGACTGCACAATGAAGTTCTAATGGTAGATCACTGATCAAAGGAACTGTTACAATTTTCGCAGATTACCGCATACATCAGACATTAAGGGGCCGGCGACGGATGAATTTCCATAAAAACGTAATACCACGCTCATTTGCAGTTGGAGCATATTTTCAGCATATTATGGTGATATTCGGTTATAGACAATATTTATCTAGGTTCCTACGTCGAGAATATTAGAAATATTGTTATTTTTAATACTTTTTTACAGCGTAAATGGCATGTTTTGCCATTTACGCTGTAAATGGCAATGTCTATGTCATTTTTATCAATGGAGTGTCAGTGGTTGGCCATTGGAAAATCATAATAATGGCACTATATTAGTAGATTACCAAACTTGTCAAAACCAATAATTACGAAATCAATGATAGACCATTCTGCCACTATTGTAATATCAGACTTTAGGCCATGGCTGTTAGAGGCTTCAGAAAGTCACTGTTTTATGGCACTGCTCGGGTGCTTGGGCCTTAATAGGTAGATATTGTTTGGGCGTTCCATTGAGTCCTCATGTGAATAATTCCCGTGACTATTGGAACATTTAACGGCGTGATTGCTACTGGTATTGAAGAAATTATAATGATTGTGGATGGCTGCAAGAAGCGGGGAAGACTAAGAGTCAGCAACTCTATTGATCATTGTGTTATCATGTACCTACTAGCACTTTGCCCACGACTGCGTTTACGAGAATGTTTTAAACTTATCCGAAAACTAGCTCCCACCTTTTAGCTCGTTTGTTCGAATAAGTAGGTTAAAAAACCTCGTTTGATACAGGTGGGTCACTGCAGCATCGGCTCCATAACACCCTCGCCTACGGTTCGAGCGAATTCCGCCTCAGTCTCAATGACAAACTTTTTCCACTTGTATCAAAATGTCGTTTTCTCGGCTCTTAGGACCAAATTATACTTTGTAGATATTAGGGTTTGGGATATCCCGACATTTTCAAAGTCCCGGGACACGAGACAGCCTGCAGTCAAAGTCCCGGGAATTACCAGGACTCAAGACTTTTAGACTTAAGTTTAATTTTTTTTTAAAGATGGTGTTTTTCGGAGAATTTAATTTTTCTGGTGAAACATATAAAAAAGGCATTTTTTTTTAAATAAAAATCATTACTTCATCATCAAAAAAATTAATCAAGATAACTTTAACGTTAATTTCAGTCTTAATAATTGCTTTGTTTATTTATTTTGATCACACACAAATTCACTTTTAAGCAGTTAAAGCTAGTTAGTTATAAAACCAACTTAGTTAAAACTCATACTATGTATGTATTTTCTTAATAACTTTTCTATTATTTAGTAATCAGTCATTGGTCATTACCAAAATATTTCAAATCAAAATATAAATAATAAAACAGAATTGAAAATCAGTATTTTAAATAATCAATTATCACTTTATTTTTTTTTAATTTATATTAGCGAGTACTTGACTGCGATCCTACCTGATGGTAAGCAGTGATCCAGTCGTTGATGGTGAGGCGCACTAGTTTATTAAGAGCTACTTAATTACACTACTTTTCTGATTTAATAAAATAGGCTTTAAAAAGCGTCAACAGCATTGTCCGACAATCTAAAATACCAGGTCTGCCTTGCCTTTAAATAGTACTTTCAAAAAACATTTTCGACTATCTGGTCTCGTCTCGAGTCTCGACAAGAAAGTCCCGAGACTTAGGACAACTAGAATTACCAAAATTCCCGGGACTTCGGGACACGAGACGTCCCGGGACCCAAATCCTAGATAGATAGTAGATATAGAGGTGACAGGTAACTGTGTGATGATATAGATTATTATCTTAAGCGCATAACAAAAAAAAACTGGTCAAGTGCGAGTCGGACTCGCTCATGAAGGGTTCCGTAGCAGCAAGTAACATAATATATAAGTTCTTGTAGCTCGTTGTAACTTTGATCGATGTTTTAATAATAGTGTATTTTTTTATATTTATGACGTATTAAAAAAAAAACTACTAACTAGATCTCGTTCAAACTAATTTTCTTTGACAGTTTGTGTGGTAATATACATCATATATTTTTTTTAGTTTTATCATTTTCTTATTTTAGAAGTTAGAGGGGGACGACGACGACACATTTAACCAATTTGGAAGTATCTCACGCGCAAACTATTCAGTTTAGAAAAAAATGATATTGGAAACCTCAATATCATTTTTGAAGACCTATCCATAGAACCCCCACACGTATGGGTTTGATGAAAAAAATAATTTTGAGTTTCAGTTCTAAGTATACCCCCAAAATTGATTGCTTTTTTTCTATTTTTGTGTGAAAATCTTAATGCGGTTTACAGAATACATCTACTTACAAAGTTTCATCAGTATAGCTCTTATAGTTTCGGAAAAAAGTGGCTGTGACATACGGACGGACAGAAAGACAGACAGACAGACAAACAGACAGACAGACAGACATGATGAATCTATAAGGGTTCCGTTTTTTACTATTTGGCTACGGAACCCTAAAAATGGTGTCACTAATTTATTCAAAGCATTTTAACGTCTATTATGTATGTACGTTACGTGGAATTGGGGAATAGATCGAAAACATAAAAAGATCACTATATTTTATCAATATATGATCATTAATGAATTATGTTTAAAGGAAATATGCGCATAATGACTGAATTAACATAAATAGTTGGAAAGGTAATCAATATAAGATTCAATTTGAAACGTTTAAGTTTTAATAAATTGTTATGCTTGCGCTTGACCACTATCTCACCTGTCGGCCTCGTCGATCGCCTCGAGTCGGCCACGCCTCCGATTCCTTTGTACTGACGTTACAGGTTAGGCCTGCTGATGGCAATCAATGTTGTGATCGACGAAGTAACACGCTCGCCTAGAAGTAGCGAGATAGACTCCGGCAGGGAATTCGAATCCTTGAATAATGAATAATTTCCCAAAACATTTTATGCGTACCTATGATAACATGTTTTTTTTCCCAATTTCAATGAATATAATGACTATAAAAGTTTTGGATAAAGGGGGAGTTTAAATGATAGGTTTCTGTTTGTTTGCCGGCCAAACAGAATGATAAATCTTAATCAGAAATTATAGTCCGATCTTACTATTGGTATTTTACTTTTATAGTAATAATAATAATATTCCGCAACTTTCAAACAACGCCATCTAGTCCCAAAGTCCTAAACTAAGCAGAGCTTGTGCTATGAGCACAAGCTCTGCTTAGTATATTTTTCTACTGATAAATATACATAAACTATTTCATAATTCATATATAATTATAGATAAATTATACCTAGAGACAGAACAAATGATTGTGCTCATCACACAAACATTTGTCTTGGGTGGGAATTGTACCCACGACTTCCGGCATAACAGTAAGGCCAGTCTAACCTAACGTATTAAGACATAGGTAGTAAAAAAGGCTTATATTTACGTGGCAGTAGCTTCTTCCAGCGACTTTTGCCTTTTTGACTTTTGATATGATCGGGTAGATCATTCAACCATTATGACATGAAGAGGTAACAGACAGAGTTACGTTTACATTTAAAATATCGTTAGGTATGGTTAAATTTTTTTTTTCAAAATGATTCAATGACTTCCAAGCTGAGCACTGAGACTGCCCGTATCTTGGGTAGTCGGCGATCCACCGTTTTATTAGTACATATAGAGAATGTTATTATCACGGATATTTATGGTTATCATCCTATATTATTGTGCATAACATGTAGGTATTACTTAGGTAAGTGACACTATAATTAGATCTGTCTTCTAGGTTCCTGCATTTTTTTAATAAGTAGGCTGAAACAATAAAGAAGCAGATACCAAAAAATAACAATTAAGATAAAAATTAAGCTTTACTCATCGTCAATTAGATTTTGTTTTTTTTTTTTATATCTAGTTATGCTTATTTAGGGTGAGTTGCACCATTTAACTATAACAATAACAAAGCCGTTAACAGTTGTCAAATCGTCGAATTGACCAATAGGAGGCCGTTTCGCGGCTGGTTATGGTTTGGTTATCGTAATAGTTAAATGGTGCAACTCACCCTTTTAGTTTGTATAGTGAAATGTTTTTGTTGGTTTCATTGTAAAGCTTGGAACTCAATGTCTTGTACTATCACCGTGCGAAAGATGTCCTATTTTTAATAGATACCTTGTGAATACCTAAAAATATGATTTCGGTAGGTATTTAGGTTCAAAACGAAAACGGAAAAGCCTTGGCGACATTGATATTTCAACCCAAATTTTGCGATAAATTGAGGTCAATAATGCTGATTGTTTTGATTCCGCAACAAAACAATGCTAATAGAATTTTATGATAACACCGTAAAATGCCAATCAGCACAGATGGACGTCAGTTGACAGGTAACCCTTATCATACTTCCAATTTTGAATTTGAATAGAATCGTACGGCGATAAGATTCCAACCAGCCAGACTTAAATGTGGACAAACTCAATATTCTTCTTAAAAAGAACATAAACAAACAACCTAACCTAACCTAACCTTTCTAATTCTTTTTTTTCTTCTTTTTTGAGCTGTTCTATTTATAAGTACCTGAAAAGGAAAAACAGAACCCTCATAGGATCACATTATTGTCCATCCATCTATCTATTTGTTTGTCTGTTTGTCAAGACCCTTTACCCCAGGAACACGTGGAGGCATTGGGTTGAAATTTAAACCATATAATCAAGTTTGCGGTCGATTGTAGCTGTAAAAAAATTAAAGTAACGAAAAAAAAAAAGATAAGACCGTTTATGTCGCAAGAAAACGTTTATTTCGACACTCTCAAGGGAATCAAAATTCATAGGGTACTTCCCGATGACCTAGAATCCTAAAATTTCGCATATAACAAGGTTTTATAGCACAGGTATAAGAATAAATCTGAAAGCTGCAAATTTGTAGTTACGTCACAAAAAAATATTTGGAAAAATCTTCGAGGCGCATTCGGGGTTGAACTATTTACATAGGTAACTTTGTATGGAATCCTCAGTGCGCGAGCCCGACTCGCACTTGTTAAGTTTTTTTATTGATTGTAAAAGTTGTGTACATTAAAGAATTTAAAGTTATTCTTAACTAAATACAAGCTCCTAACTGGCACAAACAAACTTCTTAACCGAATGATTGAAATACTCCATTCTCCGCATTATTAAGGTAATATGCACGCCCACGAAGACTAATCAAGCTACAGAGGAAAATTTCTACTTTAAACTGACCTCTCATTGTAGATCAAGCTAATACAATACGAGGACAGCTTATACTGGTTGTATGTGACCTAAGACATTTACAAATTCATTGATTTTATCCATAGCAGTGCCGGATTTAAGCATAGGCAGTTGTTTATGGGCTGCCACCACATGGGGGCCGCCACCAAACCACAAAAAAAAAATAAATTAAATCGATAAAAGCTCAACAAAAAAATACTGAGTTTTTTTACAAATAGTTAAACGAAAAACTTACGTTTTTTCTTTGAGCGGAAAAAGTAAACATTTAAAAATGTCTGATATCAAGCAGAACGAAATATGAACACAAATAGCGTCTTTCGCGCATCCCACCGTACCGCGCTAGACCAATAGCAATAGCAGAAATTGAAAGAAAGAAAGAAAGAAAAAACGTTTATTCAATCACAAAACCATATAAACTAAAAATACAAAATGAAGAAAAAAGAAAGATATAATCAGCGCGAGGCCAAAAAGGCACCTAACTCAGTATATGCTACGTTATTTAAAACGATAAATAACGCAGCGCTGATATTCTGTTAGGGCCTGCTGTGATGTCACGAACATATTTACAGATGTTATATTATAATAATAGTCTATCAAAAATAGTGCATATTATATAAGAATAATTAGTAAATCGTAGACCGACGCCTAACGCTCCAACAAAAATGGCGTGTCACACGGCGCGAGCATAATTTTTACCATGAAAAAAAGCAGGACTTTTGCCATAGAGAAAGCTAGTGAGACGCATTTATCAGTCTACAGCACGCTTAGCCAAGTTGTTATTCTGCAATCGTTAACGCTGTCGAAGTAATGAAACGTATGGGAACGACGTCATCTCAACGTAGAGTCGCGTGGTCAAAACAAACGAATAGACAATTCGTAGCCAACTTCACATCGTTCAAAATCGTTTCTACAATGTTTAACGCTACATCCTTTGTTATACAAACGCTACATTGTAGAACGAGCGGCCGACTCAGGCGCGTCAACATGGCTACCAACTTATCGTTTTCTACAATTGCTGTCACCGAGGCGTTACCGATTAGAGAACGGAATTCGACACAAACTGGTTGTAACTTGGCTAGGGGGGCAGTTAGCCACAAACGATTTGAAGGCCTCCACCACAGTCATGCTCTGCCTATGGGTCGCCGAAGTCAAAATCCGGCGCTGATCTATAGGACATATTACTATGGATATCTTTTTAGCTGCTTAAGAGGTGTGTAGGCATACGTGGATATCTTGAATAATTTAACTATGGTAATATTGATGGGGTATCTATGTCTAAAAGGAAGCCATGAATAACTGATTTTGTGGTAGACTTGGGTCTATCTTCTTACTGTGTGAGAACATTCTGTTGAATTTTATCTGATATTAACCTAGATAGAGGTAAGACTAGCTTCTATTAGTGGCTTCGTCAGGGAACATACTCCTAAAAAAATTACCAATTGAGGATATGATCTACTCATGTGCCAAATTTAATTAAAATCCGTTTTGGCATTTGAACGTCAGGGAATAACAAACATAGTCATACAAACTAGAGGCACAGAAAAAACAAATTAGACCATTATAGTCTGTCTAAAAAGTCAACCGACTTGGAAATTTTGTAAATTATTAAACCATTTAAAAATAGATACTTACTTATATTCGATACTTTTTTTAAGGTTCTTCTGTTAGTAAACAATGATCAAGAACAATGATCATGGCAGCAGCTCGGTTGTCACTCGTATCGTTTGGACGCGTTCGGCAGTAGCTCGCCAGTGCCAGCCGGACAGAGAGTGGACATCGTGACGCGATAAACTCGCTAGAAGATTGGACAGCTACTATCATTGTGAAAAAAGATAAAGCAAGCCGAGCTACTGGCATACGACTTGGCAATACGAGTAGCTGCGTACTGTCTATATAGTTAGTAGCTTACATTGTGTAAACTAGCCATTACGCGACTTTATCATACCAAATTAACTCGAACAAGTTACACGTACAACGTCGGTGATAGTGCTACAAGTATACTGGGTCCAATTGTAGTTCCAAATCTTCTAAGGCTCCACTCAAATATACTCACAAAGTTTCATTATATCGGTCAAGCCTTTTTAGAGGAGTTAGGTGACAAACACACGTACAGAAGAATTGTATACACAAAGACATAATTACCTAAAACATACCTGAGGTTTTTGCTCTAAAAGCCAACTATCTACGGACGTGTAGCTTCATAGATGCGTATTTGTCTGTGAAGGTACGCGTCCATGGATTAGTACCTAGGCCTGATTGTTATCATCATCATCATCGTTTCAGCCTACAGCGTCCACAGTTCGACATAGGTCTCCCCTAACTGGGGCCACAACGAACGGTCCTGTGCGCCCCGCATCCATCGGATTCCCGCAATCTTTACCAGGTCATCGGTCCACCTTGAAGGCACCGAGGTTCAGGGCCCGATCTAGGAATTTATCCGCTCCAGGCAATAGTACATTGTTACACTATGGGTGAAAGTAACTCATTTCGTCCCGAGAAGGAGTTGGCGGCCGAGCGCAGCAAGGTCGCTAATTCGAGGGGTTAAATGGGTTACTTTCACCCCGAGGTAAACACTGTGCTTTTCATTACGAATACGAGGAAACTAAAAATAAAATAAAAAGTTTGTAAAACCTGAGTCGTCGTCGTGCCTATGATTTTAAGTAGGTATCTTTCTTCTGATTTAGGCGGTAAAAGGTATCCCACTATTGCTTTAGCCTCTTCTCTTATGAAATTAGGCGTTAAATCACTATTTTAATCTGATAAACATAACGTGTTAATACAAATCTCTGTTGTACGGAAATGTAAACAAAACTCGAAAAAACCAACGACTGATTGCCACTTTCCCGCCATTTTGTTTTTTTTTTCTACGGCCGGCCAGGTATTCAGCCTCATTAATGAAAAATTTGAAATTAATTGTAATCTTTTAAAAATAAAGTATTTTAAAGAAATAGTTGAACAAATAAATCACTTAAAATATAACATTATTTAATTAATACTTGTCTATAAGTTATTTCAATTTTATATTGCGCTGTGATTGACTGGCTGTATGGAAAATTGGAACATGTTTCAATAGAAATGTGAAGATAGAACTAGTTTTTTTTTAATAATTTGACAGCTGTCAGTTGTAAAGTAAAACTCCCTAGGGATGAAAAGTATCACTTTCAGCCCGCTCCTCAGGCAACTTCAGACCTACTTTCAGAGTATGAGCAATGAAATAGTAGTTTATGTGACTAGGGGATAAAGCAGTGTCTTTACGTCGCGGGCGGCATGTTGAATTCCGAACGAAACGAAGGTTGCTGATTTTAAGGTTGTTAATTTTATAAATCCCTCACTATCGTTCGGGATTTATAAAATTGACTCCCGAGCATTGCGAGGGAGTTAATAAAGAAACCTGAGTGAAGTGAGGAATTTAAGCCGCCCAAGACAAAGACAGCTTTATCCCCGTGTTGCATACTCTACTTTTTACACCATCTGTGAGATAATTAAAATACAATTTAGTCGACCAAATCATATATTAGAGAAATATAAGTATTATATTTACAAGTTCATCAAACAAACAAAATTCACTACTCCAAGATTCTACAGTTTCAATTTTCTATAATGCTCCCGTGTCGTCAGTACGCACGTTTTATTCTATTTTCTTTTTTTTTGTTAGTGGCCAGTTTGAATCATAGTGATTTCGAGTCAACTTGTTCGATGCGCCTACATTTTAATTCACAATGTTGACGATTCTTGATGCTCCAAATTCAAATCTCATTATTCCCTAGGGATCGGCCATACTGCATTATCTCCCTAGGCATATAATGACTTGCTTTAAGTGAGGTTTGTATGACGTGTAAAACGACATTATCGAGCAGGTGGTGTAAAAAGATAATTTTAGCCACCCTTTACACACGCAAAACCATAAAAATTATATAAGTCAATTTTGCTGCCCTTTAGTTTTTGCCGCTCTGGGCAAATGCCCGGCTTACCCAAACCCCCCCCTCCCTGATCGGGCCCTGCCGGGGCCCAAGTCATCGAAATACAGAATACACACGAGACACTGGCCAAATACCCGGCTTAGATTGCGCCCTGCCGAGGCCCAAGTCATCGAAATACAGAATACACACGAGACAAATATTTTGTGAATTTCGTCACAACACATTCATGTATAATAAGTATGTTAGAACAGTATAACGGCCTGTAATCCTCGGATTAAGAGGTGTGGGTGTCGGAGAGTGTGCACCCACTACAGATCTCAGGTTACACTGTTGTTTCCCTCATTGTGACTGTGAAGCTCATTCATGTTTGTGACAGCGGATATTGATTCAACATCTTATTTAACTGTGTCTTTTGGATTAGAGGTATCTGTATTTTTATTAAATAGGTACATAAACTTCATTAACAGTAAGATTAGAAATTTTGACGATTTTTACTTTTATTGAGTTAGTAAAGTTATAGATTACTAGCTTTTGCCCGCGGTTTCGCCCGCGTAGGTACATAAAATATAGTTTACCTATGTCACTCAGGAAAAAGCAACGCAAATAAAGCAGCTTTCTATCGGCGAAAAAATTTTAGCAATCGGACCAGTACTTCCAGAGATTACCTCCTACAAACAAAAAAAAACAAAAAATTAAGTTTACCTGGTTAGAGACGGCGCGAGAGAAGAATGTCTGGAAGGACTTGGGGGAGGCCTTTGACCAGCAGTGGGACAGTAATGGCTAATAAAAAAAAAAACTTTACCTCTATTGGTGTTTGTGTGTATTGTTTCCCATTCACCTAAAAAAACGCTATCAGTGGTATCTATTACCATACCAATATAATTACTATGAGCATAGCGTAGCATAGTCGGCCTTATAATGTTCACACTGTTGGGACTCAAGCCTCCTCTCTAAAAGGGTATAAGCCGTAATTGACCACGTGGGCCCAGTGCGGGTTGGTGGATGTCACATGTCTTTGAATTTTAAGCTATTGCATAGCTTCTATCGCGGGCCTTGAGCGTGGAGACCGAATCCAGAAATTCCGTAACGAAAATAACCTAACACCCCCCACTCATTTGTTTTTTGAGCGTGGTGACCGATAAGAAAACAAATGAGTGAACAATCAATCAAAATTCAATTCAATGTGTGAAAGTGTAACTTCAATTAATATCAAAGAAAAAAAAACAAAGGAAAAAAAGTACTGCATAAATAAAATAAATAAATAATTATAATTGCATAAGTTGATAAAATGCTATGAAATAGCTTTACCGCGGCAGTCCCCGAGTGCCACACGTCTTTTTTTTGGTTCTAGCACATGCCGGTTTCTTCACGATGTTTTCCTTCACCGCTCTCAAAAGAGAGCAGTGGTGATGAAATAAATTACCTTAATATCTAAGATTTGAACTCGCGACCTACAACTCGTAAGCCGTGACTTCTACCGTTCGGCCACCACTGCTCCAATTACTATGAGATTTCAAGAAAATTAAAACCATTTGTGAAGATGGCAAAGAACTGATCAATCGTGGAAACCTTTTATTTTAATTCACTTTTGTCACCACGAAAAATTATCATTCCCTAAATTAATATATTAATAGCGAAAGCTATAAATAAAATGCTGGTAATCACCATACGGAGGATGTCTACAGTAAGTCATAAGGCCTCAGGCCTCAGGTGTCTGAAACTGTCTAGTCTCTTTAAATACTCATAATATGAGTTATTTTATGTCGTTTATGTCGTTAAACGTTTTTTTTTTTAATTCATGTAAGTGTGCAGTCAAGCACTAGTTGTGCTTGACTGCGATCCCACCTGATGGTAAACAGTGATGCAATCGTTGATAGTGAGGTGCACTAGTTTATTAAGAGTCTATATTCACCTAAATTATAATCGGATGGGAAGGCCGCAGTAGGCAAATTGTTCAGGCCTTTGATGTACGCGGTATAAACGACGAGGCGAAACGCTTGGTCAGGTCATATTAGTAAAGTTAGCACTACAGCGCAGCGGTAGCAGTCAAAAGCAATAAACGTTTTATGCTTATGGTTCCATTGAGACATTCTGTGCCTAAGGTTCACAGATCGCAACGCCTGTTAGCCTTACCCACAAATATTTTCTGAGAACAATGAATGGAAATTTTAACCCACAGCTCAAAAGAACAAATTCCGCCACTCCGAATTTTGGTCCTTCAAAACTTATCTCCACAATAATCTGGTCCTACGACCCGCAAACTTTTCTGAAAGTGTTTTCTTCAGCTTATTATCTCCGCCACAAAAACAGGTTTTATTTAGTGAAAATGCCAGCTGTTTAGGATGCCAAAACATTACTTGAGCGTTCTCGCGGCACCATAGGAGACGTCTAATTAGGACTCCGAAGCGACTCGACGATTTCATTACAAATGTATGAAGCTGAAGGCAGGACGTGGCTTGCAAGCACACGATCTGTACAATGCACCTTCCTTAGCAGAAAATGTCCATTCAAAGTAGATCCTTGCTACTCCTTTTGTTACTGCGTTACCCCGAACGTTACGTATTTGGCTAAGGGACGAGGGAGGCCATCTTAGTCTGGCTGATGGTCCCTACCTCTTTCCTGCACTGAACGGCAAAAAGTCGAACGTGTGGGACTGCAGACGAACCCGTTTCTCCATACAAGGTACTCCTCGACAAGTCGCTTCCCAACGCACCGGCTCACATAATATTGTTAGCAGACGCCGATAGCTTTTTATGTCGAATGCATTATTCGATACTCATTTAAAATTCTAACATACGCTTATAAAGAAAGCTCGCCATTTTCATGTGGTCCCCTGCTGGCGGCGGTCGTTTCATTTTGAACTGACATTATAAGCTATAATAGTGAGGAATATATAGTAATATTTGAGTTGTTTTATTGCTTAAATATATTACGCAAATTCGGGGCCGGCTTGCGCCCACGCGCCAAAAATCGCGGGGGCGATTCTCAGAGGCTTCGCGCGTGCTCAAACGCGCGCGCGCACCGGCTGACACACACGCGCTTACTAAAAAAAATAAAAAAGTAACAAAAAAAAAAACGTCGGTTTCGAATTTCGAAAACAGTGACAGTGGGTTCCGAATTTTTTAAATAGTTCGTTTGTTTCTGGATAGTGCGGTACCACGTTTGACTAAGTCGATCGATTTAGTTTATGAATGAAGTGTAATAGGAAGTTACGTCATGAATAGTGTTGTGCCTGCGCCTGAGCGTACGGTGGGCGATTCGTTGACAATGAATGCTCATTAGAGGGGAAAGGTGAGTGTAATGAACTAATGACTAACTCGTTACTGTAAAGAAAATATTTGTATTCGTATCTTATGGTACTGGTAGGTACTGACTCATTATTTGTTTGGCATGAGTTTATCTATGTGATTTAGATAGCCAACTAATTGTATGTATTTTTTTGTTTCGTTTTCTTCGAGATCTTTACAACTACTTAATTCTAGTATTATAGAACTAAGTGATCACCATTTCCTTTCTTTGGACAAACAGCAAATGAAGAATTCAAAATTAAGTTGACTGTCAGCCCATTTCAATGACCACTATCCGTTTTTTTTATATTTCTATAGCTTCTACCTTATATAAATATGTTACCATGGACTTATTTACTATGTTAGCAAGGAGCATATTACTTTTCGTCTCAGCAGAACATTTTTCTACCCACGCAAAACTCAGCACTGAATATCTCGACTTAGCGCTCCTAATGTTTGTTTACCATTTAAATAATCACACTTTACGCGGTATACTCGCAAATGTTAACGACCTGCATTCGGGTTTACTGTCCATTGACAGTCAGTTTATAGCTTAGAGAACAGCTTTGTATAAGAAAGTAAAGATGGATGTTAAATTTTGCGATATGTGCGATTGATTTTGTGAATGGGAGTTATTAGGAATGTAATTAGCGGTTGTAGCTACTGTGTTTAAAGATTTGTTTGTATGACTTAGCTTGGTTCTAATTGGTTTTATACACGGCGGCTCATAAGACATGAGTAATGTTCGAAAATCGCAGTGTCTCTTTATTCTTAACAGACAAAAATGTACATAACTAAAAAAAACATAAAAATATAGATAATATTATCCCACCGGTATCAGGATCAGGACCTAAATTATCAGGTCAGGTCATCGTCATCATCATCCTCATAATTTCGGCCGAAAGAGGTCCACTGTTGGATATAGGCCTCCCCCGAGTGCCGCTATAATGGCCGGTCCTGTGAGTTTTGCATCCATCGGATTCCCGCGACCCTCACCAGGTCATCAGTCCACCTTGTGGGAGGCTTTCCAACGCTGCGTTTTCCAGTCTTCAGCGGTCAGGAATCTAGAGAAAAGATTCTCCAAACAATAAGTACCTACCAGACGCGTCCAGTATCAACGCTTTCTGATTCAAGCCCTTAATCCAGCCGCTTAACGAGAGCCTCCTAAGATGTTGGTCGAGGCCCTTGGCTATTAAGCCTTTGGCTGACACAACTATCGGTATAAGATCACTAAGTACTCATCTGCGACTATAACTTTACTACTAAGATTCAGAATTTATCAGATATTCAATTGATATTAAATTGGTTAATCATAAGAATATATTATTTTTTAAGGTAGGAAATTATTAATAATCTTATGACTTACGCCCAAATCGGGCGGAGCAGTAAGGCGCGACACAGACTTTTACTGACTAAAAAACCACACCTATGTTCTCCTTTTTGCCTTTGCATTCCAGAGTCGCGGGTTTCTCTTTCAAAAGTCAAATCAAATCATGTATCATTTATTAAGTACCTACCTCAAAAATATGTTCCTAACACCTAAGTAACTCGCGGAGAATCTTAACACCGACTTATAAAAAAGTGACGTCATCGATCAACCCCATCTATTGAAATTTAATAAAACTAAAACTGTACACCCCGTGACTGGTACATACTTTTGGTTACTAGATGTCGCTACTAGTTCGGCTAAACAGCCACAAAGTAATACTGATGATGTTGTCAGGAGATCAAAACAAGGTAAATAGTTTGGTCCTCGTGTACAAGGAATCAACAAATTCACTTAAATGTACTGATATATTTACTACATGACATTATGAAATAAATTATTAAACGAGATAATTTAAACACTCATAAATTAAAATTAACACCACACAGTGAAAAGTAATTATAAATCAAATAACAAATTGTGTGAAATACTTACCATACCATACGCTAGTCCATACGCATTTCATTCCAGCGCGGTGTTGCCAAAATTAATAGTAGCATTTAATTTAATATTTTCGCGGCTAAAGCTGTGTTAATTTGTGAAAATGGGATTAGTTAATTCTATTAAATGATCGGTAAATAAAATATTTGCGGTGTCAAGTGGTATTGGAATTGTTAGTTAATTTATTATTGGAATGGTAAGGATTTTAATTAGAGTTGCGCCGAATATTCTTCATAAAACGCCGAACACTGAATGTTCGGCGTATTATAAAGAATTTTGAGCTAGGTATTTATTCGTATTCGGCCGAATCATTCGGTTGAAATGCCGAATGTAATCAGTAGCCAAACTAAATTAAAGGTAGGTATCCTATATTTTGACAATCATATTTATTAGAAATCGTCCATTACAAGGGGACTTTTAATGTAATACAAACTGAAGTATTTAATTAATACCTATTGGTACGGGTCGAAACCACGGATTGGCTTCAGCTTCTTTACCCACAGTTGAGCAAAACCCTCTCTTTAATTGTGCCAAAATCCCCACGTTTCTGTGCCAACCTCATTCAGGTAGGTTACACTATCGAAGATGGAAATAATGTCATCTTCTCATCTCTTTATTGAATTCGTCATCATAATTTCAGTCGAAAGACTTCCACTGTTGGAGATAGGTCTCCCTCAAGTGTCACGACGTGGAACGGTCCAGTGCGTCTCGCATCCATGTGATTCCCGCGACCCTTACCAGGTCATCGGTCCACCTTGTGGCAGGCCTATTGAATTACTCATACGTGATAGGATCATTTTGAAATATCAAACTATACATCATTTCAGCCGATACACGTCCATTGTTGGACATAGGCCTCCCCCAAGCGTCGCCACATCGGACGTTCCTGTGCGTCCCGCATCCATCGGTTTCCTGCTACCTTCACCAGGTCATCGGTTCACCTTGTAGGAGGCCTTCCAACACTGCGTCTTCCGGTACGCGGTCGCCACTCCAAAACCTTTCGGCCCCAACGGCCATCTGTTCTGCGAGCAATGTGCCCTGCCCATTGCCACTTAAGTTTGGCAATTCTTTGTGCTATGTCGGCAACCTTAGTTTTCCTGCGGATATCTTCATTTTTTATTCGATCACGCAAGGAAACCCCGAGCATAGCCCTTTCCATTGCTCTTTGGGTGACTTTAAGCCTTCTGATGAGGCCCATTGTGAGCGACCACGTTTCGGAGCCATATGTCATCACTGGCAACACGCACTGGTTAAAGACTTTCGTCTTGAGACACTGTGGTATGTTGGACGAGAAGATACCGCGTAGCTTCCCGAACGCTGCCCAACCGAGTTGGATTCGACGGTTGACCTCTTTCTCGAAGTTAGACCTACCCAACTGGACTGTCTGTCCGAGGTAGACGTAATCGTCCACAACTTCGAGTGTAGACTATACATCACACTAATATTATAAAGGAGAAGATTTGTGAGTGTGCCATATGTTTTTTTTTATTGTTGATAGGTTCGCGCTTGACCGCTATCTCACCTGATGGAAAGCGACGATGCGGTCGACGATGGAACGCGCTTACCTAGAAGAAACCTATTCACTCTCGATTTAAAGATTCCTGGGTTGTAGCTATCAGGAAACACAGACTCCGGCAAGGAATTCCACTCCCTAGCCGCACGCACAATGAATGTGTTCCCAAAACGTTTTGTGCGTGTAGGTGGGATATCCACCATATACCGGTGGCGCATAGCCATACGTCTGGTAGTCCGATGATGGAACGGGCTAGGCGGAATTAGGTTATGCAATTCCGACGCACACTCCTCGAAATGCAACCGGTAGAAAACCGACAGGCTAGCGACTCTGCGTCGATGCTCAAGACTTTGAAGCCTCGACTAGACGAGTATATCATCGCCAATTATTCTTCTGGCTCGCCTCTCAATTGCCTCAAGTGCATGAAGCTGGTATCGGGCAGATCCGACCCAAAGATGAGAGCAATACTCCATGTGTGTTTGTTACTTCTTCACGCTCATACGGCTAAACGGTAGACCATATCTTGGAATAGCAGATAGGATACTTTATATACCGACAGTATGTTCTTTTGGGATCATTTTCTACTGGCACGCTGGTGAAGCCGCTTGCAGAAGCTAGCAGTATAGCATAATCAGCTTTTTAATGTTCCCACTGCTGGGACTCTGGGCTTCCTCTATAGGAGAGAGAATGGGTCGTAATCCAGTGCGGGTTGGTAAATATCACATGTCTTCGAATTTTTGGTTCTAGAATGTGTCGGTGTCCAAACGTTTCGTGACGTTTTCCTTCAACGTTTTGAGAGCAGTGGTTGTGAAATAAATTACACGAAGTAATGCGCCTGGCTGGGTTTGAACCTAGCAATAAAAATAAAGAAAGTTACCTAAACATTTTTAATTAACTTTTAATTCAAAGTAAAACTTCCCCTTGTACCATGATGCATGCAGTGAAAAGTAAAAACAAAGTCAATGACAAGCTCGTCTTTTTATTCATCGTGTATAAATCACCTAATAACCATCCAAAGATTCACAGATAGCTCATTTTATACAATCAAAAGTGCAATCAAGACGAGTATTCTAAACACTACCAAACACAGAAGCTCCAACGATTTGCACAAAAGAAACGACTGATCTAAATCGCATTCCAGCATACCAACATGGTTCTCCGGCACACGTAGCGATGCCTTCGACCATTCCCGAAATATAAAGAAGTAAATCTAATCTAACTTAATGTTGTTATGAAGTACAACTGTTTGTTTAAATGATTGAAAGGATATACTTCCAGATTGGTACCATTTTTTATCCTGTTCTGATGATGGGATCTATGAGGGAAATCGTAATTGTAATATACACTAATATAACAAAGAGGTAGTTTGTTTCTTTTGTTTTTTTTGTATGTAGGAGGTAATCTCTGGAAGTATTGGTCCGATTGCTAAAATTTTTTCACCAGTAGAAAGCTGCTTTATTTCTGAGTGACATAGGCTATATTTAAAGTACGCGGGCGAAGCTGCGAGCAAAAGCTAGTCTATATTAATCCTATAATAAATCTGTTAAAGTAGTTTTGTTGTGCGCGCATGACGTAAAATGCACGAAATCGATTAGATAACTTTTATACATTAAAATTGTGTGTAACTTGATATATTATTTAGGCTTTATTTCATCGCAATCGGTTGACTATATCGAAAGATATACTACATTCATTGACTGTTAGGCGGTACGAAGTTTGCCGGGTCAACTAGTCTATATAGGCTATAGAAGTACATATATGAAAGGAGACACAGCCTAAATTACTGGGACTAGGAGCGTGAAATTTTGCACAAGGTTTCCTCTTATGACGTAAGCAAGCACTAAGAGAAGATTGCCCAAAATTCAAACCTTAAGGGATGAAATTAAAGTCCAAAGTTTGTGTGGAAAAATCTTCCTTTACGCAGGCGAAGCCGCTGGCAGAAGCTAGTAATTATAAAGAGGAAATATTTATATTTTTGTTTGTGTAATGAATAAACTGAAAAACTTCTGGCGCGAAAAAAATTTTCAAATTCTTTCATCAGTTGTCTGGTTCTCTGTAAAAAATCACTCTTAGCGATAAGATAACCCATTGTTACAGACCACACCCTATTAATTTTACGTTTCATTTGTAATTTTATTATTGGTGTACAAAGAGTATATATTTATTTATCTGCCAGTAAAATGCTACTTTATCTCTGAGTGACATTAGTATAATTATATTTTTCAACTTTCACGCGAATGATGCCGGTGGCAAGCTGTGGGTGGAGACTCAGATTTAACTGACCAAAACCAACCTCTGTTTTTTTCAGTTTCGTTCCAGTGCTACGGTATTTATTTCCAACTAGCCTTTGCTCGCAGCTTCGCCCGCGTATATAAAATATAGCCTATGTCTCTCAGGAATAAAGCAGCTTTATATCGGTGAAAAAATTTTCGCAATCGAACCAGCACCCCTAGCCAAGTTGATAATCTGCAATCGTTAACGCTAGTCGAAGAGTAATCAAATGTATGGGAATGACATCATCTCATCGTTAATTCACGTGGTCGGAACAAACTAATAGAAAATTCGTAGCCAAGTTCACATCGTTAAAAATGATAGAATGAATTTCTACAACGTTTAACGCTACATCCTTTGATAAACAAACGCTACATTGTAGAACGAGCGGCCGACTCAGGCGCGTTAACATGGCTACCCACTTATCGTTTTCACCGAAGACACCGAAGCGTTACCGATTGGAGAACGGAATTCGTCCCGATACGGTTGTAACTTGGCTAGGGGGGCAGTACTTTCAGAGATTACCTCCTAAAACAAAAAAACAAACTTTACCTCTTTATAATATTTAGTGTAGATAATCTTTCAGCTACGATTTAGTTCGATATTTCCAATCTGTTTAGCAAATCGCACGATTATAAGGAAAAATACGAATGTTTTATGTTAAAAAGCCGTCAAGGAACTGGTTTTAGTCACACATGGTCTCCATTCTTAGTTGTTCGTAGCGTGGGTGAAGATAATAGACCGCCGCTTGACATTTCGAAATGGTGTGCCCAGACTAAGATATTATTCTGATTATAAGGTAACTAAATAAAACAATGTTGTGGTTGGAAGTATTGTATTGGGTTTTATGTTTCTGTCTGTAGGAAGTTTTTAGGCATATGTCAACTACCAATCGTTTTTTTTTTAGTTCTGGTTTTTGTGTTGGGAAATCATCAAATGCTTTTTCCCGCTTTAGGGTAGAGTGAGAAAGAGTGTCAAAGTTTTAATAATTATAACCTACTTATGTTCTTCAGTTTGCTCTTTGCGTTCTAGGGCCTGTAACAGCCCTCGGGCTGTGGCAACATCCTACAACATGTGTTGTATGGTAGCTGTGGTAATATGTGATGTAGATGCCGGCATCTAACAATCATCATGCCGCAAAATTTAGACTCAGGCCTCTTCTCTAAAAAAGGGAATGGGCATCACGCGTGCCCAATGCGTTCGATGTTAGAAGAAAGAGGTTGCGGCAGGACCTGAACGCGTAACGAGCCTTTTACGAGATGTCGTTGGAAAAGAATTTCTCTAAGTACTTTGAAGAAGCATTTTCCCGGCAATGAGACAGCACAGACTAATAATACACAAGGTGTAAGGGACAGCCCTCCGCAAACTTTTAGGGCTTGCTCAGTAGACGAAACTGAACAACCTACCACAAAGATTTTTTTTTCGTTTCCTGAAAAAATTGAATTGAAACGTTGTTCAGTTTTGTCTACTGAGGAAGTCCTTAAGTTTGCGGAGGGTTGTCCCTTACACCTTGTATATTTACATTCATATAATATGAAAACGATATAAAGTTTAGTCACATCGATATCATAAAAGCACATCACTAGCGTGTTTGATCGTCCAATATTTTCATTCATAGAATCGAAAATATTATAATTTGGTAGTTCCGGTATGTAAAGTTTTGAGTGTGTCATCGGAACCTCAACGTGGAAAACTTGAATTGTACGAAAACCGTGGGTGGACCACATATTTATCTAACCTTTTTACCATAATGGCTTTGAATGTTCGGTACCTATAAAAAACTAAAAATCGTTAACTTTACTGCATAGTCATTAGTGATTGGTCCTTCGGTACGTGTGATATTAAATTACTCCTATAACAATGTTCTTTCATCTTACGTACTCAGCAGTGAAGTTCCCTGCCGGAGTCTGTTTCTTGAGAGCTAGAACCTAAGGGTCTTTAAGTGAAGAGTAAACAAATGGCGTTGAATATCCGCTACCCATAAAAAACGAATCGTTAACTTTACTGTATGATCATTAGGTAGTGTTTGGTCCTTCGGTACGTGTGATATTAAATTGCTCCTATAACAACTGTTCTTTCATCTTACGTACTCAGCAGTGAAGATCCCTGCCGGAGTCTGGTTCTTGACAGCTAGAAACTAAGGGTCTTTAAGTGAAGAGTAAATAAATGGCTTTGAATGTCCGCTACCCATAAAAAACGAATCGTTAACTTTACTGTATGTTCATTAGGCAGTGATTGGTCCTTCGGTACGTGTGATATTAAATTGCTCCTATAACAACTGTTCTTTCATCTTACGTACTCAGCAGTGAAGTTCCCTGCCGGAGTCTGGTTCTTGAGAGCTAGAACCTAAGGGTCTTTAAGTGAAGAGTAAATAAATGGCTTTGAATGTCCGCTACCTATAAAAAACGAATCGTTAACTTTACTGTATGTTCATTAGGCAGTGATTGGTCCTTCGGTACGTGTGATATTAAATTGCTCCTATAACAACTGTTCTTTCATCTTACGTACTCAGCAGTGAAGTTCCTTGCTGGAGTCTGTTTCTTGAGAGCTAGAACCTAAGGGTCTTTAAGTGAAGAGTAAATAAATGGCTTTGAATGTCCGCTACCTATAAAAAACGAATCGTTAACTTTACTGTATGTTCATTAGGCAGTGATTGGTCCTTCGGTACGTGTGATATTAAATTGCTCCTATAACAACTGTTCTTTCATCTTACGTACTCAGCAGTGAAGTTCCCTGCCGGAGTCTGGTTCTTGAGAGCTAGAACCTAAGGGTCTTTAAGTGAAGAGTAAATAAATGGCTTTGAATGTCCGCTACCTATAAAAAACGAATCGTTAACTTTACTGTATGTTCATTAGGCAGTGATTGGTCCTTCGGTACGTGTGATATTAAATTGCTCCTATAACAACTGTTCTTTCATCTTACGTACTCAGCAGTGAAGTTCCTTGCTGGAGTCTGTTTCTTGAGAGCTAGAACCTAAGGGTCTTTAAGTGAAGAGTAAATAAATGGCTTTGAATGTCCGCTACCTATAAAAAACGAATCGTTAACTTTACTGTATGTTCATTAGGCAGTGATTGGTCCTTCGGTACGTGTGATATTAAATTGCTCCTATAACAACTGTTCTTTCATCTTACGTACTCAGCAGTGAAGTTCCCTGCCGGAGTCTGGTTCTTGAGAGCTAGAAACTAAGGGTCTTTAAGTGAAGAGTAAATAAATGGCTTTGAATGTCCGCTACCTATAAAAAACGAATCGTTAACTTTACTGTATGTTCATTAGGTAGTGATTGGTCCTTCGGTACGTGTGATATTAAATTGCTCCTATAACAACTGTTCTTTCATCTTACGTACTCAGCAGTGAAGTTCCCTGCCGGAGTCTGTTTCTTGAGAGCTAGAACCTAAGGGTCTTTAAGTGAAGAGTAAATGGCTTTGAATGTCCGGTACCTATAAAAAACGAATCGTTAACTTTACTGTATGGTCATTAGGTAGTGATTGGTCCTTCGGTACGTGTGATATTAAGTTGGTCGTTTAAAAACTATTCGTTCTTAAAGTTATCAAAAAATACAAGGCGTGTTTTGACATTTGTATTTTGACTACTTACTTAGTGGCTTGTCCGGTGTAGTGTAGCTAATACTAAAATAGTTACTACTACACCGGACACATTTTTTTTATTTTTATGGTTGGAATAAATCATGCATTGACATCCCCCGCTCTTGGGCGGAGCGGGAGATAGTGTCAGACTCTTACTGACTAAAAGACCCACCCCGTTCCTTCTAGCCTTCATACCGGGGCTCGAGCGCCCTTTCGGATAACCCTGGCTCCAGTAGGCTTCGACCCTGCTGTTGCTGACAACTCCTTGAGGCGCGCACACCGGACACCTAATTATTATTTTATTGTTTCTTTCAGTTTCGTCCCAAGTTACATTCTAGGGTCTTTCTCAAATGTTAAAACTTAAAAAAAAAATAACCTACGTCAATGTTAAAAGAACACTGAAAAGTACAAAATAACTTGAACACAATTAAAAAAAAATATATCTTCGTCGTACATTTTACGTGATGTGCGCACAACTAAAATCTGTTATAGATTTATTATATGTATAGATGAGTTGTTAGTTGACAGCACAATTAGCGCAATAGTTGAGCGATTGACTGCTGCGCTGCGTGTCGCGCGTTCGATTCCCATTCGGAACAAATATATGTATGGTCTACAAATAGGCGTTAAGAGTCTGGCTATCATATATATGTGAGTTTATGTGTTAGTGAACGCACCTACGTCATCATTATGTGCCATAAATTATAATCACAGAGCGATCTCCGGCCACCATAGGCCTGGGCTCGCGGACGACTAGCATTGGTTAGCTAACCGTCCGCTCGTCGTGTAAAGACCGATTCTGAATCGTCGACGAGATGATTCCAGGCGTGCCTCAAAGATAATTATGTCAGCAAACCGTTGGGACCCAGTGGAGCTGATGCCTGCTGGGGCCATGGGGACAAGTACAAAAATGAAACCTGAGGTCCTAGAACGCAAAGGGCCACTGAAACGTTTCGAGAACACATTCACTGTGCGTTCAGCTAAGGAGTGGACTTCCTTGCCGGAGTCTGTGTGTCCTGATGGTTACAACCCAGGAATCTCTTCTAAGTAAGCGCGCTCCATCGTTGACCGCATCGTCGCTTTCCATCAGGTGAGATAGCGGTTAAGCGTAAACCTATCAACAATAAAAAAAAAACAAAAAAAAATTTGCTGAGCTGTGGTTTTAGTCAGTAAGGGCTATACACTGAGACACCATGGCGATGGCGGCGCGACCAGTCGCCGCTACCAACAAAATGTATACAGCTCTATAGAGAGTTACTCACCTGGTGTCCATTTGGTTGCGCAACCAATTTGGTGGCGCGACCAGCCCCCCTAGCCAAGTTACAACCGTTTCACTTGCGTCGAACGCTTCGAGTTGACCTTGCCGCCAATTCTTTTGTTCTGACCACCTGACTGAGCGTTAAGACGACGTCATTCCCGTACATTTGAAGCTTTCTACAAGCGTTAACTATTGCAGATTAGCAACTTGGCTAGGGGTACAGGTCGGACGTGTGGAGACTCTGGTGTCTGTATGGTGTCTAGTTTGGTAGCTTAGGGCTATATTTCACCGGGACACCATGGCGGCGGAACTGAACGCGCCTTAATATAGCCTTACTCGTCCCACTCCGCCCTAGAGCAAGAGAAGTCATGAGATGATTTCCGACCAGGGATGTTAGGGAGCTCCATAACCGTAACCGAAACTATCGGATATCCGATATAAAATAATATCCATAACCGTAACCGAATTCGAAATAAAAGTTTCGATTAATATCGGATAGGGGCGGAGCGTAATTGCGACACTTTATGACAGGTTGTTTTGTTGATCGGCCGGGCAGCGGCCGACACACGCGCGCATTGTTTGTTTTCTTCTGTGGTTCCTACTAAAAAAAACCATTTTGTTACCTATTTATATTTTACTTCTGAAATTCCTTAAAAATCTAATATCCGTAACCGAAATTATCCGAAACTAACGGATAATCCGGAATAATTTCATATCCGTATCCGTATCCGGTATAATAATCATTTCTATATCCGTATCCAATCCGTATCCGAAATTTCATATCCATAACATCCCTATTTCCGACCTTTCCGACCAAACCTACAGGTAGCTCGTATACTATTATCGTTCTGTGTCCCGTGGAGTTCGTAGGTGTAAACTTAGACAATTAGGTTATTGTAATAACGTAGGCGACAACCTGCTTCAGCCTACGTACATCCAATATTTAAATATAACAGGTTATTTTGTAAGCGAGAGAGATTCTGGTATATTCAGATTTTTTGTATCTTAAGTATGTTAATGAAAAGTAGTAGGGAAACGGTTTTTTACTCTCTTAATTTTAATAGTTATAGGGCTGGTTTCTGAATTTAGTATTTTGAGTTATACGTGATATTTATTTATTTATTTAAACTTCATGTACAATAGTGGTACATAGGCGGACTTATCATCATCATCATCATCATAATTTCAGCTGTAATTTTTTGAAACGTCCAAAGTTGGACATTCAGGGCCCGATACCGGGCAAAAACAATATTCGCCACCCTTTACATACACAAAACCTTATAAGTCATGAGTCTTAAGTCTTAAATATTTCCACTATCTAACCTGAAGTCGGTTGGAAGGTGGCACACATAAAGTTCTCAACCTGCCAACTTGGGTGTGGATGTGCGGCCTCTCAGTTTTTGTCGCTCTTGGCAAATGCCCGCCTTGCTCCCTCTTAGGGCCCTGGCCACAACGAACCGTCCTGTGCGTCTCGCATCCATCGGAATTTTGTGACTCTCATCAGATTATCGGTCCACCTTGTTGGACGTCTTTCAACGCTGTGTCTTCTGGTGCGCGCATCGCTCCAGAACCTTTTGGCCTTATTGACCATCTGTTCTGAGAGTAAAATGCCCTGCCTAAGTTTGGCGATTCTTCGGACTATGTTGGCGGGTTAAATCTTACTATTTAAGTAAGATTTAACCCGCCGACATAGTCCGAAGCTACATTACAGGTTTTCCGATTAAAGTAGAATTTGAGAAATACTCGATTTCCAATGCTTAAGTCAGAAATCTGGGGTCATGCAGAAATTAACCCCAGAGAACACATTTTTACCGTTTTAACATTCCACAAATTCTTAGAAAATACCATACGATTATTTTCAAAAGACCTGCTCCCCTAGCCAAGTTACAACCGACTCGTGTCGAATTCCGTTCTCCAATCGGTAACGCTTCGGTGTCAGCAATTGTAGAAAACGATAAGTGGGTAGCCATGTTGACGCGCTTGAGTCGGCCGCTCGTTCTACAATGTAGCGTTTGTTTATCAAAGGATGTAGAGTTAAACGTTGTAGATATTCATTCTATCATTTTGAACGATGTAAACTTGGCTACGAATTTTCTATTCGTTTGTTCTGACTGAAGGTCAACTCGAAGCGTTCTGCGCAAGCGAAACGATTGTAACTTGGCTAGGGGGGCTGTTACTCGTATATCATCCGTTTAAAGGGTGAAATTGAAAAGCAATTTGTCTTGTAATATCGCAAATAAAGAGAAGACTAAATAATAATGAATGAACTGTCATGGAGTCACATAGCGGAAAAGGGATGTATCTTATTATCTAGCACATGTCACAGGAAAGTAATAACTATAACAAGTATCTACTTACTTTAATATAAAAATAATAGAAATCAAATTAAAATTAGACTAAAATAGTATAACTAATAATATATATAATACTGGCCTGGCACGCGACGATGGTAAGAGACCAGACGGTATGTCTTTATTTCCTTGGAAGATGGGTAGGCCTTTAGTGTGGGACGCTACCTGTGTCGATACTCTTGCGCCATCCCATCTTCCTAGCTCATCGTGCTGTGCTGGTGCTGCCGCGACGGCTGCAGAGAACCTCAAGCGACGGAAATGTGACAGCCTCGTCGGCAGTTATATTTTTGAGCCGTTTGGGGTTGAAAGTCTCGGGGCGTGGGGTCCGAGTGCTCATATGCTTTTTAAAGAATTGGCAAAACGCTTAATTGACGCTTCGCGTGACCCAAGGGCTGGCTTCTACCTCGGTCAGAGAATAAGCATTGCCATACAACGTGGCAATGCCGCCAGCCTTTTGGGCACACTTCCAGTCGACAGCGATGCGGAGGAGTTTTATGACGTCATATTTAGCTAGGCATTTAGTGTATATATTATTTTTAATTATTTAAGTTATTGTTGACTGACCTGTTGGTCTAGTGGTTAGTGACCCTGACTGCTATACTGGAGGTCGTGGGTTCGATTCCCACCCAGGACAAATGTTTGTGTGATGAGCATGATCATTTGTTCGGTGTCTGGGTGTAATGTATATCTATAATATGTATGTATTTAGAAATATATAAGTATGTTTATCAGTTGTCTAGTACCCATAACACAAGCTCTGCTTAGCTTGGGACTAGACGTCTCGAATCCCGTGGAGGGTCAAAGAGGGCAAAGTACCTACAGGTCATTGAACTCGCTCAGCTGACTTTTTCTTAAAGAAATTAATTTCGTACATGCGTAAATTAATACGAGTTTTGAAAAAGAGGTACTTTATTTTTTAATTTTATCTTTACAAATCGATAGTGTTTCATATACCGGATCGACCCTCCACGGGATTAAAACGATTAAAATTTAACGGTGTATATATATATAAATTACATCCAGACGATCATGCTCATCACACAAACATTTATACTGGGTACAACACTTACAATAAGGAAGAACGTAATAATGTACACATTGCTACTATGTAATTATTTATTAATTGAAACTTCATGCAACATAAACGTACAAAGACTAACTACAAGCTGACAAGTTATTCTGTGAGACAAGTTGCGAGATGAGTTACAACGCAAGTCAACAAGATCGGTTACTGCGAATTGTTCGAAAGATTTACGGTGACTTTGGAACGCCAAGAGCAATTGAAGGAACACAGGTGTAATATTAGCGAAGGGGACGGCTGTACGTGCGAAGGAAACGTACACCCACACGTTCCGCCGTGGCGGATGTCCGATAACAACAGCAGGGACCCAGCCGGGTCGAAGCCTACTGGGGCCAGGGTTATCCGAAAGGGCGCTCGAGCCCCGTTATGAAGGCTAGAAGGAACGGGGTGGGTCTTTTAGTCAGTAAGAGTCTGACACTATCTCCCGCTCCGCCCAAGGGCGGGGGATGTCAATGCATGATTTTTTCCCACCATAAAAAAAAAAAAAAAAAGGATGTCCGATAACGGCACGCCATTATACTGAACCCGACTACCAGCCAAGGTAGGCGCCGGCTTGCCGACAACGAGCAATGGGTCGCTCGCCGTCCTGCCGCCAGGTAACCGTCTAAATCGAGCTCAAGTCTTCTACGGCACAGCGACACCACGGTAGTTCTACCTTAAATATGATAAAGATAGAACTACACAGCTCGTAGTGTGCCACACACGTCGATCTGGGCGCGTCGGTCTCCATACATTTTATATGGAAACTAGACTTGTAGAACTACACTTGATCCACGCCACGCGACGTCGTTCGACGTACAAATGAGGCGTGTTACACGTGTGCCGGACTAATGTACAGTTGCCATCACGGACTTTGAGCGGTTGCGCAGAAGTCAAATATTCGGTCTCTTTAGTGGTGCGAAGTGAGACGCTGGGGCGGGGAGTGTCAGTGATTGGCTCGCCGCGCCATCGCGTTATAGACGTCACTCCTGATTCATTCCCTGCGTTGCTGCATGTATTTAACAACAAAGACGATTGGCTCGCCAATGTATAGAATGCGCAAAGCGATCCCCACTCTGACGCCGAGCGCTCAAGATCCGTGATGGCAACTGTAGTTCTAGCTTGAATCTTCTTCAAATAAGCCTGCCCACAGAGCCTACCTAAGTTCAAGACAAGCACAAAGGTACTACAAGCCAGTACCTATCGTTTAACCGTAACATCACAACCTATGTTGTGCCCCAAACTTCTTGTTCACAGGCGAACAATCTTCATAATATATCAAAGTCCAAGTTATTCCGAGTTTAGTTAGCTTCGACCAAGTTTGTCAACTTATACATAATTGTATACCAGTTCATGGTTTGTGTACATGCATGTATATTGTCAATGGGAGTTTGGGAAGTCGGCTCTAGGATGTTTTGTTGTTGACACTTTGACACTTTATTGAATGTTGTTCTCGTGATTAGGTTGTTGGCGAATGATGATGATTGATACCTTTGGTTCTGTGGATAAGTTCAAGTGGTGTCACCCGCAGGAAACTAGAAGATTATCGTTATGATTAGTTGTAATGGAACTTCGCCTCTGCTTCCGTTATTGCGAAAGTTCCTCATGAAATCGTATCTACACCTACGCAAAAATATTGCGGAGTCTTAAATCCGCAATACTGCACCGCGTACACGGTTATTCTTGACCATTAACTGGTTATTATTAGTTAATGGTCAAGAATAAGCGTGTATGCGGTGGAAACGCGGTAGAGATGGGGCGGACGTACTTATGTCAATTTGACATGACAGGAATCAACCTGACGATTTCCTTCGATTCATACATTCGTGGTAATGTTATTACACCTCCGCCTCATTAAACATCCGGTTCCGCGGAGGCGAAACTCGTCGCCTCAGCATCCGCCTCCGCCTCCGATAAGATGGCCTCCGTTACAACCCTAGTTATAATTTAGGTGCCTTCAAGACTAGAGTGAAATTTTCAATAAACTAGTGCGCTTTACCATCAACAATTGCATCACTACATACATCAGGTAGGATCGCAGTCAAGCACTGGCTCATATTACTGAAAAAAATTGTCCTAAGAGACATACTCCCGAGACAAATTAATTAATTATTTGTCCTATTCCAGGGTTTGGGCTACTAGTATACCAAATTTTTATCCCAACCCGTTCTGCCAATTGAGTGAGAAACAAATTATACATACACATATACTAACAAATGTCGTTCGTTTTCATAATGTTAATGTGATTTTGAACTGTTTACGTCGTGTAGAACTGGTCATTTAGAAATATTTCTTTATTTTTTTGTAAAACTCCTAAGATTTTCGTAAATAAATTCTGCTTGAAAGAAGATGTGGTTATAGCAAAGTATAATTGGTATCAGATCGTAAAAATTAAGCGATCAAACGCTGAATATGTCTACTAAGTTTCAATTTATATTTTCAGAGCTCTGTGTTGTATTACGATAGTAACAAGCTGCAATAACTAACACCTATTACAATGTTATTAGACAAAACATAATCAAAACAACATCCTATTACCGAAGTCCCTGTAAGACCAATATTTTACCACCATGTACAACATTATAATGGAGTTTCATTACACTATAACTGTTGTACTAATAATTAACGGCACGATTATCCGCAAAAGCTTTTAAGCATGAACACCATTATTCTGGCAGTTCATATATGCATAGCGTGTGTTGTGGTGGCACAGAGTAGGCGGGGACAGAGACAGCTAATTAATTTTTCTTTTTTTTTATAGATCAAATGACAAAAAAAAGAGAATGACGAAGAGGTTCGACCCCATATTAAAAAAAAAATGAAAATAAATAAGAGTACAGCCATTTTTATTTTATTCTATTTGTTTTCTGTATTTTTTTATATTACGCCTATAAAGATCAAATGACAAAAAAAAAGAATGATGAAGAAGGTTATGACTTTAAAATAATAATGATTATGCCATTATTAGGAAAAGAAGAGAGACAGAGATTTTTTTGTTTCGGTATTGTTTTTTTTTGCTTTGTTTTGAATTGAAACTACGTTTTTGAAATCATAATGATCATATGAGATGTGTAGAAAGTTATTCAACAATTATCCAGTATGATAAACAAAAAAAAAATCTGCAGATAAGCAGCTGTCTATAATCTATACTATACCCATTATATACTTTTATATGAATGTAATAAACAGGAGACTTTTGTATTTTTGTTTGTACTTAATGAACAAACTCAAAAACTTTTGGATCGATTTAAAAAAATCTTTAATTGAATGTTACTTTATCACATGAGTGACATATACATGTATTTTTTAATTTCACACATGCAAAGCCACTGTCAGAATCTAGTTCTGTTTAAAGTTTAAGCTTAGGACAAACCGTCAAATATGTACAACCTATCTACCTCTTCGTGCAGAGCTACCTTCGTCTTTGGGCGCATAAATGTAAAATGTACGAAACTTTGCCATCTCAAGTACCTAAATGTATTAACTTCTGCGGTACACGACACACTCCTGGCTACAGACTACATTACTTATTACTCATATTGAGGTATGTTCTGGATAATATCTTATTCTACAAATAACAAACATTATTTAGGAGTTTCTCTGTGAGTTGCTTCCAACAGCACGTAGGTAACCAGTATTTAGAATTCCCCAGGACAAAAGTACATTTAGGAAATCTTCAAGATACTAAACTCGTTAAAAATAAAAAGCACGTTTTGATATATTTGAGAAAACCCTAGAATGTAACTGAAAGAAACATTAAAAAAAAAGACGTGTGGCACTCGGGGACTGCCGCGGTAAAGCTATTGCATAGCATTTTTATCAACTTATGCAATTATAATTATTTATTTATTTTATTTATGCAGTATTTTTTATTCCTTTGTTTTTTTTCTTTGATATTAATTGAAGTTACACTTTCACACATTGAATTGAATTTTGATTGATTGTTCACTCATTTGTTTTCTTATCGGTCACCACGCTCAAAAAACAAATGAGTGGGGGGTGTTAGGTTATTTTCGTTACGGAATTTCTGGATTCGGTCTCCACGCTCAAGGTCCGCGATAGAAGCTATGCAATAGCTTAATAATAATTAGGTGTCCGGTGTAGTAGTAGCTATTTTAGTAGTAGCTACACTACACCAGACAAGCCGCTAGGTAGTCAAAATACAAATGTCAAAACGAGCCTTTTTATTTTTTGACAACTTTATTTTTATTCGGCCTCATCTAGCATTACCTAATAGACGAAAAAAAAAAAATGACGTGTAAAAGTGTTTTTATAAAACCTACTTGCAAAATAAAGATCATTTATTTAATAAGAAGGATGGAACTAAGGCTTATGTACAAAAAAAGGACTTAAACTATTTATACTAAAACCTAAATAAATACGTACCGTAAAATCATACAACTATAGTCCTGTAATACAACTATGGTCCATTACCATACTATGACATTTTGTGTTAATAATGGGAAAGTGACTCTATCTAGCGTATTTTTTGACAATATTTGGCTAGAATAGATTGTAGGCGTTTTAACTTAGTGCAAATCCGATAGGTGGCAAGTATGTGCACTCAACAACAAGCGGTGCAGAATGAACCAGTTCTTGCGTGTTTTGTAAAATCCGCCAACTTTTATTCTAAAAAATAAGTAAAAGCGGCCGCCCTGACCTAAAAATTGTTTTTATTATAAGGTAATATGTTTATTTTTATAATATTATTGTTGTTTTTTACATTAGTTAACTATTTTAATATTAAATCAATTTTATTCAAATTTTCATACTTTGCATTCAACAATAGACCAACGGTTTTTTTGGACCATAATTAAAAACCAACTTTTACACATACAGCAGGGATTTATCCTCTGAATAAACTACCTGCGCATGAACAGCTTCCGACTTTCAAGCATCCTCAATCTACCGCCCCGTCGACAAAGGTCTTGTGAGTGAATCTTTTATACAGTTTCTCGAGGAGAAACGAAATGAAACTATTACCGCGAGTAGCCAAGGTAGAAAAAAGAAACTGAGTGTACCAGCCAGAAAGAGCATGTCGGAGAAGGAGGAAAAAAAGCACGCGAGGAGCTATCAACCACAAAGCCCAAGGTTAAGAAAAGCAAACGTCAAGAAGAAAAAAATGATAGATTGATGACACAAATGAGGAAGACGTCGATAATTTTATCCAAAAACCGCCTGCTCAAGACAAATATCTCCTTAATGATTATGTCACCGTAGAATACGAAGGAGAATTGTGGCCTTGTCAAGTCCAAAAAATAGAGGAAGACGGATTGTATGTTAAACGTATAGCCCGCTGCTGACATGCAATTTTTTATTCAACCAGGCATATTAAATTTAAAATTCAGCCCAAAAAAACTTAGCACTAAGAGAGCACTTTTTCAAGTTCCTGAACTGGAGAGTAGGTACTTAAGTGGGTAAAATGCAAAAAAAATATAGCAAAACCTGGTGGATTTTTTTATTTAATTTCTAATCTCATAGACGACTAATTTAGTAAGTTATGCTACGTAAATATAAGGAAAAGTGATTTTTTGTTCCATAAAAGACTGTTCCTTACGATGTTGTTATTTTAACTTGAATAAACACAAAAATATTCTAATAAATCTTTGGTTTTAATGAAAATATATAATATGGGCATATTATTTTTGTATTATAGACCTTCAACAATGTTCCAAGTTCAGTAAAGTACGGTATTTTCTTACATTTTCAACCTGGACTAAAGTTGAAAACAGTGCATACAACAATGGTCCAAAACAAAAATATAAAAAAAAATGTTTTTGTATAAAACCGGTTTATAACTTAATATTATATTAAAGCAGATACATTAACACACCTAATTCAAGAAATAAATACTTTGTGCGGTTAAAATCATAACTCTTACAACACGATAAAAATTGAACCCCTTAATTTTGGACCATATTTGCACGATTTTACGGTAACGAACATAAATAAAATACAGAAACACAAAGTGCACTCAGGCGTCGAAGTACTCCTCCACATCGCTGTCATCCGGGAATGTGCCCAGAAGACTGGCAGCATTACCACGTTGAATGGCAATGCTAATTCTTTGAGCGAAGAACGAGCCAGCCTAAGTAAGATCATTTATTATTTATCATTAATATCATAAGGGTCTTTTATTTTTTGACAACTTTATTCACAGTAATATCATCAAAATTGATACAGTAGTTAAGCTGTACAAACACAACTAACACATCGACGGTTTGCGTTTAGTTTCCACGTTTGGTTTCCATATCTGATTTAATTTGAATGAGTAAACAGCACGCTAACATAAACACTAAACTTAATGAGTCAATTAGTAGTAGAACATTTGTGAAGGGTGTAATTAATATCCACAGCAAGGCAAAGGCCTTTCCTTTCGACTTCCTCAGTCCGGACCTACTAAGCATCGAATGAAATTATATAAAAAATTCTAAAAGTCACAATTGTAAGAAAAACCGGTCCTCCGATCCGCAACAGCATTTTATTAATCTGACAAAAACGAAAGCAAACTGAGAAGATATTAGGTACTCGTTCTTTCCCACAGCTTCATCCGTGTACATAAAATATAGCCTATGTCATTCAGGAATAAAGCAGCTTTCTATCGGTGAAAAAAATTTTAACAATCGGACCAGTACTTCCAAAGATTACCTCCTACAAACAAAAAACAACAAACTTTACCACTTTATTATATTACCATAGATATTAGTGTAGATTACAAACCCTAACAGTAATTAAATAGTATTAAAACATACAGTATACCTATAATTTAAAAGCATTTCAGTACATTTTGTATCTAAGAACCCGGTCCTCCGATCCGCAACACTTTCACAGGAGATTGTCCTCTTAAAAAAGATTGCCGTCAGCTTAACCAGCTTAAAAAGCAAGCTAAAAAGCTTTAATACAATAAGTAAGTAGCACGTAACCTGTTAACCGTAAGTGCTACAGCTACAGCGTGGCCACGCGCCATTGCGGGCATAAACAATATAAACATAGTGAAGTTTATCTTGCGCTGCATCCAATCAGAGCCGACCCGGGGGACGCGAAAATATTATAATAGTGAACCTATTGGAGATAGTGCTGACGCGCGCTGTTGAGCGGACACCGGGATTTTATTTTACGGGATTATGAGAAGATTTTGTGTTTCGTTATTTTTCTACTGTAACCAATTGTGTTATCCTATAAAATGGATCCAATGAGTGATTCTTTTAGCCTACAGCTCACCTGATATGTGGCAGAGATGTACGGCTAGAGGCCATAACACGAGATCTTAACGCGATCCATTTTATGACCAACTGAACTGTGAAATAGCATAAAAGCATAATTAGCCTTTTAATGTTCCCACTGCTGGGACTCAGGCCTCCTCTATCTTAGAAAGTGAATGGGCCGTAATCCACCACGCGGGCCCAGTGCGTGTTGGTGAATGTCACATGTCTTCGAATTTTTGATTTATGCTGGTTTCCTCAAGACGTTTTCCTTCACCGTTTTAAAAGTAGTGGTGATGAAATAAATTACACAACGTTATGCGCCTGGCTGGGTTTGAACCCGCGGCCTACGTACCACTTGGCCTCCGCTGTGCAACTGTGAAATAGATGGGATTAAATAGGGTGTATAACTCCATCTTTCTTTCTCTACTGACATTTTGAAACGCTATGGTAAGGCCCTAGATCCCGCTTAAGAATAAAAACTTTTTGGGTAAAATCTGTAATCTTACTTTTGGCATGTACCTACTATTGGTGAAAAATGGCGAGGAAGGCATTCGCTCGGTAGTGGGACATTATGGGCCAATTAAGAATAGAAAATTTCCAGATGTTGATATTACAAAGAGTAAAGTGTGTATTTTTGTTTTTTAGTTTGTATGTGGTAATCTCTGAAAGTACTAGTCTGATTGCGAAATTTTTTTCACCGATAGAAAGTTGCTTTATTCCTGAGTGACATAGCCTATATTTTATGTACGCAGATGAAGTCGCGGGCAAAAGCTAGTAGTTAATATTAAGCAACATTGAAGGGCAACCTTCCAAGGCGAATTCATCAAACATCATTCCTTTGATACCACTAATCATTAGCAAGAG
Source organism: Mythimna ferrago (assembly GCA_910589285.2). Taxonomy (NCBI): domain Eukaryota; kingdom Metazoa; phylum Arthropoda; class Insecta; order Lepidoptera; family Noctuidae; genus Mythimna; species Mythimna ferrago. The sequence goes on along the minus strand of OU342697.1, from coordinate 10,539,840 downwards.
ATTGCCATAGCGATGATAAATGTTACTTAAATGTTTACAGCAACAAGATTGAACTTTTTACTAGCTTACATACTTACTTAATATAAATTACGCAAGTGATTTCGTTTAACTAACAGCTAATAATTTACATGAATTCATTTAGATGACGAATTTAATGACCATATAGCTCATCTGATCAGTATTTCAGTCATAAGACGTCTTCTGCTGTGCACTGCGCTGCAACGGCTGGTCTTGTGTGTCTCGTGTCCATCGGATTTCAGTGACCTTCAATAGATTATGGTATGGTGTGTGTTATTACAGTGTTTGTGTTTTTTATTACAGTGAATTTTGTGGTCTTATTTAAGGCTTATAGTCCCTTGAAATTTTGACCGGAATTAAATGGACACAACACTCGTAGCCGCCTAGGCGGTAGTACGATTACCTGTGTATTCAATTCCGGCCAGCTGCGGCTGGATAGAATCTGCTGACCTTTAAATCCATTTTCTTTGCGAAATATTGATTGATTTACATATTTTGCTATGATCACTTTGAAGAATATTTAACCACCAATTTTTATGTGTAAAAATGTTTTTAAAGATCAAAGCCGTTTCGAAGGAGTACGGAAATGTTGCGAACAGCGAAATTGCTAAATATCAAAATTTGTTTTAGACAAAAGTATTAATCACACGAAAAAATTAATAGTTTATAAAACGTTCATGAATCTATAATAAACATATATTTTTGTGTCAAAGCGCTTGGCTCAGATCGACACTCCATGTACAATACTGGTATTCGGCTGAATGAAGTAAGACTTGAATCTCTACCCAATATACAGTAAGAAAAAAGGCTAAGAGATTTTTCTATTAGGTGCGAAAATCACCAAATGACTTCTTTCGCTTTTGGGTGGAGCCGGAGGGCATATCAGACTTTTACTGACTAAAACCCATTCGTTTGTTCCTTCATAACCTTGTCTTCCAGGGCCCGGAGGGTATATTTTCAAACTAACCGTGATCCCAGTAGGCTTCAGCCTTGCTGGGCCCAACGATTTCCTACCATCTCCTTGAGTGCGCGTGGATACTAGTTACAAAACCTTGTTGGATCAATTATTATCTATATCTTAAAAGGGATTAGGTAGTGTTTTCGATGAAAGCTCCCTGGCGGCTTGACCTTTTCCGATATTTTTAACCATTATCGGTTGAAATGAAACAAGTTAATACAAAACCTTAACAAATTATCTTTTTTTTTTCATTTTATGATTTCATATAATTGTTAGACGAGAAGTAAAAAAAGATATAGAATATAATCTATTATACCTACTTAATTAATAAACTCTTTACATACACAACTAAAAACTATAATTACAGTAAATTAAAAAAACAATAATAATAAAACCCTACGCTAATTACAACTAACTAAAATCAAACTAAAATATGGCGTCAAAAACTCTTCCACATCGCTGTCGACTGGTAATGTGCCCAAAAGGCTGGCGGCATTGCCACGCTGTATGGCAATGCTTATCCTCTGTCCGAGGTAAAAGCCAACCCTTGGGTCACGCGAAGTGTCAACTAGACATTTCGATAGATCTTTAAACAACTTGTGAGCACTCGGACCCCACGATCCGAGAGTTTCAACCCCAAACGGTTCGAAAATATAACTTCCAATAAGGTTGTTATATTTTCGCCGCTTGAGGTTCTCCGCAGCCGCAGCGGCAGCACCAGCACGACACGACGAGCTAGGAAGATGTGAAGGCGCAAGAGTATCGACACAAGTAGCGTCCCATACTAAAGACCTTCCCATCTTCCAAGGGAATAATGACATGCCGTCCGGTCTCTTGTCATCATCGCGTGCCAAGCCATGGGGTTCCAATACGGCTGGAACGCCGACGGTGACAAGAGCGCGTCTGATGATATCGTTGATATTCGCGTGTCGCGCTATGCGACCCGTACTACGGCTGCATGACAGACCGTGGTGTCCGAGGCTGTTGACGGCTTCGCCACAGTGGCAGCGATGAGGAGAACAGCATGGAGCACCTAGACGTAAGGCAACAAATTATCTTATATTAATAGTCTAAACCTTCTTCAGAAAACACTCTGTCTGTTCGTAAAAACCGCATGAAAATGTGTTCAGTAGTTTTTGAGTTAATTACGGACAGATGCGGGTGACACTATTTTATAATATGACTTTGTTTTTAGTCTTCTCAATGTCCAAACCATCTCGTCTTTAATGTAAATCTAGACCACAGAAAAGATGGTTAGAAAGGAAATACTTTCCAATTTTTGACACGCTTATATTAGCTTCACCTGTATGTTTGTAACCAACGCCTTGGAGCTCGATTTTGACCAACTTCGGGCGATCAGATTTTCTTCAAACTTTGCACACTCATCAAAGACTGATGACGATACAATAATCCGTTTTTTTTTTTAGTGAAAAATAAAAATATAGTTTAAAAAAACGAAAAAAAAAACACGCATTCATTGCATATCAAACTAAAAAATGTAAAATAATTTTCAATATAGGTAGAAAAGAATAATAATGAACGAAAAATATTAATATCATTGTGAAAAAAGCGTGGGGTGCTCGATTGAACTATGAGCATTGCCCTACTCGGTGTCACGCACCGCCCATAAGGCCATTCTAGTCTTTTTCATCTGTTCTGTGATCTAGACAGTAAACTTAATCAAAAGTTTCATCTCTTCAAACACTAAATACAAGACCTCTTGAATCCCGGATCCCGCATCCCATATCCCGGGCTTCTCCACTCTATCGGTCGCCCATTGTTCCCTAGAACAGGGTTGCGCAAAAACAATGGTTTATGTATGTGAATATAATGTCCTATGACCGCGGAGAGTCTTTGTTCATTATTGTAACTTTGTTAGCGACTCATAGCTTTTTCTATAGGCTGGCTATTGGTTTAGTAGGTTGGCTATTGAGCTTGTTTTGTGAAGGTAATTAGGTTGGCTGTATTGGGGTTAGGTTATCGTGGTTTGTGATGGAAAATCATCTATGTGGTCTGATTGATTGTGATAACGTTATTGGCCTTGTTGGGCTCCGTACACTAAGAGTATAACGGACCCTATTACTAAGATTCCAATGTTTTGCCTCAAGGAGTTGTCGGTAACAGCAGGAGCCCAACTGGGTCGAAGCCTACTGGGGCCAGGGTTAGTTTCGAAAAAGTAGCTCAGCCACGGTATGAATTTATTTCAAATAGACCATTTGCGAATACCACTTTTGAATAGTCAAATGTCGGTCAGTCCAAGAAAAGTGAAGCTAAATTGCACGTTCCAAAGAGTAGGTCTCTATGGAGAAGAACGTGCAAGAAACTCCATGGACACTCTTTTAAATCATATTATGTGTTACATATAATTGGGTGGGTTTTTAGTCAGTAAGAGTCTGACACTATCTCCCGCTCCGCCCAAGAGCGAGGGTTGTCATTAGATGATTTTCTCCACCATAAAAAAACTGTCTGTCCGTTTTTCACTAGCCTGTATCTAATGAACCGTGATAGCTAGCCAGTTGAAATTTTCACAGATAATGTATTTCTGTTGCTGCTATGACAACAAATAAAATAAATATTTAAGGGGACTCCCATACAAGTCATACAACAAACGCTGTTTTGCTACGGACGGTACGGAATCCTGTGCGCGAGTCCGATTCGCACTTGGCCGGGATTTTTTTAGTTTGGTAATTCAAACAGTAATGACCACTATCTCACCTGATGGTAAGCGATGAGGTGGTCGACGATGGAGCACGCTTGCCTAGAAGTAACCTATTCACTCTTGACTTAAAGTTGTAGCTATCAGGAAACACACAATCCAGCAGGGAATTCCATTCTCTAGCTGTACGCACAATAAATGTGTTCCCAAAACGCTTTGTAGGTACGTATGGGTGGGATATCTACCATGTACAGTTGCCATCATGAACGCTCGGCGTCAGAGTGGGGATCGCTTTGCGCATTCCATACATTGGCGAGCCAATCGTCTTCGTTGTTAGATACATGCAGCAACGCAGTGAACGAATGAGGAGCGACGTCTATGACGCGATGGCGCGGCCTGCCAATCACTGACACTCCCCGCCCCCGCGTCGCACTTCGCACCACTAAAGAGACCGAATATTTGACTTCTGCGCAAGTGTTCAAGATCCGTGATGGCAACTGTACCGCTGGCGCAATAGTGTTGCACCGATGGGTTTTAGATTATCAAATCTTTATGATAATATGACGAAATTAAATGATTAATCTTCTATTCAGTTTATAATTTTGCGAAATTTTACGTTAGTTCTTGCAACCGTTAAGTGTTTGCATTTAATCCGGTCACATAAATTTATACGTTTATAATAGTATCATTTACAAACGTTAAGTTTCCAAACTATTATATTTCAGTTGCAAACCAAGCGTTTGCTCACAGTCAGTCAACATTTCCTGCCTTTCATTAACACCTTTCGCTCGTTTACCAACAGATTTATGTAAAGCACCTAACACTATCTCATTCAACAATAGAAACAATTTGCGTAGATCTAAGGAATGTCGTCCACATCCCACATAACACTGCGAATTTACTAGTTAGTGGTGTAGCATGATTGGCCTATTGTAGTCTCAAGGCGACCGTTTTGTACAATAGGCGAAGGGAATTGCTGGCCAGTTTTTTGACTGCTTAGTAAAGTTTTGTGGTTGCTGAAGTGACTGGCAGCTGGGTTGATTAAAATCAGAAAAAGAGCAAATAAAGGAAAAAAATTTGCCTCCGCTAAATTGGAGGACTTCTACTGAGTGATTTGGTTAATTGCTATTATTACTTCGTACATAAAATCCCTGTGCAAAAAAAACTTTAAGATTGTCTTAAAACACTTACTTTTGAAACGCTTTAAATATAAAATGCACTCAACTTTAACATATTTCAAACAGAAGTATATTACAAACTTCGGCATACGCTTGAACTATAATTGTTATATATATAATTTTAATACATTGATATGTATAGGTATATTGTTATTCTCATAATAAACAAAATTTTGTTTCTTTTCCACTTGTTAGTATAAAAACCAAATTAATAATGTTTGTTACTATATATTTAATGGCTTTGTTACTACAGTAGTAACTAGTTAGATTTCACATTAACATGATTAAAAAAAAACAGATATTATTTTATAACCATTACCATTGGTGTATTTCGGCTGCAAGTAGTCTAGAGCCAGACTCTCAGATCTACGGCTATGTTTGGTGAGCCTGTGGAAACAGCAGTATCACTACTTTGGTATGCCTTACAACTCTTATTCTCTCGAGTTGTCATGAACATTACAGATGCAGATTAACAAGTTAGTCGTATTAGCAGGGAAATAGAGCGGTAATGCCGTGTTTTTAGTCGAAGAATTCCTTTTTACCTATTGCCTCAAATTCATACTCAGCATGCACACTAGTCCCCTTTGCCGTGTGTACAACACCGTGGGCCATTCACGTTTGTGTGCGCTTTCACAAACGTAGGCGTGATTAAACTTGTCAGTGGGAGAGATACTTTGAAAGATTAACTGCTTTTCGGCAGTTGATTTAAGAAATATTTAGGCTGATTTGTGCAAGAGATTGATTGTTGAGCAATGTGCGAGTAATTTGTAGAATTGTTAACAAGCAAGCTTTTCATTCAGTCTGTGTTGGTACAGACAGAATAGTATACAACATTATTTTAGTATAATGCGAAATTTGAATATAATTGGTTCAGAATCAGTAATTGAATCAATTCCAAAAAATTTTACAACATGTCACATTTTTTCCCAAAATAATTAAAAAAAAAATCACAAGTTCACAGTGAAGAATACAGGAGTGTTTTAAACTGCCTTTTGCGTTCTAGGGCCTCAGTAACTCTTTAAAAAAACCCCGCAGCCCTGGCAGGCATCTGGCCTAGGGGGCCCGTCCAGTTTGCTGATAATTCTTTCAGTACCTCTACCATGAGTTTACAGCGCCTCTAGCGGTCACTTACGGAACCAAATTTTTTCACACAAAATATTTACGTAGTCGGTATCGAGTATCGATAAATACTATTGCTTTAAACTCATGGTAGAGGTACAGGTGCGTGTGGAAATGTTCTGGAGTGGCGACCGCGTACAGTAAGACGCAGCGCCGCAGGCCTCCTACAAGATGATCCAATTACGTGGTATGGGGTCATAAGAATCGGATGGATGCGATACGCACGAGTCACTTGTTGGAGGCTTATGTCGAACATTGAACGTTTCTTAGTCGCCTTTCAGTTGTTTGAGCTTGAAAAAATAACAAACATTTTACTCGTATCACTAATACATACAGACTTTCCCCTTAGATATAATATTAGTATGATTAAATAAGAAACTGCATTTTATATTACCAAACTTTTTTTTATATGAACCAGTGCTTGACTGCGATCCCACCTGATGGTAAGCAGTGATACAATCGTTGATGGCGAGGCGCACTATTTTATGAGCCTAATTACTCTTGCCTTGAAGACACTCAAATTATAATAACACCTGTTGTAGATCAAACTTATTTTAATACAAGGTGTAAGGGACAGCCCTCCACAAACTTTAAGGGCTTGCTCAGTAGACGAAACTGAACAACTTTTCACAAAAATTTTTTTCAGGAAACGAAAAAAAAATTCGACCTCTCCGCGAGGCCTGTTAACGCTACGTCTTTCGGTACGTGGTCGTCCCAACGACCATCTGTTCTGCGAGCAATGTGCCTTACCCATTACCACTTAAGTTTGGCGATTCTTCGTGCTATGTCGGTAACCTTGGTTCTTCTGCGGATATCCTCATTAGTGAGACTTATTATTATTATTTATTATAATCTTTATTGTACACCAAATAAACAAAAATACAGGACAAACATTTAAAAGAATAAGTGCACAATGGGCGGTCTTATCGCACAGGGCGATCTCTTACAGACAACCTTTGGATGGACTGAGAGAAAGGAGATAGATTAAGGGTTGTCGGTGTACAAACATCAGATATAATACTAACAAGATACATTAACACAAATACATACATACAATACTAAAAAAAAATATACTAATAAATATCAAATATATAGTTGAATCAGGAGAAGAAAAATATATCAAAGAGAAAGGTAATGCTCCTTCACCATCTTTTAAATGTTGGTAGCGTTTGAGCACGCCTAACTTCTAAGGGTAACGCATTCCACAAACGTGCAGCTTGAATTGTGAAAGATTTGTCAACGAAGGTAGTGGAATGCGTGCGAATACTTAATTTTAGGTTCTCCGATGATCTCAAGGACCTACTATGTGTGTCACTAAGGAACTGAAAACGTTCTTTAAGATAAAACGGGGTACAAGGATTAAATAGCACATTATAAAGCAAAGAAAGTATATGGGCGTTCCGGCGAAGGCGAATAGGAAGCCATTTGAGCTTAGTACGAAATATTAAATACTACTTATATACTACTACACTACTTATATACTACTATACTACTTATATTAATAGACATACTATGGTTGTTTGATTAATTTTGGAAAGTAGCCTCTCTATCAAAAGTTTACGTGTCCACAGAAACCTTAAGTTAAATAAAATAAATAAACCTCTTCAAATTTCCAACAGTAGATGGCCCTTCAAAGGCCCATTGCGTTAGTTTGCATCACTCTCTTCATCTGTTGGCATTAGCTAACTTCTTATGTGTCAGTGGGCGGTGTAACAGCTAGAAATGTCAAAGTTTTATTAGCTACTTTAAAATAACCGTACGATGGAAATCTTGGCCTTTCTTTATAATTAGCTTTCTAATACTTGATAGTAGCCGCTGCAGATACAATCTGGCTAAATTAAAAGTCAAAATAGTTGTAATCCTTCTGCATAGTATGCCTTTTCTTAATTTTCGAAAAGGAAACCTAGAACGCAAAGCATAAAAGAAAAAGCATATGTGTGGTTTAAGTCAGTAAAAAAGTGTAAACAGGCCCTTTCGCTTAGTCATGAAGCGGGAGAAGACATTGGATGATTTGCCACCTTGAAAAAAAATCACATTACAGCTAAAAAAAAGTTGCTTATTAGTCCTGTAGATTTTACTTTTTATCAATACACCCATGCAACAACCTTGGTCCTTTTTTTTTTCGATGTGAAAATCATCCTATGATAACCCCCGCTCTTGGGCGGAGCGGGAGATAGTGTCAGACTTTTACTGACTAAAAAACCCATCCCGTTCCTTCAAGCCTTCATACCGGGGCTCGAGCGCCCTTTCGGATAACCCTGGCCCTAGTAGGCTTCGACCCGGCTGGGCCCCTGCTGTTGCTGACAACTCCTTGAGGCGTGCGGGAACAGTGCGCGCCGTCGACGACGTGGGCTTGGTCCGGACAGTTACGTTGTCCCGCCCATATCATCCCTTCCATATTCGTACGGAAGGACAAACACATTTATATTTCCAACTAATTCACTCTCCAGTCTCCACGTGTAGTTTCAGCCTAGTCCGAGATAAAAAGGACCAGACAATAAATCAGGTGTTACGATCCCATAGCTGGGATTAATAGAAAAATATAGTTCTAATAGTCGCGACCGGTAAGCCCGCGATTGTTCCCTACGGATCAATGCTCTGGGCTTATCCGTTGCTACCTTTTAATAGTTTATTTTGTTTAGGTAGATAGTGTGTTTGTGAAGGCTTTTTATATTTGATCTAGAATTGTAGGACAGTGACTGGTCCTTGGAGGGATTTTTTTTTAGATTAGATTCGAATAGAAATACTTCTATTCGGAACAGACACAGCACAACAGTGGTAAACATAAAATAAAAAATAACAAAAGCACATAGTGCGCCGAGCGTGCCTGTACCGAAAGGGTGACCACCTCAGCATTTGCTGGGCGTTAGACATCCAGCGCTGATTTTCAGTTTTTTAATACACTTATCCGACAACCAGTTCTTATTCCACCGCTTTTAGGCAAGCTATTGACTGTTTTCCGCACTAGTGCAGAAAAGTGCGCGTGTTCAACCCCGCCACAATTTTATTAGATACATTTATCGTATGAGGCTGGGCGCTCGTCGACCCCCCCGAGGCGCACATTAACCAGCACGTGTCGTAAGTGTATTGAAAAACGTCGTTGGATACACGAGCAAATTTTTCACTGCAGCCCTCGGCTCCGTAACTTTCTACATTTTTATCAAACTATTTTTGTTATTTAAAAACGCGCTGCCCCACAATAGGAACTACTTTCTTTTTATAGCGGATGCGTTCACACTCATGTTACCTCATATACACAAGACACGCAGACCCGGAACAATTAACTATCTGTAGGCTATGCAAATACTTGTTTCCTGCGGGAACACGCGACACGCAACGCTGCAACCAATCGCTCAACCACCGCGCCAACCATCTGTCTAATATGATGGAAAAAATAATTAAGGTTTTTGTGGTATGAAGATGTCTGCAGGAGAACCAAAGTTACCGATATAGCCCGAAGAATGATCAAAATTAAGTGTCAGTAGGCAGGGTATATTGCTCACAGAATAGATGGTCTGAGGCCGAAAGTTTTTCAGAAGCTTCGTTACGATCGCGTACCGGAAGACGCTTCGTTGGTAGGCCTCTCACAAGGTGGACAGATGACATGGTGAGTGTCGCCAGATTCCGATGGCTACGAGACGCAAAGGGCCGTTCTTTGTGGCGAAATTTGGGGGTAGATTGTGTCCTGTAGTAGACGTCTTTCGGTTTAAAATAATGATGATGATAATGGACGAATTTAAACACTCTTCATTAAGCAGAATTGTTCAATTTTTCAAATGACATTATTATCAACTTTCATTTTGTGTTTCTTTGTTATTGGCTATGGTGAAATGAAATCAACTAAATCGTACTATTAATTATAAAATAATATTATTGCAAGAAAATGTATTATAACAATAAAGCTTGTGATTTGCATGCCTCAAGGTGTAATATGGTTGGACTGTTCTATATTTTCAATATCTTAATATAATTACCCATATTAGCAAATAAACGATTATGATTATGATTATTAGAATTACGCGTACTGAACGCGATAAAGCTTCACATTCTTAGGGAAATGTGGGTTTTATAAGTACCTAAACGTAATCGAATTCATCTAATTTACAAGCTACTCCTTGTTACTGTAGAACAAAATATTTAGAAATTCACTTTTGTAGGTGTTACGAATAAACGCTTGCAAAATTTATTCATAGCTATCAACTAGCACACGCACAATCTATTGTAGTCCAAAAGCTTTTACACAACCTTAAAACAATAACCCAATCAAAATTAAGCAACCTCAAATAACCAAATCCTAATTGGTTGTTCATATCACCCACTTACAAGGTACATGATGGATAGAGTATGGTCGCCCACAACTATGACACAGAATAGATTGATACAGAAGGCTGGATTGATACAACGAGCGAAAACAGGCTCATGCACCGATCTTAAAGCATGGACCACACGGTTGCAAAAAGGTGACGCATACTGGTTTGCAATCCAGGGTTCCATTAGAGGTAGTTTTTTTTCGTTGGGTAAAAATTGTAAAAGTCATCCAGATCACATCCCCCGCCATTGGGTGGAGCGGGAGATAGTGTCAGACTCTTACTGACTAAAAAACTCACCCCGTTCCTTCGTTGCCTTTCATACCGGGGCCGAGCCTCCCCTTCAGAAACAAACCCTTGGCCCCAATAGGCTTCGATCCTGATGGGCCCCTACGGAGGATTGGATATGGGTTTCATCCACACATCAACACGTTTACTAATCAATCAGTCGTTGGAAAAACTCCAAGGGCGTTGAAGATCATGGATTACATCTACTGTTTACACGGCCAGCGTCTGGTCCATATCAAAACAAATGCCGATCGCGTTTGCGCTTGCATTTGTTGTACGTGAAGCGTGTAATAAGTGTGAGTGCAATTTCGCTCATTGCAACAAACAGATCTTCTGTACCTATCTGTTTTGTGACCACGTTCATTATACCTTTTTTGTCCTATGATGAGTTCCCTGACAGTTCATTTTTTTCCGTGGCACGCATACTACTTTAGATTACTAAAAAATAAACTGGCAAAAAAAATAAAAATGAAATGATAAAAAAAATATTGTCTTTCGTAAATTAATAAGTAAATTATTGTGGTTGTAATTAACTGTTAATAAATTAAGTAAATAAAATAAAAAAGTATAGAACTTAAAAATGTGTAATGCGTTAAACGGAACTTCTACCAATAGAGATTGACACTACTCGACGACACACTAATCGACAAAATCGGAGCGGCCATCTTGTAATCGCATGTAACGGCAGAAAATTGGAAAAAAGTAATAGAAAAAACTCAAAAAACTATAACAGAGGACTGGAATAAATATAGGTATCCGGATCGACCGAATTAGGGCCAAAATTAATCATCGCGGTTAGTTGGAAAAGATTCCGATTCCGATATGGATACGAGTTCAAATCAAGAGTCAAGTTCTAACAGTGAATAATAAATAAATTATTATTTCATACAGACTGCATTTTATTTACCACTAGCCGTCCCCCGCGGTTCCGCCCGCGTTATTTCAGGTTTTTAGTTTTTGTCAGGTTTTTTGGTTTACTGTAAAATTTCTTTAAAATCCGTATAGATAGATAATCCGTATATAATGATCAAGCATGAGAATTTACGTGAAGTTATGTCATTTTTTTGGGAGCTTTAAAGCGTCTGTTAAGCAATACGGCCGACGGAATGTGTCTGGGAGTATTGGTGACTTGATTTTAAAGATATTGCCTACAACAGACGTAAAAATCAGCCTTGAGAAAATACGTGAAGTTACATTATTTTTTTGGGAGCTTTAAAGCGTCTGTTAAACAATACGGCCGACGGAATGTGTCTGGGAATATTGGCAACTTGATTTTAAAGATATTGCCTACAAAATACGTAAAAATCAGCTTTGAGAATTTACGTGAGGTAAGTAATAATTTTATGTACCTTGATTACCTGATACCTGATAATTGGCCGTCTAAGCAAGCTAGCATGTAGGCATGCGTTCTTAGTACATACTAATAGTACTCAATTGTCCACATTTCGTTCCTCAGAAAATACATGACGTCTGGCGGCCTTAGGATCTTGGACTAGTAGACTAGTTCTTGCGTGAAAGAGTAACAAACATCCACACACACATACAAACTTTCACATTTATCATCTATAAATCTAAAATCGGTAATCCGATTCCATTTTCTTTGCCAACTGATTCGTTATTGTAAAAAATCGATTAAATTTCGTTAGGTCACATCACTATAATTGTCAGACAAGAACTGTCAGGGAACTCATCATAGGACAAAAAAGGTATAATATGTGTAAATTAACCTAGTAAAGTGGTATTTAGGTTGAATACAAGGTCTGACCGGCGATATGGTTCGTGGGTTCCGTCTGACTATAGGAGAATTGTTAAGTTTTTAGTGCATAGAAATAGTAGTTTTGTGATGGTATCATCATTTTGTATTTTTTTATTTCCAGCAGACATGGTTTGGCGATAGCGTTGTTCTGATGCTTGCAAAAAGCCCCCACGTTTCTTTAGCAAAATACTTTTAAGAGCCGGCTGCAGTCACTGAGTATTTTGTATGAACTTCACCCGGGTCTATGTTGTTTTCGTGGCTCCGCAATAGCGGTTTTATTTTTATGAAAAAATAAAATAAAACAATAACTATTCAAGATTTTTATTTTTGCGAAGCCTTTTTAAAAAAGAAACTTTAAGTATTATTTTTTGTAACTTTCAAATATTTTCGTGACGTAATCTCGTAGACATACACGTTTGAATTCATAAGTTAGGGTCAGAATCGCGATTTTTTTTTTATCAAGCCAACTAATTTATATCATGTTTTGATTTTTGCCCGGGGCGGTCATATAGTCAATTTTAATAAAATAATTTTTCATGGTATTCTCTTTTAAATTTGTGAATTTCCAGAGGTTTTAAAAAGTTCAAAATGAGTAGAACCTGACCTTAAGTTTCATTTCATGGGGACTGCATATGGATAATTTGAATATCTGTGTTTATATCTCGTTGATTCCTTTGTTGTCTGCAAGGTGTTGTAAGTATTTATAAAATTTATTTATGTGTATGCAGTGCGAAAGTTAGTAACCAACGGGCACGTAATTATCAAGTTGACGATCTTTGTTGTCAGTCAGTATATGTATATTCATTACTGGTTTTCTCGTTAATCGTTTAGCTCCTATCATTATCATTGTCTTGTTTTGTTTTGGTAATATTAATACTTCTACTTTGTTTAATTCATTAAATCCCAAGCGAACGCGTTCGCTCTCTCATGCCTTTCTATTGTGTCCCTAATTACAGTATTCGATAGGTTGAACCCTTCTCAGGTCACAGTACTTTAGTCTATTTTTTTTCAGCCAAAAGAAAACACCATTGGACCGATTACCAAAATTCTTTCACCATTAGAAAGCTACTTTATCAGTGAGTAACATAGGGTTATATTTTCTACAAGCTGTGCCTGCGACTTCGTTCGCATGGACTACAGGATTTTGAATTTATTTTTTCCAAAATAAAAGTAGTCTATGTTACTCCTTATTACATCAGCTACCTGCCAAAAAAAGTCTCGTTAAAATCCGTGCAGCCATTTCAGAGATTAGCCCGGACAAACAGACAGACAGACAGACAAAAATTAAAAAAAATGTTATTTTGGTGTATGTACCGTATATATATCCATATGCATGTAGTAAAAAGCAGTTAGGTATTTCAATATTACAAACAGACACTCTAATTTTATTTATATGTATGTATGTATGTATTTATGTATGTATAGATGTATAAGTAGATTCTCACGCGGGCGAAGCAGCTGGCAAAAGCTAGTTTATTATATTTTCCAAAACAATGCCGTTCCTAAGTCTACCTCTGATATCTACATAATGTATTATTTGTTTACTAACGTATCCCAAATGATTATTTGGTTTACAACTTAATAAATGTTTGGATTTATAATTACTAAGTGTTAGGACTACTGTATGCATTGCTAATAGCCCTAGCTAATTTATTGTTATTCTTGGACCTCATTAATTAGTAATGACTCGTTCCTGAATAATGAGTTCTGAGTCTACATTTGTAAAACATTTTGAATTGTTTGCTGACTACGAACGGTCGGTGACTTAAGGATTTCTATTTGAAATGATGATGGTATTTTCTCTCACAAAGTTCTCTTTCACTGTACTTCACTATCTAACTATCTCATCATTCTTTATTCTCATTTTTCTTCTTCTTAATCGCTTTTAGCGATGAGACTGCCCATTGTGACACCCTATTAATTTTAAGTTCCTGATGTAATTTTTATTTTTGGTGTACAATAAAGAATAAAATCTATTTATCTGTTTATTCTTCTCATCATCTTTTTTTTTGTAAAATAACATCAAAAATATGCTAGGCTATTTATTTTATATCTTTGCATAATCTAGCATATAATTTCAATCTAAAATATTTTGTTATATTAATTAGGTCTTTGCCCAGCAGTGGGACAGTATAGCCTATTAAAAAAAAAGTTGATCAGTTTCCATCTTAAAGTTGTCTGGTGGATATCGCTGTCAGCGATAAGACCGCTATTGTATCCATAGATTTAAGTTAGACTAAAAAGTATTGTTACTGTTTCAGTTTACAATAGTTTATAAAAAATAAGTTAAATAAAGTAAGTGTAAGTTTCATAAAGATTATTGTATTGTATTATCTCTTTCTGGTTGGAATTAGAGGTGGTGTCAGTTCCTCAGTTTCTTCTGTTCCTCTTTACGATCCAGGGCTGTTTTGACTCATTTAAAAAATCCCGTTGCTCTCTTATGCTTTTCTTTTAAGAATCTTATCTTAATTTATTTTGAGGTCTGTGCTACATACTTTCTTATTAGATTTTCTACTGGTTGTTTTCCTATTTTCACAATCTAACCATCAGCATGGTTTGGTACGTGGATAGACCATGTCCTTGAATACCACGTAGGATATTTTTTATCTCCGAAGTATCTTACTTTGGGACAACTTTCTACTATCACGCAGGCAAAACCGGTGGCAGCAGCCAGTGAAGTTTCATCATTCAAATTCAACAAAACATAACATTAGAATATTCCAGGTTTCGAACTGAACTGAAATATAACGCCAATGATGAGGCTTAATATAACGGGAATAGTGGTTGTTTGTATCACTTAGAGGATTTGAATATTTGAAAAGCTGTTTAATTAGGTCAGTTGGGGTAGACTGGCAGACGGGTTGGGGACTTCACTAGTCTTTGGGGACAATGAATAGAAAATAGACTGAAGTATAACTTTTGAAAGCGAGGTCGGATTCGAGGTTGCCGGCTCTAGGTTAGCCGTTGTCACTGCGTTTGTTTTTTCTTTTGGCTAGGGAGTGTGTTAGAATTTCGTTTTTGATGCGGCATATAGACACAGTATTTTCCATTAGAATGCGGGTGTAACACACACTAATGATAATGCAGTGTTTGACAATGAACTTATCAAGTCTGCCTTCTCAGAAAGTTTCGCTGCCACTGCAGCAGTCAATCAATACTAGAATAAAATTCTTTGTTCCATTTTTACAGATATTGCGCTTGTTTCAATGATTGTACATTACAGTATAGTGAGAGGAAGACCTCCTACCTCAAGCGGCGGAAATATACCTCAAAGAAAATACCTCATCGACAGTTATATTTTTGAGCCGTTTGGGGTTAAAACTATTGGGCCGTGAGGTCCGAGTGCTCATGCGCTTTTTAAAGAATTATCCAAACGACTTGTTGACACATCGCGTGACCTGAGGGCTGGCTTTTACCTTGGTCAGAGATTAAGCATTGCCATACAACGTGGCAATGCCACCAGTCTTTTGGGCACACTTCCAGTCGATAGCGATGCGGAAGAATTTTTTGACGCCATATTTTTTTTTTTATTTTTTTTTTTTATTATTGATAGGCTCGCGTTTGACCACTATCTCACCTGATGGTAAGTGATGATGTGGCCGACGATGGAGCACGCTTGCCTAGAAGTAACCTATTCACTCTCGACTTAAAGACCCCTAGGTTGTAGCTATCAGGAAACACAGACTCCGGCAGGGAATTCCATTCTTTAGCTGTACGCATAATGAATGTGTTTCCAAAACGCTTTGTACGAATGGGTGGGATATCCACCATGTACCGATGGCGCAACGCCGTACGTCTAGTGGTCCGATGATGGAACGGACTTGGCGGAATTAAATTGTGCAATTCCAACGCACACTCACCGAAGTGTAATCGATAGAAAACCGCCAGGCCAGCAACTCGGCGTCGATGCTCAAGGCTTTGGAGCTTTGACTCAACAAGCGCATCATCACCGATGATCCTCTTGGCTCGCCTCTCAATCGACTCCAGAGCATCAAGCTGATACTTGGCAGACCCATCCCAAAGATGAGAGCAGTACTCCATACACGACTCACTCCATACATTTTAGGTAAGAGTTATTCTTTTTCTTCTTCTTCCTGCCCTTATCCCATATTATTTGGGGTCGGCGCAACACGTTTTATTTCCTGTCATCCGTCAAACTATCACTAACTCCCTTTTCTTTCATATCACTTCTCACACAATCCATTCATCTTTTTTTCGGCCTTCATCTCCCTCTCCATCCATCTACATGTATACTCAGAACTCTTTTAGTAATATGCGCTTCATACCTCCTCTTCACATGACCATACCAAGACAACCGAGTACCTTTCAACTTTTCAGTCACTGTGTAAGAGTTATTGTGTATTAATATATATAGTTTTAATTAGTTAAGTGTTTTTATTTTTCATATCTTTCCCTGTTTAAATAAAAATACAAATGTCTAGTACAGTTATGTGCTTGAAAAATCCAACTACATCAATTATAGATCATAATATCTACTGGGAATCAATTTGCAAATAATTAAAACAGCCACTGAACTGCATTCGAAAAAATCGTAGGTGACGTCATGAACCAGCCTATATACCTGAAGCTTTAAACTCGTTTTCAAATTTCTATCTTAAAGAATTCATTCAGATTTATCCAAGGCCGTTTAGTTCGAAATTGAAATTTAATAAACATCGTTCTAGAATCAGTAGAGGAAAATATTGTGAGGAAATTGACTTGTCCTGCAACCAAAACTTCGAAGTTAACACTGTGTCCACGTGATAAGTTACGGTCAATATCCTCTCACAGAGAGGAGACTTGCTTTCCAGCAATGGGCACTGTGTTGGTTATTGATTATACTCATGTTATGGCTTCAACTTGATCTCCTAAACTGATATTTCAATGTTGACAATGAAAACTCCTTTCTCACATTAAGCTGTCTTTCACGAAACCAAGACATATCCGGGACACAAGTCACGACAACACGACATGATTACATTATTGTAATCGGTTAATACAGTGATAACGATACAAAAGCACGTAATTGGTCGTACTCATGACGATAAACCAGCTATACATTTCCATTATAACCCGACCTCTCATTGTTTGGAAAGTCAATGAATTACTAGGTTAGCTGGATCTGGTAGTTTATTGTTTGATTGTTGTTGAATATACTGTGATCGATCAAAGTATGTTGGTGCAACTGCTTAAAATGTTGATGGATCGATTCGCGATGCATTATCATTTGCAAACTTGTCAGCTGCCTACGTCAATGCATGGTGATAGATTTTTGTTAGTCAATTATTATTTAGT
This sequence comes from Mythimna ferrago, assembly GCA_910589285.2. NCBI lineage: Eukaryota > Metazoa > Arthropoda > Insecta > Lepidoptera > Noctuidae > Mythimna > Mythimna ferrago. The sequence continues at coordinate 10,522,265 of OU342697.1, read as the reverse complement.
GCAGGATTAGAAAATAATTAAATTGGATTTCTATTAGACCGGACACGAAAGATTTCTATCAGGCTTTTGAAAAGACTAGATGGAACGGAGGTGAGAGTGGGTTAATAAAGTAAAAAATAGTATGTTGGAGTAAGGTTAGAAAATGCCTTAGTGCTAGAAAAACGGGAATAGTTTGTATCGGTATAGGCGTGTGAGATGAAATGCTTTTGACTACATAAGTTATGAAAACAAACGTGAACGGGCGTGGAAGGAGAGGGAGATCAAGTGAAAGATGTACGGATGGTGTCAGCAAAAATATGAAAGAAAAAAGAGTCCGTGAAAGCTTGACGGTAGACAGACACAATGGTAGATGAAAACGCCGACCACGAGCAAAATGAGGGAAGAGCAGGAATATAATGATGATGATGATGTAGGACAGGACGATAGGTAGATAAAAACTCTGTCCGTGGTTTGAGAGTCCTGCTGTTAATGATAAGGAACTTAAAACGATTTGACCGATATTAGCTAATCATAGCTAAAATATTTTTGACTAACTTGCCAAATTTTCAAAATCGGTTCTTTGGCTTGGAAACGATATATATTTGTACGATATAACAGACGGGTACACAAGTTCACTGATATACACGCCAAATTTATAACGTGTTTTCTTATCACTTAATACACATAAAAGTGCAGAGGTGGACTTAATATATTAAGTATTTTCTATTAGTCAACCTTTGAAAGATGCAGAAAAAATAGGGGTAGAAGTAATAAAAGAGACAAAAACGCAAATACAAAAGAAACATAATTGTGCAGATAAGTCATAATTATAGTACAATATAATTAGGTATATAATGTTTAGAGATAGGGGTTAAAAAAAGGAAAATTCAAGACGACAAACTTAATATGCCACAAGCTAACTGCTATTAATTATCGAATCATTAGCCAGTACATTGCGTACTACTGGTGAAGCAAGAGCATGTGCTAACCGTTTGTAACAATCAATGTATAACTAATTGTAACTTGTTAATTGATTGTGTGTATAGGCGTTAGTACAATCATCTTCAGTTGATCAAATATTGAACAAGCTTATGATATTGGAATGGTGTTGGTGAGCATATGAGTAGAATATTATATAGAAACGATTATTTATTAAATTGGGAATTTATGAGGTGAAATGTCTACTGAGGTTTACTGACTTAATCCACTTATATTCCCGTGGTCGATAGATAGAGTTGCCGCAGCCTTGGAACGCAAAAGGCCACTGAAGGAACACAGGTTTTTCTTTTAAGTTGGGTAAAAATCATCCAAATGACATCCCCTGCCCTTGGGCGGAGCGGGAGATAGTGTCAGACTCTTACTGACTAAAAAATCTAAAAAAAATTCATTATTCCTTCTTGCCCTTTATACCGAGGCTGAGCCTCCCTTTCGGACTAGATCCTGGCCCCAGTAGGCTTTGACCCAGCTGGGCCTCTACTGTTGCTGACAACTTCTTGAGGCGCGCGGGAAGAGTGCGCGCCGTCGACGACTTGGGCTCGGTCCAGACAGTTACCGGACGGTAATACAGCGAGCTACCCATTGTTCGCCGTCCGCAAACCCGCGCCTTCGGTGGCCATAAATCGGGAGAAGGAACACAGGTGGGTTTAGACAGTATAAGTCTGACCGTTTCTAGCTAAAACCCTACTACCGAAAAGTTATTTGATGAATTTCTTCCTCAAGAAGAAACTATGTGAATAATTCACCTCACAAATGTGCTGCAGTTACTGTAAGTGCTAAAAGTGAAGTAACAATTGTAATCTGCGGCCTTGGAACGGAAAGGGCCACAGAGGAACAGGGGTGGGTTTTAGCCAGTAAAAGGCTGACTACTTCTCACTCGAGTTATTTGATACTAGCATTTGCCCGCAGCTTCGCCCGCGTAAATAAAACATAGCCTATGTCACTCAGGAAAAAAGCAGCTTTCAATCGGTGAAAAAAGTTAGCAATCGGACCAGTACTTCCAGAGATTACCTCCTACAAACAAAAAAAAAATTAAACAAACTCTACCTCTATACCGAATACCGATAATCTACACTAACATTGTAAAGAGGTAGTTTGTTTTATGTTTGTAGGAGGTAATCTCTGAAAGTACTGGTCCGATTGCTAAAATTTTTTCACCGTTAGAAAGCTGCTTTATTCCTTAGTGACATAGATTATATTTTATGTATGCGTGTGAAGCTGCCCGCAAAAGCTTGTGTTCAGTAAAATTGTAGCTCTAACTGCCCATACCCAGTGATATTATTTAGAAACGAACCACGCCTCTATTGACACGGCAATCTAAAGTCCAACCAATAACTTTCAATTTGACAGTCGTGGCTAGACTAATCAGCCACCATAAATCACTCTAATCCACACTGACACATTACCTTCGATAACCTTCCACTACACCGCCTTTCAATGTAAATCTACGAGAGCATACTTCCGTCAACCGATGCAATGCGCGTGGGCACGATGACGTCACGCAGTGACGAAATAGAGAGAAAACTCGTGTGTGTCATTAAAACATGGATGAATGGGAATGGAATGTTTCTGGTGTAATGTATGGCTGATGTTGGGTGGTTACGTCCCAATATTGATTAAGACTGGTTTGGTGTTTTTTTCACGAGTAATTCTCAACCTTTTTTTTTGACTGGGAACCATTTTGATTTCTTTATTGTTAGCAGGAACCAGAAGTCCAGTAAAAATCTGAACTACATTAATCTTGTACAGATTAATGTAGTTCTCATCTATATGATACTGTGTAAAAACAGGAGATATGTGAAATTTTAATTGAGGTATAAGATAAACTTACGCATTTAATTTAAATAAATACTTAAAGTAAATCTGAAGATACAACTGGTAGTTACTTATCTCGGTGTTAATTATATTCAGATACAGGGTGGCCCAGAAAGAAAGGCACTTTTGAAAATTCAAGGAAAAAAAACCTGTATAATTTTGAAGAACTTTATTTATTACAATCTAAAGAAAATTAAATGAAATTTATTTTTAAATTTACTTTATAAAAATTACATCGTCTAAGTGATTTCCTTGGCGGTTACAACATTCATCCAATGTGGTGTCAAAATTTTGGAAAACTTTTGTTGGACTTATCCTCGAACTGGATTCCATTTCTTGCCGAATATTCAACTTCAGTTGCTGCAGGTTGGTTGGGCTATCAGAGTGTACTCTTTTTTTAAGATAAAGTATAAAGAAGACTGCTGGAGTGAGTTTGGAGTTTTTTGGTAGCTAGGAGATGTTACCCCTGCCTAAAAATTTTTTGTGGAGACTTGCGCATTTCATTTACAAATCTCAATCTCTATTCGAAGTCTGATGCCTTTAGTTCCTGTACCAACCGTATCTTTTAAGGATGTTATTTCAAATCAAGCCGTAAAATTCGCTGCAATGTCGATCTAAACAATCACAAAGTTGATGAACTTTGCGCTCCGACATTCGCGCGTACAGATTCACGAACTCGCTAAATGTTTTCGCCGGCCCGTGATACTCTTTGACGACCGCGAGGCTGCATTTTTTGCGTTGATCTTGTCCTTTCGAATCATTTAATCCATTGCTTAATTAAATTAGTGCTTGGACATTCACTGATGCGCCGCAATTTGAATTATGCACTGTAGAGTCGTCGAATAGTCACATAAGATCGAGCATTCTCATAAAATGCGCGGATACAAAACGCGCACAGCACTCTAGTGTAACAACCTACGGTGACAAAAATTATAAAGTCCGCACTTTGCACTGACACAACTCCCGCGCGCCACCATGTTGTTGTTTAAAAATGCGCGCAAAATCAAAAGTGCACTTCTCTCAGGGCCACCCTGTAGAATATAAATTATCACTAAGAATGCATGACACAAATAGGTACTACATATAAGAAATACCTCTTCATGATTTTTATACTACCTTATTTTTAGTATATGCGATACCTGAAATTCGTGTCTAGTATTTTTATGTAATGAGTCTATGTACAAAATTTCATAACTGTATTATGAAAAATCACAAAGTTATAAGTATGGTACCTTTTTTTTATGGTGGGAAAAATCATGCATTGACATCCCCCGCCCTTGGGCGGACCGGGAGATAGTGTCAGACTCTTACTGACTAAAAGACCCACCCCGTTCCTTCTAGCCTTCATACCGGGGCTCGAGCGCCCTTTCGGATAACCCTGGCCCCAGTAGGCTTCGACCCGGCTGGGTCCCTGCTGTTGCTGACAACTCCTTGAGGCGCGCGGGAACAGTGCGCGCCGTCGACTACTTGGGCTTGGTCCGGACAGTTACCGGACGGCCAGACAGCGAGCTATAAGCATGGTACCTGGTTAGCGACATAAATACATTGTTACCGGGTCACCCGGGCGACTGAGGGGTAGTTTTGCTCCCGCACCTAGCTAAGCGCTGACGCCTAATGCCCGCTATGACCTGCCTTAGTGTAACTGGTGTCCAACTTGTGACCTTTTTTAAATATTTTTGGGAAAATATATCATGGTGTAAAAAAATTATAAAAGCAATTTAATAGCTTCTTTTTTTTATTTCATTTCTATTATTAATTTTTTAGTGCCCTATGAGTTTCCTTTTTTTACCCGTTTGTACATATTGTTATTTTAAGTTTGTATATACCTATTGATTTATAATATTTAATAGTTAAGATGTATATATTCCAGTATTAACAATTATTGGAATCGATTCAGTTTCTGATTCTGAACAAACCATATTCAGGTTTCACATCTCTATTTCACTAAAAATAATGATGTAGGTATACCTAAAAGTATAAAGAATTATCTACGTGCCTGTTTGTCTGCAGACACTAGGGCGTTCAAATGGGCCATTGTAGTTAAGATGAGCTCATATGGCAACAGTTGCAGCTCTCAATTTGCATACAAAATGACAGCTCATTTGGTCTTGCTGAGTTTTTATTTTATTTGTTACTTACAATTTACTCTCTGCACTCAGTGACTATTGAGCTGACCAGCCAAACGTTGTTCTGCAATATAAATTATCAAAGAAAAAGTGAGGATCAGGGTAGGAGAGTAAAAAATAGCCTACGGCCTATTTCATACAAAACGATCGAGCCGTTTCAGAGGAATTCGATAGCAAACATTGTGACACGAAATTTTTAAATATTAGATTAAAAATTACAATTCAAAAGTTCCTTTAGGTGCCATTTGCGTTTTAGAGACATTTTTGTTCTTTTTTCTCTCATAACCCAGCAATACATATTAAGTGTATAATAACCTTGTATTTATTTGAAAAAAAAAACTGAAGTAAATAGTACAAATTTTTGTGACTAGATGGCGTTGTTAGATGAGATGACTTTTCTAAATCGCTTTATGGTTTCGTTACCGAGCTTTCATCGGGTCTCAACTCAACTCAATTTTGATTCGATTTCTTCGTCGTAGTAACATAAGTTTTTATTCACTAGGACTCATTCCAGTACTTACATAAATACCTGTAGCCTGTAGTCCTTACCAGTCGAGCTCAAGGAGCATACTTCGAAACGGTACAAAGCATTCCTTGAACTACTCCGCTCAGACACAATATGCGTGCTCTGGGATATACAGGCTGTTTCATTTTTACTGGCTCCACTTTGGAACTTATCACAGAAATTCAAGTATTTTGTGTGGATGGTTCTGTCGTAAATCGAAGATTAGTAGTTTTGATTTTTTTTAAATTTTTTTAGGTGGGAAAGACATCTGAATGACATCTTCCGCCCTTGGGAGGTCGTGTCAGACTTTTACTGACTAAAAACCCACTCCTGTTCCTTCTTTACCATTGTTCCAGGGCCCCGTGGGTCTGTTTCGCATCACCCTTGGCCCCAGTAGGCTTCGACCCCGCTGGGCCCCCACCATTACTGACGACTCCTTGAGGCGCGCGTAGAACATTACGCGCTTTCGACAACTTAGGCTCGGTTTGGACGGTCGATTTGCATTGGTATTTTTGTCGGTGGCGTCATCTGCGTGTACTTTTTCTTCTCGAAGTGGAACATCATCAATTTACTTCTCCCGTACGCGTTTAAATACAATTATTGAGGAAAAGGACAAAACAAGGGAATGTTCCAAACTTCAGTTACACAATATTAAATACTATTTTTTTGAGATGGCAATCATCAACGAACTCTCTCGCTCTTCTGAGCAAAAGCGCGTGTAAGACTTTTACTAACGAAAATCCACCCGTATCCTTCAGTTACACTTTGCGTTCTACGGCCTTAGTAACTCTTTCAAAGGTCACCGTAGTCCTGGCGGGCCTAGAGAAGTCTTAGTCCTTACCAGACGCTCAGACGGCTAATTACCCATTGCTCCCTACGATTCTGAACGAGCAGGGCATCTCCTTCGCCGGCGCGGTTAGATTTGCACACAGTCTCAAATTTTACTCACACAGACTCACAGATTTTTATGTTTTTATAGGGAAAAACGAGATGGCAGATTAAGCTAAATACAGAAGTCTTTCAGATACAGCAGAGCGAGATCAGAGATCGCGTATTATTTTACGCATCAGACTGGCAACGTTGCATTAATTCGGCATCAGCGTATGATCTATGAATGAATATGGACTGAATCAACAATTACGCGCGAAGTTTAAACTTTAGATTTTTGTTCTATTTTATTCAAATATAATAGAATAGAATTTTATTTTGCAAATATGGGTAATACACAACAGTTCTTAATATATTATAGTTTGCTCCATTCGTTTGTTATGTTCCATGATTTACAAATACAAATACAAATATACAAATACAAAAAGTTTATTTGTGCACACAGGTACAATTTAGGTGTTACAATTATTTGTATAGTGTCTCTGTGTTCTGCCACAGTAAGTGGCATACAAATATTAATAATAATAACATAGGTATTTAATACTGCTGAAATAAGTACTTAAACGGATACACAGGGTATGCTTACTCATTTTATAATATTTAGTACAACTCATTTTATAAAATTTAGATGTTAGGTGTCATGTATTTTCACATAGAGCCGGGCTTATTTACTTGTCTTGTATTGCTCGCACGTCCAAAGACATATGACATACACCAACCCGCACTGGGCCCGCTTGGTGGATTACGGCCCATTCCTTCTCCTAGAGACGAGGCCTGAGTCCCAGCAGTGGGAACATTAAAAAAGCTGACGATGATGATGACGACGAGCAGAATGAAACACCAAATGGATGATTTTTTAATTCTTATTTTACCTAATTGTTTTGTTTATACTAAGTACTTTATATTATGTTTTAAGGTGTTTTTAATATCGTACGGATTTCTTCTAGCATGCTGGTCTGCTCTGCGTGCAGATAATTTCAAAATGTATAAATGTACAGTTGCCACAAAGTATCTTGAGCAGTTGAGCAGAAGTCAAATATTCGGTCTCTTTAGTGGTGCGAAGTGAGACGCGGGGGCGGGGAGTGTCAGTGATTGGCTCGCCGCGCCATCGCGTCATAGACGTCACTCCTCATTCGTTCCCTGCGTTGCGGAATGTATCTAACAACGAAGACGATTGGCTCGCCAATGTATGGAATGCGCAAAGTGATATCCACTCTGACGCCGAGCGCTCAAGATACGTTGTGGCAACTGTTTTACTCGCATTACAATAAATACTTGTGTGAAATGGACATTTGCGGGGGTGGAGCAATCCCACATGCGTGATCAGAACCGCACGATATTAAAAACACTCATATGTAAGTTTCCTGATAGCTACAACTTAGGGGTCTTTAAGTCTGGGCACGCCACAATCATGGCGGTAAGTCCCCTCTTTGAGGCGTGGCTGGATAGACCTCACGGCGTCCTTACCTTCCGCATGACGCAGGTACTCACCGGACATGGTTCGTTCGGGAGTTTCCTGCACTCGATTCATGCGGAAGTGACGCCCGGGTGTCGCCACTGTGCGGAACGCCCGGAGGACACGGTGGAGCACACAGTCGAGGTGTGCCCTGCTTGGGCGGAGCATCGCCGTGCCCTCGTGGGTGCGATCGGCGGTGGAGACCTCTCGCGCCGGGCCTTGGTTGAGGCCATGGTCCGGAGCGAGGAGGAGTGGCAGGCGGTCGCCGACTTCTGCGAAGCAGTAATGCTCGCAAAGGAGGAGGCCGAACGCATCAGGCAACGGCGTTATCGCCGCCGCCGCCGCCGGGATTCTGATCCCGATTTCCGGCCAACGTAGGCGCGGGCTTGCGGACAGTGAGCAATGGGTAGCTCACTGTCCGGCCGTCCGGTAACTGTCCGGACGAAGCCCAAGTCGTCGACGGCGCGCACTGTTCCCGCGCGCCTCATGGAGTTGTCAGCAACAGCAGGGACCCAGCCGGGTCGAAGCCTACTGGGGCCAGGGTTATCCGAAAGGGCGCTCGAGCCCCGGTATGAAGGCTAGAAGGAACGGGGTGGGTCTTTTAGTCAGTAAGAGTCTGACACTATCTCCCGCTCCGCCCAAGGGCGGGGGATGTCAATGCATGATTTTTTCCCACCATGGGTCTTTAAGTCAAGAGTGGATATTTTACTTCTAGGCAAGCGTGCTCCATCGTCGACCACATCATCGCTTACCATTAGGTGAGATGGTGGTCAAACGCCAGCCTATCAATAATAATAAAAAAAAAAAACACAAAATATAATTTTTGACAGTAGTAGTAAGTATTATTTTATTCAGAAAAGATAATGGTCAAATGGATAAACGGTCGACCACGTCACTTCATAAAGCACTAACGTGGAAATGTTCCTTGTCGAAAAACCACACGCTGTGTACTAGTGTGTTGCTACTAGCCGGTCGGTTCAGACTTATTTATAAACATAACGGAACATGACGACACAATTATAATATTTAAATAAATGTATGCAGAATACACATTATGTGTATAAATACTAGCTTTAACCCGTGGCTTCTCCCGCGTGAAAAGTGTTTTATTATCCGAAGGGAAGTTATTACTGTCATGAAAACAGTATTCTTTGTCCTTCATATAGCAGATGGCGCGCTGTTTTGAAATAAATTGGCTCCATCAAAAATAATATTTCGCTCTTTTTGCAGTAGAATCAATAGTGGCCCATTGGGAATGGCTTCAACTTATAACTTGTAGATCTTGAGTTCAAACCCTACCAAGCGCTTTACTTTGTGTAATTTCATCACCACTGCTCTCAAAACAGTGAAGGAACACATTCTGACGAAACCGGCATGTCCTAGAATTCAACAATTCGATGAATAAGTGACTTCTACCAACCAGCACTGGGGCCGCTTGGTGGATTACGGCCCATTCCCTCTCCTAGAGAGGAGGCCTGAGTCCCAGCAGTGGGAACATTATAAGGCTGATTATCCTTATGCAATAAAAAAATGTGTTCTTTTTAACCTGTTTTCAGTATAAGACATAACTTTAGTGCGCGTTTCGTATACCATAATATACGAAACACGCACTAAAGTTATGTCATATAAATTTCATCAAAATCCGTTTATTGGTTTTGTCATAAAAACGTGACAGACAGACATTTTCGCATTTATGTTATGACTTCGGGTATACATTATACATATATGTATAGTTTACCGGTGCATTAAAGTATTTTGATTCTTGCACGATTGGTAGCGTCCGGTGCACCCTGTGAAGTCCCGTTATCATATTTTTACTATGACATGAGCAGATGAGCTGCTTCTATATAATCTGTTTATGTATATAAATAAAATTTGAATGGCTAAATGATTGTGGTTGCGATAATAAATATACATAACATATAAATAATAAATAATAATAATGAATCTATCTGTGTATACATACATTAACTTTATGCTTTGTTATTTTGTAAATATATATATTATATATACATCTTCTTCTTCTTCCTGCCCTTGTCCCATCTTATTTGGGGTCGGCGCAACACGTTTTTTTCTTCCATTCTACCCTGTCACTCGTCATGCTATCACTAACTTCCTTTTCTTTCATATCGCTCTTCACGCAATCCATCCATCTTTTCTTTGGCCTCCCTCTCCCTATTTTTTTAAACTTATTTTTTTATACACCTGCCATGTTTTATCTTCATCACCCTTGGTTGACTGGTCGATTAAGTCCGTCTTTGTACCTTTGTGTTGCATAAAGTTTTAATAAATTAATAAATATTATTGTTTAAATTTTACTTACATTAAAAAATTAACAAATAAACTATTTATTAATTTTGGTCAAGTGTTTATTTGATATTTTTTTAGATTAATAATAATGTATTGATTTTGTGACTGTTCCAATAAGACCCTAGGCTGATAAAATTTTCACTTTTCCTGAATTTCCCTACATGAAGGTATGAAGGTCGGCTCCCCCCTTAGGGGGGGGAGAGGACGAGCCCCCCCTCCGCTCGTCCTTATAGCTTTCAACCAGAGACCTGGACAGCTCCCACCTATAATATCTAAAACTGTATCACAATACTGGCACTTCTAAGAATTACAACGAGACATAGCTCTACGATATACTGAGTCAGATGGCTTAGCTGGACCTGCGTCCTCTCTCGGGCCCTGAAGCCAAGTCTCTTAGACGTGTGTTCCCTACTCGGCCCTGACGCTCAGTCTATGGACGTCTGTCACCTACTAGCGTCTCACGCGAAGTGTCCTATCCTGCCGAGTCCCTCGTGCCTTCCCTTGCCTTACGGCTCAGTATCGCTTGTCAATTACTTATTATGGCTTTGTTTTTGTATACTTAGTTTCTAAGAAGGTTTGGGTCGTCTTTGTCCGACGACGCGCCCGGCGTGCACATGTTCCATCTTTAGAAATTGCATCCATTTCTTTACTATTGTGCTAAAATATTTCCCTTTTTTGTAATTGTTCCTTTCACATTAAAAATTAATACATAACATAATATGATTAATCAATGTAATGTAATGATGACATAACTAATAAGGACAATTTATGAGGGTCTAAGTGGCCCATGTCGCCAGACGTGGTGTTCAAAGATAAATATAATATTTTGTTATTAATTTGGAATTAGTGACAGACAGTCACATTCCCCCCTCTGAAAATCAGACGCGTGACGTAGTACAGCGGATGAGCTTTCACAACAGGATAAACTTTGTATTCTCATTAAAATTAAAATAGAGTCCTCTTCCCAATTGGCGGGATAAAATATCAAATAATCTAGTTGGACTGGTTTCTTAGTCCAATAAGACAAAATCCTATTGCATTCCTAGTTGGTGTGTTAAAATAATCTAATTGAACTGATTCCAATGTTCCAATAAGAGAAAACGCATAACGTACTAGACGTCAATATGGAAGCATCCTCTGGTAAATACATTCACTCAGCCTATACCATTCATAATTCCTTAAAATTGGCACATTATGAAACCAAATTAAAAGGCAAGTATGTTTATACCTAGTCTTGTTTTACATACAAGTCATTATGAATTAATAGGACTAATATAACTAAACATATACAGAATCCTATAGAGTTGTACCCTTCTGATATGTTAAAATAATCTAATCATAATAACTAGTGCAGCAGGCACATTAATCTATTAAGTCTGGATGCTGTTTATAATTCAGTAATGTGTTGCGGAAACATCCCTACGTACAGGACCGTTAAAATTATTTCGACTTATAGGTCCATCAAAATCATTAAGCTCTTACTTTTTATCCTAGTTCAGTGTGACGACTGTTTGCTATTGTAGTTTATCACCAAGACTTTTTCTCAGTCACTTAAAACCGTCAACATGTGCTCGGGCTCAATTGCTTTATTGGCCTCTTGAATTTTAGAAATCTTTAAAAGACCCCTTTTTTTTTGTTTAATATTGTAAGGGTCGGCCACATTTCGATAACTGAATTTTTTTCCTTTCCTGCCATATTGTGCGTCAGGTCGTTTCGCTATAGACCTTAAGAATTAATGGAGAGTTTGGCATCTCAATTGACAAAAATTATTGCTTTCGTCAGATGACGAACATATGCGGGTCTGTTTCGTAAAAACACGGCCAAGTGATCCTTTTAAGAGGCCTATTATTGTGTTACATTATTCCAAAACGGATAGCATTTTTTGTTATTCTTAAAACTAAGTGACAGACTGTTAAGTCGTAAAATACACATTTAAGGTACGAGTACTTTGAAGTGGCTCGATAAGTGGGAAATATAACTGGTTGTCACGGGCAAATTATGTATCGATAAAACCTAGTCAGCGCTAAAATTTCTATATAAGTGTCATAAGAAATGAAAACCTATAAATATTATCTGGTAGGTATGACAAAAGAAGCTAATACAAGTCATAATCGTCCGATTTGGACCATGAATCAATTAAGATTATTATATTATAATGTCAACTATTGCATGATGCATAATAGAATCGTCATCACCCACCTAGCGTTCATTTGATACTTAGCTGGTAGTTCTGAACCTACTTCTTGTCAATTTTCAAACAACTGCATTTCAGTAGACCTGCGCATGCTTATAGTTTAATTTTACATACCAGTGTCTCTTCTAAGGTTATTCGTGCGGTACCTACAGCGCTCGCTCGCCCTACACTCAGCCTGCCGCAGTTTTTGCAGGACAAAGGCCATTTCCTTACGCACCTCCACGCTGAGTCAGCTGCCGAGGTCAATTTCAGGAACAGCTGAAATAGTCCGCACATGGGAATATTAGATTACGTTTCAAAGATGCAATGACCCCCCTCTGATTCTAAGAGGTTATAATAGTTCTGAAATGCAACAAGTGTTTAAAAGTTATTGATACTGATTCTGCTAGAACAGATAGTTTGGATATCCTAGAAGAGTTGAGACGAATATCTAATTATTAGAGATCGTCTATTTCCTATACACGTGGACACTTTGAGAAATCTGATAATGCCTCCTTCGCTTTTATTAGTATTATCGGAATTAATCGCTGGTATAAATTTTGAAGCGCTTTACTTCTATAACCCTAATCAATAATATTTAATGTCATAACGAAGATCACACGCGGAATGCCTAATGACAAAAGTCAAATAAAAATGGAACTTAGCTTCGCAACATAGACCGCGCTACAGCAATCACTGGAACCAGGTGGTGTCAGCCCTCAGATGAACCACCGGCCAAGCTCAATGCAGAAACCGTAAGTTTAGTTACAGCGTAGGCGCAACGATGACTAGTTTAAATATCCTGGAATTTATAAAAAGGCCACACAAGTATCTATTCAAATAACATAACATACGTTGCCGAGTTTGGTAATAACTACAATATCCTACGATTAAAATCACTGATACCTAAACCTACTACTGTCTTATAAACTAGTTACCGTTGTGTAAAATAATTTACACGCTTTTTAGCTTAGGTACTAAATATTTCTTATGTTCATTCCTCTCACTTAACACACATACAAATCTCAATCTCAAAACCACACTTCATTTCCACAAACGTTCATTTAGATTTAAAACGTATCAATAATTGCAGGGAGTCGAACCCATTCTGACATTAGCTCAGGGCCCTAGTTTCTAAACTATTAATATTGACTAGTACATAACGTTACCTTCTTATATGAGTATGGGGATCGAACCCATTACTAGAACCATATTAATTCAAACATACTCTGCTATACATGTTGTAATCATCTTACAAATATTTTTGTGTTCATGGGAATCGAACCCTGATAAGCACAAAAATTAAATTCTAATAACTCGTTATAAGTCAAGCGGGGATTGAACCCACAGTTGTGACATAGGACCTCCAGGATTTATCAACCAACGAATCAATCGGGAGTCGAACCCAAAATTCATGTGAAATAAAATATAGAATTATGCACTTAAACCAACAAATCATGCAGGAGTCGAACCTGCTAAATATACTTTTTTAATTATGTATTTAGTTGAAGAATTCAACTTCGTACTAAACACAGATCTTTACCTAGCCGTTGTAATTCTTCCTACATCTAAATAGTCCTAACAGTTTATATCTCTAATTTTCTAGAGATATAAACTGTGATATAAACGTTGTGTTTATTATTTTAGTAGTAACCCATAAATATCGTTTCTCGTTGCACTGAAGTGAATCAGTACATTTAATGACGAGAATCCTGGTCACGGCACCACATGTGACTGTTCCAATAAGACCCTAGGCTGATAAAATTTTCACTTTTCCTGAATTTCCCTACATGAAGGTATGAAGGTCGGCTCCCCCCTTAGGGGGGGGAGAGGACGAGCCCCCCCTCCGCTCGTCCTTATAGCTTTCAACCAGAGACCTGGACAGCTCCCACCTATAATATCTAAAACTGTATCACAATACTGGCACTTCTAAGAATTACAACGAGACATAGCTCTACGATATACTGAGTCAGATGGCTTAGCTGGACCTGCGTCCTCTCTCGGGCCCTGAAGCCAAGTCTCTTAGACGTGTGTTCCCTACTCGGCCCTGACGCTCAGTCTATGGACGTCTGTCACCTACTAGCGTCTCACGCGAAGTGTCCTATCCTGCCGAGTCCCTCGTGCCTTCCCTTGCCTTACGGCTCAGTATCGCTTGTCAATTACTTATTATGGCTTTGTTTTTGTATACTTAGTTTCTAAGAAGGTTTGGGTCGTCTTTGTCCGACGACGCGCCCGGCGTGCACATGTTCCATCTTTAGAAATTGCATCCATTTCTTTACTATTGTGCTAAAATATTTCCCTTTTTTGTAATTGTTCCTTTCACATTAAAAATTAATACATAACATAATATGATTAATCAATGTAATGTAATGATGACATAACTAATAAGGACAATTTATGAGGGTCTAAGTGGCCCATGTCGCCAGACGTGGTGTTCAAAGATAAATATAATATTTTGTTATTAATTTGGAATTAGTGACAGACAGTCACAATTTGATCTTTTTTTTTGATAGATTTATCTTGGAATTTATTCTAAGATAAAACAATATTAAAATCCTCAAAATTACACCTACATCAACCAATACATATAATTATGATAATGAACCAAATGATGCGCATAATTAACACAAGTACAACAATATAAATTCCACTAATAACAGGCGGTTTAAAAACAATAAATTCACAAAAAAAAAACAAACATCAAGAACTCGTGGGAAAATGTTGTTCCATCAATCAATAAACTTATCGATTGAACTAGAAATCGGTGTTCGTGTGCATATTGATATAAAGCGTTAATTTACATGTCAACGAGTCGTCGTGTGTAATTATTAATGATTATAAAGCCGCCTACGCCGGCACAATGGCTGCGGGCGTCAAGCCTACGCGAACCAGTGAATGGGCGACGGCGAGCGATCAATGAAACTGTGTGTAGTACAATCGATTGTTGCTATCGCCGTGGCATCGATTGTACTTATCGATATGGGAATCGATTTGTTTACTGCACGTTTGAGTGATTTATGGTTATCATAGGGTTGCTTTTGATGAATGGCGTTTAATTGAATTGATGCAGATTTATGGCTAGCTTATCGGTTTGCTAGTACCTACATGTATAGGTACTAGCTAAAATAATAACAATATTATTTTTAGTTATATGGAAATAAGCTAGGCTGTGTTATGTATATATGTTTTTAATATATACATACTTTATTAAAAGAAAGTTGGTAGCTTACTATCCATGAATATAAATTGATTAAACCTAATTAAAAAACCTTATGTCATATCCACAAGTATCTATGAAGAATGTACTACTAGAGTAACAAGATATCCGAAATTATGAGCAATTAATTCCAAAAGTATTTTAATTACCTCACCACACACACTGAATGCATTTACCTATATTAAACGTGCATTAAAACACCATTAAAATTTGACAGCATCGGATTTGAATAGATCGCCTATCGATAAGTTTTTATCGATAATTTCACAACACTATTAAGTACCAACAGCTGAATAAACGGATTACCATAAGCTAGTGTTGAAATATCAAATTTTACGTTCGGTTGGTATCACGGTGAATTTTTTAGTCCCATTGAAAATAAAAAGTTAGTAATAAAAAAGTAATAAAGTTGTAAAGCTTTGACAGTTAGTGACAGAGGTATAATGTAGGTAGAATGCTAAATGGGACGGTCTATACACATTTTTAGTATATAAATAAGCTTGTATTTAATGTATTATGGATACTTGGATAGCAAAAGTTTTAAAGGAATGTGGAACAGAGTGCCATGTCCCGAAAATCTGCGCTGAAACGGGAGGATCCTCCTACCAGACAGGTGTCGCGTCTGGTCCGGACAACTGTCCGTTTCTTATTCTTATTCTTTATTGTACACAAAAAAAAAAAATACAAACAAAAAAACAGGACATTTGATGTACATAGGCGAGCTTAACCCACAACTGGGTTTACAGCAAATCATATGATTTAAAATGAAATTTTGCATTTGAGGAACCTTGGAAATGTACAACAAAAGGAAAAAAATAAATAAAAAAAAACCCATATAAATTGAATTTAACTTATGACCAAAAATATACTAAACAGTCACACACAACAGTCATACAGCACACTACACATAAACATTATATATACAATAAATAAATACTTATATACATACATATTTTTAGGTCATGTTGACAGGAAATGTTCCTTAATTTTTCTCCTGAAAACTTCCAACGAAGGGCTAGCCCTCAATGTATGCGGAAGAGAATTCCAGAGGCGCACAGCGTTAACGGTAATAGATCCACTGTACCGACTTGAAGAGTGAGGAGGAAAACGAAGAAGAAGAGAGGATGACGATCGACAAGGTCAAGGGTTTCTTGATTTCGGAATCACGTGGAGTAGTCTGATTTCGCGATGAAGGATTTTGTATCTTTTAGTTCCTATTTGGCATCAATCACTATACAATAGTCGTCATAGTAGATGTTGCTATATAATACTATAGTCTTGCCGTTCACACCGGGGCCGAGCAAATGTTTTGATTGCTTCCTCTAATCAAAGCCTTTCAAGTCACGGTTTCAAGACAATGGCCATACAATCAAAGGTCTGTATGCAATTGGCCTATTCTTCTATGGTATAATGTCTTTATCGTTGATACACCAACTGCGTGAGTATTCTCCATTCTTCTTTGTATTCCCTTTTCTACTTTTGATTTTAACTTTCCATCATTTTTAACTTCTGCTAGCGGATTTGCCCGCTTGGATATAGTACGTCTTCCATTATAAATTATAATCTGTGCACACATATATATTATACTAGCTTTTGCCCGCGGCTTCGCTCGCTTTAAATTCGGGGTAACACGGTTCCCCTTTCTGTGGGGGGTTAGAAAGAGACAAAAAGTAGCCTATGTCACTCTCCATCCCTTCAATTATCTCCACTTAAAAAATCACGTCAATTCGTAGCTCCGTTTTGCCGTGAAAGACGGACAAACAGACACACACACACACTTTCCCATTTATAATATTAGTATGAATCTTAGCCGTGCGCAGCGCCCCTTAGTGAACTCCACTGCGGGTGACGTAACCTACGACAAACTTATTATTTGCGGTTGGTACAGTAATCGGGTCTCGGATGTTCGGCCATTAGTCAACCATCAACCAACATCCTACGATACAGATGTTCAGTTCGCTGAGTGCGAGCTGTTTTAACGTTAACACGATCGAAACGTTTTCAACGTATGGCTCTCTGATTGGTTAAGATCTTGGAGCGGACCAATCGGAGCGTCGAACGTCATAAACGTCGATCGAGTTAAGCTAGAACTACATTAGACCAACACACACGTCTAACACGCCTCATTTGTACGTAGAACGACGTCGCGTGGCGTGGATCTAGTGTAGCTCTACAAGTCCATATAAAATGTATGGAGACTGACGCGCTCAGTAGCCCGTTTCACGTAATCAAAACCGTAACGATATCGTAGCGATTTAGTAGTTTAGACCATTTCCGCATTCACATCAATCGAGAGAACGACACCGATTTTGAAGTCGTATAGTCGAAGAATCGTTAAAAAAAAAAAAAGACGTGTGGCACTCGGGGACTGCCGCGGTAAAGCTATTGCATAGCATTTTTATCAACTCATGCAATTATAATTATTTATTTATTTTATTTATGCAGTATTTTTTTCCTTTGTTTTTTTTTTCTTTGATATTAATTGAAGTTACACTTTCACACATTGAATTGAATTTTGATTGATTGTTCACTCATTTGTTTTCTTATCGGTCACCACGCTCAAAAAACAAATGAGTGGGGGGTGTTAGGTTATTTTCGTTACGGGATTTCTGGATTTGGTCTCCATGCTCAAAGCCCGCGATAGAAGCTATGCAATAGCTTAAAAATCTGTATTACATTATCCTGGTAGAATATTTATTTCTCTCTTCTCTGATGGTATCACTCTTGACAGACTGGTCGTGGTCATCACTTAAGGTGTTGGTGGCAAGCTTTACAATATGCCGCCACTCCTCTCTGATGGCCGCCTTATAATACTTATTTATGTAACTGGAAATAAGTCGTCGATACATCGTTTAGTTTCGAGCCAGTTGAGTTATCGTTCTATCCAATCCCGATTAAGGAACACGTGAATACCGCTTTTGGACAGGACTTCGATCGAACGACTATAAAACTTCAACGATATTTGGCTTGTTTGATTTTACGTGAATCAGGCTACAGATCGACGTGTGTGGCACATGTGTGCGCAGTGTAGTTCTACCTTTAACATAAAGATAAAAGAAACTCACACTGGGCACTCTGATTTGGACATCAATGTCTATTTAATCAATGTCTAGACAGCGGTACATTCCCTGATTTAATGAAACATAGTAAAGTAGTACCAATTTTCAAATCAGGTAGTAAGAGTGATCCCTCTAATTATAGACCAATATCTGTGCTTCCAGCATTGAGTAAAATATATGAAAAAATCATGCTCGACCAGATGTTGTCTCACTTTAATTCAAATAGGATTTTGCATAGTCATCAGTTTGGCTTCACGAAAGGAAGGTCAACGACGGATGCAGGAGTGAATCTCATCAGTCACATTTTAGAGTCCTGGGAGAAGTCCCAGGATGCTATTGGCATATTCTGTGACCTCTCAAAAGCATTTGACTGTGTTGACCATAATACTCTGATCTGTAAATTACATCATTACGGAATTCGTGGAAGAGCTGCTGATCTTGTTTTTTCCTATTTATCTTGCAGGCAGCAAAAAGTATCCATAAATGGGGTAACGTCCTCGGGGTCTTTAGTAAGGATGGGCGTGCCCCAGGGTTCAATTCTTGGCCCTTTCCTTTTTCTGGTTTATATTAATGACCTTCCTTACATGATGGCTAATTTATCAGATATAATTCTATTTGCTGACGACACTTCTCTTATTTTTAAAGTGGATAGAAAAGATGCGGATGTCTTGCGTGTTAACGAAAGTCTGGCTGTTCTTTCGAAATGGTTCGCAGCCAATAATCTTTTACTAAATGCAAATAAAACTAAATGTATAAAGTTTTCATTACCGAATGTTCCTCAAGTTGGCGTCAATCTAATTCTTGATAGCAAAAAACTTGATGTAATTACAGAAACTGTGTTCTTAGGTATAACTGTCGATTCCAAACTGCAGTGGGGTGCTCATATTAGAACTCTCTCAGGTAGATTAAGCTCAGCGGCATATGCAGTAAGAAAAATAAGGCAGTTGACAGATATCGCCACAGCTAGGTTAGTTTACTATGCCTATTTCCACAGTATTATGTCTTATGGCATTTTACTGTGGGGATCTGCAGCTGATGTAGACTCGATTTTCGTATTGCAAAAGAGAGCAATCAGGGCTATTTATAAAATGGGTCCTCGCGAGTCCCTCAGAAATAAATTCAAAGAAATCGATATATTGACACTGCCTTCTCTTTATATCTTAGAAAGTATTTTGTATGTTCGTAAAAACCTAGGACTTTTCAAGATTAGAAGCGATTTCCATAATATAAATACTCGTAGTAAACACGAAATTATATTACCCAAATGGAGATTAGCCAAGACCAGTAAGTCATTTTTAGTAAATAGCATACGCTTTTATAACAAGCTACCAAAAGCGGTGACTGAACTTAGCGAAGGAAAGTTCAAAACCCATATTAAGCGTGTCTTAACCAAAAAAGCATATTACAAGGTTAAAGACTATGTCGAAGATACGCTTGTTTGGCAATGACTACCTCTGCACTTGTGGCCCCCTGGTAACTCATAATAATGTGTGAATGTATCTATTAACTGCTCCATCTTTGTTGTAACATTTTTTTTTTTTTTTTTTTTTTCTAACACATTGCTTTTGCAATATTTTTATTTTATTTTATATTATCTGACTCCAACCACATTAAATTCGTTAGTTTTTCTTTTTTGGTTGTTAACGTCTCATTTATTGACAGCTTTTTTTTATATAGCCTCTTTTTAAAATGTAAATGGAAGAACACTGTAGACTCCACGAATTCTTAGATTACTTCATATTTTGACTCACTTTTTTTAAATGATTATTTTGATGATTTTATTGTGCTTTTGAGTACAATATAGACCGGTTTACACTGTTCTTAAATAATACCTATACTTTTAATACTGTAATATGGAAATATTGTAACTACAACCATTTTTTTTTAAAAGAGTAACCATGGAGTTTCTTGCCGGTTCTTCTCCATAGGAAACGACCAATTTCGAACCGTGCACTAGCTTCTGACGTTTTATAAGTGCCCATGTAGGCCTATGTGAAATAAAAAACTTTTGACTTTTGACTTTTTTTTGACATCCTAGGTCACCAATGTTCTCAGAAATCTAGACCAAAGTTGCAAATCTCACCGTAGAAGGCGTTAACTAATTGACTCCGGCATTCATCAGTTTTGATAATAATCACATAAATAATGTCTAGACGTTGTAATTAGATCTTTATCATTATTGGGATCAACCTTGAGATTTGGTAGATACCGGATTGAGTATATTTTAAAGTATGATGATTATAGTATATCTTCTTGTTTTGATGTCAACACATGACATGTTGCTAAATTATCATTTATTTATTCATTTCATAATTTCTATTTCTTTTTAAGGTTCAGTACCTCAAAAGGAAGATACGGAACCCTTATAGGATCACTTTGTTGTTAATCTGTCTGTCTGTCAATGGGAATGCGTAGAAGTATCGAGTTGAATTAAAACCATATACTTAAGTCTGCGGTTTCTTGAAGCTGAAACTTCTAAGTTAATAAAAAAAAAGATTACTAAACGGTAATTTGTGCAAAGTTGCAAAAAACGTACATTTCTTCGGGAATCAAAATTTATAGGGTATTTCCCGTTGACTCAGAATCCTGAAATTTGGCATAAAGCAAGGACTAAGAATAAATCTGAAAACAGTGAATTTGTTGTTAAAAGTCACCAAAAAAAAAACACTTTGCCGTTCAGAAAAAGAGTCAACGCGGGAGTCTGATTCGCACTTGACCGGATTTTTTTTAACATTTAGAACAAAAACAACATTGCCAAAACAACACTGACCCACACTAGGCACTAGTCCTGTAACGTGGGTGCGTTCACAAACATTTAAGCTAGAACTACATTAGACCGCATACGCGTCACACGCTTGATGTGTACGTAGAACGACGTCCCGTGGCGTGGATCTAATGTAGATCTACAAGTCAAGTTGCCATATAAAATGTAAGGAGACCGACGTGCCCAGATCGGCGTGTCTGTCACACGTGTGCGTAGTGTAGTTCTATCTTTATTCGTATATACTTAGATCGTGGGTTTCCAACATATATTTTACTTTGTGTGATTTATTACATCACCATTGCTCTTAAACGGTGACGAAAAACATTATGAGGATCCGGTAGGTATGTATTCTATGTAGGTAGGTATTCTATGACTAAAAGTTCGGTCACACTTGACATCCTCTAACCTAACCCGCGGGGCTTATAACGGTTCATTCCACCTTCTAGAGAGGACACATGAGTCCCAACAGTGGGAACATTATAAAACTGATTATACAAGTTAACAAATCATAATGTTATGTCTTTTCTACATCCCATTAGAATCAAAAACCAACTGCTATTATGAGTTCTATTATTTATTTCATCTGCTGTAATATTAGGAAATCAATAAAAGGAAAAATTTGCTTCATTAAACTGACATCTTACTTCTTATTGCCCCCATACTGCTTGATAAATCACGACATATCACTGAACGACAGATAAAAAAACACATAAACACTTAAAGACCATCAAAAACGTATACTAAATGATAATTAATTAGAATATCTAAGTGGCATCTCAACATTTTAAACAAAGAAAAAACAGATGTTTTATCAGACAAAACGAATTTGAGACCAGTTTCTAATCATACTCGTATAAAATTATGCAAAATTACTTCCATATTTAGCTTTAGTCCATATTCGATCGCCTTCTCACAGAGAATGTATTGCCTAACTAATTTAAATAAATTGTGGGATATTTGTTATAATAATTATGTATTTTTTGAGACTGTTGTTTTGGTGATAAGCGGTCGCGAGTTAATTGTAACCCGAGTGCCATGAAATGCGACGCTCCAAGCTAACTTGCCTTGTGCTACAAGCGTCAGCGTCAAGCGTCAAAAACAAATGTACAAGGCCACAAAATAGTACTGCAAGCAGCAGCGAAGTTAGATAAAAAAGTTAGCGCTTAGAAATGACGCTGATACCGAATTGACGCCTCAATCGTAGCGTTACTTTCGTGGCGGTGCCATAAAGGGTATTTCATTACGCTCCAAGCTTTTTAAACTTGACAACCTCGCTATAATTTTTCTCTTTTTAATAATCTGTATTGTATTTTTTTTTAATCTTGAAATTATGTGCTATGTAATGTACTGTTTAAACCACGGAACAGATAAGACACATGAAGTATTTATTGCACTTTATATTTTTTAAATAAGTGAACATGTCTTCGTTCTTCTATAAATGTATTATACAGTTTATTCTAGCTATCAAAATAGTTTTTTATATGCTTTTCAATTTGAATCAGTATTTCCTGAGATTAAAGCGTCCAACCAAACAAACAAACTTTTCAGCTTTATAATCTAAATATAATAAAAATCTCGTGTCAGTATTTGTTATTGAACCCCTGCGAATTGGCATGACCAATTTATTTTTGGGTAAGTATATTTGTTAGGCCTAGGTCGTAGGCTGTTTTTTTACCCTCCTATCCCCACCAACTCCTTTTTTCTTTCATATGGGAGAACAACGTTTGCCGCGCCAGTTATTATAAGTATAGATTTCCATAAGTATATTCAAATGACTTGACAAAAAGTAACTTACAAAATCGCTACCGCTTATGCCAGCCGCCATCTAATTCACCGTTGCCTCCAAACAGAATCACGACCGTTCTGTCATTGTAGTCGCCGCCTACGCAGCGTGGGCGCCGACTGAGCCAGCACCTTTACTTTCCAATTTTAGATGCTATATCATGTATAATGAGTTGGTCGCTTTGTAACTATGAATGATGAGGTAAGATGCTGATGGGACAACTGGTTTTTCTGCTTGGAATTCTTTTTGGAATCTTTACTAGCCTTTGAGTAAATAAAATACATATATATATAAAAAAGAAAACGTTTTATTCCATACAAGAACACACAACTGCATCAGTATTTTTACTTGGCGAAAACTATTTTTAAAAAGATAATTTAGTTCGCGGGATTCCGATAGATGCGTGACGCATAGGACCGGTCGTTGTGGCGACGCTTGGGGGAGGCCTATGTCCAACAGTGGACGTCTTTCGGATGATATGATGATGATGATGACTTTAGTTCGATCCCATTTACATGTTTTTTTTTTATATATTATAGCATGTTCTCACAACTGGGAATCAGGCCTCCTCTCTAGGTGAGGGAATAGGCCGTAATCCACCACGCGGGCCCAGTGTGGGTTGGTGTGTCTTTGAATTTTTGGTTCTAGGACATGCCAGTTACACGATATTTATATTAAAATAATACTATAACAATATCTAATTCTCCAATAATGTAATTGTTACCTTATTTTATTTATATCAGTTATAATATATATTATACAATACTTAATTTTATTATTTACTTATTTCAATTTGATTTTTATAGGAGTTCTTTTATCAATTTAGACAGTCCATTTGATTTACAATTCATATTAAAAAAATCTCTGTGTATGTTTGTGATTCATTACATATTATAATTAATAATTATATTTTTAGATATATACACCGTTAAATTTTCATCGTTTTAATCCCGTGGAGGGTCGATCCAGCGAGTAATCGGCGTTGCGTACAAACTACCTCATTGAACTCGCTCAGCTGACGTTTTCTTAAAGAAATTAATTTCGTACATGCGTAAATTAATACGAGTTTTGAAAAAAAAGGTACTTTATTTTTTAATTTTATCTTTACAAATTGATAGTGTGTCATGTACCGGACCGACCCTCCACGGGCTTAAAACGATGAAAAGTTAGCGGTGTATATTTAGCAGTGCCTCTGAGAAAACAAAACCAAAGTCTGTGTGATTCTGTCTCGAACTTAGGCGGGGCTAACATCTCTACGATCCATCACATCCCAAGTGAGTTTTGCTCAAGGCAATTTTGTGACTTCAGAGATTCTAGATTCATATATTTACTACTTGTTTTTTCTATAGAAATCAAGGCCGCGGTTTTTACGGAACAGTAAACTAATGACGCATTCTTGTTGGGAAATAGAAATGTATGTTTCACTACCAGTCTAGTATATTCGGAGCAAGCTGACTGTGACAGATCGACAGATAAACCAACACACCAGTGAGTTACATTTTTTCATTCGGACGTTTGAAACGTTTTTTTTGGAGGTAAATCATCAAATAACTTCTCCCGCTCTGGGTGGAGCTAGAGGGAGTATCAGAATTTAACTGACCCACCTGTGTCCCTCCATTTGCCTTTTGCATTCTAAGGACGCGATAATTACCGTTACACATTTATTATGCGTACAGCCAAGGAGTGGAATTCCCTGCCGGAGTCTGTGTTTCCTGATAGCTACAACTTAGGGGTCTTTAAGTCAAGAGTGAATAGGTTACTTCTAGGCAAGCGTGCTCCATCGTCGACCACATCATCGCTTACCATCAGGTGAGATGGTGGTCAAACGCAAGCCTATCAATAATAATAAAAAAAAAACTCTTTCTAACTATCCCGTAGAAACTATAATAGCTTTCAAAACTGCATTAATACCGCAATAAGTACGTATACAGCTATTTTCACATGGGAAGAGCAGTTGACTACATAAAAAGTCAATGTGACCGACTCTTTTCTCACTATATTTGAATAAAGCATTCGGGTTAAGAACTCTTTGTAGAACCACACAAAGTTTAAATTCCTTTGCAATCGATGCTTTTTATAAAACATTTTTAAAACAAATGGCCAGTTAAAATTCAACTTAAAATTTAAAACCATTACTTGAGTTGGTGGCGTTAAATTGAAATGATCTCGAATTATTATTATTTCAAGTATAAGTCTATTCGATACGAATTACTGCGCTATAAACTCCGAATGATTCGATTAAAACTTTTTCTATCGATTCATAAAAATAAAGTAGGTATAAAATGAAAAGCTCAGGTGACAACGATATGAAACTCTATCTAAAGTGTCATCTATGCTCATAAAAAGTTCCATAGTTCCCCATGCCATGGAAATCAGAGTAAAAGTATTACCTAAGTATATGTGTATTGTCTTTCCAAGACCATCTCAGATAAATCTGCATGGTTCTCATGTGATTTTGACCAATACATATTTACTGTATGGACTTTAAAAGAGACATTGACTCCTGAGTTTGTTTCGGTGTTTCTTCTCAGGGTAGTCAGCTAGGTAACACCGGCCTCATCTAGTTTAATCTGACGTAAAAAAAATTTTGACGGGGAAAAGTATTTAAAAAATCTATTTACAAAATAAATATCATTTATCATTTTATCATTCACTAGCTTTTTCTCGCGACTTCGACCGTGTACATAAAATATGGCCTATGTCACTCCGGAATAAAGCAGCTTTCTATCGGTGAAAAAATTTTAGCAATCGGACCAGGCCCCCTAGCCAAGTTACAACCGTTTCGCTTGCGCCGAACGCTTCGAGTTGACCTTGCCGCCAATTCTTTTGCTCTGTCCACGTGACTGAGCGTTAAGACAACGTCATTCCCGTACATTTGAAGCTTTCTACAAGCGTTAACTATTGCAGATTAGCAACTTGGCTAGGGGTACAGTACTTCCAGAGATTACCTCCTACAAACATAAAAACAAAAAAAAACAAATTTTACCTCTTTATTATATTAATGTAGATTTCCGTGGAAGGTGGGTATCTTCCACGGAAAGATGATATACCCAGAAATAAAGGCCTACCCAGGCCTTTAGTGTGGGACGCTACTAGACTTCTGTCGATACTCTTGCAACATCCGTGTTTCCTAGCTCATCGTAGTGTGCTGGTGCTGCAGGTGCGCCTGCTGATAACTTTAAATAGAGAAAATATAACAACCTCGTTGGCAGTTATATTCTTGGGTTGTGGGGCTTCTTGGACCGGAGTTGCGGTCCCAACTACCACAAGGAACAAGGTATTAACCTTTCAATCGTGGAAATTACAGACACAATAGAAAGACAATAGGTGCGCGAACGCCAGCGTTCGCTTGGGGTTTAATGAAGGAACAGTTACCAAAAAAGCTGTATTTATTTTCTTTTCGGTCCCAAAATACTTCTAATAAAAATATAATTTTTATAGGTGGAAATTGGGACCATGGTCCGAGTCCATAGAGCCTCACGACATATATTTTCGAGCTGTTTGAGATCAAAACTCTTGTGGCTGTGGGTTCCACTATTCAAACATTTATCCAAACGCCTAGTTGACACTTCATGAGATCCAAGGGCTTTTTTTTTTTCGCTGTGGGAAAGTCATCTAATTACATCCCCCGCTCTTGATGACATCCCCCGCTGTTGATGACATCACCTGCTCTTGATGACATTCCCCGGGTCTGGTTTTACTTCAGAGATTAAGCATTGCCATACAACGTGGAATTGCCGCCAGTCTTTTGTTTATTTTGGAAGTCAATGAGTGAAGAGTGAAACCTAGGTGAATGCTAATGCTAATGTAAATGCAGCCGCCGCCGGGATTCTGATCCCGATTTCCAGCCACCGTAGTCGCGGACGGCGAGCAATGGGTAGCTCGCCGACCGACCGTCCGGTAACCGTCCAGACCAAGTCTAATACGCTGACGGCACGTATTGTTCCTCCGCCTCAAGGAGTTGTCAGCAAACCATAACCCAGAAGGTAGACGCCCCTACGGTCCCTACGGCCTACTGGAGCCAAGGATCTGCTTCTGAAAGGAAGATTCGACCCGGTACGAAATGTAACGAAGGAACTGGAGTGGGTTTTTAGTCATTTAAAGTCTAAGTTTATATCAGTTATAATATATATTATACAATACTTAATTTTATTATTTACTTATTTCAATTTGATTTTTATAGGAGTTCTTTTATCAATTTAGACAGTCCATTTGATTTACAATTCATATTAAAAAAATCTCTGTGTATGTTTGTGATTCATTACATATTATAATTAATAATTATATTTTTAGATATATACACCGTTAAATTTTAATCGTTTTAATCCCGTGGAGGGTCGATCCAGCGAGTAATCGGCGTTGCGTACAAACTACCTCATTGAACTCGCTCAGCTGACGTTTTCTTAAAGAAATTAATTTCGTACATGCGTAAATTAATACGAGTTTTGAAAAAAAAGGTACTTTATTTTTTAATTTTATCTTTACAAATTGATAGTGTGTCATGTACCGGACCGACCCTCCACGGGCTTAAAACGATGAAAAGTTAGCGGTGTATATTTAGCAGTGCCTCTGAGAAAACAAAACCAAAGTCTGTGTGATTCTGTCTCGAACTTAGGCGGGGCTAACATCTCTACGATCCATCACATCCCAAGTGAGTTTTGCTCAAGGCAATTTTGTGACTTCAGAGATTCTAGATTCATATATTTACTACTTGTTTTTTCTATAGAAATCAAGGCCGCGGTTTTTACGGAACAGTAAACTAATGACGCATTCTTGTTGGGAAATAGAAATGTATGTTTCACTACCAGTCTAGTATATTCGGAGCAAGCTGACTGTGACAGATCGACAGATAAACCAACACACCAGTGAGTTACATTTTTTCATTCGGACGTTTGAAACGTTTTTTTTGGAGGTAAATCATCAAATAACTTCTCCCGCTCTGGGTGGAGCTAGAGGGAGTATCAGAATTTAACTGACCCACCTGTGTCCCTCCATTTGCCTTTTGCATTCTAAGGACGCGATAATTACCGTTACACATTTATTATGCGTACAGCCAAGGAGTGGAATTCCCTGCCGGAGTCTGTGTTTCCTGATAGCTACAACTTAGGGGTCTTTAAGTCAAGAGTGAATAGGTTACTTCTAGGCAAGCGTGCTCCATCGTCGACCACATCATCGCTTACCATCAGGTGAGATGGTGGTCAAACGCAAGCCTATCAATAATAATAAAAAAAAAACTCTTTCTAACTATCCCGTAGAAACTATAATAGCTTTCAAAACTGCATTAATACCGCAATAAGTACGTATACAGCTATTTTCACATGGGAAGAGCAGTTGACTACATAAAAAGTCAATGTGACCGACTCTTTTCTCACTATATTTGAATAAAGCATTCGGGTTAAGAACTCTTTGTAGAACCACACAAAGTTTAAATTCCTTTGCAATCGATGCTTTTTATAAAACATTTTTAAAACAAATGGCCAGTTAAAATTCAACTTAAAATTTAAAACCATTACTTGAGTTGGTGGCGTTAAATTGAAATGATCTCGAATTATTATTATTTCAAGTATAAGTCTATTCGATACGAATTACTGCGCTATAAACTCCGAATGATTCGATTAAAACTTTTTCTATCGATTCATAAAAATAAAGTAGGTATAAAATGAAAAGCTCAGGTGACAACGATATGAAACTCTATCTAAAGTGTCATCTATGCTCATAAAAAGTTCCATAGTTCCCCATGCCATGGAAATCAGAGTAAAAGTATTACCTAAGTATATGTGTATTGTCTTTCCAAGACCATCTCAGATAAATCTGCATGGTTCTCATGTGATTTTGACCAATACATATTTACTGTATGGACTTTAAAAGAGACATTGACTCCTGAGTTTGTTTCGGTGTTTCTTCTCAGGGTAGTCAGCTAGGTAACACCGGCCTCATCTAGTTTAATCTGACGTAAAAAAAATTTTGACGGGGAAAAGTATTTAAAAAATCTATTTACAAAATAAATATCATTTATCATTTTATCATTCACTAGCTTTTTCTCGCGACTTCGACCGTGTACATAAAATATGGCCTATGTCACTCCGGAATAAAGCAGCTTTCTATCGGTGAAAAAATTTTAGCAATCGGACCAGGCCCCCTAGCCAAGTTACAACCGTTTCGCTTGCGCCGAACGCTTCGAGTTGACCTTGCCGCCAATTCTTTTGCTCTGTCCACGTGACTGAGCGTTAAGACAACGTCATTCCCGTACATTTGAAGCTTTCTACAAGCGTTAACTATTGCAGATTAGCAACTTGGCTAGGGGTACAGTACTTCCAGAGATTACCTCCTACAAACATAAAAACAAAAAAAAACAAATTTTACCTCTTTATTATATTAATGTAGATTTCCGTGGAAGGTGGGTATCTTCCACGGAAAGATGATATACCCAGAAATAAAGGCCTACCCAGGCCTTTAGTGTGGGACGCTACTAGACTTCTGTCGATACTCTTGCAACATCCGTGTTTCCTAGCTCATCGTAGTGTGCTGGTGCTGCAGGTGCGCCTGCTGATAACTTTAAATAGAGAAAATATAACAACCTCGTTGGCAGTTATATTCTTGGGTTGTGGGGCTTCTTGGACCGGAGTTGCGGTCCCAACTACCACAAGGAACAAGGTATTAACCTTTCAATCGTGGAAATTACAGACACAATAGAAAGACAATAGGTGCGCGAACGCCAGCGTTCGCTTGGGGTTTAATGAAGGAACAGTTACCAAAAAAGCTGTATTTATTTTCTTTTCGGTCCCAAAATACTTCTAATAAAAATATAATTTTTATAGGTGGAAATTGGGACCATGGTCCGAGTCCATAGAGCCTCACGACATATATTTTCGAGCTGTTTGAGATCAAAACTCTTGTGGCTGTGGGTTCCACTATTCAAACATTTATCCAAACGCCTAGTTGACACTTCATGAGATCCAAGGGCTTTTTTTTTTTCGCTGTGGGAAAGTCATCTAATTACATCCCCCGCTCTTGATGACATCCCCCGCTGTTGATGACATCACCTGCTCTTGATGACATTCCCCGGGTCTGGTTTTACTTCAGAGATTAAGCATTGCCATACAACGTGGAATTGCCGCCAGTCTTTTGTTTATTTTGGAAGTCAATGAGTGAAGAGTGAAACCTAGGTGAATGCTAATGCTAATGTAAATGCAGCCGCCGCCGGGATTCTGATCCCGATTTCCAGCCACCGTAGTCGCGGACGGCGAGCAATGGGTAGCTCGCCGACCGACCGTCCGGTAACCGTCCAGACCAAGTCTAATACGCTGACGGCACGTATTGTTCCTCCGCCTCAAGGAGTTGTCAGCAAACCATAACCCAGAAGGTAGACGCCCCTACGGTCCCTACGGCCTACTGGAGCCAAGGATCTGCTTCTGAAAGGAAGATTCGACCCGGTACGAAATGTAACGAAGGAACTGGAGTGGGTTTTTAGTCATTTAAAGTCTAAGTTTATATCAGTTATAATATATATTATACAATACTTAATTTTATTATTTACTTATTTCAATTTGATTTTTATAGGAGTTCTTTTATCAATTTAGACAGTCCATTTGATTTACAATTCATATTAAAAAAATCTCTGTGTATGTTTGTGATTCATTACATATTATAATTAATAATTATATTTTTAGATATATACACCGTTAAATTTTAATCGTTTTAATCCCGTGGAGGGTCGATCCAGCGAGTAATCGGCGTTGCGTACAAACTACCTCATTGAACTCGCTCAGCTGACGTTTTCTTAAAGAAATTAATTTCGTACATGCGTAAATTAATACGAGTTTTGAAAAAAAAGGTACTTTATTTTTTAATTTTATCTTTACAAATTGATAGTGTGTCATGTACCGGACCGACCCTCCACGGGCTTAAAACGATGAAAAGTTAGCGGTGTATATTTAGCAGTGCCT
The DNA here is from genome assembly GCA_910589285.2 of Mythimna ferrago. Classification (NCBI taxonomy): domain Eukaryota; kingdom Metazoa; phylum Arthropoda; class Insecta; order Lepidoptera; family Noctuidae; genus Mythimna; species Mythimna ferrago. The sequence continues at coordinate 10,491,248 of OU342697.1, read as the reverse complement.
CTGAGAAAACAAAACCAAAGTCTGTGTGATTCTGTCTCGAACTTAGGCGGGGCTAACATCTCTACGATCCATCACATCCCAAGTGAGTTTTGCTCAAGGCAATTTTGTGACTTCAGAGATTCTAGATTCATATATTTACTACTTGTTTTTTCTATAGAAATCAAGGCCGCGGTTTTTACGGAACAGTAAACTAATGACGCATTCTTGTTGGGAAATAGAAATGTATGTTTCACTACCAGTCTAGTATATTCGGAGCAAGCTGACTGTGACAGATCGACAGATAAACCAACACACCAGTGAGTTACATTTTTTCATTCGGACGTTTGAAACGTTTTTTTTGGAGGTAAATCATCAAATAACTTCTCCCGCTCTGGGTGGAGCTAGAGGGAGTATCAGAATTTAACTGACCCACCTGTGTCCCTCCATTTGCCTTTTGCATTCTAAGGACGCGATAATTACCGTTACACATTTATTATGCGTACAGCCAAGGAGTGGAATTCCCTGCCGGAGTCTGTGTTTCCTGATAGCTACAACTTAGGGGTCTTTAAGTCAAGAGTGAATAGGTTACTTCTAGGCAAGCGTGCTCCATCGTCGACCACATCATCGCTTACCATCAGGTGAGATGGTGGTCAAACGCAAGCCTATCAATAATAATAAAAAAAAAACTCTTTCTAACTATCCCGTAGAAACTATAATAGCTTTCAAAACTGCATTAATACCGCAATAAGTACGTATACAGCTATTTTCACATGGGAAGAGCAGTTGACTACATAAAAAGTCAATGTGACCGACTCTTTTCTCACTATATTTGAATAAAGCATTCGGGTTAAGAACTCTTTGTAGAACCACACAAAGTTTAAATTCCTTTGCAATCGATGCTTTTTATAAAACATTTTTAAAACAAATGGCCAGTTAAAATTCAACTTAAAATTTAAAACCATTACTTGAGTTGGTGGCGTTAAATTGAAATGATCTCGAATTATTATTATTTCAAGTATAAGTCTATTCGATACGAATTACTGCGCTATAAACTCCGAATGATTCGATTAAAACTTTTTCTATCGATTCATAAAAATAAAGTAGGTATAAAATGAAAAGCTCAGGTGACAACGATATGAAACTCTATCTAAAGTGTCATCTATGCTCATAAAAAGTTCCATAGTTCCCCATGCCATGGAAATCAGAGTAAAAGTATTACCTAAGTATATGTGTATTGTCTTTCCAAGACCATCTCAGATAAATCTGCATGGTTCTCATGTGATTTTGACCAATACATATTTACTGTATGGACTTTAAAAGAGACATTGACTCCTGAGTTTGTTTCGGTGTTTCTTCTCAGGGTAGTCAGCTAGGTAACACCGGCCTCATCTAGTTTAATCTGACGTAAAAAAAATTTTGACGGGGAAAAGTATTTAAAAAATCTATTTACAAAATAAATATCATTTATCATTTTATCATTCACTAGCTTTTTCTCGCGACTTCGACCGTGTACATAAAATATGGCCTATGTCACTCCGGAATAAAGCAGCTTTCTATCGGTGAAAAAATTTTAGCAATCGGACCAGGCCCCCTAGCCAAGTTACAACCGTTTCGCTTGCGCCGAACGCTTCGAGTTGACCTTGCCGCCAATTCTTTTGCTCTGTCCACGTGACTGAGCGTTAAGACAACGTCATTCCCGTACATTTGAAGCTTTCTACAAGCGTTAACTATTGCAGATTAGCAACTTGGCTAGGGGTACAGTACTTCCAGAGATTACCTCCTACAAACATAAAAACAAAAAAAAACAAATTTTACCTCTTTATTATATTAATGTAGATTTCCGTGGAAGGTGGGTATCTTCCACGGAAAGATGATATACCCAGAAATAAAGGCCTACCCAGGCCTTTAGTGTGGGACGCTACTAGACTTCTGTCGATACTCTTGCAACATCCGTGTTTCCTAGCTCATCGTAGTGTGCTGGTGCTGCAGGTGCGCCTGCTGATAACTTTAAATAGAGAAAATATAACAACCTCGTTGGCAGTTATATTCTTGGGTTGTGGGGCTTCTTGGACCGGAGTTGCGGTCCCAACTACCACAAGGAACAAGGTATTAACCTTTCAATCGTGGAAATTACAGACACAATAGAAAGACAATAGGTGCGCGAACGCCAGCGTTCGCTTGGGGTTTAATGAAGGAACAGTTACCAAAAAAGCTGTATTTATTTTCTTTTCGGTCCCAAAATACTTCTAATAAAAATATAATTTTTATAGGTGGAAATTGGGACCATGGTCCGAGTCCATAGAGCCTCACGACATATATTTTCGAGCTGTTTGAGATCAAAACTCTTGTGGCTGTGGGTTCCACTATTCAAACATTTATCCAAACGCCTAGTTGACACTTCATGAGATCCAAGGGCTTTTTTTTTTTCGCTGTGGGAAAGTCATCTAATTACATCCCCCGCTCTTGATGACATCCCCCGCTGTTGATGACATCACCTGCTCTTGATGACATTCCCCGGGTCTGGTTTTACTTCAGAGATTAAGCATTGCCATACAACGTGGAATTGCCGCCAGTCTTTTGTTTATTTTGGAAGTCAATGAGTGAAGAGTGAAACCTAGGTGAATGCTAATGCTAATGTAAATGCAGCCGCCGCCGGGATTCTGATCCCGATTTCCAGCCACCGTAGTCGCGGACGGCGAGCAATGGGTAGCTCGCCGACCGACCGTCCGGTAACCGTCCAGACCAAGTCTAATACGCTGACGGCACGTATTGTTCCTCCGCCTCAAGGAGTTGTCAGCAAACCATAACCCAGAAGGTAGACGCCCCTACGGTCCCTACGGCCTACTGGAGCCAAGGATCTGCTTCTGAAAGGAAGATTCGACCCGGTACGAAATGTAACGAAGGAACTGGAGTGGGTTTTTAGTCATTTAAAGTCTAAGTTTATATCAGTTATAATATATATTATACAATACTTAATTTTATTATTTACTTATTTCAATTTGATTTTTATAGGAGTTCTTTTATCAATTTAGACAGTCCATTTGATTTACAATTCATATTAAAAAAATCTCTGTGTATGTTTGTGATTCATTACATATTATAATTAATAATTATATTTTTAGATATATACACCGTTAAATTTTAATCGTTTTAATCCCGTGGAGGGTCGATCCAGCGAGTAATCGGCGTTGCGTACAAACTACCTCATTGAACTCGCTCAGCTGACGTTTTCTTAAAGAAATTAATTTCGTACATGCGTAAATTAATACGAGTTTTGAAAAAAAAGGTACTTTATTTTTTAATTTTATCTTTACAAATTGATAGTGTGTCATGTACCGGACCGACCCTCCACGGGCTTAAAACGATGAAAAGTTAGCGGTGTATATTTAGCAGTGCCTCTGAGAAAACAAAACCAAAGTCTGTGTGATTCTGTCTCGAACTTAGGCGGGGCTAACATCTCTACGATCCATCACATCCCAAGTGAGTTTTGCTCAAGGCAATTTTGTGACTTCAGAGATTCTAGATTCATATATTTACTACTTGTTTTTTCTATAGAAATCAAGGCCGCGGTTTTTACGGAACAGTAAACTAATGACGCATTCTTGTTGGGAAATAGAAATGTATGTTTCACTACCAGTCTAGTATATTCGGAGCAAGCTGACTGTGACAGATCGACAGATAAACCAACACACCAGTGAGTTACATTTTTTCATTCGGACGTTTGAAACGTTTTTTTTGGAGGTAAATCATCAAATAACTTCTCCCGCTCTGGGTGGAGCTAGAGGGAGTATCAGAATTTAACTGACCCACCTGTGTCCCTCCATTTGCCTTTTGCATTCTAAGGACGCGATAATTACCGTTACACATTTATTATGCGTACAGCCAAGGAGTGGAATTCCCTGCCGGAGTCTGTGTTTCCTGATAGCTACAACTTAGGGGTCTTTAAGTCAAGAGTGAATAGGTTACTTCTAGGCAAGCGTGCTCCATCGTCGACCACATCATCGCTTACCATCAGGTGAGATGGTGGTCAAACGCAAGCCTATCAATAATAATAAAAAAAAAACTCTTTCTAACTATCCCGTAGAAACTATAATAGCTTTCAAAACTGCATTAATACCGCAATAAGTACGTATACAGCTATTTTCACATGGGAAGAGCAGTTGACTACATAAAAAGTCAATGTGACCGACTCTTTTCTCACTATATTTGAATAAAGCATTCGGGTTAAGAACTCTTTGTAGAACCACACAAAGTTTAAATTCCTTTGCAATCGATGCTTTTTATAAAACATTTTTAAAACAAATGGCCAGTTAAAATTCAACTTAAAATTTAAAACCATTACTTGAGTTGGTGGCGTTAAATTGAAATGATCTCGAATTATTATTATTTCAAGTATAAGTCTATTCGATACGAATTACTGCGCTATAAACTCCGAATGATTCGATTAAAACTTTTTCTATCGATTCATAAAAATAAAGTAGGTATAAAATGAAAAGCTCAGGTGACAACGATATGAAACTCTATCTAAAGTGTCATCTATGCTCATAAAAAGTTCCATAGTTCCCCATGCCATGGAAATCAGAGTAAAAGTATTACCTAAGTATATGTGTATTGTCTTTCCAAGACCATCTCAGATAAATCTGCATGGTTCTCATGTGATTTTGACCAATACATATTTACTGTATGGACTTTAAAAGAGACATTGACTCCTGAGTTTGTTTCGGTGTTTCTTCTCAGGGTAGTCAGCTAGGTAACACCGGCCTCATCTAGTTTAATCTGACGTAAAAAAAATTTTGACGGGGAAAAGTATTTAAAAAATCTATTTACAAAATAAATATCATTTATCATTTTATCATTCACTAGCTTTTTCTCGCGACTTCGACCGTGTACATAAAATATGGCCTATGTCACTCCGGAATAAAGCAGCTTTCTATCGGTGAAAAAATTTTAGCAATCGGACCAGGCCCCCTAGCCAAGTTACAACCGTTTCGCTTGCGCCGAACGCTTCGAGTTGACCTTGCCGCCAATTCTTTTGCTCTGTCCACGTGACTGAGCGTTAAGACAACGTCATTCCCGTACATTTGAAGCTTTCTACAAGCGTTAACTATTGCAGATTAGCAACTTGGCTAGGGGTACAGTACTTCCAGAGATTACCTCCTACAAACATAAAAACAAAAAAAAACAAATTTTACCTCTTTATTATATTAATGTAGATTTCCGTGGAAGGTGGGTATCTTCCACGGAAAGATGATATACCCAGAAATAAAGGCCTACCCAGGCCTTTAGTGTGGGACGCTACTAGACTTCTGTCGATACTCTTGCAACATCCGTGTTTCCTAGCTCATCGTAGTGTGCTGGTGCTGCAGGTGCGCCTGCTGATAACTTTAAATAGAGAAAATATAACAACCTCGTTGGCAGTTATATTCTTGGGTTGTGGGGCTTCTTGGACCGGAGTTGCGGTCCCAACTACCACAAGGAACAAGGTATTAACCTTTCAATCGTGGAAATTACAGACACAATAGAAAGACAATAGGTGCGCGAACGCCAGCGTTCGCTTGGGGTTTAATGAAGGAACAGTTACCAAAAAAGCTGTATTTATTTTCTTTTCGGTCCCAAAATACTTCTAATAAAAATATAATTTTTATAGGTGGAAATTGGGACCATGGTCCGAGTCCATAGAGCCTCACGACATATATTTTCGAGCTGTTTGAGATCAAAACTCTTGTGGCTGTGGGTTCCACTATTCAAACATTTATCCAAACGCCTAGTTGACACTTCATGAGATCCAAGGGCTTTTTTTTTTTCGCTGTGGGAAAGTCATCTAATTACATCCCCCGCTCTTGATGACATCCCCCGCTGTTGATGACATCACCTGCTCTTGATGACATTCCCCGGGTCTGGTTTTACTTCAGAGATTAAGCATTGCCATACAACGTGGAATTGCCGCCAGTCTTTTGTTTATTTTGGAAGTCAATGAGTGAAGAGTGAAACCTAGGTGAATGCTAATGCTAATGTAAATGCAGCCGCCGCCGGGATTCTGATCCCGATTTCCAGCCACCGTAGTCGCGGACGGCGAGCAATGGGTAGCTCGCCGACCGACCGTCCGGTAACCGTCCAGACCAAGTCTAATACGCTGACGGCACGTATTGTTCCTCCGCCTCAAGGAGTTGTCAGCAAACCATAACCCAGAAGGTAGACGCCCCTACGGTCCCTACGGCCTACTGGAGCCAAGGATCTGCTTCTGAAAGGAAGATTCGACCCGGTACGAAATGTAACGAAGGAACTGGAGTGGGTTTTTAGTCATTTAAAGTCTGACACTATTTCCCGCTCCGCCCAAGAGCGGGGGATGTCATTGGATGATTTTTCCACCTAAAAAAGGTAAATGCTAATTTTCCTTTATACCAGTCTAGCAGTCCCACAGTAAGCATTAATTGATTAAATGCATATTAACACAATCGCATACTGGGGAAGCTTTTCTTTGCTTTAAAGCAAAAAGATATAGAAAGAAAACTTGATCTCAGTACATGTCGGCATTCCTTCTATGGCTAGCGCAGTTTACAATGTGACAGTTTGAATGATTCGCATATATTCACCGGCAGCGGAGTATGAATAAGACAAGCTACATGTAGCCAAAAGCTGCGGGTTTAATCGGGAGTCACCGTGGCCTTGGAACGCAAATGGCGTCTGAAAGAACGTAGGTATATTATTATTATAGGTGGACTAGCTTCTTATTGAATTTTGGAAAATCCTTTCTTCTTTTATACATCACTAGCTTTTGCCTGCGGCTTCGCTCGCGTGGCATTAAGTACTTAAGGAATCGGGATAAAAGGTAGCCTATGTTCTTTTCCATATCAAAGGCTATATGCATGCCAAATTTCATCCAAATCCGTTCAGCCGTTTTTGCGTGATTAAGTAACAAACATCCAAACATCCACACTTTCACATTTATAATATTAGTTAGGATAAAAAAACTTCTGTACAAAACTGCAGTGTTCTAGGACCAAGGGTTTGAGCTGGGCAACGATGGATCAGTAAGGGAGTCTGGGCTTTGAATTCTAAGTTTACAGATTTAAGTCGATACCAGTCTGAAATTGATATCTCTAGCGCCACCCAGAATGAAGTTATTTGATGGTTTCTTAACTAAAAAAAAATACAAATTAAGTACACCTTTGCAGCTTTGTGTTGCATAAAGTTTTAATAAATAAATCAATTTCTGCGTCACTGGTTGGAGCGAGAGGTAGTGTCAGACTTTTACTGACTAAAACCCACCTGTATTCCTTCAGTTGCTTTTTGTGTTATAAGACCAAGGCAACATTTTCGAACAATCTCGCAGTCCTAAAATCCCCGTCTTCTGTGAAGCGCGCGTGTCTTGGTCCTGTACCAGAGAGCCGGCTACCCAGGGCTCACCGACCGCAAGCTGGTGATTATACTGTAATGACATAATATCTTTGTTACCACATAGGAACTAAATTATTAAGACCTGTATCGCTGTTTTAGAACTTTCCCCGCGATAGTATAACATACCAAAATCAACTATCGGGCAGTTGAAAGGACCAGTTACAATACAACACTTGTCTGATCTGTCTTTTCAACGAAGATGTCCGGGACTTTACACCTTGTTACGCATACGTCTAAAATACCAACTCTACCATTTAAGTTAAGCTAGGACTGGACACGTCGATCTGGGGGCGTCTATTTCTGTATATTTTAAATGGAAACTAGACTTGTAAAGCTACACTTGATCCACGCTACGCCACGTCACGCGACGTCGCTTTACGTAAGTACAAATCAGTACTTCTACCCAATTTGCTCATCTGCAATCGTTAACGTTAGTAGAAAGCTTCAAAAGTACGGGAATGACGTCATCTCAACGCTCAGTTACGTGGTCAAAACAAAAGAATTGGGGGCGTGGCCAACTCGAAACATTTGACGCAAGCGAAACGGTTGTAACTTGGCTAGGGAGGCGGGCGTGTTACACGTATGCTTCGGTCTAATGTAGTTCTAACTTTATTAGCGCTCTATAGCTACTACACTCTCACCCGCTACTGATAGCAGGTAGACCCCTGATCAATACATTGCCTTGTATCAAAGATAAATGGGCAAGTACATACAATCGCTTGTAGTAATAAGCTATTGGCTACGATTAGTACGTGGCATGAATGATGTATAGGTACATAATGTAGGAGCGATAGAAATAGATCACGTGTTACGGTTGTTGTTACTCTGTCAATGTTATGAGAGCCTGGTAGCAAGTGGCTGTGGAACTTGTGTCTTTACTAGCTTCTGCCGGTAGCTTTGCCCGCGTGAATGAAGGTTCGAAGGTTTCTCGATACTTCGGAACCCCGTTCCACGTACAAGATGACTTTTGAAAAATCCTTCTTATTCTTTGTACACGTCATAAAAAGAACCTCTGCGCAAAATTTCAGCGGTCTGGGGTTGCCTTGGTTGAGGCCATGGTCCGGAGCGAGGAGGAGTGGCAGGCGGTCGCCGACTTCTGCGAAGCAGTGATGCTCGCAAAAGAGGAGGCCGACCGCATCAGGCAAAGGCGCACTCGCCGCCGTCGCCGGGATTTCTATCCCGATTTCTGGCCACCGTAGGCGCGGGCTTGCGGACAGTGAGCAATGGCTAGCTCGCTGTCCGGCCGTCCGGTAACTGTCCGGACCAAGCCCAAGTCGTCGACGGTGCGCACTGTTCCCGCGCGCCTCAAGGAGTTGTCAGCAACAGCAGGTACCCAGCCGGGTCGAAGCTTACTGGGGCCAGGGTTATCCGAAAGGGAACTCGAGCCTCGGTATGAAGGTTTGAAGGAACGTGGTGGGTTTTTTAGTCAGTAAGAGTCTGACACTATCTCCCGCTCCGCCCAAGAGCGGGAGTTGTCATAGGATGATTTTCCCCACCGAAAAGAAAAAAAAAGCGATCTGGGTTGGGCTGCATTTTTTTTCATTATTTTATGTAAAGAATAAAATTGCTCATTTCGGCCAAAAGACGTCCACTGTTGGAAATAAACCTCCCCAAATGTCGCTATAATGACCAGATCTGTGCGTCTCGCATCCATCGGATTCCCGCGACCCTCACCAGGGCCCCAAGTCTGCTATTACAATAGTGTCAGAATGGTCTATCATTGATGTCATAATTGTCGATTTTGACAAGTTTGTTAATCTACTAATATAATGGCGTCATTATGACTTTCCAATGGTCAACCACTGACACTCCATTGAAAGAAGTGGCATAGAATGGTAATCTCGTAAGTATTGACAAATGAATATTTCACGTTTGCGGTTATCTGCTAAAACTTTGACAGTTTATTTGATCAGTGTTTTACTATTAGAATGTTATTGTGCAGTTATTGGTTTTAATATGCTCGATATTATCATTCTATCACAACTCTGTTACGATACCATTGACTGATCAATGATCGATCATTATAAATTAGCAGATTACGAACTTTTAGCAAAATGACTATGGGATCGTGTTGGAATGTCAAATTTATAAAAATAGCAGACTTGGGCCCCAGGTCATTGGTCCACCTTGTGGGAGGCCTTCTAATGCTGCGTCTTCCGGTACGTGGAACCATTCGTCCCTATAGACCATCTTCTGTTGACCATGGTCTGTACAGTTCTGCAATTGTTTTGTTCGAACAATGTGCCTTGCCCACTGCCACTTAAGTTTGGAGATTCTTTGGGCTAGGTCTGTAAAATAAAACATACAAACACAGAAATAAAAAGATAGAAAAAGCAATATAAATCAATAAAGTAGCAATCTATTGTTTATTGATTTTTATTGTTCCTTTTATTCGAGTTCTTATCCCATCCATCCATACCGTCCATCCATAAAATATGGTATAATACAATATATTATAGTTTAAAACTTTTTTTTATCTGACTGTACTAAACAGTTCAATAAAGGTGGTGGCAGAATTGTCAGTCAAAAAAAAATTTTATTAAAAATTGTCGATTCGGACCCTGTGTCCGAATATATTGTGTCTGAATCACCAGCTCAACTCTCAACCGCAAGTCAAACAGTACACATCATTTCGAAGAACACATGAAACCAAAATAAATTAAAGGTATCGATCCAGCCTCTCGTTAGCTGAGGTAGGCCGAAGAATCGTTGGAATCAATCGCAAAAACTATCGCGAGCCAATCGATAAACGAGCGACTGTCAATGACCTAGCGACGTGGGAATCTCGTCCGAGTGACATTACTCCGCCGCATTGTTCGGCTTTTTGGCTTCTCTTGAAGGCTGAGGCGAATGTCGTACTGCCTGTGGTGTAAACAGGGAGGATATTTGGTGTAGTGGCCATTTAGAAATGACTGTTTTGTTGGGATTGCTAATTAATTTAACTTATTACATACACAACTAAAAACCATAATTACAGTAAATTAAAAATAATAATAATGATAAAACCCTACGCTAATTACAACTAACTAAAATCAAACTAAAATATGGCGTCAAAACACTCTTCCACATCGCTGTCGACTGGTAATGTGCCCAAAAGGCTGTATGGCAATGCTTATCCTCTGTCCGAGGTAAAAGCCAGCCCTTGGGTCACGTAAAGTGTCAACTAGACGTTTCGACAGATCTTTAAATTAATTAATGTAGTTTTTTTTACTTTTTATTATTGACTGGCTGCCCTTCGCGGTTTCACCCGTAACTTTAGTTACTGTTCAGCTTTCCTCGATAAATGGACTAATCCAATCTAAAAGAACTTTTCATTTCGAACCAGTATAGTTATTGTTTTTAGCGAGTTCATACAAATGAATATTTTTCTTCCGATGGCCTTTTTTAGGTGGGAAAAATCATCCAATGACATCCCCCGCTCTTGGGCGGAGCGGGAGATAGTGTCAAACTTTTACTAACTAAAAACCCACTCCTGTTCCTTCGTCGCCTTTCGTACCAGCGCCGAATCTTCCTTTTAGAAGCAGACCCTTGGCCCTACCCCAGTAGGCTTCGACCCTGTTGGGCCCCTGCGGTTTGCTGACAACTCTTTGAGGCGCGCGTGGAACAATACGTGCCGTCGACGTCTTGGGCTCGGTCCGGACGGTTATCGGACGGTCGAATGGCGAGCTACCCGTTGCTTGCCGTCCGCAAGCCCGCGTCTACGGTGGCTGGAAATCGGGATCAGAATCCCGGCGGCGCGCGGCGGCTGTGGCGTGAACGCCGTTGCGTTACGCGTGCGGCCTCCTCCTTTGCTAGCATTACTGCTTCGCAAAAGGAGGAGACTGCCTGCCACTCCTACTCGCTCCGGACCATGGCCTGTACCAAGGTCTAGCGCGAGAGATCGCTGCCATCGATCGCCCAAAATGATGATAATTAGCACTTTTCAGCTTTATAAATAAAATATATTAGGGAATGAAGCATCGACACGCAGCGTAGCAGCTTTGCTCACCATTGCGCCAACCCTGCCATCAAATTTTGAAAACACTGAAGTTTTTTTCTTTTCCATGGCCTTAAGTACTGGGAGAGTTATCGGGGATTCTCTTGGTGCCATAAACAGGGTTCGATCATTCCGAACCGGTGAGTCAGCATTGTTATTAATTTGTGGACGACAGCGAAAAGGAGGGTCTGTAAATGTGTTACATTTATTGTGTAGCCTGTTCAATACATATGTCTATATTGTCATTGATGTCGAGGTTTGAAAACGTCCGAATTATGCTTGCAGGAATGTTGAACTATTCATGTATTCGTGTTTTGTAGAAAGGCCCCATTCTTTTTTTTTATTATTGACTAGCTTTTTCCGGCGGCTTCGCCCACGTACATAAAATATAGCCTATGCCACTCAGAAATAAAGCAGCTTTCTATTGGTGAAAAAATTTTAGTAATCGGACCAGTACCCCTAGCCAAGTTGCTAATCTGCAATAGTTAACGCTTGTAGAAAGCTTCAAATGTACGGGAATGACGTCGTCTTAACGCTCAGTCACGTGGTCAGAACAAAAGAATTGGCGGCAAGGTCAACTCGAAGCGTTCGGCGCAAGCGAAACGGTTGTAACTTGGCTAGGGGGGCAGTACTTGCAGAGGACCTCCTACAAACAAAAAGAAAAAATAAAAACTTTATCTCTTTATTATATTAGTGAAGATTGGCTCGCGTTTGACCACCATCTCACCTGATGGTAAGCGATGATGTGGTCGACGATGGAGCACGCTTGCCTAGAAGTAACTTATTCACTCTTGACTTAAAGACCCATAAGTTGTAGCTATCAGGAAACACACACTCCGGCAGGGAATTCCACTCCTTGGCTGGTTCCGACAGATTTTTACTGATTAAAGCCACGACTATGTTCCTTTAGTAGCTCTTTTTGTCCCAGGACCACAAGTAGCCCTTTCAGGAGTCGACTCATGGCCCCAGTAGGCTTCTACCCTACTGGGCCTCTACAGTTTTGCAGACATCTCTTTGAGGCTTGCGTGGGACACTAAACGCCATCGACTAGGCTTCTTCTCGGTCCGGACGAAATTTTTTTTGAAAGGGCTGACCTTTAAAACCGTTTTCTTGGCGAAATATGCGGGCGCAATTGCAGAACGACTAGGTGTGCATTCATCCTGCTCGTGGTGGAGCGAGAGCCCGAGTGTCAAAGTTTTACTAACTAAAATAATAGTTTAAAAAACTAAAAAACACGCTTTTAGCACGCACTAAAAAATACAAAATAATTCGGACATTTAATTTGATGACTCGAGAGTTTTCCCATTGCCAAATCTTCATTAGATCGCAGGTAAACGTAAATAATAACTCTTAAATCTAGTATACACCTCTATAGTAAATTCTGATACAAGTGCAGAAACTTTGTCATTGCGACTGAGGCAGAATTCGCACGATCCGTATGCGAGTGTATTATGGAGCCCAGGGCTGCAGTGACGAAGCACGTGTATCAAACGACTTTACGATATACGACGACGAAATGAATAAACGGGTGTTGACCGGCAACACGTAGGGGTCGACGCGCGCCCAGCCTGATACGATAAATGTAATAAAATTGAGGCGGGGTTGAGCACGCTCAGTTTTCTGCACTAGTGTGGAAAATAGTCTATTGCGTGCCTGAAAGCGGAGTGATAAGAGCGGGTTTCCGAGTAAGTGTATTGCGAAATAGTTGTTCAACTATAACAGGCCTGCATAGTAAACAAACCCAGAATGACATTAAATCTGTGTTACTTCTAAAATAATAATAATTCAGTTTCCCACATTTCTGGTAATAAAAACTATTGTTATTATTAATAAAACATTAGTTTATTGTTTGTGTGTAGGCAGAAAACGGCTGTGTGATGCAACGCGCTGCTCATAACGTTTGGAGAGGGGACACGTAGTGTTGTATTTTATGTCTGAACTAGCATCTGCCAGCGGCTTTTGCCAGCTTTTTCAACGGAGTTATGGGATTTTGTACCCTGTTCTAAACTGGTGACCCTTTTTTTTATGGTGGAAAAAAATCATGCATTGACATCCCCCGCTCTTGGGCGGAGCGGGAGATAGTGTCAGACTCTTACTGACTAAAAGACCCACCCGTTCCTTCTAGCCTTCATGCCGGGGCTCGAGCGCCCTTTCGGATAACCCTGGCCCCAGTAGGCTTCGACCCGGCTGGGTCCCTGCTGTTGCTGATAACTCCTTGAGGCGCGCGGGAAAAGTGCGCGCCGTCGACGACTTGGGCTTGGTCCGGACAGTTACCGGACGGCCGGACAGCGAGCTACCCATTGCTCACTGTCCGCAAGCCCGCGCCTACGATGGCCGGAAATCGGGATCAGAGTCCCGGCGGCGGCGGCGATAACGCCGTTGCCTGATGCGTTCGGCCTCCTCCTTTGCAAACTGGTGACCCTCGGAAAACTCTTATACCGCGATGCAGAATTTTGTCTTTTTAGTTCCTGTTTAGCGTCAAACATGTTGATACACTGGTGAAGCGGCGAGCCTCCTTGCTGGCCTGCTACCCTGGGATCTGGAGGCAACAGTCCTTGTACGCATGCAAGATTTGCGCGTGGAGATGCAACGCCTGGGCGAAACTCCGTTGCCGTGTCAAGTCGCGGCATGGCGGACAGAGTTGCGGCAGGATCTCAAAGGAGGCAGCCGCATGCACGAGGGAACGGCTCTCATGGCCCAGCCGCTGGAATCCCGATCCCAATTTCCAGCCACCGCAGGCGCAGGCTTGTGGACGACGAGCAATGGGTAGCACGCCGTCCAGTCGTCCAGTAAGGACTAAGAACAAGTCTTAGTGTTCCTTAAGTTGAACTTTGCGTTCGAAAGCCGCGGTAATGCTTTTGAACTATCTCGTGAAATAGTAATAGTAAATATGTAGCGACATCTATAGCGTTATATAAGTACTAATCCTGCACCGTGCAATTAAAGTTCTTCGCGCGATTTGAATATATAGAACAACCCAAAAATCAACTATCGGGCAGTTGCCCACCAGACATAACACCCGTCTGGTCGGGAGGAGGATTTAGTTTAGTTCCCTCTCAATTGAGGTTTATAGGACTTTACTCTCTGTTCCACACGCCTACAAAAAAAAACACCAAATTCAATATCGAATAATTTGTTTGATTTCATAAACAATTTCATTTAACATAACCAACATTTCAAATCAATTTAGTATTTAAATATGGAGGCTATTTGGAAATAAACAAATTGCTCGATTCAATCAAGTGTACACAATTTTATTCGATTTCAAAACAATGAAGGTAACGCAGTGGTTTATTTATTTTTATACAACATTAGCTTTTACCCGCGGCTTCGCCCGCGTGGCATTAGGTACTTAAGGAATCGGGATAAAAGGTAGCCCATGTTCTTTTCCATGTCAAAGGCTATATGCATGCCAAATTTCATCCAAATCCGTTCAGCCGTTTTTGCGTGACTAAGTAACAAACATCCAAACATTCACACTTTCACATTTATAATATTAGTTAGGAATAGTTTAAGTTTTTGTGATACCAAAAACACGTGTATAATATTTTTATGTATAGAATCTATGTACAAAATTTCATAACTGTACAGTAGGCACAACGGATCTTGAGCGCTCGGCGTCAGAGTGGGGATCGCTTTGCGCATTCCATACATTGGCGAGCTAAACGTCTTCGTTGTTAGATACATGCAGCAACGCACGGGAATGAATGAGGAGTGACGTCTATGACGCGATGGCGCGTCGAGCCAGTCACTGATACTCCCCGCCCCCGCGTCTCACTTCGCACCACTAAAGAGACCGAATATTTGGCTCAGAAGCGCAACCACTCAAGATCCGTTATTGCAACTGTATCATGAAAAATCTCAAAGTTATAAGCTTGTTATGGTACCTGGGACCCAAGTCTGTTATTTTTATAAATTCGTCATTCCGACACGATCCCATTGTCATTTAGCTAAAAGTTCGTAGTCTGCTAAATTCATAATGGTCGATCATTGCCCCGTCCCGCTGCCTGTTCCTGCAGCCCCAGCGAATTCAATTCGTAAGGATTTCGCTGGCATCACCGCGAGCGCCCCTAGCGCCCCTAATCTGAAACCTGTGCTGAACAAAGCAACGAACAAGGTTGAAAATGACGATGGTTTCGTTACGGTGCAAAGGAGGAAGCATCGAACGCAAACCAACAAGAACCGCTGCGGCATAGCACCTGCAACTCCTAGCGTGAGCCTGCGTGCCGCCCAGCCGAACACTCCCGTGTACATCTCTCGCCTACATCACACGACAAAGGTGGAGGACATCGTAGAGTACGTGCGCCAAAAGACGAAGTTCGCACTGAGGGTACAGCTGCTGGAGTCGCATCGTAACGTCAATTTCAAGGCGTTCGTGGTGCGAGTCCCGAACACTTTCTTGCCTCTCATGCTAAAGGAAGACTTTTGGCCGCAGGGCGTGGTGTTCCGTCGCTTCCGCGGACAGGTGCCACAGAACAGCACGAAGTGAACTTAGTGCAATGTGAAGTGTTACTAACATAATCCTAAGTCTTATTTACTAACAACAAGTTGTATTTACTCTATATATATTTTAGTCTGTAAGGTATATATCTATGGGCCAAGATGCCTGATAATAAATGATTTATTATTTATTATTATTATTATTATTGGTCAGTCATTGGTCTCGTAATAGAATTGTGGTAGAATGACAATATCGAGCTGTCTCGTAACAAATTAAAAGCAATGATTGCCCAACGACGACGTCCTAATGGTAGGTAATTGATCAAAGGGATTGCCAAAATTTTAGCACATTACTGCAAAGTACATCAGACATTCATATGTCATTATGTACGAGATTACCGTTCTCTATCATTTCTTTCAATGGAGTGTCAATGATTGACCATTGGAAAGTCATAAAGACGCCATTACATTAGTAGATTACCAAACATGTCAAAATCAACATTTATGAAGTCAATGATAGACTATTCTGACACTATTGTAATAGCAGACTTGAGGCCCTGGTTGTCCACCCAAATATAAAATGTCACCGGGCCAACTGGGCGACTGAGGGATTGTTTTGCTCCCACACCCAGCTGTACGCTGGCGCCTATTGCCCGCTATGACCTGTCGAGGCTGGTGCTGTACTTAGTGTCAATATAGTGTCCAACTTGTGACTTTATTAAATATTTTTGAAAAAAAAAAATAACGTGTAAAAAATATTGGGATCGATTCAGTTACTGACTCTGAGTAAACTATATTCAGGTTACGAATATACTGAAAATAATCTATATACTTTATTGTACACCAATGCCAACGTCAAAGTCAAAGCAATTATTTCAAATAGACCATTTGCAGGCACTTTTGGATAGTCAAATGTCGGTCAGTCCAAGAAAAGTGAAGCTAAATTGCACGTTCCAAAGCGTAGGTCTCTATGGAGAAGAATGTGCAAGAAACTCCATGGACACTCTTTTAAATAATATTATGTGTTACATATAATGCTTGATTACATATTACTTGATGCTTCTATCATGTGAGCACAATGTCGATAATGAAATAAAAGTGTAAAATAATTAAAAGATAGAAACTGAATTAAGCCACTGGCTGCTAAGAGATGACCAGTCCCATCTGACGGCACCCGTATAATAAATAGTACAATAAAATTTGAGTCATAAAAATTTTGCAGCTAGGAGCGCTAGTGTAGAGTGAGGTTTTCTAAATGTAAAATGTTACTGTAAATGGGCTTTTAGCACGTGTTTTTTTAAGCTATTGCATAGCTTCTATCGCGGGCCTTGAGCGTGGAGACCGAATCCAGAAATTCCGTAACAAAAATAACCTAACACCCACTCATTTGTTTTTTGAGCGTGGTGACCGATAAGAAAACAAATGAGTGAACAATCAATCAAAATTCAATTCAATGTGTGAAAGTGTAACTTCAATTAATATCAAAGAAAAAAAAACAAAGGAAAAAAAATACTGCATAAATAAAATAAATAAATAATTATAATTGCATTGCATAAGTTGATAAAAATACTATGCAATAGCTTTACCACGGCAGTCCCCGAGTGCCACACGTCTTTTTTTAATACTGTACGTATTCATTTTAATTTTTGCGAAATGGCAAATAAGATGGTTCTATCAACCCCCTTTTTAAGGTGGGACATCATCCAATGACTTCTCCCGCTCTGGGTGGAGCACGAAGACGTGTCAGACTTTCACTGTCTAAAACTACACCTGTATCCTTCAGTTGCCCTTTGCATTCTAAGACCATGGGTTTCCTTTTCAGAACAACCCTGCGGCTACCATCCACTCGCCCTAAAAGTGCCATAAAACAGTGACTTTCTGAAGCTTACCTACTCCTCGGTAATTGCCAGGCATAGGTTTGAAAAAAATATATGTTTTTTATAGATTCATAAACAACATTATTAACATTTGTGGTGTAATTTATCTATAATATGTATGTACCTATTTAGAAATATATATGTATGTTTATCAGTGGTCTAGTACCCATAACACAAGCCCTGCTTAGCTTGGGACTAGACGGCGTTGTGTGATAGTTTTGTGGAATATTATATTATTATTTGTCTAAAAAAATATTTAGCAATTTCGCAACTTTTCCCTACTCCTTCGAAACAGCTTGGATCTTTAGAAAAAATTTTACACATAAAAATTGGTGGTTAAATATTCTTCAAAATGAACATTGCATATGTAAATCAATCCATATTTCGCCAAGAAAATGAATTTAAAGGTCAGCCGCGCGCTTTCCGGGCGCTGTTGGCCGCAAATAAATGCACAGACTTGCGTACTGCCGCCTAGGCGGGTGCGAGAGGTGCGTCCACATAATTTTGGCCGGATGGTTCAAGGGACTATAAGCCTTAAATAGAGTTACCAAGAGTTACCAAATGCGTTTAGTGTAAACTGACTCTTATGCCCGCCATACACAATAGCGGCTAAGGTATACCTACCTGACAAGTTTGCCTGTACCTACAGGTATACCCTAGCGAGCATGGCTACCTTAAAATTACTTTTTCTATGAGAACACACATAAATTAGAATTTTAACGGTTCTTAGACACTTTTGAAATAATGATCTGTCTCGTAGGTTTGATAAGTGTCTTGTTTTACCGAATACTGATGACTTTCCATTAATGTATTCGGTTATGTAAAAAGAGTAGCTGATTTAATTAACAAAAAATGTTTATTCATGAGAAAAATGGTTTTCGTTGTTAATTCAATGGGAGACGGTTAATCTTACTGTATCGGCTGGTAGATATTATTTTAAATCTTATTTAAGTATATAAAAATAATCCCTATTTTCCTTGGTTACGTTATCACGCGTGAACGGTTGGAGCAATTTCGTTATTTTTTTATTGTTAGGTTTGTTATTGTCCGGGGAAGGTTCTTAAGAAAGAAAAAAAAATAAGAAAAAAATTGCCAACAAGTCATATATTGCCAACAAATAATATAATGTTTACTATCACTCGACATGTACATTTTATTCACAAAAAAAAAAAGAAAGTTACGCAGAAAAATGAAAAAATTCCGACTATTTAACCCTCGCGTGTTTGTCAGCCCTTTTAATACAAGACAACGTCCGTCGGGTCAGTTAGTAATAAATATTTTTTTGGATATAAAACACATCATATCACACTAAAATATTATAAAAGCGTAAGTTTGTCAGTATGTGTTTGTAACTCCTTCACGTTGAAATTGCTGAAAGGATTTGGCTGAAAATCGACACATGATTAGACAATGTCCTAGAATAATACGTAGAATACTTTTTATCCGTATGTTTCCTTGGTATTTTTTTTCATTCATGTAAGCAAAGTCGCTGTTCAGACTAATGCCAAACCAAGCCATGTAAGTACTACCATTATCATACTCATTTTGCATTACTCAATAGTAATGCTTTATTTTCTTGGCGTAGGAAATAATTAAATAACCGCTCAGGATGTAACAGGAGGGGAGTATCAAACTTTTACCGACTAAAACCCATCTGTGTTCCTTCAATTACCCTTTGTGTCCCAAGGCCGTGGCGACTCTTTCAAACAATCCCCATGCTTTGAAATATTCGATTGTCATTTAAACGAATTTGAATCTACAAAGTTTTGTCAGCTTTTATCCCCTTGAAAGTCAAAAAAGCTTTCAGTATACGAGTAAAACCGGGCTCAAAAGTATCGTCAATGACTCAACACAATAACTCTACTGATGAAGTATTTTGAGAAACACAACCCTGCGTATATCGAAAGACTGTAACCGTTTGCCTGCTGCGGTATTCCTGTACGATTATAATTTAGATGCCTTCAAGGTAGAGTGAATAGGTTCTTAATAAACTAGTGCGCCTCATCATCAACGATTGCGTCACTGTTTACTATCAGGTGCAATCCCAGTCAAGCACTAGTTTATATCACTAAGTATTTTCAAGAAATCTACTACTATGGAAATAAGTTACTACAACTGAAGTTTTCGATGACCCTGAAACCAACATAAACTGGTTTCAAATGAAGAATTTTGTAATCTGTCAAAAACCCACCTCTAATAATTCCAAAGTAGATACATAAGCCATCAGTTGGTTTAAGTGCACACTTCAACCAATTTTATTAAGAACCTACCTTAATTATTCAATTTAATATCGATAAACAATTAATAAGAAGCGGTATATCGATTATCTCAAGGGGTCCTCTTAATTAATGTCAATTAGATCGCACCTGAGATAAAGATGTTAATGGGACCCAAATGCAAATTAGTTCGGATTCGGAAACCACTTTTAGGAGATCGAAATTAGGTCATTGTTATCTACCATATTTATGTCAACCTAACGGGTTTCGAATACTGTTTTGGGGATTCTGTTTTTAGGTGAGAAAACATCACATAACTTCTCACGGTCTGGCCAGAACGTAGAGCGTCCAACCCGAAATGCGTTCTCATACAACCGCTCTTAGAGGAGAAGGTGGTAATGTGGCCACTGCAGATTTTTTGGCCCCCCTACATATTTATAATTTAGAAATACGCCAACTAGTGTAATGTGCGTCGAACGTGGAGCTCTTGTTATATATTCGATAGCTATAGAATATAACCAACAAAATTCGTGAGTTGGTGTAACGTTCGTCTGTTATTTAAAACAGTTGAAACACGCAGCAGTCAGAAACGACTTTGAATTTTATTCATTTTTTCTAGACAAACTAAGTTTTACGTTTGATGATTTGAACATTGAAGGTAATTACGCACCAAAATCATATGGGTAGTTTTGCTTGGTTTCATATGCTTTAATACTTGTAATTTGACCCCTTCTCGTTGTTCCTATTATGGTCACCTAGGGGCCATATAAAATGTAAAACCAATGTCTAAATGTAAGAGCTACTGCTGTATGTATGATAGTCGATACATCCAGCAGTAGCTCTGAAAGTGTTCTAATGTTATACAAAGCCCAGTCTGTGTCAGGCATCAGGGCACTAATCCTATGTTTCATGGAACCAGAGCTCGTTATACATGCAACAGACATGTCCTACTCAATCCCATTTATGTTGGACATTTTTTTGAGCCTATATTAAGTTCCAACAATTTTTATCTACATCAACAAAGTTATATTTTGTTAAAACTCTCAACATAAATGCTCTTGGCAAATATTCACCATCGTAAATGGTCAGGTTATCCGGAAGCGAGTGATGTGACACACAACGATAAGTATGGACCGAGCACATCACTAACTGTCATTGCGAAAGGATAAGGATGGGACTGTCTTATTGTACTGTTCTGGAGCAGTTTATAGACTTTATAATTCCATTTATGTGCTCGGTTTGTTGATTTTAAGATTCGAGAAGTGCAGTTTCAATGTCTCGAATTGTATGCAGTCTTTTCGATAGTGCGTTTTCCAGATTTTTCTAATGATAAATGATAAATGATCTTTATTTTGCAAGTAGGTTTTATAAAAACACTTTTACACGTCAATTTTTTTTTGTCAATTAATGCTAGATGAGGCCGGTGTTTCCTAACTGACTACCCTGAGAAGAAACACCGAAACAAACTCAGGGGTCAAAGTCTCTTTTAAAGTCCATACAGCAAAACATGTAATGGTCAAATCATATGAGAACCATGTAGATTGAGCCTGAGATGGTCTTTTGAAGAAAGAACCACACAGTTCTAAGTGGACCTGTCCAGTCAGTGCAAGCATTTGTCAATATGCGTGTAGCTCAACTCAGGACTACTAAGGAGCTCAACGACTTGACGAACAATGCCAAAGAAAGGACATTTGGGTAGGCCACATCAAATACTCAAAACTGCCAGACATCATGTGAAAATAAAAGAAAAGGAAAGAGTAATCCACATAGTTCTCACATTCACATTAATAAAATTTACAGAAGTGTAAATATTACAAATTGTAAAAAAAAGTAAGTATATAAAAAAAAAAATCAGTCAAATAGTAAAAATAAACATGTCATAATTGTTAAAAAATAATAATAATATATATATATATATACAATATCATAATTGTAAAACAACAATAATCGTCAATAAAAAAAAGCAGTTAAAACAAAAAAACATTCAAATGATAATAATTATAGTGAGTAGGTACTGGAGCAGGTCAATCCCAAGCCGTTTTATCCTCGAGATACTCTTTTACAGTATAAAAAGCCTTTTGGCAAAGTTTTCGCTTTACAAATATTTTGAATTTATTAATGCTAAGTTCCTGGATGGGACTGGGAAGCCTATTATAAAAATGTATACTTTGGCATCTAAATGAGCGTCCTATTTTTTTGAGCCTGGTGGCAGGAACCACTAACTTGTGTTTGTTCCTAGTATTAACGTTGTGAATGTCACTGTATTTTTTAAACATGTTTTTATTTTTATGAACATACAAAATATTTTCATAGATATACTGAGATGGCACAGTCAAAATATTAATATTTTTAAATTTATCTCTGAGGGAGTATCTGGGACTTAATTTATAAATTGAACGAATGGCCCTTTTCTGCAAAACAAAAATCGTTTGGATATCGGCGGCATTTCCCCATAATAGAATACCGTACGACATGACACTATGAAAATAACTGAAGTAAACTAAACGGGCTGTCTCTAAGTCAGTTAGATTTCGAATTTGTCTAACAGCGTATGCGGCAGAGCTAAGTTTTTTCGACAACTTATCTATGTGTGGGCCCCACTGAAGCTTAGCATCAAGAGTTATACCCAAGAACACTGTAGTGTCTTCAGGACTCAATTCTTTACCTTTTATTAGCACACTAGTTTCTACCTGCCTTACGTGAGGCATCGTAAATTTAACAAATTTGGTTTTCTTTTCATTAAGGAGCAGGTTATTGACATTAAACCAGTGTACTATTTTTGAAAGGGCGTTATTTATGTCATCAGTAACCGGCTGCTGACGTTTAAGCTTAAACAAAAGCGAAGTGTCGTCTGCAAACAACACTATATCATGGTTATCCTTTATGAGGTATGGCAAGTCATTTATATAAATGAGAAATAAAAATGGACCAAGAATCGAGCCCTGGGGCACACCCATTGACACTACAGACCCGGGTGATCTTTTTCCATTTACATCAACTCTCTGAATCCTATCACTCAAATAAGAAGTAAGAAGATCCAGAGAGGAATTCCGGATTCCGTAATGGTGTAGTTTCCTGATTAATGTTTCATGGAGAACGCAATCGAAAGCCTTGGACAAATCACAAAAAATGCCCAGGACATCGCATTTGTCTTCCCATGCATTATAAATATGTCCTAAAAGTTCAACCCCGGCATCGGTTGTTGAACGACCCCTTGTAAAACCGAACTGTTTATTATGTAACAACTTATGTCTAATAAAAAATCTTTGTAATTGATGTAAAATTAGTTTCTCAAATATTTTACTAAAGGTGGGTAGCACTGAAATAGGTCTATAATTTGTGGGGTCAGATGTACTACCCGTTTTAAACAATGGTATTATTTTACTATACTTCATTAAGTCAGGAAACTCGCCACGATCAATACAATTATTAAAAATAAGTGCTAAACTAGGAGCTACAACCTTTATAATGGACTTTACAACATCCACAGAATTTCCCCATAAATCTGTGGTCTTTTTTACATTCAAAGTGTTAAAGGTTTTAATTATATCCACACATGTCACATGTTCGAATAAGTTTTGGTGTTAGATAATCGGAGTCATTATAAATTTTAAGAGCTAATTAAAATAAAATAAAAAACCCGATACAAAAAGATAGTAAAAAAATTAAGTTAATAAATTACTCTTTCGGTCTTAAGGATCTGTAAATATTTTAAAGATGAGCATCAATACTAAGTTGTGGGACCGCAATGTGCAGAAGTTAATTTAGCCTTGTCTTAACAAAAAAGTAACATAACTAAATAAACTTAAATCTATGGGAACAACGGCGATCTTACCGCAAATAACGATATCGACCAGACAACCTTCTTCCTACCCTATCTGACTTCTGATTATACGTGAGGATTGTCAAAGACAAACACATTACAAGCAGGACCAACGGTTTAATATGATTTTTGGGGAGAGACTCGGTATGTGATGGATGGTTACCCATCCACGGCTTGACCTCGGTAAGAGGTGCCTATAGAGGTTTTTTTAAGACTAGTTAGTCATCTAAGAAATGCATTTTTTCTTTCTTAGTTGACTTCTTTCTTTGTTTTTCTCTCTTTCTGTCTACCGTCCATCTGAAGACTTTTTTATTCACAAGCTCCTCTTGCATTTATGGTATAACATTTGTATTATTTATTTATATACACGTTATTGTTATATTTATGAAAAGGGAACCTAATAATAAAAATAAAGCAAACAATTGGCGGCCTTATCGCACTCGGCAATTTCTTCCAGGCAACATGGCAAGGCTAGAGATGCCTGGACACAAAATATTATATCATCGGGGTGACATATTCGTGCAGAAAAAACCCCGTAAAAAAATTGAGATTAAAAAAAACTCTTTTCAACGTGAGAACGCTCGTCTGTCATATATATAGGACGAAAAAAAAAAAACTATGTACGTACAAAATATGATCCGTAGATTGACACACGATGCACGGAGCACTCAACGTGGAAACATTTTGTATCGAACGTGAAAATAAAATGGAAAAAGTGTTGATCATCAGTTGTACGTCGACACGTACGAAATTAATATTGAAGTTTGACGTGTACTGTGTGTTTTGTTTTTTTTTTTACATATCGTATTCTTTTTTATTGGCTTTATCGATACGATTTTCTAATAATGGAGGTTTTGCATTGTCAGAGCCGGTTCACATTAGGTCGGACCGACAGTTTACTGTTGAACGACTGTCGGTTGTTGCTGTTCACACTAGACGCTGCCGATCCGACCTAATGTGAACACCGCCGTCGATACGGTCGTTTTACTGCCCGGATCGTCACAAAGCAGTGTCGTGAGTTGGCTTTTGTAAACGATGGACGACGACGATGTTTTAATTGTAGTGTGGTATTTAAATAGAAGGCAGAAAAAAAAGAAAAAGGTAATATTAGGTGCATCCAATTATTGCCTAGCGAAATGAAATTGGAACATTTCATACTAATTAAGAAGTGATGAGCTAAAGTTGACCGACCAATGTTAACGGCGCTATAGTTGCCAGTATGCCAATATTATACCGATCCGACAGAAATCGTGGCTGAACGGCCGGTAAAAGTGTCGGCTCTGTTAGTTTTGTTGGATCGCCCTTAAGTGAACGGCGCTATTGAAATAAATATGCCAATATGGATCCGACACTTTTGTCGGCCCGATAAAAATGTCGGTCCGACCTAATGTGAACCCGCTCTCAGGTTTTTAAAGTCAGATTATACTGGAAACTTTAGCCTTCTCCATGAACCAAGTTATTTGTGAAAACTGCATGAAAATTCGTTTAGTAGTTTTTGAGTTTATCGTGATCCGACACACAGACGCCCGCTGCACTGTACGGGGACTTTGTTTTATACAATACTAGCGGCTCGTTCCGGCTTTGCACGGGCAATAAATATAGCCTATGTTACTCAGGATGAATGTAGCTTTCCAATGGTGTAAGAATTTTTGAAATTGGTCCAGTCGTTTTTGAGTTTATTCGTTACATACAAAAATACAAATCTTTCCTCTTTATAATATAGTATAGATGTAAAGCAAAAATTACTAAGTGACATTGGGTAAACTTTACAGGAGAGTGGATTTAAAGTTACAATTTTTAGAAAAAAATTGTAAGTTGGATTCAGACACTATTACTATGATGTTAATAATATCTAAATCCGACAATTACGTTTTTTTTCTTTTCTAAAAACTACTTTAAATCATTATCCTGTAAAGTTTACCCAATGTCGCTTAGTAAGTTTTCTCTTTCAAGCGTCGATATACATTAAAATATGACCCTCTAGAATAAAGCATCAACCAAATAGCGAAAAACAAACTAAGTTCATCCTCAGCTGCCCGCTACTAGAGTTTCAACAAAATAATTTGGCCACAGAGATGTGAGCGGTAAGAGTAGTGACTTATATCATAAGCCGCATCTGTAATACAGCTGGACGCGGAGCTAACGTTATCCCACGGGCTTCCATCACACGGGGGCTGAACTGGAGCCATGCTAAGGATGCCTCTTCAAATATAGCACGTATATTAGTTGGTGAAAATATGATTGGAACGATTAAGGTTAACATAACTTAAATCTATCTAAATGTATAAAAGCGAAATACCACTCACTGTTAATCACGAAATTTCAGAAACTATAAGGGTCTAAACAGACAGACTGCATTTCAACTGCAATCCAACCGCAAATAGCGGTTTAAGTGCACTTTGAATGCAGTTGACACGACTGCAATAGAACTGCAAACCAAACGTGCAGTCCGATTGCAGTCGTGGGAACTGCACACCGACTGCATCCGAACTGCACCATACCCACCCGCCCGCACGCTCTGCCCTCCCGTGCAGCAGCTCGCACTGCACACCGACAGCTCGGATGCAGTCGGTGTGCAGTTCAAACGACTGCAATCGGACTGCACGTTTGGTTCTATTGCAGTCGTGTTTACAGTTCTATTGCAGTCGTGTCAACTGCATTCTGGTTGTAGACATCTGCTAAAATTTACCGAAATTGTCTCCCTAAGAGAATGAAACGGGAGCCCAAAGTTTGTATGGACAAACCGACTATCACGCGGGCGAAGACGCTGGCAGAAGCTAGTTTTGTATACATGTCGTAGCCATATCGTAGAATTGACCATTTCATGATATGACCGAGATTAGGTTAAGTTAATTTTGAGGTGGTTGCTTTTCTACCATTGAACCACCTTTTTTTTTTGATGGTGGGAAGAATCATCCAATGACAACCCCCACTCTTGAGCGGAGCGGGAGATAGTGTCAGACTCTTACTGACTAAAAGCCCACGCCGTTCCTTCTAGCCTTCATACCGGGGCTCGAGTTCCCTTTCGGATAACCCTGGCCCCAGTAAGCTTTGACCCGGCTGGGTCTCTACTGTTGCTGACAACTCGTTGAGGTGTGCGGGAACAGTGCGCGCCGTCGACGACTTGGGCTCGGACCATTGAACCACCTGACATACGGCGAGTATCCACTTTTGCATACCTTTTATACTTTGCCACCCAAACAATAAAGTTTACGGTTCTGTGCGCGCTGAGTCCTGAAACATTTACCGCGTTTGGCTCTCTGATTGGTTAACAGCTTGGAGTGGGCCAATCGGGGCGTCGAACGTCATAAACGTGCGCTAACGTAAATCCAACTCGTACAAGGCACTCATATTGATATATAGAAAACCCTTCAACCACTACAGTGGTGTTTCAGAACAACGAACAAAACTATACTATCCACAAATTTCAAAATAGAGCTTTTCCTCCCATTTTTTCGTACAACTTCAAAGCCCAAAAACTTTTAGATGATTTCAAATCCGTGCAAGCCCTGAACGTATGAAAATAAAACAGAAATAAACCGCATGCAGTAATATCCGCCGCTTTGAAATCTGTAACGAGAGGACCGTCCGACGTCCGTTCGCGGCGGACGCGGGGCACGGAGTAGATAGGAATAGAAGGCCGAGTCCATACATCTAGCGAAACCAAGGAGGGTGTTCAGCATAATTCACACCACCTGTTGGCGCCACCTAGCCGTTCGGTCTTTTCCTTTGAAAACGTATACATGACGTTGACGTCTGACGTCTAACGTTAGACGTTGACGTTAATGTCTAACTAATGTCATTAATATAATAAGCGTTTTGACAGGTGCCTGGACCTTACGGCTCAGTGCTGCCACCCGGTGAACATAATTTTAGAACACCCTCATTTCACACAGACACACACATATAATTAACTTAAAGACTTATACCGGTGCACCTGTACTGTGGATAGGCTCGCGTTTGACCACTATCTCATCTGATAGAAAGCGATGATGTGGTCAATGATGGAGCACACTTTCCTAGAAGTAACCTTTTCACTCTCGTCTTTAAGATCCCTAGGTTATAGATATCAGAAACACAAACTCGGGCAGGGAATTCCACTTCTTAGCTGTACGGACAATGAACGTGTTCCCAAAGCATTTTGTGCTGTGGGTGGGATGTCCATTCGATGGCGCATCGCCGTATCTGGTAGTCCGATGATGGATCGGCTTGGTGAAATTAAGTTGTGCGATACAGACGCACACTCCCCAGAATGCAACCGGTAGAAAACTGACCGACTGATGACCAATGATCCTCTTATCTTGTTTCTTAGTTGACTGAAGCGTAACAAGTGGTTATCTGCCAGATCAGTCGAGCAGTACTCCATTCACGATCGAACTTGTGCTTGATAAGCTTTAATATGGATAATTATTATTAAACCCTGACTTCTAAACTAGGTTTCCGTACCTGTATCTTTAAAGCCAGTTAACCTCCGGAATTAATACAGTATTATAAGCACTTTGTGTTGTACCTAGATAGAACACAATATGTACAAATATTAACTCCAAAAAAAAATCCTTAAAATTCAAAACAAAATCACAATTATATTAAAAAAATAAAGTTTTTATTCAAAATCAAATTGAAATGAAATTAGACAAAAATAAACAAGAATTAAATGATAATAAAATAAAATTAAATCAAAAACAGATCAAAATAAATTTTAAATTAAAATATAACCAAATCAAAATTAAATTAAAATATAACCAGATCAAAATTAAATTAAAATTAATATATTAACAAAACAAAAATATATAAACAAAATATATATTAAACTTACCTTTGCTAGGATTCCTGACAGGAGACCGTAACTGCTTCTTCCTGCCTCTATAATGACACAGTGTGTGTGCGTTTTCGCTCGGTATATGGAGTCGACCTTCTGTACCATACTATTCTGTGTTCGGTACGCGCAACGTAGGATTGCCAACAAGCTTTTAATTCGATAACGTTATACAAACGTTTTAGTGATATGAGAAATTGATGGATTACTGGGTTTATTGGAACTGGGGGAGATTTCGGGGTTTTTTGAAGGTCCCAATCCGGGTGCAGAGGTATTTGGTTTTCTGGTCTGTAGGACCGGACATAACAAACAACGACTTTTATGGATAATCTTTTTTCACCCACCTGGAGTAAAGTAGCTTTGTGAATATTCAGGGGACCAAGTCCTGGGCACGCCATAATTATGGCTGTAAGTCTCTTCTTTGAGGACTATCTGGATAGACAACACGACTTCTTTACCTTCCGCAGGACACAAGTCCCCACCGAACATGGTAAGTTCCCGAAATTTCCTGTACCGGATTCGTGCGGAAGAAACGCCCGGATGTCACCAATATGTGGAGGACACATATTGTGGATGTGGTGGAGCATACGGTAGAGGAGTGCCCTACTTGAGCAGAACACCGCCGTGTCCTCGTGGTGGCGAACGGCCTTTAGCTCCGGCCGCTGGTACAAGCCATGGTCCGGGGCTAGGAGGAATGGCAGGCGGTCGCCTCCTTTTGCGAAGCGCACACGCACGACGTCTGGTCGTTCGGTAACCGTCCGGACCGAGTACAAGTCATCAACGGCGCGTTATATTTCACGCGCGCCTCAAGGAGATGTCAGCAAACAGCCTACTGTTTGCTGACATTTACATTTGGCCCCTAGGCCCAGCAGGGTCGAAGCCATCTGGAGCCATGGGTTTGCTTCTGAAAGAAAAACCCGGCCCTAGTATGAAAGGCAAAGAGGAAACATTTGCGGGTTTTTAGTCAGTAAAATATATAAATATAATAAATGACAAAATTAGGAATAGTGATTTTTTTCTATCGAATTACCTATACTTTTTTTTTTTACATAATGGATAGGCTCGCGTTTGACCACAATCTCACCTGATGGTAAGCGATGATGTAGCCGACGACGGATAGTGTCGATCCTAAAGTTGTTCATAATTATAAGTGCTCCCCTCCCTCTCAATTTTGAGCTGGTAATTACAGTTTTAAACTTAGAGCTTTATTAAGTTGTTTATAATGTTCTAAGCTTAAGATCTAAGTGTGTCCTAAGTTATGACATGAAATAAGAAAGATAAGTTACTTTTCAGCCTCTATTACTCATAAATAAGCTAGGCACCTTCGTCTACAAAGTTTTACTCAATGCTAATACCTACCTACCTATACCCTGTTCGCGTTAAGATTAGAAATTTAATAAAACTTTTTTTACAATCTGTTCAACCGATTTTAACTTCTATTTAATAGGTATAAGGATGACATTAAAAGCAAAAAAGTGGTTACAATACAAACTACTTACTGCAGCCGCCATTTGTCATGCCACCAACGTAATAAAAGTCAAAATCGGTTGAACGGACAGTAATAAAAGGTTTTTATAAATGTCTAATGTTATTTTGAACAGAGTATAGATGGGTACATCTTTTAGTACCTAACTTGTTCTTCTTAAGTATACGTATGTAGTTATAATAAATGTGGTAAGAAGATTGCTGTAATGTTCCTAAGGTATAAGCAACACTTCTATTTCTTTTGAATTCATAATGCATACAGCTAAGGAATGGAATTCCCTGCAGGAGTCTGTGTTTCTAGAAAGCTATAACCTAGGGAGTCTTTAAGTCAACAGTGAATAGATTGCTTCTAGGCCAGTGTGTTCCATCGTCGGCCACATCATCGCTTACCATCAGGGCCTCAAGTCTGCTATTACAATAGTATCAGAATGGTCTATCATTGATGTCATAATTGTCGATTTTGATAAGTTTGGTAATCTACTAATAAAATGGCGTCATTATGACTTTCCAATGGTCAACCACTGACACTCCATTGAAAGAAGTGACTTAAAATGGTAATCTCGTACATATTGACAAATGGATATTTGACGTTTGCGGTAATCTGCTAAAACTTTGACAGTTTATTTGTTCAGTGTTTGACCATTAGAACGTTATTGTGCAGTTATTGGTTTTAATTTTCTCGAAGTTATCATTCTACCACAATTCTATTAAAAGACCACTGACCGATCAATGATCGATCATTATGAATTAGCAGATTATAAACTTTTAGCAAAATGACAATGGGATCGTGTTGGAATGACGAATTTATAAAAATAGCAGACCAGGTCAAACGCGAGCCTATCCATTATATATTAAAAAAATATATATATTAGTCCTAACTTCCTTGTATTGTTCAGTACAGTCTTTACAGCAGTCTTTACAGTTTGACTTTATCATAAACTACCTTCAGCCCGCGGCTTCGCTCGCATACATATAATATAGCCTGTGTCACTCAGGAATAAAGCAGCTTTCTATCGGTGAAAAAATTTTAGCAATCGGACCAGTACTTTCAGAGATTACCTTCTACAAACAAAAAAAAAACAAACTTTACCTCTTTATTGTATTAGTTTAGACGTAGACACACACAATGAAGAAACAACTTACGAGTGTGAGTAGACAATTGGACCAGTACTTTTACAAATACTAACAATCGTTACCTCTTTACCTATAATATTAGTGCAGAAGTGTACCTTGGTGAAAAAAAATACTGGCAATCGCGATGGCATTCGATATCATTGCAAAAATCTAGAACATAAAATCTGTTTTAAAACCATAAATTCTTCTTAGATTTTTTGGTATACTGCTATAGTATATTTGACGAAGTAAAGCTTTTCAGGAGAACGAGTTACGAACGCCTGCTGAAATACTTACAGCAACGTTACACACGCGAGTGTATTCGGGTAAAGTTTCTCTTAGGCGTTACTTGCGTTAGTGAGAACTTCGGCGTGGCAATTAATAAATGCTAAGAAAATGTAAGACCAACTTATATCGCTCTGTGTGTAGTTTTATTTCGATCCACTTAGCTATCAAAAGAAAAATTGGTACCCCTCGGGCAATCATCTAAGCTTTAGGAAGGAGCCGGAGGGTGTGTCAGACTTTTACTGACTAAAGCCACACCTATGTTCCTAATTCCGATCCCGATTTCCGGCCACCGTAGGCGTGGACTTGCGGCAATGGGTAGCTCGCTGTCGGTAACTGTTCGGACCGAGCCCAAGTTGTCAGCGGCGCGTACTGTTCCCGCGCGCCTCAAGGAGTTGTCAGCAACAGTAGGGGCCCAGCTGGGTCGAAGCCTACCGAGGCCAGGGTTAGTTCCGAAAGACAGCTCGAGCCCCGGTATGAAGGCTTGAAGGAACGGCGTGGGTTTTTAGTCAGTAAGAGTCTGACACTATCTCCCGCTCTACCCAAGAGCGGGGGTTGTCATTGATGATTTACCCACCATAAAAAAAACACCTATGTTCCTTAAGTTGCCCTTTTTGTTCTAGGACGATGGGTGGGTACCTAACCTTTTCAGAAGTCAACGTATGGCCCTAGAAGGCGACCCTGCTGGTCCCCTACGATTTGCTGACATCTTCTTGAAGCGTGCATGCGTAGAACAGTACTCATATCACAAGCGCTGTTAAGTTTGGGACTAGATGACGTTGTGTGGAAGTTGCAGTGCAGTACTTTCAGAGATTATCTTCTACAAACAAAACAAAACTATCTCTTTATAATATGGACAGATTTTTTTTTCTTTTCCGTTGGGTATATCATCCAATGATTTCTCCCGCTCTATGGCCAAGGCGAAAACAGATTATAGATTTTCAAGAAAATTTAAAAAAAAAAAAATATTTCAAATAGACCATTTGCAGACACTTTTGAATAGTCAAATGTTGATCAGTCCAAGAAAAGTAAAGCGAAATTGCACGTTCCAAAGCGTAGACTGGATGGAGAAGAACGTGCAAGAAACTCAATGGGCACTCTTTTAAATCATATTATGTGTTATATATAATGCTTGGTTACATATTTCTTCTTGCTTCTATTATGAGAGCACAATGTAGATAATAAAAAAAAATTAAAAAAAAAATTAAAAGATAGAAACTGAATTAAGCCACTGGCAGCTAAGACATGACCAGTCTCAACTGACGGTACTCGTTCACGAGCATGACACGTGCGGGCTGATGCACACAGCTCAACCATTTTTAAGGGAACTGAATGACCCTATGTATCCTTTGTCCATCTCCTTGATCTAAGCTCTTCCCACCAATTTTCAGCCAAATCGGTTGAGTCGTTCTTGAGTCATAAATAGTGTAACTGACACGCTATTCTTTTATTTATTTATTTATTAAGTCTTCATGCAACATAAAAGTACATAGGCGGCGGCGGTTTTTATATACATATATATAGATTAGTGCCTAACTCTTTGGAGTGTAATGTATTAGGGGTGATTCTGTATTAAACGAATAAAACCCACATATTATTAGAAAATGTAAATAACCTTTATTTAAACAAATGAATTCTAAAAGTATAAATATAGAAAACTTTGGTCCTATCTTATCTCATTTGCATAGATATAATTAAATATACATAATTTTACTAAACTACAGAATTATAATAATATTCAGAATTGTACGTTTTATGAATACCTAAATTTAGTAATTCAAGAAACTTATAGGGTTACCGCAAGGATAATGAATGCAAAAGATTATGAACTTATGTCTCAAGTAAAATGTTTGAGAGAATAAGTTTAAACTTATCTACCTATATGTCGTGGCTACATCTTAGAATTGATCACATCATGATATAGCCAGTGAGAGCAGTAGTGGCCGAGTGGTGACGACCCCGACTTACGAGTTGTAGGTCGCGGGTTCAAACCCAGCCAGACGCATTACTTTGTGTCATTTATTTCATCACCACTGTTCTCAAAACGGTGAAGGAAAACATCGTTAGGAAACCGGCATGTCCTAGAACCAAAAATTCGAAGACATGTGACATTCACCAACCCGCATTGGGCCAGCGTGGTGATTACGGCCCATACCTTTGCCCAGAGAGAGGAGGCCTGAGTCCCAGCTGTGGGAACATTAAAAAAGGCTGGCTATGCAATGCTATGATATGGCCAACTGAAACTGGCCAGATCGTTTAAACGTTAACATTTGGTGATATGTCAATCCTCATTTGGCCATATCATTGATGTAAGATTTCAATGATAATAAAAGGTCTAAAGAAAGTAGGCCAAACGATGTTGAAACAATCTGGCTAGTTTAACTTGGCCATATCATGAAGTGACCAATTTCCAAGATCTGGCCACGACAGTTACACCATTTGAAATAAGATGAGACATTTAAGCAAACCTTTTTACATCCCGTTCAACCCATTTTGACTTCTATTGCGTTGGTAGTACGACAAATGGCAGGTGTAGTAAAAAGTTTGTATTGTAATCACTTTTTTTTTTGCTTTTAATACCATCCTTATGCTTACGGAATAGAAGTCAAAATTGGTTGAATAGACAGTAAACAATGTTGGTTTAACTGGCTAATCTTATTGTGAATGAAGTGTTTAGTTTTAGTTTTTGATATAACGTCATGTTATAAGGCCTATATTCTCCCTCTATAAATGGGCGATCCAACTCTAAACGATTTATTCAATTCGAACCAGTAATTACTTAGATTAGCGCGTACAAATGAATAAACTATTCAGATTTATAATATTATATGATATAATTAGATTATAAAAAAAATCTATATTAATTTTAGTCTCATTAAAGCGAAGAAAATATTTAAAAGTTAAAAAGGCCTTTGACTGCATGTTATTTTTATTTGGGGTGTATTAAGTTAATACACCCCAAATAATACTATTAACATAATTATAAATTCAGTTGCTTATGATTCCCCTTACGATTTTCTAAACGAATGAATTTGTTTGCTTAGTATAAATAAGTTAAATCTGTATCTTTGTTAAGTTAAAACGGAGATGAGTTAAAAATATTTAAAAAAAAAATTGCATAAGTATATTTTAAATATAAATATCTTGTAGGGTAAAATTTTAATGAGTGTATTTTATTTGCAAAAGAGCAAGTTGCGTTACTTTGTGTAATTTATTTCTTCACCACTGCTCTCGAAACGGTGAAGGAAAACATCGTGAAGAAACTGGCATGTCCTATAATTAAAAATTCGAAGACCTGTGAATCCGTACTGGGCCTTGTGGTGGATTACGGCCCATTCCTTCTCCTAGAGAGAAGGCCTGCGTCACAGCAGTGGTAACATTATAAGGTTGATACTTATTATAATACTTATGCAAAGAACAAAACAAGCCCAGTCATATGCAGCAAAATACAAAAAATATATCCAGCCGAACATAGAACCTACTTCTTTTTGAAGTTGTAAGAGAGTTATTATAAGTGTAGTTGTCTGATTTTATTGTTTAATAACTCATCCCCTTGACACAACAGAAATAATCTACAACATCTGTCTCCTGTTATTTGTAACGCATATAAAAGCCAATCTTATCTTCTCGCTTTAATAAAAAAATCTTAGTAATAAAATTAAAAATTAATCATCATTCGAGCACTTTCCGGCCTGACTTACGATTTGGTCCTTCGGATTTCAAAGACTCCACTTTCAAATCCATCAAAGTTTTATGCATTTTTGCTGTGTCATATACATTATGTATATTCCATAGACATAGAAGAATGGACAGAGTATTACCGTCACCAAATTGACTGCTCTGTCACAAAGAACAAAACGACTGCAGAATCTGTATATTTTATGAAGATCGTAGTGATGATAGTGACAGTACAAGCCTGTGTCGCCGTATAATCAGAATTCTGCAAAAACACGACTACTGGCCATACGATTTGCCTATTTTAGACTTTTCATGACCGTATTCACTTCACAGTGGATAAAGAATGCTCAATCCATTCTTCTATGCCTATGGCATGAACTACTTAGCAACATAAAAATGGCTCTAATGCTGCAATTAAAACCCACTAAATGGTTTAAATTGCAGTAAAATACATTATTAAAAAGTATTACACTCGATTGTAGATTATTTTTTATGGAAGCTTCTTCAATAATTCACATATGTTTTAATGATTGAAAACATTGTAGGATGATACGATTTATGTAAAATAAATGGAACTTAACAAATTAAAATGACAATGTGTTTATAAATAGCGTGGCACATACAAAATGTAGTTGAAATAACTGAAACCTCAAAATGGGTTATTGTACTCATCATTATAACCATGAACGTACTGAGTATGGTACCAATTACAATGTCATCTGCTCTCTACGTCTGTCTAATTATGCGAACATACAATGTGTGAAGCAGTTAATACTTTTTTTAACTGTTATAAACTAGTGCTTGACTGCGATCCCACCGGTTAGTAAGCAAATTTACTTATTTGCAATATCAGTGTATCTACATCTCTCACTCTACTCTCATGTCGCTGGTCTACTGGAAGTTTTTTTTTTATAAGCAGCATTTCTAAATTCTGTAAATTATGTCAATGTCGTATGTTTTCCTAAATATATTCAAGACCTTTTAATTGGTTAATAATATTTTGACTTTTTTTTTGAATTTGCAGTTTAGACGAAATAATTATAATAATGCATCCGATACATTTTTTTGTACAGACCGATTGTCGGATAAAAAAAAACATATCAAATAAATAAGTAGTGTTGGGATACTTTAACAGAGTAACCGTAAGTTTTTGCCGGTTCTTCTCCATAGAAAACGACGAATGGGAACCGTGCACTAGCTTTTGATCTTTTTTGTGTAGGCACTTAAAAACGCAGCTCTAAATGAGAGTATAATTTTGAATTTCGAATTAAAATTGGTGCCTTGTAGAAAGATGATACAATCCTTTACAAAGTTTCCTATTCTTTCAATTACAAATCATATGCATTGTTTAAAATGAACTCAATATACAATCACTTTCATTCAACATTAACCTGGCAACATCTCATCTGTCTACAAAAAACTTATTCCAAATTTAAATTTACGTTACAAACTAACGAACACGCGGGTAAAAGGACCAAGTGGTCTTCACGTCTAACATCTTGACAAATCTGGGAGGCTATTCTCCTTGCAATAGGAGAAAGATGTCGGCCAGGCCTTGAAGCCGACGCGGTCGTATATACGCTTGGCGCATCGCACGTCATCAGCAAGGTCTTCGTTCAGGAGATCTGGAATTTTTTGATCAATGGTTAATTAATTTGAAAGATGATGATGGTGATGGTATACTCTTTAGCACAAAATAGATAGGTACAGAAGTCAATCTACATACAAAGCGCGCTCGAGCAACGCACACATAGACACCGCTCACGGACACGATGTCTCGGTCGCGTCTCGATTCACTCGTCGAACAGTTCCGGCTCAAACGCTCATTAGTGTGCGTCCACCGAGCGTAGGTATAAAAAGTGAAGTACATACATGAGATTGTCTTCTATACCTATCTATTTTGTGTCTTTAGTGTAAATTATAATAATTTGAAACAATATAATACATACTGTAAGAGCAAAAGTCAAACAAGACAAGCCTTTATTTTCCTTAAAACCAAAAAGACAAGTAAATTAATGAGCGTATTAAGATTAGAACTGAAAAAAATACAAAAAGGGAGTTCCACCCATTACGAATGAATGATGAAGAAAAAAAAAGATAAAGTCTAAAGAATAAAAGTATGACAGGGATAATTGCGGGATTTGGTATAAAAGGGTATATTCTCAACAAAGTCTTCAAATTTAAACAATAAAAAAAAATACTAACAAACAGAAATAACAAACAAATAACACAAACTACATTTTTTTTGTTCTTTTTTTTAATACTTATTATGAATAAAAAAAATAATAATTTGAGTTTGATTTAAGATCAGACTGAAAAATATAAATCATTATTGACCGCACATAAACTGTAAATATAGGTACCTGCACGCCTAGCCAAGTTACGAACGCTTCGTTTCGATTCCCTTTCGTCGATCGCCTCGAGTCAGCCACGCCTCCGATTCTTTTGTTTTGACGTCATCTCAACGCTTAGTCACGTGGTCAGAACAAAGGCCGATTCCTTTGGCGTGGTCCTGAGGAGTGGCCAACTCGAGTCGATCAACGAAAGAGAATCGAAACGAAACGGTTGTAATTTGACGTTTTAGGTCAAATCAAACACAAAGAAACGAATTTCACGTCTGCTAATTTTGTAGACGAAATAAACCCAATTTGGAAAACAGAGATTGAATAAAAAAGTTTTCCATTTGAAATAAAATGGACACCAAGAAATAACAAGTTGGGAACTTTTCTTTCTAATATTATAAAGATATTGAATTGTTTGAGAAGTTTCTAAATAATAAACTAGAATTTTTAGCAGGTAGCTAGGTAGGTAGGCCCAACCAACCAACCATGTAGCACCCACTCCTATCAAGATCGGAGACTCTATACTCGAAGTTGTGGACGATTACGTCTACCTCGGGCAGACAGTCCAGTTGGGTAGATCTAATTTCGAGAAAGAGGTCAACCGTCGAATCCGACTCGGCTGGGCAGCGTTCGGGAAGCTACGCGGTATCTTCTCATCCAACATACCACAGTGTCTCAAGACGAAAGTCTATGACCAGTGTGTGTTGCCAGTGATGACATATGGATCCGAAACGTGGTCGCTCACAATGGGCCTCATCAAAAGGCTTAAAGTCACCCAAAGAGCAATGGAAAGGGCTATGCTCGGAGTTTCCTTGCGTGATCGAATCAGAAATGAAGATATCCGCAGGAGAACCAAGGTTGCCGACATAGCACAAAGAATCGCCAAACTTAAGTGGCAATGGGCAGGGCACATTGCTCGCAGAACAGATGGCCGTTGGGGCCGAAAGGTTCTGGAGTGGCGACCGCGTACCGGAAAACGCAGTGTTGGAAGGCCTCCTACAAGGTGGACTGACGACCTGGTGAGGGTGGCGGGAATCCGATGGATGCGGGACGCACATGATCGTTCGTTGTGGCGACGCTTGGGGGAGGCCTATGTCCAGCAGTGGACGTCTGTCGGCTGAAATGAAATGATGATGAGGTAGGTAGGAGCCAGACAAGTGATGACCGAGTGGTAATAACCCCGGCTTACGAGTTGTAGATCGCGGGCCCGAATCTAGTCAGGCGCATTACTTTGTGTAATTTATTTCATCATCTCTGCTCTCAAAACGGTGAAGGAAACCGACATCTCCTGGAACCTACAATAGGGTAGTTTCCAAGGTCAAAATAATTACATTTTATTTAGTCCGTATTTTAGATTATAAAAAAATATTGGACACGTATTTTTTCTTTTTTTGATTAAACAAAAAATAACAAAGATATAGCCCATTAAAATTACGTGTGCAGCACGGCGTGACGTCACACGTAACTTTAATGGGCATATCTTTGTAATTTTTGGTTTAATTTACAAATAAAAAAAATACGTGTCCCTTATTTTTGAATAATCTAAAAGACGGACTAATTACATTTTTTACGGCATCTAGCCTATTGGAAGACATGTGACATTTATCAACCCGTACTGGGTCCCTATAGTGGATTACGGCCCATTCCCTCTCCTACAAAAGAGGCCTGAGGGCCAGCAGTGGAAACATTAAAAAGGCTGATGATGATTATGTTAGTAGGTTGGATGAACCAACCAAAAAGTAGTTGAACTGAGGTTGTTTAGTACGGTAGTAGTAGTTAAGGGTAAGAAAACGCGTATTTACCTAATTTTATATGAGTACTGAAAATAAGTTGTTGGGTAAAATCTGTAAGCACAGGATTGTAACGAAACATTTAATTGTATTTTTAACGTTTTGGGTAGGCAACATAAGTTTTAGGGTCTAAACAGACGGACCGCATTTCAACTGCAATCCAACCGCAAATTGACACGACTGCAATAGAACTGCAAACCAAACGAGCAGTCCGATTGCAGTCGTGTGAACTGCACACCGACTGCATCCGAACTGCACCATACACGGGAGGGCGGCGGGCGGGTGGGTATGGTGCAGTTCGGATGTAGTCGGTGTGCAGTTCTAAGTAAAAACATCGTGAGGAACCCGGCATGTCCTAGAATCAAAAATTTCAAGACATGTGACATCCACTAACCCGCACGGAGCCCGCGTGGTAAGTTACGGCCTATTCCCTCTTCTAGAGAGGAGGCCTGAGTCACAGCAGTGGAAACATTAAAAGGCTGATTATGCTTATGCTACTCATTCTCCTCCTTCATTTTCAATCTGAGTGCTATAATCTGTATACTAAAACCAAATTCGGTTGTGATAAAACTTGTTTGGAAGTATGCGGAACAGAGAGTACAGTCCTACATACCTCCGTTGGAAAGGGAAGATCCTGCGGCCAGACGGGTGTTGTGTCTGGTGGGCAACTGCCAGATAGATGATTTTGGGTTGCTTTGTATGTTTAAATCGCGCGCAGAACTTTAATTTTGCGATGCAGGATTAGTTCTTAAGTGACGCCATACACGTCGCTTCAAAAGCCACCCACAAGATGGACCAAGGAAGCCACTGGATGTGAGAGGCACAGGAATGGTGGATGTGGCGGTACTTGGAGGAGGACCATATCTAGCAGTAGACATGTTTCAGCTGAAATGATGATGATGAGTTATAAAACTAACTGGATATACCTTCACACTTGATATTGCAATGTCCTCCTTTCCTGCCTTTCTTGCACCAGTCCTTATTGTTGATCTGCGAAAACAAAAGATTATCAGTGATGTCAAAGAAATTATTTCAAAGGTCTTGGGGTAAGGCTCGGCGCAAACGGGCCACCGAACAGAGCCACCGGTGGCTGTCGCGCGCTACAGCCGCATTTATAAGTGTCATAAGCGAGCGACAGCCACCAGTTTTGTAACCCGCTCCCTGCTACACAGTCTTACGATGGATTCCGACACGGAAAGTTTCCATTCAGACGTCGTACTACATGGTGACATATGCAATACGTAGAACGTCTAACGGTTTACTACGCGGAGTTTGGAGCAATGCGACAGTGGCGGGT
The DNA here is from genome assembly GCA_910589285.2 of Mythimna ferrago. NCBI lineage: Eukaryota > Metazoa > Arthropoda > Insecta > Lepidoptera > Noctuidae > Mythimna > Mythimna ferrago. Next base: position 10,450,733 of record OU342697.1, on the reverse strand, counting down.
GGCGAAGTTTTATGTGGCCCGTAGCGACCAAAAGTGGCGTTCAGGGATACTGCTGTAGTGAGTGACTGCCACCGGCTACACGTGTGCAGCGCGTCGATACAAAATATATGAAAAAGTGTGTTAAGTTGCTGTCGCTGGCCGCCAGTGGCTGTGATCGGTTGCCCGTTTGCGCCGAGCCTTAAAGTAAGCTACCTTCTCTGTGCCCGGGGCTGTTGCAAGAGGCCATAAAGCAACGATATCGGGAAGATTGGCAGCAACGGACACCTGAAAGTAACATTCTGCGATCATGAATCCATTTGCCAAGTATTGGTTATTGGTTGGGGGTAGGGAGGGTTCAAAGAAGGTAGCTTAGAATTATGTAGTTATTTAACATAACGGTAAAATGACCTTTGCATACCCTAAAAAATACTTAATTATATTTTCTTGTGGAGATTTAAGGGGTGACCAGATGGTTGCAAACTAATGTCCTAACCAAGGTGACCTTGCTAGTTGCAAAGACAGCAGTTGTAATCCACAACCTTCAATGCCCTTGGTTGGGAGGCGCGTTTTCCCAACCACTGAACGTGTTGGCGCGTGGATTACATCCAGCCGCAACACCAACCAAACACACAAACAAAGTTCAAGCTGACCTTGGTTGGAACGCTAGTTTGCAACCGTGTGGCGAACCCTTAATAAATTCTCTTACAAGCTAAGGGCCCGTCTCCATCATCACGGCGCGGCGCCGCCACCGTACTACGGCACGGCGCCGTCACCGTGCAACAGCACGGTGTCGTGCCGTCGCACGGTGCCGCGAACGGTGCGCCACGCGCGTATTTCAGTCGATATTTCGCAGTTGGCGTTCGCGCATGTATGTAAAACAAAATGGTGGAAAATATCGATACAGACTTCTTTGTTTCGTTAATGGAGGCACGTCCAGTCATTCTAAAATATTCAAAAAAGTTCTCATTCCCAATCAAATGCAAAGACACGACGCCGTGCTGTTTTACGGTGTCGGCGCCAAGCCGTGATGATGGGGACGGGCCCTTACGTATACAATTTTTAACCCGTTGGATCCACGCGAGATATAATGACTTTTTAATTGTGTCTCTAATTACGGCACTCGAGAGGTTAAGTAAATGGTTTATTTTAAATAAACGGTTTGAGTTTGAATCATAATTATTAATGTTATATTGAGACACCGAGCTTCAATACAAAGCCCTACATGTTATACATATTTGAAAATTCAAGGAATAATCGCATTACACCGTTCATTACCGTTATCGTCATACGCATAATGTTCTATGATGTCACTTAACCTCATAATCATGACACTGTTGGCCGCAACCAATCAACACGCCGCAAATAAGTAGCGAAATGGATAATATCGCCAGCGGCCAACACCGTCAATATCGCCGGCTAGAGATGTCGAGTACTGGAAAAATTCCGGGACCGGGATGGGGAAGTGGTTCCCGGGAGTTTACAGAAATTGACTACAGGGACATTCATTGTTCATGCAGCTAGGGAGTGGAATTCCTTGCCAGAGTCTGTGTTTCCTGATAGCTAAAACCCGGGAATCTTTAAGTCGAGAGTGAATAGGTTTCTTCTAGGTAAGCGCGTTCCATCGTCGACCGCATCGTCGCTTTCCATCAGGTGAGATAGCGGTCAAGCGCGAACCTATCAACAATAAAAAAAAAGCTTGTGCCCGCACGGGTCTTTCTTTCAAATTCTTTTAGTTGTGGATCTGGATAAGCATTCAGCCAGGCATTGTTATCTTCAGTATGATCACCTTACTCATAAGGTGGAGCAGGAGGGCGTGACTGACTTTTACTAACTAAAACTACACCTGTGTCCTTCAGTTATTGCTCTTGCGTTCTACGGACCGTGAGTTTCCTTTTCAGAAAATTGTTATCTCAAAAAAAAGAAGACTAATTTATTTGATAGAGTTTATTACATTGAGAAAACCCCAATGATTTATGTCATAATTTTGTCAACAATTATTTGAGAAATTAGTATTTTTACCTATTCTAAATCACTAGAAAGATTAAAAACATCAAACGAAATCGGCAACATTGCTAGTTAATTTTACGAAAAATAAACACAAAATTGACACATTTTAAAAAAATGATCCAATGACAACCCCCGTTCTTGGGCGGAGCGGGAGATAGTGTCAGACTCTTACTGACTAAAAAACCCATCCCGTTCCTTCAAGCCTTCATACCGGGGCTCGAGCGCCCTTTCGGATAACCCTGGCCCCAGTAGGCTTCGACCCTGCTGGGCCCCTACTGTAGCTGACAACTCCTTGAGGCGCGCGGGAACAGTGCGCGCCGTCGACATACATTTTAGATATAGGTGTGATTTTTTTTTATGACGAAATATAATCCTACAAGTATGCGGAGCGGATTTCAAAAATGTCCATCAATATATCGCGATAAAATTTTAATATTATAGGTTCAATTTTTTCCACTAAAAATGTTTCATACAATCATCTCGTGTGTAACATAAAAAGTTACTTTTAAAATAGTTATTGGATTTTTTTAGACAGTACCTACTGAGCCGATTAAAATTCTAATTAAAAATGGTTTGCTTTAAATTTCATTAAAAATATAACCTAATGAAATTGAAAGCTTTATTAAAAGTAAACTCTAACCTTTTAATTAATAAAATAGCAAAGTTTAAGGTCGGTAAAAATCAAGGTAAAGTAGTTTTTGGAAACGTTTTAATATAATTTCGTTTAATTAAGTAATGGACTTGAAGAAACCCAGAAAGTTTAAAAAAGTAATTTAATAAACGCAAATGTTCTAAATTTCATAAAATAATATTTCTGTTGAATTAGTATATTGAACTACTAGCTATATATAGACATTAATAAAATCAGACCAATCCTTCTTTTGCCTTGTTCTTTTGTCATGAGAAATCTTTAAAGAACTTTGGTTTGTTCGACATATAACGTTAATTAGTTGTAAGATTCAATTTACGTGTACGTCATCGCACTCCATCTTGTACAATCATTCAGAGCAATACACTTGACTTTCCTTGAAGAATTCCTTAAATTCCCCAACACTTCTTTCGCTCTAGAGTGGAGCGAGAGGGCATGTCAGACATTCCTTCATTACTTCGTTTATCCGTTCCTTCATTTACTGCCTATTATATATTTAGTGCCACGTACGCCGATTTGGGCGCGTCGGCATCCATACATTTTATATGGCAACTAGACTTATAGAGCTACATTAGATCTACGCCAGGCGATGTCGTTCTACGTTCAAATGAGGCGTGGTTCAAGTGTGTGTCGATCTAATGTAGAGCTTTACTCGTCGAGTCCATACGTTGAACACTACACGCTGTCGACTCAGGTTCGGTTCTTACTGGCTGGGCAGACAGCGAGCTACCCGTTTTTCGTCGTATGCAAACTCGTGTCAAGTTTTAGGTCAACAAAATTTGACAAGCCGTCGTGACATGAAGATAAAGAAAGATGACAGTATATTATTACTTTAAAAAAAAACATTAAAGAAAAATAGTTTGACTTTACAAACTACGTAAAGATATTCAAAACTAAAGAACCAGCGCAAAATTCATATTCAAATTTCAGTAACCAAGAACTCGCACACGTTCAACACATATTCAGCAGATTCTCTCACAAATCCAATCACGCGCCGCGGGATCCCGGGAAAATAGTTGAGTCCCATCACTGTTGCTTCAAATAAATAAGCGAATTAATTAAAAACGTGTTTGCTGACAAAATACAGGGCTCTCCGGGCTCGCCGTGTCGCTGCGAAAATTTGCATTTACATCGCTCGCTTTATGGATAAACGCGTAAAGGATTTTTGGGCAGGACATGACACGAATACAGATCTGTTAATTGCGTATCAAAATGTGGATTTTTTTTGCTGCTTACTGCTACTCTTTTAATTTAGGAAGAGGCTTTTTGGCTTCGGAACTGGAGGGTTATGGAATTAGATTGTTTTTTGCGGTTTGCGAATTCGATTTATGTGGTTCGAAAAGGTTTATTTGAATTAAACTGGAAATCAGCGCGTTTTAAACATCATTATCTTATGTCTGCAAACGTAGCGTTTGAAAGGACTCCCACAAGATGGACCGACTCTCCAAGAGTCGTGGGAATGCAGTGGATCCGAGACGCACTGGATCGGTTGTTGTGGCGACGCTGGGGGGAGGCCTCTGTCCAACGGTGGACGTCTTCAGGCTGAAATGATGATGATTTTATGTCTGTATTCTCAGGAGTATAAGGCAGATATATTTTCAGCATAAACATGGCGTAATCAGCCTTATAATGTTTCTACTGCTAGGACTTAAGCCTCTTTTCTAGAAGAGAAAATGAGCTGTAATCGACCACGCGGGCCCAGTGAGGATTGGTAGATGTCACATGTCTTCAAATTGTTGATTCTAGGATTTGCCGGTTTCCTTACGATGGCTTCTTTTACAGTTTTGAGAGCAATGGTGATGAAATAAATTACACAAAGGTACTTTTAGTCAAACACAAAGTTGTTTATTTATTTATATAAACTTTATTATACTCCAATATCACAATATTTATAAAAAAACCTTATAATAATAAAAAAAAAACATACTATTGGCGGCCTTATCGCACTCGGCGTTTGTTATGCGATACAACGCCGCATCGTAGAAACTTGTGACGTAGATTGTTGCGATGAGATTCCGTGCAACGAAGCATCGGTTCAGGGGACTATACAATGTGCAATGCGAATCAATCAATCCGTAAGTTCTTACGTTGCGTCTGGCAGGCTCGTAGGTTTTTACGAAGTGACGTCACTTCGCAATTTTGTTCCTTACTCCCACGCATTAGAGGCGAAGCCTATTATCACCAAATGAGTACAAATCCAGACTCCTGAAGTCTGCAGGATTGTTCGAAAATGTTAACGCGGCTCCGAAACACAAAAGGCAACTTTACTGGAGAAACAGATTTAAGTCAGTAACGCGACACTATCTGTAACTCTTGATGATTTCCCACTGCAAAAAAACTGCTCCTGATTATTTCCAGATGTAAAACTTAATACCATTCAAACTCAAAATCATTTATAGCATAATAAGTATAATCAGCCTTTTGAAGTCCCCACTGCTGGGACTCCAGAACTGCAGAGGGAATGGGCCGTAATATACCACGCAGGCCCAGTGCGGGTTGGTGAATGTCACATGTCTTCGAATTTTTTGGTTCTTGGACACTCACACGATGATTTATGATTTCCTTCACCGTTTTGAGAGCAGTGATGATGAAATAAATAACACAAAGTAATGTGCCTGGCTGGGTTCGAACTCGCGACCTACAACTCGGGGCCGCCGTTACCACACGGCCTGCCACGTTACCCACTGCTGTGTCAAAATCATTTAATTCAATTAAAATATTTACAGGCGCTTTTGAAACACAATTTGGGGTTCACAATAAAAAAAAAAAAAATAAAGGTTTTTGCTCGTTTCAAAGTGTAGATCTCTATGGAGAAGAACGTGTAAGAAATTCCATGGACTTGATTTTGCCAGACCCATAAATTGAATCCAAGGCCTCAAGGTTGCAAACGTAACGAAGATAAAGCAGGGACAGGAGTGGGTTTCAGTCAGTAAAAGTCTGACATACCCTCTCGCTCCGCCTAAGAGCGGGAGATCTCATTGAATGATTTCCCACCTAAAAAAAAAGACCTCAAGGTTCATGTTTTTGATTATCAAAGTTAATAAAATTTTAACGAAATTCAAATATGTACATAAAAGTTTTCAACTAATGCATCATGTTTCTAACAAGTTATTTTGAAAGTTATTTGTTTCGAAACACTCGCGACATGTATGCAAATTAGTTTACGCTGACAGAGGCATGTTCGAAGCACCCACGCTACACAACTTTTATATTGATTCAGATATTCAGATGTTTTTTAACGGTATATAATGTAACTTGCATCTATGAGCCATAAGGGCTCATACAGACGAGTGACACTTTGTCGATGGCAGATAACACTGTAGCCGTCGACGGGTTGCAACGTTTGCAGTTGGGGCTAGTCGCGTAAATCTATAACAGTTGTGGCCAGCTTCTTTAGTACAAGAGCCAGTTGCAAAATGGCTTCCGATCCTTTTTTACCGCCATAATTATGTCGTCACCATTTGTCGACGACAACTGTCGACGCTGTGCCGGCTGCCGCAGACGCGTTTATCACCGCCGAATGGGTAGCAACGGCTGTAATGGTATCTGCCATCTGCCGTCAACAAAGTTCCGCTCGACTGTATGAGTCCTATGGCAGTTAATATGACACATTATTGAGCTTTAGAAAGAGACGGTCCTAAGGTGTTACCATTTTGCGGATCACCTGGAGGACACGGCACTTAGCCGGAGAACCGCCATGACCTCATAGAGGTGATCTCTCGTGTCCAGCTCACATTCTGGCCATGGTCAAGAGCGAGAGGAAATAGGAAACATCCATATTCTTCTATGAAGCAGTAATGCTAGCAAAGGAGATGGTCACAACCGTTAAGCGACGTACATCTTTGCGCACCAGCGGCCGCCACAGAAGTAGCGTTAGACGTCAAGAGTCGCTGGGAGATACCCCGCCACCTCACTAACCAGCTCGCCGTTCGATAAGGACTAAGCCCAGGTCGACGTCACATTGTGTTCCATGTTTCACGCATGCCTTAAAACTGTTAGCAAAATTGATGGAGCCTGCCAGGGTTGCGGGATTATTTCTCACCAACCGCAAACTCGCACCTACGATGGACTTGCTCATGCCTTGACAACCAATCTTTGCAGAACTTTTTAGCCACCAGAGCCACTTTAGGTTAAAATGGTTTATTCTCATAAAGACAAAAGAGCCACTTACATGAGAATACGAGATAATCTAATAAACTTATTCTAAGGTCACCGATAGAAAACAGTTTAAATTTACTTAGTATTACATACATTGGTCACGTATCATGATTCTATTCTTAACTAGCAGGATAATAATTTATTATACCTATAGTTAATGAAGAGTTTTTAAAATGTAATTTGACAGTTGAGATTTAAAACCGCTAAAAGATCGTACATTTTTTATATAAGATGGCAAACTATTATAAAATTGTGCTCTTTTTTATTTCGATCTATAAACTCACTTCTTGATTTTATACATTCGTCGTAAACGAAACATTTTTTTCTAAATCTTGAACTATAATTACAGCAGGTTTCTTTTTTTTTGTACGTTTATTTCACACGTTAGCAGTACAGTGTTAAGTGGAGACTTATTAATGTATGTTTGTTTAGTCAAATTGACACTAGGTATTGAGTTGATGTGAGTTGACATTGGTGTTCGAAAGTAAACAACATTTTTAACCAACTTCCAAAAAAGGAGGAAGTTTTCAAGTTACGAGTATCTGAAAGTTTTCTTTAGGTATTTTTTTGATCGTCGATATCTTTGTCAAATGTAAACCGAATTTGTCTTTTATTGGCGAGAAATCATCAAATGGAGTGTTAGAATTTTGATGAAAGCCCACGTGTGTTTCTTTGGTTGTCTTTTGCATTCCGGTGCCACGGTATCTTTCGAACAATCCAGTAGCATGGAAAAGATGTAGGATTGTTCAAGCGCATCGATTGAATTCAAAAGCTTAAGTTACTTACATCAACGTGGCATTTGTAAATCTAAAATGTTGTTGTCTGTTGATGTTGTTGTTGTTGTTGTTGGTGTGTGCAGTTAAACACTAGTTTATATCAATTAAAAAAAAAACAACTACCTAAAGACAAAACTACCTTAAAATCTTTAATTCTTAATGAACCAGAACATTATGATTAATACAGAACAACTCTGTGCCTGTTTTGGTTATCTGGTTATTTATATTCTTCCAATCCTTATCGGTTTTTATTTGCGGTTAGTGCGATATGATTTCTTCTTACATGCATCTTGAATTGAGTCGCATAAACCAGTCATTACTAGCCTTGACCAAATTTCGACCATGGCCAATCTTACCGAAGAGACGACGCAGGCTATATTGTACAGCTCAAGCGTGTACGAAAATACAGTGCACACTATATTCCTTTATTTTCTTTGTCCGATAGGACGACAAACCGACACGAACGAGAAGAGATCAGGCGCTGGACTAATAGCTTTACGTGTTTACCGAGGCATCACACCATTGACTACTAAATTCCGGGCTGCAACACAGTAATTTCTAATGGAGAAACCCAATAGTATTTACTTTTTACCCCAGCTGGGAAACCATGAGACAACGAGGTTGTTATTTCAAATTTTCTACCTATGTATCCCAATTCATCAGGCACCTAGTTTCGATTCATAATCATCTTTCACATAATCCATCCCTGATTTTTTTAAATTTATTTATTTAAACTTCATGTGCAGGACCTACATACGAGTATCTCTATCAGTCAATTTTTATTTATTTATTTATATATACTTTATTGCACATCAAGATTATGAATTAACAAAAAGGAAATTTTTGTGCTAAAAACTACACTGTAGAAGTGTGGACAATAAATAAATAATAGATATTTCAAATAGCATGAAGCATCATTAAAATTAGGTGCTTATAGTAATAAAATATTTACATATTATATGCTAAAATTTTTATTAGTTTTTCGCTTTTCATAGTTGAATAAAATAATTAATTGGGATTATATTGAAATATATTTTGTCAACCGCACATTATGGATTACAATAGTGCTTATTATTTAACACAACCGGAATTACATATTACAGCAGTTAATGAGCCATATAGTGTATTGATTCACATTATTTGGTCGTCATTATTGTTTGATTGGACCTTTATACAGGGTTAATAATTGTAAAACACTAACAACTTTGCAGAACTGTATTACTAACATCATAAACAACAACTTTTGTTCTATGACTTTTTAAAAAACACAATACATTTAAAAAAACAAACCTTCGAGATTTTGTTGTTCTATCTAACATATTTCAACTCTGTATTTTGCTATATCTACCTACATCTGTATGATGTGGCGCAAGCGCATCCGCAACCCTCACCACCCGATCCCCACTGAAGGGAGTGGGGATCGGGTGGTGAGGGTTGCGGATGCGCTTGCGCTAATGTACTATCACTTGCTTCGCATAGACTTAGTAATATTTAGAACGATCAATTAAATATTTTTATTGGTCTGTTGGTTAGTAGCCCTGACTGCTATGTTCCAGCATAGCAGTCAGCAGTCAGAAGTCAGGACAAATGTTTGTGTGATGTGCACGATCATTTGTTCCACGGAACAGTAAAAACAGTGGAAGTAGCTTGAGAAAATGTTTGTTCCAGAACTGGTGTCGCCAAACTCATACATTTACAATTTACTCTTACTGCAAACCCAAAAATATGATTGGCTGAAAACAAAAACAGGGCGTAGACGAAATGCAAAAAAAATGTTATACGAAATGCAACTTTAATATCAAAAATCTATAAATCAAATTGACAAAAACAAGAAAGAAATACATCTTTGACTACCAAGTACCGCCACTCGTCGCTAGATGGCATTGTTCAGTATTATATTCAGTATGAACTGTAACTACGTAAAAATAAGATTGGTATTTGAATGGCGTATCACTGACACGAATGCAGGCTGCTACTCGAATAGTGAAGTAACCTTATTCGATCGAAATAATATCGATTGTATGAAAACGTATTTAAAACATATAATGCAAAAAAAAATTGTATGCGATAGTGTGATACTATTAAAATAATGAAATTAATATTATTAAAGGCAATTTTTAAACGTAGTAAAACGGGTATTTATTTGCATAGTACATCAATTATCATCATCTCAGCTGAAATCATCGTCATCGCCCGCTGCTAAACCTAAGAATATTAAGTATAATTCAAACGCCCTATGTTGTTCCTAACTCTTTAACTAAATTTATTTAAAATACATCATACCACAATTTTTATTTTTATTAAATTTATTAATTTAATAATTATCTGTATTATATTACTTACAAAAACTATTAAACTATAATATATACTTACTTTTATTTTAAAAAGGCAATGTAACACATATTGATTAATTTTATCGATAAAGTCACGCAATATTTGGATAGCGTCAAAAGTATAGGTAGACTAACGAATATTCCAGAAAAGCTAATAACTGAGAAAAGAAAATCAACTTTGTAGTTATGTTTTTAAGGACTAGTTTTGTTTCTATATCCTGCGCAATGTTTCACGTAATTTTATTTTTTCATTTTATTAAAATAAAATCCGAAAATAATACTTTTCGGTGGTATGATACACCTCCATGAGTTAGATTTTTAGTCCGAGTATGCTTTTTAAAGTACAGTATGGGACAATAAGGCATTTTAATATTATTTTTCGTTAATTATTATGTTGCGCAGTCTAGTTAGAGAATGAGGGTGCTTGAACAGCAAGTGCGCAACGCGGTTCTTACTAGCGGCGACAGTGCCACGCCTACTTACTTCTTCCACTGTTTTTACTGTTCCGTGATTTGTTCTGTGTCTGGGTGTAATTTATCTATAATAAATATGTACTTAGGAATTATAAGTATGTTTATCAATTGTCCCGTACTTATACTCGTAATACAAGCTCTGCTTGGCTTGGGATAAGACGGCCTTGTATGATAGTTGTGGAATATTATAATACGAGTATTATTGTATTAAGTCAAGAGTAAATTGGTTAGGAAGAATTGGAAAGCAAACGTGCTCCTTACCTAGATTAAAAAAAAACTATTTCCTTATTTCAAATTTTAATTTTATTTTGTTTGGTTTCAGGTATGTTGACCTCACTTCGCGATTATCTTCTTCAGGTCGGGTTTGTATACAATTAGTGTCCGATCGGTTTCGGTACTAAGCAGTTTCGGCTATCATCATCACAACGTTAAGTCATGTCGTCAGAACAAAGGAATTGGAAGCGTTAACGACTGTAGCAGGAGATTCGAAACGAAACGGTCGTAACTTGGCTTGGCCTGCTGAACTTTTTTGAAACAATTCTTTCTGCGAGCAATGTACCTACTGGGCCACGCAAGGAAACTCCGTGCGTAGCTCTTTCCCTTTGGGTGACTTTAAGCCTTCTGATCACGCTGTTATCTCATGTTTTTGTTCTTTTATGACATTTCCCACACAATTCTTTTAATATTTGTATTTCAATTTAGGCTCATAGCTTTTCTGAGCTATGAGCTATTGTCTTAAGTGCAATAGAACAAGGTAAAACGAGTGAAGTAATTTTTGGATAGAAGCATCGTTATCAAACTGGATATGAGAAGGGTCGACGACGATATTGATTATATATTCTAGTTCATTAATTATCTTTTAATAATAATAATAATAATAATAATAATACTTGTATAATAATAATTTTTAATTGTAATAATTGTATATGAGTAAAAAATGAATAAAGAGAATTATAATACATTGTATTGGGATTGATCTATCATTACTGACAGGACTATTATGGCCAATAAACCTGACATAGTGGTGATAGATCGACTAGTGCGTCGCACAATGATTGTTGATATATAGCGGTCCCTCATGACGAGAACCTCGTGAAAGCTGAGAAGGATAAATAAACTAAGTATCTCGACTGAGCTCGCGAGGTTGTCGACATGTGGGAAGTGGATAGAGCAATCATTGTGCCGATAGTCGTGACGGTCAATGGCTTGATAGCTAAGAGCCTCGACCAACATCTGAAGAGGCTGTCGTTAAGTTGGATCAAGGGCCAGAAGGTTGTACTCTTGGAAACGGCGCGTATTGTCCAGAGGTTCCTCTATCAGGAGCCTTGACCACCGGTAGCTTGGACCCTGTTCCCGATGCCAGTGGACCACTATTTTTATATTTTATATTATTTAAAAAAAATATTTTTAAAATGTAATAAATATGTATATTTAATAAATGAATAGAATAATAATACAACTCAATAAGTTAAGCTTTTTCGTTGACATACTTAAATTACAGTTGATTGACATGAAAATTATAACGAGGATCATATTATATTTTATGATAAAGTATCCTTCAATGCCAACAAATTGCAGATATAAATGACAGCAACATGCCAGAAGTTTAAATTTAAGATTTTGGAGACAGTTTTTTTGATCCGCTGTGTTTAAACCTTGTAAAATAAACAATTTCTAGTTTAAAAATAAGACAGTTACTTAATATTTTTTTCTGCCGAAACCGGAACCGAAACCATGACCATGTTGTGTTTCTGCACCACCCTAAGGTCGATTGGTAGAAAATGCCTAAGCCATTAAGTTCGTCTTTTTTCAGTTTTATGTGCATAAAGTTTAAATAAATAAAATAACCTATTGTTTAGCTTCACTTCCAGTTTTGGCCAAAACCGATACCGAAACCGACGTAGTAATAAAAAAACTGACAAACGATAAAAATAACATTTTGATACGGTTTTTCCTAACTATATTTCGATAAATTTCATAAAATAGTAAATCATCGAATAAATTACACATAGACAAATGACTCAGGTTTTTAGCCAGTGAAAAAAATAAGTCATGCGATGTCCTTCGGTATCACAGTATCAGATATTTTAAAATGGACTGATTCGTTCGACCAAAACTAGCGTTGGTCCGTCAGAGTGTCAGCGGCCCAGTCAGCTCAAAGAAGCCAGTATCATTCGAGTTGAATATTCGGCCACTTTTTGGCAGTTTCGGCCTAAAGGTCCTGCCGAAACCAGAATTTTAGCCGAAACTGGTCGAAACCAAAACCAAATATTTAATCAGTCTTTAATAGATAGTATTAGTGTGATCTGCTCTCAAAACGGTAATGGAAAACATCGTGAGGAAACTGGCATGTCCTAGAACCAAAAATTCGAAGACGTGACATTCACCAACCCGTACTGGGTCCGCGTGGTGGATTACGGCCCATTCCCTCTCCTAGACAGGAAGCCTGAGTCCCAGCAGTGGGAACAAAAAAAAAAGGCTGATGATGATGATGATGATGATGATTAGTGTGACATCTTTTGGCTAAAATTATCAAAATATCAAATGTTAATATTTGCCTTCTGGATTCTCTGTCGCTTAAAATCGTTGTTTTCATTTAGTTATAATATTAAATTTCCAATGACAGTGCATTGTTTTGATCGCATCATAATTTGAGCGGCTCGTTCACTGATTAATTATTACTGTACCGAAACGAGTCGCGAAATAAAATACCAATGGCTTAATTAACACTATTTTATTTGCGAATCGCTTTATTGTTTGTCATGTAATGTAATTCAAACATGAATTAAAGCATTACAATATAACTTATAATATAACAGTAGTTAAAAGGGATGTGCGGTGTTATGTAAAAGTCTGATACGCTTCCCGCTCCACCCTAGAATGGGAGAAGTCAATTCATTTCCCATCTTAAAAAAAAAAATATTTTGCACTTTTTAGTGTTTATTTTACATTGAAGTCTCTCACTACTTCTACTACTAACTCTTTTTAGTTATGGTAGATACCACCACTAAAAAGTACTTCTCAGTCAAAATTAAATAGATACCTTATAGCCGGAGGTCATCTCATAAAGATTCTATTAATCCCAGATACGGTTAAATTACATTAATTTACCTTCCGACTTCATCATCAGATCAGTTTGATATATCCCTTCCCCCTTTTCTTTCAATCAGTCATTGAACACACGTATAAACAAAGCAATTTTACTTGTTACGACAGTTCTGCTGTGATCCTATGAGGAGTTCTGTTTCATATCTTCGAAGTTCATAATCAGATCATAACAAAATTTCTATGGGGCCAACTTGGAAGCATAACCTTACAATAAAAAACAAAAAATTCAAAATAAGTCCACAATTGAGCGAGATATCGATGAACATACATAAAAAAAAATACATTCAGCCGAACATAGAACCTCCTTCTTTTTGAAGTCGGTTAAAAAAGGGAGTGACTATACTCATAGTTCTTACAGCCAACAGTGAAGTATGGAAGAACTTTTATCTGTTAAAGTATCCGAGGAACGCAACATTCACAACCAATCAATTTAAAAACAGTACAAAATGAAATCTTCAATATCCGCTGAACATTATTGCGATTGAATCGGACCGATACGTCGCATTACTGAGTCGCGACGGTCGTGTTATAGGTACGCCGGGAACAGAGCGCCCGTCGACGGCATCAAGTGTCGAATAAACGTCATCTTCCCCGCACTATCTGCATAATCTGTGTCAGCATTAATTTGGTGAAAGGTGGATGGTTTCACTGGATTTATGTTGTGTTGCAGTCTGACTTTCCTTTTATTTATTACTTGCTGCTGCAGTGGTTTCGACTGCATGATAGGATAAAATTATCCTAAGGGAACATACTCCTAGGATGTATATACTGTGTGCTTTTCCAAACGAACGATAAATGATGATGAACAATGCGTGTGCCAAACATCCAAATCCGTTTAGACAGTCGCGTGTGAAAAAGTAACAATCATGCCTACACAGATACACACATTCATATACGCCCAGCGTGAAATGTATGTGTGAGAATAAATTTTAAGAAGTTTATTTGCTCACCTTAAAACAAAATTACTGTCCAAAAGTCACCTGAACACATACAAACAAACACAAGCACTGAGAACAAAATGTATCTGTGAGGATAAACTACTCGTATGATGCTTAATATTTGATTGATTGCAAACAAAATCATCACTGCAAAATTTTCTTACTTAAACTGTATACTTCGAAAGTTATACTGTAAAGTTCGTTCCAAAATACAAATCGCAGACGTAGGTAACTCAGCCGCCAAACTAAAATGGAACTGGGCAGGTCACATCTGCCGCATGTCGCAACAAAATTGGGCTAAGGCAACCACTGACTGGATCCCGAACTGAGTTGGACTCTTACCTTAAAGATTGGCCAGAAGTGGCTAAGGACAGAAAAGAGTGGAATAACGGAAAGGAGGCCTTTGCCCTGCAGTGGGACACAACGGGCTCATAATAATAATAAACAAATTTTTAAACATCGATTGTGAAAGAAATGTATCTGTGAGTTTGTACGACAGATACATTAGCTTCTAAAGCTCATAATCATTTCTGCCGAAAGACATCCACTGCTAAATATGGGCCTCCCTTAAGTGTCGCCACAACAACCGGTCTTGTGCGTTTCGCATTAATCGGATTCCCGCGACCCTCACCAGGTCATCGGGCCACCTTGTGAGAGGCCTTCTAATGCTGCGTCTTTCGGTACGCGTAGCTCGTTCATAGCTTTTTGGCTCAAATTGAAACAAAAATCACTCTGCAAAAAATTTCCACCTGCACACATTTTTACATACTCACACATGAGCACAAATGCACATATCGTCAAATCTTCCATTATCAGTATACTTTAGTACCTATCAGGGATTTGTAGATTTTTATAACCTTTCCTTCGCTACGCGTATCAAACCGTCCTCGATATTTTAATACGAGTTTTATAACCATTCACCAATATATCCGTATCGGCGCGTATAACTTTTGAAGTTATTACAATTTAGAGATGGGAACATAAACGTATCGATAATAAGATTTGTATTATGAATTATGTGATTTGAAGACAAAAAGGTATTATCGTATGAGACAATAACGATTGTGTGATGAGCACACAGAAATATTAATAATAAGGCAATATTAAGATTTCTGTGGATGAGCATGATCATTTGTTCTGTGTTTGGGTGTAATTTATCTAAAATATGTATGTATTTAGAAATATATCAGTATGTTTATCAGCTGCATATCTTACAAGTCTTTTTCTTCTTCTTTAACTCTTCTCATTTCATAGACTCACGTTAAGCTTATACCTAGACCGATGATTCCTTCGACTTTGACACTTTTTTTTAGTTGGGAAATCATCCAGTGACTTCTTTTGTTCTACGGCGGAGCAGGAGGGCGTGTCAAACTTTTACTGACTAAAATTCACTCTTATGTTCGCCTTTTGCCTTCGTTTCAGAATCTTTCTCTTTCAGAAGCAACCCCATGGCCTCAGTAGGCTTCGGCCCTGCTGTGCCCTTACGGTTTTCCTGATATCTCCTTAAGGCGCGCCTGGGACAATAAGAGCCGTCGACGACTCGGGTTTGGTCCAGACAGTTACCGGCCGGTCGGACGGCGAGCTGCCCATTGCTCGTCGTCTACAAGCCCATGCCTGTGGTGGACTTTTCTGACACTGCTTCATCAAATACCTACTGTTTCACATTATATTCATTGAATAGTATATAAAATGTGTCTACGTCAACGTAATTATAAGTGCAGAGGCACGTTACCGTGAGCTGCAGGTGCAATTTGCATTGTCGCCTCAGTGATCGTTACCACGAACCCGCGACGGGATCAATTCAGATCTATTCCTCTATCAAGATATAGTGAGGTTGCGGTGGTGGGCGATTTAATTATGCGAGTTATCGATAGTTTTTTGTTTAAAGGTAAGTAAGAAGTTAGTTTGCAAATAATGTAAGGAGACAAAAGTAAACCAGTACCTACATTCTACTGGAATTGGTAAGCAGAACATAAATCAATGAATATGTATATTAGGAAAGAAGTAATAGTAACCCAGCAGCAAAAGATACTTATGGGTCGCAACAGTCGCCTTCCTCAACTATCGGGGTCTCGTAAATCTGAAAAAATAGTCTAGGCCTTACGGAAAACTACTCGGCGGGCGCCTCCACCATATGTAACGGGAAGAGACGCTAATGAAAGGCTTTATTGTTAATTTGACTAATTATATTGTTAGGAGCCTTTAAATTGTTATTATATAAAATTCAATTCAATATTTTTCCTTGTTGACAATCATCTATCATATTTCGAATCTATCTTTTTAAATACCATAAACCTTAAATGATCCACAATGTGGCCAGTTTTAACTACAATTCATATGTGACCTTTATAGTCGTCACAGTACTTAGTGAATTTGATAGGTGGCTGTAATCACAGAAAAGATGAAAGAGGTTAGAAAGGAAATACTTTCCGATTTGTACTACAACGAGTGTCACCGCTTGTCTTCCACCCTTTAACTCCACTACAGGCAATAAACCAATACAAACGCGCATTACGCAACTAACAGACCACGCACACTTAGATCGCAAGTGTGCTATTGGTAGTTGAACTATGAGCATTGCCCTACTTTGTGGCACGCCTGCCCTGCTCACAAGGTCATTCTAACCTCTTTCATCTTTTCTGTGGCTGTAATCTTGTCTATGCCATATATGATTGGACATTTTGTTGTGATATTTAATTTTAAAATTTGAGTTGTGGGAATGCGATGGACGTAAGACGGATGAGATCGTTCACTGTGGCGACACTTGTGGTAGGCCCATGTCCAACAGTGAACGTCTTTAAGCTGAAATGATAATGATAATAAAAGTCGCATTTTCTGCATTACAACGAAATATTAAACAACACAGAAATTTTGAAAGAGAAATTCAGAAGTCTGGACTCAAGAATATACCCATATTGTAGAACCCACCTATACGTTTATAAACGCACTATTCTAATATTAGATTACGTGTTGAACCAATACACTGAGACCTCATCTATCGACACACCGTAATCTCGATACACATCCCATCTCTAGCAAGGAGCTTTCCACTCTGCAAATCGAAGCTCCGATTGAAATCAGGCACTCGGTAAATAACGTCTTGCGAACTAATACTTTCTCAGAGATTGCTAATCTCAAGCCTCCGTTTGACGAACATCTTCGCATGGTTCATGTTTATCCTCAGTAAATGATCCCCTATGTACCGTTGAATGATTTTATCAGAACTCTATTTGTTTTTACGAAACGTTGATTGAAGATGGAAGTCTCCCAATTCGTTTTCGGTTGTTTGTCCTAAATTCGTAAGATGGCGGACCGATATCGATGTTTGTTGTAGATAAATGTTATGGGATTTTGAGTATGAGGAATAAATCGAATTTTTTAGGGTTTGTTTTGGATGGAGCTATGGAAAATTTTCACAGAAAAATTACTGTAAAAGTGAATGAAGTTATCAACACTGATTAATATGTACTAGAGAGAGAATAAAAGCAGTTAAATAAAAATTTATAGACACAAATATCAGTGGTGCTGTCCCTCTTATACTAGGATATCCTGTATCATCATTTCTTACATACACCATAATAAAATATTGTAATTATAAAATATCATTTGAAAGCACTTTGCGTAGACTTATAATTTCTGTTAATTGTTCATAATATGTTCTTAAACTTCAATTCTGTAATTTGTTATAATTATCTCTATAAGATTCATGTATATTAAATTCACATAATTATGTATTATTATCATAAATTTTCAAAACAATGTAAAAATTGTTTATGAAATAAATAAATCAAATCAAATCATAAGAGCCAGTTCTCTCAAATTATAGGGTACTAGCTTTTGCCCGCGTACATAATATCCTATGTCACTTAGGAATATAGGAGCTTTCTATCTGTGAAAACATTTTTTAGTAAAAACTAGTATTTTATATTGAGCAACAAATCACACTAAAAAGGAAACGTTTTTCTGATAACAGCGTCCAAATTGGTTATTAACTCTTTGAATGTCGTAATTAGAGACACAAATAGAGAGACAATTACCTTATGTCGGACTGTGTAACTTAAGACATTCGAAAGGAATGAAGCAGTAATTAACATTTCAAATATTGATATAAGCAACATAGTGTGAACATATCGCTATTTCTTTTGTATTTTAGCAACTTAATGGTGGTAACGTCACATTTCAGTTTGTGACTTATTTTGTTAATTGACAGTTTCCCATATTTTCATTTTCAGATTTGAAAAGTTCTTAATCTTTCCATTTGTAATTTTGCATGAAATATTATAATTAAAAAAAATATAGGCTACCTTTTCTTTGTGACGCAGATTTCCAGAACTTTAAACAAAGGTCGCGTTTCCACCTGCAGAAAATTGCATGCAAGTCGAATAACATTCCGTGGTACGAACGACCGCTTGATCACATTATTCCTCGTTAGTCCACAATGTAACGTAAATTGTATGTAATTTGCTTGCAGGTGGAAACGCGACCTAAGACAGACTACTAGAAGGTCTCGTCCACAGTACTGTCAATTTGACACCACTAAAAACAATTTGCACAAAACTATGCTTAACACCGAACTTCTTCCTTTTGTCCGCATTCCTTCACACAACTGTGACGTTATCACTCAAATCCCGCGTAGATAACACAGCTCAGCTCAATCTAGTGGAATTGCGTTAAGTTTAACTCAAAGGATCTTAATTTTGCGCGTTTGTGGCGAAGCTTTGTGCCTAAAACGGGTGGACGCGGTACGAAGTGTAGTGATGTGAGTAGCATGTGGGATATTGTGGGAGCGGGATTTGAAAGCCTGAGATATTATGATATGGATAGTGCGGCGTTATCCTTTGAAGATGCTTTCGTGTTGTTGTTAGTATGTGTAGATGACGCTTCTAATTCCTAATGATGGGTAGTGTGGGGAATTTGTTACTGTTTGCTAGAAAAGGGAGTGTATGCATTGAGTTGTCTTGTATTCACACTTAAACTTAAAAATATTTTTTAGAAATAACATTATACGGAATAGGTATCACTTCTTATAAGTGTGTGAGTGTTTAAGCTTCGTCTTCTTCACTCAATAGTATATTTCATGAATTTACTGATACAGGTCGCGTGGTGAATTAAGATCGCTCGGCAAAAGTTTGAGATGATTTTTTTTTTTTAATTTTAAAAATTTTATTTTTTCTGAATTTACCTACTTACAAGATAAATTACAAGCAAAAACTAGTGTTATTATAAGTTATGTTACTAAGGTTAAAACATACGAAATTAAAAATAAAATCCTAACATACTAAGAATTTCTGTGCGCAATTGTACACATTCGCCGATTGCCCCCACTACTTTCACCGAGCGATCTTGATTCACCGCGCGACCTGTACTTCGTGCATCGGACACATAAATCCGTTGGTCCTAGTCGTCATTCCTATATATTTGTCGTTAAGTCAAATGCCAGAAAGCCTGAATATCAGTCCAAGAAGTATCTTGTTGAAAATCTGCTATTTTAGCTCTCCATAATTAACTCATATATTAAAAATATAAAAAAGTAAATCTATAAAAACTTTACACATTTAATCATAATTCTGAATGACGACAATTTTTCTGAAAAACTTTTAAGGGTTTAAAAAAACACACGTATTTAAATCACGGAATTACTGAAAACCAACAGAATTTTCAGGCATTATCTCTCTTTTTTCGCATCGCCTCTTCGTCAAACATCGCGTTGGATTGCGATGCTCAACGTTGATGATAGGCGAGTGGAGAAAGGTCCTCTTAATGTTTTTCATTAATTCAATCGAGACAAAAAGATGTTCTTATTCCTTTGTGTGTCAGTTTACAGGTTCTATGTCTGATGCGGTAATTTAAAAGTGTATCTATTTTACAACTCTGATATAAAATTTAACATCCGTTGTAAAATAAAAATATTGTTGTCGCACAAGGTTACTGCAGTATTTTAGTGGCCATGTCAATTTTACATTGTTTGAATAAGTTGTATGCAAAAAAGAAATATCACTGCTACATTGTCCTTATTCCATATACAATATTATTTTAATTTTAAACGAAACCTAAATATAGTTTGCTCAGAATCAGTAACTGAATCTATTCCAATTTTACACCATGATTGTCACAAATTGGACACCACCGACTCTTAGAAAAAAAGACGTGTGGCACTCGGGGACTGCCGCGGTGAAGCTATTGCATAGCATTTTTATCAACTTATATTAACTTATACAATTATAATTATTTATTTATTTTATTTATGCAGTATTTTTTTCCTTTGTTTTTTTTTTCTTTGATATTAATTGAAGTTACACTTTCACACATTGAATTGAATTTTGATTGATTGTTCACTCATTTGTTTTCTTATCGGCCACCACGTTCAAAAAACAAATGAGTGGGGGGTGTTAGGTTATTTTCGTTACGGAATTTCTGGATTCGGTCTCCACGCTCATGGCCCGCGATAGAAGCTATGCAATAGCTTAAAAGGTCACAGCGGGTCATGCGGGTACTAGGAGCCAGCAAACAGCTAGGTGCAAGTGCAAAACAACCCGTCAGTCGCCTGGATGGCACGGTGACTATGTATTTTTGCTGACATAACAAGCTTATAATTTTTTTGGGATTTTTCATAGTACTTACTGTTATGTAATATACACAAATTCTTTACATAAAATACTAGACACGTGCTTCGGGTTTCGCATATACTAAAACTAATGTTGTATACTCTATTACCCAAACTTTCGGTTCCGATGTTCAAATCGCCAACCACCTTTCTGGCCATATCATCTTGTAATGTCAAACATATGTTCCTATTATAACTTTTTCCAACTGTCATAATCGCGGAATTTTTTTGAGAGGGGAAATCATTCAATGACATCTTCCGCTCTTGGACGGAGCGGGAGATAATATCAGACTTTTACTGACTACCCTACCTTAGCCTGTCCTTTCTTTGCCATTGTTCCAGAGCCCCGGGGATCTCTTTCACATCACCCAAACATACCACTCCCTATCATAACTTTTTCCCACTGTAATCGCGGGATGGTCCTTCCATCCGGGATGGGTTACAACACTAGTCTGTCCCACTTCTGTCTATATTAACACGAGTAGATCGGTCTGTAATACACCTCATCCGGCTGACTAGTGATTGCAGCGTAATCGTTGGAATCTAGGCCGGACCTATTGGACACGGCGAACCCTACGCTTCTGTACGACGATCTGGCTAATAGTGAAAGGATAATTGAGAATTTTTTGTTTTTATGATATAGTTTCATGAATATTTTTTGGGTGGGAAATCATACAGGGGTCTTTAAGTCAAGAATGAATAGGTTACTTCTAGGCAAGCGTACTCCATCGTCGATCACATCATCGCTTACCATCAGGTGAGATAGTGGTCAAAGGGGAGCCTTTGTATACATCTTCTATACATCCATACATATCAATAAAATTAGAGTCTGTTTGTAATATTGAAATAACTGCTTTTTACCCGACTGCAAGAAGGGTTATAACGTCAACTGAGCGAGTCCAATGACCTCTAGATAGTAGTCGGCGTTGCGTACAAACTACCTACAGGTTATTTATTGGACTCGCTCAGCTGACGTTTTCTTAAAGAAATTAATTTCGTACATGCGTAAATTAATACGAGTTTTTTAAAAAAAGTACTTTATTTTTTAATTTTATCTTTACAAATTGATAGTGTTTCATGTACCAGATCGACCCTCCACGGGATTAAAACGATTAAAATTTAGCGGTGTATATACGGTACATACACCAAAATAACATTTTTGTCTGTCTGTTTGTCCGGGCTAACCTCTGAAATGGCTGGACCGATTTTGACGGGACTTTTTTGGCAGGTAGCTGATGTAATAAGGAATAACATAGGCTACTTTTATTTTAGAAAAAATGAATTCAAAATCCTGTAGTCCACGCGAGCGAAGTCGCGGAAACAGCTAGTCAATAATAATGAAAAAAAAACTTCTTTATAGGTACCGGGAATTAAGATAAATGTTCGACATTGCTTGAAGAGTGCCAGAACTGAAATGCGAAGAACGACTTTTGAATTTAAGTTATTTTCAAAAAGTAAGGTTCCCGTATCTTCAGTTTCTGATTTTGTAAATGAATGCTATATTTTTTTTTCTGAATTTTGACATCACGATCATATTCCGTTTTTTAAGGATCATTCACATTCACATCAAAGTTATAATCTGTCAAAAACACCTCTAAATTTTCATTATCAATTCGTCAAAAACACCTGTAAATTCTCTTTATCAATCCTTCAAAACACCCCTAAATTCTCATTATCAATCCTTCAAAAACACCTCTAAATTTTCATTATCAATTCGTCAAAAACACATCTTAATTCAATTAAATTCATAATCCGTCAAAAACACCTCTTAATTCTCATTATCAATCCGTTAAAAATACCTCTAAATTCTCGTTATCAACCCGTTAAAAACACTCCTAAATTCACATTAAATTCATAATCCGTCAAAAACACCTCTTAATTCTCATTATCAATCCGTTAAAAACACCTCTAAAATTCTCATTATCAGTCCATCAAAAAAACCTCTAAATTCTCATTATCGACCCGTCAAAAATACCTCAAAATTTTGCAATATCGGGTATTTTGTGAATGTTCAAAGTATTTTATATTTCGTAACGAAATATTTTGGAATTTATCTGAATTATTTTTTAGTTTTAATAATATTTTCGGTCTACAATTTTCAATCAAGTTTGAAATCAGTTTTAAAATGGTGGATATCCTATATTTTCCAATCATAAAAATAATTGCTGGTTTTAGATAGGTTTTTTTTTGCGATTTTACGATAAAACATGGAAAATGTATTTCATTTCTTGTATTTTTGTTTAAATAAAGTTAGTTTTTTAGTAATATAGGTTGTTATTATCAAAAATAAGTTAGCTGATGATGATTATAATTATTAATAAAATGTGGGTGTACTCCATTGATATAGGTTTTTATAATTCAATGGTGTACTCCGAATACACTTGTGTTTAAACAACAGAATACAGATCTGATGTGCATTAAAATAATGTCATTTTAGTATAATTCCGTCTTTTACTTTTCCATCGCTTACATTTGGGGGAGTGTGCGTTAAAATTGCATAACATGATTCCGCCAAGTCCGTTCCATTAGCGGATCATAAGACGTACGGCGATGAACCATCGGTAGGTACTTACATACCCGTATGCACCAATCGTTTTGGGAGCACTTCCTTTGTGAATTCCTTGCCGAAGTCCTTGTTTCCTGATAGCTACAACCTAGGGGTCTTTAAGTCAAGAGTAAATAGGTTACATCTATGCAAGCGTGCTCCATTATCGATCTTATCATCGCTTGCAATCAGATGATATAGTGGTCAAAAGCGAGCTTACTAATAACCCTTGTCTATGTAAGAAAGTAAGAAAGAAGAAAGAAGAGAAAGAAAGAAAACTATTTTATTTGGCATACACATGTTGTTACTACATTGTGTGTATCTACGAGTGTAGATACACACAATGTAGTAACAACATGTAGACACTAATAAATTATTATATATAAAAAAAAGAGACAACTAACAATGTGTGTCTCACGGCGCCGCCAAATAGGTCCATGTCTATGTCTGAGTATGGTTTCAGTACCTAATCCTAAGTGGACCACTGTACGTTGGTCATGGCGATTGGCGGTCATAACCTTAGTTGGGCTTATTCCAACCAGCCCACCAGTTGGAGAGACCAACAACAGATTAGGTCTCTCAGGTTTTTCAGGGCATCAGTAAGACCCAGCCGGGTCGAAGCCTACTGGGGCCAGGGTTATCCGAAAGGGAGCTCGAGCCCCGGTATGAAGGCTAGAAGGAACAGGGTGGGTCTTTTAGTCAGTAAGAGTCTGACACTATCTCCCGCTCCGCCCAAGAGCAGGGGTTGTCATTGGATGATTTTTCCCACCATAAAAAAAAATAAGGGCATCAATAAGGGAGTTAGTGAATCCTAAGGTTCGTGTGCGGATTTCAGTGACACTTGTGCAGTCTAGGAGCACTAATAACCCTTTTATCGCCACGGATTTTTGTGGCTCATCAAACGCCACAAACCAACACACCGCAAAACCAATATTTATATTGTAAACTGCGTATGTTGACATGGTAATTGAAATTTGTTTTAAATAACTCATTTATTTGTCTCATATATCGGACTAAGGCGGCGCGGGCACGCAATTTATTTGTCACATATATCAGATTGTGACGTTGAAAGGGTCAATAATTAAAAACGTATATTTGGAAAAGAACTGGCACTGAAACGTGGTCGCTTACAATAGGCCTCATGAGAAGGCAATACGGCCAATCACCTAAAGGGCGATGGAAACGGCTGTGCTGGGACTCGGAGTTTTTTGCATGATCGTATCAGGATTGAAGATATCCGCAGGAGAACCAAGGTCGCGAACATAGCCTGAAGAATTACCAATTTTAACTGGCAGTAGACAGGGCACATTGCTCGTAGAACAAATGGTCGATGGGGCTGAAAAGTTTCGGCACACCGGAAGCCGCAGCGTTGCAAGGTCTCCCATAAGGTGGACCGATGACCTGGTGAGAGTCGCGAGAATGCGATGGATGCGAGACGTACAGCTCCGCTTACTGTGGCGACACTTGGGGGAGGCTTATGTCCAGCAGTGGACGTCCCTCAGCTGAAATTATGATGATGATTTGGAAGAAACGTAAAACATTTGGAATGGACTTGAAATAATATTGTCAAGAATAAAATATTCATATTGAAGGCATCAAAAACCAAATAAAAAAACATACATTCAAACAAACAATTCAAACATTCATTCTTTTCGAAGTCGGTTAAAAAGGCGGAAGAGTAAAGCTATTCGCTCCCAACATTTCGTCTGTGTAAAATAAAATGATAATAATGCAATTCTTAGTTCCCTCGCCCACAACGACTTTTTGTAACGATGCTGACGCGCGCTTATGGAACGCGCGACAACATCGCTACTAACGCGCGTTAGTCGCATTTCCAAGCGCTATAGAAAAAATTCAAACAAATACGATACGATACACGATATATGTATATTTTCAGATTTGTTCCCTTGTTTTCTTATTAATCTATACTTTTTTTATGCACCTGCCATGTTTCTCTTCACCACCCTTGGTTTCAGTCAACCGACCAAGAAGAGAAGACAATTACGCATGACTTAGGCATTCTCTATCAGTAAACCACAACGAACTTAATGCCTTAGGCCCTAAGGTATTAAGTTTTTTTTCCAAAACTATCACACAACGCCGTCTAGTCTCAAGCTAAGCAGAGCTTGTATTGTGAGTACTAGACAACTGATATATTTCTAAACACATACATATTATAGATAAATTACACCCAAACATAGAACAGATGATCGTGCACTCACACAAACATTTGTTCTGGGTGGGAATCGATCCTACGACCTCCGGCATAGCAGTCAGGGCCACTAACCAGTAGACCAACAGGTCAGTCAAAGCCTTTGTACATTTGTGTTGCATGAAGTTTTAATAAATAAATAAACGCGCTACTTACGCGCTACAGCATCGCGACTGTATCGATGCGAACGCGCTATAACATCGCAACATAAAGTCGCCGTGGGCGAGGTGCCTTAAACTATAGTCTCGAAGTTACCTCTATTTATTTCATTGTTCGCTCCAGTCCATATTATAAAGTCTGAGATCGTGCATTTATATTTTATCACTGGAACGTGTTACTGCTTCGCTGGTGCGACGGAAGGCTACTAAAGAGTATTTATTTATTTGTTACTGATATAGGTATTCTATGATGGTAGAGAACACAATTTTTTTTAAACGGATTAGCTTATAAAATAATCTACCCAACCGATCGTTTACAGTGACCAATCTCAAAAGATTAGTCAATTGTGAAGGACATATTATAGTGCACTTGTGCTTTATAATAGCTCTCGTAACCGCAAACACAGGTGCATTCTCTATTTCTTTACTCTCTTAGTACGATGGTATGGCAATCCGACTCGGTCTCCGGAAAGATATCAGCCCTCCTAGCAAAGTTATGGCCGTTTCGTTTCGATTTACTTGCGTCGAACGCCTCGATTTGGCCACGCCTCCAATTTGTTTGTTCTGACGTCATCTTGGGTCGTAACTTGTCTAGCTTTACGTGCTATTTGTGATATGATAGTGCTCACACGACTAATTTCCTAACTACCAAGAAGACCAGAGCTCTTCTTACCCGTCTCGAGAATCAAATCCAGGATCCCATGCTCAACAGTCGCGTTTGCGACTACGAGACTAACGAGGCACTTCCAAAAAGCCGTGGAATAAAGTACATTGACCTTTTCCTAATATCTCTGCGTAGGTACCCGAAACACAAACAATGAACTGCTTTTCATTACTAGATCATGTAAAGGATCACGATACATGTCGGTTCAAGACAGCTTTATGTCTTTATTTCCGTTTTTGAAATTAAGAATGTCAACAAATGTAGGAGGGTCAATGGCCGTTATGCCACGGTTACATGGCACCTACCTTAACTTATAGCTAGTGTATGCTAGCTATACTGCTACTGCTAAACTGTACCAAACATTGACTTATATTCTAGTGATAGACAAGCCCTTTCATGTAAACAATTTTTCAAAATACTGAAAAGTTAAAACAAAAGTTCGCTGCATCGCTACATTGGCATTAGGTATATCGTAAAACATGCAACGCTAAGATAGCTTTTAGAGGATACTTTTTCGCCGCCAAAATGTCTTAAGGCGTATAGTTCCTTGAACCATCTGGCCGAAATTATGTGAACGCAATTCTCGCACTCGCCTAGGCAGCAGTACGCAAATCTGTGCATTTATTTGCCGCCAGCAGCGCCCGGAAAGCGCTTCAAATCCATTTTCTCTGCGAGATATTGATTGATTTACATATGCAATGTTCACTTTGAAGAATATTTAACCACCAATTTTTATGTGTAAAAATGTTTCTAAAGGTCCAAGCCGTTTCGAAGGAGTAGGGAAAAGTTGCGAAAAGTTGCGAAATTGCTAAATATTTTTTTTTGACAAAAGTATAAATTGCACGAAAAAATAAAATGTTGATATTATTGTTCATGAATCTATAATAAACATATATTTTTTTCAAACCAATTGACCTAGCCGTTACGGAGGGGTAGGCCTCAGAAAATCACTGTTTTATGGCACTTTTCGGGCGCTTGGCCCTTAAGTAGAGATGTGCCGTTGCAGGCAATATGGGAATATTGCTGGCAATATTGCCACCAATATTCATACTTCGGGCAATATTGCCACCAATATTCATACTTCGGGCAATATTGCCACCAATATTCGTACTTCGGGCAATATTGCCACCAATATTCATACTTCGGGAAATATTGCCACCAATAATCATACTTCGGGCAATATTGCCACCAATATTCATACTTCGGGCAATATTGCCAGCAATATTTCCACCAATATCCCCACTTCACAGCAATATTGCCGGCAACGTCACATCTCTAGACTTAAATGCCAAGAATTTCGTGGCACTTACGCGTTTCGTCCAACAGTGTAATGTTCAAGGTGTACAGTCTACATTACACTTGAGTCAACTGAAGTGAGTGTTCGGCACGCCTAATCTAGTGCGTAGTACATATATATCGATGGTACCAAAAGACCACACACTCTATTACCAGTCGTTCGCAACCAATTTCAGAACACTCATTACTCTCACAGAATCTCGTTAAATGATCTACACATACCAAATCCAAGTTTCGGACTATCAGTCAGAGTGGCATAATGTGCGAATAATGTCAGGACCGACTGATTAGTGCGAGTGATCATGCAAATATGTGCTGGATTTCTAATTGTAATGCAGATTTATGAATGGGTTGGACGAGATTTGAGTGTGGGAGAGTGATTAGTGCGCACGTGTTTTACGTAGTATAAGCACAAAATAGATAGGTACAACTAAGTATAGGTACAATTTGTATAAACATTATATGAGCACAAAGTCTTGTACTAATCTACCTACCTAACTGTTCTGCGTTACGTAAAACAAACTATTTGACTGGCCTGTTGGTCTAGCGATTAGTGACCCTGACCGCTATGCCGGAGGTCGTGGGTT
The DNA here is from genome assembly GCA_910589285.2 of Mythimna ferrago. Classification (NCBI taxonomy): domain Eukaryota; kingdom Metazoa; phylum Arthropoda; class Insecta; order Lepidoptera; family Noctuidae; genus Mythimna; species Mythimna ferrago. The sequence goes on along the minus strand of OU342697.1, from coordinate 10,422,246 downwards.
CGATTCCCACCCTGGACAAATGATTGTGTGATGAGCATAATCATTTTTTCTGTGTCTGGATGTAATTTATCTGGATGAAAGGATACCATATTATTTATTGGTAATTTTCACTATTATAAATTAATTAATTATCTACACTTATAAACAACTTAATAACTATAATTACAGTAAATTACAAAATAAATAAATAATAAAACCCTACGCTAAAATACACTATCTAAAATATGGCGTCAAAAAACTCTTCCACATCGCTGTCGACTGGTAATGTGCCCAAAAGACTGGCGGCATTGCCACGTTGTATGGCAATGCTTATCCTCTGTCCAAGGTAAAAGCCAGCTTTTCTGGATGAAATATATAAGTATGTTTATCAGTTGTCTAGTACCCATAACACAAGCTCTGCTTAGCTTGGGACTAGACGGCGTTGTGTGATAGTTGTGGTTTATTATATTATATTATATTATGTTATATTATATTGTATTGTATTATATTATATTATATTATATTATATTATATTATATTATATTATATTATATTATATTATATTATATTATATTATATTAACTATCAAAATACAAGCAAATACCTACCTAATTACTTCTTAAAACTGTACCCCTAGCCAAGTTGATAATCTGCATTCGTTGACGCTAGTAGAAAACTTCAAATGTACGGGAATGACGTCATCTCAACGCTCAGTCACGTAGTCAGAACAAAAGAATCGGGGTCGTGGCCAACTCAAGGCGTTCAACGCAAGAGAAACGGTTGTAACTTGGCTAGGGGTGCTGGTAGCTTAAAAAATGATAATTCAGCAATTAATGTTGAATTAAAAAACTGTTCACTAAACAGTTAGGAATTTTTTTTGCTGTTTTATTTCACAAAAAGTTCACAGACGCGTGTCTCGAGCGGATGCATACGCGCTCGCAATGAACTGACTTGAGCCGAGATATCGTGTCTGTGTGCGTTGCTCGAGCGTTCTTTGTATGTAGATTGACTTCTGTACCTATCTATTTTGTGGTGGTAGCTTGTAATGATTTTTTTTTGTGTGGGGATACATTTATTACCTTTTCCCGTTCTAGGTAAAAGAGGGCTTGTCAGATTTTTATTGATTAAAATTACCTATGTCCTAACAGTGGACGTCTTTTGGCTGATGATGTCATTCAGTTACTTTTTGCATTCCAGGGACAAAGTAACACCTTCGAAAATTTCCGCGGCCCTACATACTTTTACAGATTAAAACCCATCTGTGTTTCTTTCGTTACCCTTTGCATTCCACGGCTACAGCATGTCTTTCGAACTATCCCACCTTATCGGGCATGACGACGATTTTATTCCACCATGACCTTTTATTATGCTAATGGAATCATCATCTTCCTGCCCTTGACCCGTGTTATTTGAGGTCGATGCAACAAATTTTTTTTCGTCCATTCTATCCTGTCACCCATCATACTATCACTAACTCCCTTTTCTTTCATATCACTCTTCACTCATTCCACCCATCTTTTTTTTGGCCTCGCTCTCCCTCTCCACCCGTTCACACGTATGCTACATACAATACTTATGCTAATAGAATAGAAGCTCAATTTACTTATTTTTTTTTTTTTTGTTTCAGGTATGTTGAACTCACTTCAGGATTATATGTTTAACAATGTCGCTGGTTGGGTCAGTACAATTTAAATGAAGGTCCCCGACTACCATGAAAAGGTTGTAAAATCGCTTATGTTTAGATGATTTTTGAGGGATTGCAAAAAATACATTATACGACAGTCGATAAGATAACGATTATGAGTTTTTCTAACACTAATATTATTATATTCTTTATTGAACACCACATAATAAAAATACAGGACAAACATTTAAAAAAAAATATATAAATATAAAATAAAAATAATAGTAAATAGTAGTAATAATATAATATTATTTATAATACTACCTATAGTCTTTGTATACTTTTGCGTGTACAAGTGGTGGGGGTTGACAGTTGCATCCGATCCTTTGACGGATGCGCACGTGTAGGGTGACTACCCCCTGTGTTAGAACGAGTACTACACTACCAAAGTTTTCAGTCTCGGTGTTTGATTTTTTCTTTTTATTGTTCATAGATTCGCGCTTGATCGCCATCTCACCTGATGGAAAGCGACGATATGGTCGACGGTGCATATCACGCGGCCCTCACATTATCTCTCGCTCCATAAAAAACAATATAAGTTATTTGTTGCCTTCCCAATATAAAAAAAAAATGGTATATGCTATGACCAGTATGTCGATAAGTCGATATTTGGGTGTCCTTTTAGTTAGAAGTACCAATTTTATTTATTTAAGTCTGTTGCAAAAATTCCTAGTAGATATAGGTAGTGATATCAGATAGCGGAATGATTCAAAAGAGTCTCCGTGGCTCTAGAAGTTTCCCTTTTCAACGGAGGTATATGGAACTTTGCGCCTTGTTCCACATGCCTCCGAAGAAGAGGGAGCATTTTTTTTTTGGTGTGGAAAATCATTCAATGACTACCCCCGCTCTGGGCAGAGCGGGAGGTAGTGTCAGACTCATACTGACTAAAAAACCCATCCCATTCCTTCAAGCCTTCATACCGGGGCTCAAGTTCCCTTTCGGATAACCCTGGCCCCAGTAGGCTTCGACCCGGCCGGGCCCCTGCTGCTGCTGACAACTCCTTGAGGCGTGCGGGAACAGTGCGTGTCGTCGACGACTTGGGCTTGGTCCAAACAGTTACCGGACAGCCGGACAGCGAGCTACCCATTGCTCACTGTCCGCAAGCCCGCGCCTACGGAGGCTGGAAATCGGGATCGGAATCCCGGCGGCGGCGAGTGCGCCGTTGCCTGATGCGGTCTGCCTCCTCCTTTGCGAGCATTGCTGCTTCGCAGAAGTCGGCGACCGCCTGCCACTCCTCCTCGCTCCGGACCATGGCCTCAACCAAGGCCCACCGTGAGAGGTCTCCGCCGCCGATCTGCCACGTGAGGGAGTATTTCCGACTTTTAAGAGGACAAAAGTTTGCAACAGCATTGTAGAATATTTGATGAAATAACAATTGAACTTACCAAAGCATAGAGATTGTTCGATAGAGTAACCGCAGCTCTAGAACACATGGCAACTGAAGGAAAACGGGTGGGTTTTAGTCAGTAAAAGTCAGCCAGAGAACTTCTTTGATAATTTCCCACCCTAAAAATTTAAAGATGTGATTTATATTTACAAACTAGCTGCTGCCCGCGACGTCGTCTGCGTGAAGGCTCTACAGTACCAAAAATACCTAAGATGTCAGGGTCGCTATAGTATTATAAGTAAACAACTTTTAAAATAGCATTAAAATATAAGTTTTTTTTGCAAGCGAAGCAAGTGGAGAGTTATATGGGAATCCTGCTAAGTTCAGTCATAAGATGTGACTGAAGGAAATAGAGAAAATAATGCAGGAATACGTTCCAGGACACAAAAGAGTAAAAATACATACAAAGGTATCATACCTTACAACACTTCCCTGTAAACTACGTTGATAGTTATGCTGCCAGGAGCCAAAATGTAAAGAGAGTCAGGACTGGTGACGCGGGAGCAAGCGACGTACAGTTGCCCGTGTGAGAAGCAACTCGTCCTGAGATCGACACACGCTGCCCTCAGTGTCTGCCCCTGCGACTTATTGATGGTCATCGCGAAGCAAACACTCACGGGGAACTGTATTCGTTATTTGCTGCAGCCTGATCATTTTTGTGACAACACACACCCAAGAAGCTGACTGATGTCCCCGTACACACAACGAATGAGTTCTTCTAATCTGGATACCACTCTACCGAGAAACTCTGGAAGCACCACCTGTCAGAGTGTCTTCGCCAAGACTTAGAAGGACATCGGAGAATTCTTGCAATGCCCGTGCATTTCCGCCGAGCCGAGCTCTCATATTAATGGTCAAGCGCAGCTAACAAACTCGTGACCACAACGAAGATCATTTCAAAGAAGCATTCATCTCGTCAGCCCTCGATACCCGCGTCAGCACGGGAAGTGTTTGCCGGAAATCGCCACTAAACAGAACTGTGACACCACCCATCAAATGTTCGTTCCTGCGGATGTCCTGCAGGGTTCTGTCCACGGCCTCAACTGCCTTCCTATTGGCCATCGTACACTCATCCCATACGATCAGAGAGCAATCCTTGAGCACGTGTCCCTTATCGCTGTTACGTGACACACCACAAACAGGCGTTTCGGCGCTCTCTAAATCGATGGGAATTTTAAACATGGCATGTGCTGCCTTGCCACCCGGAAGCAATATGGCAGCGATTCTCGACGACGCTACAGCAATAGCAATTTGCCTTGCCTCCTGACCTCTGCAAATATGTCAGTGGTAACAAATGTTTTTCCTGTTCTACCAGGAGCATCCAAGAAAAACATGTTACCCTGGTTTTACCCAACGCTTTCAAGGACGGTGTCATAAATTTGTTTTTGCTCTGAAGAGAACAAAGTGACATGGTCATTTCGTATGGTGGTCATTTCGCCCGGATCGTAATTTATCCCAGCGTTATACTCCCGATTTCCACGGCCAGCGGTTTGCCGCCGATAGAAATGACTACATCTTGAAGTGAACTGAGACAGGTGTTCAGCACGCGTTCATCAGTTACTTCGTCTTCGTCTCCAGTAGCACGCCTCAAAGCTCGTAGAAAATCTTCAGACAGATGATGGCGATACTTCTACAAAGCTACCGGGTTCGCGACTCCACAAAACACCAACCGATCCCAATTTTTGTCACCGTCGAAAAGGTGACGTGCTACGCAGGCTGCGCGGTAAGTGGGATACTCCACGCCATCAAATTTCCTCTGAAAGGCGAAAGACGTCGGGCCTCAGACAATGGGAAGTAACAACCGCAGAAAATAGCATTCGCCATTATTAGGATGCACGGTAGGTATTCAATGCGGTGTCCTTGAAAGTTCCCGGAAAACCTTCCACAGCACCTCCTCGTCGACGTCGGTTAAATACACCCCTTTGCTTTTCGTACGTGTAATATGAAGGCACCTCGTCATACGTAAGGGATCTCGCAAACTGTTCGACTTCACAGAGCTGGAAAAATGTCACCATGTTAACACACCGCATTTTTTTTAAATTGTCTTCCTCAACTCTGCTCAAGATTTTGAGGGTTTTGTTGGAACTTGAATTTGTCAAAACGAACTATACGATACAACTTTTATGAAGAAAATGCACATCACATCACATCGCCATCTATGAATTTTAAAAATAACTAACTACTAACCTCGCCAACATGATCAAATTTAAATTATTAATTTCCAAAAAGTGTTAACATGTAACTTGATTCGATTTTTATGAAATCTCATAGATGGCGCTGCTTCAAAATTGTCTATATACTACTAACATTTATTAAACTATGTTTCTCTGCCCAAGTTACTGAAATGGCGTAGTTTTTATACTGTAAAGCTAGATAATAGCATGGCTTACTCAAAAACAACATTTAAATATGCATCGTTAGATTACACGCTGTCACAGAATGCGTGAGAAAAATAAAGATTCACAGCTCCTCCTCCGTAGGTGATAGCGTGATAATATGTAGGTAGCCTATAATGTTGACCCGACCTCTTAGTATTATACATGCAAAATTTGAAGTAAATCCATGCAGTACTTTTTGAGTTTAGCCCGGACATACATACAGACAAACAGACAAAAATTCTAAAAACTATATTTTTGGCTTCGATATCAATTGTAGATCACGCCCCAAGTATTCTTTTAAAAAATATTCAATGTACAGTTTTGACTTTCGTACGATTTTATTATATGTATAGAAGATTTAATACACTTTGAAGAAATGCCTAACGATTAAACACGTTATTGTGGCTAATTTATAAAAGATAGATATATACTATTCAGGACTTTTTTGTAGATCTATTGGAGACCATCATCTTTGTAATACATACTTTTGGTGTATGATCAACGTATGCGAGGATAGGAGCTCGAAAGCGCATTTTCATCCAATTTGCTTCAAATTTATCGTCATTTCTTAGTTCCTATGTATCTTATCGTTATGTTATATAGTCTATAACCTGCCCAGGAGTATGGACCACAATCGTACCAAGTTTGGTTAAAATCCCTTCAGTAGTTTTTGACCCATGCGTGCACATACAGACAGACAGACAGACAGACAGACAGACAGACAAAAAATTTACTGATTGCATATTTGGCATCAGTATCGATCACCAATCATCCTCAAATATTATTTTTAATATATATTCAATGTACAGAATTGACCTCTCTACAGTTTTATTATAAGTATAGATATAGATATCATAATAATTTAATAATATTCCCATATATCCCAATAATTAATCAGTTGTTTCAAAGCGATTGCATCACATATTAACGATGGCACTAAATAACAACATGGCAGATCCCAACGCGTCAGATAATTAAGACTGATCGATGATTTTAATGACGTAATTGGATAATTTTAACAGAATTATTGTGACAATGTTAGTTTTGTTCATCATTTCCATCTAAATCAACATTCTACTAATTGGGTTATGAATCAGTATTTAGTAGAAATTCGTAATAAGCAAGTTTTTAGTCCGTTTTATGGTTCCGTTTTGGCAATGGGTAAAACGGGACTCTATTACTAATACTTCGTTGACCGTCTGTCACCAAGATCACTGATACCATGATACTCATGAACCGGGATAGTTAAAAAGCTGAAATTTTCACAAATAATTTATTTCAGTTGCCACTATAAGAAAAAATACTAAAAAAACAGAATAAAATATTTTTTTAAGTGGACTCCCATACAACAACGTGATTTTTTGTCGTCGTTAAGGAAACCTTCGTGCGCAATTCCGAATCGCACTTGGCCGGTTTTCTAATAAAGATTACAATGACTGAAAGGTATATGAGTCAATTAAGTATTGTGGCGTCAAAAAATCAGCCTCACCATACAAAATTATAAACTTGATTGGACAATTTGAATGGCGAGGCTGATTTTTTTTTTCGTTTCCTGAAAAAAAAAATTGTGGAAGGTTGTTCAGTTTCGTCTACTGAGCAAGCCCTTAAAGTTTGTGGAGGGCTGTCCCTTACACCTTGTATATATAGTACTTGATTGTAAGCAGTGATACAATCGTTGATGGTGAAGCGCACTTATTTATTGAGAGCCTATTCACTCTAGCCTTGAAGATACCTAAATTATAATCGAACAGGAAGACCGCAGCAGGCAAATTGCTCCAGTCCTTCGATGTACGCGGTATAAATGACGAAGCGAAACGCTTAGTCCGGACCGTAGAGGTTTCAACAACGCAAGGGTGGATACTTGCTGTACGTCGGTTTGTCCGATGGTAATAATGAGATGACGGAATCAAGTCATGCAATTTCTGCGCACACTCTCCAAAATGCAACCTGTAAAACACCGAAAGGCTGGCTACCCTACGCCTGTGCTCAAGGCTTTGAAGATTGTTTTTCATTGTGTGTGTCTTTGTGTTACATAAATGTCTTTTCTTCTTTGACATTGTCGAAATTAGGTCTACCCAACTGGATTGTCTGCCCGAGGAAGACGTATTCATCCACAACTTCGAGTATAGAGTCTTTGATCTTGATAGTAGTGGGTGCTACGTGGTTGTTTATCATGACTTTAGTTTTGTTCATGTTCATTTTAAGACCCACTTTTTCAGAAGCTCTACTAAGGTCATTGAGCATTGTGCTCAGCTCTTCCGTAGTCTCAGTCAAGACTATTATGTCGTCGGCAAACCGAAGGAGTGTGATGTACTCGCCATTGACATTGATGCCTAGTCCACTTCAGTTCAGAACCTCGAAGACATCCTCCATTGCGGCTGACAGTTTCGGAGAAATGACGTCTCCTTGCCTCACACCCCGCTGTAAGACGATAGGTTTCGAGGTCTGGTTATCGGACTGACATAGTGGTGTTTTCGTACAAACATTTCAGTACTTCGATGTACCGATAGTCAATCTGGCGCTGTTGGACAGACTGCAGCACAGCCCAAGTCTCGATCTAATCACAGGCTTTCTCTTAGTCCCCAAACGCTAGACAGGGACAAATTATACTCATCGGTCTTCTGTATAACCTGCCGTAGCGCATGTATGTGGTATATGGTGCTGAAGCCTTTTCAGAATCCGGTTTATTCGAGAGGCTGGAAGTCAACGAACTTGCGCGCGAGACGGTTCGTGGTGACTCTGGAAAACAGCTTGTAGACATGGCTCAGAAGTGAGATGGGCCTATAATTTTGAGCAGGGCCTTGTCGCTCTTCTTAAAGAAGAGTACCACCACACCTTCGCTCTATGCCTGTAGCGTTTTTCCTTCGAGTATGACGGAATCAAACAGCTTTTGAAGGGCCTTAGGGATTGGTTTCCTACCCATCTTCAGGAGTTCGGCCGTAATTCTGTCAGTACCCGGAGCCTTGTTGTTATTAAGCTGCTTCAGAGACATCCTAATCTCGTACAGGCTGACGTCCGGTACATCTTCTGTATAGTGTCGGATCAATCTAGCTCTTGGGTTGTTTGCCAGATTCGCAGTGGGTTTGGTGATTGACGTGTACAACTGTCCATAAAAAGCCTCGATCGCTCACAGGAGCTCTGATTTCAATCCGTAAATGATTTATTATAAGTAAATACTTACATAATGATGTAATTAACGAAGTAGGTTCTATTTTATTGGAACCTATTGTGTTTGTTACTCGGAGAGTTTCACGGAAATGAGGAAAAGATCTAAAGATTATTCGGTTTCTGTACCCTTTCTCGTTCAATCATGTGTGAAAATACAATTAATGATTTTAATCAATCGAAAGATTTTGTTGAAAAGAAGGCGTATGAAAGACTTTACGATAGCTATATTTCTATACTTATATACTAATATTATAAAGAGGAAAGATTTGTATTTTTGTTGATAATGGATAAACTCAAAAAATAGTTCAGTATTAAAAAAAAAACTTTTTCACTGAGTGGCATATTTTCTCCTTTTATTTGGCCGAGTTCGCTGGCAGAAGCAAGTCTATAATACTTAGACTATAGTGGAGAGTCAGAATTCTTCTCTGTTAGGTGATGTTGTTTAAAGTGTTTTTATACCACCAATGTATATCTCCACTTATCTACCTACAAATCCATCTCGTACGCTAGGAACATTTTTCCAACCGCTCTACCTGAACCAAAAAGGTTTAATTTTATTTTTATATTATTATTAATATTATGAGCCCGTTGTGTTCCACTCCTGCAGTGCCCTGGCAAAGGCCTCCTTTCCGTCTTTTCACTCTTTTCTGTCCTTAGCCACTTCTGGTCAGTCCTTAAGTTAGGAGTCCAAATCGTCACGCCATCTCTTTGGCACAAAATAGATGAGTATAGAAGACAATGTATATACAAAGCGCGCTCGAGCAACGGACACATAGACACCGTTCACGGACACGACATCTTGACTCAATCGCCCGGTCGCGCTCCGTTCGTACAGTTCGGCGCAACGCGCTGACCCTATAGGTATAAAAAGTGAAGTATATACATGAGATTGATTTCTGTACCTATCTATTTTGTGTTCTGGGCCTACCGCGTTGCGGGCTCCTAAATTTTTAATAACCAATCCAATATTTCATAATAACAATATTTCTCACCAAACCAGACGAGATCCAAGTTAATTACGTTAGTTTATTTATTGATAATTTGCAAGCTTGTTGTTGCTTCGTAATGATGTTATTTACCCTAAGTAATAATATTAACGCTAATAATGTGTATTAATTTAATAGAAGCTGCCTAACGTAATGATCTTAAATTATGTATTAAGCTGTGCAAAATGGAGGGCTTATAATGTTATGAGGGAATAATTTAACACGGGGAATGTTTTAAATTATACGGAGCCAATGTGGTGAAGGAAAGTAATGCCTTTTGACCCAGTTCGGATTTTGAAGAGAAATTGATTCCTTGGTAACTTTAGTGTTGAAAAGTTACATTGCTAGTCGCTGTTAGTAAAGAAAGGTGTATCGTCATCAGAACCTTTTGTTCTCATCGACCGTCTGTTCTGCGTGCAATGTGCCCTGCCCATTGCCACTTAGGTTTGGCGATTCTCCGAGCTATGTCGGTAATCTTTATTGCTGATGGGACCACACAAGGAAACTCCGAGCATAGCCCTTTCCATTGCTCTTTGGATGACTTTGAGTCTTCTTATGAGGTCCATTGTAATCGATCACGTTTTGTAGGCATAAGTTATCATTGGCAACACGCACAGGTCATAGAACTGGTGGTAGAAGAAAGGTGTATATTGTCGAGAAATTTAAAACTGACAAACTGTAAATCAATCAACCTTGTTATAACCTTAATGTAAATATGAAATAATAAATAACTACACTCCATTCGCCATAAGATTAAGAGAAACATTTAAACAAACCCTTTTTACTGTCCTTTCAAACGATTTTGACTTCTATTTTGTAGACATAAGGATGGAATTAAAAGCAAAAAAATGTGGTTACAATACCAACTATTTATTGCAGTCGGCATTTGTCATGCCACCGACGCAATAAAAGTCAAAATCGGTTGAACGGACAGTAAGTAGTTTAAATATCTAATCATGTTTGAATGGAGTATAGATTCTACATTCCCTATACCTATGGTTAGAAATTTAATAACCGAATGAATAATTAAATTAAATTTAAACCAAGACGTATTAAGTTATTGTAAGTAATAATAATTAGAATTGATATAATGTAATGTAATTTAATGTTTTTACATATATTTTCAGGGCACTGCAAATCTGCAAGTTAATATCGTATTCTTATATTTATTTAGATTTATTGTAGTTACGAGTATGAATAGGTTACTAGGCAAGTGTGCTCCATTGTCTACCATATTATAGCTTACCTTTAGATGAGATAGTAAATGATGAAAAGATGTTTATTTTGCAATTATGTTAAAAATAATACTCTTACATGTCATTTTCGTTAATTTAAATTAGATAAAGACGGTGTTTTCTAACTAACTACTCAGAGAAGAAACACCGAAACAAACTCAGAGATCAGAGTCTCTTTTAAAGTCGATACAAAAAACATATATGTTAAATCATATGAGAACCATGCAAACTAGTGTCTGAGATGGTCGATTAAGAAAAGAACCACACAGATTTGAGTGGAACTGTCCAGCCAGTGCAAGCATTGGCCAATATTCGTGAAGCACAACTCAGAACTAGTATGGAGTTTTCGACTCCAGGAATAATACAAATAAAGGTTATTTTATCTTACCTGGAACAGTCCATAGCTGGTGTACGAGTTGTTGTGGTTGGTAACTTTATCCGTCGTCCTGCCACTAGCGTGCTCGATGAGACACACCCCTTAAAAAAAACATAAAAACAGTTAGTATCTGATTTAAATAACTGGTAAATGTCAACAATTTTATTCAGTATCACACTAATATTAAAAAAATATAACGATTTTTCGGTGGGTAAAAATCATCAAAATGACATCCCCCTCCCTTGGTCGGAGCAGGAGATAGTGTCAGACTCTTACTGACTAAAAAACCCACCCTCTTCCTTCGTTGCCTTATTATATTTTTTTTTATAAAAATTATAATGGTTAAAGTTGGTGAGAGTGTGTGTATATTTGTTACTACTTAACGCTAAAACGGCTAACCGGATTTCGGTGAAACTTGGTACACGGGTAGCTAGCAGATGTCTTAATGGAACTCTATTAACTTACACACACACACACCTACTTGATTGCTGTCCTACACCGAAATCATGTTTTTGTGAGTGGCTTGTTCCATTGATACCATCAAATACACTCTGAAAACGTATTGAGACCTTTTAAGTAAACAATTAACTGTTACAGACGTCTTGATAAAACTTCACAAAATGTACCTAAGGGCAAAGAAACCTGGAATTTTATTCCGCTTCAAAGAACCAAATTTTTCTATAGCCGAACAACCCCTAATTCAAAGATATAATTGCATTATTATAACAAAGACACTGTACAACCGGAATCAACCCCGAGCAAATCTCAAGGCTATCCTACAACGCGAATAAAGTATTCATTCACTTTGACACGCGGGCGCGGTGGCGGGCGCGGTCACGTTTAGTATCAAACATGGCGTTATATCGAAGTGTTCACGTACGAAACGCACGTGCGGTCTAAGGCGATTATCACACGCAGCGTAGCGCGTGAATGCGTGTTTTAACGTTGCTTGTACAACTACCGTCACGGATCTTGAGCGCTGGCATCAAGTTGCGCAGAAGTCAAATATTCGGTCTCTTTAGTGGTGCAAAGTGAGACGCGGGGGCGGGGGGTGTCAGTAATTGGCTCGCCGCGCCATCGTGTCATAGTCGTCACTCGTGATTCGTTGCCTGCGTTGCTGCATGTATCTAACAACGAAGACGATTGGCTCGCCAATGTATGGAATGCGCAAAGCGATCCCCACTCTGACGCTGCGCGCTCAAGATCCGTTTCGGCAATTGTAAGTATACCCGTTTGTATAAAAATACCCACAGTCCAACACACCGAAAATGCACCCACGCGCGTTCATGCAGATCACGCGCCTACATGCGCGTGGGTGCGGGGCTAGACGCAAGGTATGGCATACTGAGTCTCGTAGTGCCGTGCGTGATTTTAGAAATGAGTCAGAGCTTGCGTGAATTTACAAAACGCGCCTACGCTCGTGAGTGCGTAAAAAATCCGCACGATGTTGCACGTGTTGACACGTAGCATGCAGCGTGATACGTGGCAGTGTGATAATCGCCTAAGTAGCGAGAAAGCTAGCGACGGGCGCGCGCGGCGCGCTCGCGGCTATATCAAACACTTGAGATACCTGAGAGTGTTCATTTAAAAATAGTGGCGGAGCGCACGATCCACCCGCGACGTCAATACTCGACTCTACGATATACAATGCCCTTCACACCGCCAGAGACAGAAACAGTTGGAGGAATATCATAAAAGTTAATGTGATGAAGCTCCCTGCTTCATCACTCAGCTTTGAAGAATACGACGCAAGGAGGAGGAGGGAGGCTAGTGTTGTGCACATCACACCCGCGCACACGCCTGGCGGCCAATGTGAACACGAACTCGCCACGTCGCGTCGTCGCGACCGCACCCGCCACCGCGCCCGCGCGTTCCAACGTGAACAAGTACAAAGTCGAGCTGTTGAACTCCTTCAAAAATACAAATTATTCGTTGGATCACAGACGCTTTGCGAAATCCGGGGGAACAAATGTAAGGGGCGAGTTCTTGGTGGAAAGTTTAACGCGACAGATTGTAAATGATGATGAAATACTTGTGTTCAAAAGTGGACTTGTTATGGCAGCTGAAGGAGTGTTTTTATGATGTCGAGATAATGTTATTTATAGAATTATTATTATTATAGTTAGCCCATATTGTCCCACTGCTGGGCAAAGGCCTCCCTCCACTCCTTCCAACGATCACGGTTCCTCGCTTTCTCATTCCAGTTCTTAAGGAAGCCATCCAGGTCGTCCCGCTATCTCCTTCGTGGTCTGCCTCGGCCCCGTGTGTGTCCGGGCGCAAATCTTGCGTTTTACGCGCCCACAGGTCGTTAGACATGCGGCAGACATGTCCTGCCCAGTCCCATTTAAGTTGGGCAGCCTTTTGAGCCACATCAACGATTTGCGTTTTGGAGCGCAGTTTTGTGTTTCGAACATGGTCTGTTAATTTAACACCTAGTATGCTGCGTTCCATTGCACGCTGGCAAACCTTGAGTTTGGACTTTTGGATGTAAGTCAAAGACCAAGTCTGTGCACCATAAGTCAGAATGGGGAGACACATGTCCATCAGCTTACGCTTCAGTGACATGGGCAAAGTGCCCTTATATAATGTGGGTAAAGTGCCTTTATATAATTATAGAATAGATTAGTTAAATCACCACCCTAAGGTCGACTGGCAGATAATGCCTAAGGCATTAAGTCGGCCTTTGTACAATTTTTTTGTGCATAAAGCTTTTATCAAATGAATAAATAAATCAATAAACACTTTGATTCCTGTTAATCATGTTAGCGCTTTAACCGCCTACATCAGTTATATCTAACAAACAGTCTTGGGTTAACTCCATCAGGGACGCATGTCCACGACCAAATACTCCATCTCGTCAACTCTTCTATCACTTATGGGGATTGAAGAGCTAAATAAGATGGAGTGGGTTTATTTTTTTTCGATGGGAAAAGTCATCCAATGTCAATCCCAGCTCTTGGACGGAGCGGGAGATAGTGTCAGACTCTTACTGACTAAAAAACCCATCCCGTTCCTTCAAGCCTTCATACCGGGGCTCGAGCGCCCTATCGGATAACCCTGCCCCAGTAGGCTTCGACCCGGCTGGGCCCCTGCTGTTGTTGACAACTCCTTGAGGCGCGCGGGAACAGCGCGCGCCGTCGACGACTTGGGCTTGGTCCGGACAGCGAGCTACCCATTGCTCACTGTCCGCAAGCCCGCGCCTACGGTGGCTGGAAATCGGGATCGGAATCCCGGCAGCGGCGAGAGCGCCGTTGCCTGATGCGGTCGGCCTCCTCCTTAGCGAGCTTATATAGCCATTACTGCTTCGCAGAAGTCGGCGACCGCCTGCCACAAGATGGAGTGGATGTACTCCGTCCTATTCGCCAGTCGACAACACACGACCCTGGCGAATATTACGCTGAAACACTCGACGGATCATTATTTTATGTTTAAACAACTATCTGTTAGCCATATAAAGAGAGTCTTAACCCTTGACTTACAGCACAGCAGCCAATCGCTCAACACGATCCATTTGACGACCTAAACTGAATTGTTCCCCTCTTTAATATTGTGTGAATGTATATAATAACTGCTCCATCTTTGCTGTAACATATTTTTTCTAACACGTTGCTTTTGCAATATTTTTTTTTATATTATCTGACTCCAACCACATTAAATTCGTTAGTTTTTCTTTTTTGGTTGTTAACGTTTCATTTATTGACAGTTGTAATTATTATTATTTTTCTAGCTTTTTTTTTATATAGCCTCTTTTCATAATGTAAATGGAAGAACACTGTAGACTACACGAATTCTTAGATTACTTCATATTTTGACTCACTTTTTTTAAATGATTATTTTTATTGTGCTTTTGAATACAATATAGACCGGTTTACACTGTTCTTAAATAATACCTATTAATACTGTAATATGGAAATATTGTAAGTACAACCATTTTTTAAAAGAGTAACCATTTTAGTTAGTTTCTTGTCGGTTCTTCTCCATAAGAAACGATCAATTTCGAACCGTGCCGATGTAGGCCTATGTGAAATAAGAAACTTTTGACTTTGACTTTGACTTGTCTTTCTGTTAACCCTCTTTCACTTGCACGTCTGACATTTTTGTACATCATGGTTAAGCCCCAAATGAGATAGTAACTAAGCGCGAGCCTATCAACAGTAAAAAAAATACATAAATATTTCATGATTTTCTACCTAAAAAAACCCTAAACTTTTAATAAAGTCTGTCTTTATCCCTATTAACGAATTTACTCAGACGTTCTAGTATCTACATACAAGCATTATAAGTGAGTATTACACTATAGTACACGATTGCTCTGATTGTACTGTTCCATGTTTGACCCGACTTAGCTTCAGATAACATACTTATATCCACTGCTCACATAGTTTCTGCAATAATACCGTAATAACTTACTGGGAAACGATCTTGTAGGATGATTTCGTAATCACTTATACCCTATTCGCGTTAAGATTAGACATTTAAAGAATTTTTTTTACTGTCTGTTCAACCAATTTTAACTTCTATTTCTTAGGCATAAGAATGGCATTAAAAGCAAAAAAGTGGTTACAATACTATTTACTGCAGCCGCCATTTGTCATGCCACAAACGTAATAGGAGTCAAAATCGATTGAACGGACAGTAATAAAAGGTTTTCATAAATGTCTAATGCTATTTTGAACAGAGTATGGTAGTGGTGCGCATTGAATTTTCGACGAATGATTTCATCGAAATTAACTGAAATTATTTTCATATTGGTTACCGTGATGAACCTTTGTTTAATGTATGTTATTGGGAAGAATTATCTGAATTTGGTATTTGTAAATTAAAATCATTGAGTATCTGATATTCCCAGCCAGGACAAATGTTTGTGTGATGAGCACGATCATTTGTTCTGTGTCTGGGTGTTTATTAATTTATAATATGTATGTATTTAAAAATATATAAGAATATCTATCAGTTGTCTAGTACTCCTAACAAAGGCTCTGCTTACCTTGTCGTCGGAGTGACAGAGAGTGTTCAAATTTTGTTTATTTGTTTAAATTTCATGAACGGTAGTGGTATAGGCAGACTTAATCCAACATGGCATTCTCTTTGAGTCAACCTTAAATTTTACTAACTAAAATCCAACCTGTGTTTTTATTTAAATCTTTATTAAGGAGCTTTGTCACAATATTGACCATGTCGCTCCATCATGGCCAAAACTTTAGTTGCCTGTTTTTGATACCACGGTAACTTAACGACAGTAACGATCTGATATTTACTGATTTTCATATAACATTTCACTTCTAAAATATTTGGAAAAAAGGACCAAAAAAATTTCATAAATAAAAAAGACCAGAGTTTACTCTCGCGTACATATTTTACATAAAAATTCAGCATAAAATAAAACCAACCAGTGGTTTAGTCAAATTAAATTCGTCAACTTCGAAATTCTTAATTCAGATAATAACATTACAGAGGGCACACTAAATGAATCGACTTGGCTGTATTTAGCGTTCACGCGAAACTTTCGGCAAGGCGCCGAGATCTCATATTTGCATAAAAAGGAGCTATTCAAATGACAAAACATCTAGAGATCCCCCTTTTCATTTAAGTTTAAAATTGTTTGAGACATTTTAATTGATGCCGTGGGACTGGGGAGCCGTTTAATCCGAATTAATTTGTACATGTACCGATTTTGAATCAAAAGTGAGAGTTTTAAATTAGGGGTTGAACTCTTTGGTTTTACTACTGGAATAGTTGAGAATGAGTTTCATTGACAGGCCTATTAGTTTAGTGGTCAGTGGCCTTGACTGCTATGCTGGAGGCCAAGGGTTCCATTCCTACCCAGGACAAATTGTGTTGAACACCATAATTTGGACAATGCAGAAATTTTTCATCGATTCAAAAAGAAGAAGGTTTGTAATAGTTACTGAGGTACATACTTCCATATTTTTAGAACAAAATATATGAGCTAAAGCTAAAACCTCACGATTTTTCCTAAGGAATTTGTATACCGAAGAAAACAAACACATTGTAGTAGGTACGTTTGTACGTAATCTACTCAACCAGTACCTAGAAGTCCAACAGACATTTACGAGCAAATCTAATCCATTGCCTTTATACATGTCTTATTAGCTCCGAAAAGCCAACCAGTTATTGCATTCCTTGTATTCTCTGCTATTCCTAAATTGGCAAGCGACAAATTCAGCTTCTTTGTACTACTGTAAGTATGAGATTCTGTGGCCAAGGTGAGTATGTGGTGAATGGCGGGAGCGGGCGCGGTGGCGGGCGCGATTAGAGGATCCCGACCCCTATTTCTGGCCACCGTAAGCGAGCAATGGATAAATAGCCGTC
This sequence comes from Mythimna ferrago, assembly GCA_910589285.2. Classification (NCBI taxonomy): domain Eukaryota; kingdom Metazoa; phylum Arthropoda; class Insecta; order Lepidoptera; family Noctuidae; genus Mythimna; species Mythimna ferrago. Next base: position 10,404,720 of record OU342697.1, on the reverse strand, counting down.
CGGCCGTCCGGTAACTGTCCGGACCGAGCCGAAGTCGCCGACGGCGCGTAGTGTTCTTATAGATGTCAACAAAACTGTAGGGGACCAGTAGGGCTGAAGCCGTCGCCATAGGTTGACTTCTGAAAGGAAAACCCAGGATCTTGGAACGCTAGTTAAAGAAGGAACATAGGTGTGGTTTTAGTCAATGAAAGTCTAACATGCTCTTCCACTCTACCTTAGGGCATGTGAAGTCATTGAATGAATTGAATCCTACCGCCCGCCGCATATGTTACGTGTTTTTGTAAGAGGATCGAGAGATTTAAAGTTAATCTACATGTACACTAATAAAGAGGTAAAGTTTGTTTTCTTTGTTTGTAGGAGGTAATCTCGGAAAGTACAAGTGTGATTTTTTCACCGATAGAAAGCTGCATTATTCCTGAGTGACATAGGCTATGTTTTATGTAAGCGGACAAAAGCTAGTAATTAATGTCATTACAGCATCTTAGACTTTATCTCCGCCTTATCAACCGCTTGAACTCTCTCTGGGCATAGCCTTAATACAAGCTTCTGTGGGATTGGTACTATTGGTATCAACTTCATTACATTCGTCCGTGGTGATCGGAAATAAGTCAAAGCTATGATAACCTCGTTTGTGCGAATCCAATCTTTGTAGATTGTATTACTTTTCATAACGGTAGACTGACGTAATAGATGGGGTGAGGGATGTTTGCGCTCTATTCTGTTTTTGTTAGTTTTGGCAAAATAATCCAACTAATATTTCGCATCGTCGTTTATACCGCGTACTTTGAAGGATTGGAACAATTTGCCTGCTGTGGTTTTCGCGTCCGATTATAATTTAGGTGTTTTTAAGCCTAGAGTGAATAGGCTCTTAGTAAACTTGTGCGATTTATCATCAACGATTGCATCACTGCTTACCATCGGATGGGACTGTGGTCAAGCACTGGTTTAAAATCATTAACAAAAAAAAATATTTTGTATGTTCAGATAACGATCACGATGATCTGCTATGACCTGAGTTAGATTACAAGATACTTCTGTATGGCCGGTAAGACGTTCCTTGTGATAATTTTCAACTTTCACGTAATTAAAACCGTCGGCAAAAGCTTGTATTTTTATAAAGTCGGTTAGCCACTTTCGGAACCTCAGTTACTTTTTTTATAGGTATATTTTCTATTGCACAACTCATAAAAACACAGTACAACAATTTATAAAAAACAAATGTACAGCGTAATCTCTTACAGACAACCTTTGATGGACTAAACGAAAAAGATTGAATTAGGGCTGTTAGTATAATAATAGTCATTAGACATAATAATATAAAATACATATAAGTAATACCAAATAAATCTAATTTATATATGAAAAAGGCGAAGAAAAAATACAGTGAAAGCTATAACGAGTACTCCCTTACTTTTCGTTTTCAACGTAGCGTTGGTAGCGTTTTGAGCACGTCTCACTTCTACAGGCAATGCATTCCACACACAAGCAGCTCGAATTATGAAAAATTTGTCAAAGACGGAAGTGGAATACATGCGAATATTTAATTTTAAATTTTCCGATTATCTCAAGGACTTAGAATGTGTGTCACAGAGAAACTGAAAGCGTTCTTTAAGATAACAAAGAGAACAAAGATTAAAGAGAACATTTTAAAGCAAAGAAAGTATAAGGGCATTCCGGCGACGGCGAATAGGAAGCTATTTGAGCTCAGTACAAAATTCATAAACGTGAATTATTTTTATAAAATATTCTCATGTTGAAAGCGGGGAAATATTTAGCCCTGTTAGAACCAATTTATAATACATTTTAAAGTTTAATCTGCATAGCCATTTCTTGACTATGTTGGCTTTAGCTTCTAATTGATTATTAAAAGTCCATGCCATTCGACACAAGTTTTATTTTATTATATTCCTTTTTTTTACATTTAAGTGAAATGTCAAATGTCAATAAATAACGCGCCCCTGACCGTTCCCGGTGCAAAGGTGCCCATAATACACGCTTATTTATTCCTTTTTTAAATTAATTTAATTCAATTAGACATTAATGTATTTTTGTAATGTAATGTAATTATAATTATCAATTCGCATTTTTATTTCTTTTTCTGTGTTTTTGTTACTGACATAATTCTAATTATTATTTTTCTCCTTGACATCTTATACAATGATAATAATTAATTAATATTAACTAATCTTATGTGTTTTAAAATGAAATGTTTCGTGATAATCAAGCGATTGTTTCTAAGCATTGCAGCACTCGAATGGTGTTATAAAATGAACCTGTAAATTCCCAGTGCTCGTAATGTTGGCGACCCTAATAAAAAAAAATAAAAAATAAATTGAATACCAATATTTACAGTCATGCAGTTATGAAATAATAACCACCATGAGTAGTGGTGGTGGTGGTGGTGGCCCAGAGGTAACGGCTCCAACTTACGAGTTCTAGGTACTATGTGTGTAATTTATTTCAACACTACTGATCTCAAAGCGTCGAAAAAAAAAATATTGTGAGCAATACGGGATATCTAAGAACCAAAACTTCGAAGACATGTGACATCCACCAATCCGCACTGAGCATGCTTGGTGAATTATGGCCCATTTCCTCTCCTAGACAGGAGGCCTGAGATCCAGCAGTGGGAACATTATAAGGTTGATTATGGATCTAGAAATAAAGGAGAAACTGACTAAGTGACATATTAAAGCACAGCCAAAAATACTTGGACTAGAAGCACGAAAATTGAATAAAGAATTGGTAGCAAAAAATTACAAAGGGGAATCACAATTCCGAAGAGAAATTACGGTTAATGAAAATACAGAAGCAAAGCCGAAATTATTCGCTAAAATACCTCGAAAGATGTTATTTTCAAAATAACAGTATCTCGCTGGAAACCTTAGAGAATACTAAAAAGCTCCTATTGGAATAAACACCAAAGCATTTTATTATAATCTTCTTATTCTATATCCATACCAAATTTTTGGTCTTATAGACCGAACGTTTGGAAACCAAGAAATCATTTATTTATTTTAAAATTTATGTACACACAGTATAAAGAAGAAGATACAACATTATTATAAATTATGTACAAAGGTACTGCTTATTTCAGGAAGAAATTTCTTCCAGCAGACCTTCGAAAGGAAAGATCAGAACAGATGTAGACAATAGTGTGAAGAAATAAGTAAAGAAGTGTTAGTGAAATCTTAAACTAATAAAAACTTATATAACTATATATATACCTTATACTAAAAATAAATAAATCATTGTTTATTCCATTTAATACTAAACATCTAATACTATTAGTATTTCTTTACACGCATTTTATTGCATATTCTGAACGGAGACCACTCTTTAAATAATTTGGTGCAGTCAGTTCAAGTCAAATCTAATCAAATTTTGGTTTCCTAATATTTTTATGCGATCGTAATATACAAAAACTTTCACTAACTAATCACTTCTTTTAAATATATCTGAGCAAGCTATAATTAACCCTCAACATCTTGGGGGAAAACAAAAAGCTTGACTTGCATAAAAGAAATGGTGGCTTGTTGTTATTTGGAGCAATATCAATACACAATTTATTATGAAAAAAAGTTTGGTCGGTCTCATAGACCAACACTGCATTGGTCTGTTTAACCTTTCTATAGAAAGGTTCACTAAAGGTAAACTTCAGAGTTATGCCGTCATCAACGTTTAAGGATTACATTATTATAACATTTCACTCGATTTATGCTTGCATAGAGATGTGAGGACCACGAGCGCATTCAGGTAAGACGCGATTGCAAGCCATAAAATTTTATCTTTACACTCATTGCTATCACCAAAATTATACTTTATGACTCCTCCAGCAAGGTTTTATTTTGCTTGTACAGTTTTAATAGTATTTTTATTATCTAATTCTGAATGTGTATGTGCTCAATGAAGATATTTTTGAGAGAGTAGTGTTTATCAGTAAGATGTTATTTTTTTTTGAAAGTTGTTCTGAGTTTTCTAAAAAACATGCAAAACATACATTGGTTTAGAAACATTTCCTGAAAAAAAATGACTCATTATTTTAGTTATGAAATAGGTAAATTAATGTTGTAATAATCTTGTGCGTGTTTGTTTGTTACTCATTTACACACAAACGGCTGAATGGATGTAGATAAAATTACATTCACGAGGGTAAAACTGCTGGCAGAAGCTTTAACTTATAAGTATTATTATCTAGATTAAAAAAACTACAGAAAAAAAAACATTTGAAAAGACAATCAATAAAAAATACTGTGGGAAAATATGTTTTTGGAAACTCATCAACCATCTAGCTAGGTAACGCAAATCCTTTTTTGACGTACTTTTCGAAGAACAAAGGAAACTCGGTTGGCAATGGATGGTCACCCATCCACGGGCTGATCTCGGCAAATGCAGCTTAACCTCGTAGTTCAATTGATTTTTTTTAAGGTGGGAAGCCTCGAATTTAGCCCAATGCGGCTGTTATTATGTAGCCATTAGCTTCTTTTTATAAGTTGTGAAATTTTCAGATAACTTATCCCGATCTGGGTTTTTTTATATAATTGATATAAACTAGTGCTTGACTGCGATCCCACCTGATGTTAAGCAGTGATGCAATCGTTGATGGTGAGGTGGAGCAAGAGGGCGTGTCAAACTTTAATATTTAAAGGTGCTTTTCCACCAGAGATGTGCTATGCTATGTTGCTATAGATGCATTTGATATCTACTAATCATATTCGTTGGTGCACATAACTTAGCAGTGGTGGAAATGGATTCGCACGAACTCGCACCACTACGTAGCTTACTATCAGTGGAAACAGCCAAATAGTTTCACAGTTTAGCTACTACATTCTCGCAGCGTAGCTGCATAGCACATCTCTGGTGGAAAAGCAGCCTTATTGACTAAAACTTACCTATGTTCCTTTAGTTGCTCTTTGTGTTCCAGGCCAAGGTTATCATTTCGAACATTCCCATAAGATAGATAGATAGATAGATAGATAAATTCTTTATTGTACACCAAAAATAAAGCAGTTACATAAGAAACTTAAAATTAATAGGGTGCCACAATGGGTGGTCTTATCGCTAAAAGCGATTTTTTAAAGACAACCTTTGGATGGATTTGACAGAGAAGGAGAAAAAGATACGCAGGTAGTTCGTGGTGTACTATTTACATATATACAATACATAAACTAGCAAAATTACATATATTATAATTAAGAACACATAGATTACAGAATATAATAAATAAATAAATAAATAATATATTACAAACAATATAATATATATATGTATATATATATAAATATAATTATAATTATAAGTTTAAGTAATTAGTAACCCCCACATTAGACATGAGACAAAAACAAAACACTAAACAGATATTAAAAATATAATATGCTACATCTACTAAGTCGCAGTACAAACGTGGCAGTCTCTAGCGTGTTGGCTTATTAGCTGCAGCTAATGCAACGGTTATATGCCACCGTTGCCAACGTATCTCCGGGGAACTGAGACGCTGAGGCCATACCACGAGTTCTTAAGGGGCAGATATATGATTTTTTATGATTTTAAATCCAAAATCACGTCTAAATGGCTAGTCCGTATGTTTTGGAAAAAATATTTGCAAAACTAGACTATTTGTTTGTTATTTATTTATTATATTCTTTATTGCACACCACATAAACAAAATACAGGACAAACACTATTAAAACTAAGTGTACAATGGGCGGTCTTATCGCACAAGACAATTTCTTACAGACAACCTTTGGATAGACTGAAATAAAGGAGATAGACTATTTTGTTAATAATTTGATATACGAAAATTTACATTTGTTTTTTCACAGAACTTGGTGTAATTTATTTTCAAAGATATTATTATGTCTAACAGAGACAAAAAAGAAAAGGTAAGGTAAAAACTATTGGGTGTGTTTTTATGAAACTTTCATAAACCAAAAGATAATTTAATTACCAATCTTTTGAAATACGTTTTGTATTTATAATTTTTTTTTTATAAATGAAATAAACCAGTGCTTGACTGCGATCCCACCTGATGGTAAGCAGTGATGCTACCATCGATGTTGAGGCGCAGTAGTTTATTAAGAGCCTATTCACTCTAGCCTCGAAGACACCAAAATTATAATTATTATTGTGTTTAATAAATGAATGAATAAATAATAATATGTATTATTATAATTCCAATAATCTTTATGCGCAAGGAGTGACGCTAGCTTCTCTTTTGTTTGCTCAAGGTCGCTGTCTTTTAGTGTCGCCTTAAGAGCAGCCAAACCGAGACACATTTTCATACAACCGCTCTTACATAATTATGACATTATTAAACATCTTTCTCTTGATATTTTGGAAACACAGATATCTTCTGAATATTATCTAGGTGTCTATTGAAACCAAATTGTGTATAAAACTAATCCATTAAAGACCTCTTTTTTTTTTTTTCGATGGGAAAAATCATCTTATGACAACCCCCGCTCTTGGGCGGAGCGGGAGATAGTGTCAGACTCTTACTGACTAAAAAACCCATCCCGTTCCTTCAAGCCTTCATACCGGGGCTCGAGCGCCCTTTCGGATAACCCTGGCCCCAGTAGGCTTCAGAATTTAAACTTTGGCCGTTCATAATGTACTCATAAATTTAAAAAAAGTAACAAAATTTATGAGTATAGAAACTGCGCATTTAAGCCAGAATGAATAACGAATTTTATTTTTTTAAAGACTTCTACGGTTTTCAATAAAACACATATTCCCTGGAACAAGTTTGGTGAAATAATCGACTAAATTACGGAATTTCAGGTAACAGATCATTCAGGTTTTACCTATCTCTCTTTTTTCACGTTGTCTCTTTATCAAGCATTGTGTTGGATGAAAGAACAAGCTTTTAAACCATGTTGACGTTGACGATAGATGGCACGGGAAGGGTCCTCTTAACGCGATCCTTTTTACGACTTAAACTGAATCGTTAAAGGTGTAGAGCTATATAGGATGTCTAGCTCCATCCCTGTTTCTAACTTGCACTACTGACATTCTAATATGTCATTGTAAGGGTCTAACTTTACTAACATAGATAGTTCAGAAACTAGTGATAAATTTCATTTTTAATAACGTTTTCTTTAGTCAAGGTTTTTTTTTATGGTAGGAAAAATCATCCAATGACAACCCCCGCTCTTGAGCGGAGCGGGAGATAGTGTCAGACTCTTACTGACTAAAAGCCCACCCCGTTCCTTTTTTGCCTTCGTACCGGGGCTTGAGCTATCTTTCGAATTAACCCTGGCCCCAGTAGGCTTCGACCCAGCTTGGCCCCTGCTGTTGCTGACAGCTCCTTGAGGCGCGCGGAAGCAGTGCACGCCGTCGACGACTTGAGCTCGGCCCGGACAGTTACCGGACGGTCGGACAGCGAGCTACCCATTGCTCGCCGTCCTCAAGCCCGCGCTCTTTAGTCATGGTTTTAAACCTAGTAATAATTCCGGAACTACACTACATTTAGATCGCGTTTTGGAATAAGGCGGATCGTGTTTGACATTTGAGAGGTTAAAAGAACACACACAACCATAAAATGTATACAATCTAGCTAATGTCTACTATTCTATACATTTATCATTTTTAAAATCTTTAACAAACTTGGTTTCCTTACAAGCCTCTATAAATAAGCACCAAAAGCTTCAAACATTAATTCCAAAGTGCACCTCGTGTACAATAGCCTTAGTGTAAGCAAGTCTTTGATGTGCAACAGTGTGTAAATGCATTGGATGCGTCGCTCTGAGTTAATCATGTGTACCTCCGGCTATGTATATGAAGGAGGCTGGTTTGAGTTGCTCCTTGTTATATTTAGAATTATTAAAATAATCTTGAGAGAGATTAGGTTTTGTTAATCCTTTAACATTGACGTAGGCCACCCCAGACAAATATTGTGCAATAATACCTGCACTTTTAGAGACTTTACCGAGGTAAATACTTACGCGTGTCGACGTAACTGAATTTTGGTAAAAAATAAAAAAGCTTGGAATGTCGATATTTTACTCAGCACTTTAGTGTTTTGCTTAGCTTTTTAATGTTTTGCTTAGCTCTTTAGTGTTTTGCTTAGCTCTTTAGTGTTTTGCTTAGCTCTTTAGTGTTTTTTTTTTTATTATTGATAGGCTCGCGTTTGACCACTATCTCACCTGATGGTAAGTGATGATGTGGCCGACGATGGAGCACGCTTGCCTAGAAGTAACCTATTCACTCTCGACTTAAAGACCCCTAGGTTGTAGCTATCAGGAAACACAAATTTTTCTTAACTATTTAGTATTTTCCTTAGCTCTTTAGTGTTTTGCATAGCTCTTTAGTGCTTTTCTTAGCTCTTTAGTGTTTTGCTTAGCTTTTTAGTTTTTTTGAAGAGTCATATTATGATTATGGCATATTTTCACAAATGCTGCCATGGTACTTTCTTTTTAAGGCGAGAAATCATCTAATGACTTCTCCCGCTCTAAAACCATACCCGTGTCTTTCAGTTGCCTACGGCTAAAACTACGGGTTTCCTTTTCGAAAAACTCCCGTGGCCCTGCTGGGTCCCTACTGTTTACTGACAACTCTTTGAGGAGTGGCGGTTGTAAAGCCACCTCCTGATTTGAAGAAACGCGATAATAACGGCCTGTTCATGACCTTGCCGCTGTGAGCGGTGGCTAAGCGCGGGGCGGCGAGCGGTAAGATCAAAAGTATGAAAATGTTTGAAGCACACCATGAAACGCCCCTTATAGCGCCCCGCGGCCGCTTATTAAGGCCACCCCGCTCGTCGCACCGCTCGTCGCTAAGGCCGAAGTCGTGACCAGTACCTATAGCCAAGTTAATAATCTGCAATCGCTAACGCTAGTATAAAATTTCAAATGTACGGGAATGACGTCATATCATCGCTCAGTCACGTGGTCAGCACAAAAGAATCGGGGGCGTGGCCAATTCGAGGCGTTCGACGCAAGAGAAACGGTTGTAACTTGGTTTAGATAGGGGGCAGGCCGTAAATAAAAATACTCACAGTTAGGTATCATACTCCGTGGAAAGTTGTACCGCAGCAGTTCTCTGGACAGCTGGCATCTGGTGAAGGAGCGTGCGTGACCCTGGGAGGTGTGCACCACTCCTAACGTCACGAAGAGGAGCACCAATTGGGTTGGACGGGCCATCCTGGGGAGAAAATTTTGGAGTTAGTCTCTGTAAGATGAAAGGCAATGAGACAAGACCGGTTTACTAACGATAAGCATAAAATATATTGTCATAATTTACATTGGCATAACGAAATTCAGCATAATGATCATTACGCATAATATTATTAGGCTTAAATATTTTGCCATAATGCTTGTTGCTCTGACGATACCTCATATGTCGAGTTCCGATAAGTAGATTAGGAGCTATGAGGGAACAGATGATCATACTCACATACATACTAACCTAACCTTTACATTATGCCAAAGTATTATTATGCAGCAGTATTAATATGCTAATAAAAGTTATGCGAAAACGTTATGCCAAACTATATTATGCCTTAAAATTTTATGCCAACAGGGGTATTACCGTTTCATGTACCTAGGCTGGCGAAGCTAGGGGCAAAAGCTAGTCTCAGACATAGGTGAACATTTCATACAGTATACTCTGTCGGTTCCCCTCTAAAAACATTACCGTGAATAATAAAACGGTGCAGAAACATCATAGTTGAAAGTTCAAATTCTGCGCCGCAAACTAAAACACAAAATACTGTGCAAACTAGTGGAAAACAGAGCATTTAATTAATGACTAAAATTGCATTTTGCTGTTTGTTTCTCGTCATTATTATTCGTTTGTACTTTGAAACGTTATACTGTAAGAATCATCTACTGTTTTCTGTTGTTACCTAGTGCTAAGGATGTTTGGGCGCTTTCAATAATGCGTTTTTGGACGGTGTGTGCTGCGGTGCGGATGCGGTGCGTTAGTCGTACTTCGTAAGGACGATCGTATTTTTCATTCAAAGCGCGCGGTGCGGCAACAGTGCGGCGAACGGTCGAAAACAGAACGGCAACGTCACAATCACCACGTGTTAAATTCGGTGTTGAATAGTGCGGTGTTTAATAGCACATCAAAGTCAAAGTCAAAAAGTCAAAGTCAAAATATTTTATTTCACATAGGCCTACATGGGCACTTATAAAACGTCAGAAACTAATACACGGTTCCAAATTGGTCGTTTCCTATGGAGAAGAACCGGCAAGAAACTCCATGGTTACTCTTTTAAAAAAAGTGGTTGTTGTTACAATAGTGATAGATATTATGTAAGAACAGTGTAGACCAGTCAATATTGTACACAAAAGCACAATAAAAAATAATCATAATAAAAAAAAAAGTAAGTCGTAATAGGAAGTAATAGGCTGCCATGGCGTTTCGTATAAAACCTCGGCAGCCAGATATGTTTTTTTTTTATAATGGATAGGCTCGCGTTTGACCACTATCTCACCTGATGGTAAGCGATGATGTGGCCGACGATGGAACACGATTGCCTAGAAGCAATCTATTCACTCTTGACTTAAAGACCCCTAGGTTATAGCTATCAGAAAACACAGACTCCGGCAGGGAATTCCATTCCTTAGCTGTACGCATAATGAATGTACTCCCAAAACGTTTTCAATCTAAGGGCTAGTTGTCTGACTGCTAAGGTACTGCAACCGGCCGTCTATGGCATGGTAATAATAATAATAATATAATAATAATATTCCACAACTATCACACAACGCCATCTAGTCCCAAGCTAAGCTGAGCTTGTGTTATGAGTACTAGACAACTGATAAACATACTTATATATTTCTAAATACATACATAATATAGATAAATTACACCCAGACACAGAACAAATGGTCATGCTCATCACACAAACATTTGTCCTGGGTGGGAATCGAACCCACGACCTCCGGCATAGCAGTCAGGGTCACTAACCACTAGAACAACAGGCCTGTCATGGTAAAGCGCCTATTACACCACTTGATATTCAGACAGTCTTAGTCTATGTAGCCTAGTGTAATAAGGGTTAGACTGTTTTACTCAGAATGAAAAATAAGACAGTGTGTATATCGTATATCGTGTGCAGAAAAACGCGTAGTGTAATATTCGCTCTATGCCTATATCTGAGTGTGGTTTCCGCACTTAGTCCTATGCAGACCATTGTACGTGAGCCATGGCGGCCATAACCTTAACTGGGCTTATTCCAACCAGCCCACCTCTCTATAAAAACAGATTAGGCCTCTGAGGTTTTTCAGGGCTTTAGTAAGGGACTTCAGGGATCCTATAGTTCTTGTGCGTATTTGAGTGACACCCGTGCAATCAAGGAGCACATGCGCAATCGTCTCCTCCCCCTCCAAGCATGCTCTGCACAGGGAACTGTCTGTGATGCCTATCGTGTGAAGGTGCTTATTCAGTGTGCAGTGTTCGGTGATGGTCCCCGTCATTAGGCGCAGGTCACCTCTGTCTAGTCCAATAGGTAATAGGTGTCTGGTGTAATAGGTGCTTTAAAGTGCGACAGGCGGCCGGTTGCAGTACGCATAAATTGAAAGGTCCCTTGGTGCACTCACAAGATGGTGGTTCTAAAAATGTCTGCTGATAAAGTAGTCAGACTCCAAGACCTTTACAAAAATGTATTGTATATGTTTATATATGTTTATCTACCAACTAATCTCAAATCTCCTGTATTTATGTCACGTAAAAGCAAAGTCTCTAACCAAATGAGAATTGAAACAAAACACACACGATGCAAGGGATCTGTTGGGGCGTAATGAAATACTCTTAAGCTGTTGCAGTCAGCAACATGGAGATAGCAAACGTACAAACACGTTGTTTCTCATGAAAACAGTTTGATGTGATGTAATGCATATTTTACAGAGTTAGAATAACTCTATGCATTTAATTTAAATGTAGATGTAGCTGTATCTATGTGTTTCTTTGGTGTTGCTTTTTTAGAGTGAAAATACATTAAATAAACTTCTGTCGATCTGAAGCGAGAGTAAGGCCTGCCCCCCTAGCCAAATTACGATCGTTTCGTTTCGATTCTTTTGCGTGGAACGCCTCGAATTGACCACGCCTCCGATTCCTTTGTTCTGACTATGTGACTGAGCGTTGACATGACGTCATAATAAGATGATGCCGAAACGGTCGTAACTTGGCTAGGTCTAATGCTATCCACGGACGCGTAGCTTCATAGACTCGTATTCGTTACCCAGCAATGAAATGATACACGTGGAACAAAATTAATAACCAGTAACCAGTTGCTGTTACCAGATTTAGGCTCTTAATGAGATAATCTCATTAATCCCTTAATTCTGTCTTTTCATAAGAATTTGATGAAGGCCTTTATACACAGAATAGGGAGAACAAACAAAAAAAAGTAGTGTAGGGAATAGTCGAGAAAAAATAAGCCATAAAGACCAAATACTCGGAAAGGGCAACTGAAAGAATACAGGTTATTAAGTCAGTAAAACTGACACTTCTTCTCGCTTCATCACGAGCGAGAACACTTATTTGACAAAAACACCGCAAAAGAAAAAAAAAGGACCAAATACTTCGGACAAACCTTACTTGACTATAAAATGACCTAAATGTTTTGCAAACGAGAATTCGTGAGTTTGATCTACCTTCAAACATTAACGATCATATTATTTGGTGGAGTAACAGCCTCTACTTATTACTCCCGTCTAAACAATAAAAAACACACACAAAGAAACTTCCTACTTCCAAACAATATTTCAAAATTCCGCATTAATTTAAAACAAACGCAAACTCTCATTCATCCCGTTCCCTCTATAGGTGAAAAACGGAACAATGGCGCAGAGAATCACAGTGTAAAACAAGAGAATAGCAGCAGCATCAAAAACTTGAAACTCAATTAAAGCGATGAGCCAGTGAGGTGCTGTACTCTTTGTGCTTAACTACGAAACGGGGCAAGGATGAGCGTACAATGGAGATTTTAGATGCAGTTTTTTTAAAAACCCTAAAGCCTGGAATACACAATTTGACTGGCCTGTTGGTCTGGTGGTTAGTGATCCTGACTGCTATGCCGGAGGTCGTAGGTCCGATTCCCACCCAGGACAAATGTTTGTGTGATGAGCGTAATCATTTGTTCTGTGTCTGGGTGTAATTTATCTATAATATGTATGTATTTAGAAATATATAAGTATGTTTATCATTTGTCTAGTACCCATAACACAAGCTCTGCTTAGCTTGGGACTAGACGGCGTTGTGTGATACTTGTGGAATATTATATTATATTATATTATATTAAAGTAGTACATGTTACAGGCCGAGCTTAGACCAATGCGAGCCTAGACAGCCTAGGCCTAGGGAGCCTAGGCTGCGAGTTGTACAAGCTACACCAAATGAGGTCTATACAATTACCGTCACGGATCTTGAGCGCTCGACGTCAGAGTGGGGATCGCTTTGCGCATTCCATACATTGGCGAGCCAATCGTCGTCGTTGTTAGATACATGCAGCAAGAGCAGGGAACGAATCATGAGTGACGTCTATGACGCGATGGCACACCACTAAAGAGACCGAATATTTGACTTCTGCGCAACTTGAAGCCAGCGCTCAAGATCCGTGCCGGCAATTGTACACGTTGGCGCTTGTCTTTTCTCAATCAACTAGGCGAGCGACACCGAGCGATAGCAACACAAGGCAAATATACCGTCTAGATGTTGGTATTGGTCTTCACTAGGCAACGCTCGGCCAACATGTAATGCTGGCTTAAAGTATAATAACCCTCCAAGGTCGACCTGGGAAGAGGCGGCGAGACGACCATCTAGGTCGTCGAAAAAATACCTGGAAAAAGTTGGGGAAGACCTTTGCCCAGCAGTGGGACAGTATATTAAAAAAAAAAGCATAATAAAGCATTTTCAATACACTAATTCAAAAACCCATTCTTATTGTACCGCTTTTTCTGACTGTTTCAGACTGTTTACCGTACTAGTGTAGAAAAGTGCGCGTGCTCTCCCCGCCACAATGTTATTACACTTATCATATAAGGCTGGGCGCGCGTCGACCCCCATGAGTTGCCCGTCAAACCCCGTTTATTAATTTCTTCGTAAGTGTATTGAAAAAAGTCGTTTGATACACGTGCTCTGTCACTGCAGCCCTCGGCTCCATAACACACTCGCCTACAGCTCGCGCGAATTCTGCTTCAGTCGCAATGCAAACTTTCTGCACTTTTCAAGCCCTTTAATCGAGAAAGGCTATACCATATAACGGTTTACTAGTGATAAGCATAAAATATATTGTCATAATTTACATTAGCATAATGAAATTCAGCATAATATTATTATGCATAAATGTTTTGCCATAATGCTTGTTGCCATAAATACTAAGAAGTGCGAAGTAGCCTTCGCACTTCTCGATGCATTCCTTCTTAGTTTACAAAGGACATTACTGACTCGCCGTGCTTCGCAAAGCACGTAAAGCCGTTATAAAACTAACCTAACCTTGGCATTTTGCCAAAGTATTATTGTGCAGCAGTATTATTATGCTAATAAAAGTTAAGCGAAAAGGTTATGCCAAACTATATTATGCCTTAAAATTTTATGCCAACAGGGATATTACCTTCATATAACACGCTACGACCATTAAGAGCGGAACAGTAACTAAAGACGCGAGTAAAACAACGAGGGTCCACTAGTATTTTAATAAAAATATACGCCCTAAACTAGAGATACACCATCTACTGGATAGACCTACAACTGATCTAGTGGGCCTTTGACAATTACAAAGGCAAACTCAATGGGCACTTACTTGATCTATCTCTAATACGAGGCGTCACCTCTGTAGGAACACGTTACAAGTACTAATAATAGTAGTCGCACTCCGCTTAGGTCTGACACGCACGAGTAGTACATCTAAGTGCATCTACGTCTGCGGACGGCATTGCCGTGACCACATACTGGGTCAGGCAAGGAAATTAAAAAAAAAATTATAAGTCCAGGTACACGTTGTCAGTCAAAGTTATAAAATAATTATAATAATATTTAAATGTCAAAATAAAATTTTTCAAGAGCAGTGGTGGCCGAGCGGTAACGGCCCGACTTACAAGTTGTAGGTCACGAGTTCGAACCCAGCCGGACGCATTACTTTGTGTAATTTATTTCCTCACCATTGCTCTCAAAACGACGAAGGAAGACATCGTGAGGAAACTGGCATGTCCTAGACCCAAAAATTCGAAGACATGTGACATCCACCAACCCGCATTGGGCCCGCGTGGTGGATTACGGCCCATTCCCTCTCTTAGAGTGAAGGCCTGAGTCCCAGCAGTAGGAACATTAAAAAGACTGGTGATGATGATGATGAAGTCTGCAAACGGCATTGCCGTGATCACATACTGGGTCAGGCAAGGAAATTAACTTGAAAAATGTAAGTCCAGGTACACGTTGTCATAGTTATGAAATGCGGTCTTCCCGTCCGATTATAATTTAGGTGGCTTCAAAGCAAGAGTGAATAGGCTCTTAATAAACTAGTGCTCCT
This sequence comes from Mythimna ferrago, assembly GCA_910589285.2. NCBI lineage: Eukaryota > Metazoa > Arthropoda > Insecta > Lepidoptera > Noctuidae > Mythimna > Mythimna ferrago. The sequence continues at coordinate 10,389,248 of OU342697.1, read as the reverse complement.
CACCATCAACGATTGCATCACTGCTTACTATCAGGCGGGATCGCAGTCAAGCACTAGTTTATATCATTAAAAAGTAATGATAATCATAATAATATTTAAATGTCAAAATTAAGTTATAAAATCCTTAAAAAAATAATTGTCACTATAGTATGGTTTAAAATAATACATGTAAGTCTGATTTAAAACTAATACAAATCACATTGAAAATAATGAATTGATAAAATTTATATAAACTAACGATTCCACCCTAATATAATAAATCGGATGTACACATCCGTACTTCATACATTTAGGTCTAGCATCGTTCATTTAAATTCTCATTTTTAAGATAATCACATTACGCAACTAAAATGTCAGGTATTTCTTTTTTAAATTGACGCATATTTTAAATTTTGATTATGTGTTCAGTTAGCATATTGTATATTTTGTGCATTTAAAACATTTTGGCGAACACAACTTTGAATTTTTTGACAATATTCGACAAAACAGTGTCTTCACTTTCGTAAATCATTACATTAGTATGGTAAGTAGGTAGTATAAAATACATTTCAGTAACAAAAAGTCGTTAGTGCGCGCTGTACCTAAGTGCGCTCCGGATGAGAACAAGTTATAGAACGGAACACCGCCAGCAGGCATTTGTTTTTGGATATTTTAGGCGAGAGAACGAACTAGGAAAGTTTACATAGTTATCGTTGTAAACATTTGTTACTATAGAGACTGTATGCGATTTTTCATTTGAAATTTCATCTTCAAGGGGATGCAACTCGACATATAATTTCAGCGTATTTCATACAACCGCTCCTACGCGATTATGACGTTATTATACATTTTTCATTATACATTTTGGAAACACAGTATCTTGCGGATATTATCTAGGCTTCTATCGAAATCGATGTATAAATTTGTGTAAAATTAATCCAGTAAAGGCCTCTGAAAATCTGCTATTTTGCTTGAACTTTGACACTTCATAATTTAATCAAAAATTTAAAAAGTCAAAAAAGTATAATAATAGAAGCCTTGAAAATTTTATCAAGATTCTAAATGACGACAATTTTATTCAAAAAAATTTAAGTGTTTAATAAAAACACGTATTTCCTGGATCAAGTTTTGTAAAATATTCGAGTAAATCACGGAATTACCGAATGCTAACAGAGTTTTCAGGCGATAATTGTCTTTTTTCGCGTTGCCTTTTTTTCAAACATCGATTTGGATTGCGTAAAATGAAGTAACAAGCTTTTAAACCATGCTCTATATTGACGATAGGCGAGTGGAAAGCAGCCTCTTAATCGCCTACAGGAGTGACTAGGATGTCTGTGGTCAACTGGGCCCGCGGGATCACTCGACCCAGTCCCATTTTGATTTGGTTGACTGGACCCACTGACCAATTTTATTATAAGTCACGGAATAAAGTCGAAACTTTTAGTTTTATTTTTATGATTTAAAATGTATACAATTATATATTATTTTTAAAACTGATTTATATAACTAAGGGCTGGAAATATTGGTCTTTTTGAATGCTTTTGGCTTTCTCTTAAATTGGTCCTTAGGTTCGATTCTATGAAAAGCAGGGTTTGCTTGATGTCTTTCCGAGTATTGTGAATTGTGCGTACAGCTAAGGATTGGAACTCCCTGCCGGAGTCTGTGTTTCCTGATAGCTACAACTTAGGGGTCTTTAAGTCAAGAGTGAATAGGTTACTTCTAGGGAAGCGTGCTCCATCGTCGGCAAATAATTGAATTACAAATATGACAATATCTGAGCTGACGGTGGATTCTGAAATTAATAGCATATTTATCAACAACATTTTTTTGAGTTGTGACACTATTTGTCAAAATGTTTAATTCGACTTTTTTTTTGTGCACTTTTTATATTTCCGTGTCAATATGTAAGGTCTAAATTATTGGAAAACGTACAAATAAAAAAGAAGCTTAAAAATCATCAATATTTGATAAGTATAATCTTCTTTTCGCTTCAAAAGTTGTATTTTAAGTGCCGTAACTATCCTTTTCTACGCTCCATGCGAGCTTTTATAACTGCGCCCCTAGAAAAAAAAATTAATCAGGCCCAGCTCAAAGTTCTTACACCAGTAAAATGGTATTTTATCAGAATGACATGAATAGCACAATTTTTTTTAGGTGGGAAATCATCCAACTACTTCTCCGACTCTTGGGCGGAGCGGAAGACGTGTCAAACTGTTCCTTCTTTGCCTTTGTGGGCCCCGGGGTCCACTTTCACATAACCCATGGCCCCAGTAGACTTCGATCCCACAGGTCCCCTGTGGTTTTACTGACATATCCTTGAGGCGCGTGTGGGACATTATGCACCGTCGACTACCTGGGCTCGGTCTGGACGGTTACCGGACAGCCGAACGGCGAGCTACCCATTGGTCGCAGTCCACAAGTTGACCTGGGTTTGATCATTTCTGCGGCCTGTGCCTGGGCACCACTGCTACAGCCATAGTTACGGTACTGATCCTACCCAACCTATACAGACATTAAGAAGTCACCTTCCAGCACCCAAATCAATACGCCACGTAAACGCTGAAGCCCGCAATCGTAGCTCTCATTCGACGTTAAACAGTGCAGCAAGTTTAAATTAACTAAGCGCTCAGGTATCAGTCTAGCTAATTAATATGTGCTAAGCGGAGTGCTCGAGCGCATTGATTAGACGATACAGCTTGCATACTTGTGGGATGGGATGGTTCAAGTGATTTTTGTTGTCTTTTTCGTCTTTTCTTTTAGAAGGTAGTTTATTGACTAGTTTTTGTAGTCCTCAGGCTGTACGTTTGAGGATTTTTTATTTCAACTGCTATATAGGTACTATAAAAATAGTTGAATTGAACTATACTCACATACGGATTTTCCTCGCTTCAGTTTTTTTTTTTATGGTGGGAAAAAATCATCCAATGACATCCTCCGCTCTTGGGCGGAGCGGGAGATAGTGTCAGACTCTTACTGACTAAAAGACCCACCCCGTTCCTTCTAGCCTTCATACCGGGGCTCGAGCTGTCTTTCGAAACTAACCCTGGCCCCAGTGGGCTTCGACCCAGCTGGGTCCCTGCTGTTGCAGACAACTCTTTGAGGCGCGCGGGAACAGTGCGCGCCGTCGACGACTTGGGCTTGGTCCGGACAGTTACCGAAAGGCCGGACAGCGAGCTACCCATTGCTCACTGTCCGCAAGTCCGCGCCTACGGTGGCCGGAAATCGGGATCAGAATCCCGGCGGCGGCGGCGGCGAGAACGCCGTTGCCTGATGCGATCGGCCTCCTCCTTGGCGAGCGTTACTGCTTCGCAGAAGTCGGCGAACGCCTTTCCTCGCTTTAGTTGAAATTACAAGTAAGTTTGTTTTTTAAAAGCGACCTTCTTAAGCTTTGCTCGGACGCTACAAACCTTGGAAATTCTCAACTTTTCTTCGTCTGTCTGTCTGTCCGTCCATATGTCAGCGGGCTATATCTCAAAAACCGTAACACTTAGACAGTTGACATTTTCGTAGAATGTGTGTTTCTATTGCCACTTTAAAAACATTAAAAAAAAAGTTGAATTTAAGACAACCCTCTTTAATTATATTTATAACAAATAACAAGTACAAAAAAGATTATTTCGTCGATGTTTTTTTGCTCGATTCTAATATTGTAGTACGAAACCCTTCGAGTGCGATTTCAATTCTCGCTTGACCAATTTTTGTAGTCGTTAGGCGTATAGATTTGTCATTTTTGTTTGAGTGCGCGAAACAACCTGAAACGCCCGTCAAGTATTTTTATGTAAAGAATCTATGTACAAAAATTTCATAACTATATCATGAAAAATCACAAAGTTACAAGCTTGTTATGTCAGCTAAATTACATAGTCACCGGGCTATCCAGGCAACTGAGGGGGTTCTTTTGCACTTGCACCCTGCTGTTTGCTGCCACCTAATGGCTGCTATGACCCCCGTGTCTTATAGACCCTACTTAATGTTGTCCAACTTGTGACTTTATATAAATATTTTTGGGAAAAATTTAACATGGTGTAAAAACTCTTGAAATCCAGACAGGCCTGTTAGTCTAGTGGTTAGTGACCCTGACTGCTATGCCGGAGGTCGTAGGTTCGATTCCCACCCAGGACAAATGTTTGTGTGATGAGCACGATCATTTGTTCTGTGTCTGGGTGTAAATTATCTATAATATGTATGTATTTAGAAATATATAAGTATGTTTATCAGTTGTCTAGTACCCATAATACAAGCTCTGCTTAGCTTGGGACTAGACGGCGCTGTGTGCAAATTGTGGAATATTATTATATTATTATTATTATAGTTACTGATTCTGAACAAACTATATTCAAGTTTTGCATAAATAAAAATAATGTTGTATATAAAAATAGTTGAACGATATTCGCACACGGATTTTTCTCGCTTCAACTGAACCTCGAAACGCGATACTTGTTCACACATTTTGTTTTTCCAGCGCTGCATCGCTTGGTATGTTTCCGCGGTTCGAGCTACAGTCTGGGTGTTGTGTGTTTTCGCCAATTTTTTTTTGGATTCTTTTGAACTGAACGCTTTAAAAAGGACTCGATATATACTGTGTGGTACGTTGTTGTAAATTCATTGAAAATATTTTAAACAAGCTACTCTTGGTTTGAATATATTTTATTTTATAGATGAGCATCAGTCTTGCTTTTCGTACACCAATTAGTAGTACACAATTTACACTATTTTGCGCCTGTTGTGATTGTGACATTTTCTTTGTCTTTCATGCAGTTCAAAAAAAATCAAATTACAATAGAAAAAATAATTAATGCAAAAATATTTTTTTTTATATAAGCAAAAAATGCGTATATTATATAGGACAGATGTTTTATCAAGCCTATCAAGTCTTCTTTTATATTATCCCACTCTTGAAATTACTCCTTTATCGTAGGTGCGTTTACAAACACGTAAACTCACAGACACATCTCATACTAGTATTTCTACTCAAAAAATTTGCATTTGAGCAGAAATACTAGAGTACATTGTTTAATATAGTAGCGTAAATTAGTATACTAGTGTGAATGACAATATTTACGCTGATTTTTTGAGTAGAAATACTAGTGTATCACTTCGTTGAACTTTGTAAAACCTGCCTTCAAATAAAACGAACCGTATCCAAATCGGTTCTACTGTTTCAGATCTATAGTGCTACAGACACGCACACACACGTAGCGGTGAAACCGGTGAAACTTATAACGCCCCTCTTTTTGCATGAAATAAACATGCAACACAATTTTTATTTATCACTACAGGGGTTCATGTAATTGGCTGATCGGTCCACGGAGCTAATCGAGTTCCAAGCCTTGAAATTGCAGCCCTGGATGGTGAACCTCTATTTACATATTGAGACGGCTTCGAGTAAAAGTAGGGTAGCCATCTTTAAGCCTGGCAACTAGGACTACAAGCGTTAAATCCCCGGATTTCAAAGGTCAGAACTCGAATCTTAAACTTTTTTCTAAACTCATTCTGTATAAAAAAATTATTTCCTCAAAAATATATTTTTTTAATTGTTTTCAAACCTTAATCGAAATATCTGCATCTTTTACCATATTGAGCTAAACAACAGATTTCTATTTGTTTATTAAAATATCATGCTACAACTTATTTCTTAAAATCGCATGAAACACAATGGTACAAAACGGACCTAATGATTTAGGCATCCTCTACTAGTCACCCAAGGGTGGTAGACAGACAACATGACATGAATTTTCTTAAAGTTAAAAAAAAACAAAATTTGTTTAATTAGTGAAATAAAACACTGACGTTTCATGGTATAAAAATGGTATTTATTTTGCAAATAGGTTTTAAAAAACCCTTTTACACGTAATTTTTTTTTTCGTCAGTGTAAACTAGTTGAGGCCTAATTCCCAGATGCCCTTTAAACCAGGACAAATACGAGAAAACCTGGACAGATGGCTACCCTAAGTAAGGAGAGTGCAGCGTTACTTTGAAATTGAACGACCGATGTGGAGAAACGTTTCGACACCAATTTCCCATCGTGCATATGATTAGGAAGTGTGCTAACAACTTAGTCATTACTCTAATTTCATCTTACCTTTTTATCTAAGATAATTAGATTTTATTTCATTATAGCTAATAGCAATTTGTGTAACTAAACGCCTTGTTGACATTTCGCGTGACTCGAGGTCTTGCAATTACTTGGGACAGAGGATAAGCATTACCATTTTTTTTTATGGAGTGAAAAAATCATCCAATGATAACCCCCGCTCTTGGGCGGAGCGGGAGATAGTGTCAGACTTTTACTGACTAAAAGACCCACCCCGTTCCTTCTAGCCTTTATACCGGGGCTCGAGCGCCCTTTCGGATAACCCTGGCCCCAGTAGGCTTCGACCCGGCTGGGTCCCTGCTGTTGCTGACAGCACCTTGAGGCGCGCAGGAACAGTGCGCGCCGTCGACGACTTGGGCTTTGCTATACAATTATCTATAATATAAAAATGAATCGCAAAATGTGTTGGTAAGCGCATAACTCAACAACGCCTGGACCGATTTCGCTAATTTTTTTTTTGTTGTGTTCGTTATTATGAGGAGAAGGTTCTTATGGAAAAAAAATGAAAATTAGGGTATTGTAGGGTAGAGTAGGGTAGTGTAGGGTAGAGTAATGTAGAGGAGGGTAGAGTAGGGTAGGGTAGAGAAGGGTAGAGTAGGGTAGAGTAAGGTAGAGGAGGGTATAGTAGGTTGAAGTAGGGAAGAGCGGGAGCGAAGCCGCGCGGGTACAGCTAGTTAATTATAATTATTGATTGTACATACGGTTGTACAACTTAAATTAACTTGAAAAACGTTTAATGGTCGTATTGTACACACGGTTGTACGAAATTTATTCGGCCGAATATATTGGTCTCTATATTTTAGTTTTTTCTGAAAAAAAAAACCGAAAAAAGGATTTTTTTAATATTTGTTTTTTTGGGATTTTACTAAAAAACGCGCAATTACGTAGTAATAATACCCCCGTCCGTGCGAAGGGTTAAATTTTTTACAGGTAAAAAAAGTAAAAAAATAATTAAGCTATAGGTACAACATTATTTTTAGTATATATGAAATCCGAAATACGTGTCTATTTCTATGTAAAGAATCTATGTACAAAATTTCATATCGGTATCATGAAAAATCATAAAGTTACAAGCTTGTTATGTCAGCTAAATTACATAGTCACCGGGCTATCCAGGCAACTGAGGGGTTCTTTTGCACTTGCACCAAGCTGTTTGCTGCCACCTAATGGCTGCTATGACCCTCGTGACGTATGTCTTACTTAGTGTTGTCCAACTTGTGACTTTATATAAATATTTTTGGGAAAAAATTTAACATGGTGTGAAAACTCTTGAAATCCATTCAGTTACTGATTCTGAACAAATTATATTCGGCATTATAGCATTAACTAAAAGTAGTGTAGTATATAGCATAACGTTTAATGCAATGGAAACAAACAACAGTAATGCACAGAAGTACAGAGCAATGATCAAATGAAACTAACTAAATGTACCAAGTTTAGTGCGCGAGTATCTACTTCTTAGGAAATATTTACATTATTCAGAAAACTTCAAAGACTTTGAATCCCTTGTTATTGTCAGCTTTTAAATGGGTAAATGTTTTTGTTAATATGTATACAGGGTTATTTATTATAAAATGGCAACCCCTCAGGACTATGTTACCAACATCATAAACAACAACTTTTGTTCTGTGACCTTTAAAAAAATTATCATATTTTAGTTCAGCAGATTTTCACACAAAAATAAAAATATTTAAATTGAACGTTCTACAAGTAAATATTACGAAGTCTACGCGAAGCAAGCGATACTACAATAGTGGAAGGGAGTGGGGATTAGGTGCTGGGGGTGCTTGATGCGCTTGCCTCGCGTCATACAGATGTAGGTAGGTATAGGAAAATACAGAGTTGAAATGTGTTAGATAGAACAATGATCGATCTTTAAGGTTGGTTTTTGTAAAATGAATTATGTTTTGTAAAAAGTCATAAAACAAAAGTTGCTTTTTATGATGTTAGTAATAAAATCCTGCAAGGTTGTTAGTGTTTTATAGATAACCCTGTATATGTAAAAGATAAGCTATTTGCAAGGATAGTGCCAACCGTCTTTTTTTTTTGGGAATCAAATTACTTTTTCATTACTCATACTCTGAAAGTAGGTCTGAAGTTGCCTGAGGAGCGGGCTGAAAGTGATACTTTTCATCCCTAGGGAGTTTTACTTTACAACTGATAGCTGTCAAATTATTAAAAAAAAAACTAGTTCTATCTTCACATTTCTATTGAACCATGTTCCAATTTTCCATACAGCCAGTCAATCACAGCGCGATATAAAATTGAAATAACTTAAAGACAAGTATTAATTAAATAATGTTATATTTTAAGTGATTAATTTGTTCAACTGTTTCTTTAAAATACTTTATTTTTAAAAGATTACAATTAATTTCTAATTTTTCATTAATGAGGCTGAATAGCTGGCCGGCCGCAGAAAAAAAAAAACAAAATGGCGGGAAAGTGGCAATCAGTCGTTCGTTTTTTCGAGTTTTGTTTACATTTCCGTACAACAGAGATTTGTTATGTTTATCAGATTAAAATAGTGATTTAACGCCTAATTTCATAAGAGAAGAGGCTAAAGCAGTAGTGGAAAACCTTTTACCGCCTAAATCAGAAGAAAGATACCTACTTAAAGTCATAGGTACGACGACTCAGGTTTTACAAACTTTTTATTTTATTTTTAGTTTCCTCGTATTCGTAATGAAAAGCACAGTGTTTACCTCGGGGTGAAAGTAACCCATTTAACCCCTCGAATTAGCGACCTCGCTCCGCTCGGCCGCCAACTCCTTCTCGGGACGAAATGAGTTACTTTCACCCCTAGTGTAACAATGTACTATTTCATTACTCATACTCTGAAAGTAGGTCTGAAGTTGTATGAGGAGCGGGCTGAAAGTAATACTTTTCATCCCTAGGGAGTTTTACTTTACAACTGACAGCTGTCAAATTATTAAAAAAAAAAACTAGTTCTATCTTCACATTTCTATTGAACCATGTTTCAATTTTCCATACAGCCAGTCAATCACAGCGCGATATAAAATTGAAATAACTTAAAGATAAGTATCAATTAAATAATATTATATTTTAAGTGATTTATTTGTTCAAGTATTTCTTTAAAATACTTTATTTTAAAAGATTACAATTAATTTCAAATTTTTCATTAATGAGGCTGAATAGCTGGCCGGCCAAAGAAAAAAAAAAAAAAAACAAAATGGCGGGAAAGTGGCAATCAGTCGTTGGTTTTTTCGAATTTTGTTTACATTTCCGTACAACAAAGATTTGTATTAACACGATAAGTTCATCAGATTAAAATAGTGATTTAACGCCTAATTTCATAAGAGAAGAGGCTAAAGCAGTAGTGGAAAACCTTTTACCGCCTAAATCAGAAGAAAGATACCTACCAAAAGTCATAGGTACAACGACTCAGGTTTTACAAACTTTTTATTTTATTTTTACTTTCCTTGTATTCGTAATGAAAAGCACAGTCCCTCGAATTAGCGACCTCGCTACGCTCGGCCGCCAACTCCTTCTCGGGACGAAATGAGTTACTTTCACCCCTAGTGTAACAATGTACTATTTCCGCTTTGGGTGAAGCAATAGTTAGACTTTTGCTGACTAAAATCTACCCCTGTTCCTTCAGTTGCTATACGGTTTCTAGCACCATGGTGGCTCTTTCAAAAACTCCGTAAATCAAGTATTTTGATTCAAAGGACCAGGAGGTATCAAGTTAAAATTTATATGAAATATTCAGGTCTACTTCTACTTAAAGTAGTAAAAATCAACGTAATCTAAAGATAAGACGTTTAAGGCGCATGTTTTGACCATCGCAAGGGAAAAACTTATAGTTGACCTTTATTTATGAAATTTAGCAATGCCTTGTAGATAAAGTAGATGAAAATACAGAGCTATAAATATTAATTACAAAATAATAACTATTTTCAATATTTGTATTTATACGTATTACTGCATGGAACTTTGAAACCGACTTGCGCTTGGCCGGTATTTTTAAATTTCCAGCATTTAACTAACTCTCGTAGAATTGGACTACGGAATGTTATAGTTTAGGTATTAATTTGTGTATCGTTTGTAATACTAAATTATGTACAACTCTAGTTTATTAGTTACACTATTACACTAATATTAAAAACAGGTAAAATTTTGTTTTTTTTAAAATTTTGTTTTTTAATTTTTTTTTTAAATTTTTAAAATTTTGCACAAGACTTCCTTTTTTGAATGACTTAGGCGAGCTCTAAGAAAGGATTTAACAAATTTCAGCCTCTAACGGTATGGAACTGGGGTCTAAAGCTTGTATGGAGAATTCTACATTCACGCGGGCGAAGTCACTGGCAGAAGCTAGTATATAATATGAAAGGAGAAACTGATTGACATATCGGCTCACAGCCGAAACAGCTGGGATTTGGAAGCTGAAATTTTGCACAGGATTTCCTTTTAATTTTTGTTTCTGTTTTTTTTTTCCGACTGTATTTTAATAGATCTTTGACAGTCATTACTAAAGATAGAAGTCAGAAAATCTGACATCTGTCTTACCAAGGACTTTTGTGTTATTCAGTTACTGAGTTGTGGAGGTCAGATACACAGTCTCTCCATGAAAAGGCCTTAAATTGCCGAAACACTAAACATTGGCAATTTTATAACAACAGATTTTTTTACGCTTGAACAGTTACACACAAATGCTTCGGAAATAATTTTGTACTGGATTTTTCAGATTGTTATCATAGCAATTTAAAACGATCAGTTTTGCTGAATATTATTTTAGAGGAGTTATTTTAAATAAAAATGTTCGGTTTGATTTTGATTGTGATATTAGTATTATAAATTCCCGTATTGTTTTAAGCGATACTTTTTCTGTTAAATTTATGATTTCCTGTTAACAAAAATTGCTGAAAATGGTTTGAAATAATATTCAATGAAGTATTTTTTTAGGATTGGAATCTCACTATTATTGAGATATGATTAATGCTTGTTTATACAGAGTCTATTGAGTCATATCCTCATAGTATAATTCTAACTTATTATTATTTCTTGGCAATCAAGATGTTTTACAATACATTGAAATGATTGTTTATTTATTGGCCTATCAACAATTGTTACACATTGCATTCAAAATCTACTTGCCCATATACAAACCAAGTGTACAATATATCACGATAGACACAGCATACAGAAAACAATAATAAAAAGATTTTACAAATAAAAATGCAGATACAACACTTTGAGTTACCTTATTACAAAGATAGGCTAGTGGTTAATCATTTTAGGTGGACTTGGCCCTTGAATTTCTGGATAGATGAGCAAAAAATATCCAAACTTGCATCGCAGTAATTAAGAAGCCTACAAAATCTTGGGGTTGGGGACTTAGACCCTTTAATAGTTTTTCGGAATGGGGGACGTAGTAATTTAATAATAATAATAATATTTCACAACTATCACACAACGCCGTCTAGTCTCAAGCTAAGCAGAGCTTGTGTTATGAGTACTAGACAACTGATAAACATACTTATATATTTCTAAATACATACATATTATAGATAAATTACACCCAGACACAAAACAAATGATCGTGCTCATCACACAAACATTTGTCCTGGGTGGGAATCGAACCCACGACCTCCGGAATAGCAGTCAGGACCACTAACCACTAGACCAACAGGCCTGTCAAAAATTGATTGGATGGCGCGGATAATTGTAAGGTAGGTTAAAATTAAATTTATATGGCAACTGAGGACAATCTATTTTACTGTGTAGAAATTTAAATAAAAAAATGAGATCGTTTTGTCTCTGCGTTCTTCGAGAGAAATCATTTTGAATTTCTGTAGCCGTTTTGCATAGCTTGGAACTTTTTTGGTTATTTTCGTCGAGTAGGCCAGATGGTTCAAAAATCTTTTCTGAATGTGCTCCAACCTAAGACTATGACTGTAATGCATAGTGGGCGCGCCACACAACTGAGCAGTACTCTAGTACGGGGACAGTGTTTTCGAGAGAACTTTTAATGTAAATGGTCTTCCTTTCAAACGTATATTACTGCTCTTTATTGATTAAAATAAAAACAAAATTAAACAGCTAAGTCTACGATGAGCTCGTTTTTTCAAACATTGCAATTCCGATCCACGATTAATTGCACTTTTAATAATATTTAAATTTTAGTATATGTTAGGCTCTGTATTTGTATAGGAAACCTTGTTACTATTGGCTCAATGTTAATTATTAAGGTTCCGTACCCAAATTGAAGAAGAACAAGAACGTTCGTTGTGGCGACGCTTGGGGGAGGCCTATGTCCAACAGTGGACGTGTATCGGCTGAAATGATGCTGATGATGATGATGTACCCAAAGGGTAAAAACAGGATCCTATTATTATGACTGTCGCTGTCTGTCCGTCTGTCTGTCACCAGGCTGTATCCCAAGAACGCGATAGCTAGACAGTTGAAATTTTCATAAATTATGTTTTTCTGTTACCGCTATAACAACAAATATAAAAAACAAAATAGTACTTAATATTTATGTAGGGCCCATACAGTTAACGTGTTTAATTTTTTCTTTTTTTTTTACCATATCGTTGTTAATGAATATTTACTTTAAGATGTTTTTCATATTTACTTTAAAAATTAGTAAGTAAATAAAAATAAATATTTAAAGGAGCCCCTTTTAAACCACAAACGTGATTTTTTTTCTGTTTTTTTACTCGATATTAATATTGTAGAACGGAATATTTCATGTGCAAGCCCGACTCGCATTGGCCATTTTTTTTTAACCAAATCTCAAAGAACACTTGAAACACACTTGCCACTTTTTAATTTATGTCTAATCTTCCATAAACCCTATGTTAACGTAAATAAGGCCTTATCCCTAACTTAAAGCTAGCTGAACTTACCTAATATTCAGCTAATACCCGACGATACCGCTTGCACTTGCGACCGGCTTGCCCTCCCTGCGTTCAGTGGCTGGGAGAGGCCAATTATCCACTTAGTAAACTGCACGCAATTGTAACGCATAGGGCTTAAGGGGGAGACGGTTATTTAGTTGTGAAATGAATTTGGTTTACAATACTTATCATATAGTATTGATATATGGAAAAGTTGAAAGGAAATCGTTTGTCTTGGTATGGTTATGTAAAAAGGAGGGAAGAAACGCATGTTGCTAAAAGAGTTATGAGTTTACATGTGGATAGATGTAGAGCGAAAAGGAGGCGAAAGAAAGATTTGTAAGGAGGGATATGAAAGAAAAGGGGGTTAGTGATAGCGTGACGAGTGACAGGACAGAATGGAAGAAAAAAATTTGTTGCGGTAACCCCAAATAAAACGGGACAAGGGCAGCAAGATGATGATGCCTTATTATACAGTATTCTTATTTTATTATTGAGGAAAATAATATGTTTTATTAGAATAGAATAGCAAAACTTTTATTTGGGAGAGACATATTCATTTGTCTGTAATTTGTGGAAAGAAAATAAATAAATTATTATTATTATTCCATTCATTTATTATTATATACATATTTATCATATTTTTAAATATTTCTTCAAAAAATTATATTAAAAAAAAAAACATTTAAAAATATAAAAAATAGTAGCCCACCGGCATCGGGAACAGGGTCCAAGCTGCCGGTGGTCAGGGCTCCTGAGAGAGGAACCTCCGGACAATACTATTATTATTATTTCCTTTATTATACATTTTAACATATTTATTAAATTTTTAAATATTCCTTAAAAAATATATTTAAAAAAAACATTTAAAAATATAAAAAATAGTGTCCCACCGGTATCGGGAACAGGGTCCAAGCTACCGGCGGTCAGGGCTCCAGAGAAAGGAACCTCCTAACTATACGAGCCGTGTCCAGGAGTACCACTTTCTGAATCAAGCCCTTGATCCAGCCGCTTAACGAGAGCCTCCTAAGGTGTTGGTCGAGGCTCTTGGCAATTAAGCCATTGGCTGACACGACTATCGGTACAATGATCGCTGAGTCCACATTCCACATGTCGACAACCTCGCGAGCCAAGTCGATATACTTAATTTGTTTATCTTTCTCGGCTTTCACGAGGTTCTCGTCATGCGGGACGGATATGTCAACAATCATTGCACGCCTCTCCCTTCGGTCCACCACCACTATATCAGGCTTATTGGCTACAATAGTCCTGTCAGTGATGATGGACCGATCCCAGTACAACGTGATATCGCCACTATCGAGAACTGGGTCGGGCACATACCTGTAGTATGGCACCTCCGATTCCACAAGAGAGTACTTCAGAGCAAGTTGCTGATGGATTATCCTGGCTACAAGATTGTGTCTATGCAAGTATTCCCCGTTAGCTAGACGAGAACAACCAGAGATAATGTGGCGGATTGATTCACCCGGTCGGTGACATGCCCGACAGATGTCAACCGTGCCGTCCTTCACAATAAATCTCCGGTAGTTATTCGTCATGATAACTTCGTCCATAATTGCACAGACAAAACCTTCGGTTTCCCCAAAGAGGTCACCGACGCGTAGCCAGGCTACGGACGCTAGTTGGTCTACATCGGGCCCATGAAGGGCCCGGAAAAAGCGTCCGTGAAGTTCCTTACTCTGCCATACTTCCTTGCGTACGTTAGTGTCAAGCACTACAGGTTTGCGCCAGTTCTCGTTAGCCAAGGAGAGCGGGGTGAGTCCCTTGTCCACTGCTACTACAGCACGATGCATACCCCCGTCGGCGGCTAGGAAGTATTCCCTGAGACTGCATACCTCGCGATTGTGCAGGGTCTTAGCATTTAAAAAGCCTCGACCCCCGCACTTCCGCGGGATATACAGTCTCATTACCGACGACCGAGGGTGATGCATTCGATATGCAGTCAGCAGTGTACGAACCCTTCTATCCAGGGCGTCAAGTTCCGTTTGAGTCCATTTGAGTACACCGAAAGCGTACATCAATACCGGCATGACCCAACCGTTGAAGGCACGCACCTTGTTTCCACCTGACAGAAGGCTGTTAAGTACCTTCTTCAGGCGGCCAAAGAAGCGCTCCTTCAACGATTGCTTCATGTCAGTGGCATTGATGCCTAACGCTTCCGACATACCCAAATACTTGTAGGTTTCGGTTGGAGAGAGGGATCTCAGGTGTATGGAATCCGAGAGTTGGATACCCACGGATTCCACAATCTCCCCTCGTTTTATATGCATGACCGCACATTTGTCCACACCAAACTCCATCCTGATGGCACTACTGAAGGTTTCCGTTACCTTCAGTAGCTCCATCAGTTGCAGATTGTTGGGGGCAAAGAGCTTCAAGTCATCCATATAAAGGAGGTGAGATATAGCCTGACCACCTCTCTTCAACCGATAGCCTAGGCCTGAATTCTCCAGCAATGTGCTCAGAAGATTCAAGGCTAGGCAGAACCAAAGCGGACTCAAACTGTCACCCTGGAATATACCTCGCTCGATCCTTACCGGTTCGCTGTTCCTCTGGATATTTCGACATCCTGGATAGCGAAGGACTGTCCTCCATTGCCTCATACATGACATCAGGAAGGTGCGAAGAGTTGCATCAACTTTATACAACTCCAGCACCCTCATGAGCCATGTATGAGGAACTGAGTCATAGGCCTTCTTATAGTCTATCCAACATGTCGACAGATCCTTTCGGGAACGCCGAACCTGTTGGCTAATGGCCATATCGATGAGGAGTAGCTCCTTCGTACCGCGGGACCCATTCCTACATCCATTTTGAGAGGCAGACATGATAGCGTTATTATCAACATGGTGGTTAATCTTTGCTCTCAAAATGGATGTAAGAACCTTATAAACCGTCGGCAGACACGTAATCGGCCGATAGTTTTTGGGTTCCGCGGTGCTACCAGATTTGTGGAGCAGGTGGGTAACTCCTGTTGTAAGAAACTCGGGTAGCGAGCCAGACTCTAAGGCGGCCTGATACTGAGATGCCAAACGAGCATGCGATCTTTGTAACCACTTTATCCAAAAGTTGTGCAGTCCGTCCGGCCCTGGAGATTTCCAATTAGGCAACGGACGGACTGCACGGGCCACATCTTGGGGGCTGATTGTGATTGCCCCCATTTCTGTTATCGATTCGCACGCTCGTTCGACCTCTCGAGTCCAACCACCTTCAGTATGACTGACAGGCACCGACCAGATGTTGCGCCAGAACAAACACATGGCGTCATCATCCGGAAGGCGCGTGTCAGTCACACCTTGGTCCGGTCGCTCCCAAGCCCTATATACCCACCTTTCATTACTCCGGAATGTGCTATTCTGAGTGTATCTTTCAACCCGCCGCTTATACCTTTGTATACGGTTTGCCCATGCATACACCTTCTGCTTCAGGAAGTCGATGCGCTCTGTGACTCGGGACATATAGTCTCGGGGGTTGATGTCAGTCCCCGAAAACGCCCGCCTCACAAAGCGCATCACTCGTGGGCGAGTGTTGCCCTCCCTGAAGCAGATTAGTTTGCCGATGAGTGCTCTGGCCCCACCAATACGACGCTCGATCCTACACTGCCAGGCCGGCACAGCTGGTTTTGGTCGTGTAGCTACGTCACTGTTTGGAAATTTTACGTGAGCTACACGACATGCCGCTACGGCCGCGCAGTACATGATCGAGTGTGTATCGGTGAGATCTTCGCAGTCATCAAAATAGTTTGACAACTGCGAATCCAGAGCAGCCACCAGCGCCTTATTCTTATTACGCATGGGCAAACGAGGTAAACGCGGCCTAAACTCAAGCGGCATGTTGCGATACTCCCGAATAGCACACTCCAAAGCACTCCTCAGTTCATTATTGCACTGGGTACTTACGTTAGTGACCGTGTCAGTACTCACCTCGTCAGTATGAAAGGATATGTGGCTGGGCGGTGGTGCCACAACTGGCACCACAGGTTGCGACGGGGCGGTAATGACACGGTCACTCATTTCCGTTCGGAGGCGATCAAGTACAGTATCGTCCAACATATGATTACGCTGGATGACCCGCACCTGATCCGATAGTCGTTGTGCCGAAACGTTGACGGCTGGCTCAAGCACCTGAAACAAAGAGAGCATCCGAACACGGTACGCGGTCAGGTTGTTTCCTCCCTCTGTAGCCCCATAGTATGCGCGCATGACGTTTTCATTGGTCGATTGCGTCCATCGCATGCGCGGCACACTTCCGCCGGCAGCTGGGACCCTATCAGAGGCCGGTGGGCCTCGAGGTCCTAAGCACGCCGGCGGCCGGCGTCCTCCCCGACGACGCGTAGGTGGTGGTGTCGTCGGCGGCGAGTAGTACTCGTCGCTCGAGCTCGACGCAGCTGCCACGGCCGGTGTCACAGCACTCTCAGTGAGGCTGGGTTCCGACGGCGGCGAGGCGGAGCTGAGCGACGAGGCCGGAGGTGGTGGGCGTGCACGTCGTGCAGCAGCTCTTGTCAACATTCTAGCATTGTTGTCGTTTTATTTCATCATCATTCCAGTACAAAATATTATTGTATGACATAAAATGTCATCTGTCTTTAGTCAATTTTATATTTTCTTATTATTATTATTATTATTATTATTATTTTTATACATTTATTTATCTCAGGACCATGAGGTCCTGGACCTTTGGAAGGCATACGAGGAGCCGAAACTAACTCGCAGAGGCCCTTTTAGCTGCTTCTAATGGAACGTGGTACCAACCGGCGATTATCCCTGTATGCGCTATGCTAGTGCATCCAAGGACAACCCCCGGTTGAAGGGAAACTATTGCAACATGTGAAAAACTAATATAAGGCTATGGTTTTTGGAGTCTTAAGTGGACTGGTTACCAGGAACTATGTTAAGACTATGGCCCCTGCCTAAACAATGTTTTTAATTTCCATCGATAAAAAGGCAAGGGGTGACTTGCACACTCAACAAATGGGCCCCCAAAATGGTCGCTAGCACGAAGTGACGTAGCAACAAGAGGGCAACATATCCTGATGTGCTTGAGGAGTGGAGAGGTATACCACGGCTATCAGGACAATCCCGGAAGTACGGTCAAGATCCCTACCAGCACCTTACTGGATTATACATCCTTCTCCCGAGCGCATTTGCTCTTGCGAATCTCCACTCAAGCCAGCCAATAAAGGCAAGAGGGAGGTGGGAGCTCTGTTCCTCGTCAGTGTTCACTACGACCGGCCAATAAAGGCAAGCCGGAGATGAAGAACAAGAATTCTCCCGGGAGATCGGGTCCGTGGGATCGCTAATGCCCAACAGTTCGCCACAAAACTGCCCTGCGGATTGTATCTCTCTTGGTCTGGCCCCTCACCCTAGGCATGTTACGGCTAAGCAAGCGCTACCGACACAGACTTAGGGTTCATTGGAGCGCGCAAGCCCCACCACGACATCAACGTAGAGATACGGCGATGGGGTTATTATTATTATTATTAATATTACATAGCACAACAATTACAAACACAAAGTAAAAAGAATAAAAGTACACAATGCGCCGAACGTGCCTAAACCGAACGGGTGACCACCTCAGCATTTGTTGGGCATCAGACACCCAGTGCCGCCGGGATTCTGATCCCGATTTCCGGCCACCGTAGGCGCGGGCTTGCGGACAGTGAGCAATCGGTAGCGCACTCTCCGGCCGTCCGGTAACTGTCCAGACCAAGCCCAAGTCATCGACGGCGCGCACTGTTCCCGCGCGCCTCAAGGAGCTGTCAGCAACAGCAGGGACCCAGCCGGGTCGAAGCCTACTGGGGCCAGGGTTGTCCGAAAGGGCGCTCGAGCCCCGGTATGAAGGCTAGAAGGAATGGGGTGGGTCTTTTAGTCAGTAAGAGTCTGACACTATCTCCCGCTCCGCCCACTCAAGAGCGGGGGATGTCAATGCATAATTTTTTACCACCATAAAAAAAAATAAAAAAAAGACACCCAGTGCTGGTTTTCATTATATTTGAACCATTACATGTTTGTTATATATGTCGTGGCCGAATCTTAGAAATTGATCTACTAACTTCATGACATGGCCAAGTAAAACTGGTCAGATAATTTTAGACTGATATTTTAATCTTCGCTTGCCTATATGAAATAGGCAAATGAGAATGAGATAAATAAATACAATAAACAAAAAAAAAATAAATAAAAAAATAAAAAAAATAAAATAAATAAAATAATTAAAATAAATAAAATAAACCTTTATTTAGTTTTTTTGCACAAAGAAATAATAAACAAATTAAACAATAACTTAAATAATTAAAATTAATATATACACTAAATGCCTAGCTAAATATGATGTCATAAAACTCCTCCGCATCGCTGTCGACTGGAAGTGTGCCCAAAAGGCTGGTGGCATTGCCACGTTGTATGGCAATGCTTATTCTCTGACCGAGGTAGAAGCCAGCCCTTGGGTCAGAAATAAAATAAATAAATAGAATTTAAAAGAGACTGACTTCTGAGTTTGTATCAATTTTTTTTTTCTGGTTCATGTTTTCAGGTGTATCTAGATCACTGCTAGATAACATCGGTCTTATCTTGATTTAATGACGAAAGTATTGACGTGTTTATTAGTGTTTATATAACCTATTTTCAAAATAAATCTGTGGTCAGTAAAACAGTGCCTGTTATGGAATCTGCTATCAAATATTTTGGTCCTTAGATACGAATGTTTTATTCATGTCCTGACCATTACTGTCTATTCCAGATTGCCTGGAAGAGATTATAAAATTCTATAGGGATTCTATAGGGAGTCCTATTTTTAGGGTACCTTCTTTTGAATCATATTGTAAAATAAAGTAAACCTATAATATAGCAATTGTATGGTTTGGACAGATGATCCAAAACAAATTGTACATTTTCTCGTCAAAATATGTCAATTAAATTCAACAGAAGGATCCAATTATCTTTTAAAACCATTACAGAGCTCCCCAATTTAAGGAAACACAAATCTCTTGATCTCTCAATCCGAAAGTCAACGGTTCCCAGAAATTTCGCAGCACCAGTTATTGTCCCCAATTTGGGCTGCGGTAATCCTTGCAACCTGTCCTGTCATCCACGCCGTTTCGACGTACGTACTACGCTTTTCCGACGAACGGCATCGTTTCGACGTGCACTAACAATCGAAGCTGGATTGGCCGGTTGGAGATGCAGGCCCTTGTTTAGACTTAGCGTGGACCAATGAGGGTTTAGCTTAATCTAGGGATTTACTTCGAAGCTTCAGGGGTTCGGAGTTAACTATGTTGCGAGTTTTTTTCGTTGATTTTTTTTTTCGATTATGTTTTTGTTGTTTTGGTATTGTAGAATGTTTGTTTTGACGACGCGAGTGGTTGTCAAAACTCATTCTTATTCACATATTGTTTTGTTTGGGAGATTGGGTATCATATAATGACGTCTCTTGATCTAAGAAAGAGTGAGCGACTAAAACTTAGGTACCCCCACTTGCCTATTGCGTTCGGACCACGAGTTTCCTTTTCAGAAACTACCTATAATTTTAGCGGGCATCGGCCCTACTAGGCACCTTTTTTTTCTGTGGGTTAAAAATCATTCAATGACATTTCCCGCCCTTGGGCAGAGCGGGAGATAGTGTCAGACTTTCACTGGTTAACAAATCCACCCCGCTCCTGCTTAGCCCTTCATACCGGGGTCCCAGTAGGCTTCGGCCCTGTTGGACCACTACGGTTTGCTGACAACTCCTTGAGGCGCGCGAGAACCGTACGCGCCATTGACGACTTTGGCTCAGTCCGGACGGTTACCGGACGGTCGGACCGCGAGCTAATCATTGCTCGCTGTCTGCAAGCCCGCGCCTACTTGTGGCCGGAAATTGGGATCGAAATCGCGACGGCGGCTGGGGCGTGCGGCCTCCTTTGCTAGCATTACTGCTTCGCAGAAGGAGGCGACTGCCTGCCACTGCTCCTCGCTCCCGACCATGACCTGTAACAAGGCCTGGCGTGAGAGATCGCTGACGCCATTCGCCGCCACGACGACACGGCAGTGCTCTGCCAAGGCGGGATACACCTCAACCGTGTGCTCCACCGTGTCCTCTAGGCGTTTCAGACTGTGGTGACCCCCGGGCGTCGCTTCCGCACGAATTCGGTGCAGAAACTCCCCGAACTGACCGTGTTCGGTAAGAACTTGCGTCATGTGGAAGGTGAGGATGCCGTTAGGTATTTCCAACCAAGGTTCAAAGAGGGGACTTACGGCTATAATTATGACGTGGCCAGCCTTGCTAGGCACCTATTGTTTTGCTGATATCTTTAAAATAATTTCTGATGCGTTAATAATCTAGAAAACGTACTTACTTATTTACTAAATTTTTCGTTAAGTACGAATAAAGAAATGTTGCCTGATGTCAGGAAAATCCTATTTATTCGTATATTATAAGTTACGCCTCAACAGTTAAACGGATATGGAGGAACAAAAGAAGACAGGAATTAGGACTGAGGATCATTTTTTATGCCGGAAGTACGATCCGTTGGGAATCTTGACTTGTTGTTGACATTTTCGCAGATGAAGATACTGGCAAAATCTTGTAGATACTAATAACTTGATGGTGGTATTTTTTGTGGTGGGACTGTCATCAAAGAGCCGCTTGAAAGGCAAATCTTACTACGTGACATTGAGTAAACTTAAGATTGCTGTCAAATGCTGTCATTGAATCATCAATATTTTTAATTGTCTGAAATACAATTTAAATTGTTATTTATATAATTACTATAGCTTTTATTTATGTAATTATTTACCACCAACGCAAAATGCAATATTTCATTGTGCAAAATGCAAAATTTTTTTTGTCAAAGAAATATTATTATTATTATATTATCGCATAAGACTTAAATTCAAAGCCACATTATTCATAGATTCAGAACAGAATTTACACACTGACTGCAGTCAGCTGCAGCTAAGCTATAGAATCCCAAAACCTCAGTCCATGTTATGAAAACGAATGCATAGTTTCAATCTCGAAACATCGTTTGAGCTCCTTTGAAGCATGAAACTACAAGCTACTGAAACAAAAGATCTATAAAAGCTTATAAAAGCTGCAATACTGTCGTTTCATGCTATCATTCAAGCTACTGCAACCCTCTCTAGGATATGTTTTCTAGTTTGAAATAGGGTTTAATAAACTAGTAGGATTTACCATCAACGATTGCATCACTGCAATCACTGCTTACCATTATCATATCACATCAAGGATCACACTCAAGCACTAGTTAATATGATTGAAAAAACCAGAGCTCGCTAACAGCTGCTTAACCCCACCCATCCAAAACGCCGACAGCTGCTTTCACTCATTTGTTTTCTTATCGGTCACCACGCTCAAAAAACAAATGAGTGGGGAGTGTTAGGTTATTTTCGTTATGGAATTTCTGGGTTCGGTCTCCACGCTCAAGGCCCGCGATAGAAGCTATGCAATAGCTTAAAAAAAGGAATAGGCAAATTCTTTGTTTCGTAAAAAGTGATTTGTTCGAAACGGAAAGGTACACTTTTGGGTTTCAGTCAGTAAAAATCTGACATTTTCTCTTACACCACCCAGGAGCGGGAGATGTTATTCGATGATTACTCACCACGAAATTGAAACTTATGTGTTTTTTTTTTCATTTTGAAGCGATGATTAGCACAGCATTTCATTTCAAAATATAGATTTAAATAAGCGCTAGTTTTTGTAAAGACATGCTAGATTATTTTTTTCCATTGGGTGGTCATGAGCTTAGAGAGGTAAAGAGAGGCAAAAAAAAAAATGGATAGATTGTATGAGGACCTATATACAAAAAAAGGGAGTTAGTGATAACGTGACGGGTGAAAGGACAGAATGGAAGAAAAAACAAAATCACAATTTTCCAATTACACGATGACGTTGCAGAACTCAATACCTAAAAAAATTCTGAACTTGAATAAGGAAAGACGTTAGTCGAAACTTTAATTCCCTAACACCGCATAAACTTCGATGCAACAAACACTAAATTCAATGTACGTAGTGGACAAGCTAGAACCTCCTTGGAGAGTTCACGGACTACACCATTTCCCTGTAGATCGAGAGTAAACATAGCCGAGTTATATTATGCTGCTGGGCTAACAATGGATCGGGGAAGTTGGTCTGCTATTGCAGATTAGCGTTCGGGCGTGTTCTAATCTTTCGGCAGTCTTATTTTGGAGCCTGTATTTAAAAATAATTTAGTGTAACTAAATTGAGAATTTTTTGCGCATTTATGGTAGGTACTGGGATTCAAACGTCTAACTGTATTTGAACAGTATTTATTATCGTTTTATATAGTGTTGACGGTGCAAATGATGCAACACTGACTTTAAACAGAAGCAAATTTTGAGGGCTTGCGTTTCTTGATGTGTTGAAGTCAGTCGTTTGTAAATGTTTTCTAGCATAATATTTATGTTAAATATTAAATACAGTGTTGTTATTTGTATTTCACTTACCTATCATCAAATAACAAACAAGACCAGCTAAGTTTATATAGTTTCAAAGACATTAAATATATTTGTATCTCTTTAAATCTCTTTATACAGTTTTAAAAGAACTTAATGATGCCTACGAGATTGTTCGAAATAGTTCTTGCGGCCCTAGAACGCTAAAGGCAATTGAATAGACATAAGTGGGTTTTAGTCAGTAAAGTCTGACACTCCCTCTTGCTCTACCCAGTGCGGGAGAAGTTTTTTGACGACTTTCAATCCTCAAAAAAAAAACTTTTAATAATGAGTGTTTGTCGATCTTACTTTTACATAAAGATGAAAAGTAACCGTGAAATATCTTTTAAGATAAAATACTTCTTTTCAATTTGTTGTTCTATCAGCAATCTAGGATAAACTACAGATAAAAAATGATGGTACGTGTCCAGTCTGGAATCTCACGGCTTATCAAACCAATCGTTTTTTTTTTGTGACCATTCCAATCTATTGGCAAATACTAGGATGTGTTTTCGGAATGGAATAGCTATGTGTTCTAATATACCTTGTGTATTAAATGACAAATGTTATGCTTTTCTTCATGTGGTCATGTCAAAGAGTAGGGATTAAAAGCGT
This sequence comes from Mythimna ferrago, assembly GCA_910589285.2. Taxonomy (NCBI): domain Eukaryota; kingdom Metazoa; phylum Arthropoda; class Insecta; order Lepidoptera; family Noctuidae; genus Mythimna; species Mythimna ferrago. The sequence goes on along the minus strand of OU342697.1, from coordinate 10,365,228 downwards.
CCTTTTCCACTCACATATTGTCAACATCGTGCATGGTGTTATGTGCCTACGTTAGTGTAGTTTAAAAATGTGCATAGGTAATAATCTGTAATCAAGCAATCGAATAAGTAAGTAAGTAAGGTATTTATACCGCGTACTTCGAGGGACTGAAACAGTTTGCCTGCTGCGGTCTTTCCGTCTGATTATAATTTGGGTGTCTTCAAGGCTAGAGTGAATAGGCTCTTAATAAACTAGTGCGCCTCACCATCAACGATTGCATCACTGCTTACCATCAGGCGGGATCGCAGTCAAGTACTAGTTTATAACAGATAAAAAAAAAAGTAAGTAAGTACCTACCTATGTGTGTGTATGTATACGTTAGCTAGTTCATGTTCAGTACTCTTTTATTGAAAGTTTAGTTTTATCTAACGCAATCCAACGTGATGTTTGATGAAGAGGCAATGCAAAAAAAAGAGATAACGCCTGAAAACTCTGCTGGTATTCGGTAATTCTGTGATTTACTCGAATAGTTCATAAAACTCGTTCCAGGAAATACGTGTTTTTTTTTAACTTTTAAAAGTTTAAAAAAAATTCAGAAGATGACTCTGATTCATTTAGAATCTTGATAAAATTTACATTGTTATACTTTTTTTAAAATTTTTAGGCAAATTGTGAAGTATCAAAGTTCATGCAAAATACATAGTAGATTTTTAGAGTTTTTTTCACAAATTTATGGATTGATTTCAATAAAAGCCGACATGGACGGATTGTGTGAGGAGTGTTATGAAAAAAAAGAGTTTATGCATGTTGGAAAAAATGGAGAGTGAGAGAGAGAACAAAATAACATGGATTAATTGTGTGTGGAGTGATAATAATAAAAAACTCAGTCAGATGGTTGACAGGACAGAATGGAAGCAAAAAACGTGTTGCATAGACTCCAAGTAACACGGGACAAGGGCAGGAAGATGATGAAGATACGAATAGAGAAATAATCTATATATATAAAAATCAATGCCATTTTTCGTTGTAATTTTATAACTCAAGAACGGGCTCACTTATCCAAACCAAATGTTTAGGCTTTGTTCGGACTATTTTGTAGATGGTTTATGTGAAGTTTGGTAGGGTAGAGTAGGGTATAGTAGGGTGGAGTAGGGAAGAGCGGGAGCGAAACTGCGCGGGCAAAAGCTAGTTTATTATAATAAAGGGTGTAAGACACAGGTCTCCACAAACTTTAAGAGCTTCCTAATTAGATGAAACTAAAAAACCTTCCATAAGATTTTTTTCCAGAAACAAAAGAAAAAAATCGGATTCTGCATAATAATAATACAAAATTATAACTTGATTGGACAGTTTGCCAATCAAGTTATAATTTTGTATGGTGAGGCCGATTAAAAAAAAAAGTTAAATGTATCACAAATTACATTTTGGTTTTTACAATTTCTTTTTATACAGTTCTTTTTCTTCTAGACATCCAACTAAATTCTGCACTCAAAACCAAATAACACCTACAATACAACTCTATTAACTTACAAATGTGATGGCCCAAGAAAAAAAAAACAATAAGACAAGGACAGTACGGCGATAAGCGATCGGGACGAAAGTTCGGAACTTGGGTCATTCTGTAAATTGCTGTTAGGTTGATCATTCACTAAAGCTGAGCGAGGTCCCCGAGCGGAGCGGTGTGAAAATGCGTAGCGATGCTGTTAAGTATCGAGTAGCTAAGTGGGGCGAGGATGCCTAGCGAACTCTTTTCAGTTGTGTGTGGTCGGAGCTCTGCAATTTTTTTTTTATATACCTAGCTCCGCTTTGCCCTTTCTTCCAGATATGTGTGAAAAAGCTAGGTGGTGCAAAGATTTGTAGTAGCACTGTAAAGATGTGTGACCTGTGACTATGGCCGTCAAAGCTGTGTGACGAGATTGCGAGGTGCGAGGATGTGTAGCGAAACCTTTTTTACGTGGATGGACTTATGCAAACATCTCATGTTTTTTTGTTTGCTCATTAGGTAGGTATACCAAGCTTTATTAGCCCTTTTCCACCAGAAAACTGTGATGTAGCAATTTATTACGGATGTGAAAATGTGTGATAGTTTCCATCAAAGCTGTGCGTGGGCGGAGTTATACAAATATCTGGCTTTATTAACATATATCTAGCTCCTTTAGCCCTTTTCTAACAGAGCTGCGCTAAGCTGGGCTCGAATGAAGTGATCTCATTAGTGAATTATTTGCTGAGCTACCTCGCTCATCTTTGTCAGAAAACACCCTTACAGAACGGATCCGGATCTGTTCTCTGCTGATTTCTCGTCACTATTATTGTCTCAATACGGAATAGGCTATTGCAAAGTGATATTGTATTTATTTATGTATTGGTGATTTCGTTTTATGGGTGGAAATGGCTTTGGTAAATCGGTATTGAGTTAATCGTGCGATCGGAAGTTAGGAAGTTTTTTGGATTGGGTCTCGAATGGTGATGGTATGATCTGGGAAGCTGTTTCGCAAGTTCTGATGTTCAGATGATTTGTTTACTAGATTGTTTTGTTATAGAATAGAAACAACATTTTTGTCCGTTTATCGTTTCATGAAACAAAACAAAACATTATTTATGGGAACAATTTTATGCGGGAATCGCTTTGTAGATTTAGATTTAATTTATTACAATTTAACATGTCTAGATGCAAGTAATACAAATAATTAAATTACACCAATGAAAGGGATTTTAAAGTTTCTCGGAAGTACTTCTTGATGACAAAGAATTTTTAAGTTTGTCAGAACTACAACAAGATAAAAATATTGCATCAATAAAAAAAAAAAAACTATATTTAAGTATACATTAAATATCAGTCATATAGTCTGTCTAAAAAGTCAAACGACTTGGGAATTTTGTATAATATTTATTCATTTAAATATGCTTTATTTTTTTTTTTTCGATGGGAAAAATCATCTTATGACAACCCCCGCTCTTGGGCGGAGCGGGAGATAGTGTCAGACTCTTACTGACTAAAAAACCCATCCCGTTCCTTCAAGCCTTCATACCGGGGCTCGAGCGCCCTTTCGGATAACCCTGGCCCCGGTAGGCTTCGACCCGGCTGGGCCCCTGCTGTTGCTGACAACTCCTTGAGGCGCGCAGGAACAGCGCGCGCCGTCGACGACTTGGGCTTGGTCCGGACAGTTACCGGACGGCCGGACAGCGAGTCATTTAAATATGCTTATATTTGATACGTTTTATAAGGTTCTTCTATTAGTAAACAATGATCAAGATCTCTTAATCAACCTTGATTATTGCACCAGTGTTGACTACATCAGATTACATTTTACTCTAATAATAACCCAAGTCGTTTGACTTTTTAGACAGACTCTAATTAAATAATTTTTATTATATTTATTTACATTACCAAATTATATATTTTCTTTATTTATTTATTATTAATTTAACAATTTATGTACACACCTTGTCCTTGTTAAATATTACAGATTATAAATAAAAAAATGACAAATCATTTAAATAAGTAGCAAAATTTATGCGATACCAAGATAAAATGAAACGCTGATACAAACTTTATATTCTGGTAATGAAGTAAAACAGTTTTAAAATTTCCCTTTACACCAACTGGCTAATTTGAATTTCTTAGACTTAAATAATTTTTTGTAGCAAAACTTTGCTTCGTCGGTAAAAGTCAAACCCCTGTTGTAATTTAATTAGTCTGTTCCCGATAAATACACGGGTAAGCGGCTTATAATTTGTATCAGCAGTTTATAAGCAGGATAAGTTATTTTTAGGTTAAAGGCTTTTCTGTGAATAGGAACGTGAAATTTTGCCCACAGCTGCCTTTTATACCGTAAGCGAGTACTAACAAGTGGTTTTTAAAATTTAACCATTAATTTAACCTTTAAACGACTTAGCTCGAAGAATCACCAAACTTAAGTGGCAATGGGCAGGGCACATTGCACGCGGAACAGATGGTTGATGGGGACGAAAGGTTCTGGAGGGACGACCACGTACCGGAAAACGCAGCGTTGGAAGGCCTCCAACAAGGTGGACCGATGACCTGGTCACGGTCGTGGGAATCCGATGGATGCGTGACGCACAGGACTGGTAAACCTTTAAGGGAGTGAAAAGGGGGAATATTGTTTAATTCTCGTTCTGTAAAACAATTATACTTTAAAGTTAGCACAAATAGTAACCAAGTCAATAATAACGGTTTACATAATTTGTTTTAAGAATCACCCCAAATAGAACAATTTAGGCAGTTTTTAATTCGAAATTTGGCACAAATTATAAACAAAATGAATAAAAGTAAAGTCATTATTAGTTCTTCAAAATATGGCTTTATTAGTTCTTCAAAATATGGCTTTAGGAATTTTAAACTTTTATAAAAAAAACATTTTGTGCTAATAAAATATATTTTTCCTTAAAAAAAACTTAATCTTAGTCATGTTATTTTTATTTAATGTTAAATTTCAATTATTAATATTTATTATTATAAAGAACACCAACGACATAATAACAAGTTCTGATATGTGTGTAATTTTATAGACATTAAATTCTGTGTAAATCTATCTAAAATATGTCAATTAAACGCGGTCGCCTTTCACAGCTTTTTTTCCTTCGCACTTGTGCTAAATATTCAAAACATTTCTGACATCTGTTTACGATCTTGCAACGAATTATATCAGAAAACACATTCTCATCTTTTATTCTTATCATCATCATGATCCTCCATGCACTTGTCCCTTTGTTACTTGGGATGTGTACAGTGCTTTACGTTTTCTACTTCCATTCTTTCCTGTCAACTTGTTCCGTCACGCTTATCACTAATTCCTTTTTGTTTCTTATCACTCCTCACACTTTTTTTTAGCTTCCTTTTCCATCTCTATCCATTAATAATTCTTTTGATAGCATGTGACTTGTCTGTATTTTATTTTTAAATTTTATTATTTTTTTAATTTTTTTTTGTTTTTTTTTCGTATTGTCTGTATTTAGCTGAAAGAAGAAAGAAAAAGTATTTATTTGCGTCAAACATGGCGCATACCTTAAAATAAAACAAATAACAATATCGACTTACGTAGTAGCACGTAAGTAGGATAAGCGTCACATCTGCGCAAAAAGGCCAGCGCTCAGCAAAATGCTGGGGCTCGTGTAAGACAGAGCCACAGCGCTGATTTTCAGCACCAGCCGTCGTCGACGGTGAGACAAGGATCATGTAAAATGAGAAATGGTGTTCGGCCGTTCTGTTTAAATAAAAATAACAAACATCCCTCCACTTCACATGACTTGACGGTATCAATACAACTTTTCAGCCATTGGTACCACTTTTAACGTTACCCTAATATACTTTTTTGACTTCCCTTCTTATAGTAGTACGATTTATCAAATAGCATGTTGAATATTGGATTACAAGGACACTTAGCTACGAGGACGCTCAACCCTATAAAACCCAAGCGTTTTAAAAAGGCCACAAACCCTAAATCAGACTGCAAATGATAACTGGTCCACAGTAAAACACTGCGTGCACCCAAAAGTCTGGCAGTCCCTTGTCAAAACCACTAACGTTTCATGATATATCGTGTGAAAGGCCAACCAGTATTTATCGACCTTTCGCATATCTAGAGAAAGTGTGGAATTAGGGTGGTTTAGGGTTCACGATTAACTGGGTGACAAGGGTGTCCTGGCCTTAAGAGCGGTTGGTGAGAACGGTGACAAAGAATTGTGTGTGTATTGCCCAATACAGTTACATGCTGTATAATACTTTAATTTTTTATTGAAAATCCAGATTCAAAATAATATTTAAAAAAATTGAATACAAAAGAATACAATATAGTAGATAAAAAACTAGTAGCTGCCAGCGGCTTCGCTCGCGTGATGGTAGACTTACAACCTAGGGGTAGATAATATTCTTCCTAGTGGTAACAACCCCGACTTACGAGTTGTAGATCGCGGTTTCAAACCCAGCCAGGCGCAGCACTCTAAAGGTGTTTTTAATATCATGCTGATTAAATCACGCATTTAAAAAAAATCGTTATGCAAAAAAAACGCGTCTCGCGTGTTCCACGCATTTGTATGTAATGGACATTTGTGGGGGTTACGTGTGCGGGACAATCCCCCATGACCGATGAAATCCGCATGATATTAAAAACTCCCTAACACGGCGAAGCAAGATTAAATTAAGCGAATTTAGATATCGTTACACCTCTACATTTTTTTTTAAATACTTGTGTCTCACAATTGGGCAAAGGTCTCCTTTTCTGTCTTAGGCGATCTCTGACCAAGTTTGCCCCACGAACATGATCAGATCGGCATATCACTTTAATTGTCGTCGACCTCTTCGGCGACATACTCGCAGGCGTCCAGTGAGTCACGATCTTTACACGGGTGCAATCGTAGGTGGCTCATTCCCACTACAGCAATGTTACTTTGAAAATTTAAATAAGATAATACTTAAGGGGCCGGCGACGGATGAATTTCCATACAAACGTAATACCACGCTCATTTGCAGTTGGAGCATATTTCCAACATATTATGATGATATTCGGTTATAGACAATATTTAACTAGGTTCCTACGTCGAGAATATCAGAAATATTGTTATTTTTAATACAGGAAAAGCCAAATGGCATGTTTTGCCATTTACGCTGCAAAAAAGTTAAATTTCTTTTTGTTTTTTTAAAAAAGAAAGACGTAGGAACCTAGATAAATATTGTCTATAACCGAATATCATCATAATATGTTGGAAATATGCTCCAACTGCAAATGAGCGTGGTATTACGTTTGTATAGAAATTCATCCGTCGCCGGCCCCTTAAACTAACATAACAAATTCACAAAATCGAATGTTAAAACCTCGTTCAAAAATAAACCGAAACATGATAAAAGTTGTCACGTTTGACGAATCACATGTTATCGCCTGAAGGTATTTAAAAGGGTATTTTTCGTCGGCAAACCCTTCTATTGATGTCGGCGGTAACCTTTGTGGTGCGTCCTTTTTGCTTTAAGGGTTATCAACAAAAGACGCCGAAACTTTCGGCCCGCACCACATATTGTTTGATTTGCGCTTTTGACCTCGCTGAAGGAGATCGTGTGAAAGAATTACTTTTGTAGTTTTTTTACGGTGAAGATGTTTTGTTACTTAAATATGAAATATACAGTACATCTTTTTTATGATGGGATATCATCAGATGAGAAATGACATCTCTCGCCCTTTTCGTGTTAGACTTTTGCAGACTAAAACCCACTCCTGTTCCTTTTTGGCTTCCTTCCAAGGCCCCGCGGTTCTCTTTTGCATAACCCATGGCCCCAGTAGGCTTCGACTCTGCTGGGCCCCTACGGTTGCTGACATCTCCCTGAGACACGCGTGGAACGCTACACACCGTCGACGACTTGTGCTCTGTCCGGTCGGTTACCGGACGGTCGGTCGGCACTCTACTGAACAGGTTATAATTTTAGCGGTCCCTTTGAGAAGTGGCTACTATCTGGTGATCGTCCAGAGCAAGTCCAAGTCCTTGACGGCGGAGCGCGTTCCACGCTCTCCCCAAAGTATTATCAGCACATCGCACCATAGCGGCCGCGGGCATTTTCTGGAAATGAAACCCGTGGTCCTGGAACGCAAAGGGCAACTGAAGAAAACAGGTATGGCTTTCAGTAAAAGTCTGACACAGCTACTCTCTCCTCCCTAGAGCATGCAGGAGAAGTCATTAGACGACTTCCCACATGATTTACCCGTGGGTCTTTTATTCCGATCGGTTTAACTGTTTATATGTGAAGTAGAAACCGGTACAGACACACAAACTAGTGTGATAAGCAATTTCGATTAGCAGGATATAACCTCTAAATGAAAACCAGCTCAGCTTCGACCACACCATCAAAACAATCCACCGTAGGCGCGGGCCTGCGGATGGCCTGTCAGACCGTCCGGTAACAGTCCGGTCCGAGCCTAAGTCGTCGACTGCGCGTAGTATTCCACGCGCGCTTCAAGGAGATGTCAGCAAACCGTAGGAGCCCAGCAGGGTCGAAGCCTACTGGGGCCATGGATGATGCAAAAGAACGAAGTGCCCAGGAACGAAGACAAAGAACGAATAGGAGGTTTCAAGTCAATAAAAGTCTGTCCTCCAAGACACGCCGTCCTGTCACGCCCAATGGGGGAAGATGTCATTAGCTGATTTTCCCACATAAAAAAAATCATCATAATATTACAGCAGTGCCTAAAACTAAAACAAAAACACCTAGATTATTCTCCTCCTCAAGAGGTGCGAAGGTTAGTCAAACACAGTAAATTGTAGCAGTAAGAGTGGCGGGTCAACGGCCGTCCATCACCCACTGTTATCAATAGTCATGTAACTCGCGCTTGTTCCCAACGTAGCCAGTTTGTGGTGTGTGGAGTAAGCGGACAGCGAAGTTTTGGTACTAAGTTTTTTTGACCTGATTTTTTTTTGTGTCCTACCAACCAATGATGTTGATTTCTTTTCGGTGCAGTACATGACCATCCATGTAGCCTGAGTTTTCTGCAACTATTGTTATTAGCGTCTGCGCTAATAACAATAGTTGCAGAAAACTCAGGCTGTTTGCTTTTTAAGTTCAAAACTGTGCATAGAATGCGGTCTTCATATTTTGCACACTCAGGTCTTTCCCGATAATTTAATAAGAAAATGGATTATCGCTATATTCTTAAATGACAAGAAATGGCGGTGGTAGTAGGTTCCAATTTGATGCGTATGATTTTTTACTAAACTAGGCCTGGTCTTACACCAGGCCTGAGCCAACGGCGCAGTGTGTTTCTCTCGTGCCCGAAAGCTTCATTGACGGATCCCGCAAGGGTTGATGCTTGTCAGGGCTACGGGATTGTTTAAAAGAGTTATCCCGGCTCTAGACGCAGGTATTTTTAGTCACTAAAAGCTTTACTTTCCTCTCGCCCCACCCAGAGCGGATAAAATTATTTGATGATTTTTCACCCAAAAAGGGATAAATTGAACATCTCCAAAGAACTCTTCCATTGTAACAGTAATTATTCTTTTGTGGCATTCAAAAATGTGTTGTTAATAATTTAACACTTCTCCAGTACCATAACCTGCCAGACCAACAACAAATCGCTTACAACTTATGCCCGACTACCGTCGTCCGGTCGTCACTCAGTGGAAACGTCCCATTACGTCGCAAGCACGCATTGCACCAGCTATTCTTCTATAAGTACCTTGGATTATGACCGGAATTGCCTCTTGAGATGCCACTTGGTACCCTACTTGGTACTTTCACAACTTTATAGCGGTCCAGAATTTTGTATGATGCTTTACTTTTTGTTTTGCTCGTTCCCGTATTGTTAATGTGGTAGTATGTACGAAGTTTTTGATTCATGTAGTGGTCCACATAAGTTTAGTAGTGGAACAGAAACAATAATTTATCGTGACGACCCAATTGGAGTTGGTACAGTTCTGATTCCTGGAAAATTTCGATTGCTGGCCAAATGGCTCTCTATTGTTTATGGATTTTTGGTTGTGTTTACAATTTTATTTCTGGCTTGTACTGGGCAAAGGCCTTCTCGAGTCCTTCTGGATCCCTTCCCGCGTTGTCTTGAACCAGTGGAGCGGTCAACCTCGTAGTAAGTGTCCAAATCACCTCATTACTTCTTTTTGGGCGGGACTTGACTGTGCTTTCTATCTACAGTATCATACTGCGTAGGGACTCTTGCCCTAATGGGCCGCTGGGACCGCTATTACTGTGCATCTGGCTAACAAGACGAGGTGTCGCAGACTGTGGTCTCTTGTGGAACGGATTTGATCTACCCAACGTGATATGCCTTACCTCTGAGCTTTTGGTCGTCTACAAATGGCTTTTCCAGATTATCGCTTCTTTTCGGCAATGTGGTCAAAGTATAATAATTCTTCATTTCACGGAAATATGAGGCAGGTCACTCTAAAACATTGTTAAGAAAAAACACAAATTCTATTGTATTTCATAATATGCTTCTCATTATTTTATTGAATTTTGACGTATCAATCTTCAGCATATTATATCATCTACCAACAAATCCAAACCTATTGTTCCAAAATCTATATTGAAATTATCATTGTTTCCTTCCCTTACTAAGTTCATTTTCTTTTTCTTTTCAGAATGTGGCTAATGGGCGCTGTTTGCGTGCTGTGCGCGTTGCTCAGTACCGTGGACGCGCAGTGGAGATGTCCGGGCTTGTCAGCTCGACCAGCTGCTGAATGCTCCTGCGACCTGCCGCATACACTACGCTGCGCTGGCGATCATACTGCTTTACAGGTAAATTTACAGTATTCCTTCAGAATTTCGATCATGGTTAATCTTAACTGAGATTATTTAAGTGCCTAGATATTAGAATGCAAAAGTATGGGCACAAACACAATGCAATCTTTCTTTATGCTCATAATCCAAAGGGACAAATTGACATGATCGAGCAGAAATCAGGTGCAGGACCAACGGATTTACGTGCTGTTGTTGGTATGTGTGTGTACGACATAACCATGTACCTATCAACATTTGTTACATGTGCACACATTTATGAATATGTACATATATTTGTTAAATTGTATTTTTGTTTTGATAAAGATTATTATTCTAATTATGTTTACGCTGTAGTGGTAATATAGCACCTTCTGAAAAATACATTTACACGAGACATCCAGACCTGAAACACTGATCTGTAGGTCATACATTATTATATTTGTTCCGTACGGCAATCGAGCCCGCGACCGTAGCGCAACAGCGGATACCTCAACCATTGCGCCAACCGTGTCAATCTGCTACATGATACCATTTATCATCAGATGGAAAAATATTTGACCAATTGGCGATTTATAATCACAATTTTTAATAAACTACGTTTTTCAATACTTCCATTTTATTCTCTTATTTAAATAGTATAAAATAGTAGTATTTTATTATTATTACAAGCTTTTATTTAGTTTCATCTATTCCGATGTTTGTCTGTAATCAAATCTTGCAACTTGAATTTGACCCACTTCCCGGTTACCGTTTGAGCTGAAATTTTGCATCCATGTGTAAATTAGATGACAATGTAAAATTATTATGGCATGGAGCTGATCTGATGATGGAACCGGAAGGTGGCTATAGGAGCTTGGTAGTTAAACGAGACAACCCTATCGAGTTTGGACTCGTTTGATTTATCTTGACGAGTATTAATTATAAAGGTATTACTTATATCGTGCTATAAAAGCTTGCTATATAAAAATATTTTAATTAAAAACTTGTTATTTCCGCGAAAAACCTTCGTGCCTATTCAATTTAAACTTTCTGTCCTATTTATAAAAGTTTGAACCTCGCGAGTATTTGCAATAAAATTTTATTTTCATTCATTATGAAAAATCATTTAATGATTTCTTCCGCTCTTGGGCGGAGCGAGTAAGGTGACTGGAAGTGAAAAAAGAACAAGAATAATCCAGGTCTGCGGGATTTACCTGCCACGGTAGGCGCGAGCTCGCGGATTTTTTTTTAAGGTGGAAAACCATCCAATGACATCTCCCGCCCTTGGGCGGGGCGGGAGGGCGTGTGAAACTTTTACAGACTAAAACCCACTCCTGTTCCTTCTTTGCCTTTTTTCTAGGGCCCCGGGGTATACTTTCGCACAACCCATTATTCGACAGCGCGAGTTGAGTCTAAGAGAAAATGATAACAGGACAGTTATACACACAAACCAGTCATCATCATCATCAACCTTTTTAATGTTCTCACTTCTGGGACTCAGGCCTCCTCTCTAGGTGAGGGAATGGGCCGTAATCCACCACACGGGCCCAGTGCGGGTTGATGAATGTTACATGTCTTCGAATTTTTAGTTCTAGGTCGTGTCGGTTTCCTCACGATGTTTTCCTTCACCGTTTTGAGAGCAGTGGTGATGAAATAAATTACACAAAGTAATGCACCTGGTTGGGTTCGAACCCGCGACCTATAACTCGTAAGTCGGGGCTGTTACCACTCGGCCACCACTGTTGTACACACATACAAGGCCAAGTTTTATTTACAAAGGCCTCATGGTATTTATTTGGATTTTCCAAATTTGTTTGAAACCCATTTTCGAGAGTTTAAATACCGGTTGAACAAATCCGAGGGATATTATTTGTCTTTGCGCTTTTTCTTATTTCGGGATCAGAAGGTACGGACTCTGTAAATATTGGTATGTTCATGTTAATGCCAGGATGAAAAGTAATGGCTTGATGAGATTTTTTCGTTTCGACTTAAAAAAATTTTTAATTGATATAGACTAGTACTTGACTGCGATCCCACCTGATGGTAAGCAGTGATGTAATCTCTGATGGTGAGGCGCACTAGTTTATTAAGAGCCTATTCACTCTAGTCTTGAAGACACCCAAATTATAATTGGACGGGAAGACCGCAGCAGGCAAATTGTTACAGTCCTTCGACGTACGCGTTATAAACGACGAAGCGAAACGCTTAGTCCGGACCGTAGAGATTTCAACGACGTATGGATGGATATTCGCCGTACGTCGGGTTGTCCGATGGTAGAATTGAAATGGCGGAATCAAGTCATGCAATTCCTGTGCACACTCTCTAAAATGCATCCTGTAGAACACCGAAAGGCTGGCCACCCTACGCCTGTGCTGAAGGCTTTGAAGGTTAGACTCAAGCAAATCTGGATCACCAATTAGCCTCTTCGCACGCCTTTCCACCGAGTCCAAAGCTGCCAGGTGCCAATAAATATATTATTAAGAGGTCCAGATCAATGAAGACTAGGCTTTATTGATCTGCTTCACTAACTAAACCAACTTCTGTTTTGCTTGGATATCTGAACTGTTGCAGCTTGATTTATATTTTACATGTTTTCTCTTACAACAGAAGAACGTAGGTATTTTAGGTGGGAAATCATCAAATAAACTCCTCCCGCTCTGGGTGGAGTGAAAAAAACGACCGTATCTTTTTTTTCAGTAATTCAAAAGTTTGACGTTTTCATAGCTTCAAAAGACCGCAGACCTGAGTACATGGTACATTTAATTTCAACTCAATACCCCCACGCGTTCCCAAGATAAAGGGTCTTGACAGACAGATAGACCTCTTGTGGTACAGAACCCTAAAAATCATGACATTATTAATGTCTTCAGCAAAATTGCCACTCATACAAAATCCAAGCTACTTACTCATAGAATATAAGTAAAAGAACAAAGTGCCAATAACCAACAACTGAAGTTCTGTACCAATATTGTTGGTCACAATAGTGTCAAACGATACTGTTGGTGAGGCCACAATGTGTTTCTAAATATTCAATGGGCCAAAAGCTGAGGTAGTAGTATTATGGCGATCGTATTTGTCCAGAACCAATGGACGTTGAATCTGAAACAATACCTTTCTGTGGTCCTTACCATGGTTTGGTGGCAAATTGTGATGCTTGCGCAACAAATTTTTAATAATAATTATAAATAGTTAAAAGGCTCATTAGAAAAGGTCTTGTTGTAATTTATGTGAAGTCTCAATTTATAATATTCATAAAAAGCAAAGTTAGCTGATAAATCCCCCAGCCCTGGATTATTTTTAGTCCCTTTTCGCTTCAAGTCCTACCTTACATTGTTGAAACTTCTACGGTTCGGACTAAGCGTTTCTCGTCGTCGTTTATACCACGTACATCGAAGGACTGGAACAATTTGCCTGCTGCGGTCTTCCCGACCTATTATAATTTAGGTGTCTTGAAGGCTAGAGTGAATAGGCTCTTAATAAACTAGTGCGTCTCACCATCAACGATTGCATCACTGGTTACCATCAGGTGGGATCGCAGTCAAGCACTAGTTTATATCATCATCATCTTCCTGCCTTTGTCCCGTTGGTCCCGTTTTATTTCGGATCGGCGCAAAACATTTTTTTATATCAATAAAAAAATAAATAAACTAGTGCGCCTAAACATCAACGATTGCATCACTGCTTACGTGCTTACGTGTGGTGGGATCGCAGTCAGCCACTGGCAAAATCATTAAAAAAAAGTGACTCACTTTCGAGTTCCTATAGTAAGTTCCTAACACTATCCACAACTCACTTGTACAGAGGCGTTCAGTAAACAAAAGCTATCGATTGGCAGGTGCGTGAATCGGCGAGACTTTGATAAGGGTCCGTGATCACGCACCGAGCTCTTCATGTCAATAAACGTCTCAGAATACGGCTCTAAGTGCTTCTGACCGATTATGAAGAAACGAGGGCAATGTGTGAGCGAAATGGTTTGGTTGGTTTTTGATTCTGTATTGTATATTAAAGAGTAGCATTATGTGTTATCATTTTGAGCAGGGGAAAAGCGAGTGGGTATGTCACTGGCTAAAAGTTTGGGGTGAGTCAGGTTCTGGAGTGGCGACCGCGCACCGAACACGCTCCGATGACTTGATGAGAGTGTGAGCGAAATGGTTTGGTTGGTTTTTGATTCTGTCTTGTATATTAAAGAGTAGCATTATGTGTTATCATTTTGAGTAGGGGAAAAGCGAATGGATATGTCACTGGCTAAAAGTTTGGGGTGAGTCAGGTTCTAGAGTGGCGACCGCGTACCGCGCACAAGGTGCACCGATGACCTGATGAGAGTGTGAGCGAAATGGTTTGGTTCTTTTTTAATCTGTCTTGTATATATAAAGAGTAGCATTGTGTGTTATCATTTTGAGTAGGGGAAAAGCGAATGGATATGTCACTGGCTAAAAGTTTGGGGTGAGTCAGATTCTAGAGTGGCGACCGCGCACCGAGCACAAGTCGCACCTATGACCTGATGAGAGTGTGAGCAAAATGGTTTGGTTTTTTTTTATTCTGTCTTGTATATATAAAGAGTAGCATTGTGTGTTATCATTTTGAGTAGGGGAAAAGCGAATGGATATGTCACTGGCTAAAAGTTTGGGGTGAGTCAGGTTCTAGAGTGGCGACCGCGCACCGAGCACAAGTCGCACCGATGACCTGGTGGGAGTCGCGGAAAACCATCGTTAAAAAGGGAGAATAATCCGACCAGACGGGTGTTATGTTTGGCAGGTAACTGCCCGATAGATGATTTCAGGCTATCGTATAGGCTCAAATCGCGCTGTGAATTTTGCGCCCTTTCCGGTCCTTATGTGGCGCTATAGATGAAAAGTTTCGTAAAATTATAAATCATTTTTCTTGGCAAGATACTGATAGATTAGAAAGTATTGTTAGGTTTTATTGTACCTATTCAAATTAATAGAGGAACGAGAGGAATTGTCAGTCTTTTACTGACAAAAATATATCCGTTATCCATTCCAGGGCCATGGTAACTCTTCTGATCAACCGTCTGATAGTCCACATTCTTATACGTCTCACATTTCCGTTGCTCAGTACATGGTATTAAAACTAAGAGTCTAAACCATTGCCAACTTTTTTCGTGTTGAAAGCTCAAATTAAATTCTACCTGGCCAGCCTGTCTGTATAGTTATATATATTGCTCTATAGATTCTAGGACTGTGAATTTCATTTTCTGAAAAACCCCCATGGCCCCAACGTGCATCGGCCCTGCTGGGTCTCTATGGTTTGCTAATTTCTTTGAGGACCGAGTGTTACACTACGTGCTATCATAAGACGAGCTAGACAAACTGTATAGGACCTGGACTGTAAATAAAACAATCGTTAATCTTTTTGGGTTTCTCCGGTGGTTCTGGGTAAGCCTGATGATCAAAGATATTTTTCCTGTCGATGACTCGGGCTCCGTCCGGTTACCAGACGGCGGGACGGCGAGCTACCCAGCTAGAGATCGCTTTTAATATTATTGGATACTCGGCTTTGGGCTCGTAGAAATCCTGGAAGTTGTAGGTGTGCTAGCTGCTGTGAAACAAGTGACGCATGTTCTTTGAAGAAGCACCATGCTGGTACTGTGTTTGAAATGGATCGAGGAAACCCCATTGGATCAGACCACTTGTGCAGTGGCCAACCTGGATCCGCAGTTGGATAAGAAATTTCTACTTCAGCTTCATCCAAGACTACCTTGTTGGTCTAGTTGTTAGGGGCTCTGACTGCTGTTTGACTCCCACCCAAGACAAATGTTTGTGTTGCAGCCTTTAAATGTTCCACTGTTGGGACTCAGGCTTCCTCTTTAAGAGAGGAAATGAGCTGTAATCCGCCACGAATGCCCAGTTAGGGCTAGTGGATGTCACGACTTCGAATTTTTGATTCTAGGACATGCCGGTTTCCTCACGATGTTTTCCTTCACCGTTTTGAGAGAAGTGATGATGAAATACATTACACAAAGTAATGCGCCTGACTGGGTTTGAACACAGCTCGTAAGTCGGGGCCGGTACCACTCGGCCACCACACTGCTCACACATTTTTTCAGTGTCTGGGTGTAATTTATGGATAATACGTATGAAGTATGTTTATCAGTTGTCTAATACGTATGAAGTATGTTTATCAGTCTAATAATCATAGCACACGCTCTGCTGAGTTTGGGACTAGATGGCATTGTGTGATAGTTGTGGAATATTATTATCCAGAGTGAAGATGATTTGAAAATAGATTTTGTACTTGTCGACACGTTAAATAAAGGACTCGTATTCAGGAAAAACGTTTTCGTATTCAAAATATAATAAGTAGATATACCTAAAGAGCGTCTGCTGAAACTATTATG
Source organism: Mythimna ferrago (assembly GCA_910589285.2). NCBI lineage: Eukaryota > Metazoa > Arthropoda > Insecta > Lepidoptera > Noctuidae > Mythimna > Mythimna ferrago. The sequence continues at coordinate 10,348,681 of OU342697.1, read as the reverse complement.
TCAAACGTATTGAGTCAAGTCGCATGGTACTCGGAAAGGATTACAGAAAGCGGCTTTCGCGACGAGAGGGAGCGTCGAGCTATTGTCGAACATCCTATGAAGCAAATCTGTCATGTGTAGATATGTACGAGGTTCCTGTGATAGATGGGAAATATGTCATACCATTGTTGGGATGACAATTGGAAGGGTAGTTGTCTAGGAGGTGTATTTTGAGACTTGAGAAACATGTTTTGATTGACTGAATTTGTTGTTACTGTTAAAGCTTTTAGTGACTTTTGCGATGATGATTCAAAATTCAAATATTTTTATTTCACATAGACCTACATGGATTCTATGGATGCGGAACGCACAGGATCGTGCATTGTGGCGACACTTGGGGAGGCCTATGTACGACAGTGGACGTCTATCGGCTGAAATGATGATGATGATGATAGATCTACATAGGCATTTATGAAACGTCAAAAGTGCTCAGTTCCAAAGTGGTCGTTTCCTATGGAGAAGAACCGGCAAGAAAGTCCATGCTTACTCTTTTAAAAAATACATAATACAGTATTATAATAGATATCTATTAAAATACTGTATTATGTATATGTACGAAAGAACAATCTAGACTAGTGAATAGTACTTAAAAGTATAAAAATAATTACTCATAATGAAAATTAGTAAGTCGTAATAAGAAGTAATCTAAGAATTGATGGAGTCTACAGTGTTCTCACATTCACATTATAAAAAAAGAGTAAATAATTATAAGTATCAATAAGATGTTAACAAAATAAATTAATTTTTACGATTAATAGAGAACTATACAAAAAGTCAAGGTGTGCCATCATCAATTATTGTTTTAGGCTAGCGTTTGGCCACTATCTCACCTAAGCGATAATGTGGCCAACTAAGAACCGGTTCACATTAGGTCGGACCGATAGATTACCGTTGAACGACTGTCGGTTGTTGCTGTTCACACTAGACGCTGCCGACCCGACCTAATGTGAACACCACCGTTGGCACGGTCGTTTTACTGCCCGGATTGTCACAAAGCCAGTCAGTCAGTCAAAGTCAGTCGTTAGTTGGCTTTTGTAAACGATGGACGACGACGACGTTTTAAATTGTAATGTGGTATTTAAATAGAAGGCAGAAAAAAAGAAAAAGGAAATATTGGGTGCATCCAATTATTGTCCAGCGAAATGAAATTGGAACATTTCAAACTTTAATTGGCTCCACCGCTTCGCGCCGACCAATGTGAACGGCGCTTTACTTGCCAGTACGCCAATATTATGCCGATCCGACAGAAATCGTGGCCGAAACGTCCGGTAAAAGTGTCGGCTCTGTTAGTTTTGTCGGGTCACCCATATGTGAACGGCGCTATTGAAATACATATGCCAATATGGATCCAACACTTTTATCGGCCCGATGAAACTGTCGGTCCGACCTAATGTGAACCCGCTCTAAGGAGCACGCTGGCATAGAAGTAACCTATTCACTCTTGACTTAAAGACCCCTAGGTTGTAGCTATCAGGAAACACAGACTCCGGCAGGGAATTCCACTCTTAAACTCTACGCATAATGAATGTGTTCTTAAAATACTTTGCACATATACTTAGGTGGGATGTCCACCATGTATCGGTAGCGCAACACCGCACATCTACTAGTCGATACAAGATGCCGAATGACTCTATTTTATGTGTGAGATTAAAAAAAATCCACGTGTATTCAAAGATCAAGCAACTCTTGGGGTCTTAATCACTTGTTCACTGCAAACGTCATTCCGGAATTTGTCAAAACGTATACACGTCATATGACGCTTTGTGTTACTACTAAAATACCTTCCGTACCAACATACAGTTGCCATCACGGATCATAAGCGGTTGTGCAGAAGACAAATATTTGGTCTTGTTAGTGGTGCGAAGTGAGACGTGGGGGCGGGGAGTGTCAGTGATTGGCTCGCCGCGCCATCGCGCCATAGACTTCACTTCTAATTCGTTTCCTGCGTTGCTGCATGTATCTAACAACGAAGACGATTGGCACGCCAATGTATGGAATGCGCAAAGCGATCCCCACTCTAACGCCGAGCGCTCAAGATCCGTGATGGCAACTGTACTTTTATCATCAGATTTTAATACTCTGCTACTAGGCTATACATACTATCAGAGGTAAACTTTTCCAGAGCATATTAAAGTAAAATGTTAGTCTTAACTAGTTGAACTGCACCGAAATTGCTGCTTTCCAAACACAGGAACAAACATGGATCATCTGTTTAGCTATTCACGGAAACTTTGTTGCTGTATACTTTTCAAAAAGTCTAGAAATTCCTTATTCATCACACTAATAAGGCGAAAGTTTGCGTGTGCGTGTGTATGTTTGTTACTTCTTCACGATCGGCGTACGACGTATACCAGCAGTAGGTGTCTAACGCCGAGCGCTAGTTTGCTGTGGTGGTCACCCTTTCGGTGCGGGCACGCTCGGCATATTCCGCCATTTTGTTCTTTTTTACTTTGTGTTTGTAACCGTTGTCCTGTATCTTTCCCGAACATAAGCTTTTCTATTCTATTCCATCAGTTTAACGGATTTAAAAATAACTTAGTACTGTTGTGGTAGACCATTTCCTGGAATGTGCATCATACATGATACTTTTTATTCCGGGAGTATGTTTTTTTGGGATAATTTTTTTTTACTATCGCCTGGGCAAAGCCGCTATCAGCAGCTAGTAATAATAAATATTTGAAAAAACTGTATACTTGTCAACATAAATAATTGAATTTGTGACAAGGAAAACCTTAGGGGCCCAGCAGGGCTAAAGCCTACTGGGGCCATGGGTTAGCTTCCGAAAGGGGAACCCGGGGTCCTGGAACGCAAGGCAAAGAAGGAACATAAGAGTGTGTATTTGTCAGTGAAAGTCTGACACGCCCTCTTGCTCCGCCCGGAAGAAGTAATTGTATGATTTCTCACCTTATAATACCTTGCATCATCTGGCCGAAATTAAATGGTCACTACTCTCGTACCCGTCTAGGCGACAGTATCTGTGCATTTGTTTGCGGCCAGCTGCGCCCGGACAGAGTCCCGCTGACTTTTAAATCCATTTTCTTTGCGAAATATTGATTGATTTACATATGCTATGTTCACTTTGAAGAATATTTAACTATCAATTTTTATGTATAAAAACGTTTCTAAAGATCCAAGCCGTTTCAAAGGAGTAGGGAAAAGTTGCGAATATGATGTTGTTGTATGTAATATTTTTTTAAGACAAAAGTAACAAACGCACGAAAAAATCAAATGTTGATAATGTTGTTCATGAATCTATAATAAAGATACATTTTTTTCAAACGTATTAACCTGGTTATTACCGAGGAGTAGGCCCCAGAAAGTCACTGTTTTAAGGCACTTTTCCGGCGTTTGTGCCTTAAAAAAGGAGATATGTTTCAAGCCCTAATTCATTCCAACCGTTTATTTTCTTCTGAAAATTTCTCTAATTTCGACATTAGTAACTTAGCCCCAAAACTAGATAAATATGTTTCCCCTAATTAATCTGATCATTAATAAATAGATTTCGTTCATTTAGTGTTTAATTAAAACGTTACGGATCTTGGAATATCACTACTTAGGCAGGGAATCCATTTTAAATAATTGTTGAGAAGAAAATTTACAGTGTCACAAATCACCTTGGATTTGTAAATGTTTCAGGTTGCCAAGATTTTACAGTCGAATTGTTTTTATTAGTTTAATTTGAAGGATTCCTGAGATTTGAACGGATCTAGCTTAATAAATTTTTCAATTATGAGTTCGTGTTTTTGTGTTATATAGCAATAACTAGCTACTGCCAGCGACTTCACCTGAAAGAAAGTCATATATAATATAGCCAGTCACTCGGTGATAAAATAGCATTCAACATGTGATAAAAAAAATATAATTCTTTATTTTTGATATTATTAATGTACTCGTAGCTATAAGTAGATAGTTTAGACAAAAAGCCAATTCATCTATTTAAAAAAAAAGTTCAAATAGATGTTGCAACAAACAAAAAAACAAAAACTTAAATGTAAGGAATGTGGAGGTATATTTAGTGTTTCGTACCTTTTTTTTTTTTTTTTCGATGGGAAAAATCATCTTATGACAACCCCCGCTCTTGGGCGGAGCGGGAGGTAGTGTCAGACTCTTACTGACTAAAAAAACCCATCCCGTTCCTTCAAGCCTTCATACCGGGGCTCGAGCGCTCTTTCGGATTACCCTGGCCCCAGTAGGCTTCGATCCGGCTGGGCCCCTGCTGTTGCTGACAACTCCTTGAGGAGCGCAAAACGGAACCCCTAGAGGTTCACTTTGTTGGCCGTCCGTCCATCCGTCCGTCTGTTTGTCTGTCTGTCAAGACCCTTTATCTCAGAAACGCGTGGAGGAAAATTAAAACCATGTACTCAGTTCTGCGGACTCTTGAAGCTGCAAAAAAAAAAAAACAAACTTTTAAGTTAACGAGAAAAAAAGATAGTTCGGTTTATGTGGCAAAATCACATATACATTTCGACACTCTCAAGGAAATCCAAAATTCATAGGGTACTTCCCGTTGACCTAGAATCCTGAAATTTGGCATAAAGCAAAGTCATAGCATTTTTTAGCATTTTTTTTTCTGTCTGGCATTTCGCTGAACTGGACCTTTTTTGGCGCAAACGTGTGACAGACAATGTTATTTTTTTATTTATTTATTTTTTTGTTTTGTGTTTGTCTTAAGTTTTTGTTGTCTACAATGTTTTTTTGCGCCAAAATAAATACTTTTCTTTCTTTCTTTCTTTCTTTCTTTCTTTCTTTCTTTCTTTCTTATAGCAGAAGTATAGATATATAAATCTGAAAACAGTAATATTGTTGTATTTTTAGTTTTTGCGATTCGGAAAAATCTTTCGAGACTCCATTCCAGGATTGAACTATTTACATAGGTTTGTACGGAACTCTCAGGGCGTGAGTTTGACTCGCACTTGCCAAGTTTCTTTAACAAATTGCGACTGTGGTGCATTAAAAACCTCGCGCGATTGTTTCTGAAATACCCGGGAATCGTCGCAATCGCAACCTTAACCACTAGATCACCACACAATAATATTTTTTCTGTCTTCCAGATCATAGGCCGTCATCTCCGCGAGCAGAAAGCCAGGAACAAGAACACAGCAGTATCTCTACTGGACTGTGCTCTTCGAGGAGTGTCCGTGCTCTCATCAGCATCAGTGTCAGAACTAGCAGGCGTTGGACTGCACGGGCTGGTGATATCTTCTGGAGATATTAGAAGGGTACAGCAAGGAGCTTTCAGTACTGTGTCAGCAACGCTGTTTGCTTTGGGTAAGTGGTTAAATATTTGTTGGCTTTTAACCTATTTTTATAAATAATGGACGTGTGGTTCGTTCTGGCCCGCAATGGCCGAAGATAGATGTGTGTGGAAAAGGGAGAAGGAGGCCTTTGCCCAGCAGTGGGACATAAATGGGCTAACTAACTAACTATTTATAAACAATGGAACATTAATTTTGTTTTAATACATGTGCAAAGTCTCTGCAGCCCTCGGCTCCATAACACAGTCGCCTACTGCTCGTGCGAATTCTGCTTCGGTCGCAATCACAAACTTCCTGCACTTGTATCAAAATGTAGGTACTTTAATATACAGGGTATACGTGTACAAGGGTAAACTTGTAAACAAGTCAATTCCAGTTAATCTAGTAATGAAGATAAAAAAAAAGATTATTCAATATACTTCCTCGAAAACCTTCTCTTATCCCTACCGCTTTTAGGCACGCAATTTACTGTTTTTCGCACTAGTGCGGAAAAGTGTGCCAGCTCGCCTACAATTTATTAAATTTATCGTATCAGGCTGGGCGCTAAGCGACCCCCACGGGGCGCACCTCAACCCCCGTTTATTTATATCTTCGTAAGTATATTGAAAAACATCGTTTTTATACAAGTGGAAATTTGTCACTGCAGCATTCGGCTCCAAAATACCCTCACCTGCGGCTCGGGCAAATTCCGCTTCGGTCACAATAACAAACTTTCTTCACTTGTAATAGTGAAAGGCTTTGTTTTATTTATGTCAATTAATTGCTCTAAGGTCAATGGTAATCCTGATAAATCATGACCTGACACAGGATTTTGACAAAAGTATATACCTCTTCAAAACTGCCATATTTAAGTGAAGTAGAAATAATAAAAATTCCGAAAATGTTAGCGCAATTGTTTTAAGACTATATCTGTACATTTATACATACAAATAAAATAGGAGTGTCTGTTTGTAATATTGAAATAACTGCTTTTTACTACATGCTTATGAATATATATATATGGCACATACACCAAAATAATATTTTTTTAAATTTTTGTCTGTCTGTCTGTTTGTCCAGGCTAATCTCTGAAATGGCTGGACCGATTTTGACGGGACTTTTTTTGGCAGGTAGCTGATGTAATAAGGAGTAACATAGGCTACTTTTATTTTAGAAAAAATTAATTCAAAATCCTGTAGTACACGCGAACGAAGTCGCGGGCACAGCTAGTAGTAAATATTCTTTCACTTACGTTTACAAAAATCTTCAAAGTCCCCCAAGAAATATCGCAAATGTAGTAAATTCACTCGCTGTTTGTAGAACACATTGAAGCTTACAACACAATAAGTCCACTGAACCAGTGTGTTAACTACCACCGTTTCGCGTACTGCTTCTTAATTTCATTTGCAATCAAGACACATGGCAATGAGTAGGAACCTGTAGAAGTGCAACTTCTCTTGTACCTACTCTAAATGCCAAAATGTTTGGCACATTAGAAATGTTTTATAGTTTTACTTATAGGAATAAATTGACAAAGAATAAAGAAGAAAAATGTGTTTGATGCCATTACAAATGAACAGGAAAAAGAAGAAAAAAATAATATCTTTGTTTTTCTAATCTACAAGTACCTAGTAACATATTAAAACGACTTACACATAGATACCAGCACGGATCTTGAGCGCTGGCTTCAAGTTGCGCAGAAGTCAAATATTCGGTCTCTTTAGTGGCGGGAGCGGGGAGTGCCAGTGATTGGATCGCCGCGCCATCGCGCCATAGACTTCACTTGTGATTCGTTCCCTGCGCTTGCTGCATGTATCTAATTACGACGACGATTGGCTCGCCAATGTATGGAATGCCCAAAGCGGTCCCCACACTGATGCCGAGCGTCCACGATTCGTGCCGGTACCTATATAAGACTAAAATTAACGCTGTCATTAATTGACAGTATTCTAACTTAATTTTTAGGGTACTGAATTTTTATCGTTTTAATCCCGTGGAGGGTCGATCTGGTACATGAAACACTATCGGTTTGTAAAAATAAAATTAAAAAATAAAGTACCTCTTTTTCAAAACTCGTATTAATTCACGCATGTACGAAATTAGTATCTTTAAAAAAACATCAGCTGAGCGAGTTCAATGACCTGTAGTTAATAGTCGGCGATGCGTACAAAGTACCTACAGGTCATTGAACTCGCTCAGCTGACTTTTTCTTAAAGAAATTAATTTCGTACATGCGTAAATTAATAGATACGAGTGTTTCATTTACCGGATCGACCCTCCACGGGATTAAAACGATTAGGTGTATTTAAAAAGTTTGTGATTTTTATAAAAAACAAGTCTTAAAAAATTTAAGACGTTTGGAAATGATTTTTTTTTAATAATTCAACGTTTTGGGTACTTCTAATGATCAAAATCAAAGCAATTATCAATATGACTGCGTTATGCAATTAATTCATTAAACCCCAAGCAAACGCCGCTCTCTCATTGTCTTTGTATTGTGTATCTAATTACGGTATTCCAAAGGTCAACACATTGTTTTTAGACTACACAAGTCTACATTTAGTTCTTGTCAAAAGTCAAAGTCAAAATCATTTATTTCAAATAGACCATTTGCAGGCACTTTTGAATAGTCAAATGTCGGTCAGTCCAAGAAAAGTGAAGCTAAATTGCACGTTCCAAAGCGTAGGTCTCTATGGAGAAGAACGTGCAAGAAACTCCATGGACACTCTTTTTAAAACATAATAATATTATTATGATTATGAAAACATGCATTAAACTCACACGAAAGATGTCTTTATTCTATGTTGGACGGGTAGCTCAGCAGTATTCAGGGAAACAAGCTGATGTTGTTGAAAATAGCTGTGCACCTGCGAAATGGTCATGAATATATCAAAACGTAATTTTGGGAGAGTTACAAAGGAGGGTCGTAATTAACTGACTTAGGTACCTCAAATACTGGGTTATGCTTCTAATTTTATTTTATGCGTAACTCGAAACACATGTCTAATAGTTTTATGTAAAGAAACTATGTACCAAAACTGTATAATGAAAAATCACAAAATTATAAGCCAGTTATGGTACCTGGCTGGCGGTATAAATGCATGGCCACCGGGCCAATCAGTCGACTAAGGGGTTGTTTTGCTTCTGCATCCAGCTGTGCGCTAGCGCCTAATGCCCGCTATGACATGCCGCGACATGTGTTGTACTTAGTGTCGGTGGTGTCCAATTTGTGACTATTTGTAAATATTTCTACAAATCTTCGTAACTCAATTCGGAAATCGAACTGTTTTCATAGGTAAGTTTGTACGGAACCCTGAGTGCGAGAGTCCGACTAGCACTTGCCCAGTTTTTTTTGGCCAATAAGAGAGCAATCCAAAACTCGCTTTGGAAATTATCCTTATGGTGAAAAACGACATGAAATTTTTATGAGTTAAAAAATTAAACTATTTTTATGATTTTAAGACACGAAAACTTTTTAAACTATATCTTCTGAAAATTAATCGCCAGATCCTTTCAAAGTCTATTTCTGAACAAAAGTAGCAAAGATGGTGGAATACATAAAAAAACCGGCTAAGAGCGAGTCAGACTTGTGCGCGAAGGATTCCATACCGTCTGTGGCAAAAAATGGCAAAGAAATCCCGTTTGTTGTATCGGAGACCCAGTTAAATATGCATTTTATTATTATTATTATTATATATTCTTTATTGTACACCACATATACAAAAAACTACAGGACAAACATTATAAAAAATAAGTGTACAATGGGCGGTCTTATCGCACAGGGCAATTTCTTACAGACAACCTTTGGATGGACTGAAAGAAAGGAGAAAGATTTAGGGTTGTCAGTGTACAACAACAGAAAAAGAATAATATTACTGATAATAAATAACAACACAAATACCTACATATATACACAAATAAACTATACTATTAAATATCAAATATATAATTAAGCCATTCTTATTTTATTCTGTTTTTATTAAAGCGGGAACAGAAATACATCATCTGTGGAAATTTCAACTGCCTAATTACCACGGTTCATGAGATTGGTATTGGTGTATCGGGCTGTTGTCCTCAACTCCACGACTAAAGCGCATATTTTGCGTACGGGTGGTATGAGTCATTCGATTCACCCCAGCTCCCTAAGTAAGGCCAGCAGCGTCTTAGTGCTACTGGCTATTTCACGGAGGTTGTCCAGGTTCCCGAAGTACTTTGCCCTGTATCCAGCGATCATAGGGCAGCTTAGAAGCAGATGAGCTGCCGTTTTGTCTTTCTCCATGCAGGCTCTGCAGAGTGGAGTGTCTGTAACTGCTATGACAGAGAGGTGATGTTCATGAGATACAGCTTGGTGACAGACAGATAGATGAACGAAACGCGGAGTTTTAGTAATAGGGTTCCGTTTTATCCTTTGGGTATGGAACCCTAAAAATGGGACCGTTAAACACTAAATTACGATAATCGAAGTAAAATATATACCAGTCACCTATATCCCGAGTACATTTTCTTATAATCATATAATTTCGCAACATTAAATGATTTCCCGAGAGTACCGTCTTCAGTAATGGAGGCTCTGAAACTTTACCTCGCATAGTTTCACCGATTTACTAATTTTCAATGTTTCACTAATGTTACGAGACCTAAAGTTAACTAAGAATTATTAATAAATTGAATTATGTTAATGAATGCCGAAATTGGGACAGGAATTCTTGATTCTTATTAGCACAGAAACGGTGATCGTTTTACAAAGAAGTAGTAAATCATTGATAGTCTATCCAAAGATTTACTGACAGTCTACTGAATTTTATTTATAATAATCGTACCGTTTGTTGCAGGTTTACCTAACAATCAATTGCCAATGGTACCGACAGAAGCATTGAATCGACTGTGGAACTTGGATCGCTTAGACTTGTCCAATAATAAAATTCATACTTTAGACTCTAATTCATTTAAGGTGAGTAATCCATTTATTACAATCTTATCTTTTCCTAATCAGAATCAGACTTACCTATTTATTTTCCAGCAATGTAGGTTACAAGTTTGAGGTGGTATAGAATTGGGTTTTTATGCTACATTCTGCCTTACGGCATGAAAAATAATTATTTTTGAAGTAACAATGCAATAATTGTCATCGACTTAGTACTAACATGGCATCAAAATTCACTCACCTAAATTTTTATATAAATAATGGATTACAAATCAATAAGCTTGTTTTGATATTAAACAAATTATTAACATTGTAGTTTACATAATTCATTTTTATTTAAATCTGTAAGCTTTTGTTTATCTAAAGAAAACTGGATGTTACAGTTATGTGTTGAAATGAATTTTATATACCTATTTATATTACTTAACATAAACCTGGAATCAGATAAAAGATATTATGAGTATTAAAACTAGATAATAAACAGCACAGTGCAGGCTATACATATAATAAATAGCCATAGTGAATAAACAATTATAACAGTAGATATCTAGTTGATGAAGAAAATAAAGATCAAGGAAAATATTAACAGAAATCTAAGGATAATTTCGAGAAAATTTTTAGAATAGAAATACTTTTATTTGGGATAAACACAGCACAACATAGATTGTTCATGATTGTTCATAGTTTTTTTAAGTGCTTACACAAATGTCAATAGTATATATATTAATGAAGTAATTGACTAAGTTTTATCAAATCTAGCTTACGGTCTGTTTACTACAAAGTTCTTTTGTTATATCAGACTTAGGGTATAATAATTTAGAGGTATGCGGGTCAGTGTAAAGTTCCACATACCTCGTTTGAAAAGGGAGGATCCTCCGACCAGACAAGTATTATGTCTGTTGGGCAAACTGCCCGATAGATGATTTTGGGCCGTCGATACTCAACTCGCGTGGAGAACTTTAATTGCCTGATGCTGGATTTCGTGTTTCTTAGTAGTTCTTATGTGGCGCCATAGATGTCGCTACAATAATATTGTCTGAATTGAACCAACATTAACCTATTCAAACGAAACTCTTTTCAGTTTTTCTCTCTCAGTCTTATTTTTAACAGACTCCATCAACAAATGTCCCATCAATGTGTCATCCTGGATTTTATTATAAGTAGTGCAATTTAGTGATTCGATTTTTTTTTGATCAAGAAGGCTTTTCTTATCTTTTATCTAACAAATTCAAACACCTATTCTAGATTTGCATAATTTTTAAAACTATGATTTTATAGCCAGTCCTAAGCTATTTTTCATGCGATCTCTTTTGATACAGCAATATTAAACCTAATATTTTACAGGGCATCACAAATCTAACGTACTTGGATATAAGCGACAACCAACTGACAGATATATCGGAAGGAACATTCCTGCCTTTGGTAAAGCTAAGTGTTCTGAGGCTAAGAGGAAATCTACTGAAAGTACCAGCTTTGGCGTCTTTAAAGGTAAGATTCCTTGATTTTATTTGTTTTTTTTTGTATCTATTGGCATGAATTAAAAAAAATATAGTTCGTTTTGCAGTTCTTCACGTAGAGAGTAGGCTCTTTTCCCAACAGTGGAAATAGTAAATATAAGCTGATGATTATACATTATTTATTCAAGCTGTGGTAAAATATAGACCACTTCAGCTACACATCACTACAGCTTTTGAGATTGGGTTCATCTATACGAAAGTCAAAAATTATGCCGAAAAAATATATCAAAGTAATATATAAAAATGTCGAATAAAATAAGCATATTTTCACACAAAAACAAATGACTAATACTAATAAGAAAATTGTTCAGTTACAAAAGTAATTATAATTAAGACTAATCGACGAAATTAATTGCGAAAGTGTTGATCACCTTTTTATTAACTTGATCGTACGTTGAGTCACATAATAAATAAGTACAGAAGGCAAACTATATACAGCGAGAAAATCTGGAGCACACATAGACATAATTTGCATACTTACAGCAAGTGCGCTTAGCACTTGTGACTGTCATTTGTAATTTTTTTAGTTACTTGGCTAATTAAAAGTATTTCAAGCGCCAATCAAAACGATGTTATGAAATTGTTAAGTTTTTCATTCCAAATACAGTCATTTTTTCCATTTGAATGTGGCTGTAACACATTTTTATTATTTGAGCCAGTACGCACGTGTTATGGAAATCAGAATGAGAACCGTCATGGTCTAAAATGGAAGCATCATGGTGTAAACAGAACAAGCATAATGTTAGCATACTAACATTATGGTTTTTATAATGGTGTATTTTTTAGGTGGGTGGGTGAACCAATGACATCTCCCGCCATTGGGCGGAGCGAGAGGGCATGTCAGACGTCTAAAACCCACTCCTGTTCCTTTTTAGCCTTCGTTCCAAGGCTTCGGGGTTCACTTTCGCACAACTCATGGTTTATTATGGTGGTGGTATTTTTTTATTGGAACTGCTGGCAGAAGTTAATCTAGCATAATTTAAGACTATACCGACCGTGCGTTTTATATAAAACCAACCTTTTGTACTTATCCGCTATGTGGTCGAATCTTACAGCTACCCAATATGGACCACGCGTGGAACTGTTAATCATAATTGAATTAGTTTTCTAATACCTTCTAATAAATCTCTCATTACCAATCGACATTATTTTCTTAGATATTATTCTGATGAAAATAGTAGGTAGGTTTTAGACGTTGATGTATATTTCGATAATGGTGATTGAATTTTATTATCTCTTTTCAGTCATAATACAATACTTGAGTAATTTGAAGATTTTTGTTTATTCAATCTAATTATTTGATATTTTTGTTATTTATTCTATAAAATTAGAACAGAGTGTTTACGTTGCCAACTCAATTGGAACTATAAATTACATGAGAGCATTTTCTAGGGACGCATAGGATCGTGCATTGTGGCGACACTTGGGGGAGGCCTATATCCAACAGTGGACGTCTATCGCCTGAAATGATGATGATGATGACGATTTTCTAGGTTAAGCAAATTTTACAACAATGGTCAAGAAAGAATTTGAATCAATTTTCTAGCTATCTTCGGTGGTCGTAGAAGTGGGCTTGCTGACGACGAGTAAAAGGTAGTTCGCTGTGAGGAGGTCCGGTAACAGTCTGGACCGAACCCGAGTCGTTAATATCGCGTAGTGTTCCACGCGCGGCTCAAAGAGATGTCAGTAAAATCGTAGGGGACCAGAAGGGTCGAATTTTCTGAAGCCATGCGCATGGCATGGGTTTCCAGCGTCAGGCATTATTTGTCTGGCATTCATGCTGAACTGGACCTATTTTGGTGCAGCCATGAGGCACACAACAACTGTTTTTATATTATTCTTTAATTTTATTTTTTGCCTCTTTTATTTTTGATACGTGTTGTTGTATATTTTGGGCTTGCGCCTTGTGCTGTACCAAATAAATGATTTTTCTTTTTTCTTTCTTTCTTTCTTTTACTTCTGAAAGGGCCACCCGAGGTTCTGAAATGCAAAGGGAAAAGAACTAAGGTGTGGTTTTAGTCAGTAAAAATCTGAAACTGCATGAAGTCACTGGATGATTTCACTCTTTAATTAAAAGCTATATTCAGTGGTCATCTTTATCGTAATGAAAACTTATAGTATCGTTCCGATATTCCAATCCATCCCGTCTATGTATTTTCGTGATTCATCATCATCATCAGCCTTTTTAATGTTCCCACTGCTGGGACTCAGGCCTTCTCTCTAGGAGAGGGAATGGGCCATAATCCACCACGCAGGTTCAATGCGGGTTGGTGAATGTCACATGTCTTCGAATTTGTGGTTCTAAGACATGCCGGTTTCCTCACGATGTTTTCTTTCACCGTTTTGAGAGCAGAGGTGATGAAATAAATTACACAAAGTAATGCGCCTGGCTAGGTTTGAACTCACGATCTATAACTCGTAAGTTGAAGCCATTACCAGTCAGCCACCACTGCTCTCGTTTGTGTTATTTTCGTGATTACAATACTTATATACTTATTTTTTTTGTAGGAGGCTCACATGCTCCGGGATCTAGACCTTTCCAGCAATGCTCTAGAAGGACCACTGGGACCCACGACAGTGCCTACTCTGTGCTGTCTCACAACACTTCAGCTGTCAGATAACACGTTCGCAAGCATTCGACGAGGAGCTTTGTCAGGTGAGAACAATTACATGGGTAATAAACAAAGTAGGGTTGATGCATGCTTGCTGACGGCAAGCAATAGGTAGCTCGCCGCCCTAATGTCCGGTAACCGTCCGGACCGAGCCCAAGTCGTCGACGGCGCGCAATGTTCCACGCGCGTCTCAAGGAGATGTCAGCAAACAGTAGGGGCCCAGCAGGGTCGAAGCCTACTGGGGCCAAGGGCCTTCTCTTTTTCTGGGACCTTCTGAAAGGAAAACTCGGCCCTGATATGAAAGAGAACGAAGGAACAGAAGTGGGTTTTTAATGAGTAAAAGTCTGACACAACCTCTCGTTCCGCCCAAGAGTGGGAGACGTCATTGGATGATTTTCCTACCTGAAAAAAAAGGATGGATGGATGAATCGGTGATAACGAGACAGTTGATGGAACTGAATGGAAGAAGAAAACGTACTGAGTGGATACTAGCAGGCTTCCTCTTTAGGAGAGGGAATGGGCCGTAATCTACCACGAAGGCCCAGTGTGGGTTGGTGGATGTCACATGTCTTCGAGTGTTTGGTTCTAGGACATGCCGGTTTCCTCACGATGTTTTCCTTCACCGTTTTGAAAGCAGTGGTGATGAAATAAATTAGACAAAGCAATGCGCCTGGCTGGGTTTGAACCCGTGACCTACAACTCGTAAGTCGGGGCCGTTACCACTCGGCTACCACTGCTCTGAGTGGATACTAAGTACCAGGGAAAAGGGCTGAAAGATTTTGATGATAATAATAAATATTAATTTGAGATGAATAGATCGCCTGATCAAAGATTGAGAATAAACTTGAATGAAGGCTGATAAAGATTGTAAGCGCGGCAGGCTTTATACACCCCTACTTTTTAATAAGCACACAAAAAAATGGGGCTCCATCTGTACCCGTCACTGATCATATTTTTGTAGTTAAAAGTAGAAAAAACCGAAATCCTAAAATTGACCACGAAAAGGTAAATTCATCACCGAATCAATCATACATAACAATTGCTAGTAGAAAATACTGCGGGCAGTGTTTTTCCTTAATAATTGTCACTTATTCATTCATGAATCAATAGCCTGCACAATATTTCCATAAATTGAGTGACATTTTGGGACATAAACCAACGCTAATAACTTTGCTGTTTATGAATATTATTTATTGAGATTTTACTTATAAAATAACAAGGGCTTTTCTAGTAAGCCCTTTAAGTATGTGTACTAATTAAAAAAATGTGGTGTATATAATGTTGAATGTTGTAGAATAAAATGATGTTGAAGCACTTGGCCCTCGTGGTGGATTACGGACCATTCTCTCTCCTAGAGAGAAGGCCTGAGTCCCAACAGTGGAAACATTATAAGGCCGACTATGCTATGCTATGATGTTCAATAAATAATGTTTAATAATACACTTCAGTATCTAAATGTTTCTTATAATTAGTTAAAAATTATCTAGAAAATGCTAATATTGCGTTAAAATGTTGTGAAAGTAGGTGACGATACAGCAAACCTGCTTTCATCTGATTTGCTGTGATTGGCCTAAATCTAAAGTGCGGATGCTAACTGTACAAGGATAGACACAAAGAAACCCCCAAAGACCATACTATCAAGAAGTAATTGTATAGTCTATAGCAATATCGATTTAGAGGGTATAAAATGCCCAGATACCACAATTAAAATTAGTAATATACGATTGTAATCAATTCGACTAATGAGTACCTCACATACATAGATGCAAGTTAATAGGAGATATTCATTGCAAAATGTTTAATGGCGAAAAAATTTAATCACTTTGTGTGGGATCGCAGCTTTATTTGAAATCATTAATCCTACAATATTGAGTCTAACCTTGAAGCACTCGTTCATTTCATCGCTTACAATTTATACAGTCACGTGACTTATGTATCTTTATAAGAACGATTTCTTTTGATTGATACCTTAAAAAATTTCTCCCCTACCTGAATTTTCTCGTTTTTGTCAGCATCTTTTAAATTTTTCTGAATTTTGTTCTCAAAGGGATTCGGTTGGCATATTTTAACGTAGCTTGCTTCGTTCGGTACAAGACATCTGTCAAAGCTTGAATACTGAATGTGGACGATCGAAGTATGCATACATGCATGGATCGTCGGTGAATTGTGCCAAACGTCAAAAATGTCTCTCAGAATACAGAGAAGATTCAGCTATATTTCAAGCTTAAATACTTCAGTCGGCTGAACTTCTCGTGTAAATAAAAAAAAATACAATAAAAAAATATATGGATTCGTATTTAATTACACCTCCATACTGGGCTATAATACCATGTTCTACAATTTTGTCCTGTATTTCATTTTTCCTTTTTACTGTCTCATGCAAGAAAATAGAACTGGAAAGCCATTGCCTAGCATTGGGGTATGTTAGGATTTAGTAAAAGAAATAAATACAGAAAAGACCTCAAGCAAGCACTTGAAGGAAACTAGTAAACTATCGAACACTCCAAAGTATGTACAGTCTGTCTAAAAAGTCAAACGACTTCGGTAATTAGGTAAAATGAAATCTGATGTAGCCAACACTGGTTCAATAACTAAGGTTGATTAAGAGATCTTTATCATTGTTTACTAATAGAAGAACCTTATAAATAGTATCGAATAAAAGTATTTCTTAAATGATTAAATATTATTTAGAAAGAATATACATATTAACTGATAAAGTCTGTCTAAAGAGTCAACCAACTTGGGTAATCTTATAAAATAATAAAATTCTTGAAATCTGATGTAGTCAACACAGGTTGAACAATCAAGGTTGCAAAGAGATGATCATTGTTTACAAATAGAATCATATAAAAAGTGCTATAAGTAATATTTAAAACAGATATTTTAATTCGTTCAAAATCCAAGTCGTTTGACATTTTAGACAGACTATTATGTACATACTTTGACGGGAATAACTTTTTGAACCTATAAAGCACCATTCTACCTACAATGCAACATAGTCCTCTAAAATATTTACTACCTAACACTAAACCTGACTTTCCAAGCAGAATCCTTTAAATTAACAACAGGTCCGTGTTCTCAGGTCTCACGAACTTAACTCATTTGAACTTGCACAACAACCAGATAGATGTGCTGGAGGACTACGCGTTTAAGCACATCGCAAACCTGACGCACCTGGACTTGTCTCATAATGAAATTGTTGCTGTATCAGGTAAGAAGTAATCTATATTGATGACGAAGCGTGTGTGCAGTTTTAGGAATTTTGATTCGATACTTGTACTATGGTGTTATAATGCATATCATGCTTGAATTAGTTTAGTGTGATACATTCACGACGGTTCGTCAAAACTTGTCGAAAAAATTAAAAAAAAACAAGAGAAATGAGTGTTCGAAATAAATCAATATTTTATAGTAAATCAACATACACAACAAAGGTCTAATTAGGCTTTTTGTGCTTCCAGAAAAGTAACGTATTTAACAGCTTTACGAGGGTAAACAAACATACGTTATATACAAAAAACACAATATTGAAAATACACTCAGACGTAGCAGTGATGAAGAAAAATATCTCTACGTCACTTTCATCTAAAAATGTGCCCAGAAGTCTAGCAACATCGCTACATTGAATGACAATGCTAATACTTGGTGCAAACATCAAGTCAGCCCTCTGGTCACGCAAAATGTTAGCATTAGGTAGAAATTCCACATGCAACTGTACATTCGTGACTGTAATTTCAAACCACAGAACTGCAAAGATCTTAGAGTTCAGTTGAAGGTCAAAGATCAAGAACTTCAAATATCTTTTCTTGAGAATGTAAGCCGAAATCATCAGTATTATCCTGTTTCCTCTCGATTAGTTTAGTTTAACAGAGATTATGTCCATTCAAAGCTTTTAGTCAATTCCTTGACGTTTTAATTTCCGGCAAAAAATCTCCACTGGCGCCTGAACGTGACGGAAATAAGGCGGAAAGGTATTTTTCTTAACATTTACATAAGATTTGGAGGCAACCGTCGCGAGAGAAAATCAAAATAACATTTTGTAAGACTGTGTTAGAAAAGGTTTTATGAAATACTGACGTCTCAAAAAGAGATAGCTGAAAATAATAAACTTTACTATTTGTTTTAGTATTTCTATTTCTAGACCTATTCTAGAATTAGAAATACTAAGTCCGGTGAAGTTTTTGGCTGAATGGTTTCAAGTATAGTTCAATGGCAGTTTTAAATATTCTCAAATTGAATCCTATCTAATATTGTGATATAAGATTCGTATGCTTTTGTATCTCAAGTGTCTACACATCTGGACAAAATAGGCGCGATCTTGGTAAAATGGAGCTAAGAATTGGACTGCCTGATACTGAGATAAATGTAATGTAATTTGCTGCAAAATACTAAAAACACACTTGAATGCGGTAAAGCCGCATTTTTATGATGTAATGGAAAAAATTTGATTGTATTCTTTATTAAAATACTTTTTATACATTACATGGTCCAGATAAAAGAACCATCCGAAACAAAAAATAAAAAAAACAGGTGGTCTCAATAGGTTCCCTATTTTTAGTCTCACAGTAATGATAAAACAATTTTTGCGAATATAAAGGTTATCCAAATAAAAATATTCAATGACTGAATTTCGGTTCTGTTTCTGAAATTTCAAAGGATTTTTTTTACGATTCATGGAATCATTCTTTGCTATAAAATATTTCGACGCCAGATAATTGTATTACTTGTAAATATGAATAAAGGCAAGAGTATGACGATGAATTGTATCGTATTACTACTGACATCATGGACTTGTTCTTATATAAAATATAAATTAATAAAAATTTATAGAAAAAGCTGAATAAAAAAAAAGCTGTATGGATCTATACAGCTTGTTTTTTTTTTTTACACAGTTTTTTTATTCTATATCTATATCTGTGAAAATGTCAACCGTCTAGCTATCTCGGTTCTTGAGACACAGCCTCATGTTTGACAGACGGATAGTGAAGTCTTAGTAATTGGGTTCTTTTGTACCCTTTAGGTAAGGAATCTTAAAAAACCCTGACATATTCTCATACACTTCTGAAATAAATACTTAATTGTTTTTTTGCCAACTTTTTGTTCTCCAATTTTTGAGGCCATATAATTATTATTATTCAGTTTTTAGTTTGAAACTCAATTAATTAATTTTTAATTTATTCGGCATGATTTGTGTGTCAAATACAATCTAACACCTCTCATCATTGCAAACCCCAATTCAGGATACAGTTAAAAAAAGCAATAAGGTTTGCTATACCTACATATATTCAAAACTAAATCTTCTTTAACTGATTTATCAACTTCCACAGGTGCATCCCTCGCCCAGCTGACAAACTTAGCCCACCTGGACCTTTCACACAATTTCCTTCGATCCTTATCAGCCGATCCTCTGAAATCTCTTCGGCGACTGACCGAGCTCTTACTCCACGATAACGACATCTCGATGATAGATGACGGAGCTTTGGCACTGCACAAGGACCTCGCCCGATTCACCATTGAAGGTAATGGAGGCGCGATGATACGCACTTTAAGGGGACATATTGATGGGGCAGATGAAAAGCGGTTTGTGGAATTTGTGAAGGCTTATTACCAGATAATAGAGCTAAAATTTCAAATGTTGCAAGTGTCAATTTGCAATAGACGCGATCTATGTACAAACTGATGACAATGTGACATTTCCTATGATTGTTATCTCAATAATCTATTTTCTAACTATCTATTCTACATGCTTAAATGTATTTGTTTGTAATGTAATAATAACAGCTATAAACTTTATACCGACAAAAGTACAGAGGCAGATTTAATGGCGTAGGTATTTTATACGTTGAAATCGCACTTATAACTAAAAAAAAACTTTTCGTCTCTCTGTCTTTTTCTTCCGGGTAATCTTCGATACGTTTTGACTGATTTGGACCAAAATATGAATAAATACTGTTTTTAAGTGCTTTTGAAATGAATACCCCTAGTACGCACAAAAAATACGACGAAGTCGGGAGTAACAGCTAGTTTTCTATAAATCTCAATACCATCGTGTGTATGATATTTGCCTAATAACCACAAGAATATGTTTTCGTAGTAACATTTTACAAGATCCTTGTATTTTAGTATAACTTAAATTTAATTAAGTTAGTTTTCATTAATATTAAATAAGACGTACTGAAAATTTACGAGTATCATCAAATGTGTAATTTTCTATGTAGATGACATTTTTGTTCGCTCAACTTCTTTACCCGTATGTATCATACAGATATTTGTCGATACTCAACGTTTCAGTGAGGTGACGTTGGAGCCTCTTTGTTCACCCATCGATATTCGCTTGTTATATTGTTGCGTGACTCTTAACTATTTCTGCCTTTGTAACTCTGTTTATGGGCTTTTTTTGTACGAAATAATCCTGGCCGTTGACACTTTTGTTGATGTGACTTCATTTTTCTCGCTCGCTTTTTTTGACGTAGACCTTGAAAGGGAATAGAAAGGCTACAATGTGTGATATGAATTCATAATCTGGTAAAAGGAGTACAAAAACTTCTAGCTTTATAACTGTGATTAAAATCAGTTGTATATAACAATGTCATATACTCAAACTTATGAACATTACAACACATAGTATATTTCAAAACTAAAATAAAATTCTTGAAAGAGCTCAAAACAACAACCAGCGCAATAGCTGTTTCCATTTAATTCGCTATCAGAAAATAATAAAAACTTAAATTGCATGGTATCAAATAAGCAATTACTCATACTTTAAACTTCCTCTGTAAACTTAACCCACATTTATTTCGGGTCGTAAAGATAAATTCTGCTCTCTTTTACAGATAATCCTCTTAATTGCGATTGCCTAATGGCCGGATTCGCAAGGTGGTTAAGGGAGGCAAAAAATCTACCCCAAACTGATAAATCTGTTGCCGTGTGTGCTACTCCACCACATTTGGAAGGTGCGCTGCTATCTAGATTATCCAAAAACAAACTTTGTGATGATTCCGAACATACAGACTTGAAACAAAAAGATACGAACTACGATTTTAATAAAGTTTTAGCGAATTCGATTGTGAACGATTATAAGACTAATGTTGATGATAATGGAGGAGAACTGTATGTTGACAAACAAGAAGGAATAGATGATGATTTATATGACGAAGAGTTGGAGGTTCCTGCTGAAGAGGATCTGCCGATTTCAGAAGGGAAGGTTAGTATCATTTTGATTATTTTATTTAGATTTGGTTTTGGAATGACCTACAAGTGTGTCCAGGAATGGATAATAATACGAGTAGCTCAAATGGCTCATTTGTATTTGAAAAAACTACTCGTACCTAGGTTTTTATAATATGCCTCAACGTGCAGTGTAATGCAATAATATTATTTTTGTTGAAAATTTTAATGAAGAGAATGCCTCTTACAACCACATTTAAAGCTCAAAATTCTTAGATTTAAATAAAAGACTTTTGATATTGAATCTTATATGTTTGTTATCCGTTTAGAGCAAAATTTATTGCAATTCTCACACATTTATCTCGATAAATCACTTGGCTTTATATTAGTTGGCGCTTAGATGATACGTGATAGGTATAATGTATGTATATTCGATGAGCGTAGGATTTAAGTTTAAGAGTTAGTCATCTAATATATTTTTTCCGTCTACATCTTGATTGTGCTAGCATCTGCAGTAGGCAGTCACGCCAAATTCTATTGTTTGCATAAATTACGAACCATTTAAAATTTATCACTTGTTTTTTTTTGTAGTTCGATGAGTCATGTTACTGTGATGGTACTCAATGGTGTAGGGATGTAGGTTTTTAATCTTATAGATTGATGTGCATGCTAAAATTACAAAGATTAAAACACATTTCATTTGATTTGTAGGCTTTGTATATGTATGTAATCATAAATGTTGAATATACGCTCTTTTTTTATTTCGAAGTTTTTATTTCAATTTCATAAAAGCTAGTGCTATAAAGGCTCTAGAAAAAAGAAATAAGAACTTAGAATTTTATAATCATAGTTTGCTTTGGAACTCAGAACGTATCTATAACCCCAACATATCTATCAATAACCCCAACGACCCATGTAAATCCTTCTTTACCTCCACCAGGTCCGTCTTATAGACGCTTGGCACGACGATGAAGAAGTCCATCTATCTTGGACAGTAGACCCTCCTTCGACCCACCGGTATAGATGTACTGGAGTTACTGCATCGAGGGCTGGAGGTCTACCGAAGCATGTGGCTTGTCATCGAGCAAGTCCAGCAAATGTAGTATTGAGAGGATTGAAGATTGATCCTGTTGATCAATATACGTAAGTCTTACAGTTTATTACATGATTGATAAGAGAGAAAAGATGAGCATATTTCCCACTTTCAATAGTCGGATTTTTAAAACTAGTCAGAGTGACAAAATTTATCCCTCGGTTGTTGCGTTAATATTTACTTAATTATTATCATTATGTTCCGTCTCTTTGTCAGATAGTGGTATATCGTAAGTATTCACACGTAACTATGTTCCAGATAAGCATAGTATATTCAGTGTATAACGACAACATTATTTTACCGTACCATGGTTGGTTAGTCTGTCTAAAAAGTCAAACGACTTGGGTAATCTAATCAAATAATCAAATTCTTGAAATCATATATAGTCAACACTGGTTGACGATGATCTTTGTTTACTAATAGGATCTTATAAAAAGTATTTTATATACATAATATATACAACGGTTTTTTTAATTCGTTTAAAATTTTCCAAGTCGTTTGACTATAATAGCATCTTTTAGAAACAACATCAGTATAAAATCTATACTAATAAAAATAACTGAGCAAGTATTAAGTATACTACAAGTCAGAGATAACACAAACGTATCTACTAATTCCATCAACATTGATCAAGTTATACCCGTAAAGATAAATTAAAGAGTTAAGAGTAAACATTTAACCGTACCAAAGTTTAAAGGAGTTGGCCTTGGCGGAATAATAGAAATTAATTTAGTAGGAACTGAGTAATCCACTCAACTGCTTTTGGATGATATTAAATGTCATTTCAACTCCTTGGTTCCTCCACCAAAATATATTAAATGTGAGATAGTAGATATATTGGTCCTATTTGCGTATTTAAGTAATTACTGTTCGTCTGTGAGTCAAGGCAAATGTAATATTAATATTCAGATAATATTTTGAAACGGTTTTTGACATTACTAGTGAAAGGTTATTTAAAATCTAAATGATTTTTATTTTTAGGGTTCTGTACCTCAAAAGAAAAAAAACGTAACCCTTATAAGATCACTTTGTTATCCGTCTGTCCGTCTGACTGACTGTCAGTCTGTCAAAACTTTTTACCTCGGGAACGCGTAAAGGTATCGATGTATCAAGTCTGCGGTTCTTTGAAGCTGTGAAAAAATCAAAACTTCTAAGTTAACGAAAATCTTACTTCCCGCTGACCCAGATTTTTAAAATTTGGCATAAAGCAAGGTCTTATAGCATAGTATAGGAATAAATCTGAAAACAGTAATTTTTTGTTGCGACATAAGAAAAAAAAATCGGTTTGGCAAAAATTTCAACACTTTATTCGGAAATTGAACTATTTACATAGTTTAGTTTGTTCGGAACCTACAGCGCGCGAGCCCAACTCGCACTTGCCCAGTTTTTTTTTATATTATGAAATTAAGAAAAAGTAAATGCTGATCTATTTTTAGTCTGGCCATAATACAATAAACAGGTCTTACAGCTGATGATGCAACCGTTACTACTATTACCCATACGCACAAACCGTTTAAGGATTACATTTAATATGCGTATAGCCAAGGAGTAGAATTCCCTGCCGAAGTCTGTGTTTCCTGATAGCTACAACTTAGGAGTCTTTAAGTCAAGAGTGAATAGGTTACTTCTAGGCAAGCGTGCTCCATCGTCGACGACCTCATCGCTTACCATCAGGTGAGATGGTGGTTAAACGCAAGCCTATCAATAATTAAAAAAATACTATCTATATGCTCGTAAGTCAGTACTCTTTACGAACCCTATTTTAAAGACGTTAAAACCACTTTATACTGACTTGGTTGAAATTCTTCTCACAGAACATAAAAGCTTGTAACTGTACGTGGATGTAATATCTAGTGTTGTCCACATTGTGTATGGCGACATCGGCTATCGCTCTAAGCTAGCAGTGACGCCTGACCAAAATATAAGAACAAGATGCAGGAAATTTTTTATTGCTAAAACAATTTATTAAGTCACTTTCAAAAGACACACAAAATATACCAAAATAAATAGTGTTTTACGTTTTCTATCATCTTAGTTACTCATCTGTTAACTCAACATTTTGTTTATATTGGTCTCAATTCAGCCATGTGAGCTAAAGAACCTCAACGATATATTTCTTTTTATTACTCAGATTCTGCATAGCCCTGGAAGAGATGGATAATTCTGATATTCCCCTTTCTTTGGTGCTGGGCTGCGGTGCTCCTATGCAAGTCAGACAACGAGCAGCATTCGCTACTGTAGTGCCAATAGTGGTGACTCGAGCCCCAGAAAGTAATCTTCTAAGGTGAGATAAATACATACTTTGAAAAGGACTTGTACCCTATTTGTGTTAAGATTAGACACATAAAGAAACCTTTTTTTACTGTCTGTTCAATCGATTTTAAATTCTATTTCGTAGGCATAAGGATGGCATTAAAAGCAAAAAAGTCGTTACAATACCAACTATTTATTGCAGCCGCCATATATCTTACCACCAACGTAATAAAAGTCAAAATCAGTTGAATGGACAGTAATTTATTTTTTTCAAATATGTCTAATGTTATTTTGAATAAAGTATATTTCCATTAATTAACAGTTTTAAATGTTTGCTTAAAATTAATATCATTATTTACACAAATGTCTGATTTCAGAGTCTCTGAAGTTCGGTCAAACGTCACGGGCGACGGTGTACTAACAGTCCTCATATCAGTCTTGGGACTGCCACAAAGACCACAGTATGTTCTACCTCGCTCCCAAAGGCTGTCTGACGTCAGACCTATCAACAATTGCTATATCGTCCTCGCTGTGCTATCTCGAGGATCCCTTGTAGCTCAGAAAGATACTCCTTGTCAATCGACTTTAGAGATATCCATGGAAGGCTTTGTAAGAGGACCTTACGAAGTTTGCGCAGCAATTTCAAAGTACAAAGTCGATGAAAGAAGAACGATCTGTGTCGTCCCACAGCTAATAGAGTCTGTCGGAACTTTGGAAATGAAGGCAGGTTTCAAGGGTCTAAATACAGCATTAATCGGCGTAGCTCTTGGTTTAATGGTTGTAGTGATCGGTTTAGTGTGGTTCGTAAGAAAAATGCTGAAGAAACCAGCCGAGTTTGAACCACACAGGTGTTTTAGACAGGAACCAGTGCAGGAGGAAAATCCAAGGGCCAGCTATGTGATGTTGACCGCAACTTCGAAGGTGTGAATGAACTTAGTAAAGAAGTTCATTTTACTAGTCGTGAAAATTCTTTTAATATATTTTTGATTGGTTATTAATGAAGTATTATATTGGAAATGTATTTAGATGTTGTGAAAATATATTATTGTTTGTTTAATAAAAATCGGAATTTCCAAATGGCTCACTAATTTGGACTATATAAATTATTTAACAGATACGCTTAAGATTATATTTTTAATTTCTTTTCTGTTGTATTTGTTATGTTAACAGTCTTTGTAACTACTTGCATTTCTCTATTATATCAAAACTATTGATTCCATTTTTTAAATTGCTTTCAACAAGCAAGTTTCCTTTTCATGATTTTTACCAAGTCAAAAAATCAGTTCTTTAATCATTAAGATTTATCTAGGCCCAAATACAGACCAAGTTATTTTCGTACTCGTTAACACAATTATAAAGTTCAACTTCTATGTTATATCAAATATCAGAATCGTGGATATTAATACATTTGCGTAGATATGATATCTCAGAGATCAAAGTACAATTATATAGACGGGAATAAAGTTATTTTAGTAGATAAGTATATATATAGTACTGTGTAACAGTAATAACTGAGTCTAAGTAATGGTTAAAATCACCTCTTGCTTGTGATAAGAACGTTAAGTATCTATGTGAGAGATTATAATTCATTCTACTTAAGAGTTAGTACTTATGTAAATTTTAATATAAATGTTAATGTGTATTATTAATGATTCTCGTTAGTCTTGAAATTGACTGATTTTAGCGCAACTTCGGCGAAAGGGTTATTAGGTTAATTCAGATAAAATGAGACAATCATTCTTTTAAATAATGGCCGTGCTCATGTTTATGAAAAATCTGTAAAGTTGCAATCATTAGTATTTTTTCAGGTAATCTTTATTATTTAACTAAAAAGAAAACATGTAGAATTATGGATGCATGAAAATAAAGAGTAATTTTAGTACTCCAAAGCTTTTTAGAGGACAATTTTTGTGGGTTTTCACAAGGGCTAAATATGGGTCCAAAATTTTTTCATATTTATTTTGATATTTTTTTAATGGGTTTACTTCAGACTAAAACTGTTCAGTGTTAACCTTCTGAAATCTCTTTCGTCAATAGGATGCTCTTATGATGTTTCCTACTATTTACCCTTTCCCGAAGTTCAGCTCATTAACTAAACTTTGACGAGCTTCTAATAAATTACTAAAATATAAAGTATGTCTTCTGTGAAGACGTATTTCTCATACACTATTTAGTTTAGAACTAATATATTAATACGAGGCTTATAAATTTCGTTATTAATTAAGATATAGTCAATACGAAGTCTGTCTGTAATTTTCATTTTCATATGCGCGGCATTTTTGTTAATATTATTTCAATATTTTAAGTCATTGTATGAAATTTTATAGTTAAAACTAATGAAATCAATTAATTTGTTCAAATTGAAGAAATAATCACTAAAGAAGAAAGCATATAGTTGTAATATTTTAAGGTAAAAGAACAGTGAAATATTTAATAATAATATACGAGTTCATTTTCTTTGTCTAACCGATTCCATAAAGACTAAAACATTGCTTTTTGTAAATTATAAAGTAGAAGATAAATTACAGTATCCAGTTGATATAACAATTATAACTAAAATGTTTTTATCAATAGGTAACATTCAATGACAATACAGTTATTAGAATAATTAATCAAAGCAATTCTAATTTAAATGAATGAATTAAAAACAATGGCTAGTGTCTTTGATTAATTCATTTAAATATACCGGCTGGACTAAATCACTTTTAGGAATTGTCGTTAATGTTCGTTTTCCTTGTAATACTGTTGAATAACAAGAGGTCAAAGCACTGAATATGTTTATATTCTTCATAAATAATTGCGTTAATTAAATCCCGTAATATGTCATAATTTTAAATGTTATCTGTGTTAAACAAGAATTTATTTGATGCACAGTATTTGATGAATTTTCTATAATAACCAACGCTCATAATGGATTTGAAAGTTTATATTGACTGTAATGTTTTTTTACAGGTTAATTGAGCTCATTGTCCTGTAAAAATAGAAAAATGCAATCGGTTAAACCTTAAAAAGTATGGCGCATTCATATTTGTATATTATTATTAATTAATAACATTATAATTTATTGGTGAATGTATTTGCATTTAAATCAAATTTTTAGACCAAAACCGCACTATTGAGTTGTTAACCTGAGAATATTCTTCATACAAAACTTCATGTAATCGTAAAAGCGTATATTATTGTTATTAGTAGTCATATTTGAAAAAACAGAAGGAATAGAAGAAACGAATGAAAAAAAAAATTACTTTGAGATAATGCAAGCTTCAATAATATTATGGTAGAGCCCGTCCAGTATGCCTACTTAACTGCAGGTTTTGTTGATGACCTGATTAGAACAAGGACTTAGTGGTGAGTTGGTAAACGGTGGTCTAGAATCCCAAATGGACACTATTTGTATGGCCTATGTTAGATGCTGTGTGACTTGTCATGAATAGAATGAATAACATTATCAATCTAATCATAATCGATGATTTTTTTTTCTTGGAGTGTGCCGGATGAACCTCTTTTATGTGGTAATCTGACTGATAATATAATAAATTGTTGGCAGTTAAATATAGTTTTTATATTAATATTTGTACCTTTATGTATCTATGTTACGTACTTTTATTAAATCTTTATCATAATCTTATACACTATGAATCAGATCATAAAACTACTCAAAAGCACTCTTCATTTCTTCTAGATTCAATATATTAAGTTCAACGAAGATCTCTATATCTTCAAACACAGTGCCAATAATGAAGATCGAGACTTCAAACAAATATCTGTGGCCCATACAAATATTTGTCTGGAAGTGGGAATCGGCTCGACTATGCCATTTGAGTTGTCAAAGCGTCGCCTGCTGCCATGCAATGAGGCGGCAAGGAATGCATTCTCTCAAAACCTTCCCAATTTCCAACCAACCTGGAAAGTACCTACTGTTCCATATACTCGTCTATTGACATTTGTGCACATATATAAGTCGTGTCTATATTGAATGTAGTGGAAATTGCGTTATAAAAGAATTCATCTTCATTTTCTACTGTCTAAATTATACTGTCAACCAAAATAAACTATTGTTGATTTACGCTTCGTATTATAAGTGAAATTATTTCTTCTATGTTTCTATCATAAGTTTTAAAATTCTATAACATGCGTTATATGGTATTTGAGCTTTACTTGCATTGTAATTAACGTAACGCGTCAAACCGCATTTAAGTTAATGTTTTCGAAGAACTTTATGTTCTGCTTTAATTAGTTTAAATTTTGTAAATAAATAATTTATGTGATGCCATTTCCATTCTTAAATAAAATATTAACAAAAATGTGTGTGTTTAAGTCGATGACTTTCCTTGTAATTTTATCCTCTTTGATTCGTTTTCGGGGAAATATCTACTTTTAGGCAAAACCATAGTAGTTTCCCCAAGTTTTAAGATCTTAGCGGTAAAGCTTGTTGAAGTTATTGACATTATTTTTAAAATTGCGAGGACAAGGTTGGAAAGTTCTACAGTTTAGTATTTACCCTGTTTCATTAATAATTTAGTGTATTATTATCCTAATCCTATCCATAATAAATGCAAATATTTATTAATACGAGCATTTAAACATGTTTCTCCCATGGGATGTCTTGTGTTGATTTTCCTTAAAATTTTGGTTTTGACCGGTGTTCGGAAATACTGTTCCATAAGTAAAACACTGAAATCACATCATTATTTTGTATGGGCCACAGATATTTGACTGTGTAAAGTGTTTGATGTCCCGTTGTTATTTAAATGGTTTTAAGAGAAATATAGCCAAACTCATTTTATTTTGTATATTTGCACATAGCTGTTGCTAATATACAAAATTGCTGTTGCTAGTAGTAGCCAATTCTTTGCCAGCGCCTGTATTCCCACTGCCTTCTTCTTCTTAGCGTGTCGATGGTAAAACTAACTAAATCCCATGCCTAGTCCAATATTCTGCCACGGTAATGCCGTCCACTGATGCTGTCATTAGATCCTTACGTGAACAGGTAATATAACCAACCCACTGCCTAGTATAACCCGTCTGCCTATCATACAAGATTTATCAGTCCTCTTCTGGGTACGCTTGTTTCATTGTCAATCTCATCTATCGTTTTCTCTCTAGCATAATCAAAGTCACCTGTACCCCTATCCAAGTTGCTAATCTGCAATAGTTAACGCTTGTAGAAAGCTTCAAACGTACGAATGACGTCGCCTAAACGCTCAGTCACGTGGTCAGAACAAAAGATTCGGCGACGCGGCCAACTCGCAGCGTTCGGCGCACAGAACACAAGAATCAGTTCGGCGCAAGCGAAACGGTTGTAACTTGGCTAGGGGGGCTGGTGCTGACATATTGCAAAAATAAATAAATCTGTATTTAACTTTTCTTGAAATTGATTATAAAACCCATTAGTGCCATTGCACGAAATCTTTAATTTACTGTTAGAATTCTTTTCTCTATTGTATGTTTACAAACATATCTCGAACCTCATATATACACGTTAAATTACAAAATCAGAAACTGTAGTTATGGGAAAAATACTTAATAAAACCAATGTTATTTAAATGTTGTCTGTTCGCGCCTCTGCAGGCCTAGCCATGTTACGACCGTTTCGTTTCTAATCTCTTTCGTCGATCGCCTCGAGTGGGCAACGCCTCCGAGTACTTTGTTCTGACCAAGTGACTGAGTGTTGAAATGATCTCATTCTCATACAATTGAAGTTTTCTGCTAGCATTAACGATTCATCATCATCATTTCAGCCGATAGACGTCTGCGGTTGGACATAGGCCTCCCCCAAGTGTCGCCCCAATGAACGATCCTGTGCGTCCTGCATCCATCGGATTCCCGCAACCTTCACCAGGTCATCGGTCTACCTTGCAGGAAGCCTCCAGTACTTTTCGGCCCCAACAGCCATCTGTTCAGTGAGCAATGTGCCCTGCCCATTGCCACATAAGTTTGGCGATTCTTCGTACTATGTCGGCAACATTGGTTCTCCTGCGGATATCTGATCTTCATTTCTGACTCTGCGTTAACGATTGTAGATTATCAACTTGACTAAGCCCTCTGGCTTCTAAGCGTTCTCTAACATTCATGACAACGCGCCTCAGAAGTTGAGTAGGAATGTTGTTGATTTCTTGTCATCGTGTTTCTTGTCTCTTCCCACTTATAGAGTCTAAACCTCACACCTACGGATTAATAAACAAAATTCTATTTTATTCTCGTAAAAGATTGCATTATTTATGTTCATTTATAAACTTGAAAACAGTACATCAAATAAGCATTCTCAGAATTCACTGATAAAGGCGAAAAAATATAAATACGAGTATCTTATCAATACAAATACAGGGGTATAGTAAATTGCGCGGGTATTTCCGAAAATTATCTATATATAGCTGCAATGATAGTAGAGTTCAGGGTTTAATGATACAATAATGGGTTTTTGTATTAAGAACGTCAACACGTAAAATAATATTTTGATAATAATGTGGGAAGTAAAAACAAAAAGGGAGCTTTTTTTGTGGTGGGAACAAATCATCCAATCACATCCCCCGCTCTTGGGCAGAGCGGGAGATAATGTCAGACTCTTACTGACTAAAAGACCCACCCCATTCCTTCTAGCCTTCATACCGGGGCTCGAGCGCCCTTTCGGATAAACCTGGCCCCAGTAGGCTTCGACCCGGCAGGGTCCCTGCCGTTGCTGACAACTCCTTGAGGCGCGCGGGAACATTGCGCGCCGTCGACTATTTGGGCTTGGTCCGGACAGTTATCGGACGGCCGGACAGCGAGCTACCCATTGCTCACTGTCCGCAAGCCCGCGCCTACGGAGGCCGGAAATCGGGATCAGAATCCCGGCGGCGGCGGCGAACAAAAAGGGAGCTGAAAGTGCGGATCGCCTAAAAGACACGGTGGAAGTCTGCCCCGTTTGGGTTTTTTTTTCGGTGGGTAAAAATCATCCAGATGACATTCTCCGCCCTTGGGCGGAGCGGAAGATAGTGTGACGACTACGAAGGTCACATAGTAATAAGTTTGCAAACTCGCAAGTAAATAGTCTTTTATGGTTTATGATATGAAAAAGTTTAGAATGAGATTCGAAATAAGATAGATAGTTGTGAAAAGAAAAATATTAATTAATAATTTTGTATAAAAACACTATTAAAAGGCTTCTAACAATATAATTAGTTAAAATTGAACATAAAGCCTTTTTTATTTGCAGCTTTTTTTTTTGTCAGACTCTTACTGACTAAAAAACCCACCCCGTTCCTTCCTTGCCTTTCATACCGGGGCCCAGCTTCTTTTTCGGAAACAAACCCTTGGCCCCAGTATGCTTCGACCTTGTTGGGCCCCTACGATATCTGACAACTCCTTGAGGCGCGCGGGAACAGTGCGCGCTGGCGTCGACTTGGGCTCGGCCCAGACGGTTACCGGACGGTCGGACAGCGTTCTCGCCGTCCGCAAGCCCGCGCCTACGGTGGCCGGTAATCGGGATCGGAATCCCGGCGGCGGCTGGGGCGTGAGCGCTGTTGCCTGATGCGCTTGGCTTTTTCCTCGCTCTGGACCTGTACCAAGGCCCGGCTCTAGAGATCGCCACCGCCGATCGCCCTTACAAGGACACGACGATGGCCCCGCTTGGGTGAAGCATTTCCAAACCCTTGTGGGGACAATGAACGAAGTAGACCATGTTTACGAACAGTAGATACATACATAGGATACTTCTTATGTCGAGAGACAAATTTCTGCTTTCACGCGGGTAAAATCGATGGCAGTTGCTAGTGTTCAAATAAATGTGAGGTTATGACCTCCGAGCTAATTTTGGCGATTTTTCACAAAAATGATCATTGAGGAAATATCAACGAAAATCAGTATAAACGTTTCTTTTTTTGGTTATTTCGGTAAATTCGTTTTCCTCAATACCATTATTTATTTATTTACCTTTAGTGTGGGACGCTACCTGTGTCGACACTCTTGCGCCATCCCATCTTCTAGTTCACCGTGGTGTGCTGGTGCTGCCGCTGCGGCTGCGGAGAACCTCAAGCGGCGGAAATATAACAACCTTGTCGGCAGTTATATTTTTGAGCCGTTTGGGGTTGAAACTCCTGGGCCGTGGGGCCCGAGTGCTCATAAACTTTTTAAAGAACTGTCAATTGGTCAAGACGCTTAGTTGACACTTCGCGTGACCCAAGGGCTGGTTTTTACCTCGGTCAGAGATTAAGCATTGCCATTCAACGTGGCAATGCCGCCAGCCTCTTGGGCACACTTCCAGTCGACAGCGATGCGGAGGAGTTTTATGACGCCATATTTTAGTAGGGAGTAGCCTTTAATAATATAATAATAATAATAATAACGACGACGACGACGGGGAGATGGTGGTCAAACGCAAGTCTATTATTAATAATAAAGAAGCACTTAGGTATTGTAAAAGTTTTTTCTTATCAACTAAATATCCAGGATCAAAATTGGTTATGTGGATGAACTATATTGGGACCAAGAAATGAGACAGTAGTGAAGATTAATAAAAACACTCCGGGAGTGCCGGCAGAAGTGAAAACTTGATTATTAACGTTGAGCATGTTTGATATTTTGGAATGGTTAGGGAATAATTTTGCACCAATTGCTTTATCAGTATAAAAGTACTATCATTTATGTGGTAGAATACAATATTCATTTATTGCGCTATCGTACACAAACATGACAATTTATATTACATTAAAAATTTAACACTTTAAAACTATTACAATTATTTTACATTAAAAAGTTTATCTCTCCGAAAAACTACTGAGGTGTCAAGGGACACCCGGATGGAACGAAGTTCCGTTCTGGCTTGCTTTCTATAAGAGAGAGAAAGAGAGAAAGACAGAGAAACATGCGCACGCCGCACGGCTTACAATAGCTTACTATAGAAAAAGTGTCGTTACAACTTTTCGTGAGAATTTTTTCCGTCTAGCCAATACAATATAACTAAAAAATACTATCCTATTTTATGTACATTTTGACAGCACTATTTCAACATCTTCGAAACCATGAAAACGACACTCATGACGAAAAAGTTGATAATTTCTGACATCCGCCATCTTAGATTTACATTTTGACAGCACTATCGGCTTCAACAACCTCAAAAACCATGAAAAAGACACCCATATCGAAAAAGTTGATAATTTATTGCAGCCACCATCTTAGATTTAAATTTTGACAATACTATCGGTTTCAACACCCTCGAAAACCACGAAAACGACACCTATGAGGAAAAAGTTGATAATTTCTTGCAGCCGCCATCTTGGATTTACATTTTGACAATACTATCGGTTTCAACAGCCTTGAAAACCATGATAACGACACCCATGACGAAAAATTTAATAATTTTTTGCAGCCGCCATCTTGGATTTATATTTTGACAGTACTATCGGTTTCAACACCCTCGAAAACCATGAAAACGACACCCATGACGGAAAAGTTAACAATTTCTTGCAGCCGCCATCTTGGATTTACATTTTGACAGTACTATCGGTTTCAACACCCTCTAAAACCACGAAAACGACACCCATGACGAAAAAGTTGATAATTTCTTGCAGCCGCCATCTTGGATTTACATTTTGACAGTACCATCGGTTTCCACGCCCTCGAAAACCATGAAAACGACACCCATGACGGAAAATTTGATAATTTCTTGCAGCCACCATCTTGGATTTATATTTTGACAGTACCATCGGTTTCAACACCCTCGAAAACCACGAAAACGACACCCATGGCGAAAAAGTTGATAATTTCTTGCAGCCGCCATCTTGGATTTACATTTTGACAGTACCATCGGTTTCCACGCCCTCGAAAACAATGAAAACGACACCCATGACGGAAAATTTGATAATTTCTTGCAGCCACCATCTTGGATTTATATTTTGACAGTACTATCGGTTTCAACACCCTCGAAAACCATGAAAACGACACCCATGACGGAAAAGTTAACAATTTCTTGTAGCCGCCACCTTGGATTTACATTTTGACAGTACTATCGGTTTCAACACCCTCGAAAACCACGAAAACGACACCCATGACGAAAAAGTAGATAATTTCTTGCAGCCGCCATCTTGGATTTACATTTTGACAGTACCATCGATTTCCACGCCCTCGAAAACCATGAAAACGACACCCATGACGAAAAATTTGATAATTTCTTGCAGCCGCCATCTTGGATTTACATTTTGACAGTACCATCGGTTTCCACACCCTCGAAAACCATGAAAACGACACCCATGACGGAAAATTTGATAATTTCTTGCAGCCACCATCTTGGATTTATATTTTGACAGTACCATCGGTTTCAACACCCTCGAAAACCACGAAAACGACACCCATGGCGAAAAAGTTGATAATTTCTTGCAGCCGCCATCTTGGATTTACATTTTGACAGTACTATCGGTTTCAACACCCTCGAAAACCACGAAAACGACACCCATGACGAAAAAGTTGATAATTTCTTGCAGCCGCCATCTTGGATTTACATTTTGACAGTACTATCGGTTTCCACGCCCTCGAAAACCATGAAAACGACACCCATGACGGAAAATTTGATAATTTCTTGCAGCCACCATCTTGGATTTATATTTTGACAGTACCATCGGTTTCAACACCCTCGAAAACCACGAAAACGACACCCATGGCGAAAAAGTTGATAATTTCTTGCAGCCGCCATCTTGGATTTACATTTTGACAGTACCATCGGTTTCCACGCCCTCGAAAACCATGAAAACGACACCCATGACGGAAAATTTGATAATTTCTTGCAGCCACCATCTTGGATTTATATTTTGACAGTATTATCGGTTTCAACACCCTCGAAAACCACGAAAACGACACCCATGGCGAAAAAGTTGATAATTTCTTGCAGCCGCCATCTTGGATTTACATTTTGACAGTACCATCGGTTTCCACGCCCTCGAAAACCATGAAAACGACACCCATGACGGAAAATTTGATAATTTCTTGCAGCCGCCATCTTGGATTTACATTTTGACAGTACCATCGGTTTCAACACCCTCGAAAACCACGAAAACGACACCCATGACGAAAAATTTGATAATTTCTTGCAGCCGCCATCTTGGATTTATATTTTGACAGTACCATCGGTTTCAACGCCCTCGAAAACCATGAAAACGACACCCATGACGAAAAAGTTGATAATTTCTAGCAGCCGCCATCTTGGATTTATATTTTGACAGTACCATCGGTTTCAACACCCTCGAAAACCATGAAAACGACACCCATGACGAAAAAGTTGATAATTTCTTGCAGCCGCCGTCTTGGATTTACATTTTGACAGTACCATCGGTTTCAACACCCTCGAAAACCATGAAAAAGACACCCATGACGAAAAAGTTGATAATTTCTTGCAGCCGCCATCTTGGATTTATATTTTGACAGTACCATCGGTTTCAACACCCTCGAAAACCATGAAAACGACACCCATGATGAAAAAGTTGATAATTTCTTGAAGCCGCCATCTTGGATTTATATTTTGACAGTACCATCGGTTTCCACGCCCTCGAAAACCATGAAAACGACACCCATGACGGAAAATTTGATAATTTCTTGCAGCCGCCATCTTGGATTTACATTTTGACAGTACTATCGGTTTCAACACCCTCGAAAACCATGAAAACGACACCCATGACGAAAAATTTGATAATTTCTTGCAGCCGCCATCTTGGATTTATATTTTGACAGTACCATCGGTTTCAACACCCTCGAAAACCATGAAAACGACACCCATGACGAAAAAGTTGATAATTTCTTGCAGCCGCCATCTTGGATTTATATTTTGACAGTAAAAGTGTCGGTACAATTTTTCGTGAGAATTTTTTCCGTCTAGCCCCCTTTCACAACGCGCGATAAGGGATAGCTGTCTACTCTCCATCCGTCTTATGCTTTTTCGATCAGGTCACGTGTCCTGACGCGAGTTTAAGATTTTATACCCATTACAGAAAAAGTGCTCAACGCCGCTAAAGAAGTTTTCACTTCAAAAAAAATTTGGACGTAGACGAAATAATCAGCGATACGTTAATGTAGATAAAGCTCCATCGACACAATCATGTCCACGTAGAGTTTCTAAACTGTGAAAAAGGTGTAATTAAAGGTAAGTAGGTATAAATATAGTATAGGTGTGAGGAGTGATATGAAAGAAAAGGGAGTTAGCGATAATTTGACAGGTGACAGGACAGAATGAACATGTTGCGCCGACCCCAAGTAATATGGGATAAGGGCAGGAAAAAGAAGAAGGTAAACCATTTTTTTTTAAACATCGAATACTGTAATTAGAAACACCATAGAAAGACAATGAGCGCAATTGAAATACAATAGAAAGACAATGAACCCAAGCAAACGCCGGCGTTTGCTTCGTCTTCTAGAGAGAAGACCTGAGTCCATTAGAGATAACGCTATGATATGCTATCGTCTCTTGACGTATAATACTGGTATACAGAGAATAACTCATCTGTATGATTGTGCACATCTTTATAAGGAAAAAATGGAATTTACAAATAGACCAGTAACCTCTGTAGCTATAAGATAATTAGCCCATATCAAAGTGAAACTAGTTTACAAGGTGACAGTGCCCACTCTAAGTTGCAGTGGGGAAGACCCACGCTCAGTTTGTATATAATCGTTTTGTAGTTGTGGTTTCTCCTGACCTAAGGTTTAATAAAATTTATTGATATTTCTTTATCACGTAGACTTAGGTGACTCTTAAAAGGTCAAGGTAAGAATGATGACTGTCAAAGAGATGATTGTAAAGATTTAATTTCTTTTTATATCTGGGAAAATCATCCAATGACATGTCCCGTTCTTGGGCAGAGCGGGAGATAGTGTTAGACTTTTACTGACTAAAAACCCATTCTTGTTTGTTCTCAAGGCCCCGGGGATCTCTTTCGCATCACCCATGGCCCCAGTAGGTTTTGACCCTGCTGGGTCCCTACGGTTGCTGATAACTCCTTGAGCGTGGTACGCTACGCCCGTCGACGACTTGGGCTCGGTCCGGACGATTCCTGGAAGGTTGGATGGCGAGCTACCCATTGCTCGCCGTCTACAAGCCCGTGCTTACGGTGGCCGGAAATCAGGATCGAAATCCCGGCGGCTGGGTCGCGAAGGCCGTAGCCTCGCGCAGGCCTCAGCCCCAGTCTGTCCTCGTGAAGATTGAATATGGAGTAGGTAAGTTAGTGTTACTTCACAATGCCGAAGAGGAAACGGACGATAGAATAGAAAACTGTGAAAATGGAAACCCAAATCTGACTGCAGAATAATATGGGTTACAGGTTGTAAGGACTAATTGCATGAGAAACAGGTCCCAAACCTAGAAGAGGCTTAGAGAAGATTTAGAAGACAGTACGTATTGAAAATAAAAATAAATGCGTAGATAACACTCAATTTGAAATTGGTGTAAAAACCGGCAATATCACAACTATCAAGCAACAACAAAATAATAAAGTTATTCAAAATCGTCATAAGTTATGCACCAATTTCCTCGAAGTAAAATGTTATAAATGTCAAAGGTGCGTATGCGCATACATAATATATATTAGTAAACAGACTCTGCTATCAGTACCAAGCCGGTCGTCATGGCGAGTGCACGTATCATTCAAGTGGTTTTAGTTCTAACATTATGTTTGGGACTTCAAGCCAAAGTGTATACGAGATGCCAGTTAACCAGGGAGCTGCTGAAAAATAATTTTTCAAGGACTTTTCTTAGCAACTGTGAGTTGTCAATTTTTTATTTATTCTTATCCCGCGTATTTTTATATTGTCAACGTTAGCAATTATATATATAACAGTGCGTCTATAATTTATCGTAATTTTTTTGCACATATGCCTGTAGTGATTATTATAGGTTTATTCTCCTTGACATTAAATTATAGGTTCAATAACACCAACGTTTATATTTCCATTGAAAATAAAACTGTTTTGGCCGATCATCATAATTATCTTCTTATTGAACGTCAGCCAATGTTTGAGTCTTTGACGATGCACCTATATTTATCAAAGAGCTATTTGCATTGTGATTATATTGTTTGAACGCAGTATCTGTGATGATTATAATTAGTAAATAGTTTTGATTTTAATCACCATTGCTCCATTACTGCTGTCTGTTAGGTACGTCATTCAATAGGGCTAAGGACTGTTATAGACTGTTATGCCTTTAGATAGGAATGTCCTAAAGATGTACTGCATTTCGTGATAGGACTTCTGTATCTGGGTCACACCTAATAACGCTATGCCCAATCTACGGATCGACACTAGCATTCTCGTGACTACTAGGTCCACCGTATCAGACATAATTTATAGTAAATCGGGATAACATCACTTGCCAGCAATTTGTGAAGGATTTAAAGATAGGTGGTTAATCATCATCCTTTTTAATGTTTCCACTGCTGCGACTCAGGCCTCCTTTTTAGGAGAGGGAATTAACCGTAATCCACCACGCGGGCCCAGGGTTGGTGAATGTCACAAGTGGTTAAAAATTTATTTAAACTTCATGTACATAGGCGGACTTAATATAACAAGGCATTCTTTATTTCTATAAATTATCTATTTCTCTTCAACACTCTTAATGCTGTCCAGCAACATATAATAATAAAACAATCCAGTTGATCTGAGTCAGCACAGATGGGAAAACACGAAACAGATGTACCGGCACATTATTATTGACAGCTTGTCTATAACAATACGAAGTGTCCTTGACGTTGCTAACGGCTGCAACATTTGTTAGTACCTATGCATCCATTAAATCAAATTTAATGATCGTTGACGAGATTAAACAACACTACTAAACGAGTTTCTGGTGTTATAGCTAAACACTTATACAATACGACTGAGGTGTTGATAGTAAAAACTATGTTTAAACTAGTTAATTCTTTATTTCTTTATTGTACACCATGATAAATAACAAATAAGTGGATATCAGAGTTCATGTACAAAGGCGAGCTTAACTCAAAGTTGAGTTTTCTTCCAGCAAACCATTGAGTGATAGAGAGAGATCACAGTAGATCTAGTGCACAATTTTAAAATTACAAATAATTTGAATAAAATAATACATAAACATTCCTACATATATAAATACATACTCATATAATATATACATAAATACGTATATGAATACATACTTATATAATATATACACAAATACATATATATACCTACTATGTCATTGTGAAAGGAGAATTAATCTATTTTCTTAAAAATGTTCTCACTAGGTCTTGCTTTACATTCTTTATTAGTATTAATATCTACATTTACAGTGTAGATTCTAATATTTTTGCAGTATTTAAATGTACCAAATGTATCCAGTCCACCTTTATGGCAAGCTTCGCTGAAGTAGTCAATACTGGAATAAAATTTTTAGATCCATTTTTTCGTAATTGTGCCTATTTTAATGATTTTACCTATTATCCAATGATGTTGATATTTGAGACAATATTCAATAAGAAATAATTTACGAATAATTAAAACATTCATTGAACTTTACTAGAAAAAATACAAAATTTATTGAACGAGTCCAGCCATTTCCTTTTTTGCTTGCCAGTGTTTAATTAGGTTCTGATATATTGATTTAAAAATATTTGTTACGAACCTATTACTCGTAATAATATATGGTTACAATGAATAATATAAGCATGTGTGGCTGTCACCTCAATTTCATGCAAATAATAATTTAAAATTACAATAGATACAATTCAAAACTAAAGGCATAAATAATTCATCAGCTGTCTAAGACGATCCACATGAATATCTGATTTGTTTTGTTTCAGAACGAGTTTTTCTTCAGATTTTTGTTTTTGTTTAAAGTGTGAGAGTTTATCAATTAGATTTTAGGACAGACTAGCTTAAAAACATTGATAAACTCAATGTTTTGAGCAATTCTGTCCTAAAACCTTGACTTTGTTAAATAAGTGCATTATTTGATGGGGCCTACTAGGACTAATGCCTACTAGAGCTGTGAAATTGTTCGATAGAGTTACCGTGGTCCAAGAACATAAATAAACTCGTATCGGGTTTTGGTCTGTAAAATTCTGACACTCCTTCTGGCTCTACCTAGTTATATACTTACCTCTCGAACCAAGAAATATCTTGCTTGTAATTCCTTCTCCGTGTCGATCACTGCTGCCGATCGCTGCCGCACTGGGGGTGGGGCACACCTCTACTGTATGCTCCACCATATCCTCCAGGCGGTCCGGTGACAGACACCCTTTCGCACGAAACCTATCACCATAATTATGGCGTGCCCAGCACTGGGTTGCGACAGTTGATATCGCCAGACCAAGAAACGTCTAAGTCATGAAGTAACTCCTCAGTTACTTAGTTGATGATTTTTCAGCTTATTTTTAATATTATTAGGCTCGCGTTTGACCACTATCTCACCTGATGGTGAACAATGAAATGGTCTACGACGTTGCTAGAAGTAACCTATTCATTCTTGACATAAAGACCCCTAGGTTGTAGCTATCAGGAAGGGAATTCTACTCTCTAGCTGTACGTATAATAAATTTATTGTGTTCCCAAAACGTTTTATATGTATCGGTGGGATGTCCACCACGTAACCATCTCAAAAAAAAAATTCAATAGACAGTAATTTAAAAAAAAGTCTTGACTCTTATCTAATGCACTCAGCCTAAACATTCTACATTTAAAATTATCCCGGATCTGTGTGTAACAAATGAAGTAACAATTATCTACGGGTATTTCTATGTGTGCGTACATAAACATCTGTGTTGTGTAGTTAGTTATACCCATTTTATTCTCTCATTTACTGATTGCTAGTCATGATTTCATCAATGGGTTTTCCTTATAATGAACATGGTTTTTGGTAGCTATCAAGTGATTGGTATTCAAGCGTGGGAATTTTTTTATCACTAGGCTTATTAAAATGATCGTAAATCACCTTTTAGATTTTTATAGGTTAGTCACTTGACTAACCTATAAAAATCTAAAAGGTGATTTTACGTAAAATACGTCATACACACTTGTGTATGACGTATTTTTGACATACGTCAAATATTTACCTGCTGCGGTCTTCCTGTCCGATTATTATAAATTAGGTGTCTTCAAGGCTGGAATAAATAGGCTCTTAATAAACTAGTGCGCTTCACTATCAACGATTGTATTACTGCTTAGGTACCATCAGGTGGGATCACAGTCAACCACTGGTTTAAATCATTAAAAAAAATACACTTGGTGAGTCATACATCAACAGTAGTTAAGTGCAATACTACTGATGTGTGATTACTACATTTTCAATATAATATTGTTATAGTGAACGTGTTCGCAAATGAAAAGATTAATAAAATATGTAACTTTGACTTTATTCATTATTCTAGCTTGAAATTCGAGTTCGTGTCCAAAGCACCTTCGGACGTTGATAGAACAATTCTGTGACAAAAATATTTACGAATAAATAAAATATTTGTTACTAACCTGTTTACAAGTAATAATAGAAATAGAAAACAAAACTGTGAAAACAAAATAAGAATTGCTCAAGAGTAAACGAGATATAACAATCTCAAATAAAAATAAAATACACTTGCGTGCAAAAAAATCGGCCCATCCCTAACTTTTTGGTTTAAAACACAATACTAGATGAAAAAATTAAATAAAGTTTTTGACATTAATTAATACATAAAGATGGAAAGTTTCGTTGCACTTATTTTAAAAGTCATAGATTTTTTTTTATTGACTTTACAGACTTATAGCACGAACAAATTGAAACCATGCTTAGAGAGAGATGTGTATTAGATAATGTCGGATCATTGGCAGGCTTGTGTGGATGTAATCTCCTTTCTGCAAGTCTTGTATATATATATATAGGTATATGTCGGTATGCCAGAACGCCGTATTCTATGGCGTTCATATAGGCGTGATAGACTTTGACGTTAAAGTCTATATCGGTATTCTCATTCTAATTGTCTGCTATGAACTAAACTAAAAAAACTTCATTATTGATGAAAATATTATTAAAAATTCTTTCATTTTAGTATAACAGAAGTAATAAGTAGTTTTAGATACAATAGTACTGCTGAAAATTAACGCATGAGTTATTTCAGCTCTTACTTTAGTATAACCTGCTTCAATGAGGTACCGTTATACTAGGTCTAGAGGTATCTACACGGAACAGACCGATAATGAATAGATTTGTGACAATGTACAGTAATTATTTAATATCAGGTACCACCTATCAACAATCTTCTTCTTATTGCCATCCCATATTGCTTGGGGTCGGCGCAACACGTTTTTTTCTTCCATTCTGTCCTGTCACCCATCACGCTATCACTAACTCCCTTTTCTTTCATATCACTCCTAACACAATCCATCCATCTTTTTTTGGCCTTTCTCTCCCTCTTCATCTATATACATGTATATTCAGGACTCTTTTAGTAATATGCGCAACCAATCAACAATATTTAAGTGATCTTTTTTTTACCCGTGCTAACTGATTCTAGGGGAAAACTTATGGAAAAAATAAATTACTGTAATAATTAAAGATTAATATTTCTTATTAAAATTAAAATTAATGAGTAGGGCATTTATTTAAAAAATACCATAATTAGTTAAAAATAATTAAAGAATAAAATAAAATTAAATAATTAAAAATAATATATACACTAAATGCCTAGCTAAATATGACGTCATAAAACTCCTCCGGATCGCTGTCGACTGGAAGTGTGCCCAAAAGGCTGGCGGCATTGCCACGTTGTATGGCAATGCTTAATCTCTGACCGAGGTAGAAGCCAGCCCTTGGGTCACGCGAAGAGTCAAATAAGCGTTTTGAAAATTCCTAAAAAAAAAAAAAAAAATGAGTAGTTGTTTGTTAAGTTTTCCTCTTGAGTTTTTGCTATCCTACATTCACAATCTCATAAAAAAAAAATCAGAATCATCTTCATTAGGGTCCTCGGCTATGACGACTTTTTGTAGCGAAGCTGTCGTGTGACTCGTAAGCACGCGACAGCCTCGCTAGTAGCACAGAACAGGCTACCAAAAAAAGCCGCTTCAAGCTTCTTTATGAGGTGGCGTTTTTTTGTAGAGCGCTTCAGCTTTTTTTGTGGCGGCTTTTTTTTTGTGGGCCGTTTGCGGGGACACCTTTCGCATTCGCTAAAGCGGTATTAACGCGCTATAGCATTGTGACTGTATCGCTACAAAAATTCGCCGTGGGTGAAGGCCCCTACAGTTCCTTGTCAGTGCCATTTTAAAAAAATGAGAAATCATCTCTTCCCACTTTATTATACCTATGACCTGTAGTTAGATACCATTAGTAAGAATACATGTAATAACGCCTTCGTTATGTTCTTGTGAAGTGCGTATTTAGCATGCTGGAGGCGACTGCTGAGCGTGAGGTCTTGGATTCGGTACCTTGGTCGTGCATAGTGTCATTGGGTATTTACATTGAAATATTTCAATAGCAGTTTGGAGTTTGGAAGTCAGAAAAAAACGTAAAACTTTTGGTCCTGTACCTGCTCTCTCTCCGGTCGTGTTGGATTGCCATCCCATCAGACTATGAGAGTAATGAGTACAGAAACATAGGGTGCATTTACATAT
Organism: Mythimna ferrago; assembly: GCA_910589285.2. Taxonomy (NCBI): domain Eukaryota; kingdom Metazoa; phylum Arthropoda; class Insecta; order Lepidoptera; family Noctuidae; genus Mythimna; species Mythimna ferrago. The sequence goes on along the minus strand of OU342697.1, from coordinate 10,304,294 downwards.
GTTTGTGTAAACATTTGTACATTATAATGCTCCGTTTACATGTGGGCCCAGTCTCGGCCAATCGCTATTGTGGCTGGGCCCACATGTAAACGTAGCATATCATCTTCGTGCTTGGCTGATCTCCGAGGTTCCTGTAATTTATGGTGTAAAAAAATCTCAAAACTAAATTCAAATGATTCGACTTACTACTCACCGTACCTTGACCAGGGGTCAATTTATAGTCTGGTCTTTATAACAATGAAGCATTCGTCATCACTTTTAAAGCCGGTAATTAAATTCCACCTATACATATGTCTCAGAGTAGTTGCTAAGTAATGTATGAAACATAAATCAATTTTCATGTTGTAAAAACTTCAGAGAGCCGCCATTTTTAGGGTTCCGTATTACAAAAGGAAAAAATGGTACCGTTAACTATAGGATCACTTTGTTGTCCGTTTGTCTGTCTGACTGTCTGTCAAGACCCTTTATCTCGGGAACGCGTGGAGGCATCGAGTTGAAATTAAAATCATTCACCCCCCAAATAAATTTCTAAGTTAAAAAATAGGGCCGTTTATGTCGCAAAAAACGTATATTTTGTGTTGGAAATCAAAATTCAAAGGCTGTTTCCCTTTCACCCAGGATCCTGAAAGGTATAAAGCAAGGTCTAAATAAAAAATTTGTAAACTTGTTGCTATGTCACGAAAAAAAAAATACTTTGTTTGCGATTCGAATAAAAAAATCTTTGAGATTCCATTCGGAAATTGAGTTATTAATATAGGTAAGTTTGTACGGAACCCTCAGTGCGTGAGTCAGACTCGCAGTTGATGTCTACATTCAATAAAACTATAACTGACTTGCGCAGGTTTTTATTGAATGTAGACATCAATCATCATCTTTTTTTTTGTCATGTTGTTAAAATTAATACGCGTAAGTCTTAGAGAAGTAGGCGACATAGGTATACCCAGGGAGGGCTGGAGGCATTGTTTATAAAAAATACTTAGTTTAATTTAGGTTTATTTATTTGAAGTTCTTAGAAAAATCTTATTAAAGTTAAAGAGATTTTAGTATGTACAAGTCAGACATCTCGCTCCCGCCTAGAGCGGGAGAAGTAATTGGAAGATTTCCCGCGTCAAAAAACAGTCATATAGCAGATAAGTAATTACATAATTAATATAAATGACGTACAATAACAACGCAATGCGTTGATACAACAGGAAGGACCGTTTACTTTAGGATTACATATTCTGTTTGACCTGTCAACTGTTTTGAAGAAAATTAATTACATTAAGTCGCAACACAAACAGCATACAACTCAATCAATTGGACCTGTTTACTTGCAGATAGTAAAATTCTTGGTATTTACAAGCCATTTTGATTGGCATGTATATTTATTTTTTTAAGTTGGGAAATCTCTAGGGCGGAACCGGAGGGCTTCTTAGACTTTTAATGATTAAAACCACACCTATGTAGGCAAGAAGGACAATTCCTTGTGTTCTAGGACCCCAGGCACTAAATAGATAGGTACAGAAGACAATCTCATGCATGTACTTCACTTTTTACACCTACGCTCGGTGGACGCACACTAATGAGCGTTTGAGCCAGAACTGTTCGACGAGCGGGCCGAGACGCTCCGAGATATTGTGTCCGTGAGCGATTTTATATGTGTGTGTTGCTTGAGCGCACTTTGTATGTAGATTGACTTCTGTACCTATCTATTTTGTGCCCCGGGGTTCCCTTTTGGACTACCCATGGATTGTTAAGGTTTTTATTTGACATAAACATATGCCATCTAATCTCCTACAGCCCTGTCATTCTGACTGGTTATCCATGGGGTTAAACAATCAGAATGACAGGGTTGTGGGAGATTAGTGTGATAGGAACATGTGAAATAAATTAATTGGTGATTTATTAGTGGTGGCCGAGTGGTAACGGCCCCGACTTACGAGTTGTAGGTCGTGGGTTTAAACCCAGCCAGGTGTATTACTTTGTGTAATTTTTTTTTTTGTCAAGATTGCTTTAAAAACGGTGAAGGAAAACATTGTGAGGTAACCGGCATGACGTCCTAGAACCAAAAAACTCATAGTATTGACATCTACCAACCCGCACTAGGCCCACGTAGTGGTTTACGGCCCATTCCCTCTCCTAGAGAGGATAACTGAGTTTCAGTGGGAACGTTATAAGGCCGAATATGCTATGACTATGCTTACGGTGTTTTACTTTACATTGAACAATATTTTTTTTATTTTTACAGGGGTATGTCTGATAGAACAAGAGAGTGACAGAAATACGTCAGCAATGGTCGTAAAGAGTCCAAGAAGGAAATACTATGGATTGTTTCAAGTAAGTAAATTATCTTACACTCTTCGTCTAACCAGAGAGCTAGGGTTGTTTTGGCCAAACGAGTCAGCATTATTAATTAACGGGACAATGCTGCCAGAGCTTGGGGCAGTTTTCATATCTGACAACGATGCGGAGAAATTTTTTGATGCCCAATAAGTTCTTTTTATACGCTTTTATATGTATTCGTATTTCACGTTGATTAAGTATGTATTATTTATTAGTTGTATTAATTGTAGTTATATTTTGTTGCAAGCAAATAAAAACCACAAGTGCTCAATATTTCTCATTCCAGTGAAATAACAAACAATGAATTGCCGAATTTGAGTGTGAACGATTCCACAAATATTAAAGTTACAGTAGGGTTTAACAAAATTGTAACTGAAAATTCGACAGAAACTGGTTGTTGTGTTTGTTTTATTAGTAAGTGCCCAAAGTAGTTCAATCAAGTTGGAATTGTGTCGCATGAGCAATTATGGAAAAAAAAAAAAATTGTAACAAAAAAATTTAAACTTTATTAAATAAAATAAAATACTATCAATATCTAGACATTTAACACACACATTACTTTCTAAATATCATAAAATATGGCATCGAAAAATTCTTCTGCAATACGATCGACTGGATATGTGCCCAAAAGACTGGCAGCATTGCCACGTTGTATGGCAATGATTAATCCCTGACTGAAGTAAAAGCCAGTTTTTGCGATATAATATAAGTAAGATACAGTAATGGAAATTGTGTTAAGCTAAAGAATGCAATCAGTACATAATCAAATCATAACGTGGGAAGCTCGCCTATATGAAGTAAGAGCCATAAAAGGACTGCAGGACTAGTTTAGTCGGAATATTTGACCTTTATTTTAAACAAAGCTTATATTATAATTACAGATAGGAAGTGAATGGTGCAAAGAAGGCAAGAAAGGTGGGAAGTGCAACATTACATGCGAATGTAAGTTTACTTGTCATTAATCATCATCATTATGCGACACCCACTGTTGGACATAGGCCTCCCCCTAGTGTCGCCACAATGAACGGTCCTGCGTCTCGCATCCATCCGATTCCCGCAACCCTTACCAGGTCATCGGTCCACCTTGGCCTTCCAACGCTGCGTCTTCCGGTACGTGGTTGCCATTTCAGAACCTTTCGGCCCCAACCACCATCTGTTCTGCGAGCAATGTGCCCTGCCCATTGCCACTTATGTTTGGCGATTCTTCGGTCTATGTCGGTTCTCTTAGTTCTTTTGCTGATATCTTCATTCCTGGTTCAATCATGTAAAGAATCTCCGATCATAGCCCCTTCTATTGCCCTCTGGGTGACTTTAAGTAACTTTAAGACACCAATTGTAAGCGATCAAGTTTCGGAACCATTATGTCATCCCTGGCAACACACACTGGTCATAGATTTCCTCTTGAGACACTGGTATGATAGACTTGACATTAATACTTATTCTTTTTGACATTAGTATAGCTCAGTGATTCCCAAACTGTGGTCCGCGGACCACTGATGGTACACAAAAGGTCTAAAAATGTTTTTTTTTTTCCTATAGAAAAGAAACAAAGATACAAACTTATTTGTTTATATTGTTACATATTTAAAAATGGCTTGAATTCTAAGCTTGCTGGAGTTGGCCTCTAGATGGACAATCTTAACATAATAAGATTAAAAAGATTCCTCCAATACCCGAAAATCAAAAATCATAATATGATTATGATTATGAAGAATCTCATAATACGGTTATGAGATTCTTCAAGTGGCTGGAATGTAGTTTGAAATAAATCCTCACGAAACAATCTAAAATCATATTATTATCAACATTTAATATACGTGTCATCACCGGGCCCTATCAAAATATCATATCATTTTACTTTTTTGTTTTTTAATATCGCAGCATAATATGTTGAGATACAAACCTTTTGGCCTCTCACAGGCTTTTTTTTAAATTACGCGAGTTACAAATAAATGTTTTTATTTCTTTATTCATTCTTGTTGAATTTACAGCACTGCTAGATGAAGACATCAAAGACGATGGCGTTTGTGCCGTTCAGGTGTTCGAAGCAGAAGGATTTAAGTACTGGGCCAAATGGGAGGCGAGGTGCAAAGGACACGTCTTGCCTGACATTGAGAAGTAAGTTATGAATACAATAATAATATCAAAAAAAGTTGAGGAGATTCTTTAAAGAGGGCGAATGAAAATAAGCTAGAGAGCTTATTTTCATTCGCCCTCTCGAAATACAGAGGTATTTCCGGCCAATTACAAGCGCATATTACTAAAAGAGTTCTGAATATACATGTAGATGGATGGAGAGGGAAAGGAATGCCGAAGGAAAGATAGATAGATTGTGTGAGGAGTAATATAAAAGAAAAGGGAGTTGGTGATAGTTTGACGGGTGACAGGACAGAATGGAAGAAAAAGACGTGTTGGGCCGACCCCAAGTAATATGGGATAAGGGCAGGACGAGGAAGAAGATTTCCATCCAATTACAATTTAAGTGTCTTCAAGGTTACAGTGAATAGGCTCTTAATAAACTCGCATGCTTAACCATCAACGACTGTATAACTGCTTTCTATAAACTGGGATCGTAGTCAAGCACTGGTTTATACCATTTAAAAATAAAATCTCTAACTTGACTTAAGTACCAGTCTTTGGGCCGCGAATTGGCACACTGTCTCTTACAGAAAGGAAGCCTATGCTCCGCCAGGAAGTAACTACCTTGTGTAATGTGTAGTGCCGAAATAGGAATAGCTTTGGTGCCGAATCCATTACTACCGAATCAGGAATGCTACGAAATTAGAAATTATAGCTTGTTTACGTTGATGATGCTTTAGCACATCTGCTGTGTTATTGGAGTATAATAAAGGATATATTTATCTATCTGCCAAGCAGATATGTATATATTTATTCTAATTTTCAATCGCTTCTGGTAAAACTACGAACGTTTGAGATTTCATACAAATAAGGGCAATGCATTGCAGAAAGCAGATTGACGCCCTTATGTTAATTATAGTGACCAAATATCCCTTATACACAAAAAATATTCAGCCAAGAGTATGAGTGCAAGAGCACGCCTGCGTTTCAGAGCGAGTGAGATTTCATACACTGAGTGAGTAAACACTAACTACAATTTGTCTGACCAATGAAATATAACTTTATAATAGTTACCTTAACAACATAATTATTTAAAAATCAGACATATTATGTAAGAATAAGTAAAGTTTATTTTTTATTTTTTATGTAGCTTTAAAGCGTCTGACAGATATTTTTTTTCATGGAATGTATATGACACTTATGTTACTACTTTAAAATAATGTTCTACACCTTCTCCTTGCGTCGTATTCCTTAATGCTGAGAGTCGTGACCTCCCTGTTTCATCACTGTAACCTTTATAATATTCCTCCATCTGTTTCTGTCTCTGGCGGTGTGAAAGACATTGTACATCGTAGAGTCAAAAGTGGTGCGAATCTGGTCGGATTAACGTATTTTGCTGGGCCCGCGAGGCCCTTTCCCATCCACTTTATCGATCACAATGAGCTTTTCGAGGTTACCACCGTCTTTCCTTGCAATGTGACCGAAGTATTGCAGAACCTAGGGAAGACAGTCGGACGACAGCCGTGAAGAGATTCATATTCTACAAAACATATTTGTAAAAATCAGCCATAAAAATTTGAGTTAAGTAACTCTTAGTTTTAGTACCCTTTCTTACCTGATACCTGTCAAGATTCCCCAAATAGGAGCTCCACAAGCACACAGGTACATATTCAAAACACATGAGACGCTACTGAAAACGTTAAGTTTCATCAATGTGAAAATAAGTTACGTCAGATCGCTCTGGGATCTTATTATAATCATCATCATCATCAGCCTTTTTAATGTTCCCACTGCTGGGACTCAGGCCTCCTCCACGCGGGCCCAATGTGTGTGTGTCTGTTTGATTTTGCGAGCAGTGGTGATGAAATAAATTACACAAAGTAATGCGCCTGGCTAGGTTTGAACCCGCGACCCAAAACTCGTAAGTCGAAGCCATTACCACACGGCCACCACTGCTCTATTATTTAGTACAACACCTACTATGAACAAACTCTATTTAAAATACTTATAACCACGTAGGTGTATGTAACTTTGGCAAGTCACATTCTCATTGAAGTTTCTTATAAAGCAATTATTTCCTCTCCTTTGCCGCGAGAGTGTTGGTAACAAAATGAGTCAAACAACATGATGTCTACAAAATATTAAGACGTTAAGAGAATATATGGACTTAATTTTTTTATAGACTGCTAGCTGCGAATTCATCCACCATTTCCGTCCAATGAAGAAACGTACGGTTCGGACTAAGCGTTTCGCTCCGTCGTTTATACCGCGTACATCGAAGGACTTGAACAATTTGCCTGCTACAGTCTTCCCATAGAATTATAATTTAGGTGTCTTCAAAACTACAGAGAATAGGCTCTTAATAAACTAGCGCGCCTCACCATCAACGATTGCATCACTGCTTACCATCAGATGGGATCACAGTAAAGCACTGGTTTAAATAATTAAAAAAAATATCGTTTTTGAAATTAAGAATGTCAACAAATGTAAAAGGGTCAATGACCGTTATTCTACGTTTATCTGGTAGGTGACCTTAGTACTTTTTAGCCTAACATACAGGTTAAACTTAGTTCAGGTAAAAAGGCAATGTATGCGTTATAATTGTTTTTAAGCTATTGCATAGCTTCTATCGCGGGCCTTGAGCGTGGAGACCGAATCCAGAAATTCCGTAACGAAAATAACCTAACACCCCCCACTCATTTGTTTTTTGAGCGTGGTGACCGATAAGAAAACAAATGAGTGAACAATCAATCAAAATTCAATTCAATGTGTGAAAGTGTAACTTCAATTAAAATCAAAGAAAAAAAAAAAGGAAAAAAAATACTGCATAAATAAAATAAATAAATAATTATAATTGCATAAGTTGATAAAAATGCTATGCAATAGCTTTACCGCGGCAGTCCCCGAGTGCCACACGTCTTTTTTTTTTGTATTTTAATTTAAATGTCCCATTTTTATTAAATAAACGATATTCTATTCTGTTTTAATAGGCATGATGTGTGTAAGTATCGTGTACAATGTTATTTTAAATATTTAATTATAATTTATTCTTTTACAACAATAGTTAATCTGACAACACAATTTAATTTTGCCGTGAAAATATTGTCCCAAGCTATTGTTATGTGGTCACTATTTTAATTGTGTGTACATGTTACGTTTACAATAATTTCACATGTGAACAATAAATACATGTAGCTTCGTGTCAATTTATATCATACTCGCTGTGCCCACGACTTCGTTTGCGTGGACTACGGGATTTTGAATTTATTTTTTCTAAAATAAAAGTAGCCTAAGTTAAGTAAAAGTAGCATCAGCTACCTGCCAATAAAAGATTAGCCGGAACAAACAGACAGACAGACAAAAATTGTAGAAAATTATAATTTGGTGTATGTACCGTATATATTCATGTGCATGCAGTAAATAGCGGTTCTTTCAATATTACAAACAGACACTCTAATTTTATTTATATGTATAGATTTCGGCGAAAAACCGTGGCTGTATCAAAATACACTATTTTAACATTTTCGACAATCGGCTTTTCTGCTATAGATTATGGATTATTCTGAAATTTAAATGTTAAGGTTTTTTTTTATATAACCAACTTACATGAGACCATGATCATCGGTAAAATTTAATTGTGATCTGCTCTCTCATCTTTTATTTAATATTTTTTTAATGTTAATAGTGATTAAAAAAAGTCAAATCATCATCCATATCCTAAGTTTTATAAGGACCAAAGAGGCCATTATGTCAGGATGTAAGGGAATAAGGTCCTGTTATAAGGTATCATAAGGATGAAGGTTGCAAAATCGGTCCGTATTTCATATTATTCAATTGAATTTTCTGAATACAACTCTATTTATCTGTAGCGGCTCACTGGCTCAGTCACCACACCTCACAACATATGTTAGGAATGACGTAACCGGCGAGCTCGCGCATCTTCGGGCATCTTCGTCGCCTTGGTATCCGGGTGGATATCGAGGTTCGGTTGCCCATCGCAGATCACCACAGATCGAGGTCGGCAGTTCGAGTCCGGCCTGTTCAAGGCCCTAGCATCTCTGCTCGGCGCACGCCACTTCCGCACCACAGCGTACCATCCTGCATCGAACGGCTTGGTGGAGAGGTTTCATCGCCAACTCAAAGCAGGTATCATGTGTCACAACAACACACAATGGACAGAAATCTTGCCTATCGTTCTGCTTGGCATACGCAGTTCCTGGAAAGATGACATCCAAGCATCCTCAGCCGAATTGGTATACGGCGAGCCCCTGCGTTTGCCAAGCCAGTTCCTGTCGCCATCAGATGACCATTCCGTTGAAGACATCACCAGCTTCGCCACTCGACTTGCTAGACACATGGCCAGCTTGTCTCCGAAACCGACTGCATGGCATAGAAAGGACACTTTTTACATCCCCAAAGACCTGCAATACTGTTCCCACGTTTTTGTGAGGCAAGACCACGTGAGGAAATCGTTGGAGCCTCCATACGCCGGTCCCTACAAAGTACTGGACAGGAAGGCTAAGTACTTTGAAGTTGAGGTACGAGGTAAAGCCACCAACATATCTTTGGATCGCCTGAAACCAGCATACGTCACTCAAGACAGGCAAACTGATAACACAGCCACAGCTCCGACCTGTTCACCTCCAAGTAAGACGTCATCTCCACCAGCTGACAAGCCGGCAGTTCATACTCGCAGCGGCAGGAGAGTTCACTTCCCGGACTTCTATCGACCGTAGTCACGGTCTCGCCGGGGGGCTACTGTAGCGGCTCACTGGCTCAGTCACCACACCTCACAACATATGTTATAATATAAAAAGTAAAAAAATGTAAATGCACCTATATTTTTATTTACAATGCGTTTTAAATAAGAATAGGATCCATTCTGTGCCATGTTGTGACGTTATAGCTGTCAAAACGAAGATATTGGGTAGGGGAAGCGAAACAAAATTTTTTTTGATTAAGTTTCCCAAGCTAAATCACATGGGCGACAAGATCGAAAACTTTAGGAACCACTGCCATAGAGTTTTATTGCGGGTTTTCCCCTCTAAAGCGTTTTTAATATCGTGCGGATTTTACCGACATTACTGTTACCAACACAGGCCACTATTCCACTGACATGGTATGGGCCACTACGGCTGGTAGTCAAGGTTGGGGTCTCGGCAACCGCAGCGTGAGCATGTTCGTTCTGTCACGCGTGCGGCCTCCTCCTTCGCTAGCATCACTGCTTCGCAGAAGGAGGCCACCGCCTGCCATTCCTCCCCGCTCTGGACCATATCCTAAAAACAGGAAACAGCACGAAAGATCGCTGCTACCGATTGTCTCTACAAGGATACGGCGGCGGTGCTATACCAAAGCAGGGCATACCACCTTATGCTCCATTTTCTTCGGGCGGTTCACACCATGGTGACACCCAAGCGTTTCCTCCACCTGAAACCGATGCAGGAACGTCCGGATTTACTATGTCCCGTAAAACCTCTTCAGCCACACCTCAAGGAGGGGCCTTACCGGCTTAATTATGGCGTTCTTATAGAAAAGAGGCCTGCTATTCTCTGAAATGGGAACATTATCAGACTTATGCTTATTATACTACTAGATTTTGCCCGCGCTTTCACTCGCGTACATAAAATATAGCCTATGTCACTCAGGAATAAAGTAGTTTTCTATTGGAGAAAAATAAATTAGCATTCGGACCAGTACTTTCAGAGATTACCTCCAACAAACATAAAAAAAAAACTTTACCAAGTAGACTATGCTCGTGTTATGTAACTTTACATTCGCAAAGCGTGTTTTATGCCAGTACATTGATATAATTAAATTTAATCAAGAGATAAATGAGCCCTTTTTGAGGCCGTATTTTACACATTGTTGTTTTATCTTGTCTATCGTGATTAATATTAGTTTGTTAGCTCTCATTATCTGCCCTGATAACATTTTAAACATTGTCTAGTTTTCTATGAACGCAGTGTTGTGTTTAAATTTATAATTATTTATTAAATAAATTGCCTCGTTGGTCTTGTGAATTTATGTTCTGACTATTGGGTCTGGTTATCATTTCGTCATCATATCTTCCTTTGCTTATCCCTTGTTACATAGGGTTGACGCAACAAGTTTTGACTTTTACACTGTCTGTCCGTCACGCTATTATGAATCCATCCATCTTTTCTTTGGCCTTTCTCACGCTCTTCATCCATCCACATGTATGCTCATAACTCTTTAGTATCATGCGTTACCGTGTGCGTTACATCTTTAAAATTTAGTCTAGTACCCAATTGGCGAAGAGTGTCGATGTATGGGTGGGTAGGACCTCTGCCATTACCTTCGGGGCATATTGGCGTGTTGATATGTTTAGTTATGTAATATCATTATTTTCCTGCGTTTTGTGTGCATTGTTTCAATGAATTTACGTTTACGCAATTTTTTGCTTTAGTAAATAAAGATACATGATTTAAATAAATACACACAGTACGAACCAAAAGACTAATGTTTGGTTATTGTTATGCCAATATTAGTATTACGGCGAAGGCATTATGTGGTTATAGCGAAAAAAAAAAATGTCATCAACAAAAAATTGAGGTCAGAACGTCTGGTTTTTTTTAAATTGTTAACAGGTTCGCTGAACACTATCTGATAGAAAGCTACGATGTTATCGACTATGGAATACGCTTGTCTAGAAGTAACCTATTCACTCTTGAATTAAAGATACCTAGGTTGTAGCCGTAGACTGTGTGTAGTTGTAGACTACCTGTTTTGCGAGCAATATGCCCTGCCCATTGCCACTTAAGTTGGCGATTCTTCGAGCTATGTCGGTAACTTTGGTTCTCCTGCGGATATCTTCATTTCTGATGTGATTACGCAAAGAAACTCTTCCTTAGTGTCTTACTAATATCGATAATAGTTTTTACTATTTTCATACTCTTTTTCATGGGTGTTGAAACTCTACCACTTCCTTTGTGTGTGTATTTACTTGTTAATGAGAAAACTTATAGCTTACCTGCACTTTAACGAACTTTGTTTTAGTAGTTTAGAAAGCGCTTCGACTCCTAATAAAGTACACAATTCTTGTTATACAACATTAATTTTAATATATGTGAAACTCGAAACACTAACATATTTTTATGTAAAGAATCTGTGTACAAAATTTCATAACTGTATCATAAAAAATCACAAAGCTATGTCAGCAAAAATACATAGTCACCAAACCATCCAGGCGACTGAGTGATTGTTTTGCATTTGCACCCGGAGGTTTGCTGGCACCTAATGCCCACTATGATCTGCCGTGACCTGCGTTGTACTTATTGTCGGTGGTGTCCAACTTGTGACCTTTTTAACACGCTTATATTAGCTTCACCTATATGTTTGTAACCAACGCCTTTGGCTCGATTTTGACCAACTTTGGGCGATCAGATTTTCTTTAAACTTTGCACACCCATCAAAGACTGATGACAATACAATAATCCGTTTTTATATAAAAATATTAATATCATTTTGAAAAAAGCGTGGGGTGCTCGATTTACGAAAAATATGGCACAAAGCGCCTCACGCTTTTTTCACAATGATATTAATATTTTTCGTTCATTATTATTATTTTCTACCTATATTGAAAATTATTTTACACTTTTTAGTTTGATATGCTATCAAAGCGTGTTTTTTTTAACTATATTTTTTTTAATATTTTTGGGAAAAAATATAACATGAAGTAAAACTGTTTACTTAGAATCTTTTCAGTTACTGATTCTGAACAAATTATATCCGGGTTTCATATAAACTGAAAATAATGTTGTACTGGAAACGTTTTTTTTTTGGAGGATGGGTTATCAGCAAATAATTTCTACTACTCTGGGCGAAGCGAGAGTGAATGACAGACTTTTACTGACTAAAACCCACTCGTGTCCGCTCTGTTATCTTTTCCGTTCCAGAGCTGCGGTCACTCTATCGATCAGTCCCACATTAGACTCAGGAGTCATATACCTAGTTTACGTGTTTGTGAACACACCCATAATACAGGCCGGGAGATTGCGGATGATAGAATAGAATAGAAAAAACTTTTTTGTACACCAAAAAGTAACACAGCTTATACAAAAACTTAAAATTATGGGTACAATGGCGGTCTTATCGCTGAAAGCGATATCTTCCAGACAACCTTAGGATGGATAAGAACTTAAATAATACAGGGGGTAGTCTGTGGTGTACTGCTAACTATATAAAACACAATACTTAATTATAAATATATATATACGTACATATTATAATATGTTAAACAATGATGATGAGCAATTGGTAGGTCGCCGTCCGGCCTTCTGGCCGTCCGGTAACCGTTTGGACCGAGTCCGAGTAGTTGACGGCGCGTAGTGTTCGATGCGCACCTCAAATAGTTATCAAGCCAAACCGTAGGGGCCATAGATATAAGAAATATTTCTATGGTAGGGGCCCAGCAGCGCTAAAGTCTATTGGGGTCATGGTGGCCACGACTTTCGAAATGGAAACCTGTGGTCATAGAATTCATAGCAACTGAAGGAACATACGTGTGATTTTAGTCAGTAAAAATCTTCCCACTCTTCCCTAGAGCTGGAAAAGTCATTAGATGTTTGACACTTCAAAAAAAAAAACACGATACACGTAACATATAAATTCACATACATCTGTGTTTCCTGATAGCTGCAATCAAGAGTGAATAGGTTACTTCTAGGCAAGCGTGCTCCATCGCTTACCATCAGATAAGATAGTGGTCAAACACACCCAACAATAATAAAAAAAAAAAAACATCTGTCGGCCGTTCGAACCGTCGCAGCGTCGTTCTGTGCGGGAATTGAACCCAAGACAAACAGCGCAACATCCAACCACTGCGGCAACTGTGCCATCAAGGTTGTTTGTAGGTAAATCTCTCTTGATGATAAAGCAAATCATCAAAATATTATTGACGAACATGCATGTAAAAAATAACACATAATACAAGTTTTTTAGGTGCTGTGTAGTGTCGACTTACTCGTGTTTATTGTTAAACAAAGTCACGCTTCGTTTCATATAGGTACAACGTAAAACCCAAAGTTGACTCTGATTATAAACTCGTTGAGGAAAATGATTCTCATTCATAATTTCGCTCTTGTTTGCGGTGAATACATTGTGAGCACTTATAATAAAAAAATCACACACGTATCAATTTTTTAGGATTCCGTACCTCAAAAGGAAAAAAAAAGGAACCCTTATAGGATGACTTTGTTATCCGTCTGTCTGTCAAGATTCTTTATCTCAAGAACGCATGTATGTTTTAAAAAGAGTGTCCATAGAGTTTCTTGCATGTTCTTCTCTATAGAGACCTACGCTTTGGAACGTGCAATTTAGCTTCACTTTTCTTGGACTGACCGACATTTAACTATTAAAAAGTGCCTGCATATGGTCTATTTGAAATAAATGTTTTTGACTTTGACTTTGATTTTGACTAGAGGTATCGAGTTCAAATTAAAACCATATACTTAAGTCTGCAGTCCCTTGAAAATGTGAAATAAAACACAAAGTTCTGAGTTAACGAAAAGAAAGATACGGCTTGTTATGCCACAAAAACGTGTATTTTGACACTTTTGAGATACTTCCGTTGACTCCTGAAATTTGGCATGAAGCAAGGTCCTATAACACAGATATAGGAAAAATCTGGAAACTGTAAATTTATAGCAACGTCTCAAAATAAAAAATAACTACGTATGCGATTCGGAAAAATCTTCGTAAGTCAATTTTTTTTTTAATTGATATAAACTAGTGCTTGACTACGATCACACCAGATCATAATTCGGGAATTGAACTATTTGCATAGTTTGTTCGGAACCTTCAGTGCGCGAGTCCGACTCGCACTTGCCCAGTTTTTAAAGTTATTTTTATAACTTTGACATAAGCAAATCTGTCATATTGACAATCATATTAATGTTATTGAGAAGCATGCATGTAAAAAATAGCACATAATACAAGTTTTTAGGTACTGTGTGGTGTCGACTTATTTATTGTCAAACAAAGTCACGCTTCGTTACACAAAGGTACGACGTAAAACCCAAAGTGAACTCTTATTATAATCTTGTTGAGGAAAATGATTCTCATTCATAACTTCGCTTTTGCATGCGGTGAATACATTGTAAGCACTTATAAAAAAATAATCACGCACGTATCTTCTTTTTTAAAGTTATTTTTATAACTTTGTGCCTAGGCAGATCTTTCGCTTTTTCCATGCTCGATCAAATCAGGAATGAAGATATCCACAAGAGAACCAAGGTTGAAAAATGAAAAAAAAAAAACAAAAATGAATGAAAGAACGGCCAAACTTAAGTGGCAATGCACAGGGTACATTGCTTGCAGAACAGATGGCCATTGAGACCGAAAAGTTCTGGAGTGGCGACTGCGTACTGGAAGACGCAGCGTTCGAAGGCCTCCCACAATTTAGACCGATGACCCGGTAAAGCTTGCGGGAATCCAATTGATTCCAGATGCACGGGACCGTTCATAGTGGTGACACTTGGGGGAGGCCTTTGTCCAACAGTGGACGTCTTTTGGCTGGATTAATCATGATGTGGCAAATCTGTCTTAACCTTATTAATGTTACTGACAAACGCGCAAGTGAAATATAGCACATACAAGTTTTTTTTAGGGGTAGAGTCGACTTACTCGTATTTATTGTTAAACAAAGTCACGCATCGTTACATACACCACTAATTTTTTATTAGTACAAATACTTAAAGGGCTTATTAGAAAAGCCCTTGTTATTATTTGAGTAAAATCTCAATAAATAATATTCATAAACAGCAAGGTTATTAGCGTTTGTGTTTATCCCAAAATGTCTCTCAATTTACGGAAATATTGTGCAGGCTATTGATTATGAATGAATAAATGACGATTAAAATGGAAAAACACTTCCCACAGTATTTTCTACTAGCAATTGTTATGAATGATTAAATCTATGATAAATTTACCTTTTCGTGGTCAATTTTAGGATTTCGGTTTTAACGGGTACAGATACAGCCCCATTTTTTTTTTCTTATTAAAAAGTAGGGGTGTATAGGTCCAACGTAAAACCCAAAGTTGACTTTGATTTTAATCTCGTTGAGGAAAATGACTCTCATTCATAACTTTGCTCTTCTTTGCGGTAAATTCATTGCATTAATACGTGGTGAGCGTTTAAAACAATGACCATTCAAAATAAATATCACACACGCGTTATCTTCTTTTTAAAGTTATTTTTAAAACTTTGACGTAGGTACGTAAAAACAACAATAAGAAAATGCTATAATGAAATCGGGCTAAGTAGTAACCGATACATTTAATTCCCTGCCGGAGTCTGTGTTTTTTGATAGCTATAACTTATGGGTATTTAAGTCAAGTGTAGGTCTTCTAGGCAAGCGTGCTCCAACGTCGACCACATCATCACTTTCTAATCATGCAAGATAGTGATCAAATACGAGCCTAGTCATAGTAAAATACTATATATATTAATATAATTTCAAGGCGCCAAATAAACATAAACTTAAAATAAAGTATATTGAGTATATTAGAGGAAGTTTTAAAGTGGCGCCAGTGACTGAAAAGTTGAAAGGTAATCGGTTGTCTTGGTATGGTCATGTGAAGAGGAGAGATGAAGCGCATATTACTAAAAGAGTTCTGAATATACATGTGGATGGATGGAGAGGGAGAGGAAGGCCGAAGAAAAGATGGATGGATTGTGTGAGGAGTGATATGAAAGAAAAGGGAGTTAGTGATAGTTTGACGGGTGACAGGACAGAATGGAAGAAAGAAACGTGTTGCGCCGACCCCAGGTAATATAGGATATGGGCAGGAAGAAGAAGATTGACCTTTTCCTAATTTCTCCATTAAATCGAAGGTACCCGAAAAACTATCAATGAACTGATTTTCAGAAAAGGTAAAGGATCATCAACCCGCACTGGGCCCACGTGGTGGATTACGGCCCATTTCCTCTCCTAGAGAGGAGGCCTGAGTCCCAGAAGTGGGAACATTAAAAGGCTGATGGTGATGATGATGAAAGGATCACGATAGATGTAGATTCAAGACATCTATAAATCTTTAATTCCGTTTTTGAAATTAAGAATGTCAATAAATGTAGGAGGGTCAATGACCGCAATTCTACGTTTATTTGGCGCCTACCTTAGTAGTTGAATAATTCTACCTTAGTCTGACCTCATCTTGATTTTTCATCAAGTGTTAACTTAAAAATGCCTTCATCATCATTCCACCATAAGCCTTCTATTGCTGGAAATGGGGGTCCTCAACCATTATCGTATCCGCCGTTCCTGCACTTCGGACGTCAGTACCCCTAGCCAAGTTACTAATCTGCAATAGTTAATGCTAGTAGAAAGCTTCAAATGTACGGGAATGACGTCAGCTCAACCCTCAGTGACGTGTCCAGAGCAAAAGAACTTTCAACTCGAAGCGTTCGACGCAAGCGAAATGGTTGTAACTTGGCTAGGAGGGCAGATTCTTAATGATTAATTTGACTAGTTTGTTGACTAGATTACCTATATTCAGGAGAATTATGAAAAGGTTGTCAGAATTGAAAAAAAGCCGCTTCTGTTCATGCAAGTAATGTACCTAGCAGCTGATGAGCGTTTTGGATAAAAAATCGAATTTATTTTTGGAAATTGGCTATCGAATTCTATGGTCATGATCTTCAAATTGTCATCTTCAAGGCTAGAGTAAAGCCTCCTAATAAACTAATGCGCCTTAATATCAACGATTGCATTGGTTACCATACCATCAGGGGGATCGCAATCAAGCACCAGTTTATATCATTAAAAAAAAAGGGATCATTACCTACCCCCAATAACACGGCACAAGGGGAGAAAGATGATAATGACTTTTTAGGTGCCTATCCTTGTATTGGCACCTAAAAAGTCATCATTGTCTTCTATTTATTCAAATTTTCTTTTTACTTCATTCCAGATGTCCAGACTGGGTACACCCACCAAGCAGAGTCTCCCCACCCCGCGACAAAAGAACAGCACGAGGCAAGAGAAGCATCAGAAGATTTAGCAGAAGAGCCATCTTTTCGAGTCAACCTTATTAGGCGGTTGCTTATAGAGTAGTGTTAGATTTATTGTTAATTGTTGTTCACTGTCAAGGGTGACAGTTTTAGGTCCACTTGCACCAATATTCACTAAACGTAAGTTAACGCTGAACGAATTGTGTAATTTTCCTCGGTTTATTTTTATAGAATATTCTATAAAAATAAACCTAGGAACCCGCGTGATAGTAGAAAATTATTCCAAAGAAACATAATCGCAGAATAAAAAGTATTCTAGGACATGGTCTATATGAGTGTCAAACATATAAAATTTTGCTTTTATTAATATTATTTATTAGTAGGATATATTATTACTTTTCTGAGAACGGCATCAGAATTTGTTTTTAAGTGAAGTAGCAATTAGCATGCAGCATGCTAACTGTTGCATGCAGCGTGTTGGGAACATCTTCGTGTCTCTTTCGTACACGCGTAATCTAACGGCGATGACGTCACATTTCATGTACATCCTTTTTTCCGTTATTTGACAAATTTTTCTTCCATCAGATTAGAAATGATTTTAACTTAATTCAAACGAATTAAAAAATCTCAGTTTGCAATTTTGAAAAAGTTACGTTTGAAACAAATGTTAAAAAAAAAACTATAGTTAACTACTCAATTTGTCACATTAATTTTGCGACAACTTTCGTTCCAGTTACTGAGCCCAAGCAATTAAGTAAGTTAAGAACTTTTGATATCTAGTTTAAAGGTTTCTAATTTACTTCATTTTGAACAAATTTGAAAACAAAAAATATATTTTCGAATTATAATAAAGTTATTATATTATACAATTAATAAAAAAGTCAAATATACAATTTTAATCATCATCTTTGACGTTTACAAATAGACTTAAATTCCCCTAAATGAAGAGGGCATTCACGGTGCAACGCCACCCTGTTCGGTCTTGAACTGCGTGCCTCATTTCGCTCCTCTTCCCTATGTTCTTCGCCTCTGCGATGATCGTTCGTCGACAGGTCTATTTAAAAATAGAACGATTAATATTTAAACTTTGTTTAGCGGTAAACGGTTATTGATTGTGGTGCAGGTGGACTTTTAATGTTATTATTATGTACTTATGGGTGCTGTGCATTTATTCCGTCAACGATAATTAAGATAAAATAATAGAAAAAAAGAATTATTGAATGAAAACTGATGATAGCTAGTATATCTGAATTTTGTAAATATCGAACCAAAAGTTATTTTTGTGAATCAGTCTTTTGTTAAATTATGCATTTATGTTGGCACTGTCCCTAAATAAACTGATGTTAATTTTATGAGAAGTTCGTTTCATTTTGCTAGAAATATAGCTGTAAAAACTAGTTTTGTCCACAATAATAGTTAGAACTACTTTTGACCAATTAAAATTACTTTAAGATTACTAACATTTGCTTAAAAACCTGTTAGGTTGGTAGTTTTTTTTAATTTTAGAAACACTCACAATTAAAACGATTTATACATTGTTTTAATTATTTAATTTCCTTTCAGCTGGGATTGCAGTCAAGTTTATATCAATAAAAAAAGAAAGAGTTCTGTCCACATTAGTCGCTCTTGACAATTTTTTTATACTAATTAATAGAACGTAACATAAACACAAATTTTTTAGTGTTTATAAGTGTTGAAGAAAAAAATGTAGGTAATGATATAACGAATAGTAAAGAATGATGACATTATAATTGTGTTTCGTAAAAATGGAGAACGTTTAATGATATCCATACGATTTATAATATTCTACGAAATATACAATAAATTATAAAGTAAAAAAAATTTAGCAATTGAACCAGTACTTTCAGAGATTACCTCCTACAAACAAAAAATAAACTAGTGCGCCTCACCATCAAAGATTGCATCGCTACTTACCATCAGGTGGGATCGCAGTCAAGCACTAGTTTATCTCAATTAAAAAAAAAAGACGTGTGGCACTCGGGGACTGCCGCGGTAAAGCTATTGCATAGCATTTTTATCAACTTATGCAATTATAATTATTTATTTATTTTATTTATACAGTATTTTTTTTCCTTTGTTTTTTTTTCTTTGATATCTACTAATTGAAGTTACACTTTCACACATTGAATTGAATTTTCGTTGACTGTTCACTCATTTGTTTTCTTATCGGTCACCACGCTCAAAAAACAAATGAGTGGGGGGTGTTAGGTTATTTTCGTTACGGAATTTCTGGATTCGGTCTCCACGCTCAAGGCCCGCGATAGAAGCTATGCAATAGCTTAAAAAAATTAAGGAAAACTATTATCGGATTATTGTTACTAAAGATGGTTTATCCAAAGACGATAATAACGTTCTTATCAGAACTGTCAACAATTCTATTTCAAGGTTCTCCTAAAGTCACATCAAATAAATTGATCTTGGTTACAAACTAAAATAAGATACCAAAATCCAATCAGCGTATCTAGTCACTCATACATCTTTTAATGAAGTATCTCTCAATGAACCGAATTAAATATTACATTTAGAAATGACATAAAGCCACTCCAAAAATAAAATGCCTACAGATTCGTTATCGCAAAAATATTGATGCGTTTTTGTTTTTCACAAAAAATTTAAACTTAAATAAATCGGTGAATCCTGCTAATCAATAATTTTAAGTTTTCAAAATCTAATAAAAGGCTATTGGGTTTATTACTAACTAACTTTTGTCCACTGCTTCACCCACGTACATAAAATATAGCTTATGTCATTCCGGAATAATATAGCTTTCTATTAGTGAAAAAATTTTAGCAATCGGACTAGTACTTTCAGAGATTACCTCCTACAAACAAAAAATAAAAAAAATAAAAACTTTACCTCTTTATTATATTAGTCTCGGCTGGGGAGCGTTCGGGAAGCTGCGCGGTGTCTTCTCATCTAATATACCACAGTGTCTCAAGACGAAAGTTTAAGACCAGTGCGTGTTGCCAGTGATGGCTCTGAAACGTGGTCACTTACAATGGGCCTCATAAGAAGATTGAAAGTCACCCAAAGGGCGATGGAAAGGGCTATGCTCGGAGTTTCCTTGTGTGATCACATTAGAAATAAAGATATCCGCAGGAGAATCAAAGTTACCGACATATCTCGAAGAAACGCCAAACTTAAGTGGCAATGGGCAGGGCACATTTGTGCACATTGCACGTAGAACAGATGGTCGGAAAGGTTCTGGAGTGGCGACCACGTACCGGAAGACGCAGCGTTGGAAGGCCTCCAAAACCGTAGGTAGTTTGTACGCAACGCCGACTATTAACTACAGGTCATTGAACTCGCTCAGCTGACGTTTTCTTAAACAAATTAATTTCGTACATGCGTCAATTAATACGAGTTTTACAATAATGGTACTTTATTTTTAATTTTGTCTTTACAAATCGATAGTGTTTCATGTACCGGGTCGACCCTCCACGGAATTGAAACGATTAAAATTTAACGGTGTATTTGTATGGGTTCCTAAATGGTTTGAAAATATAAACGAACCCTGTAGTTAACGCTGCAATCGGGTGCTCATTTTTTTTTCAGACGATTAGCTTTCGAGCAGGACTGCGTCCTTATTCATATATGGCCACATAAAACCTCCACTTTTTGAAGTTGGTTAAATAAACAAATCCGCTCAAGAGGACTTACTCTTTTAAACACAAGAATTCACAAGAAAAAACCTAGATCTTTCTATAGTAACTACTAAGAAAGTTTATGTATACTTTCATAGGCAACTCAAGGTACTTAGTACAAACGGCAAGGCCAGGTAAACTAAGTGATTTACTGGCGAAGCGGGAATGTCTATATTAAACTCGTAAACTTTGTCCTTCGAGTCGCCGATTGAAAATTCTGTTCAATTTTGGTGTGTCAGGGATTTTAACACTATCCGTTCTATATTTGACGTTTTGGACATAAATTTAGCATATTTTTAGGGTTCTGTACCTCAAAAAGAAAAAACGGAACCCTTACCAATTTCGTACCGTGCACTAGCTTCTGACGTTTTATAAGTGCCCATGTAGGCCTATGTGAAATAAAAAACTTTTGACTTTGACTTGACTTTGACTTGACTTATAGGATCACTTTGTTGTCTGTCTGTCTGTCAAGACCATTTATCTCGAGAATGCGTGAAGGTATCGAGTTGAAATTAAAATTATAATATACTTAAGTTTCAAATCAAAATTCATAGGGTACTTTCCGTTGACGCAGAATCCTGAAATTTGGCATAAAGCAACCAATTACTGTTTTTAGATTTATTCTTATAGCACAGGTATAAGAATAAATCTAAAAACAGTAATTGGTTGCTACGTCACCAAAAAAAAAATAGATTCGCAAAAATCTTCGCCATTCGGGAATTGAAATATTTACATAAGTAAGTTTGTACGGAACCCTCAGTGCGCTGGTACGATTCGCTCTTGCCCAGTATTTTCCTGAAGGTTAGACTCTATCAATGCAACTGGAACAATTTGCCTGCTGCGGTTTTCCCGTTCGATTATAATTTGGGTGTCTTCAAGGCTAGAGTGAAAAGGCTCTTAATAAACTAGTGCGCCTCACCATCAACGATTGCATCAAAAATCAAAAAAAAATTTACAGTCTAAAATATTTTTATTATTGATAGGCTCGCGTTTGACCACTATCTCACCATGGTAAGTAATGATGTGGCCGACGATGGAGCACGCTTGCCTAGAATTAACCTATTCACTCTTGACATAAATACCCCTAGGTTGTAGCTAGTATTAGTCATATAAATCTGAATAATACTAGCAGCAAAAGTTCAAAGATCACAATCTAATCCCTACAGAACTAGAAGGTCACAAAACATATTTTATTAACTGGGAGAAAAAGACGGTGTAGTTCCATTTCAATATCTTTCCACCACGAAATCCATGAATTTATTTATCACTAATTTCTGCCAGCGGTTTCGCGCGCATGAAAGTAGAAAATATATAGCCTGTGTTGTGTTGGGCAGTTCTCATAATCTTAACCTTCGAGCATCCAAAAACGTGCTTTTTCAGATTCATTCTCACCGTACTGGCTTTATGTCCAATTTTTACGCTGTTTCCACCATAAAACTCTGGAATGTGCTTCCCCTAAACATAAAAAAGCCGAAAGTAAATTTTCCTTCAAACGTATAATTCGGAACTACTATTTGAAGTCCTCTCAACCTTAGTTTTGTTCTTCGTCAGAATTGTTATTAAGTTCTCTTTAAGATTTGATATCTTTCATAGTATTTGTTAGTTTATTATTTTAGCATATTTAAGTATTTTATTATATATTATAAATAACTTATTTTTTTTTCCATTTCAAGTATTTGTTATCTGCTTATTGTGCAAACCTACAACAGTGATGTGTTTTTTAACCCAAAGGTTGACTGGGAGAAAATGCCTTGTTGCATTAACTCATCGAATGCCGTAATTAGAGACACAATAGAAAGACAATTGCTTATGTCGAACTGTGTAACTTAAGACATTCAAAAGGTTAAGTCCGCCAATGTACCACTACTGTATATGAAGTTTAAATAAATAAATAGTAAGATAAAGTAGCGTTCTATTATTATTATTATTATAAATCAGTGCCGTATTTTTTAATTTATTCTTTTCACTTTTCATAATATTAATATAGATATGTGGAAAATCTAAATGATTTCCAACTGCGAAATGAAAAAGAAGAGATATAGAAAAGCACTTTCGATTTCTATAACGTAATACACGTGTAGCCCATTTACCTTTTGGACCTTATGATGGATCTAATTGACAGTATACGTATATAGAATGGCGCGCTGAATCTAATTATACAGAACATTTGTAATAAAGTTTATATCAACATGTACTCAAACCTCATCAAAACTCACATCACCAAGTTCAGCGGTTTCATTTCCCTTCTACGCAACCACTTTGTCCCAAACATACAGCGTGGGCTCACAAAATTGCGTAACGTTACCGGAATCGAATCAATTTAAACTCGACATTCGGTAATTAAAACAGTTCCGTGTTCCTTGATCGTTGGTTACTTACCGATAATAATGGAGTGGATTAATTTTGCTTAATTACTAAGTTATAAGTTAGGGTGGATGTATGGGAAAGTTTGGGTCAGTGTACACGGGCCACACTCGATAGCCACAAAAGTCGCCACGGAAAGCTAGAAGTGGACACAAAAATAGCTGAAGCGCGCGACAGTCACTTATAGCCGGTGGGTTCTACTTGTTCAAACTCAAAAACTCAAATGCCTACATGGGCACTTAAAACATCAGAACACGGTTCCAATTGGTTGTTTCCTATAGAGAAGAATCGGCAACAAAACTCCACGATTACATAAAAAAATTGTTTTTACAATATTTCCATATTAAAATATACGATAGTGTGTTTTAACCCATGCGTATCATACTGGACTCTGAGGTAGATGGTTTAAAGGCACAAGACGGGCGTGGGCTGGTTAAGGCCGTTTTTTAGTAATCAAGGCGGGACAAAAGAAATGAGTAGCGACGGTTTGCAGCGTGTGGTGGTCACCAGCATCAACTGTGTGCGGCTAGTCTATATACAATAATGAAAACTATAGGAAATATGCTAGTGGTGGCATTTTGTGGTGCTGGCCAGTGGTCCGTGTGGGCGACCCCTAGTGAGGATTTACGTTAAGCTATCGATGGCTAAACGAAGGAGTTCGTGGTTAAGCAATAACATTCGCACGAGTTGATCTTAGAAGTTAAGCAACGCGTGCTGAGGTCAGTTCGTGGATGAGTGGCTATCCAATATACATTATGCCTCTAATGACACATTCAGCCATTGATACTGTATTTGACTTAACTGATCTGTAACATATTTTTAACAACCTTTAACATATCTAATAGAGCAGTCACAGTGGTGGCCCAGTAATAACGACCTTGATTTAAGAAATGTGGTTCAAATCCAGCCAGGCGCATAACTTTATGTAATAAATTCATCACTATTGCTCTCAAAACGGTGAAGGAAAACATCGTGAGGAAACAGGCATGCCCAAGAACTAAAAATTTGAAGACACCATTAAAACCCAGATGTCACATACATCTGGGTTCTCATCGTGAAGTAAAAAGAGGAGGCCTAAGTCCAAGCAGTGGGAATTAAAAAGCTGATTATGCTATGTCAACATTATAAACTCATATCAATATTCAGACTACGCTTAGTCTGTGACCCATTGCTGATTTTTGAGGCCATTTTTAGTTTTATTTTCTGTCAGTTGATGTTATTTTACTTATTCTATGAACATATAAATATTTTTTAATATATTTTTTTAAACAAAATTATAAAAAAGGCATTTAAAAATATTAAAAAAAATAGTAGCCCACCGGCATAGTGAACAGGATCCAAGCTACCGGTCGTCAGGGCTCCTGAGAAAAGAACCACCTCACAATTCGTGAAGTGTCCAGGACTACTGCCTTCTGAATCAAGCCCTAGATCCAGTTGCCTAACAAGAGCCGCCTCAAATGTTATTATTGTGCCAAATATTGTTGTTATTATAATAATTAATATTTATTACATTACTATTATTTTTTTATTATTATTAATTTTTATTAATTAATTATTTTTTTTTACATTTTTTAAATATTATTATTATAATTCTTTTAAACACAGGTAGAGTTTGTGCGTGTTTTATTGTCACTGGCAATGCATTTCATATACAAGCGGTAGTAAAATGCATTGGTATTTTAAGTCTCAAGTTACATAATGAACTAAGAAAGGATCATGGCGAAGTCTCGAACAAAATTTTGCTTACCTATGTTTTTAGCGTATTGTTCTAAAAATATACAGAAGTATACAGATTAATTTTTTAAACAATCTATTAATAGAATCCGTATATTAAAGATATGCCAGTTTAAAGTAGGTGAAATTACGTTCTTATAATATGTCAATAATACCTACGTACCTCCTTATGAATTTTAAAAACACACTTTAGAACGAAGACAAGATGTCATGTCAAATGTTATGTTTTCTTTTTCTCTATGTCATTAGGCTGGATGGCTGTTGAAATGTCTTATGCCATGCTTTTTCAAGTGATGTGATTCTCGATATTGTATTTATTGTTGTGACAACATCATATTGTCTCATTTAGCCACTATATTCTAAGCACCTATCCTAATAAATCTAGTCAATTCAGTTTCTAATTATGACAATTTTTTGCCCTATTTAGACTGACTATTAGCGTGATTTGATAATTGTTAGTAAATAATTTTGAGAGTATATATCACACTGATATATGAAGACTCTTAATAATTTCATCAACAATTTTGTCACCATCGTTCTTTGTGTGTCAGTCGCAAAGAAACCAGAATCGTTCCTTGAGGTAAGGAGAGATTGAACATTATAAAGAGTGAACAAATATGAGCATTCCAGTAAAGGGGCATGAGCATCCACTTGAGTTTATTACAGAATGCAAAAGTCTGGTGATATTTGCGCAAATTTGGTTTATTTGTAGGAATGTATTTCTTTTATATTTGTTTTTTTTCTCTCTTTTATTTCACCTCTGAATATTTTTTACTGCATTTTCAAAAGGCTGACTAACAGAAAATGCAAGAGGTTGGCCATCTTGGTGCTTTTATGTGCATTTTTTTTTTTATTGTTGATAGGTTCGCGCTTGACCGCTATCTCACCTGATGCATACAGTAACAAAACAGTTACCGGTAGTCAGAAGTCTGAAAATCTAACACCAGTCTTTCCAAGGGATATCTTGTTACCCAGGGTTATGGAAGTCAGATAGGCAATCCCTTTTTGCATAATATTAGTGACTAGTCTGCATCCAAATAAATTAAATTACAGTCAACCTCATCGTAGTTTGTGCTGTGAGTACGTTTGAGGGAGTTACCGTGGCCCAAGAACACAAAGGGCAAATTAAAGTACAATTACCGTCACGGATCTTGAGCGCTCGGCGTCAGAGTGGGGATCGCTTTGCGCATTCCATACATTGGCGAGCCAATCGTCGTCGTAGATAGATGCAGCAAGAGCAGCGAACGAATCATGAGTGACTTCTAAGACGCAATGGCGCGGCGAGCCAATCGCTGACACTCCCTGCCCCCGCGTCTCACTTGCACCACTAAAGAGACCGAATATTTTACTTCTGCGCAACTTGAAGCTAGCGCTCAAGATCTGTGCCGGCAATTGTATGTTGGTTTTAATCAGTCAAAGTCTGGCACGCCCTTTTACTCTATTCTGGAGAGTGAGAAGTCATTTGATGATTTCCCACTTCAAACAAAGACATAGTTGATCAAAGGCTTGGTAGATTCTATTTGCTTTGTGGCAATAATTGATTGATTTTCTTCGAAGCCTTGAAGACAAAGTCTTGCATACTAAAATATGCAAGAGCGTGTACAAATATAGTACAGACCTGCATTTGTGTAGTGAGATCTGATGCACGTGGCCTACAAGTGTAGAGACTGTCTTATTTGGTCCTTTAATAAAAATTTGGAAACAATATTAAAGGTCAAAATAATGTTTTGGTCTTCATAAATGTTATTAAATAAATCATTTATTTTCTTACCATACCTTACAGACGAACATAATTAGAATAAATATCGTTGACTGTCCTGTTGGTCTAGTGGTTAGTGGCCCTGACTGCTATGCCGGAGATCGTGGGTTCGATTCCCACCCAGGACAAATCTTTGTGTGATGAGCAGGATCATTTTTTCTGTGTCTGGGTATAATTTATCTATAATATGTATGTATTTAGAAATAGATAAGCATGTTTATCAGTTGTCTAGTACGCATAACACAAGCTCTGCTTAGCTTGAGACTAGATGGCGTTGTGTGATAGTTGTGGAATATTATTATTATACTATTATTAAATAAGGCTTAGGACTATGTTAGTAACACTTCATATTGCACTAAGTTATTAGTTGTTATTATAATAATAAACTAGTGCGCCTCATTATCAGAGATAGCATAGTGATGCTATCTCTGATAGTGAGGCGCACTAGTTAAGCAGTGGCTTACCATCAGGTGGGATCGCAGTCAAGCACTAGATTATATACATCTTGCTGCCCTTGTCATATGTTGCTTAGGGTTGCACACTTTTTCTATTGTGTCCAGCCTACTCTCATCCTATTCCGACTCCCTTTTTAGTGATATGAAAATATCACTCTTCAACCAATCCATTCATCCATTTTTTGGCCTCTCTTGCTCCACCCATATTCTTCTTCTTCCTGCCCTTGTCCCAGCTTATTTGTGGTCGCCGCAATACGTTTTTTTCTTCCATTCTATCCTGTCACTCGTCATGCTATCACTAACTTCCTTTTTTTTTCATATCGCTCTTCATCAATCCATCCATCTTTTCTTTGGCGTCCCTCTCCCTCTCCACCCATCCACATGTATACTCATAACTCTTTTGGTAACATACATTTCATCCCTCCTCTTTACATGACCATACCAAGACATAAGATTCCCCTTCAGCTTATCAGTCACTGGCGCCACTTTCAAACTTCCTCTAATATACTTATTTCTCACTTTATCCAATCTCAACACCACACATCCATCTCAACATTCTCATCTCCGCGACATGCAATCTTTTTTCACCCGTCTTTTTCACAGCCCAATATTCTGCTCCACCCATATGTATTGTCATAACTCTTTTAATAACATGCGATTCATCTATCTCTCCTCTTCACATGACCATATCAACAACAAAAGATTCTCTTTCAACTTTACCGTCACTCGCGATACCTTCTTTCTTTTATACGGATACTTTTGACACTCAACACATCCATCTCAATATTCTCATCATTGATACATATCAGTGCAAAAGCTATGCCATGATGCAAAGCTATCTTTTTTTTATCCGTCTTTTTCTTATATTAGGTCAAATTAGTTCATTTTAGGCGTAAATAAATACGTAAGTAAATACGGCAAAGCGGGTTGATTATTATGTATGTTTACGTGCAAAAACTCAGAGCGTTCGGTGTCATAGAAAATATCTTGCGTGCACTGGACAAATCTGTAAAAACTCACCATCAAGAACTAGAATATCTACAGCTTAGTATTAAAATCTACGACCAGAATCAAACTAATTTATTTTGATTTGCCCGTGTGCATTTTGTCGAGGTCAATTCTCGGGTCGAATAGATTCAAAGCTTAAAAATGCATGCAGCGTTCAGCAGTGAAGTGGGCAGCCAGAAAGTATTTGGGATTTGCATTGAGATAACTTTACTGTATATTGAGAGTGTCTAAGAGTTCTGAAGTTGTACACTTTCAGAGACTTGAGAGAATTTCACAGCAGATAATTTTAAAGGCAGATGATGAAGTATGGCATAATTATGATGGCTAATTTATCCGATATAATTCTATTTGCTTAAGATGCTTCTCTTATTTTTAAACTAGATAGAAAAAATATAGATGTCTTTCATGACAACAAATGTCTAGCTGTTCTTTCTAAATGGTTCGCAGCTAATAAACCTCTTATTAATGCGAAAAAAAAACAAAATGTCACAGTTTTCATTACTGGATGACCCGTAAGTTAGCCTCAATGTAATTCTTGACGGTAAAAAATTTGGTATGTTTTTGGCGGAAAAATATTTTTTATCGATTTAAAATTGCATACATCGGAACTCTCCCAGATAGATTAAGCGTAATTGCAGATAAAGTAAGAAAATAAGGAAATCGATAGATGTAGTCACAGCTAGGTTAATTTTCTATGCCTATTTCCACAATATTATATCATATGGCATTTCGTTGTGAGAATCTGCAGCTGATCTTGAATCCATTTTGCTTCTTGCAAAAGAGAGCAATACGGGCTATTTATAAAATGGGTCTTCGCGAGTCTTTTAGAAATACATTCAAAGAAATCGATAACCTAAGAGGTTACCTGTTAGATCTTAAGACTCTGCCTTCAGTTGATATCTTAGAATGTATTTTGTAGAACGAACGAGGGAAAGTTCAAAACCCACATCAAGTGTGTCCTTGCTAAAAAGCGTATTACGAGGCAAATAAAAGACTACATTGATGACATGCTTATTTGGCAATAATAACGTTCCCACTGTTGAGGCTCAGACCTTTTTGGACCTAGGAAAAAAAATCGCTCCTTATCTACCACGCAGGCTCGCAGCGGGTTTGTGGATATCACATAATCTTCAAAATTTTGATTTTAAGACATGCTGATTTCGTCGTGATGTTTTGCTTCACCGTTTCGAGTGATGAAAAAACTAACTTAACTAGCAGTAGGCAAGGCACATTGTTAGGAGAACAGATGCTCGATGAGACCAAAAGGTTCTAGATTGGTGACCACGTATCGGAAGACCAATGTATTAGGGCCAATGCAAAACCCTCTTCATTCCAAACATCTTTAACAGTCTTCTTCTTCTTGTGATCATAAGTGCGACTGTTGAGCAATTGCTAGGTCCGGTAAACTCTTCAGCAGCCCAGAGTCTGAAAGTTGGTGGTGTGTAACCCGCAGACCTCAGAAAGTACATAAATCCGTTGGTCATGCACCTGACCTTTCCCCGGTAATGTAGGATTGCCGTCTAATCGGACTATGAGACTAAAATAACACAGAGTGCACCTGTGTTTACACAAAATCTTAAACACTACAGTATCTCTTCCGTTCCTGGTTAATCTACGTTGAGATTGGTCTACATGATCGGAATTCGGTTGGAAGGACTATTAACTGGTTTTTAGATTAGTTGTAAACTTCTCTTTATCATTATCATGTTTTATACACCGTTAAATTTTGGTCGTTTCAGTCCCGTGGAGGGTCGATCTGATTTGTAAAGATAAAATTTAAAAAATAAAGTACCTTTTTTCAAAACTCGTATTAATTTACGCATGTACGAAATTAATTTCTTTAAGAAAACGTCAGCTGAGCGAGTTCAATGACATGTAGGTATTTTGTACGCAACGCCGACTACCACCTAAACGTCATTGGACTCGCTCTGTACTTCTTACAAATCGATAGTGTTTCATGTACCGGATCGACCCTCCACGAGATTAAAACGATCAAAATTTTGCGGTGTACAGTCTGCTACATCATTTCTGGTGGAACTGCTGTATTGTTCAAAAGGGCTGCTAAAGAAACATAGGTTTTTTATTTTCCTTTTCTCTTTTCTTGTTGTTACTTGATCTAATGAAGAAATAAATATATCTGCAGTAGAACCAAGGTCGCCGACATAGCCCAAAGAATCACCAAAATTAAGTGGCAGTGGACAGGGCACATTGCACGTAGAACGGATTGTCGATGAGACTAAAAGGTTCTAGAGTGGCGACCGTGCACCAGGAAACGCAGCGTTGAAAAGCCTCCCACAAGAGAGAGTCACGAGAATACGATGGATGCAAAACGCACAGGGCCGTTCGTTGTGGCGGCACTTGGGGGAACCCTATGTCCGACAGTGGACGTCGTTCTGCTGAAATGATGACTTGATCTAATCACTTAATAAAAACTCTAAAAGACTATCATCATAATCCTGCACTAGTCCCGTGTTATTTGGGATCAGCGAAATATGTCTTTTTCTTTCTTTCAGTCCTGTCTCCGTGATGCTATCACTAACTCCCTTTTCGTTCACATCACTCCTCACACAATCTATCCATCTTTTCTTTGGCCTCCCTGTCCCTCTCTATGTATACTCTTAGCTCTTTTAGTAACATGAGGTTATAGAAGACCATTGTAATATAAAACAAATGGGTATGGTGTGAGCAATGTCTGGCAATGCTGGTGCAGCGATATTGTGCCGAACGGTTATGTCACCAGTACTTTGTATGAAAACTGTACTAGATACAGAGTAGACTACAGAATTTGGCAACGTGGGTATTTTTTTAAATAATTTTAATATTTTATTTTACTCACACAGACTTGTGTACTTAACTTGAACATTCATAAGCTATTTATAACCTTGCTACATACGTATACGTAAATAATATATACATAAATGTACAAATATAAAATTAAAGTATTTTCTAGGATAAAGTGAATTTTCTGAATACAGACTGCGTATTCATGTAGATGTAATGTATGTTTGTCATTTTAAAATACTAGCTTTTGCCCGCGGCGACGTCCGCGTACTTTAAATATAGCCTATGTCATTCAGAAATAAAGCGGCTTTCTATCGGTGAAAAAATTTTACTAATTGGACCTGGTACTTCAGGTCAGAGATTACATCCCACAAACAAAAAACATACAAACAAACTTTAAATCTTTATAATATTAGTATAGATGACGTTTTTGGTATTATTTTTTTGTGTGGAGTGGGTTAGTCATTGGCTACTGCATTGCACATCGCGGGTTCAATTCCTGTACGGACCAATTTTTTTTATATGACGTAGCTACAGATAGTTGTTTCAGGTCTAAAAGTAATCCAGAGCATGGCGCAGTGGTCGATAAATGTCGCCGTCGTCTCCGAGCCGTACTACGTCCATCCCCGCTGGGTTCAGGACCTAGACGGCTCGGTGACGCTAATTTCGTCGGCCGCCGCCGGTACCCCGCCCCTCGAGGCTGTTGCGAGGGGACGGGGTTGCGTGGCAGCACGGGTCGGGGACATTGCAGTGGTAGGCGTCTACCTGTCCCCGACCAGACCTCCCGACGAACTCCATGTCTCCCTTATGGAGCTAAGTGCCGTCGTCGCTGGGTTTGGTACCCTCCCCGTGGTCGTTTGCGGGGACTTCAACGCCTGGAATATGGCTTGGGGTTCCCGGCGCACGAACACACGGGGTCGGTTGGTGGAGGACTGGGCCTTGGAGCTGGGCCTGGTCGTCCTGAACCGGGGTTCTGTCCCCACGTTGGTGCGGAGGCGGGGTGAATCAGTGGTGGACCTTTCGTTCGCCAGCCCCGCTCTGTCGCCGCGTGTCGTCGAC
The DNA here is from genome assembly GCA_910589285.2 of Mythimna ferrago. Classification (NCBI taxonomy): domain Eukaryota; kingdom Metazoa; phylum Arthropoda; class Insecta; order Lepidoptera; family Noctuidae; genus Mythimna; species Mythimna ferrago. The sequence goes on along the minus strand of OU342697.1, from coordinate 10,272,095 downwards.
TGGCGCGTTATGGAGGAGGTGGAGACGTACTCCGACCACCGGTATATCCGGTTGAACGTCTCCGCCGAAACCTCGGCCGCGCCGGTCCGACAGAGCCCTTGTGGTCCGCGGTGGGCGCTTAAGCAGATGGACCGGGAGCTCCTCCTGGAAGCCGCGACGGTACAGGCCTGGGTGCAAGCACCGGACAGGCCTGTTGACATCGACGTCGAGGCGGAGTGGTTCCGGGAGGCCATGTCGCAAATTTGCGATGCGGCAATGCCCCGAGTCCGTCCAGGACGTGCTAAGCGCTAGGTGTACTGGTGGTCGCCGGAAATCGCTGCACTGCGCAACACGTGCAATCACGCGCGACGCCGGTACGCCAGATACTGCAGGCGCCGCATCCGCCCGCCGGATGCGGAGGCCAGAGAGGCGGAGCTGTACGAAGGTTACAGAGAGGCAAAACACACCCTCCGAGCGGAGATTAAGCGGGCCAAACTCGAGGCCCGCGACGTGTGGCTGGGGTCTCTGAACGCGGACCCGTGGGGGCGCCCGTACAAATTGGTACGGGAGAAACTGCGCCCCTGGGCTCCCCCGCTGACTCAGAGTCTCCGGCCCCAACTCGTGGAGGGTGTGGTAAGCGCTCTGTTCCCTGCGCGAGGGGAACACTCCCCCCCGCCCATGGCTCCGCCTCCGCCAGCGGTGTCTGACGCGGACCGCAATAGCGACGACGACGATAATGCTCCAGAGGTGACCGAGGCAGAGATGAGAGTGGCGGTGCAAAGGCTGAGTGCCAAGAACGCCGCCCCAGGACCCGATGGCTTGCCTGGGAAAGCCTGGGTCCTGGCCATGGAGGCTCTCGGGCCTCGACTGAGAGGGCTCTTCAGCGCATGCTTGGAGAGGGGCCAGTTTCCACTTCGCTGGAAGACGGGGAAACTGGTCCTCATCGCGAAGCCAGGGCGCCCTGCGGACTCTCCGTCCGCGTACCGGCCCATTGTGCTGCTCGACGAGGTGGGCAAGCTCTTTGAAAGAGTGATTGCGAGCCGCCTCGTCGCGCGCCTTTCACGGGTGGGGCCGGACCTTTCGGATGGACAGTTCGGCTTTCGCAGGATGCGCTCGACGGTGGACGCCATCATGCGCGTGCAAGCCCTCACGACGGGGGATGCAGTGTCCCAGGGTAGGTGTGTCGTGGCAGTGTCCTTGGACATTGCCAACGCTTTCAATTCCCTGCCCTGGAGTACGATCCGGAGGGCACTCCGGTACCACCGGGTGCCCGAATACCTCTGTCGAGTAGTCGAGGCCTACCTGTCGGACAGGTATATTGTCTACCCCGGTCACCAGGGAGACTGGAAACGTCGGGAGATGTCGTGCGGTGTTCCACAGGGGTCGGTACTAGGGCCACCCTTGTGGAACATCGGGTACGATTACGTGCTGCGGGGCGACCTCCCTAACGGGGTCAGCGTGGTCTGCTACGCAGACGACACGCTGGTTCTAGCGCAGGGAGAGTCGTACCGGGCGGCGGCCGCTTTAGCGACACGCGGGGTTGCGATAGTCGTTGGTAGGATCCGGGAGTTGGGACTCGAGGTGGCGCTGCGCAAATCCGAGGCCATGTGTTTTCACGGTCGCGGCCGTCGGAACGCGCCACCGTCGGGTTCCCAACTAACGGTAGGAGGAGTTCGCATCGGCGTCGGGACATCGATGAGGTACCTGGGACTCATCCTCGACAGCCGATGGAATTTCGAGGAGCATTTCCGACGTCTGGCTCCCAAACTCAACCGGACTGGGGCCGCTCTCGGGCGGCTCCTGCCCAACCTTGGGGGTCCAGACGCCTCCTGCCGGAGGCTCTACGCGGGGATCGTTCGGTCCATGGCCCTCTACGGGGCGCCGGTGTGGGCGCCGTCGCTGCGAAAGCGACCGGCGGCCATTCTGATCGCCTGCCAGAGGGTCATGGCAATTCGGATGGTGCGGGGATACCGCACGATTTCCTGCGAAGCGGCGAGCCTTCTGGCTGGCCTACCACCGTGGGATCTGGAGGCAACAGTCCTTGCACACATGCACGACATGCGCGTGGAGATGCAACGCCGGGGTGAAAGTCCTCTGCCGCGACAGGTCACGGCATGGCGGACAGAGCTCCTGCGGGATCTCATGGTGGAATGGCGTCAGCGACTATCGCAACCCCGTCATGGGCACGCCACAATTATGGCGATAAGTCCCCTCTTTGAGGCGTGGCTGGAAAGACCTCACGGCGTCCTTACCTTCCGCATGACACAGGTCCTCACCGGAAATGGTAAATTCGGAAGGTTCCTGTTCCGAATTAAAGCGGAAGTGACGCCCGGGTGTCGCCACTGTGCGGAACGCCCGGAGGACACGGTGGAGCATACAACCGCGGTGTGCCCTGCTTGGGCGGAGCATCGCCGTGCCTTCGTGGGGGTGATCGGCGGCGGAGACCTCTCGCGCCGAGCCTTGGTCGAGGCCATGGTTCGGAGCGAGGAGGAGTGGCAGGCGGTCGCCGACTAGGAGGAGGCCGACCGCATCAGGCAACGGCGCTCTCGCCGCCGCCGGGATTCCGATCCCGATTTCCGGCCACCGTAGGCGCGGGCTTGCGGACAGTGAGCAATGGGTAGCTCGCTGTCCGGCCGTCCGGTAACTGTCCGGACCAAGCCCAAGTCGTCGACGACACGCCTCAAGGAGTTGTCAGCAACAGCAGGGACCCAGCCGGGTCGAAGCCTACTGGGGCCAGGGTTATCCGAAAGGGCGCTCGAGCCCCGGTATGAAGGCTTGAAGGAACGGGATGGGTTTTTTAGTCAGTAAGAGTCTGAAACTATCTCCCGCTCCGCCCAAGAGCGGGGGTTGTCATAAGATGATTTTTCCCATCGAAAAAAAAAAGGTCTAAAAGTAATTTTATGTACATGAGTTTAAATGTTTGTGAACGCACTCACGATACAGGAGCAATTCCTAGTGTTTGGCAACTTTTTTATGTTAAAAAAAAACAAAAAAAAACAATTGAATAATACGACAAAGGTATATCCATTAAACAGTAGTTTTATGGTACACATCACTCACACCAAAAGCTTAACAATTAGCTTGTTCTCCCAAGTAGTTGTAGAGCTAAACTAGCATAGAGCAAAGCATTTAATTATGACATAGAATGGAATAGAATAGAATAGAATAAACTTACATTACCCCCCCACCCCTTGATATACCTTCTTGCCTGCAAAGTGTGCGATTAGTACAAGGTAATTGATCTCATTGAGTTTTAATCTTAAATACGGAGTATTTTTAACCGACTTCAAACCGAAGGTTATATGTTTAGCTGCCTTTTTTGAATGTATTTTCACTGATATTTCAATTGTCTATTGTACAATAGACCTTTTTTTATTTGAATAGCCAATTTATTTTAATATAAATAGAACAAGAAAAATAAAAACACTAATTGTAACTAAATATACACCTAATTAAAACTAACTTACAAAATAAAATTAAAAGCTCATTTTATTTGAATCAATATACTCCCGGATTGGTTCTATCGAAATATTGTTATGATTTCATGTTGAACTTCGATGATAACAGACGATATGTACAAAACCAGTCGTTACGGCGACACTTGGCCTATGTCCAACAGAAGACGTCTTTTGTATGAAATGATGATGATTAGATACTCGTATAACAACAGCACCGAACTTTGGGAGCCTTAAAAATACATTAACATTTCTCGAAACCAAAATTATCCGCCGCCTCTACATTTCAATACTCTGTAAGATCCTGTTACGGAGTGCGGAGAGCCCGCCACATACAATATCCAAAGGCAACTCCTGTAGGACCTAGCTATTGTAATATTTTGTTTTGTTACCACATGTTGCTGCATATTAAATTCAATTCCAAAATTGAAAGGGATTTATGCTAGCTTGCCTTGAAATTTTGATTGTATTGTATGGTCGAATGCATTTTACATTCATAAGATTCATGGTTTGCATACAAGTTATATCGTAACGTTATTGCAAAAACCAACTATCTGCAGTTTTACCCAAGTCAAGTTAAATATAGCTATAGATTTGTCTCACCAAAGCGAATCTACAGGTAAAGCTAGTTAATAGCTACAATACTTATTTACAAAGATAGCTTCGGCAAAAAGTAATTACCTACAGATTTGATTGAATATTATAATAATACAAAAATGTTGGTGCATTTAGTTGGTTTTGCATTACGAGTTTTTTTTAGCTGTAGAGTTTGCTACTTTCTGAACAAGGTATAACATTACGTCTGTATATGACAAAAAGGTTGAAAAAGTTTGGGCAGAGGTTACATTATAAATATAAGTACAGAAAAACTGCTTAATTTTTCAGAAATTTCCTCCAGTAGACTTGTGAAAAAAGAAATCAATGTAAACGTATACGTGTGTAAGACAAGGAAAGAAGAGTACATGAAGTCTTAAACTAAAGTATTCAATAAATCTGCACATATAAACTACATTTAACTAATACTATCAATAGATACAAAATATAGACATATTACTATCACAAAAGAGGAAAAATTCGTACTCTTTTAATTGAATTTTGAACAGAGAATTCTATTTCACACAACTGAGTTTCACAATCATACTATACCGTACGTATAAAGAAAGAGTAAGTATATAATTTTACCCTAAATTCAATTTACACACAGTTTTCAAAAGACCCCTTTCCTATCTTCTCTAATCTCTACCATGATCTACAAACGCGGTATTCATTTCAATTAGCGCTAAAATTCTATAGAATTCGAGGGTGAAAAAATATGGCGCTGAGTAGCTTATCTTCCGATTTCAGAGGAAAACGGTTGTTTATGATGCTGAAACGATGAACCCGTTATTGAATGAATAAATTGAGATTTATATTTCGTCGTCGAAGGTCGTTTTTAGTAGTATTTTTTATAGAATCGATGTATGGGCTGTTGTAAGCATATATGGCTAGCGAGATAAAAATTGAAAGAGATACAAGAAGGTTAGTTGTGATCACCACAATTGAGCGTAAAGACAAGCAAATGATAAAAATTAATATGATTGCTAAAGCGAGAAAAATTGTAAGAACATACAACCATTCAATTACTACTACTACTCTTGTTTTTATTTTTTTCTATGTTTCTACTATTTTGGTGTTCTATAAAGTTTATTTTATTTTATACAACTACAACGGAAGAATAGTAGAGTTAAAGTATTTATTGCCCTCTGGAGTCCTGTGCACGCGCACCCAATGCCTCAGAAGATGGCTGTCCAGCTGTCCGTTACGAGTAGAGAACATCAGCGAAGCGATGCGGCGTCATAGCACAGTGCGAAAGCAGTCTCGCGTGTGCAAACATCACAGATTCACTACAGTAGCTCCAGTATATACTATAAGGTAGAGTATATCACGTGCGCGTTCTAAATGTTTAAATTCACATAAGGCATTTTTTAGGTTTGTGTTCGAATATACACTAACTGAAAATCAGATTATTTAATCCGCTTAAACATTCGGAATTTATTCGTAGATATTGAAGCAGCCAAAAGTTTACTGTCAACATCTTAAACGTTCAAACCATTTGCAATAAGAAGTAAACAAAACATAAGAAAGAAAAAGAATCATAACAATGCAAATTCTATAAAAACAGAACCGTTTTCCGTACCGTCACCTTTGCCAAACTTGCCATAGCTTTTTCGCCCCTAGGTTAAACAATCTTTAGCTAACTTCTTGGTCACTGGCTGTTGTTTCCGAAGAACTGTTATTAGAAAACTTCGCGTTCTAGTTTTTGGTCATGTTGGCTTCTGAACTATCTTAGCACTGAACTAATAATTGAGAGTCTACACTGCAACTGGGACTGAGAAAGTAGTAAGTTTGGTTCAATTCTAAGGGTTAGGTTCAATTAGAGAGAGTAAATGAAACTTTGGATAATACAGAAGAAGCTGAAAACTAATGTATTTCTACAACATTATTTTTTAGTAATACGAAACCCGAAACACGTGTCTAGTATTTTTGACAGGCCTGTTGGTCTAGTGGTTAGTGACCTTGACCGCTATACCGGAGGTCGTGGGTTCGATTCCCACCCAGTACAAATGTTTGTGTGATGAGCATGATCATTTGTTCTATGTCTGGGTGTAATTTATCTATATATGTATGTATTTAGAAATATATAAGTATGTTTATTAGTTGTCTAGTACTCGTAACACACGCTCTGCTTAGCTTGGGAGTAGACGGCGTTGTGTGATAGTTGTGGAATATTATATATATTATATTATTTTTATGTAAAGAATCTGTCATAACAGTATCATGAAAAATCATAAAGGTAGTTTGATGTATTACCTGGTTGTCCGTAAAAAAATATGGTCACTGGGCCATCCGGGCCACTGAGGGGTGGTTTTACTCCCGCATCAAGCTGTGCGCTAGTGTCCAATGCCCGCTATAACCTGCCGTGATCTGTGCTATACTTAGTATCAGTGGTATCAAACTTGTGACGTTTTTCAAATATTTTTGGAAAAAAATATAACATAGTGTAAAAATTAGTGGAATTGATTCAGATACTGATTCTGAACAAACTTTATTCTGGTTTCGCATATACTAAAAAAATGTCAGTGATCATGACGAGTGATTGAGACACTTTATTGATTCTTTTGTGAGGGCGTAATTTGTAGGGGTGACGGTTAATTTTTTAATTTGATCGGACGTTAAAGGGTAGTCTGGGGCTATCAGTCAAGTATAGTAATCACCAAAATAAAATTATATTAAGCCTTTCTTAATAAAAATAGTTTACGCAGCAGATTATACAAAGAAATACAACTAAAAAATTCTAAACTTCTTAATATTACAAACGGAATTGATGGTTCATAGGGCTTATGGTATATGTAGAGTCTGTAATGTACCTAATTATATCTTTACTGTGCAATATCCTGAGATACAAGTATTTATTTTACTTAGTTTAGGAGTCAAATGTTCATTTTATTTCCAATGATCAGTGTATGTACAACTATTGTATCTGTTCATGTCATTATATATTGTTACTGTGTGTGTTGAATGTACAAATAAAGATTATTATTATTATTGTTATTATATAACATAAGATTGTGAAGTGCGAATATTATTTTAAATTCTCTACCAGCAATCTTAACCGATGATGGCCGTGCCATGATAAGAAATTAAACTAGCATTGCTTGGTTTCAGTTTGAAGATATGGATGTTGGTGTAATTACAGATACACGAGACATTTCAGCTTTTGAGTATTTGGCATCAAATGGTCTAGTTTGCTATCTTAGATACAAAGCTGGAATAGCTGGACGCACCAAAAGCGGATTATGGTGCAGTATATGCTGGTATGTTTCAAATATCCTTTGATGAAGGTGAACTAATCAGATATGGTGTTAAATTCTTTGTCATCCAGTTCATTAATGGTTGCTTTATAATTACTTAGATCTTCCTACAATTACTCGTTTATATTTAAATCATTATGTATTACTGAAGTCGTACTGACCAAACAGCAGTAACAAAATTCAATTTTCATATTTTAGACGTTGCACCACCGTGGTGAATGTAAGTGCGATACTACTGCCAAACTTTTGACAAAACTGCAAAGAGATACACAGGGAAATCCTTAGAGCAGCTTTGATATCATCGACAGTGATTTCATTTATTTTCTAAATGTTAGCTTTGAAACCATCTCAAGAATCCAATAAGTAGATTGTGTTCATGGACATTGACCTGTGGAGTTATTCTTGATAATACAATTTTATGATAATCCCTTAAGATATCAATAAAATAAAGCGCAAAAAATGAGAATAACTTTATTTCCAAAAATAAAATTTTAACAAGCCTTCTTAATTAAAAAAAAGTTTATGCAGCAGATTAAACAAAGAAATACAACTGGGAAATCTAAATTTCTTTATAATACAAAACTGAAATGAACTGTTAACAAGCTGACAAAGGATTAAATTTTTTCTTTACCCATTCCACGCTTTTCGCGAACCTTTTCGTCACCCAATATTCTTATAAGGTCATGCTTTCTGTTAAGCCATTATAGACTTTATTTCTTGGTTATCAAGGTTCTTACAAATATCAATCGGTGTCTCGGCTTTTGTTCTAAGACTGGAAATGCGTCGCCTTGAGAGCAGAAAATCTAAATTAAGGTGACCTCCCCCGTCGACGTCATTTCTTCGGTCGGAGATTTTTTATAAGGACCCTGGAGTTGAGGTGGAGTTCTTTCAACGCTGGTCAACATACTTTCTATACGTTTCCCGACGGTACTTAAGTAAATACTAGCAGTTAACTTTTATGGAACTATTACATACATTCAGTCTAATAAAGTTATGTTTGCAGTTCTTAGTACCCAAACTTTAGGATCTGTTTTGACTTCCAAAATAGTTGGTACGTTATTGAAGTTTTCTGTTATTACAGTATTAAGAAGATTGTATTTCTCTTTGTTTTCCTTATAGTGGAAATGATTTGATACGAATTTGCTTTTAGCAGGGTCGGAGCAAATGAAGCAGGGTGGGTTACTTACAAGCTCGGTATTATTTCTTTGTTTGCTGACTTATTAATATCTTTATTCTTTGCTTATGATCTTGTTTTGCTTTGGTTTACTTGTGATACCGTCATTATTATATATTTTATATTTTGCTGCTTTATCAAAACAGTATCAACTTGATTCTTGATCAAAATACCTTATTATTTATATTGATCCCTGTGGTACTCCACAATATATCATATGTTATAATTTTTATTAATTACGAGTATTAATAAGTAGCAGATGTATTCGATGTTTTTCTTTAATTCTTGAAACAACAAAATGAATATAAGTAGCATAAGTTAGGAAGATGGTGGTAATTACCTTTTCTACAACAGTGATGACAAAAGCTTAAATTTTTCCATAAATAATGAAAATTTTGAGGTCAAAAGCACTCGCTTAGTAAAAATAATAATCAAATCATAATAAAGATTGCGAAAAAATGTAAATATTAAAGGCGTCGCTACCGGAATCACGGCATAAAATCTTCTCAAGTATTCACACCAATCAAAACTTGTCAAACTCGGTTTAGAAACTTCATTGAAAATTTATTCAAAAGACAGAGGTCTCCGAAAAGTTGTGAATAACTTATCTCTCAGAAGTCTGTCAAACTGAATTATCCTCGTTATAATGATCACTCGATAGCCCCTCGCCCTTTTTATTAGCATTAGGCTAACATTAAGCAGTTTGAGAGGCCAATGAAAGTAATTGACGATATTTAGAAAATCTCGACAATCGGGTTCATTTGAGACGGAATTGGTAGTAAGATCTCCAATTATTGTCAATTTACTTTTTTTTACAAAAGATTTATTGTTGCCTTTCTGAAGTAAGTCGTATTTTTCGTTCGAGATAAGGAATCAGTTTGGCAAATTGTTTGCACGGCTTGTATTGACGGCGTTTTTGGGAGAGGTGAAATCGGAGTTTTGAATTGGTGTAAAAATATTTGTAAAATTTTAAAGGTGAAAGTTTGTACGTATGTATATATTATATGTGTGTGTGTTTGTTACTTGCTTTACGCTGAAAGAGTTTGATGGATTTTGATGAACTTGGGCACATGAGTATACTAGGATATAAAATAGGACGTAGGACGTTTTATCCCAGGAGTAAGTTCCCTTGGGATAATTTTGTATACCTACCGTCAAAAGTGCCTATAAAAAATTACTTTTTACCACACATCCAATACCTATGTTTTTTACTGTATTTGTTAAACTTAATAATCAAGAAGACTATCCACGAGAGCACTGCAAAACAAACTGTACTGCAGTTTGGCAGAACATTTATGTGAACATATTTATGTAGATTTTATTGAATAAACCATTAAAAAAAAAGTTATGAATTCAAACCTTATTGAACTTAGGTTTAAACTGCTTAAGTATTTTAAAACTAATTGACCCAGAAAATCATAGAACAGAAGCTTGTTTAAGAGGAACAATAAATATAATATTTTCTAACTTCGGATTGCAATAGATTATTGTAACCCAATAGCCTGTTTAAAAACATTAAGGTAAAAAATAACGAGGTAACATTATAACTTCTTACGGCTTTATTGTGGTCTGCTTAAACATTGGTTACTAGCAGGTTATAAATATTTTGGAGGTATGCGCAACAGAGAGTAGAGTCCTGCAAACCTGTGTTGAAAAGGGAGGGTCCTCCGACCATATGGGTATCGTGTCTGGTGGGCAACTGCTCAATAGATGATTTCGTGCTCAAGCCACGCGGAAAACTTTAATGGCGTGATGCAGGATTAGTTCTTATGTGACGCCATTAATGTCGCCACAATATTATTATCTATACATCTATACATATAAATTAAATTGGAGTGTCTCTTTGTAATATTGAAATAACTGCTTTTAATTTTTGTCTGTATGTCTGTCTTTTTGTCTGGGCTAATCTCTGAAATGGCTGGACCGATTTTGACGGGACTTTTTTGGCAGGTAGCTGATGTAATAAGGAATAACATAAGCTACTTTTTCTTTAGACAAAATAAATTCAAAATCCTGTAGTTCACGCGAACGAAGTCGCGGACACAGCTAGTTATTAAATATTATTGGATTTTTCAATTCTTTATTTATTTTTTTGTATTAGAAACACCCTTCTATTTGAATTTAAAATCCGCTGCTTAGTATTTCAACTTAGCATATTGCTCCCTTATTTCAATGCTGCCATTTTACAAATATAAAAGAATCTTTTTGTATTTAAATCTTTAATGGTTAGTGTATAGTATGTTAGTGTATTATTATACAATCTTGAGTAACAGTAACATTATTTATGGCAAAAAGAAATTAGAACATAAATCGGAGAAAGTGAATGGTATAAACAAAAATTAAAAAAAAAATGCAGAAATATTTTTTTATCCGAAATTGAACTCAAAGCGTTTATTTCAATTAAACTATTTAAAAGAAAGAAAAAAAAAATGAAGTTATTTGCACGTTCTAAAGCGTAGATCTCCATTGAGATGAACTCGCAGAAATCTCCAAGGACACTCTTACTTTTAAATCAATAAATAGTTTCAAAGAAAATAGTTGTACAAGTGAGACCAATGCAGAAAGAAGGGCTCATTAAAACCATACTTTATAATGAAAATAAATCTCTCCGAATGTTTATTACCCCTCCACGTCATAACGCCTAAACGGATTTGTATGTAACTTGGCATATAGATAAACAGCAGCAGAATCCATTCCTAATACTCACGCAGGCAAAGACGCAAGCAAAAATTGGTCTTAATATAATTCTCATACACGTCGATAGTAATATATTTTTTGTTTCAAACGTGCCTGGCCCAAAGGGAGGGCAATTTATTTTATCTAACGCTGAGTCAATCAGACAGATATGAGGCTGCAAGAAAAATGTTACCACCTTACGAAATGAGGTCTTTGTGAGATAACTAAACTTATATAAAACGTATTCAAAAATATTCCGGGTGATATCATTGAAGAATTTCTGGAGAGATGAGATGTTTTGAGACTTGAATAATATCACCTACTTCAGTTATTTGTTCTGGCCAGATATAGATATAGATTTATCCAGTAATAGACGAATATTGATATAAGCGGTGTTGACGCCATTGTCATTGCGTTCCGGCGCTCAACGGGGTCGCAAGCCGAATATCGTTGTCTCGCTTCAACCTGGCAATTCAATTCGGCTGTCTCGCTTTCGCTATTTTTCGGCGAATAAGTGACAAAAACCAGTGCCATCTTGTCATTGATCGCTTCGCTTTTTATTCTAAGTATCGCCACGAAATCTCTACTTCAGCATTGAGCTGAGCCGAGAGACCCTCATCCGCATACAGACATCCATCAAGCCACCGTCATCTTAGCATCCAGCCTCAAGAAAGTCCGGAAGTGTTTTTTTTCCGGCCAGCCAGGCCACGTGGTTCAACGGTTGAAGGTGAGTGATTTTGTTGAGTTGCTGATTCGTTTTTGGCAAGGGTGTCATTCCATTCCAACCATCCGAGGGCTATGTATTACCGACCAAATAAGTAAAAAGCCGCCCCACCAAGCGGCTCTCTGGTAGTTACTGTGATCATCATCATCATTTCAGTAGAAAGAAGTTCACTGTTGGACATAGGCCTCCTGTGCGTCTCGCATCCATCAGGTTTCCACGACCCTCACTAGATCATCGTTCCACCTTAGAAAGAGTCTACCAATGCGTCTTCTAGTATGCGGTCTCCACTTCAGGTTATAATAGTTCATAATCCGTTACTGTTACGTCGTGGGAGGTCATCCAATGCTGCATCTTTTGATATTCATATTTCACCTGCTTGAAAGTATTATTATTTTTATAGATTTTTTTATCTGGCCTTCTTTCAACCTAATCTTAATTTTACAAACTTTGAACATTCTAAAAACTATTTTCATTGTACTAATACCAAATCTAATTTTGACCAATTTTTCATAAGCCTAATGAAGCCTTATTCAATTTAAATTAATAGCTTCTCATTTATAGAAATAAGTTTGTTAAATCCATTAAATTCCAATAAATTCACAATGTTCAACAAAGTGAAAAAAGAAAGTAAAGTGATTGTACACTAGAAATCACAATTACTAGAGCATTAATCTTGATTTATTACGAACATTCCCGACAATGTCTCACGATTGTAGCCTGTGGAATCGTTTAATCGTAGTACAGAAGTTGGCCAATAGTTTCAATTAGAAAAATACTTAAAGTCCTTTTGGCTTCAAGAAGTTAGCTTGACTGCAGTTTCCAAATAAGATCTCTTTAGACAAAGACTTTTGTAGTAATGTTTACAACAAAAGTGGATTTTGAAATCCGATTAAGTTAGATTGAATTATTACAAGATTATTGGGTACTACTACAATTTAAATAAGAGAATAACGAATTAGTTGGAAAACATAAAGTTTAGTTCAAAATATTAAGATAAAAAGTATGGAGTATATAATAAGACAAATAGTATGGAATAAATAAATAATAAGACAGAAAGTGTCGCAGAAATCCGATGGATGTGAGACGCACAGGATCGTTCGTTGTAGCGACATTTGAAGGGAGGCCTATGTTCAGCAGTAGAAGTCTTTCGGCTGAAATGAGATGGCAATGAAAACACGGTGTCATAATCTGAATCACGGTGTACTTACCAATTATAAAATACAAATACACGGTGTTTTCCAAACATCATATTCTTAAATATCAAACATCGTCTTCTCTTCAACTGTTTTTTAACTAACCACTACTTAGGCCCCCTAAGTCTGCTATTTTTATAAATTCGTCATTCCACCACGATCCCATTGTCATTTTGCTAAAAGTTCGTAATCTGCTAATTTATAATGATCGATCATTGATCAGTCAATGGTCTCGTAATAGAATGTGGTAAAATGACAATATCGAGCTTATTAAAAGCACAATGACGTTCTAATGGGAGGACACTGATAAAAGAAACTGTCAAAATTTTAGCAGACAACCGCATACGTCAGACATTCATTTATCTTTTATTTTGATAAGCTTTCGTTTGACCACTATCTCACCTGATGGTAAGCGATGATGTGGCCGACGATGGAGCACGCTTGCCTAGAAGTAACCTATTATGACTTAAAGACCCCTAAGTTGTAGCTATCAGGAAACACAGACTCCGGCAGGGAATTCCACACAACAAGATACCATTACCAATTACACACCAACAACACAACAACACACACACAACCACACAACAACACAAGACAACACCATTAGCATTCTATGTCATTACTTTCAATGGAGTGTCAGTGGTTGACCATTGGAAAGTCATAATGATGCCATTATATTATTAGATTACCAAAACTTGTCAAAATCAACAATTATGAAATCAATGATAGATATTACTACTGTAATAGCAGACTTGAGGCCCAGGTAAATCAACTTACAGTCTAACTGGCTGAATACCCTTGATTTACTTGGAACGACTGCCTATCAGACTTCCACAACCCAATTACTGGGAAAGAAGGAAATCTTAAAATAAGTCAACAAGCATAAACATTTTACAGGGAAAATATGCTTCACATCCACGGAAAATGGCCGAACGCCGAGTGGTGGTGGTGGCCGAGTATCGTGCTGCTCGGCAACACTATACTTCTTGGATAGATTAATGGTCCAATTTTCTGACGTCTGTAAGTCATACAGTAGTTACATTATATTTAACAGTTGTTAGATGTAGTCACATCTAACAACGAGGAGCATCGGAACAAAGAACGATATATCCAAGTTACCGTATTTTACACAAATTAGAAAAAAGTTTGTAACTTTTTTAATGTTACACCTCCTTAGATATGTATGTGTCGGGTTTTGATTGGACCACTGTTTTGTGATATTTTTTTAAAGCTGGAAATGTCTGTTTTTGAATAGATTTCTTTCCTGAAGGGTATGTAATACAACATTTTGCAACGGAAAAAAAATATAAAAAAATAATGGCATAAATGCGACATATCGGTTTTTGTTCCGACGCTCCTCCTGTTAAATATAATGTAACTACTATACTATCAAAGTGTCGTGTTTAAGTTTATCTTTATAAATTCTTCTTCTTAGTCGTACACTTCTGTCGAAGTGGCCATGGTCATAGATCATCTGGTAGTTTGGTTGCAGCTTTTGCGAGATTTCTCCATCTCTCTCTCTATTTGTGGCATTGCATTGCAATGAGGAACACTTAGAAAATGATTTGATGAGGTTTGTCCATCTGGTAGGTAATCGACCGCGATAACGTTGATTTTCTACTCTACATTGTACCACTTAACGTTCCCAAGAGCTTTCATTGCGGATGACATGTCCAAACATTTTGAAGATTCGCTGTTGCACAATCGACGAAATCTTGATAAATAGTTAACACTAAAAATCTCTTAATACTTCTTCAAATCCTTTACAGTGGTCCAAGTCACCCACTCAAGTGTGATTGTTCCACTACGGATAGTCGGGACCAATAGCCATTGCCAATATTTGCTCAAGCTGGCAAACACTGCGCGGCAAATTAAAGCGATTTTCTTCCATAGACAGCCAGGTCGCCAGCTGAATCGTAATGTATTGTTTTTGCTGAATGAACCTTGATTCTAACTGCTGATTATTCGATGAATAATCTTTTTATTATTTATTGGAGTCGGAGAAATATTACTTGGTTAATGGTATTTAGTTTGAGTGGTAGGAAGTTAGTGCGGTTGAGAATTTTATTGTGATAAGAAAAACAAGTCTTAGTTCAAGAATTTATCATGTAGTGGTTAGTAGTAATTTGAGACACATTTTATGGTTTGCATATACTAATAAATCTAAATCATCACTTTAAATATTTCTTTATTTAAAAGATAAAAGTAAAATAATAATAATAATAAAACAGAAAAAATCAGTAACAAATCGATATCATGACAAAAAAGATATCGGATTTGGCCATCTATTATTCAACTCAAACCTCTAACATTTTTCAAATAGTCTTTCGGGCCAAAAATTACGACCACAGAATTTGAAATTTAAATTTTTAAATATATAGAAGTGAATTTTTAATGGAGCTTCAAGAGTTGTTAGCTCACACTAGTTATAAGGATCAATTGAGATAAGGGTTTACTAACGAGGCTGTAAGCGATAGCGAGCAATTAGTCAGATCATACGTGAGATTTTACTGGTACTTGTGTGCCTTCAAATTTTTTCGGTTTTGTGTATGTTGATAAAGTTTTCGTAAATTTTGATATAGGCATCGATTAAATTTACTAAATCTACCAGTGTGATGATTAACATGATAAAATAGTGACGTGTGGAAGGAGACCTGCAGTACTGTGCAGGATTAGAGTAGATGATTCTGAATAAGTAAAATTAATAATAATTTTTTCGGCAGAAGAATTTCGATCAAAGTAGTCTAATCTCAATTCAGTGGCGGTGACATCATCAATGTAGGCAAACCAAAAAATATGAAGGGTACAGGCAAAGAACAGGAAATGTCTTAATAACGGTATATTTATATTATAAATTGATATCACATCTATTTATATATATATACATATAATATAATTTTATTCACAATCATTGTTTTCCACAAAAACTCAACAAACGTTAAAACTACACTACTGCAAACTTTGATGTCAATAAAAAAAATAGTCTTTTAAAATTCAAATAGTTTTGTCCCAAAATCATTTAATAAGAACATTCCCTATTCTGTACAGGTGCCACATATTTAACTAGGTACTGGTTTGCACAAAAATTCAACAAATTTCGTTAAAACTGCGAAACCTCAGACCTTATTAAAAATAATTAGGCTTCTAAATTTTAAATGCGTTTTTCTCAAAATTAGTACAAGTGAACATTCCCTGTACCCTTCATGTAATAATATTTTACTGGTATTCATCAACTTCACAAAGGTGAAGATCATGGTCAGAATACCGACAACAGAAGGCATCTACAAAGCGATAAGCGAAAAACAAAATACTATCCTTCTATTCCAAAAAAAAAAACTCCTGATACCTATCAGATGCCAGCTTTCATGAAATCCAATCACGTGTCCTCTCATAAAAGTCGCAGTAATCAAAACTCCTCGAAATTCGATTAGAAAAAATCTCCGTCTATATCCACTCGTTACAATAAACGAATTAGTGAAGAATATATATTCACACCTAAGATTCGTTTAGGACCGGTCCAATAAAAAGATTTCGAGTCAGCACACACTACCTGAACCTCTTTACTAACTGCTCTAAAAAAAATCAGCGAAGAACAATTCAGTCGTCCACCGAGGGTTCCGTCCAATGAAATCACACTAATCATACTATATTTATAGAGATAAAAGTTTGCATGTTTGTTTTATGCACGCTTGATGAAACTTGTACACGGGTAGAACATATACTGGATTAGTTCTTTGGTTACTTTTTACGTATCTTCCTTTGAGATAATTTTCTAGATAATATCCTTGTTGGTATAAAATTTTTAAACATAATATTGTTTGGCTTAACGTTTTCGCATAACTTTTTTTAGCATAATAATACTGTTGCATAATAATACTTTAGCCTTATGCATAGTTTAGCATAACTATCATTTAGTCTAATATGTTTTGGCTTAAATTAGAGTTATTTTAAAGGCATAATATATTTATTCGTCTAATAATCATGAGCCATAAATGTATAAAATATTTATTTATTTTCATATGAAAGTTTCACAATAGATGCATACTGTGTTTGCACATAACTGGTGCAATGTGCATTGTTGTATTCGCTGAGATGGGCCATCATGAGCCTAATTCAATGTAGAAGATTATTACTGATTTTCTTGAAATCTAATACACATGATTTTAATATGTATTTTTAATCAACCTATTTTTTTCTGTTTTTAAATAATGTTTTTACTTAGGAGTACTTTCAGGATACCATAAATAGTTCCTAAAATAAACAGCTGCTTATTTATAGACCAACTTGTACTAAAAGAGTTCTTTCTATAAACCAAAATTTATTTTACACCATTTTGCTTCAGAACCCTATAAAGTCTATCACAGCTTCGGGCAAATAGCTGTTCTCATTTTGCCAAAGCTTTTTAATTTCCAAGCGTATCGAGTAGATTTGTCCGAGGGTTGGCCAACGATAATATTGAGTGGCGATATCTCTGCTACTACTGTTTAAAAGGATTTGAGCTAGTGAAAATGTGTGTATTTTGCTTGAAGTGTGTTTGACTGGAATTGCAGGTTATGAAGTGTTTAATTTGTCATTATCATAATCATTATCATTTCAGTAAAAAACTGTTCACTTATTATCGTCACAATGACCGATCCTTTTTTTTTGTGGTGGGAAAAATCATGCATTGACATCCCCCGCCCTTGGGCGGAGCGGGAGATAGTGTCAGACTCTTACTGACTAAAAGACCCACCCCGTTCCTACTAGCCTTCATACCGGGGCTCGAGCGCCCTTTCGGATAACCCTGGCCCCAGTAGGCTTCGACCCGGCTGGGTCCCTGCTGTTGCTGACAACTCCTTGAGGCGCGCGGGAACAGTGCGCGCCGTCGACGACTTGGGCTTGGTCCGGACAGTTACCGGACGGCCGGACAGTGAGCTACCCGTTGCTCACTGTCCGCAAGCTCGCGCCTACGTTGGCCGGAAATCGGGATCAGAATCCCGGCGGCGGCGGCGGCGATAACGCCGTTGCCTGATGCGTTCGGCCTCCTCCTTTGCGAGCATTACTGCTTCACAGAATTCGGCGACCGCTTGCCACTCCTCCTCGCTCCGGACCATAGCCTCAACCAAGGCCCGGCGCGAGAGGTCTCCGCACAATGACCGATCCTGCGCGTCTCACATCCATCAGATTTGTACCACATTAATATTATAAGGTGACATTTTGTATGCATGCGGAAGCATAGGTTAGTTACTCCTTTGACGGAGGCATTGGTCGCATTTGGTGTTGGGAAAGACCATGTCCTAGAATTACACATAGGAATAGGATACTTCTTATCGCAGGAGTATGTTGCATTGGGATGACTATTTCTTCTTTCAAGCGGGCGAAACCATTGACTTGACTGAAGCTAGTTATCGAATTATTTAGTAGGTAGTAAAATAATCGTATTATAGCCGGTACTGTGTGTTGGACAAAATTCTCTCTTCATTATTTCCATATTCTTCCAGTTCTTCGCCACTTATAGCTAACTAACTTTTGCCCGCAGCTTCGCCCGCGTACATTAAATATAGCCTATGTCACTCAGGAATAAAACAGCATTCTATTGGTGAAAGAATTTTAGCAGTCGGACCAGTACTTCTAGAGATTACCTCCTACAAACAAAAAAGCAAACTTTACCTCTTTATTATATTAGTGTAGATTAATGCATAAGGAAGATAACTATGACGCCCCGGATTTTTTTTGCGATTTGCCCCAGTATTGTGTTTTGGCATATTAGACAACCCGCACTGCGGATTACGGCTGATTCCTTCTCCTAGAGAGGAGGCCTGAGTCCCAGCAGTGGGAACATTAAAAAAAAGGCTGATGATGATATTAGACAAACTTGTCCAACCTTGTTCCATGTAATCAATTGAACCGTAAATAATAAATGAAATACTAATAAAAAAGTGTGACAAATATAATACCAACCACAGTTGCAACTCAGCACCTCTCGTTAAAAATATTGACAATAATTTGAACAGAACTGTAAGTAATATTTTAAAACGGGACACGTTCGACAATGTTCGGTAAGTTATTCTTTCCACAGTACCTACCACAGAAGAGAACAGAAGTTTGGCTCCACAATACGATGAAAAAATCACGCATAATAGACAAGCTTCACGCAAAGCAACTGCAACCACACTTGCGACTGTCATGTGTTTGAGATTATCGTACGTATGTTTCAATAAGTGTGTGCGTGCGTCTGTTTTCACTCATTGTATGAAGTCAACCTTCTGTTTACTCCTGTAATAGTACAGTACTACGCGAAACTGCAACGTAGCAGGCATTAAATCATTTTCGCGCATGCTGAATATTAATAATGTGGCTCGCAACTGGATGTGGGGACTATGGTGTCCCATTATCTGATGTACACGAAAGATAAATGTTGTTAAGGATTTTATTGTCCTTTTGTTTCGTGGTTATCTAATGTATTCTATATAATATAAATGTTATGTATGAGATGGTGTTGAATAATTATGGTAATGAGATTTGCTTTCGGTTTTATGAACTCTTAAAACTGATTTAATAATTCTTTGTTTTTTTTTATGTTTCGTAAATAACAATAAATATTCACAAATTTTATACATACAGCAAAGAGGCTAGTGTTTTTATTTATAAATATAATCTTGTTTTTCTTATGAATAAAATAACTGTTAGTATTCTTAAAGGTCAAGTACCTCTAGTAATAGGAATAAAGAACAAAGCAAACAAAACTTTATATTTTGATTACAATATTATAGAAACGTATCAGAATTTCCAGAAACACGTGTAACAGCAAAAATATAAAATTTATTGTACTTTAAAACAGCTAAAATCTACTTCACTATCAATAAATAGTACATTTACGGCGACTACTTTGTACATGGTATACAAATTACCAAATATGTGCTCATATATTGACAATGGTAGTCACGTTAGTTCTATTTACTTAAAACTTATCACAATCACGTCACTTTCTGTAATGTACGTAACTCCCAGTAGGATACCCTGTATTGTATGGATGAGGATACTGGCCAGTTCCACTTAATCTTGCTTGAGGATATCCCGGTTGAACTGGTAAAATGCTTGGAGTGTATCCTGGGTGATAAGCCTGTGCGTAGACTTCAATAGCAAACTTGTACCCTCTAAAAATTGAAGGACTCTTTAAAGCTATTGTGACAGTTTTGCTTCCAAGTCCACCAGCTTCAATGTATGCTTCTCCTTCCTTATCAGGTCTCAGATCTGTGACGTATACAGCATCTATCAGTTCGTGGTTTGGTGTGCTGACCATAACATCATCTTCTCTACGCCATATAGCAGGGTTTGCGATTTTGACAGCACTATAAATTTTCTTGGAGTATGGTGTTGCTAATCCAAGGATTATGTCGTTGGATTCCACTGAAGTTAAATTTGACAATGAAAGTAACAAAATCAGGAATTTGAAATACATTTTTTATTTAGTTTTTGTCTTTAGCAATAACTGTATTAAATATGTTAGATATATGAATGCTAGAATACAAATGAATGAATCGGGAAATATTTCGCTTTTATATGGGACACACATTAGCACAAATATGATGTATTTTCTAGTTCATGATAATTCACAGTTTCTATATAAGGCTCAACATTTTAAATCTATGTACTCCTAGGAAATTACGTAATAAGTATTATTGTGATGTATAGTGTATTCAATGTATTATAGTTCTTGTGAGAATAACAAATAATATTTACGTTTTGTAATTCTTTTCAGAAGAATATATTGTTTTCATTAGGCTGATGCAACTTTTATTAGTTAATCAATATTTCAATTTCAACCAAGTCAGTTTTAATTTTGTCTTCATTCAGACAAAACGCATTATTGTACTGCAAAATAAAATTGCTAAACAAATTTAAAAAAGCAAAATGATTTGTAAGATTATAATTTTAAATCTTATCTTCATTGTCAGTTCAATTAAAGGCAGTGATATGTTCCTCGGATACTCAGATATCAAGTCAAAATTAATATATAGCAAAAGCTTTGAACAGGGGCCTGAGGTTTGGATGCATGTTGACACTATTACTGTGAATAATTGTTCGAAAAACGAAGTGATAAATGCTATACAGATTCTGGATTTAAGGTCTGATAAAAAAGGTGATATTGGTATAATGGATGGTGGTATTGGAGCTAATTTTGTGACGATTGAACTTTTTAGTCCTGGAACCTACGTGGGATTAACGTTTTGGGTAGAAGTGTTTGCGTTACCAAGTGGCCATTTCCTGTACCATTACGGACGGTAACTAAAGACAATAATAGTTTCAATTTTGTAATAGTGTGTTATTTTAATCTATAAAGCGGTTGTTTAATTTTAATGGTTTTTTTATATTATTTAATAAGTAATGTGTTTAATTTTATAACAATGTGTTATTTATACATATAAATAAAATTGGAGTGTCTGTTTGTAATATTGAAATAACTGCTTTTTACATACACCAAAAAAACATTTTTTTTATAATTTTGTCTGTCTGTCTGTTTATCCGGGCTCTCTGAAATGGCTGGACCAATTTTGAGGGGACTTTTTTTGGCAGGTAGCTGATGTAATAAGGAGTAACATAGGCTACTTTTATTTTAGAAAAAATAAATTCAAAATCCTGTAGTCCACGCGAACGAAGTCGCGGGCAAAGCTTGTTGTTAAATAAAGTGTTAATGAGTTTTTGGCCTTACAATTTGCTTCAAATTGATAAACTAACTTTATGAACTAAGTTCACCAACACTTTGAATTCTTTCAGGTAAACTAAATCTGGATAGTATTTTTGTTTTCGCCACTTATATCGAACGAATCCAAGAATATTCCTCACAAAACTACAGGATATGATTTATTATGTTTGCCTTCACTTGTCTCGCTGATATCGAGATTTCTTCGGCAAAATAGAGATGTGTAATTCAGATATTGCGACTCCATATAACTGTGTAGCTTTTGTGTTTAGGCTCATAACAATAAAATAAATGTATGTGGGATATAAGAATGCGTTGTTTTGGTTGCAATGGTTTTTTATACGGTCACATTGGGAGTGAAAGGGTTCCTTTATGTTTTTGAAGTGTGTTAGTGTCTTAAGTATAGTGTTATTCCTGGCTTTGTAAAGGAAGTTATGTTTGATATTTTTGGGTTGTGTCTGTCTATCATTTTGATAAAGGATTATTGTGTTGGATTGTATTCAAGGTTACTGAGACAAAAATCTGTTGTGTTTGGTGAATATATGAATCTAAATGTGATGGAAATTATTTGGGTTTATCACAGCTCAGTTTTGGTATAAAAATTGAGAACTATTTAGAATTTCTTCTTCTTTTGTATGTCTTGGTTCTTTGGTCGAAACAAAATACCGTAGGGGCCTATCAGGGTCGAAGCCTACTGGGGCCATGAGTTCGCGTCTAAAAGGAAAACTCTTGAGTTTCTCTTGAGTTACGAAGGCAAATAAGAGTGGGTTTTAGTTAGTAAAAGTCTGACGACTCGCCCTCACGCTTCACCCTAGAGCGAGAACAGTCATTGGGTGATTTCCCACCTAAAAAAAAACCACGTACCATTATGCTTTTCTATAACCAGTCTACCATGACCTTACTGTTCACTTCTTTTTTCTTAAATTATCTAAATTATTCTGCCTGTTTCCTCACTATGCTGGAGTTGGCAGCAAGTCTAACTGAAGACAGCTGCATATCAGTATTTTACATGAAGTGACTAACTATCTAACCATCACAGCCATGTCATCAGTGACCATCATCACAGTGTGGAATTTGACCTTAGTTGCGGACATCCTGTTTTATGCGTTTTTCTGAGAGATAACATTGAAACAAAACTCCAACTAAAACTCCCATTGATGTAGCTGTCATAGTTTTGTAGAAAGTCAGAAAACAATGAAAAATCCATAGAAACCATAGAAACAATTTTTCTTCTGGTTTGATAGCAAATGTACTTTATGAACCAACCAATCCACCAAAACCTAAAATATTGCGCTATTCTAGGCAAAAAAATAGTTTTACTATGATTTCATTTTATTTTTTTATCTAGTCACTATTTACATGGTCGCGTTGTTTTTCAGTGTCAGTATGTTAACTACATTAATTACTATTATCATAAAAAAAACCAGATGCGACAGACACACGATAAAAGAAATATTGAATTTTAAAATTTTATGTTAGGGTTGCCACTGACAAGCGCCTACTATTTTATAACACGCAATATTTCAAACAAGCTTTCTTAGCATTACTTAGTAGGCGTTTATACTTAGTAGGCGTTTAAGTCGTGTGGAAAACAAATTTAGATAAGTTGGCCGCGTAATGTAATAAAATGTACTTATGTCTGAAGCATTATTAATATTTTCTGATTTCAGTTTTTTTCCTTAAAATTGCGTTGATGTGTTTATTTTAAACAATGAATAATAGTGTAAATTCTACATATTATATATTTCTAGAAATCTATACATAAAGAGTTAAAAACCCCAAGTTTATGACAACCCTATTTCCATAGAAATTATAAAAAACCTTAGAAACGCAATATCTCCAACATCGCGCAAGCTAGTTATATGGATTTTTGTCACGATTTAGTAAAAACATAACCCTATTGAATTTTTGTTAAAAAAAATGCGACAATAATATAGATAATTTCTAATTTTTTTTTTTCAAAATTTTAAAATTATTATTTCTCTCTCGTTTTTCTGCACTTACGGGATTGAAATTTTCACATTAGTAGCATTGTAAACTAGCATGTTTTGATTTTTTTACAAAGAGAAATATCACTTTTTTCGGGAAATATGACTGAAAACGTTTTTCGTAGAAATCCACGACTTAAACGAAAAAAAAATATATCTGCAAATCTAATTGAAATTTTCAAAAAAGTATTACTTTAAATGGTCTGGGATGACTAGGCCTACTTAAATCCAACATAAAATGATAGTGTCCGCAACTAAGGTCAAATTCCACACATCACAGTCACATATTAACGCAACATGATACTCCTTGGCAAGGCTTGAATCAGATTTTCTGGCTTCTGATTATCTGTAACTAATATCAATGATCTACAAATGACAACTGAAACCAACGACTTAAGGTACCTTCAGAGACTTGAAAGAATCTCGGCATTTCAAGATGGTCACCTATTCACAGATTGACTTCAGCAAGCGATGCTTAACAATGCGGCAGTCATTACCTAGCCATGGGCTGTTCTCAAAGACATTAAATATATACTTAAATCTCTTTGGCTGTTCTGCTTCGTATTTTTTTTTTGTAATTATTAGCTCTTTGTCAAATTCAATCTATGTTTTTTTACAGCACCGTAGTATAGGCCAATAAATGGTTAGGTAGCTTTTATTGAAGAATTTGAGACATAAATTACAAAATCATCATTCATCATGGATGACAATTTTATAGCTGTCATTTATTGACATGTAGATGCTTCTCTTTATTCTAGTCATAAAATCCTTTTATCACCTCTTAAACCAAAAGGCAATGACTCACAAATCGTAATGACTGATAATATAATGACGTCACAATATATTCTATTTACAGTTATTGTGAGAATAAATAATGCGGAGTCAATACATTTGTGATATTAAATCGGTAAATCAAGGATACTCTAAGCACCACATTAAGTTAGATAGAAGCACAAATAGCATATATAGAGAGTTGGTGATACCACTACCACTCTCATCTTTATTATTGATGGAGAAAAAAAAAATACTAAACTTGTTCTGCGGTTTTCACTGGTTTTACAAATGGCTAAGCTATAGTCTGTCTAATAAGTCTACCGACTTGAGAATTTTGTATAATATTTGATCATTTAATAAATACAAATATTCGGTACTTTTTATAAGTTTCTTCTGTTAGTAAACAATGATCTCTATCTCTTAATCAACTTTGATTATTGAACACGTGTTGACTACATCAGATTTCATTAAATCCTAATAATTACCCAAGTCGTTTAACTTATTAGACAGACTTCTAATCAGACAGAGAACTTCTAGCAAGACATTCGTTTTAGATAGGAAAAGGTTTTTGTTTTTACGAACACGACGCAGTCGGATTTTCTTTTTAAATCTTAACAGTTCTTATTGATGTATGCGTCGACCAATGGGAAGCTATACGCATGACTTATGGCTCCGTCATTGCTGACGGTAAATTTGAATTCAGGGTGAGTTGCACCATTTAACTATAACGATAACTAAACCATAACCAGCCATGAAACGGCCTCTTAATGGTCAATTCAACGATTTGACAACCGTTAACAGCTTTGTTATCGTTATAGTTAAATGGTGCAACTCACCCTAAGAAAAGAAAACCAAATATAAAAATGATAGAAAGCTTATACTCACATTTCAAATCAGTTTACATCTATATGCACACATGATTAAATCAGAAACTCCAAAGTAGAGACTTCCATAATTGGCTGGAGTTACTCATCTACCGTGCAAATTACTGCAAATGCAAGGTAAGGCTACATTTAATATATTGTATTCACAAAGAGAACGCCCTCGGCTATCCTCCATACGAGTTGGTACTTAAAGTTGTTTCCATATAATGAGCGAAAACGTACGCACACATAGACAAGTTTCACGTAGGTACAGCAAGTGCAAGCGCACTCTCAACTGGCATTTGTTTGATATCAGTGACGGATTAGTTATGTAGCAAGAGTACCAAATGCTTCAGGTCCCGTGTATTCGGCGGCACGCCCCGTTTGGGGATCCTGCATTTGAACGCAAAAAAAAATCATATTGATAACCGAATACAGCTGATTATTTCAGTGAGTATAATAGTCAATCTCTTCGTTTTTCCATATTACCGTAATTTCCACGTCACCATCATCATCATTTCAGCTGATACACGTCCACTGTTGGACATAGGCCTCCCCCAAGCGTCGCCACATCGAACGTTCCTGTGCGTCCCGCATCCATCGGTTTCCCACTACCTTCACCAGGTCATCGGTCCACCTTGTAGGAGGCCTTCCACCGCTGCGTCTTCCGGTACGCGGTCGCCACTCCAGAACCTTTCGGCACCAACGGCCATCTGTTCTGCGAGCAATGTGCCCTGCCCATTGCCACTTGAGTTTGGCAATTCTTCGTGCTATGTCGGCAACCTTAGTTTTCCTGCGGATATCTTCAGTTTTTATTCGATCACGCAAGGAAACCCCGAGCATAGCCTTTTCCATTGCTCTTTGCTCTTTGGGTGACTTTAAGCCTTCCGATGAAGCCCATTGTCCACGTATCTTACCTAAATTTAAGATCCACTGGGTTATGTAGGAGGTAATACTGGAAATACTAGTCCGATTGCTGAAATTCTTTATTTCCGATAGAAATCTGCTTTATTTCCGAGTGGCATAGACTATATGTTATGTATGCGGTTGAAGCCGCGGACAAAAGCTAGTTGAGTATAAGGATGAGAATAATATGTATTACTAAATAGGTCTATACGGGGGCCCCTTGGTTGAATCCACCACTGTTTGACATCGCCGTACGTAGACTTGTGTCTATATTTGTGAGGCTGTTTCGTTCGTTTTCTTACGGAGCTGACCTTCTGGTCTGTTCTGTTCCCACACGATGAAGAAGTTGCTAAGTAAGTTATGCAGTTAGAGCAAATTGTGTGTGTGAGGAGATAAGCGCAGTGAACGACATTAATTGTATTTGTTTTTAGGTTTATTGTGTTTGCTAAGGTGCATGGAGTTTGTGAGATTCTGTTATGAGGATACGTAGGGCTAGATATCCTTGAACTGGATAGTTTTATCACTTGTCAGTTGTGAGAATACTTCTCAGAAATATCGGAATGTTTATTTAGTCCCAAAACGCCAGATTCCCTCAGAATCATCATAAATGTCTGTAATGTAATATTTGAGAATTGCTCTCAATTCCAAAATGAAATCAATCTGAATGATATAATCTTATGAGTGAAAAAATATATTCAAATCATCATCATCATTACTGCCGAAGGACGTCCACTATTGGATATAGGGCCTCCCCCAAGTGTCGCCACAACGAATGGTCCTGTGCATCTCGCATCCATCGCAATCCCGCGACTCTAACCAGCTCATCGGATAATTAAATATTTTTTTTTTTATCTTTTATAAACTAGTACTTGACTGCAATCCCGCCTGATGGTAAGCAATGATGCAAACGCAATATTTTGTTATAATAACATATACAACATTATTTTTAATATAATTATGCTAAATCTGTATATAGTTTGTACATCAGTAACTGAATGGATTCCAATAGTTTTTACACCACGTAATAATTTATCCCAAAAATATTTAAAAAGGTCACAAGTTGGACAATACCGATACTAAGCACAACACGGTCACGACAGGTCATATCGGGTGTAAGGCGCCATCAAACAGCTGGGTGTAAGTGCAAAACAACCCTTCAGTCGCCTGGATGGCCCGGTGACTATGTATTTTTGCTAACATCATCATCATCATCAGCCTTTTTAATGTTCCCACTACTGAGACTCAGGCCTCCTCTCTAGAAGAAGGAATGCAGTGTGGATTGGTGAATGTCACATGACTTCGAATTTTTGGTTTTAGGACATGCCGGTTTCCTCACGATGTTTTCCTTCAACGTTTTGAGAGCAGTGGTGATGAAATAAATTACACAAAGTAATGCACCTGGCAGGGTTTGAACCTACAACTCGTAAGTCGGAGCCATTACCACTCGGCCACTACTGCTCTCTTTTGCTGACATAGCAAACTTATATATAATATGTGATTTTCCATAATACAGTTATGAAATTTTGTTCCAAGATTCTTTACATAAAAATATTAGACAGATGTTTTAGGTTTCACATTACTAAAAATAACCCTATTGTGGACTTCCTCCCTTTTTTTTGAAGTCAGTCAGTCAAATATTGTATCTTATAACATCGCCAGTGTCTAACAAACAACTCTATATAACTCCCTAACCAATCCAAAGCCAAACTGTAGGAATAATATTTTTATTTTCACTAGATTCAAGGGATTGCCAACCAGCATGTTATTGCAGCCCACTGGGGGGCGAATCACAATGTAGAAAAATATAAAAATATTTCTACAACCCCACTGTTTTGGAAGTTAATTCGTTTCTCGAATCTATCTTCTTCTTATTTGTAGTTGGGTTGCTGCCAAGTGTGGAGTCGGGTGTCGTTGTGTTGTGTATGAATAAATCTTCTTTAGTTGTTCGTTCACGCCCTGTCTTCTTTAAGATGGAGTGGTTCACAGTTGTCTGTGATTTATGCTGTGGTTTATTAACTCTTCACTTTTAGAGGATAAAAAGCGTTATCCGCTTGTATTTTTTTTCTGAGGGAAATCATTCAATGACTGCTTCAAAGTGGACCAAGAAGGGGTGTCAGATGTTTACTGAATAAAACCCAAATAGGTCCTTTTTAGAAATTTAGGTTTTCCTTTTCAGAAACTTCTTGAGGACGCTGAAAAGTCTGTGTTATTTTTACTTGCTTTATCACTGTAATTGTTTGTTTATAATTAATAACGAGGGCCTAGAAGTATGTCTCAGAAAACATCACACGAAAGTATTGTAACAGTGTTCAACAGTTAATAATGACGTAGACCAGAAAATAAGCAGCGGAGAAGCAGTGGGCACTACTCCTTTTTTCTCTACGTGTGATGTTTTCCTCGTGTGGGCGATCGGCGGCGGAGACCGCTTACGCCAGGCCTTGGTTCAGGCCATGGTCCGGATCGAGGAGGAGTGGCAGGCGGTCGACGACTTCTGCGAAGCAGTAATGCTCGCAAAGGAGGAGGCCGACCGCATCAGGCAACGGCGCTCTCGCCCTTCGTCGGGATTCCGATCCCGATTTCCGGCCACCGTAGGCGCGGGCTTGCGGACAGTAAATAATGGGTAGCTCGCTGTCCGACCGCCCGGTAACTGTCCGGACCGAGCCCATGTCGTCGACGGCGCGCACTGTTCCCGCGCGCCTCAAGAAGTTGTCAGCAACAGTAGGGGCCCAGCTGGGTCGAAGCCTACCGGGGCGAGGGTTAGTTACGAAAGACAGCTCAAGCCCCGGTATGGAGGCTTGAAGGAACGGGGTGGGTTTTTAGTCAGTAAGAGTCAAATACAAATACAAATACAAAACGTTTATTTGTGCACACAGGTACAATTGAGTTTTTACAAAAGTTTTTATATAGATATCTCTGTATCCTGCCACAGTAAGCGGCATACAAATATTAATAAAATAAGTATTGTTGCTCCTACTGAACAATATTGACTAAGTAGGTACACATGTTACTATTGAATAGTCACTATAATAAGTACTAATAACAATCTTTTTCATTAAACCCCAAGCGAACGCCGGCGTTCGCGCACCTATTGTGTTTCTATTGTGTCTGTAACTTCCACGATTGAAAGGTTAAATAATCCAGATAGTATTGCTTCATACATGAATGTTTATTTACAAAATTTAGAAAATAACATTGCACGTTTGTTTAAATGCTATATGAACTATAGGTACTAATATAACCTAATTACCTATAAACGGGTCATCTATATTTATATAATTATTATCTAGTTACAATCTAATAATATTTTATATTATTATATTATATTATTTACAAAATGTATATTTACTTTGCTTATTAGTTCTTTTATTATTATTATTGCTTAACCTTCTACATTATTTACTATTTACATGACATGTTGTCTTAAGATATGGATAACTTATCTTCTTAACAAAACTGAAATAAAATTACTGGTAGGGCTTACCTATACCTATAAGATAAAGCATGATTGTCAGTCTCATAATCCGACAGCAATTCATTGACTGAGTAGTATGTATTCTTGATTAAAAATAATTTTAGTTATTTTTTAAATATTTTTAGATCTCGGATTTCTCTCACAGATTTTGGAATTTTGTTATATATTTTTGGTGCCATACCAAGAATATTTTTATCAAATCAAGATGTGGTATGACTTATTGACTTTATCTTGTTGCAATGGCGTCGGCTATTTAGTCTTTCAAATAATTCCGGATGGGACTTAACAAATACTGCTAATTCTAATATGTAAAGAGATGGTAACGTCAGAGATGATGAGTCTGACACTATCTCCCGCTCCACCAAAGACCACCAGGGTTGTCTTTGATGATTTTCCCACCATAAAAAAAAAAACCTTAAATTGATTTCCCATCTTTAAAAGAAAACTACGCAAAAATTTACTAATCAATACCGATTCATCACTTCAACAACAAAAATAAAAAGACCAATGAAAATGGCCGTTCATAAAAATAGTAGCAAGTGTATTCTCCGAAACGAAGCGACCATTTGTCATAGTGAATGAACTCGCCAGTTCATTTGCGTCCCAGTTGTTGCTACCGAGAATTATATCAATGGTCCCCTGTAATGGAAAGCTAAGTTATTTATAGCACTAGGAAATACGCGATTATTTTCAGTAAAACGATTCAGTAGAAGTTTGAATGCTTTAATAGGTAATATTTTATTGCTAAAGAGATCATTGTGAAATGGGTGGTTTTAGAAAATATTAGGTTTCTTGTTGATGTGATGTATGAACAAGCGCATTAATGCGTGAGAAAAATAAAAAAAGCCAGAAAAGCCACTTAGTTTTCTTAAGACCCCTTACAGTTTAAAAAAAAATCTAAAAATACACCGCACTGTAAATGATGTGTGAGATGTGCCAACAGTTCCACCGTGAGGTATTTGCAAACCTATCTGTATTCATTTCGAGAGAAAAGAGAAAGAAATTTTTCATACGAGTATCTCTCAAAACAGGTAAATCAGCCTTTTTAAATATACAAATATCTCGCAGTGAAATTGTTGGGACATCAATTCTGGAACGCGCTCCTAGCCCGTATGGTTTGCCCTTAGTCATTTCGTTCCAAAAAAAGTATTATCGGCTCTCAATACTCTTATTTCTCCGTTAAATTCAAGCTTGGTGTAGTATAAATGTACTAATAATTGTTTGTGAACCTCCACGAAGTGAAATTAAAACAATAATAAACATTGCCAAAACATTTTAAAAGTGCCGTATCATAGTGTCTAACTCGTGAGTGCACGGGATCCTCGCGGTTGCGTGAACTTAATAAAGGTGATAGTCCTGCGCACGCGCAATATTTATAGCGCTGTCAGTGATGCCAACATTACGGCGTTGAAAAAGGTGCTGGCGTTCCAGGGACGAATATAGTGCGACAGTATACGTTGGCGGTCAAAGTGACTGGTGGCGCCACCCCAAACCATAACATTATTTGTGTATCTAAATAAAATGGCAGTGCAGCGTTCACCTTCTAAGTTGGCAAGTCAAATTAATCCACAATTTCCTCCAGTCCGCTATAATTCTGACTCAGCTCTTGACTCAAACATAACCAAGCGGTTAAAACGCACTTACGGAGATCATGTGGAACATCTTGAATCTTCCGACCTTGACTCTGACTTTAAATCTCTGCTCGTCGAGTTCCAAGCTCAACAAGACTACAAATTTGATCTTCTGAGCGAGACCTTAAATACCATTGTTGCGCAAAACCAAGAGATTAAAAACTCAATTGGAACCCTCACGTCCCAACATCAAGAACTTCTTACGCGAATTGGTAGCCTAGAAAGGGAAAACTGCAAATACAAACACCAAGTTACTACCCTTGAAAATCGAATTGATCTCCTCGAAAAGAATTCACGATGTGCAACAATAGAGATTCGTAACATACCTAAGACGGAGATTGAAAACAAAAAATCTCTCTCCAATATCGTTCTGAACCTTGGCTCGGTTCTGGGACTAGATACGCCGATCGAGGGTTCTGAGATAAGAGATATTTACCGATCGAAGTCTGAAGCAGTAGTGGTTGAATTTACTACAACAATGCGAAAGGAGTCTGTTATTTCCAAGTACATCTCGTTCAATAAATCTAAACGAGAACTTAAGGAACCTTGTCTAAACTCGAAGCACTTCAACGTTCCTGGCGAATTACGAACAATATTTTTATCAGAGTACTTGACAAGCAAAGCAAGAAAGCTGTTCTATATTGCTCGCCTAAATGTTAAAAATAAAAAGCTTTCTGCGGCATGGACTTCTTACGGGAGGGTCTTTGTCAAAAAGGAAGAAGCATCCCCACCAGTGCGTATTGATGATGAGTCCGAGTTCAACCAACTCATTTTATGACTGGTTATTGTTGCTATTAGAAGTTGCCGTCCATTGTTATTATTATTTCCTGTTATAAGCATATTCCCTACTAGGATTATATCATTAATTTCATATACCTATACTTGCGTTTTATATTATGTTAAACCTTGGTGCAGTCGCTTACAAAGTTCACTACCTCTCGCTACACTTGATTTACATACTCCCAAAATACACAAAACTAAATCAACACACAACGTGAACCAGTCGTTGGACAATCGAGCCATAATTATTATTATTAGTAAAAATCTGTTTAAGCATCCTGTTCAGCTAATCGTTTCACATCACAACATTACTATGCCAATTGTCGCCGAGAGACCAGTTCTGAGTGTTAACTTAATTCTTATCCTACTACACAGGTCACGAAATAAACGTGACCTGGATTTTTCTAAAATCTTATATCCAAATGTTGCAAGGCATTGAAGCTATTCACTCGGATCTGGATTCCTTATCGGTGGCCCGTGTTGTTAGGTGTGATGTGGAAAATATAAAAACCCATGTAAGTAACAATCGCCATCTTAACGTTCTCTCTCAGAATATACGTAGTATTTCGTGTAATATGTCAAACTTCAACATACTACTTCATAGGTCCAATATAGCATGGGATGTGTTGGTTCTTTCTGAATGCTGGCTACGCTCTGCTAAGAATATACCCTCCCTCGATAATTACAATTATGCCTCAACCACATTGCATAAGACACAAAATGAAGGAGTCGTAATTTTTTACAAAAAACAACTCAAGGTTTCATTTGAAGAACCACAAATCAGTGATGCTAATTGTTTGTTACTCAAATTAAATTCAGATACCTGTATCCTTGGGATCTACCGTCCTCCAGGTCAATATAACACTGGCAATTTTATTAATTCAATTGATGGACTACTCACTTCCTTAAGTAACTACAAAAATATAATACTTTGTGGTGACATAAACATAGACATAGTTATGAATAGCCAAGATAAACGCTCTCATGACTATCTTAATGTATTGGCTAGTCACTCTATGCTGCCAGGTCATATTCACCCAACTCATGGCAAAACGTGTCTGGATCACATCATGTTAAAGACCAGATTGAAGGCTACCTGCATTGTGATCGAATCATCGATCACGGATCACGAAAGTGTGGCCATTAGCCTTGAGTTCGCACAGAAATCTCAACTGGAAAACTCAAACAAAATTTCTCAACGTATCGATTATGATAACCTAGACATTGCTCTGCGTGAAATAGACTTTCAATCAGTTTTGTGTTGTAGCGATATAAATAATGCAACGGACTTGCTGGTTAGTTATCTTTCAAAGTCTATAAAAGATAACTCAAAAGTTATAAAAAATCCCAGAAGGAAGCTAACTAGTAAACCTTGGATCACAAAGGGGCTTTTGAAATGCATGCGTAACAGGGACAATCTTTATAAAAAGCTGAAAGGGGACACAAGTAATGAAATTCTCCAAACAACTTACAAGCGCTACAGAAACTTCTGTTCTTCACTTCTAAAGAAAGCTAAAAGAAATTATGAAAAACAAGAGATCGAGAATGCAAGTGGCAACAAGAAGAAATTATGGGACGTAATCAAACGGATTAGCGGCTCCTGTAGGGCAACAGACCACACCTCTTGTCTCATCAGTAGTGAGGATCCGGAAAGGAGCATCGATGAGGTCAATAGTTTCTTTGCAAACGTTGGACGCAAACTTGCCGAGAAAATCCCTGCCCACTCTTTGCCTCAGAGAAATATTCCTGTCAACATCACAAACAGCACTCCCCTTCATTCTTTGGTTATGCTTCCTACGGATGAATCTGAGATCCTTCAACTCATTGATGGATTAAGGGATAATTGCGCTGCTGGTATTGACCAAATTTCGAGCCGTTTGCTGAAGAGATATGCTCAGGTCCTTTGCCCCGCAATCACCCATATCTGTAACCTCGCCATATCTACGGGGAAATTTCCACAGGCGTTCAAATCGGCAGTTATAAAACCCATACATAAAGGTGGAGACAGGGACTGTGTCAACAACTTTCGACCCATCTCTATCCTTCCAACGCTCTCAAAGGTACTAGAGCGCCTAATGAATAACCGGTTAATCAGATTTCTGGAGGGGAACAACCTTCTTTCATCTTCCCAGTTTGGGTTCCGGCAAGGCAAATCTACCAATGATGCGGTGCATGAATTAGTAAGCTCGGTTACAACAAATTTGGATAGGAAAAGAAAATGTCTCACGGTATTCTTAGATTTGGCTAAGGCATTTGACACAGTTTCTGTCCCACACTTACTGAGTAAACTGGAAAAAATGGGTGTACGAGGTCTTCCCCTAAAATTATTCCAGGACTACCTGGCTAACCGGAGACAGCTAGTAAAAATTGATGACAGCGTGAGTAACGAACTCCCAGTGACTTTCGGTGTACCTCAGGGTAGCATTCTTGGCCCGACCCTTTTCCTGATCTACATCAACGACCTCTGCCACCTGGGCCTTAATAATGGTAAGATTATTACCTTTGCCGATGATACGGCCCTCTTTTTTAGTGGTGACAGCTGGGATGACGTCTTTGATGTGGCTCAACAAGGGTTAAACAGGGTTACTGAGTGGTTAAACCATAATGTACTGTCTCTCAATGTCACAAAAACCAAATACATAACATTCTCGCTTCGATCAAACACGTTACCTCCACGATCCCTTTCTTTGACGGCTCACACGTGCTGGTCAACAAACCAGCCTTGTGCATGTCCTTCTCTTCAAAGGACAGACCAAATAAAATATCTAGGAGTTATATTGGACCAATTCCTTAGCTTTAAACCACATATCAGCGCACTGGTAGCGAGATTGCGCAAACTCATATATGTATTTAAGAGTCTAAAATATGTAGCTAACCATAGAACCATCAAGATGGTCTACTATGCCTTGTGCCAGTCGCTCATAGACTATTGCATCATCTCCTGGGGAGGTGCTGCTAAAACGCACTTGATAGAGGCGGAAAGAGCCCAACGTGCTATCCTTAAGGTTGCTGCGGGCCTTCCTTTCCGCTTTCCTACAGTCGACCTGTACAGGAAGTGGGATGTCCTGTCCATACGACAAGCCTTCGTTCTGCATACAGTCCTCAAAAAACACTCGCAACTGATCTACGATTCGAATCTATTAAATGATAAACGAAGAAAGGGTACTGTGTGCAGAACTGATCGTTTTCGTTCACGCCTTGCACGTAAGTTTTTCCCTTATCTAGGGAATCATCTTTATAATGTCATAAACAACAGCCAAAATATATATCCAGTAGATAAATTGAGTTGTAAGCGTAAAGTTACTGCGTATTTGAAAACCCTAAGTTATGATGACACAGAAAAGCTGCTCCACACACTTAGATAATCCTTAGCTGTTTACTTATTTTGATATTAAATGTTATAATAGTATGGTTTCACAGTTCCAACCTCTAACGTTCACAAGACACCTAACTCATATAACTACCATTCACATTCACCACCACCCACATGCACATTTCCCACTCATCACACTCACCATCATCCACATGCACATTTTCTACACATTACATTCACCATCATCCACACGCACATTTCCTACACATCACATACACCACAATCCACATGCGCTTTTCCCACCCATCACCAACACATTCACCTCGCTCCATCACACATCCATTGACTGCTTTGTTTTTTTTTATGTTTTTTTTTTCCTTTTCTTTTGTTACATTTTATTATTTTTTCTTTATTATTGTTTAATTATTTTTAACTAACATTTATATTTCATTTTTGCGTTTGTTCAGTGGAGTTCATGTTATCTGCCAATAAACTTCTGTGAGGCCGTAACGTGGGTCCTGGTGACCTGTAGCACAGGTTTCTTCGAAACCTACAACAGGCACCAGCTCTCACAATGCTAATTCATATAATTATGTAGTTCCAAACTGTTAATTGCAACAAACCATTGTGAGAGAAATAAAATGATATTATTTATTATTATTAATTTTGGTTCTTCATCTTTTTTTTTTTGTATAATTCAGTGCGGTGTATTTATAGAAATTTTGAAAATTTTATTAATTTCATTTGTTTTTTTATTTGGTTTATTAAATTCATTTTAGGTATTTTTCAGGACTCTCCTCTTAATAAATGTTAACCTTTTTAAACGATTTCTATGAAGGAGCAGTTCTTTTTTTTTTCGATGGGAAAAATCATCTTATGACAACCCTCGCTCTTGGGCGGAGCGGGAGATAGTGTCAGACTCTTACTGACTAAATAACCCATCCCGTTCCTTCAAGCCTTCATACCGGGGCTCGAGCGCCTTTTCGGATAACCCTGGCCCCAGTAGGCTTCGACCCGGCTGGGCCCCTGCTGTTGCTGACAACTCCTTGAGGCGCGCGGGAACAGCGCGCGCCGTCGACGACTTGGGCTTGGTCCGGTAAGTACCGGACGGCCGGACAGCGAGCTACCCATTGCTCACTGTCCGCAAGCCCGCAGCAGTTCAAATCCTCACTTTCTTAATTCAAAATAACCTCCAGATAAACCACGATCATATATTTACTAAGGAACTAAAATTTTAATTCATGAAATTAAATTATATTGATTAGAATTAAATGATATTGTAAGTGTTTGGAGGAACACCAGTCACCTACTTGCTATCCTTAGCAAGCCAACTAATAGTGATCATGACGACAACATCATGATCACTAATAGTTTGGGCTATGAAAAAAAAAAGTTTGTAATAGGTTTTATAATGGGATAAAATTGTGGGTTTTAAACAGCTAACCTATATGAGTTTTAAACAATTCAGGAATCCAGTAATGCGAGGCTGACTGACTGGGTGTTTAGGTGACACTTGAGGGAGGTCTATGTCTAGCGGTGGATTTCTTTAGGCTGAAACGATGAATGACGACGAATGTTGGCGACTGGCTGGCAGTGCTTACTTTTTTAATTTTAGAAATGTTTAAGTTTACTGACGCTGTCAATGTTCATGGTATTGGTTCGTTTGCTTGATTTCTGCTTTGTTTTTCTTAAATGATTAATAATATATATTTTAACTTATTCTGCGCATTTCTATGAACATTTTCATACCTATATTAGTCCCACAGTCCATTTCGTTCCATCGCTATCAAGGAAAGATAACATAACAGCATCTCTGGATAATAAAGTAATATTTTATTCCAGAAAAAAACCACAGTTTCCTTGAAAAAAGTCACTGGAGAAACAAAAAATAATTGACAAGACCCGCAGGCGTTTTTGTTATGCTTAATTATGCTTAACAAAATTTAAAGGAAAAATCATATCAGAATACTTTATACATTGTTACAAAACAGACAAGGTCTTTAGGAAAAATTCTGCAAAATATAATACACACACAAAAAAAAAACATAATCCTAACTTCTGCCAAACACATAATATTTTCACACAATCCTATAGAAGCCGTCGCAATCAGACTAATAAGCCAAACCCCACCCACTATAGAGTACGGACACATAAATCACTCCAGCACATAGTGAATAAAGTCGCGCGGATGAAAAATAACAGTAACACAAAGATATTAGATTTATGATATTTGTATACGACTGACGAATGGTGTCTCGTGAAGAATAGAGAGAGAATAGAGGTGGCAAGTCGTGAAGACAGGGTATTGTTATTTTTGTTGTTGGTACGTACCTATACTGTTCCTTGACTTATAGTTTTCTACACTAATATTAAGAGGGAAAATTTGTGTGTGTATGTTTGTAATGAATAAAGTCAAAAACTACTGTGCCGATTTCAAAAATTCTTTCACCATTTTAAATCTACATTCACTCTGAGTAACATAGGCCATATTTATTGCCCGTGCAATTGCGGGACGAGACGATGGTCTAAAATAAAGAAGAAGTTTGAATTTTTAGCTTGGTTAGTTTACAATTTATTTCAAATTCAAAGAAACTGCCCATAGAGTTAACTTTTTACTTTTTACTATTTATGTTTCATAGTAAAATTGGTGTTCTGGTGTGGTCCAGTTTTATTCATTAGGAGTCGTGTTTGTTCCACTATCTTTTTCTTTGTCTGCCTAATTATAACAATTCATTTTGATTGAAAATTAAAATTTAATATTTATTTTGATGCTACAATTGGAGATATCACTCAATTAAAATTTACATTGAGAAAGTAGGAAAAATTTTAATAGAAAATTATCGTCTAATTTATTATTATAACAAAATCTTCCTGCATGAGCTTCCCAATTAAAACTTAATAAGAAGTTCATTAAAAGTAGATTTACATAGACTGTTATACTGCCTTAGGATATAATTAAATTATTTTTCCTTAAAAAGTTAAATCAAACGATGAATAAATTGTTAGTTTAGAACAAATGCTCATGAACAAAATTATAGATCTAAATATTGTTTTTGGAACTGGAAAGAAGTAGCTCAAAACCGGGAACATTGGAAGGTTTGTAGGAGGCCCTTGCCCTTTGCCCAGCAGTGAGACAGTATGGGCTAGATATAATGATAATAATAATAAATATTTTTTATAAAGATCTAAAAATTGTGCATATTAATTATAGAAATAAGTAAATTATGTCATCTACAGCGGCAAGCAAATTTAAGCAGTGAAATTCCTTCCAATTTCTACACACGCAACCAAAATATATAAATATATACAGTATAATATGGTTGTTAACTTAATTTGTAAGCAAGTTAATCCAGCACGCTGAATTGAATTAAAAAATAAGATGAAACACAAACCTCATCATCATCATTTCAGCCGATAGACGTCCACTGTTGGACATATGCCTCCCCCAAGCGTCGCCACAACGAACGATCATGTGCGTCCCGCATCCATCGGATTCCCGCTACCTTCACCAGGTCGTCAAACACAAACCTACCTTGCCATAATTGGGACACTTCCTACTTCAATGCAGACGAGGTCAGTGGACAAAGCCTTGTTCACAATATCGGACAGTAAAATACACAGCACTTTAAAACAATTAAAGTAATAAGCCTTCTAATAAAAAAGTTTATTTCCAATATATGTCAAAGTAAAAATTAAAGCGAAAAAATTTCTTCCGTTATAATAAATACGTTCAGTGTCACTCAAGTTCCTATCAAAGAGAATTTTTTCTTAGCTTTACAAATCAAAATATCAAAGGGGTGTCACTCAAGCATTTATAACATACAGTCCCACGTTCGCCGTATATCATTTTGTCAT
The DNA here is from genome assembly GCA_910589285.2 of Mythimna ferrago. Classification (NCBI taxonomy): domain Eukaryota; kingdom Metazoa; phylum Arthropoda; class Insecta; order Lepidoptera; family Noctuidae; genus Mythimna; species Mythimna ferrago. The sequence continues at coordinate 10,232,778 of OU342697.1, read as the reverse complement.
TTTTTTTAAGTATATATCCCATAAAGATGATTGGTATGACAGGTACAACTGTTGACAGCAGTGTTATCATTTTTCGTGGAAAAATATTTAGTATTTTTGTTGATGTTTGTAATCCCTTGTCATGTCGCCTTAACCGAAAAGGAAACTGTTATTATTAATATTTTTTATAATTAATAGACGAATAAGAATAAAGGTAGTCATAAAGTGATTGCTATTTTTAAATGAAAGACTGAATAAGGCAAAAACATTAGAAAGGTTTTTCTTCACAGAATTTATGTCTAAAACATGCACAATGCATGAGTATATTCAATAAAATTAAATCAAAGACGAAACGAAATCGCGTAAAAGTAGTCTTACTTTTTTGATACGATGATCACCTATCTTCTTCTTCTTCCTGCCTTTGTCCCATTTTATTTGTCGGCGCAACACGTTTTTTTCTTCCATTCGGTCCTGTCACTCGTCACGCTATCACTAACTCCCTTTTCTTTCATATCACTTCTCACACAATCCATCCATCTTTTCTTTGGCCTCCCTCTCCCTCTCCATCCATCCACATGTAAATTCATCTTTTTTAGCAACATGCTTTTCATCTCTCCTATTTACATGACCATACCAAGAAAAACGATTTCCTTTCAACCTTTCAGTCACTGGCGCCACTTTCAAACTTCCCCTAATATACTCATTTCTCACTTTATCCAGTCTCGTCACACCACACATTCATCTTAACATTCGATCAGACGATCACCTATGAAAAATTAAATTTTTGTTCGTGTATCTTCCTGATGCGACTGTACCAACTTAAGCTCCAATAAAAACACCTCGCTAACCTTCCTTCACACCAGTTTCTTGTGTTATTCAAAATGGAAGAGACTTTCCTTACATTCCACCGGGTTCTATCCCTTGCCGGGATTTCAATCTTCGCAGAAAAATGGAGCTCCAAATTCTGGTTGCTTCTGCAAATCTTCAATTTTATCATTGGTGTTTTCTGCTTCATTTTCACTACTGGTTTTGTTGTTACCAAATTAGATGATTTCCTTCTGTGCATCCAAGGGGCTTGTATTTGGACTACAGGAGTCATCATGACAATCTCTCTAGCAGTCTGTCTTTTATTCCGTAACCAATTTCGAAGTTTCCTTGAAGAGATGGCTTTTCAAGATGCCATTTTAGAAATGTCGTTTATAAATCATATTTTGCTGGGACATCAAGGTGGGGAAAAAATAGCAGAATTGAGAAAATTAGTAGTTGGTACTCAAGAAAAGGTTTTTAAATACACAAGAGTTCTTTTGAAGACGTATGTGGCTAGTGTGTTTTTGGTTGCTACTTTGTACCTTTGCAGCCCTATTTATAGGATGGTTGTGAGAGAAGATAAATCTTTACGTCTATTGGGTAAGTAATTAAGTATGTTGCAGTAATTTTAAAAATTATGATGTTGTTGGTATTTAGTTAAAAGAGAGAGAAGAGTATTTCTTTCTACATCCGTAATATGTAAACATATCTGTCACTACTAACGTAGTTCTATGTTAGACTTAAAAATATTTAATTCTCAATAAAAGCACAACTTGGTGACATTAAGTTCGTTACCACGTACGTATAATTTGTTTTACCCATCCAACACATTCAGACTTGAAGTGAATCATTTGTTATTGTTTATTACATATTCGTCTAATTGGTTTGTTGTATTCACGGGTCCAAACCCAGCCAGGCACATTACTTTGTGTAATTTATTTCATCACCACTGCTCTCAAAATGGTAAAGAAAAATATCGTGAAGAAACCGGAATGTCCTTGAACCAAAAATTCGTAGACATGCTACATCCACTAACCCGCATTGGATCGCGTAGTGGATTACGGCCCATCCCCTCTCTTAAAAGGAAGGCCTGAGTTCCTGGCAGTGGAAATATTATAGGGCTGATAATGCTGTGCTTTGGTTCTTGTATGCATTTAATCTGTGTACATGAGAGTATTTTGTTTGTAAAAGTGTGCTCCTGCAAATGTTAACATTTAATAGCTGTTTTTTTATGTTGTAGCTTTTGACATGTGGTTTCCATGGAGTTTGGAAAACTACACCGTCTATATAGCATCGTTCATATTTCATGCGTATGCTGGGTATTTGTGCTGTATTGGTAAGTACAAGAATACACATTATACCTTTCTTCTATTTATAAATTATTCTTTGTGTCAACTCTCGGTATAAGAAAAAATCTTGCATCTCTCGGTGGTAGTATAAATATAAGCTAGCCTAGTCAGGAAATCTCATTACAAAAATTTTAAGGCAGAATCATAAGACCCGAGATAGTTGATATTGCTCTCATTGAAGTGCATCATCATCATCCACAGCTTAATTGTAAAGGTTCCCTACAAATAAATAAATTTTAATAATTGTTCAGTTTATTGAAACCCAAGACTATAAGCGCACGTTTTGAAGCTCAGAGTAAATCTAAGCATTTATCAATGTCTGCGTAAAGCTTTTGTTGAAAACGGATTTCTGGGAATTTGTTTACAGGTTATTTTGAGCAGGATTTCTATTGAAATCAAAATAATCTAATCCAATACAAATTTTGAATGTAGTTGGGAATCTGAAGTTGAGGCTTAAATATCTGATACAAACACAGATAAATAATAAACTGAAAGTATCTGCTTATCAATATCATTTTAAACGAAGATACAAGGAAAGCACAATACGAAAGGAAGAAGGTCTTGCCGCAGTGTGGCTGGAAAAAGGCTGCCAATGAAGAGGATTATAATAAAATGTAGTCAATTTCTGATAATTGACTGAGTCGAACTCTTTATATATTATTTTACTGTTGATAGGCTTGTGTTTGACGAGTAACTCACCTGATAGTAAACGATGATATGATCTAAGATGGAGCATGCTTGCACCTTTTCACTCTTAGCTATCAGAAATCCCCTTGTTAACTGTTACAATAAATGTGTTCCTGAAACGTTTTGTACCATGTTGTCCACCCTGTACCGGTGGCGCAACGCCGTACGTCTAGTGGTCTGATGATGGATCGGGCTTGGCGGAATTAAATGGTGCAATTTCAGTGCACACTCCCCGAAATGTAAACAATAGAAAATGGACAGGCTAGCTCGACGTCGATGCTCAAGACTTTGAAGCTTCGACTCGACGAGTGCATTATTGCCGATGATCTTCTAATACACATAATTATATCTAATTAAAGCGTCTTTATTTAAGCTTATCCAGGTCTACAATCAACTATAATATTTCTTATTGGTCAAGTGATTCGTCAGATAAGGATACTAACTTTCATACTCATGCACATGGATGAATTGGTACTGGAAATGACAGGTATTCGAGATAAAAGATGGCGTATATACTGTACTGTCATCTTATCGCAGTGTGTGGACCATTACGCGAAGATTAAAAGGTACTTGTGACATTGAATTATTTCTAGATAAAAATATTATATTCAAATGTGATTTTATATTGTTTACATGAAAAACCATAAAACAAAATTATTAAAATAGAATCGGGATTATAAAAAGCTAAAAATTGGCCTTGGGCAATGGAAAAGACACGACACTTAATTATACTACATTTATATATAATAACTATATCTAGATAACTAGATAATGAAGAAGAAACAATCATTGAAACAATAAAAATTAATATTCGCAAAATACTGCCCAATAAAAATAATAAAAATAAAACAGAAACCGAATATTCACCATCATCATCATTTCAGCCGATATACGTCCACTGTTGGACATAGGCCTCCCCCAAGCGTCGCCACAACGAACGTACCTGGCACCGAATATTGTTCTACGTTAAAGATGAAAAATAATATGATCTGAATATCATTGTCAAAATATGTAAATCTTTAATTTACATTATATTTAAATTATTAATACAATAGCAACTCACAAATGTAATTTAGATGATATCATCTCTATAACCTTTCCAATATCTAACAAATTGTGAATCTAAATATCTGTTTTATAGTTTCAGCAATCGGCTCAATGTTATCTGTCGTCCATTTTACTTAACATTGATATTAGTCGCCATAATGCTCGTCTGTATGTGTTCTGTGAAAATCGCAATATCGGTAAGTAATGTAAACTTTAGTAATTACAATAATTAAATTTTATCGCTCCGTCCCTTTTGTATTAATAGCAGTTCGATTTTAGGATTTAAGTGTTATTTGAAATATATATATCGAATTTAGATTTTATTTGATTAAGTACATTTCATTGGTTTCTGGTTCAAATTTTAAATTATTATTTTTGTGATTATTTAAATATTATTAGGATTGACATTTAGATTTGCGAAATGTGTGTAGGATATTTTGTTACAGCAATATTAATTGGGATGAATTTCTTGTGATTCGACATTTGATTTAACTCTGGGTGACCTTTTAATGCCAGACGGTGTAAGGGACACAGAGGTCATATATGTATTAGTTAGAAAGATAGACATAATTATTATTCTGAACAGAGCATATTTTATATCTTTTATTGGAGCACATTTTATTTATCGGAGCATACGATATTTTTGGATGAAAGGTTGCTGAAAATTTATAAAAGGAATTAAAATAAACAGAAGAATAAGAGATTTATGGAATACTAGTTTCTGTCAGCGGCATTACCCGCGTTGAAGTTGATATCTCAAGGAAAAATACACAGTTCAGTTCAATTCAAAGATTTTTCTTTACAACGTAGGTATTTTTCGACTTAAAAACTATATTCCACTATTGAAAGAGACTAGTGCATGAAGAAGATTCTTGAAACGAGATAACACTGGTGATAAAGATCACCAGGTTTCCCTAAGCAAAAAATATTGCGCTGCATTATTAGAAAACTTTAATTGACAGTAACATCATTCATGGTAAAAAGGAAAGAAGAACATAATTAGGGGAAAATGAAAATAAACAAATAATATCACACTAATTCTGTGGAAGCGAAAGTTTGTGCATCGTTGGAAGGCCTCCTACAAGGTGGACCGATGACCTGGTGAAGGTTGCGGGAATCCGATAGATGCGGAACGGAACGCACAGGATAATTTAAGATTTCACTAACTCTTCTTTACGCATTTCTGCACACTACTGTCTACATCTCTTGTAATTTTTCCTTTCGCAGGTCTGCTGGAAGAAATTTCTATTTGAAATAAGCAGTACCTTTGTACAAAGTTTTCTAATAATGTTATCCTCCTCAGTATATTTGTGTGTACATAAACTGTAAAAAATAAATAAACTGTAGGATCGTTCATTGTGGTAATATTTGGGGGAGGCTTATGTCCAACAGTGGACGTATATCGGCTGAAACGATGAAAGTTTGTGATGATGTGTATGTGTATTTCTGTTATTTTTTCACACTGAAACGACTGATTGGATTTCGATGAACTTAATACATGGGTATACCATGGCTTTCATCTTTTTGTCTGTTAGCTGTGCACGGTTTAATAGAATAAACTTTATTGTACCTTAAAAAAAGTAATTTATATCAAATTTTCAAGCTTTAGTATGCTTTTTGCAAGAGTTAGTCAGTACAAACCACAAATTACGGACAAATTACAAAATGAAATTTACCACAAGTAAGAGGCAAATCTGAGAGTGTATACACTCTGATATTCAGTGTTCTAGCTTGCCGCTGTGTAACTTTTTTGTTTCAACAACCAACTAGTTTCCGTTATATTAACCGCAAAGTTTTGGTTTCAGAATAAATTATCATTGGACACGATGAAGTATTACATCCACGAATTTTGTTTTATACTTGTAGTACTCATGTTCTGTTTGATGGGACAGCAAGTTGAAAATGAGGTAAGTGCATGTTCACATCATCATATTTATCTCTAACTTTTGCCCGCGGCTTTGCTCGCGTACATAATATAGCCTATGTCACACAGGAACAAAGCGGCTTTCTATCGATGAAATGATAAATGATATTTATTTTAAAAATAGGTTTAAAAAAAAACACTTTTGCACGTCACTTTTGTTTTCAGTCAGTTTTAACTAGATGAAGCCGGTGTTTCCTAGCTGACTACACTGAGAAGAAATACCGAAACAAACTCAGGGGTCAAAGTCTCTTTTAAAGTCCATACAGTAAAGAACATGTAGGTACTGGTCAAATCATATGAGAACCATGCAGATTAGTGTCTCAGATGGTCTTTTGAGGAAAAACCACACAGAGGTCCACCCAAGTGGACCTGTCCAGTCAGTGCAAGCATTTGTCAGTATTCGTGTAGCTCAAACTTAGGACTACTAAGGAGCTCAACGACTTGACGAACAATGCCAAAGAAAGAACATTTGGGTAGGCCACATAAAATACTCAAAACTGCCAGACATCATGTTAAAATACAGAAAAGAAAAAAGTAATCCACATAGTGCTCACATTCACTATAATAAAATAAAATTAACAAAATGTAACACTTTACATAAATAAAAATAATAATTAATATTATTATCAACGTCAAATGGTAAAATAAAAATGAAGAACCTTCTAAGTTCTAAGCCAAATTGCACAATAAAGTTTTAAACAGAAATTATCAAAAAAAATTTAGCAATCAGCCCAGTACTTCCAGAGATTACCTACTACAACCAAAAAAAAAAAAAAACTTTACTTCTTTATAATATTAGTGTAGATTATTTGAGCCAAAAAGGTGTCCTCTGCAGGACATAGGTTTACTCTCATTAAGGTTGCCATATCTACTTGTGTATTGTCAAAAAGAGATTAGCTTGTTAAATTTTTAGAGCATGTAAAAATTATAAGGGAGCCTCCAAATCTCCGTATAATAAAATATGTGTCTGTCCTAGTGGTGTTTATTGTCACTGGAATTGTCAAGAAATACACTCTGGCTGTAAATAATTTTAATAGTAATATTCTGTTCATATCTTACTCAAGAATTTTCACGCTAGATCTAACTGTGGGATACTAAAATTAAAAAGTGATTTACATTAAAAAGATACAGCCGACTTTTATTATTCATTTTTTTAGTTCTACTAAGCAACTTCCTATAGGATTGTCAAAATAGTCACAACTACCTACTCGATTTACACATTGCTTTGGATTGGAAAATATGTGAAGAAATAATCAAGGAATAATAATAATAATATTATTCCGAGATAATCCCACGACTTGAATTAACAACTATATTGGAGTTATCAAGATCGATAATGGTTTGCCAAATGTAAATCATATTTGGCGAACATATCGTTGAAATTTTTGGACACTTGAGAACTTTTTCGTGTTTGAGAAGTTTTACGTCAGCCGTCTTTAGCCATATCGTCTTATATTGTCGACTTGTCTTCTTTGCTGTAACTGTGTCGTACATACAATCTTTGCTCTCATTCGTGTTATCTTCTGCTTCTATTTCCATATATATTATTTATAAATTGTATTTTGCAACGATTGCAGTGTGAGGCATTAGAGAAAGCGGTCACAGAAAAATGGTACATCTTCAACAGTGCACATAAGACCAACGTGAGGATCTTCAATATGGCTCTCAGTCAACGAATGCCTATCTACATCTTTGGAACTATTACGCTGTCTTTGCCCACGTTTACTTGGGTAAGCGCATGCATAAAATATTGTATTGCAGTCATCATTATCTTCCTGCTCTTATCCCATATTAGTTTATTACTTATTTATTTTGGACCAAATGCTGCGTTAACCGGTACGCGGTCGCCACTCCAGAACCTTTCGGCCCCAACGGCCATCTGTTCTGCGAGCAATGTGCCCTGCCTATTGCCGCTTAAGTTTGGCGATTCTTCGTGCTATGTCGACAACCTTGGTTCTCCTGCGGATATCTTCATTTCTGACTCAATCACGCAAGGAAACTCCGAGCATAGCCCTTTCTATCGCTCTTTGGGTAACTTTAAGCTTTCTGATGAGCTCCATTGTGAGCGACCACGTTTCGGATCCATACGTCATCACTGGCAACACACACTGGTAACAGACTTTCTTCTTGAGACACTGTGATATGTTGGATGAAAAGATACCACGTAGCTTCCGGATCGCTGCCCTGCCGAGTCGGATTCGACGGTTGACCTCAACCTCTGAATCTGCTCTTAGCAGACGGCATTGCCGTGGCCGAATTCTGGGCCAGGCAAGGAATCTAGTTAGTTTTGCCATCGAAGCGCTAAGAAGAAGAAGTGCCTGATTACGCCATAAAAGGAAACCTTCTACACAATTTCGCACTCCTAATGCCAGTAATTTTGACTGTGTGTTGATATGTCAGTCAGCCTGTTTCTCCTTTTGTATAAATAGATGTATCCAATAATTTTCTGTTTGTTTCAGTTTATCAAAACCGGAATGTCTTTCTTCACACTAGTGATGAATGTTTTGGAAGAAGTAGAGGATTAGTGCAGTACAGAATTAGAAGTAGTAGTTTGGTTGAAGATAACCGTATTATTAGAATGTAAATATTTTGATACCTTTGCCTCTCCTTCAACTTGCAAAGGTAAAGAGCGAAATCTACTTTATATTTGTGTTATTTGTGAAAGAAATGTTGAATTTAAGATTTTTACCGTGAATATAACAAAACTTACCTAGTTATTATAGTATTTTTTTTCTCCTGGCTCTAAATTTAAAATAAAATATTTTAAATTTATGCAGTCTTAAGCGAATATATCGAAATAGACACATCGCTTAAGTGGCATGTTTGGTAAAAAATGGCTGGCCATGAATGTTTAGGAGTGTAGATTATTTTTATACCGAGAACGAACCAATGGTACTATTATGTCAGCTACTTGCATCAAATATTCCGCCATAGGAGACGCTTCAACCGTCTACCGCCACCGTAGGCACGGTTCGCGATAGGTAACTCGCCGTCCGGTCATCTAGTGACCGAACCAAGTCGTCGTCAGCAAAACCCTTCCAGGCAATGGACCGATGCCCAAAAAGGCTGAAATATTCTCGAATTTTTGAAAGAGTTACCGTGAACCTGGAACGCAAGGCTAGGTTACAAGTTGGTTTTAGTCAGTGAAAGTCATGTACGTCCTCCCGGTCACCCAAGATCAGTACCTCTGGGCACGCCACAATCGTGGCGGTAAGTCCCCTCTTTGATGCGTGGCTGGAAAGACCTCACGGCGCCCTTACCTTCCGCATGACGCAGGTCCTCACCGGACATGGTTCGTTCGGGAGTTTCCTGCACCGGATTCGTGCGGAAGTGACGCCCGGGTGTCGTCACTGTGCGGAATGCCCGGAGGACACGGTGGAGCACACAGTCGAGGTGTGCCCTGCTTGGGCGGAGCATCGCCGTGCCCTCGTGGGGGCGATCGGCGGCGGAGACCTCTCGCGCCGGGCCTTGGTTGAGGCCATGGTCCGGAGCGAGGAGGAGTGGCAGGCGGTCGCCGACTTCTGCGAAGCAGTAATGCTCGCAAAGGAGGAGGCCGCACGCATCAGGCAACGGCGTTATCGCCGCCACCGCCGCCGCCGGGATTCTGATCCCGATTTCCGGTCACCGTAGGCGCGGGCTTGCGGACAGTGAGCAATGGGTAGCTCGCTGTCCGGCCGTCCGGTAACTGTCCGGACCAAGCCCAAGTCGTCGACGGCGCGCACTGTTCCCGCGCGCCTCAAGGAGTTGTCAGCAACAGCAGGGACCCAGCCGGGTCGAAGCCTACTGGGGCCAGGGTTATCCGAAAGGGCACTCGAGCCCCGGTATGAAGGCTAGAAGGAACGGGGTGGGTCTTTTAGTCAGTAAGAGTCTGACACTATCTCCCGCTCCGCCCAAGAGCGGGGGATGTCAATGCATGATTTTTTCCCACCATAAAAATAAGACAATATGATACGAACATAATTTTTCAGCTTCACTGTCAATTGTTCCTCGAACCCTAAAAATCAAAGAATTAACGTTACTTAAACATGCAAGTAATGTAAATTAAACCAAATTTTAAAACTGACAGATTTCAATTCATTTCGTTCAATTAATTAATACGTATTGTTCGAAATATTCAGCGTTTTAATTTGTGCATACATTGTAAGATTTAATGTTTATTTTAAGTGGTCGGTGTTCGAAATTGGCTAATGGATTTGTTATCGAATCAGCGTAGCCAGATTGGTATCTGTATGGCCTGTTATTTAGATTTCGTTTAAATTTTCAAAGAAATGTGCTTTTAAAATGTGCATATTATCTAAAAAAATGCGATGTGTTTACAGAGTGAGTTTTACAGAAATTGTTAGGTGTGATTGAATTTTATTTGATTTTGTGGCCACTTTTTGATAATGTTTTTTAGAAATAAAATGTGAAGTGGTTTGCTAATGACCATTACAGAAACTTTTTCAGATACATTTGTATTGAATAAAAATTGTATATTTGATTGCAAAACATGTGTGAACAATACTGGCCAATCAGAACTGTTCCGGTCTTTACAGATAGCTATTTTTTGGTGGTGGTGTCATCTGCCCAGAAGCCAGAAAATCGGACGCCAGAATAGTATTACCCAGTTACTGGTATGTGGAGGTTAAATAAGCAACTGCTCCATGTAAAATACACAGTTTGACGGTTTGACCGATGACCTGGTGAAGTTCATCGGTCAAACCGTCGAGAAAACGATGGATGCGAGAAGCACCGGACCGGTCAATGTGGCGGATGCGAATGTTGGAAGAGGCCGATATCAAGTCGCAGACGTGGTTTTGGCTTAAAAACTAATAATGTGATATTTCTTTTAGATTGGAAGACAACCCCAAAAAAGTTGAGAAAAGAACAGGAATAAATATGAAGGATCCCCTTCACATTTATTCCTGCAACTCGACATACATATTCACTGTTTTTCATACAACCGTTCGTACGCGATAATGACGTTATTACACATTTTTCATTAGATATTTTGGAAACATAGTGTCTTACATTATTTAGGCTTCTATTCAAATCAATTTATAGCCAGTAAAGACCTCTATTTATAATTATATATTATATCTATTTATTTTTGCTATTTTGCATGAACTTTGACACTTCATAATTCTAACTCAAAAATATAAAAAGTAAAAAAATTATAATAATAGAAGACTTGCAAAATTTTATTAAAATTCTAAACGGCGACCATTTTTTTCAAAAACTTTCAAAATCACGTATTTCCTGGAACAAGTTTTGTCAAATATTTGAGAAAATCACGAAATTACCGAATCCTAACAGAGTTTTCAGGCGTTATCTCTCTTTTTTTGCATTGCCTTTTCGTCAAACATCGCTTTGGATTGCTTTAGATGAAGTAACAAGCTTTTAAATCTTGCTCGATGTTGACGATAGGTGACTGGACAAGCAGCCTTCTTAATATGCGGTCGTGAAAGCCGAGGCGAACCGCTAGTTGATGGTATGATGCTTAACGTTACCATCAACATCGAAATGAGTTCCAATTCAATCGAATATTGCACAATATATGTGGATTTAAACGAAAATTAACAAGGCTTTAACCAAATATCAGCTCCATGAATACAATATCCTATTAAATTTGATTGCACCCTGTGCGAACACAGGACGAATCAAGCTACTAGTTATATATTTCCAGTTGAAACTGAACTTGGAATGTGTAACACTTATACTCAGATAAAGTTCAGCTTATAATGGAAATACGTAGCTTGAGAATATGTGGTTGTACGTACTGCTACTCATTCATGCGAAGCGACCTCACTTGCCGTAATTTTTTCGGTGAAATTTTAAAGCCATGTTTCCAGTGATGGTAATTTTTATGAATTATTAATTTTTCACTACCCCGCTGGCGTATTACATGAGAATGGTTTACGAGGCGTACAGTGTATGATCGTGAATATTTTTACATTAAAAAAATGGAGACTGTAAGGGGTAAAATGTTTTATTAATTGGTAGGGTACCTGTCATGTGTGGGTCTGTCAACCTGTATGAGATCCGCGTGATGTGTGATGTATGCTTAATTCATTAAACCCCAAGCGAACGCCGGCGTTTGCTCTCTCATTGTTTTTCTATTGTGTCTGTAATTACAGTACTCAAAAGTTTAAATTTTGTGTTTTGGTATTGATGGTAAATTAAAAAAAAATACTTACATAACTATGAAACAGATGAAGAGAGACAATTAAGGGAAAGTACGCGCAGAAAAGATTTCAAAAACAAAGTACAACCCCATCTTAACATTGTTCAACACAGTCCTCAATATCAAGCAGTGCGGATGTTTAACAGGTTGACATTAGACTTGAAAAGCATAATTTACACGAGCTCTTTAAGTCAAGACTCAAAGCTTTCTTATTGGAGAAATGTTTCTATTCGATAAAAGATGACATATCCACGATTTGATAATAGGGTATTAATGTGAGACTGAGTAATATTAAATTTAATAATTGTTTTGTAATGTTATTGACATATTTTTTTAAATTATGTATCTATGTTTTATTGAATTATGTAGTATGTGTTAGTTTTATAATTTTAATTAATGTTTTTTTTTTTTTTATTCATGCATTTCAAACACAATGTAAATTGTTTCTGAAATAAATTGATTGATTGATGCTTGATACAAAAAAACTTACCTTTCTAAGCAGGAGTAGGCCCAGCAGTGGGAATTATCACATTAGTACATCGATCACAATATGCTCTCTGGTTTATTTTGTTGGTTGTTGAGCTCTTGTACAATATCGAAGCTACAATACTGGTTGAAACACTAAAATGCTATTTTTTTTTTTTGTGATATAATCATACTGAGTTCACAATAAAATTCGAATTTGTTACAATGCTGTTCATGAAAAGCTTTAAAAATACCTACACTATCAGAACGGATATACCCTTTTTAGTTTGAAATACAATAGCAGCTAAATTGAACTAGAATTTGGAACATTGTTTTCCGTGGAACTGGATTTCGCATGAAATTTTATATTGATTGTATTTATTCTTTTTTTTTTACATTCTTTTTAGGATTCTGTACCTCAAAGGGAAAAAACGGAACCCTTAATTAATTAACGGATCACTTTTTTGTCCATATGTCTGCCTGTCTGTCTGTCAAGACTCTTTATCTCGGAAACGCGTAGATGTATCAAGTGGAAATTAAAACCATATACTCAGGTCTGTGGCCCCTTAAAGCTGTAAAAAAAAATGAAGCTACTAAGATGATTTTTTCCCACCATAAAAAATAATACTATTCTGGTCAATTTAGAATTTAGGTACACCAATTATTTCAAATTTATTTACAATGTACAATGTAAGTACGAGTTTCACAGTACGATAAGAAACTGTAATTTTCTTTCGAATTGAAGCGTATAATGTATTGGCGCTAACTCACATCGCCTCCGTGGCGCAATTGGCTAGCGCGTTCGGCTGTTAACCGAAAGGTTGGTGGTTCGAGCCCACCCGGGGGCGACGATCTTTTACTGTTTATTATTCAGATGTTGGTGTGGTAGGATATTTTGTAGGTAGGTAGATATTTGTGATATGGGTACTATTACCCAAAATAAAATGTTTATTTTTAACGAAATATATTAATAAAAAATATATAATTAATTAATGATTAATTATTAGAATAAAAAATTCTGGCATGGTGTCTCTAATTCCCGAAATGGCATTTAACAAATAATAACAATAAAATTTAAAAAGGCGAAAGTCTGTATTATGATGTAAGTGTGTACTTATGTGTGTGTTCGTTACTCCTTCATAGTTTAATGGTTGAACGAATTCGAATAAAACTGTACAGTAATATAGGTCAGAATTACAATGGACTTCAAATTATAATGGGCAAGCCGCTGGCAAAAGTTAGTATTTATATAAATAATCCACCTTTACCTCTTTACATTTAAATGTAAATTAACTCATCGAATGCCGTAATTAGAGACACAATAGAAAGACAATGGCTTATGTCGAACTGTGTAACTTAAGACATTCAAAAGGTTAAAAAATAAATCTGGGTTTATAAAAACATACTTAGGTTACACATTGCCATTAAGGTTTAACGATACGATACTGATGAAAATGTCAAAATTAAATTAATGTAATATGTACAAATACATTAATTAACTATTTAAAATAGAAATATAGTAAATCAAATTTATTAATTAAATATGATATAGTAAATGTATTCAATTGGGAACGTAATCGTCATCTGAAATTATATAAACAAGATTGACCTCAAAACACTACACAGAAATAATCAACTAACACACAATATCACAAAATAATCACCTAAGATACGTCCAAATACCGTATGCCAGCCATATATCGGATCTAAGCAGCAATGCAATCGCAAAATGTAAGTACCACTGGCCCTAGAGACGTATTAGATGAACGTCTCAATCCATGAACATATACAGGGTGAATTTTTGAGACAGAACACAAAGGGCAAAAATGCCTCAACTGTTTTGGCTATAGGAAAACTGCTTAGAAGATTATAAATTATCATCATCATCATCATCATTTCAGCCGATATACATCCACTGTTGAAGATTGTAAATATTTCAAGTAATTGCTTATTGCAAATGCAGATTTAAAAAAATTGGTTGGTAAGAAAATGATTAATTTAAACACCAAATTCTGCTTTTGATGCCATTTCTGATCATGTTTATAGGACTGATGTTAGAGATCTGGATAAGCAATAAATCGCAAAAATCGCGTAGTATTATGAAAAAAAAAAGAAATAATATATAACAACCAATATGAACAAAATCGATTGCCTAATAAATTTTATCAAATTATACAGATATTATCGTTGTACTAAACAATTGATATTTCGATCCATCGGCCTTGATCTAAATCATTCAAAATGCGAAATTTTTGTTCCTGACAGTACTGACAGACAATCGACTCTACAGAAATTTTATTCAATAGCTCCCGAAATCAAAATTATAGATAAAAGTACATTGCACCTCCTAGGTTCTCCAATTTTGGAAGACAGTTTTTCTTTATTCATTGACGACAAAATTGAACGTTTTAAAAACATTTCGGAAAGACTTTCTAAAATTAACCTACATTCGGCCTTCACCCTCATACGGTATTGTTGTTTTGCACCAAATTTCATGTATTTTCTCCGCTCTTCCCCTTTATGGAAGCAGCCACATCTCTTGGACAAAATTGATCAGACAATTCGGTATACTCTGACTTCCATTTTAAATGTGGCCCTGGATGACCGAGCGTGGCTACAAGCCACGCTACCCATTCGTTTTGGTGGGCTCGGGCATCCGCAAAATTTCTAGTGTAAGCCTACCGGCGTTCCTGTCTTCGGTCCACAGCACTCAACAGTTGACCAAAAGAATTTTGACTCCATCATTGGTTAGCTGTGAGGTGCCGTGCTTGGCCGATGCAGTAAGCGCCTGGAAAATCACTTGCCCGGACAAGGCGTTGCCCGAAAATCCATCTTCCCAGAGACAGTGGGATGAGCCGCTCTGCAGGTTGGTACGGAATAATCTCATTAATACGTCCACCAATACTGCTGAGCGCGCTCGCCTACTGGCTGTGGGTGAATGGGAGTCGGGCCTTTGGCTACAGGCTTTACCGTCACCTAACATAGGTACTTTGCTAAGTGACACCACCTTCCGGATCGCTACATGCCTGCGTCTAGGTGCTCCTAGTGGAGCTCCACATCGATGTCAGTGTGGCGAAGCAGTTGACCGCCTCGGACACCATGGCCTATCTTGCAGCAGAAGCGCTGGTCGGATAGCACGGCATGCCAGTATTAATGACATCATCCGTCGAGCTCTTGTCACCGCCGGGGTGCCAGCTGTTTTAGAACCCAATGGCTTGGCACGTGACGATGGGAAGAGGCCAGATGGGATGACTATAATGCCTTGGAAATTGGGTAGGCCTTTGGTGTGGGATGCAACATGTGTCGACACCCTTGCGCCATCCCATCTTCTGAGTACGGCGGGCTGTGCTGGGGCGGCTGCTGCAGGTGCAGAAAACCTCAAACGGCGTAAATATAATAACCTCATTGGAAGTTATGTGTTTGAGCCGTTTGGGGTTGAAACTTTAGGGCCATGGGGTCCGAGCGCTCATCAAGTTGTCCGAGATATCAGCAAACAGTTGGTCGACTCTTCGCGTGACCAGAGGGCTGGACTGTTCTTCAGTCAACGAATCAGCATTGCCATCCAGCGTGGCAATGCTGCCAGCGTTCTGGGCACTTTTCCCACTGACATCGATGTGGACGAATTTTTTGATGCCCTCTGAGTTTTCCCCGTTTTTTCAGCCTTTTTTACTCGTTTGTACATATTTTTATTTTAAGTTTGTATATATATATACCTAGTGATTATTTGTTAATTAAGTCATATTTAAAAACAAAACTCCAGGTTACGCTTTCAGTAGACGCACTCTATTACCAAATATTTGTTTCCCCACTGATATTTTGTTTTCTACAATATAATATCTCATTTTGCCTCAAAGAAATCTTTTTTCATTTAGATGAACAAATTTAATTCCCTTAAAGATTAAAATGAATCAAGTCACCCTGTATAGGTACCCAATGGTTACATAACACCATGCACGTTAGGCTGCTACAAACGATTATTGAGACGGACTTGATTATACTGTTTGTTTGGATATATATAGCATGTAGTAAGTAATTTGTGTCTGAATAATAGTGTGAGATACCGGTTGGCTTATCTATAGGTATATTTAGGAAACAGTAGAGGTAGTTGAAATTAATAACTACTAGTTTGAAGGTCAAAAATGTTATATTTTGTAGTTGTGTCCAGTAATTAAAAATTTAGTCATTGTCAAAGTGCCTGTTTGAAATATTATAGCAAAACTACATGTATAACATTGAACTATAAAACTAAAGTATTAGTCTACGATCCGATTGAGAACGCGGGTGGGTTGCCTAAGAAATTCCTGGACAAACTTTTTTTTTTTGAAAAATGCACCGTTGTTTTTACGAATAAATTTAATACTAATCGAAAGTATGAAGCCTTTAGAACATCAAAAACGTTGGGTTGCCTATTTGTTTTCTGGCATAACTTTGGGTTGCTTTAATAAATAAATTGTATATCAAAATAAACGCTGTTTAATTACGAATACGATGATAGGGTTGTCTGCAAAAAATCAGTTTTCAATTTTTAATTAATAATAGTTTGGCCAGGAATTTCTTAGGCAACCCACTCACGTTATATTATTTAATATACTAGATTTGTCATAAAATACGTTTCATCCATTAAACGGACCGGTGAAGGTCGTTCTTAATCCTCTACTATATAAAATATAACTGCCAAAAAAGAGCACGAGCAGACTGAAAAATGAAGATTGCTAATTCACTTAGTGAAAATAATTGTTGCCAGAACCCTAAATGGGGGTTTGTGAACGAAATAAAGCTAGCTAGCTTCTTTAACTAGCATAATTGAACAATTTTACACCTTCGACACCAAATTTTTCAAATATATGTTATGTATTTATAGTTGTAACATCTGTGCACCGAGATTATCCTCCGATAGTAAACAAACAGACCCGGGTAAATAAAATACCAACATATCCACAAAAGTAAAAAATACATAGATGTACAGCTGTTCAAAAACCGCTATTTACATTTGAAACTTAAATCAGCTGTGCAAATTGCGTAGAAAACATTAATTTTAAAACGTACGAGTATTTTTGTATGTTAACTTGATGAAACAATATGCGAGACTTCGATATACATAGTATGGTAGTATATTACACGGTTGATTCAAAGAGACCTTCAGTATGCTATATTCAAACCTATGTCAATTTTATTTAGAAGGATAATTTGCAAAAAATGTTTTGGACATCCAAGTTATAATTATGTTACTTTAACACAATAGCAGTGTCGTTTAATGATTAAATGATAATAATATGGTGTATCAAATAAATTAACAAATAACTAGCGTTGGGAAGGCAATAATTATAGAAATAATATAAGATTAGTATGACGTAGGTTGTGTTAACTCTAAATCGGTGTGTATTTGTTATGCAATGTGGCGGAAGCACTAATAGCTTCTTGAAAATATAGAATAGTTTTAGTTAGTTCACATACCACATATATATTTGCTGATCAAAATGAAGTCAATACAAATCAACATTTTAATAGTTCAATAAATTTTATGACTAAGAACTAAGAATCTGGAGATTTTTTTTTTCAAAATGTTCTAAGAAAAAAATTAACGAAAGCAAAAAATAAAGATGATCAACTAATTTGAATTGATGGAAAAATAAGCAATTGTGAAAACAATAACTACTCGTAAATACATACCTGTGTAACCTATTACTTAAGATATCATTAATATTAAAGATCTAAGTTTCGTTAAAGTAAGCTTCGAAGATGCTCAAGTTTAGCCAATTATATTTCAAGCTCCAATGCATTGGATAACGATGTGCTGCAGATTACTAAAGGAAATAACGATGGAAACGTTAAAAACGAGTTCTGTTATTTATTTTTACCTTGTTAAGTAGATAGATAGATAGATAGATAGATAGATAGACAGATATAGTACATTGTTACACTAGGGGTGAAAGTAACTCTTTTCGTCCCGAGAAGGAGTTGGCGGCCGAGCGAAGCGAGGTCGCTAATTCGAGGGACTAAATTAGTTACTTTCACCCCGAGGTAAGCACTGTGCTTTTCATTACAAAAACAAGGAAAGTAAAAATAAAATAAAAAGTTTGTAAAACCTGAGTCGTCTTACTTATGATTTTAGGTAGGTATCTTTCTTCTGATTTAGGCGGTAAAAAGTTTTCCACTACTGCTTTAGCCTCTTCTCTTATGAAATTAGGCGTTAAGTCACTATTTTAATCTGATAAATATAACGTGTTAATACAAATCTCTGTTGTACGGAAATGTAAACAAAACTCGAAAAAACCAAAGACTGATTGCCACTTTCCCGTCATTTTGTTTTTTTTTTTTCTGTGGCCGGCCAGCTATTCAGCCTTGTTAATGAAAAATTAGAAATTAATTGTAATCTTTTATAAATAAAGTATTTTAAAGAAAGAAATAGTTGAACAAATAAATCATTTATATACATATATAAAAATGAATCCCTATTTCCTTGGTCACGCCATCACGCGTGAACGGTTGGACCGATTTCGCTAATTCTTTTTTTGTTGTGTTCGTTATTGCAAGGAGAAGGTTCTTATGGAAAAAAAATGAAAATTAGGGTAGTGTAGGGTAGAGTAGAGTAGGGTAGTGTAGAGTAGAGTAACGTACAGTAGGGTAGAGTATGGTAGAGTAGGGTAGAGTAGGGTAGAATAGGGTATAGAAGGGTAGAGTAGGGTAGGGTAGGATAGAGTAGGGTAGAGTACGGTAGAGTAGGGTAGAGTGGGGTAGAGTAGGGTAGACAGAGTAGACAGCTTAGCTAGAAGGTATCACAACATATTAGGCGGTACAAAGTTCGCCGGGTCAGCTAGTTTAAAATATAATATTATTTAATTAATACTTATCTTTAAGTTATTTCAATTTTATATCGCGCTGCGATTGACTGGCTGTATGGAAAATTGGAACATGGTTCAATAGAAATGTGAAGATAGAACCAGTTTTTTTTTAATAATTTGACAGCTGTCAGTTGTAAAGTAAAACTCCCTAGGGATTTTTTTTTTATGGTGGGAAATAATCATGCATTGACATCCCCCGCTCTTGGGCGGAGCGGGAGATAGTGTCAGACTCTTACTGACTAAAAGACCCACCCCGTTCCTTCTAGCCTTCATACCGGGGCTCGAGCTCCCTTTCGGATAACCCTGGCCCCAGTAGGCTGCGACCCGGCTGGGTCCCTGCTGTTGCTGACAATTCCTTGATGCGCGCGGGAACAGTGCGCGCCGTCGACGACTTGGGCTTGGTCCGGACAGCGAGCTAGCCATTGCTCACTGTCCGCAAGCCCGGTGGCCGGAAATCGGGATCGGAATCCCGGCGGTTTTTTTAGTTTTTTTTTAATAATTTGACAGCTGTCAGTTGTAAAGTAAAACTCCCTAGGGATGAAAAGTATCACTTTCAGCCCGTTCCTCAGGCAACTTCAGACCTACTTTCAGAGTATGAGTAATGAAATAGTACATTGTTACACTAGGGGTGAAAGTAACTCATTTCGTCCCGAGAAGGTGTTGGCGGGCGAGCGTAGCGAGGTCGCTAATTCGAGGGGTTAAATGGGTTACTTTCACCCCGAGGTAAACACTGTGCTTTTCATTACGAATACGAGGAAACTAAAAATAAAATAAAAAGTTTGTAAAACCTGAGTCGTCGTACCTATGATTTTAAGTAGGTATCTTTCTTCTGATTTAGGCGGTAAAAGGTATTCTACTACTGCTTTAGCCTCTTTTCTTATGAAATTAGGCGTTAAATCTCTATTTTAATCTGATAAACATAACGTGTTAATACAAATCTCTGTTGTACGGAAACGTAAACAAAACTTGAAAAAACCAACGACTGATTGCCATTTTCCCGCCATTTTGTTTTTTTTTTCTGCGGCCGGCCAGCTATTCAGTCTCATTAATGAAAAATTAGAAATTAATTGTAATCTTTTAAAAATAAAGTATTTTAAAGAAATAATTTAACAAATAAATCACTTAAAATATAACATTATTTAATTAATACTTGTCTTTAAGTTATTTCAATTTTATATCGCGCTGTGATTGACTGGCTGTATGGAAAATTGGAACATGGTTCAATAGAAATGTGAAGATAGAACTAGTTTTTTTTTTAATAATTTGACAGCTGTCAGTTGTAAAGTAAAACTCCCTAGGGATGAAAAGTATCACTTTCAGCCCGCTCCTCAGGCAACTTCAGACCTACTTTCAGAGTATGAGTAATGAAAAATTCTTTACTGTACACCAAAAATAAAGCAGTCACATAAGAAACTTAAAATTAATAGGGTGCCACAATGGGTGGTCTTATCGCTAAAAGGGATTTTTTAAAGACAACCTTTGGATAGATTTGACAGAGAAGGAGAAAAAGATACGCAGGTAGTTCGTGGTGTACTATTTACATATATACAATACATAAACTAGCAAATTTACATATATTACAAACAATATAATGTAGTTAATTGTGTTGTGTTTAATGTAGTTGTTAGTAATGGATAAAATTAAAATAATAACATAACTATGTATTAGAACTAAAAATACATTACGGGTATTTTCAGAATCAAATTATTAGGTTGTTCATTTTAAAAATATTGTTATTTATTTAATGAAAATTTATGCATCACCAAGGTAGACTTAATGCCTTAGGCATTCTCCACCATGGATGGTATAGAGAAAACATGGCAGGTGCATAAAAAAAAGAAAAGTAATTAAGAAAATAAGGGTACAAGGGTGGCTATTGTTCCTCCGGAAACCAAAAAGCAGTAACTCAATCAATGCTAGTTTCGAAAAAATTAATTTCATCCATTCTTCCACGAGACTATACCTACCAACACAATGAGTAACAATTTTCATATACTGTTATATCAGAATTTCATCCATAACAGCATTGGGATTATTTTCTTAGTTGATGGGACCATTTGTGTTAATGGAACGGCCTCGTAAATATTGCCTGCCGTCTTGTAAATCCTGATTGACTTATGTTTATTTATTAGCTATAATCTTGTTACATTTTTATGATATAGTGAGTGTATTTGCTGCGGCCTTTGCTGACGTTATAGAAGTGTGTGCTGATGGTACTAGATCGTAATGTTTTATGTTCTTCATAAATATAGTGGTAATAAGACTAATAACTTTAGTATTCATGAAATGGATTGCCATTATTATTATTATTGTTCATAAGTAATCCTAACGAATGAGTACAAATATTGATTCTGCAAGGCACTATACTAGGCCCAAATATTTTTTAAACAAAACTCTGATTTCACTCCATCATTGTAGTGTGATGTGTTTTATTTAGCTCAAAGACATCATTGTCATCATCATTTTAGCCGTAAGACGTCCACTGTTGGACATAGGCCTCCTCCAAGTGTAGCAAAAACGACCAGTCCTGTGCGCCTCGCATCTGTCCGATTTTCACGTCTCTCACCAGGTCGTCGGCTTACCTTTTGGGAGGCCTTCCACCGCTGCGTCTTCAGAACTTTTCGTGTATTATATACTGCCACTTAAGTTTGGCGATTCTTTGGGTTATGTCTGTAACCTTGATTCTCTTGCGTATATCTTCATTTCTGATGTGATCTTGCAAGGAAACTCCGAAAGCTCAAGGACAGGAAATATTGTAATGTCATGACCACCAAGAAATAAAATATGACCTGCGAATCCCACACATTTTAGACTGATGTCTAAAGTCCGTAGACGTTCTCTTGAAGATCAAACACTTCATGCTTTAGATGAAGCTGCATGTTACATTGCAGTAAGGATATTCAAATCCTTACAAACGTTTCTGTATGTCATTTGGTCTGCAACAGCATGCATACAGTGCGGACTAACGTTATTACAGCTGAGATCCTTGTCGCAGATATGTGGTGGCACTTGATATTGAAATGGTGTATAGAACTGTTAACTTAAGAGGAGGCAACCCAAGATACATTTCCATACAACCGCTCCTTTCATGGTTATGACGTTAATACACGTTTTTCTATAGATATTTTGGAACTATAACTATTCACCCCTGAGTTTCTATTCACCCCATTTGACTGAAACACAGATAATCTTTTGAAATATTTAGATTTCTATTACATTAAAAATATATTTTTTTGTATAACTGATCCAGTATTTTGGCCTTTATATTGTACTCATCAATTAAAAATATATATAATAGAAATCTTGCACGCTTAATCGAAATTCCGTTTTTTTTTTCCAAAGTATCTTTTTTAAATATATTTCCTGGAACAAGTTTTATGAAATATTCAATAAAATACGGAACTACTGAATGACGACAGAGTTTTCGGGCATATCGCTCTTTTTCACGTGGCTTCTTCATCAAACATTGCGTTGAATGTAATAACAAGCTTTAAACTAAGCTCAGTATACTCACGCTGACGACAGAAAAGTGGGGAAGCCTCTTAAGTATTTCACTGGAATTATCAGTTTCTCACTGGAAAATTGCAGACTCCGTCTGATTGTAATAAATCTTTATTAGATTTTAATTTCTCGTTATACGAGTGTTATGAAAAAACCGATCTATCTACACTATCTTTTATTGAGAATAAAGTTTTTCTAAACCTATCTACACTAATATGATAAAGAGATAAAGTTTGTTTTTTATTTTATTTTGTTTGTGGGTTGTAATCTCTGAAATTATATAATTTTAGCAAACGGCTGATCCGTTTGTTAAAATTTTTTCACCGATAGAAAGCTGCTTTATTCCTGAGTGACATAGGCTATATTTTATGTACGCGAACGAAGCTGCGGGCAAAAGCTAGTATACGATAAATCACGTCCAACCTCATTTGGAAACGTCCAACATAACTGTCTTATTTAGAAAAAATAGTTTACAATTTCTCGCGATAGTTTACAATCTTACGGCATTTGCAATATCCTGGTAAATATGTTTTTTATAGGACTATATTCTCTCGCCGCTTCCCGAATACTTTTGTTCAAAATTTAAATCTATTTTTCTATTGATTCAGCAGAAATATCAGGACATTGCAGCACTGCTATATTTTTAGTACCATTCATATCGTGATAAATCCATCTTTATATTTACGGTAATAAAAATGGTCTTGTCTTTGACATTCATAAAGATATCCGTGTATTCCAAATTACCTGCAGTATCCCAAATACGCCGCCTTTCTTCTATTATTATCATGACAGTTTTCCTCGTATGTGAAATGAATTTTAAACATTTTTGCGGTTAGCAGACGCGTCATTCTTGTTTTATTATTTTATCAAAGACATCGTTATGCGGACAGAGTATTATGATGAAGCTATGACTTCCATTTACATGGCCATTTTTTTATAGGCTGAACTTATTTTCATACAAAATAAGTTCAGACCAGCATTATAAGTGTTAATGATTGCACCCGACATTACATTAATATGGTGTGGTGAATAGTATATTAGAAAACCCAAGCAGTCAAAAAAAACTCACTGCTCCCAAAATGTAAGGAAACAAATCTATAATATAGTTTTAAGCGCGATATACAAAAGTTCAAAATTAACTATTTTGCGTCTGATTGCAGGGTGCTCTCTTTGCAAAGGAATTTAGTGGAACTTTAACTGTTCAGCACGACGGCGTTGTTCCGCTAAGTTTAACAAGGTTTGATGGTTTATTTTTAAGGATTTTTTTTTTTATTATTGATAGGTTCGCGTTTGGTCACTATCTCACCTGATGGTAAGCGATGATGTGGCCGACGATGGACCACGCTTGCTTAGAAGTAACCTATTCATTCTTAACTTAAAGACCCCTAAGTTGTAGCTATCAGGAAACACAGATTCCGGCAGGGAATTTTACTCCTTAGCTGTACACATAATGTTTCCAAAACGTTTTGTACGAAGGGGTGGGATATCCACTATGAGTTGATGAGCCACTTAGTTTGCTGTCACTGCAGTAGATGTATAAACTAGAGGTAATACACTAGTGAGCTTCTGAAAAGTATGATAAGTTTTTTTACTACTGTGTGCTGAGTGTGGGCAGTTTCCAATTGGACAGCGTTATGTAAGAACAGATTAAGCGACACTAGAGAGAATTTGAGAAAATGAGCTTCAAAGATTTTAAAGTTAAAATGGTCGCTGTGAGCTCATTATTTATGTTACGTGTATGATTTTTTTACTGTAAATTAAGATGTGTATAAAGTTTAGATTAATTCAGAATATATTACAGTGCAGAATATACTTTAAAAGATATAGCCATTTTTCCGCTTAATTCGTTAATGTATTATAGCTATATTCAGATTAATTAAATTTGTCAATAACGTACTATGACGTTATTGTCGTTTGATTCTTTAATACGATTTATTTTGAGTAAAATAAAGTATAAGATTGAATCCAAATATTTTAATGCAAATTTCTCAAATTCAACAAAAATTATACCATTTCTCTAAGATGATCTTGTATGCCAATCCTGATTATGAGATACACATAAATTTGAATAATTTTTTATAGTCAAATACCTCAAAATAACAAAAAAATTGCTGCCATTTTAGGCGGTTATTTCAATATTGCGTTTTTAATAAATAAATTGAAACGGATTATCTACAACTTTTGTGGATTTAATTCGTTTATGCATTTTAAAATCCTGTTTGTGTATTTTGTAACAGTAACTTCGGCGCATAATTCTTTATTACGTAACTAATGTGTGCAAAATATCTAACAAATTTTGACATGTCGCTTAATTCACTCCTTATTATAAGGCACTAGGATTGACTTTTGAACACAAAATTTATTAGTTTATTATTTTAGCATATTTATGTATTTTATTATATATTATATATAAATAACTTATTATTTTTTTCCGTTTTAATTTTTTGTTATTTGTTTATTGTGCAAACCTACCACAGTGATCTCTTTTTTAACCCAAAGGTTGACTGGGAGAGAATGCCTTGTTGCATTAAGTCCGCCTATGTACCACTACTGTACATGAAGTTTAAATAAATAAATAAATAAATAAATAAATAAAATTAGCTGAATACATAGTTAATAATGCCTGGAATCGATCTGCATTCAAAACTCATTTTTTCAGTTAGTTCGTTCTTCCATAACGCAGTCCAATTATTCCTCGTGACTTAGCTCTTTTATCTATGCTAATATTTTTTCTCCAGCCTTAACAGTCTCTTCCAAGAAAGGGTCGGGTAACACTTCAGATATATTTGTAGGCTTTTAGGAACTCATCGGATTCTTAGGATATGCCTAGAATGTAAGAAAGAGGTACTTCGTACACTCCAGGTATCTTTCGTAATAATTTCATGTGTGAGTGTACCTGTATTTTCAAGGGATACATTTTCGGTATATTAAAACTACGCTTACGAATTTGTCATAGTTTAGTACAGTAGGCAGGATATTATGTGGTCATTCAAGGACTTTAAAAGTTATATTCCTAATTAGTTTTTAGGTTTTTAAAGTGGTATTCAAATGACAACACCAGAAGGAAGACGGACTGGATTTTACACATGATCAGTCTAATTTGTGTTTGGATTGAAGACACTCGTGATCCTTTTGCTTTGGGAATTAAAATTTAAGCTAACAAATACTAGGTCCAAATTGTACCTATGCTTCTATCATCTGCTATTGAATGAATAGCTGGTTGGTAAAGTTATTAGGGTCGAGTAATTTTAATGTTCTTTTCGCAAGAGCATTTAAAATTTTACTTATACACGGAATTTTGCTATTCTTGGTGCATTACCATAATTATGTTCAATTGGAGAGCAGTTGTGGTCAAGTGGTAACGGCTCTGACTTACGTGTTGTAGGTCACGGGTTAAAACATAGCCAGGCGCATTAATTTGTGTAATTTATGTCATCACTACTGGGCCTCAAGTCTGCTATTACAATAGTGTCAGAATGGTCTATCATTGATGTCATAATTGTCGATTTTGACAAGTTTGGTAATCTACTAATATAATGGCGTCATTATGACTTTCCAATGGTCAACCACTGACACTCCATTGAAAAAAGTGGCTTAAAATGGTAATCTCGTACATATTAACAAATGAATATTTGATATTTGCGGTAATCTGCAAAAACTTTGACAGTTTATTTGATCAGTGTTTGACCATTAGAACGTTATTGTGCAGTTATTGGTTTTAATATGCTCGAAATTATCATTCTACCGCAATTCTATTACAAGACATTTGACCGATCAATGATCGATCATTATGAATTTGCAGATTACAAACTTTTAGCAAAATGACAATGGGATCGTGTTGGAATGACGAATTATAAAAATAGCAGACTTGGGGCCCAGCTCTCAAAACGGTGAAAGAAAACAGCGTGATGAAACCGGCATGTCATAGAACCAAAAATTCGCAGACATGTGACATCCAACCCGCACTGGGCCCACGTGGTGGATTACGGCCCATTTGCCCTCCTAGAAATTAGGCCTAAGTCCCAACAGTGGGAACATTATAAAGCGGACTATGCTATGCAATACCATACTTTCGTTGACAGTTGAAAATTAATAGTCCAGAAATATAAGATAATATAGTAGATAGAATCCGATGAGTCTCGTGAATGTATAAAATGTCACATTAGGTCCACGAAATAATTCAGGAAGAATTGCTGCGTTGGCCTAAGACTCTTCAATGACGATCTTGATAGATTAGTACCCAATGCTGGTTTTAGGAGTAGACTTTGGCTCTGAGAAGGTCAATTAGAATTTATATTTGACTTCGTGTTGAAAGGATTACCAAATTGACTGAAGTTTTTTGGTTGATTGCCCAGGTTGCACCTAACGTAACAAAAGATCGGATGGTAACGTTACTCCAGGGGACTCCTTTCATGCACCTCACTAAGTAAAAATAGGTTTTGACATACATTTAGAGGTATGCGAAATAGTGCTTAAAGTTCCGCAAACCTCAATTGCAAAGGGAAACTCCTCCAACCAGACAGGTGTTATGTCTAGTCCAGGTTATTACCGACAGTTGATTTTGGGCTGTTGTAATGTTCTAATCGCTTGGAGAATTATAATAACACGATGTAGGATTTTGGTTACAAATGTCACTGGACGTATTTTCAATTCAATATAAACAATGCTGAAGACGAAAATATACCGCTTACAGCCACTCTATGTAGCACGCCATCTTTCACGAAATGCAACGGTTTGTACTTAAAACTTTCTGTACATTTCTTTTACGCAGAAATATTTCTTAGGCTGTAATTTATGTGTTCCTTTACGCGAAATAAGCCGTTATGTGAGGCTTACTTTTGGAGGAAACAATACCAGTTTATTTATTGGGTAATGATTTAAAAGGGGGCTGTGGATTGTCACGAATGTTTTCGTAAATTTTATTTTGTATTAGCTTCTTTTTGCTAGCGACTTCGCCCGAAGGAAAGTAGAAAATTATCACGTCGGGGTCACGAGCTTCGAGGTAAATGGAACAGAGAGTAAAGTCCCGCATGCCTTCGTTGAAAAGATAAGATCCCCCGACCAGACAGGTGTTATGTCTGGTGGGCAACTGCTCGATAGATGATTTCGGGTTGTTCTTTTTTTTAACTTGCGTGATGCAAAATTAGTTATCATGTGGCGCCATGTCTTGGGATAAAAGTATTTCCGTCCGATTATAATAAATGTATCTTCAAGTCTAGAGCGAATAGTACCTTCCACAACACTTTTTTTTCAGGAAACGAAAAATAAAATCCACCTCACCATACAAAATTATAAACTTGATTGGACAGTTTGTATGGAGAGGCCGACTTTTTTTTATCGTTTCCTGAAAAAAAAAATTATGGAAGGTTGTTCAGTTTCGTCTCCTGAGCAAGCCCTTAAAGTTTGTGGAGGGCTGTCCCTGACACCCTTTATACTAGAACGCTTCACTGTTAATGATAGCACCATTGCTAATCAGCTGCTGGAATTGCGTTAAGTACTAGTTTATATCAATTTAAAAAAATCCTATATGCTATTCGAGCAGTGAGCAGTGGTGGCCGAGTGGTAACGGTTCCAACTTACGAGTTGTAGGTTGCGGGTTCAAACCCAGCCAGGCGCATTACTTTGTGTAATTTATTTCATCACTACTACTCTCAAAACGGTGAAGGAAAACATCGTGAGGAAACCGGCATGTCCTAGAACCAAAAATTCGAAGACATGTGACATCCACCAACCCGCACTGTGAACGAAGTCGCGGAAATTTGCTAGTTAGCAATAAACGCATTTTGCTATAATGCATTCAATATAAGGAAGTGCTTTATGTTTTTTGCAAAGATAATAACTTCGACAATCCCTAAAACAATATTCGTAACAATTTGATATGATGTCTAGACAGCGGAGGATTAAAGGAGGCCACATGTCAAAGAAGGAAGGGAGATATGCCAAAAAATATTTTACTGAAACCAACATTGTATAAACTCTTGTGTTCTCAGTTATAAGTACTTAGATCGATGACAGAAAGTGAATGACTTGAGAACATCAAAAATACGTAGGTCCATATATCATCTCCATAATGTAATCCCTGGTTGCTGGTAGAATTCTCAGAGTTATTTCACATAATTTTTTGATCATAATAAACACATAGGTATTGCCTATTGTACCTAATGCCATTTAAGGCCTCTTCTCGATGATAGACTTAAATGAAAGTGCCTAACTTCAAATCGATTTTGAGAACACAATACCTCAAGAGCTATTTGCGACGACTGGTCCACCGGTAATGTTGACGACAACTAAAATTGCATTAAAATCACTGCCAGTAATTCTTGCTATTTTAGGTATTTAAAATTCCTTGACAATAGTATAAAATAATGATAAGTTAGCTATAATTGATTTGTACATCTTCACTATGGATCTGAAGCCAGAAAATCCGCCACCAATCTTAACAAAGGTTATCGAGTTACTAATATTCATCAAATACTCGTAGTTGGGGATAAGCTAGGTAGATTGATTGATATTTGAGTTAGGTTAGGTTGGTAGGGTTGCAATGAATCGTCGTAGCAGAAGCAAAAACAGAAACAGATATCAAAAGTAAATTTTAACGCGAATGGAAATGGATGCAGAAGAGGATGTGTAAATACAATAAAAAGTATATATATTTCCAAATATTTTTTTTTTTCAAATAATATTCAAAACTAAGTAGTACTTACCCAATCCGATACCAATATATCCTATAAAAAAAATTTAGGAAACAGATGCAGCAAACGGTTGAGTAAAAGCTTACGGAACCACCGCAGTTGCAGAAGCAGAGGTATGTTGCATCACTGATATAAAAGCATTTAAAAAAAAATGCTTTATTTAAGATGTCTAAAATGTAACGATGCCATCGGTACATGGTGGACATCTTAGGTTTCGGCACAAAAGGTTTTGGGAACACATTTCTTGTGCGTACAGTTAAAGAGTGGAAATACCTGCCAGAGTCTGTTTCCAGATAGCTACAAACTTAGGGATTCTTAAGTCAAGAGTGAATGGGTTACTTCTAGGCAAGCGTATTTCATCGTCGACCCGCATCATCGCTTACCATCAGGCGAGATAGTGATCTACCTATATATAGGATAAAAAAAGGAACTGAATCCAACAAACCATATCGTCTTTTTTTCCAAATTTCAGGAAGGACTACGTTTATGACGCAACGAATTTGTCTCAAATCCGAAGCTGTGCGGTAGCCGCAGCATAATCCTAGACTAGTGCAATATGCAGAGTAAGACGACGGCTTACATTGTTTTTGGCTGCGTCATGCCTTCGGCTTTATGGAGTATGGTTATTACGTGCTTTTATTTGTTTGTCTTTTCTTGCAGATTTTTACTTGTGGAAATGAAAAACAGCATGGGTTATTGTTATTACAATTTTCTTGTTTAGTGTTCTGTTTATTGCATTCGAATCAATCAACTAGGATATTGTTATTCATAGGTCAGTTTAACCCATAACTGAGTATCGGTCCTTTTTGTTTGTGTCAGTGCTTATAGTTTTGTAATATATTAATTATTCTAACATTAAAAAGTCCTTGGAATGTTTTGTTTGTTTTTCTCTATAGCATTGCATGGGTTGGGTAAGAAGCATCAATTTTCTTATTAGTAGCTACGAGTTGAGTTTGGGAAAAAAACTTTTTATTCTTTTTATTAACTTTAATTGCAATTTGTATAAAAGTGAATAGTATACTTACAGGCAAACGAGCTCCAATGTTGACCACAGCATTGTCTACTCTTACGTAAGATACTAGCCAAACGTAAACATACGAAAAATAAAAAAATACCAATCGATTAGTATTTTCAATGGGAAAAAGTAATTATTAGGCTTTTTTGTATGGCCCGTGTGGTTTTACTTTTTAACCGACTTCTAAAAAGGAGGTTCTCAATTCGGATGTTTGTATTTTTTTTTATGTATGTTCGCGCATAACTTCGTCGCTTGCTCTTTTTTTGTTGGAAAGGGTATACTTTTTAAATGGTTCCATAATCACCAAGTCGGAATCTGATGATGGAATCTTGGCGAAATCGAGGGAACTCCTCAAATATTATAGGCAAACATATAGTTATTTTGGTATTTTCATCAAAGAATTAAGCATTTACAGTCAAAACATGACATTTGATGAAGTAGAACTGGAGAAGAAGACCAGAAATGGCCAATGGAAGTTCATACTCATACAAATATCAAAAATGATCATAGTTATGCGACTACGATAATACAAATAAATTAATGGTTCTGAATAGGTATGTTGAAAATAGTTTCATTGCTGTGACCTGATGATAATGATGGAGCCGGAAGATAGGCATCGGAACTCCGTAATTAATCAATGTATCCTAGCCGTGTTTGGGCTTACTAGAATTGTCATGAGATGCACTTTGGCTATAAGGTACTATCGAACTGCTGTGGTGATGATGATGAAGCTAGAAGATAGGCACCGGAACTTCGTAATTAATCAATGTATCCTACCCGTGTTGAGCTCATTAAAATTTTTATGAGATGCACTTTGGCTATAAGGTACTATCGAACTGATCTGATGATGATGATGGAGCCGGAAGGTAGACACGAGAACTTCTTAATAAAACAATGTATCTTAGCAGGGTTTGAGTTAATTGGAATTGTCATGAGAAAAAGGTACTCTGGCTGTAAGTAAAAAGTGTGAAATAAAAACCTTTTTGTATAAAAAAATAACCGACTTCACTAAAAAAAACACTAAATCCATCAAAATAATTTTATTTTCGGAAGTCGGTGTTTAATAAGGAACAAACAACATCAATAGAGAAACACCGACTTCCGAAATTAAAATTATTTTGATGGTTTTTGTGTTTTTTTTTTAGTGAAGTCGATTATTTTTTTTAAGTTTTTTTTTTTAATTATTGGCTATACCAATAAAATTTAACTATAATAAGAATATTAAAGAAAAAAATACTCTCACTCCATCATCAAAGAAATTAGTAAATCCGCACACGAGCACTTGAAAACAAACAACGCATAAGCCATAGAACTGTCATTCAGACTGATGGTATGGACTGTCGGTGTAGACTGACGATATGGACTGACGAAAACGTTTGACAAACATACGGGCCTCCACAGGGATTACGATTGGATGCCCATTTGTCATCTGCGTATTATCATAATTCAACTGAGGATGACGAATTTGACCGTGTTTATAAGCTGTTGTGTGAGCAGTTTCAAGCTTGCTGATTGGCTTACAATTAGCATGACATGAGCATTTCAGCAGCTTATCTAACGATACTTATGTGGGAAGGAGAGAAGAGACATATAATCAGGATAACTAATGACACTACAGTTTTAACACACATTTTTAGCTATGATGAATTGTTAAGCTAAAAATCTCAGTCATCAAAGTTGTGTTTACCATACATGTAAGAGTTCTTCAAGGTTCTATATTAGGTCCGGTGAACAGTGCCAATCAAATGTAAAATATTTCAAGTAATTATTTGTCTTGGCAAAAAGATATAATAAATCAGCGACGGTATCGAGCCTTCATCATTTTCGGCTATGATATTAATACTGTGGTAATATAGTTAAACCCTGAACTTTAAGTTTTATAGATTAAATTACAACTGCAAAATTTTCCGTAAGTCACAAAAGATAGTTAGAAAATATTTTGAACTCAAATATCAATGAAGTTGAAACTAGTTTTTCCTAAGTTCCAGTTTGAGTTTCTACTTTGAAATCCAATCTTAAATACAACGCCTAACTAATTAGCTTTAGTTTATCTTAATTTTAGGTGACTATCTTTTCTTGTTACTTCAAAGACTTCTTCAGTACTTACTCAAGTTTATGTTTGTTTTAAGAGTATTTCTGTGTTTAGGATGAGTGAAGATTTTAGGTTGATTAGGTAACTCTTAGAATTATTTTGTTACTCAAAATGTCATTTAAGGACTTCAGTCATAATTATCATAAAATCTCGACCTTTCTAGTCACTTTATAAATAATATTACTCATTTAAAAGTAGATAGTAATATCCACTATATTATTTTAATTTTAAGAAGTTATTGTTAAATTATTAAACTTGTTAAAAAGCAAAAGGACCGTTTTGAAATTTGAGAAAGACCTTGAAATGTAACTTGGAACGAACTAGTTGTTGCTATATTAGTAGTGGTTACATTACACAGGACTAGCCGCTAGGTACTTAAAATACAAATGTCTTCTATTTTTTGGCAACTTTAAGTATGATTAGATTTGACCTGCGTGTTTGCGGTATCTTATATACTTTATTGTACACTAGCTCCACCCTACTCTACCCTACTCTACCCTACTCTACCCTACTCTACCCTACTCTGCCCTACTCTACCCTACTCTACCCTACTCCACCCTACTCCACCCTACTCTACCCTAATCTACCCTATTCTACCCTACTCTACCCTTCTTTACCCTTTTCTACCCTTCTCTACCATTTTCTACCCTACCCCATCCTACTCTACCCTAAAAAAAATTACTTATCTTATTCTAGATCACAAGTTTCAGTTATCGTGTTCTAGAATAAGAAAAGTTAATTTTTTCATCTGAAAACCTACAAATAAAAAATGCCACCGAAATTAGCAAAAAATGAGCCTGCGTGAAATGACCCAACTGAATATCACAGGTGTAGTTGGGGTCAGTAAAAGTCTCACACACCGTCACTCGATGAATTTTTACCTCAAAAAAATCTTTTAGTTGACTAACTACTTGAGTAGCTATAACAAGCCTTCCAGAAACTAAAAATCCAATGTAACCCATAAAACAGACTCAATTTCCAACTTCAAAACGCAAATTATATTCGAATAGAAACTCCATAGTTACAAGTGAAGGTTTCTATTTTTTGTTGTGCGGGAAAAGAGCGCAATATGCCGGCGAAGTGGCTCTTAGGTGCTCTTGGCTTTTTATGGCTCGACTCGGCCTGGCCGACGAGCTCTAAACAACTAAGGCTGCTCGAGCAACTTATGAGCATGCCGCTTGAATGTTATATTTTTCCCTATCATTTATGAGAAATTTTATGTCTTATAGTCGTTTTTCTTGATAATAATAACATGATGTATTCATTTATATCTCTTCCTCAAACTACTAGCAGAGGAGGGACAGATGCTAAATTTGTAGTAACTAAAGCGTCATTGGATTGTGAAGATTAGGTTCTAAAACGAAAAAAAAGTCTATGACAAGTTTCTATATTAATTCCGCCATGTCCGTTCCATCATTGGACCACAAGACGTACGGCGTTGCATCACCGGTACATAGTGGACATCCTACCTATACGTACATAGCGTTTTGGGAGTACATTCATTATGCGTACAGCTAAGAAGTGGAATTCCTTGCCGGGGTTTGTGTTTCCTGATAGCCATAACCTAGGGGTCTTTAAGTCAAGAGTGAATAGATTGCTTCTAGGCAAGCGTGTTCCATCGTCGGCCACATCATCGCTTACCATCAGAACGAAAAAAAACTAAAATTAAAAAACAAGAAGCAGTAAAAGAAAATAATTAAAACTAAAAACTGTTTGTTGTTAATAGTTACAACGGGCATATCACCCGTAATGAGGACTCGATTGAACGTTTGGTGGTGCAAGGGAAAGTCGAAGGCAAAAGATCTCGTGGATGCTCTCCAACACGGTGGACGGACCTTATCAAAACCGTGACACACTACAGCGTAAATGAAGGCTCCCAAGCTGCCAAACACAGAGCTGCATGGCGTCGTATCGCGAGACAGGCGGTGGTGCGGGGCTCGACCGAGACATGACCACGACCACACTGTCAAGAGTGTACGACTAAGAAGAAGAAGAATAGTTACAAAATGATAAACAAAAGAGAAGCAGTAAAAGATAATATTATCAAAACTAAAAACTGGTTGTTGTTGTTGTGGTCACAAAGATTAAGAAAATCTATATCTTAACCCTTTGCGCGTTGGGGGGGAGATGGTGGTATAGTTATTACGTATAGCACCAAAAAATAAATTAGGAAAAAGAAGGATAATTAAAGAAACCAAAATCTTTGGCCAAAAAAATTTCCTACAAACGTGTGTACAAAACGATAATTAACGACGACGCTTTTCAACGTCATTCAAGTTGTACAGACGTATGTAAAATCGGCGCTCGAGGGGGAGACAAGTTTAGCTGTGAGGTTACTTAAGAATAAGGATTTACAACTGCGGACTGTGCCGGCCTATTGATCAATCAGATTTACTGTATAAAATATATTATAATATTAAAAAAATCTGGGAAAGTGCGAGTCGGACTCGCACACTGAGGGTTCCGTGCAAACTACAATTCCCGAATGGAGTCTCGAAGATTTTTGCCGAATTGCAATTTTTTTTTTTTTTGTGATGTGTTTGTTGTTGTCTACAACAAATGTACTGTTTTCAGTTTTTTTCCTATACCTGTGCTATAAGACCTTGCTTTGTGCCAAATTCCAGGATTCTGGGTCAACGGGAAGTACCCTATGAATTTCGATCTTTGAGAGTATCAAAATATTCGTTTTTTTGCGACATAAATAGCCATATCTTTTTTATTCGTTAACTTAGAAGTTTAATTTTTTCACAGCTTAAAAGGACCGCAGACTTGTGTATATGGTTTTAATTTCAACTCGATACCTCCACGCGTTCTTGAGTTAAAGGGTCTTGACAGACAGACAGACAGACAGACGGACAGACAGACAACAAAATGATCCTGTAAGGGTTCCGTTTTTTCCTTTTGAGGTACAAAACCCTAAAAATGGAAAAAAGCAGTATAGAAATATCAATTAAGAATCTTATAAAATATTTATATCTCTACCTAACTCTGTACTTGCATGACGAAAATAATGCAACAATGCATTCTTTACCAGTGCACTAACTTTTTTTTTTACGTGTGATATGATCAGACTTCTCCCACTTTAGAAAACAAACGGGAAACATACACTAGCTTCTATCAGTTAAACATAAACCCTTAATTTTTTACTACTACAACCTATGTACTAACTGAGTTCATTCTACTCTATCAAAACCCTGACCTAAATAACATACTGTACGAAATTTTAACACAGACCCACTGAAAGCAGAAAGCTTATAAGAAAACGGGTCACTCATTCATTTAGTATTACAACTCAGTCGCCATTGTCTCGGCCCCATTCAGTCAAATTGTCATACCGTAATGTAATTTATCAAGGCGTTCGCGTCTCTCCCTAAGGGTGCTTTTTCACGTGAGATGTGCGAGGTAGCTAGGTGGTCAGAGTCAATGCGGCCTTGAAATGCTAAGGGTAAATGTTGAAACACAAGAATAGAATAGAATAAACTTTATTGTATACAAACACAGTAATAAAACTTTAAACATAACTTACATCTATGGGTATATAAAAAATTTCAATAGAGCTTATGATAATTTATTTAACCTTTTTTAATTAGAAACAACATAGCATTGTATAATGTAGAAGCACTTTTTTTCCAGTTTTGTGAATGTGAAGCACCATGGAGCATTTATATTACTTAGGTTACAAATGTTTGACATTACGAGCATGGCAGTTGAGAGTTTGTCATTCAAATGTCTTGCTGATGGTGGCACGTGTTATTGGGTCATTCGGTTCCCTTCAAAATGGTTGAGCTGAGTGGGGCTGATGCACGTGTCATGCCCGTGAACGGGTGCCATCGGTTGAGACTGGTCATCTCTTACCTGCCAGTGGCTTATTTCAGTTTCTATTTTAAATTACATAAAAAAAAATATGTTATTATTACTTATCTACACTGTGCTCACATATATTAGAAGCGACAAGAAATATGTAACCAAGATCTATGTAACATGGAGTTTCTTGCACGTTCTTCTCCATAGTGATCTACGCTTAGGAACGTGCAATTTAGCTTCACTTTTCGTGGACTGACCGACATTTGACTATTCGAAAGTGCCTGCAAATGGTCTATTTGAAATAAATGTTTGTGATTTTGATTTTGATTGAATGGCAAAGTTTTGTTGGCAAGTGGAAATTATTTTATGGTTTTTCCTGCTGTAAAGGAGAGAGAGGGAGAAACAGACTTTCACTAACTAAAACCACACCTGTATTTTCAGTTGCTTTTTGCGTTCCAGGACCGTGAGTATATCCTTTTCAGAACCAATCCCATGGCTTTAACAGGTATCAGCCCTGCTGGGCCCCTAGAGAAGTTTTTGTCGATTTTCCAAAAAAAAAAAAAAACTTTCTGGTGTACGAAGATAAAACACACCATTAACATCACTTTATTGTCTTATCTTTGTCTAGTGCAACTCTTGTCGAAATGGGTCAGCGGAGCTAGGCATTTATACTGATAAAAAGCACGAAATGTGTACGAAGCCAAGAGGGCAATGCAAGCGAAGAATGTTTAAGGACACTTACCACACCATTAAACAGATTCGTTACTCATCCTCTGAGCATGCAAACGTTTCGTACAGATGATAAAAGCAATCACACATTTTTACAGCGGCGCCGCTGCTTTCCCTCGCACCGCTTAGCTAGCTTGCAAGTCTTTGGTGTAAAAACGCCCTTAGAATTGAGGACATTTACTCTGAAAACTCGTTTAAAACCTCGCTTTATGATGTCATAATGAGTATAAAAGAGGTCTTTAGGTTTTGTATGGTCATTGTATAATTAGGTGCGGAAGCGGGGAAAGATTAGGCTTAGATACTAACATCTTTGTGGGTAGCGCTCTGATGATTTTATAATCTGTTTTTTTTTTTTTTTTTTTTTTAATGTCTTGCTAAAATTGGGGTGGAGTGAAGGCCACCATTGCCCACGCACATTGGTCCTCTAAGGACTAAGTGCGGAAACCAGACCACAATAAATAGATAGATGGATTGGGTTTTTTTTTTGAGGTGGGAAGGCATCTAATAACTTTGTCTGCTTTATGGAGAGAATGGGCGTGTCAGACTTTTACTGACTAAAACCATACTTATGTGTTTCTTCAGTTGCCTTTTGCGTTCTAGGACTATGAGTTTCTTTTTCAGAAGTTTTCCTACGGCCCTAGTAGGCATCTGCCTTGCCCCTACGATTTTCATTATCATCATCTTTTAAATCAAAAGACGTCCACTGTTGTACATAGACCTCCTCCAAGTGTCATAATGAACATTCCTGTACGCCTCGCATCTTTCGGACGACCCTCACAGTCGCGGGAATCCAAAAACCAGGTTATCAGTCCACCTTATGGGAGGGAGGCCTTCTTTTACTGACAATTATAAATTGTAGTCAGAGCGCGCACTTTTCCGCACTAGTGCGGAAAAGTAGATTACGTGCCTAAAAGTGGTAGAGATTGAAGCGGATTTTTGAGTAAGGGTATTGAAAAAAATTTGCTTTAAATTCCTGTCGACCAACACAACAAAAAAAAGCACTACCGCACACTAAGTGTAACCAGCAAATTTTGACCTCGCAATCTTTCCGCTGGCTGAACTTACCACATTTCCACCAAAGGTCAGCGTCCCGCTAATTCCTAATTACGATTCATAGAGCTATAAAATGAACATTCACAATCAGGACGTTTGGCGATTGTCGACAAAACGCAATTAACTTAATTGGGGAAGACTTCATTTGACTTTTACGACATTTTGTTTGTTTTTCTCGAGAAACCGTCGTTTTACCAACGGATAGAGATGTAAAGGAATCGTGTTATTTGAAATTCTGGTTTCTGGGTTTTATTTTACGAACTGTGAATGGTTGTTTTAAATGATTTGGTGATTTTATTCAGTAGTAGCTTCTGTTGATGTAGAAAATATAATAAAGGCTATATTATATCACTAAATGATATAGTAGCTTTCAATTGATGAAATAATTTTCAAAATTGTTACAGGAGTTTTTCAGTTTATTCATTACAAAACTAAAATATAAATTTTTACTCTTAGAAATAT
Source organism: Mythimna ferrago (assembly GCA_910589285.2). Classification (NCBI taxonomy): domain Eukaryota; kingdom Metazoa; phylum Arthropoda; class Insecta; order Lepidoptera; family Noctuidae; genus Mythimna; species Mythimna ferrago. Next base: position 10,194,167 of record OU342697.1, on the reverse strand, counting down.
TAGTATATACTAGTTTCTGCCAGCGGGTTTGCCCGTGTGAGATAAGAAAAAATAGTGACTTATTATAAATCTAACAAATTACATATGAATAATTTAAAAAATACAATATATAGTTATCGGCACGAATATTGAGCGCTCGGCGTCAGAGTAGGGAACGCTTTGCGCATTCCATACATTGACGAGCCAATTGTCGTCGTTGTTAGATACATACAGCAAGCGCAGGGAACGAATCACGAGTGACGTCTATGACACGATGGCGCGGCGAGCCAATCACTGTCATTCCCCGCCCTCGTGTCTCACGTCATACCACTAAAGAGACCGAATATTTGACTTCTGCGCAACTTGAAGCCAGCGCTCAATATTCGTGCCGATAACTATACCTAAATAATGACAAATTAATTTTCTATTCAGTTAAAATCCTACCAGACGACCCGCGGTTGGCCCGCGTGTTTTTTTACGTGAATTACGACCCATTTCCTCTGCTAGAGAGGAGGCCAGAGTCCCAGCAGTGGGAATCTTAAGGCTGATTATGCTATGCTAAGGTCCTAGCTTTTTTTTATTAAACGGCGCTATATTCAATAATTCTAGGAAACAATGAGGTAAATGACTTTCCTAACCCACATATTTAAGAGTGCTTGTGGCAAGTTGTTAAATTAATTTTAATTTACCTTGAGCCTTCGAAAACAATCTCCAGCCGATATTGTAATGACGACGGCCGAAAGTAAGGCAGTGACACATTTCACTTTAAAAAAATATGTATAAACAGTGCTTGACTGCGATCACACCTGATGGCAAGCACTCATGAAATAGTTGATGGTGAGGCACACTTATTTATTAACCCCTCGAGCGCGTTCATACGACTGTACAACTTGGATGTCCTTGAAAAACGCTTAATTTTCGTTTTGTACACATGTTTGTACGAAAGTTATTTAACCGATAATTTTGGTTTCTATACATATTTTTCTATTATAGATATTATTTGTGTACCCTAGAAAAATTCAATTATTTTTTTTGTGATTTACTTAAACAGTGTTATTCGCTCTTGCCTCGAAAACACCTTAATTACAATCGGATGGGAAGACCGCAGCATGCTAATTAATAATAATAATATAATATTCCACAACTATCACACAACGCCGGCGCCGTCTAGTCTCAAGCTAAGCAGAGCTTGTGTTATGGGTACTAGACAACTGATAAACATACTTATATATTTCTAAATACATACATATTATAGTACACCCAGACACAGAACAAATGATTATGCTCATAACACAAACATTTGTCCTGGGTGGGAATCGAACATACGACCTCCGGCATAGCAGTCAGGGTCACTAACCACTAGACCAACAGGCCAGTCAATAATTGTTCCAGTACTTCGATGTACCTACGTGGTATAAACGACTAAACGAAACGCTTTGTTTGGACTGTAGAGGTTTCAACGTCAAGGTGGATACTCGCCGTACGTTCATTCTAGCTTTTGCGTCTTAGGGCCACAGATAACCTTTTTAGAAGTTGACCCATGGCCTTAGTAGGATTTTTTTTTATTGTTGATAGGTTCGCGCTTGACCGCTATCTCACCTGATGGAAAGCGACGATGCGGTCGACGATGGAACGCGCTTACCTAGAAGAAACCTATTCACTCACAAATTAGGCTTTGGCCTTGCTGGGCTCCTACGGTTTTGCTAACTCTCTCACTCTGTGAGGCGCGAGTGTAATACTGTGCGCCGTCGACGACTCAGGCTTTGTTAGGACGGCTACCTGGCGAGCTATCTGGTGAGCCATGGTGAGCTATTGCTCATCGTCCACATGTTCACGCCTACGGTGGCTAGTGGTCAGGGTCGGGTCGCGTGCGGTCGTCTTTTTCATTAGCATTACAGCTTCGCAGAATGAGGCGACCGCCACTCCTCATCCCCATGTACCAGAACCCAGTTTGGGTTACGAATATAATATATAATACAAAGATCAAAATAACACCTAGTTATATTTACAAAGGATTTAGAAAAACAGAAGTACCTAAGAATCAGTATAAGACAACAAAAGAAACGGATCTCAAAAGGCCGATGTCTCAAAATAACAAAAAATATTAATACCTACCGAAAGAACAATAGAATCAAATAATAAATATCTTGAACATTGGGAACAACAGTAAAAAGCTAACTGAATACCTTTAATAAGACCCTATTATAATAAGACCTTTTCAATAAAAATCCAGTCCTTATTAGCGTTACAGTTAAAGACGTCTAAGTGGGCGTTGAAGACATAAAAATGTGAATAATGTAAAATTTTATACATTGAATAACCTGGAACCTTTGGAAACCATCCGAAAATTTATTGATTTTTAAGACAAAGAAATAAAATGGTGTATTGAGGCAGAGATTGTATTATCAAACCTGTTTCTGCCAAAGTTCAGCCTCCGTTTCATCCCATTATGGAGAGAATTTTGGATAATGCTCTCTTAGTGCTAGCTTACGCCATAAAAAGAAATCTTGTGCAAAATTTCACGCTCTTAGACCCTGCAGTTTCGGTAGTGCATTGATATATCAGTCAGTCAGATTCTCCTTTTATATTTATAGATAGATAACTTATCCTGCGTAGCATCAAGCAACTACTACGTAATGGTTTGGCATTATGCTGAACTGAACTTATTTGGCGCAGTCGTGACACATTAAGTGTGAAAAAGCTACAAAGACTTATAATGTTCTTTTCTTTCATGTGTAAAACGTACCTAAACGCGGTGCGTCCTTGAAACTTATTTTCTTCTTGTCCGATCCGAAAATGGAAAAACACTGACGACGTTATGTTATTTTTAAATGCGTAAAACTACAATTTATAATTAAGATTTATGACAACTATCAAAAATATTGGAACAGCAAACGTTAATATGCTTCATTAACTGCAATTTTCACAGGTATTATTTATGACTACTCACATAGTAAAATTTGTTTATTGCGAGTTGAACATTTTTTTCAACGTTAATTAATATGCGGGAATCCGATGGATGCGAGACGCACAGGATCGTGCATTGTGGCGACACTTGGGGGAAGCCTATTTCCCACAGTGGACGTCTATCGGCTGAAATGATGATGATGATGAAATAAATATGAAATCATCTCAATTTTATTCTTTCTTTTTCCAAATAATGTTTTGCCTTTGGTGTTATGAACCGTCATTACAATTTTACGTATATGACACAACACTTAAAATTTTAGTCTCACGTCTTCATCTGGTAAACAACATTACGTTAAAAACAAGTCTCAAACATTTACAACCTTGACAACAATTTTATATTGCGCAAAGTGTGTACCTTACCCGAGAAAATGCAGTCAGAAAAATAAAAGGGGAAAATTTCAAATCGTATCGTAGAATTTCCTGCAAATATGGCAGAAACATTTGGTAAAAAGAAACAAAGGACTTGAACGTAGAAGGCCAAAACACAAAGTAAAATAATTTGCCCGCCGCCTAACTTCAACATTGTCGAAAACTAACTCCGACACAACTATTTTAATGGGGAATGTTTCTGACATCGCTATCTCTAGCCTGAAACTACATGTCACACCTCCCCTTTTAACATATCCTCTCTCTAATTAGAATGAAAGAGATAGATGATATATTCAGGCGACGAATGCGAACGGAAATTGAGTGGACCCTTTTCACTTTAACGCCAAACCTCACTAAGTCTCGGATAAAGAAACTTTCGGGTTGTAAATGTTTGAAATATTTGCAAAAAGTGTTTCCTGGTCAAATAGTTTGCTGTCAAAGTGTCATAGCTGCTTTCCTTTTAGTACATCGTTTTATGTCGACATTTAGTCTTTAAAAGGACAATGCTCATAGGAATACTCACATCGCTTCAGTAAATTGGACAAAGTTTGCGACAGTGGATACAATTTTGGATTTGGGAGCGTTGTTTGTTTGATAACGCTTTTATACGAGTATACTTTGGCTTTAAAAGTAAAATTAAAACAGATTTCTAATTAGTAATCGCTTAAACTGAATTGTAAAATTTTAAAAGACACGGGTACCATTTATTTTTAAAACGAGAACGATTGAGTATCATTGTTAGCAGTTAGTACTTAAAAAATACATTATTTTCCTACTTTTATTCTAGTTCATTATGGTCAGCATTTCTGCCCTGTATTTTCTTCCAAATATCTATATCAAGCTTCATGCCTATAACTTTCTTTCAAGGTATATCGCCTATCTAATTATTTTTCTACCTTTCTCTTTACTCAGTCTTTTCTTATCCTTATCCTGTAAAACGTTAACTAAAAAGAGAATCGTTTGTCGTTTGTATGATCTTGTGAAGAGAAGAGAAATGTCTTTAATGTTTCTAAAAGAGTCATGAATCAGATTGGAGAGTAAAAGAGAGACATTTGACATTCAAAGAGGCGTGAAACAAGGTGACCCCTATTTCCCCAAACTTCTTTATCGTACTTTTGAAACACATTTTCAGAACTTTAGACTGGGAAAAATTAGGAGTAAAAATGGCAAGTATCTTAATCTGCGGTTTCCTGATTATTAGACCAGGGTAGAAGCCTTGAAAAATAATAAAAAGTGAAAAAAAATAATAGTAGGATGAAACCTATTAGAAAAGGAGGAGAATATTATAAAAATGAAAGGAAAAATAATTTACGGGCGATCTGAGGTCGGGAAGGGGATGGGGGTGAGTTTTTAAGGGTAAAAAACGGTTTTTCTCGATTTCCGGCAAAACTAAAAGTCCTATGGAAAAAAGTCAAATGGCAAAGTTGTAGGTAATAAAAAGATCTAAAACTCTTGCATTTACACTTTTTTCACATAACCTCAAAATTTATGTGAAAAATTCAAAAAACCAAGTTTTTGGTTTTTTATTTTTATCTTTTTAAAAAATAAAATTTTTTTCACGAAATTTGGTGAAAACTTACCTTTTTATGTCTCGAATACGCTGTAATTTATTTGATTAGAAATATTTATTTTTTCACCTTATTTTGAATTAATATCGAAAAAGCACCCTAATTTTCAATCGAAAAATCACCCGTCAAAATATCAGCTTTTTACAAAAAGTTGGTGTATTTTCTGTTCGTTGAAATCTCTACTTTCCGATGGTGAAAAAAAATATATATGTTACTATAGTAAATCTTCTCAGAAAATGCAAAAAATCGAAAAAAACTCGAATTCGAAAAATTTTTTTCAATAATTCTAAAGAATTTTGAGCTATTTATTAAAATTTACACTTTAATTACTCGAAAAACGTAAGATTACATGTTACATTGATAAAAAAAAAATTGCAAATCAAAATATACTACTATAATTAACAAACAAATAAGTTAATAAAATTAATATTCAATAAGACATCTACAATATTTAGAGAAAGTAGTCGAATCTTCTTTAAATTATATGCGTAGATGCCTATTTCTAACTATTTTTAAATAACTTATATACCTGAGTGACCTACGAAAAATTTTAGCCCATCAAAAGGTATTTCATAGAGAAGTGGGGAAGGGGCTAGGCGGGTCTGGGTCTTACTATGTACATACCTACTATTTCTTAGCAGCTGTAACAACCGTTAGCCTAGCCAGTACCTATTCGAAATACAGTACAGTATACAACATCGTTTATAAAAATACACGTGCATGCTGAGTTTCTTTAATATAATTGTGACAAGTTTACTTAAAAAAAACTAACAAGATTAAAAAATAATAATCTCCTTTATTTTGCACAAACAAATTTAGTTACTCCCATGAAAAAAAAAATTCAAAATACATAAAAAATTTATTAAAAATCTATAATAAATATATATATATATATATTTTATATTCTTAGCTATGTTTTTTATGTCTTTTAAGATATATTTTGAATGTATCTAAAATATATTTGAAATGTATAAAATATATATGCAAATCGGCCAAAAGTTAGTTATTAAAAATATATTTACGATAAATATTTTACTTATATATATTTATTATAGATTTTTAATATATTTTTTATGTATTTTGAATTTTTTTTTTTCATGGGAGTAACTAAATTTGTTTGTGCAAAATAAAGGAGATTATTATTTTTTAATCTTGTTAGTTTTTTTTAAGTAAACTTGTCACAATTATATTAAAGAAACTCAGCATGCACGTGTATTTTTATAAACGATGTTGTATACTGTACTGTATTTCGAATAGGTACTGGCTAGGCTAACGGTTGTTACAGCTGCTAAGAAATAGTAGGTATGTAGGTAGTAAGACCCAGACCCGCCTAGACCCTTCCCCACTTCTCTATGAAATACCTTTTGATGGGCTAAAATTTTTCGTAGGTCACTCAGGTAAATAAGTTATCTAAAAATAGTTAGAAATAGGCATCTACGCATATAATTTAAAGAAGATTCGACTACTTTCTCCAAATATTGTAGATGTCTTATTGAATATTAATTTTATTAACTTATTTGTTTGTTAATTATAGTAGTATATTTTGATTTGCAATTTTTTTTTTATCAATGTAACATGTAATCTTCCGTTTTTCGAGTAATTAAAGTGTAAATTTTAATAAATAGCTCAAAATTGTATATAATTATTGAAAAAAATTTTTCGAATTCGAGTTTTTTTCGATTTTTTGCATTTTCTGAGAAGATTTACTATGGTAACATATATATTTTTTTTCACCATCGGAAAGTAGAGATTTCAACGAACAGAAAATACACCAACTTTTTGTAAAAAGCTGATATTTTGACGGGTGATTTTTCGATTGAAAATTAGGGTGCTTTTTCGATATTAATTCAAAATAAGGTGAAAAAATAAATATTTCTAATCAAATAAATTACAGCGTGTTTGAGACATAAAAAGGTAAGTTTTCACCAAATTTCGTGAAAAAAATTTTATTTTTTAAAAAGATAAAAATAAAAAACCAAAAACTTGGTTTTTTGAATTTTTCACATAAATTTTGAGGTTATGTGAAAAAAGTGTGAATACAAAAGTTTTAGATCTTTTTATTACCTACAACTTTGCCATTTGACTTTTTTCCATAGGACTTTTAGTTTTGCCGGAAATCGAGAAAAACCGTTTTTTACCCTTAAAAACTCACCCCCATCCCCTTCCCGACCTCAGATCGCCCGTAAATTATTTTTCCTTTCATTTTTATAATATTCTCCTCCTTTTCTAATGGGTTTCATCCTACTATTATTTTTTTTGGTTTTAAAAATTATCGACCCTGGTCTATATATAATATTTGTAGCTGAAACTGACAAGAACTTGGTACACATGCTAACTAAACTGGACATTAAGAGCACACGTAGATAGAAAGAAGAGGCCAAACAAAAATGTATGGATTATGAAAGAAAAGGGAAATAATGATAGCGTGACGGCACCGAACCCTAATAACAAGGACTGGGGCAGGAAGATGATGATTCACATACATGCATTTTTAAAACAAGCTCAAAATTTTATTACCAAAACCACGCGAAAACAAGTCGCACTTCTCAAAATAAAACGCCTTCATAATTTGTCGGTCATTAAAAAACAAACTCCAGTACCAACAGTGGGCGCAAATGACGCTGTGCACATAACAAACGACCAGCGGATGAGTCTCCGAGTCACGGACCACAAATTGTTTTTGTGGTAACCCTAATTATTTCCACTTGATGGTTTTATATGTAGATAGAGAATTTGGAAGAGACATTATAGTTAGTGAGAAATATTTAAGATTTTGATAATTGCTTGCTAAAAAGAAATGACTGCATACAATACGCTTGAAATTTAAGTAACATTGCTAAATAGAGCTCATTTAAATACAAAACTTGAGAAACATTCACTGTCTCACTTTTAGTTGATTGTGAGTGGTTTGGTGTTATACTATTTTTGCTAGTATAGCAAAAGAAGGACAATTATTACCTTATAAATAAATATATTGAATTCTATATTTTTAATAATAACTAATTGCAATTAGGAGTAAACTTCATTTACTTGATCGGGTATAAAATAAAATTTAAGATTAAAATAAAAACGCAGAAAAAACTCCATTCCAAACGCTTAAATTTTATTTTTATTCTTAGCTACTCTCATTTTCTATAGTTGTGAAATTGTTCGAAATAGTTACCACCGCCTTGGAAACAACAAGACAAAAGGACGACGGGTGGGTTTAAATCATTGAAAATCTGGTAGTCCCTATCATACCACTTAGAGGTATTTTATCCATGTAAACGAGAAAGTCTAGCTTAAACACATTATTAATTAACTTTATACAGTCGCACATGAAGCATGTTAAAACACATTGACTCAAGGAACCAAGTAAGAGCGAATGACGAAAATTCATTATCTTTAAATACGTCCATTCTTTGTAAGGTTCTACATCTGCAATTTCCACTTTTAGCGCGTTGCAAACTCAGCCACTATATCCAATAAAGATGCAAGCTTGTCAGCGTTTATAGTTCCCATTTTTGTTCTCTAGTTTATTTTAAAAGAGTGGCGAAATATGTACGAGTATGTGTATGGGTTTATGAGCCTTGTTTCCGTGAGTCTCTTCCTGAATGTGTTTGAAGGAAAACAAAGTAAGATAGAAATCAAAATGCATTACAAAAATTAGTTTATAGCATAACATAGCATAGTCAGACTTAAAATTGTTCCACTACTGGGACTCAGGCCACCTTTCTAGGAGGAGGAATGAGTCGTAATTCACCACTCACTACTGGGCCAACACTGGGCCACCACTGCTATCACCACTGGGCCACCACTGTTCTCACTACTGAGCCACCACTGCTCTCACCACTGGGCCACCACTGCTCTCACCACTGGGCCACGACTGTTCTCACCACTGGGCCACCACTGCTCTCATCACATGGGCCACGACTGTTCTCACCACTGGGCCACCACTGCTCTCATCACATGGGCTACTACTGCTCGAACCACTAGGTCACCACTGCTCTCACCACTGGGTCACTACTACTATCAAATTAGCAAAGTTAAGTCTATATTAGAGTGTGTGTATATGAAGTAATTCATGGATGGCTCCATGAATTACTTCACACGAATTTCACAATTGTTGTTGTCACAGCTGGTCATGTTTATGAAACTTCTCCTCCCTAGTGTGACGTCATATACATGATTAAATTAAAGCAACAGTTCCAAAATTAGTTTTTGAACTCGCCAACAAGTTTGAACCTTACACTCATATAGATACAGTTAAAAATATTTTTTTAAATTTTTGTTCCAGTTAGAATTTCACGTTTTAATACTTAGATATAGATATTTAAATGTGTTATGTAGAACATATGATTCCTACTGCTTGTCATACGTCGTTAAAATAAGTGCATTGGATTTAAGTATAATTATGTAAATCTGATTTATAAAAACATTCCAATCTAAGGGCCCAAACACAAAACTGCGATGCAACAACGCATAAAAATCTACACACACGCACGATGCATTGCACGAACTTGCGAAATGAATCATATTCACATCGCACATTGTATTATTCACCTAAACGATGCTTTGCCACACAAAATCGCATCGCATTGCAGTTTTGTAGCAGTTCTGCAGCAAAATATGAGCTTGTACTGCAAAATTTCAAGCGATTTTGAATTCAGTGGAGAAGCGTACCAAGAGGTTTTTCTGTAGGTAAAATTAATCCATTGACATCCCCCGCCCTTGTGCGGAGCGGGAAATAGTGTCAGACTTTTACTGACTGAAAAACCCATCCCGTTTCTTCGTTGCCTTTCATACCAGGGTTGCAGGGAAGCAGACCCTGGCCCTAGTAGGTTTCGATCCTACTGGGCCCCTACGGGCTAATAGATTCAGATTTGGTTCAGACCAATCTACAAAGACTGGAGCAGAGGCGTAGGGTAACCAGCCTTACGATACGGGTAATCTACATGATGCATTTTGAGGGAGAATGCGTGGGAATTACATGACTTGATTCCACCATCGCTTTAACTCGACGTACAGCGAGTGTCCATCCTTACATTGTTATCACATCTACGATTTGGACTAAATGTTTCGTCTCGTCTTTTATACCGCGTACATCAAACAATCGAAACAATATGCCTGCTGCAGTCCTCCGCTTATAATTTAGGTGTCTTTAAGGCTTGAGTGAGTAGGTTCTTAATAAAAGCGCACTTCACCATCAATGATTATGTGCTTACCATCAGGTGGAATGGCATCAAAGACTAGTTTAGATAATTATAAAAAGACAAACTGTAATTTGAAAAGGAAAATACTAAGAAAACCACCTATATTTTAATACCTCTACAAAGTCGGTACATAGTGGACATCTCACCCATACATTCGGTACATAGTTTTGGGAGTACATTCATTATGCGTATAGCTAAGGAGTGGAATTCCCTGCTGAAGTCGGTGTTTCCTGATAGTTACAACCTAGGGGTCTTTAAGTTGCGTTTGAATAGGTTACTTCTAGACAACCGTGCTCCATCATCGGCCACATCATCGATTACCATCAAGTGAGATAGTGGTTAAACGCGAGCCTATCAATAATAATAATAAAACGTCTGCACTACCTACTCCATCTATGTACCTCTGCAGACAACGGTAAATCATTTCACTCAACAAAATTCCAAGGAAAGTCTACTCCCTTATAATCAAAGCAAGCAAAGTATCCTATCTCCAGAGAATTCAGTTCCTTTACTCCGCTGATTGCTCATCTCAGAACAAAATGAAAATTCAAATAGGTATTGTTAACTCAATCAATACTGGGTCTCGGAAATCCTTTAAGAAAGATTACAAACCCGAAAGCTCCAAGTTTGGTCCCGCAGCGACCGCTTACTACACTAATGGGCTATAGGAAGGCATTTTCAATTTTACCTGAGAATTTACATACCCAATGAGATTGAGTCTTGATGGCATTTCGACGTTGATCTTTGAATTTGCATAAAAGTGAAAAAAAGGACGAGAGCTGTTTGCCTTTTAGAATATTTAATTAAAAGGACGGGTACCAACGTTGTTTTTGGTCGTGTTTTTTCAGTATTTTTTTCTGTTTCAAACCTTAAATAAATTAATAACTATAAAACAAACAATATATTGTCATCCTGATTTTCAGAGAAACGTTAAATTTATCCGACTTTCTGTGTTATAATTGACTTTGTCTACATGATTAGAAACAGTTCTTACTTTACTCTAAGATAGATTTTCTTTGTAAAAAGACTTTTTGATTTCTTTCAGACCTGTCAAGAGTCGACTGCTTTTCTACTCCAACCGAAGTCCTCAATACTAAACGAATTTATTGTGGACCTATCCTGTCCTCATTATTATTCTCTCTAGTTCTCTCTTATTTCAATAATTTAAGCAAGCTCCTTAATCATCATCATCATCATCTTCTTGCCCTTATCCCGTTTTATTTGGGGTCGGCGCAACACGTTTTTTTCTTCCATTCTGTCCTGTCAATCGTCATCGCTATCACTAATTCCTTTTACTCACACAGTCCATCCATCTTTTCTTTTGCCTCCCTCTCCCCCTTCATGCAGCTACATAACCAAGCTCCTTAACCTTGTCTATCTTTTACTACGTGTGTGATGCATAGTTCTTGTGATCATCAAAATTTTGTGGTGACTGATACATATTGGACAGTGGATGTGACTTTTTTTATTGTTTTCTAGGTTACTTACTGGGGCTGCCTCAATATATTTACGCTTACAATGTTATAGATGAAAAATAAATATTTTGCATTTTTTATTTTGTATGTTAGTTTACGATCATAAATCAAACTATTTCTTACCAGTTACAATGCACAAAAGTAAACGAAACTAAACAAATTGTTCTGACTTCATCTAAATGGCTTGCAGATTCCTTTGCGCTACAGATTCCAAATGATTTATTCAAGGCGTCTAGTACTGGGTTGATTTTATCTCGCTGTCTGTCTGTCTGTGTAATTAAAATATGCACTTTATTTAATGCTAATTTCATTGCTGTAGTCGAGCTTTGAATATCTTTATAATCTTAGTAGAGTGTTAAAATATAAAAAAAATAATAGGGAGTTTACGGAATCGGAAAGTTATAAGAGAGAAATATTCTCTGGTTTAATATTCAGTAGATATAGGAAAAAGGCAATGGATAAACGCTTGTGTTATGAGCACTAGACAACTGGTAAACAAACTTAATAAATGTTGTTGTTGTTTTGTGTGTTGTTGTGTTATATATATAATATGACGAGTGACAGGATAGAATGGAAGAAAAACACGTGTTGCGCCGACCCCAAATAAAACGGGACAAATGCAGATGATGATGATGATGATGATGATGATGATGAATATGTATGTTTTTTTTTATGTAAAGTTTTCTAATAATGTTATCCTCCTCAATATATTTGTGTGTACATAAATTGTAAAATAAATAAATAAATATAAATAGATTTTATTCATACATTTTATTATAGATAAATTGCACCCAGAAACAGAACATATGATTGTGTTCATCACTCAGACATTTGTCTTGGTCTCTGTTCTTGTCTCGGTGGGAATCAAACCCATGACCTCTGACATAGTAGTCAGGACCACTAACCACTAGACCAGCAGGCCTGTCTAAATAACGATGATATATAGTCAGCCCCATAACATTTCTAATACTAGGACTCAGGCCTTCTCTCTAGGAGATGAAAGGGGCCGTAATCTGCCACGCGGACCCAATACGGGTTGGAGGATGTTAAATATATGTATGTCTTCAAATTTTTTGTCCTAGGACACGCCGGTTTCCTCACGATGATTTCCTTTACTGTTTCGAGAGAGCAGAGGTGATGAAATATATAACACAAAGTAAAAAGCACCTGCCTGGTTTTGAAATCACGATGTACCATCGCAATAATTTCTGCCTGATCACTTAAAAAAATTTCGCTTGAATCCTGTGGCGCAGCGCCAAACCAAACCCTTTGAAGTTTTTGTTTCGAGTGCAAGCAAAAATGAACTTAGCGGTGGTCAGGCGAAAGTGTCTTTGATGGATCTCGTCAATCCTAGTGACGATGATGATGCTTAGGTTGTATATCCACGTTTACAAGTCTGTCGGTTTTAACATAAACCGTGTTTGGCCACTATCAAGGGGTACAGGGTCGAATAACTTTATCTTTGACCGCAAGAACCCTTTAGCGCTAAAGGGTTAAGATAACCCTCACTGTCTTACAACTCCCAGCCGGCAGGTCGCGTACTATAACTCGTTTTAAAGCGTCTTGAGAAGCGGATCAGATCACTTTAAAGGTCGAACTAGTTTCGGGTTGAATACAACCGTCTATACAAAGGGTATAAACTTGTTTACACGATCCGATATTGTAGCATTTTAGGGTTGGATTCAATTTGGTATATTTGTGTTTGATGATGCTGTTTATTTTCGGATTTAAGGGTTGATGCTCCGTCTGCATGTAATCAGATCGGCGAAGACCTTTTGCATTTGTTTGTTTTATTTGTCTTTTCTCGATTTCTTTCAATGTTTTTGAGTGGTGGTGCAAATTTGATTAGCAAGTTTATGTGGGTGAAATTTTAAATTCAATATTTTTTTTTTTATACATGTGGTATTTACATAGTAATAAGGGATACTAACATATATTATAATGTGGACCAAAAGTTGTCTTTAAATAAATTATTATTATTATTATTTAAATTATAACATTGTGTGGACATTCTACCAGTAGAATATTTTACATTGATTCAAATAAATTTCTTAAAACCTAATGTATATTGAAAACATGCTTATTGCTGCAGTCAACCCAAATATAGTCGTAGAAAGGTTAAATAGACCATGGGAGTTCTTTTTGGCAGACTTACTTACTTTTTGGTTAAGATGCCTATAGCAATGGGCTGGCCAAGGCTAGTGGATAGGCCGTTAGTAAACTAGATCGTTTCACCATCAACGCTTGCATCACTGCTTTCCATCAAGTGAGATCGCAGTCAAACACAAGTTTATATCAATCAAAAAATCCAAAACACCTTTTGTCAGCGAAGTTCTGACATTGCGAATTTCGTTTTTAGCGGTGTGAATATTGATGTGATTAATTTATTGTTCAGAAGAATAGGGTAGTTTCCAGGGTCAAAATAATTACATTTTCTTTAGTCCGTATTTTTGATTATAAAAAAATATTGGACACGTATTTTTTCTTTTTTCGATTAAACAATAAATAACAAAGATATAGCTTATTAAAGTTACGTGTGACGTCACCCCGTGTGAAAAAATGCAGCACGGCGCGCGGCGTGACGTTACATGTTACTTTAATGGGCTATATCTTTGTCATTTTTGGTTTAATTTACAAATAAAAAAATACGTGTCCCTTATTTTTGAATAATCTAAAAGACGGACTAATTAAATTTTTTACGGCAACTAGCCTATTACCACAGCTGTGGAACGCCAACATAAACTGAAGGAACATGTGTGTGTTTTAGTCATAAAAGTCTGGCAATCCAGCTAGAGCGAGAGTCATTTGACAATTTTCTTCTGGAGGAAAGGAAAAATCTGGAACCTGGAAGGGGAAATTCTGTTGTTTCTGTCTATATCAATGGAAGTGAGATACCATAGTAACATTTTCATTCGCAATATTAACCGTATAACTCAAACTGCAGTACCACATAGACATACACATAGTATGTACGTACAATCGTATATATATGCAGTTCTGACAAAGGACACAGATGCGCTATTGTGATTATCTCAGACTAGTCGTAAGGCGCAAACAGATTGCGGGTAAACTGGTTATTGCTTCTGAATGTATAGGAATTGCAATACGTGTAAATATACAACAGTCGATTGTACTGATTTTTCGCATGACGTTATCGTTCGCTATATTTGATTTTTTTTTGGCATATAATGCTTAAATCAATAAATGTAATGATATCTAAAAATACTTAAATTAGTTAACAATAATTAAACAAATAAATATATACACTAAAATAAAATTAATATATACACTAAATGCCTAGCTAAATATGACGTCATAAAACTCCTCCGCATCGCCGTCGACTGGAAGTGTGCCCAAAAGGCTGGCGGCATTGCCACGTTGTATGGCAATGCTTATTCTCTGGCCGAGGTACAAGCCAGCCCTTGGGTCACGCGAAGCGTCAATTAAGCGTTTTGACAATTCTTTAAAAAGCATATGAGCACTCGGACCCCCACGCCCCGAGAGTTTCAAGCCCAAACGGCTCAAAAATATAACTGCCGACGCGGCTGTTATATTTCCGCCGCTTGAGGTTCTCTGCAGCTGCCGCGGCAGCACCAGCACAGCACGATGAGCTAGGAAGATGGAATGTCGCAAGAGTATCGACTCAGGTAGCGTCCCACACTAAAGGCCTACCCATCTTCCAAGGAAATAAAGACATACCGTCTGGTCTCTTACCATCGTCGCGTGCCAGGCCATGAGGTTCCAAAACAGCCAGAACGCCGACGGTGACAAGGGCTCGTCGGATGATGTCGTTAATGTTCGCGTGTCGCGCTATGCGTCCCGCACTTCGACTGCATGACAGGCCGTGGTGACCGAGGCTGTTGACAACTTCGCCACAGTGGCAGCGATGAGGAGAACAACAAAGAGCACCTAGACTTAGGGCAATAGCTAAGCGGATGATATCTTACACAACATGGAGTGTGATGTTTTTTAGACTTCCGTACCTCAAAAGGAAAAAAACAATTTATTGTCCGTCTGTCTGTCTGTCAAGACCCTTTATTTTGGGAACGCGTGGACTCTTGAAGCTGTGAAAAAATCAAAAAGGTAACGAAAAAAAAAGGTACGGCCTTTCATGTCACAAAAAACGTGTATTTTGACACTTTCAAGGGAATCAAAATCCCGTTAACCTAGAATCCTGAAAGCCATGTAAAGTAGTCTTATAACACAAGTATAGGAAAATATCTAAAAACTGTAAAGTAATTACGTCACAAAAAAAAATCTTTTTGCGATTCGGAAAAGTCTTCGTAACTCAATTCGGGAATTGAACTGTCTTCATAGGTAAGTTTGTACGGAATGCACTTGCCTAGATTTTTTTTTGAGTCTTTTTCCGTTCTAGAGCTGCAGGTGACGACGCCGTGACGTCTTTCCAGTCACTCTTCAAATAAGGAATTTACGCCATAATTATGGCGTGCCCTGAGTGTGGTGGTATGGCATAAAAATGAGGTTGCCAGTCAACAATATGAGTGAAAATATCAAAATGAATGATGATATTACAAGACAACATATTTCTGTGGCCGATTCTGTTAAAAGTACTTTGAATAAACACTTTAGCAACTCAAGAAAATAATATAATTTTAATATAAGACTTAGGGTCAACTCACACCGAAAGAGCGGCGAAGGGCAGCGACCCGTTAACCGTTCATAGAATTCGCTGGAATTCCCGCGGCGCCGCGGGCATCCACGCGACTCGTTCGAGTTTCTCATGCGATAATAAGTATTATAGAAATGAAAATAAAGTTAAAATTCATATGACACTGAAACTGCGCTCCGCTTCGCTGCGCTTCGACGCTCTTTTGGTGTGAGTTGACCCTTACTGCTGCCCGAAACTGTACCCCTAATTCTAAATCAGTAGGTACTTTCCACCCGTAAGAGGCGATTCCCACAGATAGCATAAGCATAGCATAATCAATTTTATAATGAATATTTGAAAGAGCCACTATGGCCCTAGAACGCTACGAGCAAATGACGGAATGTCGGCCGGAAGACGTCCACTGCTGACGACACTGCTGATGACGGAATATAGGTATGTTTTACTCAGTTAATGCATGCAGCATGTCAGACACATGCTCTCTCATCATCATCATTTCAGCCGGAAAGCGTCCACTGTTGGACATAGGCCTCCCCCAAGTATTGCCATACTGACTGTCCTGTGCGTCTCGCATCCATCAGATTCCCGCGACCCTCACCAGGTCATCGGTCCACCATGTGGGAGGCCTTCCAATACTGCGTCTTCCGGTACGTAGTTGCCACTCCAGAACCTTTCGTCCCCATCGTTTTGCGAGCAATGTGCCTACGACACTTAAGTTTGGCCATTCTTTTGGCTATGTCTTCATTTCTGATGTGATCACGCAAGGGAACTCCGAGGCGTAGCCCTTTTCATTGCTCACTGAGTGACTTTAAGTTTATTTATGTGGCTCATTGTAAGCGACCACGTTTCGAAGCCATACGTCATCACTGACATCACGCACTGGTCATAGACGTACGTCTTGATATGCTCTACTTACGTGCTACTTTAAGTCGATATGGTCATTTGTTTTATTTTAAGGTATGAGCCAGGTTTGACCCAAATAAATTATTTTTCTTTCTTTCTCTTTCGCTTAAGTCTAAAGCGAGAGAAGTTATTTGAAGATTGCCCAACTCAATAAAAAAAGACATAACTGAGACAAGGCTAGACAAAGCTATCTCAGATATATGTAAAGTAGCGGATTGGATCAATAGTTCCAGGTAAAAGACATATAACTGTCTTACATAGACGATGTCGAAGTACAAAATCGGGAGGCTTATAGGAAAACAATAGTGCGTATCACATTATGACACTGTCTCGTGCTAGTTTCTTGGCACACAGTTGCTACTGTTACGCCCAGTTAAATCCTATAGTTCTCGTAAGATTTTAGTCTTTATATACTTTGAAGCAGATGACGGAGTTACTGTCACAAAGTATTTTATGCTAGCAGCAAGCAGTGGTCTATTTTAATTACTTTAATGTTTGTTTATTTTTTTGTTTAATTTTGTTTAAGTTTTTTATGTATAGAACATAGATGATTGCTGTATTGTTTTTTATGACGTATTTCATCGTGCGTTATTTCTTTTTTCTCGCGTTGCCTCTTCATAAAACATTGCATTGGAATATGTTGGATAAAACAGCAAGCTTTTAAATTAACCATGCTCGCGTTCACGACAGAAGAGTGAAAATGGGCCTTCTGAAGGCACTGATTAGCAAAACTGATTTGATAACCGAATAAAACAACCTTCTATGCAAATCACAGGGTAGGTACAGGTGTACCTACCTTCGTCTTATAATTAAAACTTTTTATCTGCCCGACTTCTGCTCTTTAAGTTCATTCGTAATGTTAGGGATTTGCATTTAAAGATGGCGCCGGTGTTCAGGCTGAGTCTCCAATTAAGCTAAGCAGGTTTTAATTTTGTTTTAAAAGTCTTTGATTTTTATGTAGCTATAGTCAGTTGGTAAGTGAGTATAGTATAGTACAGAGAGGATCATTTAAAGTGGTACCGATTGCCGAAAAGTTAAAAGAAAGTCGCAAACGAGGGTACGGTCATATCCTTAGACTAAATGACGATCACCCAGTCAAAAAGGCCCCGAGTATCCCCGATCGACCACGAGGAAGGGGACGTCCACCCGCCACCTGGTTGTGGCGCGATCAATATTACATGGACCGCTGCTTTTGATCCCGGAGTGAAACCGCTCCGCTTATGAACTTTGCACCACACTTACAAATCATACGATGCTTGTTTGTGTCCGAGTGCAAGCGCACCGTCGCTTACACGTGCCGCGCTCAGCCACTGCGCGCGTGATATTTGTACCAGCAGAGGCGATAACGACCTTGAGCGGCCGGGCGACGACGTGCGCGCAGGCTACGTGTGAGGGAGCAGAACAGCGAGCGCCAGTCCACCGTCGGCTACCAGCCTATCTACTCGCGCCGCGCTTTGCTTTTGTTATTGTGTAGACTTTCGCTTTGATCTTTATTTTGTTAATAGTTTAGTTTAGATTTTAATCAATATACTCATTGCTTCTCGCTGTGAATAATATCATTCATTTCTACGCTTTCACCTTCATTCTACCCGCTTAACCTCGCAAACCTGCGCTTGCGCATAACGCTGAAAAGCTTCACCATACGGGTTAAAATCCCGTGTGGAGTTGGTATCGTTGCTACACCACGGTACCACATTGGTGACCCCGACAAAGAACGTCAGCGCAGCCTTCGTGCAGCTACTACACCGTGACGTCATCCGACGCGCGCATACGGAGGACACAGAAGTAGCCGTTCGTCACAAGCATTGCCGGTGAAGAGAAAGAAGAACAGTGATTCAACAGGAATCACAAACACATAAGCAGTTTATTACGTCAGAGGTTTGTTGTGGTCCGAGCATAAGCGGTGAGCGATTTAATTTTTTTTAATAAGTGAAGATGTCTGACGTCGAAGAATTTTCTGACGCTGACACTAAAGACGCAGCAGCAGTGCCACCTGCAGAGGTAGCGAGAGTGGGGGTACGCTGCCCACCATTTTGCCCAGAAGAACCGGCATTATGGTTCGCGCAGTTGGAAGGACAATTTGTCCTCTCAAAAGTAACCAGCGATACAACTAAATATTATTATGTCACCACTCAGCTGGAGACTAAATATGCACTGCAGGTTAAGGACATTATAACGAACCCACCTGAAACAAATAAATATATTAAACTTAAAACAGAGCTCATCAGTCGCCTGTCTGCATCCCAGGAAAAGCGGATACAGCAGCTGTTAGTCCATGAGGAGCTCGGGGATAGGAGACCATCACAGTTTCTTCGCCATTTACAAAGCTTAGCCGGACCTTCCGGAGCATCAGATTTCGTGAAGAGCGTATGGACCAATCGCTTACCGCGTAACATTCAGACTGTCATTGCTTCACAGATTGCCGAATTGCAGGTGGAAAAGCTAGCCGAGATCGCAGACAGGGTGCACGAGATAGCCCCGTCAACTCCACAAGTAGCGTCTGCCAGCGCTGATCAAACCAACTTGGCCAAGCAAGTAAGCGAGCTCACGAAGCAAGTAGCCATGCTTACCTCGAAGCTGAACCGAGGGAGACAACACTCACGTTCACGCTCACGCTCACAGGCTCGATACAGAAGGTATGACCATCCTAATAGCTCTAGATCACAACAGCCACCACCAAATCATCCACACTGCTTCTACCATTACAAGTACGGTGATAAAGCTAACAAATGCAAGCAACCCTGCACGTTTACGACGGAAAACGCCAAGGGCGGTCGCAAGTAGCGGCTAACGGCTGCCCCTCTTCCACAGGCCGTCTATTTATAACCGACCGTACAACAAAAGTCCAGTTCCTGGTCGACACAGGCTCGGACTTGTGTGTTTTCCCACGGTCAGCAGTCAAGACGCCGGTAATCCAATCCAGGTTTGACTTAGTGGCAGCCAACAACACTGTCATTCACACTTTTGGACCCATACAACTACAGCTAAACTTAGGTCTACGGAGGAACTATACCTGGAAATTTACGATAGCTGACGTGTCGCGAGCGATAATAGGGGTAGATTTCCTTAGTTTTTATAACCTACTAGTTGACTGTCGAAACCAGCGCTTAATAGACAATGTAACGTCACTATCAGTGTCTGGAGTACATTGCAGGTCATCTGACGACATAGCATCAGTAAAGGCTGTAGTGGGGGACACAGAGTACCACAAAATCCTACGTGAGTACCCCGAGATAACACGGCCGCCAGGAACTCACCTACCCGGTAAGCATAGCACTATGCATTATATTAGGACGACGCCTGGACCACCTGTATCATCCAAACCCCGACGTCTGGATCCCATTCGCACCTTGGCGGCCAAGAAAGAGTTTGAAGATATGCTGGCGAGCGGGGTAACCAGACGGTCGGAGAGTGCGTGGTCAGCTCCTCTCCACTTAGTAAGGAAAAAGGACGACGGATGGAGACCATGTGGTGACTACAGAGCACTAAACGCCAGAACAATACCAGACAGGTACCCCATCCGTCACATACACGATTTTTCTCATCAGCTGGCAGGGTGTGCAGTCTTCTCTACGATAGATTTAGTTAAAGCATATAACCAAATAGCTATCAACCCTGATGACATTCCAAAGACTGCCATAACAACACCGTTCGGACTATACGAATTCAGGTACATGACCTTTGGATTGCGAAACGCAGCACAGACATTCCAGCGGTTTATCGACGAAGTGCTGCTCGGGCTTGAGTTTTGCTATGGTTACATCGATGACATATTAGTGTATTCAAAAACTCCCGAAGAGCACAAACAACATTTACGAATACTGTTCGAGCGCCTCAGAAACTACGGTATCGTCGTGAACACAACAAAGTGCAATATTGGACGCACAGAGGTAACATTTCTGGGATACTGTGTGTCAGCAGCGGGTACGAAGCCTCTTCAATCAAAAATACAGGCCATCCAGGATTACCCAGCACCCAAGACAGTCAAGGAGCTACGACGATTTTTAGGAATGGTAAACTTTTATCACCGATTCATTCCTCAAGCAGCAAAAACTCAAGCACCATTAAATGCCGTTCTCGCTGGCCCCAAAATAAAAGGAAGCCATCCAGTGGACATGACTCCAGAGCTCCTAAAGGCTTTTGAGGAAACCAAAACTTCACTTTGCAACACAGCTCTACTGGCTCATCCAGATCCATCAGCTGAGTTGGCAATCATCACTGACGCATCAGACACCGCCATAGGCGCCGTGTTACAACAACGAAATGGTAACGACTACCAACCCTTAGCATTTTATTCTCACAAGCTCAGTCCCGCACAGAAGAAGTACAGTCCGTACGAACGCGAATTACTAGCGGCGTATGAGGCTGTGAAGTACTTTCGCCATATGATAGAAGCCAGAGTCTTTGCCATATTTACAGACCACAAACCATTGGTGTATGCATTCAAGGCAAACAGGGAGAACTTACCGCCAAGACAATTCCGGTACCTCGATTTCATCGGACAATTTACAACCGACATCAGGTATTTGCCAGGAAGAGAGAATGTTGTGGCCGATGCCTTGTCACGAGTGGAAGAAGTGTCACCAGCAATCAACTACGAAGACCTTGCAAGATTTCAGAACAATGATTCAGAACTGCAAGGCCTCATCAGAAACGGCTCATCCCTCAAGCTGGAGAAAGTTACCACACTGAACTGCGACAAGCACATATTTTGTGACACTTCCACGGCAAACCCTCGCCCATACGTGACACCACAGCTAAGGAAGCAAGCCTTCAACTCACTACACAACTTACACCACCCAGGAAGTTCCGCTACAGTGCGACTGGTAACTCAAAACTTTGTATGGCCTGGGATACGCAAAAACTGTAGAGAGTGGGCTAGACAATGTTTACAATGCCAAACTAGCAAAATTACCCGCCATACCACTTCACCTCTCTCCACATTCCCAACTACATCCTCCAGATTCACCCATATACACCTAGATATCACAGGGCCCCTAACCCCTTCTTATGATTACAGGTACTGCCTCACTGTCATCGACCGATTTACTCGGTGGCCTGAGGCATACCCATTAAAGGAGGTCACCGCTGAGGCCTGCGCAGCTGCCCTGGTGTCTGGCTGGATAGCTAGATTTGGCTGTCCCGCACGCGTCACTACGGACCAGGGTCGCCAGTTCGAGAGCCACCTTTTCAAGGCCCTTACTACCTTGGTTGGTGCGCGCCATCTCCGCACCACTGCCTACCATCCCGCTGCAAATGGCATCGTCGAGCGACTACATCGACAGCTTAAGGCAGCTATTATGTGTCATTCCCCGTCACAGTGGACAGAAGCCCTACCACTAGTACTACTCGGCATGCGGAGTTCATGGAAGCAAGACATCCAAGCTACGCCTGCGGATCTGGTATATGGAGAACCTATACGACTGCCAGGTCAATTCCTATCTCCCACAGAGCAGTTCACCACAGGTGATGTCACGCAGTACGCCACGCGCCTCCGAGCTCACATGGCCCAACTCACTCCGAGGCCAACATCGTGGCACACGACCTCGCCATTCTACGTTCCTCGAGACCTCCATACTACTTCACACGTCTTCCTACGCCGTGACCACGTCCGAGGGTCTCTGGAGCCACCTTATGCTGGACCATACAAGGTCCTAGAAAGGAAGTCAAAGTACTTCACGATAGAGGTAAAAGGGAAGAAAAGTAATGTTTCTGTTGACAGACTCAAACCAGCCTTTATGATGAAGGAAGAAGAGACGAAGCCAGAGGTAACACCAGTACCCATCGCCACTACCACCTCTGAAACAGCGAGTGAAGAAAAGAGAACCAGAAGCGGGCGGCGCGTGAGGTTTCCAGACTACTATCGACCGTAGCAACGGTCTGGCAGGGGGGAATTGTGGCGCGATCAATATTACATGGACCGCTGCTTTTGATCCCGGAGTGAAACCGCTCCGCTTATGAACTTTGCACCACACTTACAAATCATACGATGCTTGTTTGTGTCCGAGTGCAAGCGCACCGTCGCTTACACGTGCCGCGCTCAGCCACTGCGCGCGTGATATTTGTACCAGCAGAGGCGATAACGACCTTGAGCGGCCGGGCGACGACGTGCGCGCAGGCTACGTGTGAGGGAGCAGAACAGCGAGCGCCAGTCCACCGTCGGCTACCAGCCTATCTACTCGCGCCGCGCTTTGCTTTTGTTATTGTGTAGACTTTCGCTTTGATCTTTATTTTGTTAATAGTTTAGTTTAGATTTTAATCAATATACTCATTGCTTCTCGCTGTGAATAATATCATTCATTTCTACGCTTTCACCTTCATTCTACCCGCTTAACCTCGCAAACCTGCGCTTGCGCATAACGCTGAAAAGCTTCACCATACGGGTTAAAATCCCGTGTGGAGTTGGTATCGTTGCTACACCACGGTACCACATGGTGGTCAAATATGCAAAAAGAAAAACAGCAAGCGAGTTTGAGTGCACAGACAATCCAGAACAGAGCTCTCTGGCGCAATCGTACAAGGAGACCCAACCCTAGCTAGACTGGAAAGAGGGTTGGACAAAGAAGAAGAGTGAGTTGGTAAGTGGAATAGTGATAACAAGTTTTTAGGATGATTTTTTAACAGAAAAGGCTTTAATAACTTACATACTTACAAATATTTATCTATTTTTGTAAATATTTATAGGCTTGCGTTTGACCACTGTCTCATCCGATGGCAAGCAATGATGTGGCCGATGATGGAACACGCGTGCCTAGGAAGTGGCCAACACGAAGCGTTCGACGCAAGTGAAACGATAGTAACTTGGCTAGGGGGACCACGGAACAGTAAAAACAGTGGAAGAAGTAAGTAGGCGTGGCACTGTCGCCGCTACTAAGAAACGCGTTGCACACTAGCTGTTCAAGCGCTCTCATTCTTTAACTAGACTGCGCAACATAATAATTAACGAAAAATAATATTAAAATGCCTTATTGTCCCATACTGTACTTTAAAACCCATAGTTAGACTAAAGATCTAACTCATTGAGGTGTATCATACCACCGAAAAGTATTATTTTCGGATTTATTTTAATAAAATAAAAAAATAAAATTACGTGAAACATTACGCAGGATATACAAACAAAACTAGTCCTTAAAAACATAAAAACAAAGTTGATTTTCTTTTCTCGGTTATTAGCTTTTCTGGAATATTCGTTAGTCTACCTATACTTTTGACGCTATCCAAATAGTGCGTGACTTTATCGATAAAATCAATCGAAATGTTACATTGCCTTTTTAAAATAAAAGTAATTATATATTATAGTTTAATAGTTTTTGTATGTAATATAATACAGATAATTATTAAATTAATAAATTTAATAAAATAAAAATTGTGGTATGATATTTGTGATGTATTTTAAATAAATTTAGTTAAAGAGTTAGGAACAACATAGGGCATTTGAATTATACTTAATATTCTTATGTTTAGTAGTGGGCGATGACGACGATTTCAGCTGAGATGATAATAATTGATGTACTATGCAAATAAATACCCTTTTTACCACGTTTAAAAGTTGCCTTTAATCATATTAATTTCATTATTTTAATACTATCACAGTATCGCATACAATTTTTTTTGCATTATTATGTTTTAAATACATTTGCATACAGTCGATATTATTTCGATCGAATAAGGTTACCTCACTACTGGAGTAGCAGTCTGCGTACGTGTCAGTGATACGCCATTCAAATATCACTCTTATCTTTACGTAATTACAGTTCATACTGGATTAGCATGAAATATAGCGAATATATTCTGAACAATGCCATCTTGCGACGAATAGCGGTACTTGGTAGTCAAAGATGTATTTCTTTCTTGTTTTTGTCAATTTGATTTATAGGTGACTGATTTTAAAGTTGCATTTCGTATAATATTTTTTTTTGCATTTCGTTTACGCCCTGTTTTTGTTTTTAGCCAATCATATTTTTGGGTTTGCAGTAAGAGTAAATTGTGAATGTATGAGTTTGGCGACACCAGTTCTGGGACAAACATTTTCTCAAGCTACTTCCACTGTTTTTACTGTTCCGTGAGGGGGACAGTTCTGAGGATAGAATCCATGAGAAATTAAGGGAACTTCTTAAATATTATAAGCACATACATAGTCATTTTAAGTATTTTGTAATCAACCTCAACATAAATATACCAATTTGTATAAATTCAATTCAAAATACAAAAAATTCAAAAGTTTTTTATTTCACATAGGCCTACAAGGGCACTTATAAAACGTCAGAAGCTAGTGCACGGTTCCAAATTGGTCGTTTCCTATGGAGAAGAACCGGCAAGAAACTCCATGGTTACTCTTTTTAAAAAAATTGTTTTTCTTACAATATTTCCATATTACAGTATTAATAGATATTATTTAAGAACAGTGTAATCCGTATATTGTACTCAAAAGCACAATAAAAATAATCATTTTAAAAAAAGTGAGTCAAAATACAATGTAATCTAAGAATTCGTGGAGTCTACAGTGTTCTTCCATTTACATTATAAAAGGTTTCACGCTGACTGATCGACACTTTACGTGACCAGAGGGCTGGCTCGTTCTTCGCCCAAAGAATTAGCATTACCATTCAACGTGGCAATGCTGCCAGTCTTCTGGGCACATTTCCAGATGACAGCGATGTGGAGGAATACTTTGACGCCTATATTATATTTATGCACATAATTAGGTTTTAGTATACATAGTTTAGTTAGTATTTAAGTTTTTTTTTAATGTACACATGTATTATGTATTATATGCCTTTCAATATTAACACAAAATTCGAAATAAAATTTATCACAGGTTTATAAAAAGGGGCTATATAAAAAAAGCCAGAGATAACAAGTTACAGAGAAATAACAAGTTACATCTCCATCACCTATTTTCTACACAAAAAATCTATTGGAAAGCGGGCCTGAATAACTCAATCAATACGGACCAAACCGTACATCAGGCGTTTGAAAACTTCCCCAGTTTGAAAGCTCTCTAACAAATTGTGGAAATAACTAGTTTAGCGTTCAAATGTATGGAGTTTTAGCACGATTCGTAGTTTGCCTTCTCGACTTTTGGTATTGAAATTATTTTAGGAAGGAAGTACTAATGGCAAGTGAATAAAATGTCTTATATAATAATATATAATATAATATTCCACAACTATCACACAACGCCGTCTAGTCCCAAGCTAAGCAGAGCTTGTGTTATGGGTACTAGACAACTGATAAACATACTTATGTATTTCTAAATACATACATATCATAGATAAATTATACTCAGACACAGAACAAATGATTATGCTCATCACACAAACATTTTTCCTAATGCTTGAAAAAGGCTGCTAAGTCATAAGCACTAAAATATAATGTCATCATTGTTCATTTGGTTTGCAATAAACGTTTTGACTTTGACTTTACCTGTTTTTTTTTTTTATTACGGTTAGGCTCGCGTAGCACTTTCTTTTTTTATTGTTGATAGGTTCGCGCTTGACCGTATCTCACCTGATGGAAAGCAACGATGTGGTCGACGATGGAACGCGCTTACCTAAAAGAAACTTATTTACTCTTGACTTAAAGATTCCCGAGATGTAGCCATCAGAAAACACAGACTCCGGCAAGGAATTCCACTCCTTAGCTGTACGCACAATGAATGTGTTCCCAAAACGTTCTTACCTGTTAGTAAGCAATGATGAGGTCGGCGATGGAGCACACTTGCCTAGAAATAAGATTCTAGCAGGGCATTAGCACAATGAAAGTGTTCTTAAAACATACATCACTTAATCTACTTTTAAATTTTTTTTTTGTTTTTTTAGTGAACTTTTATTGTGATACAAAATTATGTGTTTAATTCTAACGCGTCTTATTAGGAGCTTATTTTATTTTAATTAAACTTTTAAATTACATCGTCGGCACCACAGAACACAGGAATCATACAGTGACTATAGGTCTATCGCACGGAACTAATTGTCTTAAGAACTACATTATTTATTTGTTGACCGTTTGATTTGCTGCCAAAATAAAAAAAAAGTGCGTATGTGTGGGAAATCCAGCATATACCGACTAAAACCAGAATTCATAGCGTTGACCACCAAAAAAGCACCAGGAAAATAAAGTTAGAT
Source organism: Mythimna ferrago (assembly GCA_910589285.2). NCBI lineage: Eukaryota > Metazoa > Arthropoda > Insecta > Lepidoptera > Noctuidae > Mythimna > Mythimna ferrago. The sequence continues at coordinate 10,166,957 of OU342697.1, read as the reverse complement.
GAACCCCGGAAAAAAGAGTCGGTCGTCTTGGATCCTTTAACAAAAATAATCATGTAATAATTAGCTTCTTATTATTATACACTAATGAAGAGTTTTTTCCTATTTAAAGAGGAGTTCATTTCTTTACAAAAGGCTCAGAATATATATGGCCTTCTTTTTAGGTAAGAAGTTATGAAATAACTTCCCTTTAATCTGTCAAATGTTCCAACAGCTCTAGTGACCCCCCCCCCCCTACTGGCTGGATCCCTTCAGTTTAGCTCGTCGTCCACAAGTAGAGAGAATTCCATTTAGTATAAGAAAACATACAACAGCTGTACTCGTATGTACGAACACTTGGCCGCAGAAATCAATATATAGGTACTAGAAAAGTACTCCCTCAGTACTTTTCTAGACAAACTGATTTACAAGTCGTAGTACTGTTCGCTTGTTTATTTTTTTGTTATCACGTATAAAACACTCATGTGTCTGTTTGACTGACAGCATAGCTTAAACCACTATTTGAGTATATTGTAAGATCTTTTTAGGGTTCCGTAGCCAAATGGAAAAAAATGGAACCCTTATAGATTCGTCATGTCTGTCTGTCTGTCCGTCCGTATGTCACAGCCACTTTTTTCCGAAACTATAAGAGCTATACTGTTGAAACTTTGTAAGTAGATGTATTCTGTGAACTGTATTAAGATTTTCAAACAAAAATAGAAAAAAAGCTATAAATTTTGGACTGAAACTCAAAAATTTTTTTTTTCATCAAACCCATACGTGTGGGTTATCTATGGATAGGTCTTTAAAAATGATATTGAGGTTCTAATTTCATTTTTTTCTAAACTGAATAGTTTGCGCGAGAGACACTTCCAAAGTGGTGAAATGTGTCCCCCCCCCCCTCTAACTACTAAAATAAGAGAATGATAAAACTAAAAAAAATATATGATGTACATTACCAATGTACAAACTGACAACGAAAATTGGTTTGAACGAGATCTAGTAAGTAGTTTTTTTTTAATACGTCATAAATCTAAAAAAGTACACTATTATTAAAACATCGATCAAAGTTACCACGAACTACAAGAACTTTTATTTTATGTTACTTGCTGCTACGGAACCCTTCATGGGCGAGTCCGACTCGCACTTGGCCGGTTTTTTTATTAGAGATTGCAGAGGTAAAAATGTATCTAAATGAAAAGGAACCTAATCCGATGTACCTATGTAACTTTTTTCGATTTGAGGCTTATTCGTTTTTAAATAGTTTGAAGATCATACTTCAATATCTATTATGGTTGTTTATGTTTTGTATTTGCTTGTTTTTACTGTGTGTATTACTAATAAAAAAAATCTTTCAAGTATACGGATATTCTTTATAACGGCTTTAAGATTGCTGTAATATTTGAGGTTGCCAACGTCACGTTTTGTTAGAGCATGTCTTTAACATCTTTCTGCTTTTGTTTCATTTTACATGGGGTCAGCGCAACACGCCTTTTTCTTCATTTTGTCCTGTTAACTATCACGCTATCACTAGCTGTCTTTTCTCTCATAATACCACTCCTCATTGAATCCATCCATCTATTCATTGTTTGGGCTTGCGGACGGTAAGCAATGGGTAGCTCGCCGTCTGGTAACCGAGCCCAAGTCGTCGACGGCGCGGCGCGTAGTATAGCATCCTCCATGAAACGCGCGCATAGTACGCGCGTTTCATGGAGATTATCAGCAATCCGCAGAGACCCAGCAGGGGCGAAGCCTACTGGGGCCATGGGTTGTGTGAACGTGAACCCCTGTGTGTAGTGTAGTGCCCTGGAACGAAGGCAAAGAAGGAACAAGAGTGGGTTTTAGTCAGTAAGAGTCTGATACGCACACTCGCTCCGCCCAAGAATGGAAGATGTTATTAGATGAATTCCCACGTTAAGAAAATCTATGCGTTGATCGTCCATCTTTTTTTAGCCTTCCCCTCCCTTTGCATCCATGCCCAACCTTACATTATCATCATCATCATCATTATTTCACCCGATATATGTCCACTATTGGACACAGGCCACCCCCAAACGTCGCAACAACGAACGTTCCTGTGCGTCTCGCATCCATCGGTTTCCCGCAACCTTCGCCAGGTTATCTATCCACCTCAGAGATGGCCTTCCAACGCTGCATCTTCTGGTAAGCGGTCGCCACTCCAGAACCTTTCGGCCCCAACGGCCATCCGTTCTGCGAGCAATGTGCCCTGCCCATTGCCACTTAAGCTTGGCTACCTACGTTTGCTTTAAAGGCTCTGGTAAGTGATAAACGTTATCAATGCCAATTATCACCTCTTCTCTAAAGAGGAGTCTATTTATAATCAATTTCTCATTAAAAGATTGTCACTTATCTCTAATGAGTTGAGCATGTAATCTAGTGGCACTTAACGTCAGTCAAAGATTTATTACTTGACGCCATTATAGTGATAATATTGTGTTAAAAGTGTATGACTCGCCAAATTTTCCCTCGTTGTTTATGGAGTAGATTTGGTGAAATATTATTAACAAGTAAATCTAAGATGTGTATGACATTTACAAATACGCCTGAGAAACACAATCTAGTTCGTGTTACCATGTTTTGGGCTACAACTCACTTCAAATATGACTCGGAGGTATTGACCACAGCACCTTGATAATTTTAAACTCGTATTCACAAGACACCCGATTGTAGATCCAATCAAACTGATATACCCCCAACTTTTAAAGATTGACAAATCTGCCCTAAAATTATAAAGATGTAGGTACATAAGTTTTTTTTAAATTGTTTTTAATGATTTTTTTGTTTGTAGGAGGTAATCTCTGAAAATACTGGTATGATTGCCAATTTTTTTTCACTGATGGAAAACTGCTTTATTGCTAAATTACATAGGCTATATTTTATGTACGCGGGTGAAGCCGCGGGCAAAAGCTAGTATTCAATAAATGACGTGCTGTGAAAAGTTCTGAAATAAATTTCTCTTGTGAGACTTGAAGATGTTTGGATCCGGTCTAGTCTCCAATTTCTCCTTCCACTACCGACACTACTACACGTACAGGAATACTTACACAGTCGCGCATACATCCGCAAATCATAAATCAGACCATACTACAGTCAATATAAACCTTATTAGCCTAAAAACAGCCGGTATTTTCCTTGCACCGTACAACTGACGCATACACAAACAGCACACGACATCGATGTGCTATGCAAAAACCATTTATTTTACCTTTACGCTAGTGATTGACGATGACGGACGGACGGACGATGGAGTGAGTAGGATGAAAGGCGGTCACCTCCTTCTACGAAGCAGCAACGCAAGCAAAGAACTGTGAAAACCGTGAGGCGGAGACAAACCGCTCCGCTGGAGACACCCTGGGTGTCAGGAGTCACAAATTGATTTCCAGCTATCGTATGTTCCTGGGCGGAGCATCGCCGTGAACTCGTGGGAGCGAACGGCGGCGGAGACCTCTCGCGCCGGGCCTTGGTCGAGGCCTTGGTCCGGAGCGAAGAGGAGTGGCAGGCGGTCGCCGACTTCTGCGAAGCTGTAATGCTCGCCAAGGAGGAGGCCGACCGCTTCAGGCAACGGCGTTCTCGCTGCTGCCGCCGCCGGGACTCTGATCCCGATTTCTGGCCACCGTAGGCGCGGGCTTGTGGACAGTGAGCAATGGGTAGCTCGCTGTCCGGCCGTCCGATAACTGTCCAGACCAAGCCCAAGTCAACAACGGGGTGGGTCTTTTAGTCAGTAAGAGTCTGACACTATCTCCCTCTCCGCCCAAGAGCGGGGGATTTTTTCCACCATAAAAAAAAGCTATCGTATGGTCGGACTTGCAGATGGCGAACAATGGGTAGCTTGCCGTCCGGTAAGCACAAAGCCAAGGACGACACCTTGTGTTCCACATGCGTCTCAAAGAGATGCCAGCAAGATTAAGCCGTTGTGGTTTGTTGTGGTGGCCGGTTATCGGGATCAGAATCCCGGTGGCGGCAGGGGCATAAGCGCCGTTGCCTGATGCAGTCGGCTTCCTCCTTTGCTAGCACTTCTACCTGCCACTCCTGCTCGCTCCGGACCATGGCCTGTACCAAGGACCGGCGCGAGAGATTGCCGCCGCCGAGACAGTGCCTGTTGTAACCCAATGTTCGACTACATTATCGCTTACCATCAGGTGAAATAGTAGTCAAATGCCCTATTAATAAAAAAAAGACGTGTGGCACTCGGGGACTGCCGCGGTAAAGCTATTGCGTAGCATTTTTATCAACTTATGCAATTATAATTATTTATTTATTTTATTTATGCAGTATTTTTTTTCCTGTTTTTTTTTCTTTGATATTAATTGAAGTTACACTTTCACACATTGAATTGAATTTTGATTGATTGTTCACTCATTTGTTTTCTTATCGGTCACCACGCTCAAAAAACAAATGAGTGGGGGTGTTAGGTTATTTTCGTTATGGAATTTCTGGATTCGGTCTCCACGCTCAAGGCCCGCGATAGAAGCTATGCAATAGCTTAAAAACCGAAGCCGTGGGCGAGGGATCACTTCAGACCGTGACCCACGCAAAAAATAACTAAAGAAATATAGTGAGTTTTAATCAGTAAAAGTCTGACACTACCTCTCGCTCCACCCAGATCGGGAGAAGTCATGAAATTTGTTGATTATCTACGTAAAAACAGTGAACATTTTCAAACCAATAGATTTAGTTAAAGATCTATAACAGCGATATTTCTCAATCACTTGATAAGAAAACACTTGAACATCTTCAATTGATAAAATATTTATCGTCTCTCACCATAATTGTATAAAAGAAAGAGACAGGAAATAGTTGAGAGTAAATTGACAGGTACTTGTTACAGATAAAATCAATGACATATTAGTGGGCGTATAAATGAATATTTTTCATGTTATTTAGTTCATTCATATACTACTTCTATTATAAATTAGTCTTTGAGTATATATTGTGTCAATTAAAAAATATTTTTGTAAAAATTTCAGTTGGCAATATGAAGATTTTATTAATTGTAACAGTATTTTCTTTCATCATAAGTGATTTGAGTGAAGCTAAAGTATTCACAAGATGCGCTCTTTCACGACAACTATTGAAGATAAGAGGTATTCAGAAGAGTTACTTGGGTACCTGTAAGTAAACCTTTACTGAGATCATCATTCATCATCATCATCATCATCATCATTTCAGCCTGAAGCCGTCTACTGCTGGACATAGCACACTGACATTGACCACCTTGATGACTGCATCTCCTTATTAAATGCTGACCTTCTGGCTATTGCTGATTGGTCGAGCAGATTTGGGGTTACTGTCAATGTCAGTAAATGCCAGGCTATACTTATTGGTAGTCCTTACTTTTTACGGAGTTTAGACACTAGCCGACTACTGCCGCTAGTTTTCGGTAATACAATAATACCTCTCTCACCTCACGTTAAAGACCTAGGTTTATATATTGACGATAGGTTAAGCTGGAATAAACAGATTGCTCAGGTTAGCCAGAGAGTCACCTTCACGCTGCGGTCTCTCTATAGATTCAAAAATTTCCTACCGTCAAGCACTAAAACTACTTTGGTCCAGTCGCTTGTGTTGCCTATAATTGACTATGCTGATGTTTGTTACTCTGATCTTTCCCAAGAACTTCTAAACAAATTGGATCGACTTCTCAATAACTGCATTCGTTTCATATTTGGCCTTCGTAAATATGATCACATTTCCTCCTTCCGTTCTCAGCTTAAATGGCTGCCTATCCGTCAGAGGAGATCCCTCAGATCCCTCTGCACGCTCTTCACCATAATGAACGATCCTTGTGCTCCTGATTATTTAAAACAATATTTTAAAGTGTTGGGCAGTTCTCATAATCTTAACCTTCGTGCATCCAAAAACATGCTTCTTCATATTCCTTCTCACCGTACTGGCTTTATGTCCAATTCTTACGCTGTTTCCACCATAAAACTCTGGAATGTGCTTCCCCTTGACATCAAAAAAGCTGAAAGCAAATTATCCTTCAAACGTAAAATTCGGAACTACTACTTGAAGTCCTCTCAACCTTAGTTCGGTCTTCGTTCAGTATTGTTATTAAGTTCTCATAGTGATATCATATTTTTCATAGTATTTATTAGTTTATTATTTTAGCATATATATGTATTTTATTATTATAAATAACTTATTTTATATTTTTCCATTTGAACTATTTGTTATTATGTATTTGTTTATTGTGCAAACCTACCACAGTGTTGTCTTTTTTAACCCAAAGGTTGACTGGTAGAGAATGCCTTGTGGCATTAAGTCCGCCTATGTACCACTATTGTACATGAAGTTTAAATAAATAAATAAATAAATAGACATAGCCGTTTGACAGGTCTGTTTATTTAGTGGTTAGTGGCCCTGACTGCTATGCCGGAGGTCGTGGGTTCGATTTCCACCCAGGAAAAAAAAATTGTGACGAGCATGATCATTTGTTCTGTGTCTGGGTATAAGTTTTCTATTGTGTGTATGTATTTAGAAATTTTTAAGCATGTTTATCAGTTGTCTAGTACTAATAACACAAGCTCTGTTTAGCTTGAGACTAGACGGCGTTGTGTGATAGATGTCGAATATTATTATAGATCTCCCCCAAGTGTCGTCACAACGTTGAGTTGGCTTCGACAATTGACCTCTATCTTGATGTTAAATTTGTCTACCTCATTACGTTTATCTGGGACAGACACGACAAGACAGTAAAGGTAATCGTCCACAACTTCTAGTGTAGAGTCTCCGGTCTTGAAAGGAGTGATTGCTGCACGGTTGTTTACTGAATGCTATTATTAAATTACTGTGTTTGAAAAAAAAAAAAACATAGGATCACGCCAGCCGCCTGTCCACACGAAATGAGTAGTCGTTTACCCTCAAGCACCCATTTTGTGTATCGCTGTCCAGGCTGACCTAAGAAGATGTGGCGAGACAAACTGCAGGCCTATCCAAGTTACCACCGTTTCGTTTCGATTCTCTTGCATCGAACGCCTCGAGTCAGCCACGCATCCCATTCCTTTGTTCTGACGTCATCTCAACGCTCAGTCACGTGGTTAGAACAAAGGAATCGGAAGCGTGGCCAGAACCGATCGTAACTTGGCTAGGGGGGCTGGAGGCCTATAGCAAACCCTGGTTCAAATTAGTTTAAGAAAATAATGTCTGGAAGAATTTGGGGGAGCCTATGCTCAGCAGTGGCAAAGTATAGGGTACCTAATAAAAATACTAACATCCGCCAACGGTTTGACCCTCGTATAAGTCTATAAGTAATAGCTTTTGCCCGCGGTTTCGCCCGCATACTTGAAATATAGCCTATGCCAGTCAAGAATAAGGTAGATTTCTATCGGTGAAAAAATTTTCGCAATCGGAATACTACTTTCAGAGATTACCTCCTACAAACAAAAAAACATAAAAACAAACTATACTTTTTATAATATTAAGTGTAAATAAATGCTCACATAGAAACATATTCCAAGGATAAAAAATATTCTATGGTCTATTCCAAGATATGTTATAGGTAGTCGTGTGCCAAATTTCATAGAGGTGAGTAACAAACAGATATTATTTTCATATTTATTAACATAAAACACAATGAGTCTAATTCATTCGTCACCTTGCTAATGTGTACAGCTCTTTACATCTCAGGAACTATCTAGCTATACGCTTATTTTACTGATTACGAAAAATAATACTATCGGCCAAATTAGTCACTACAATCAAACAAACAAAGGACGCAATAAAAAATGGATTGAGCTTTTTATCTACTTTTTTAGACAGAGTCCAGTGACCACAGCTGCATACGTCATAGAGCAGAGGTTAGAATGGTCTTGGGGGTGGGCCGGGGTGCCACAAAGTAGGGCAATGCTCATAGTTCAACTACCAATAGCAAACTTGCGATCTAAGTGTGCGCAGTCTGTTAGTTGTGTAATGCGCGTTCGTATTGGTTTATTGCCTGTAGTGGAGTTAAAGAGTTGAGACAAGCGGCGACACTCGTTGTAACGGACGCCGAGTTATATAATATCAACTCGAAGAAAACACAGAAACATAGCGTAAGAACCGATAAGTAAAGTGGCGCCGCTCGCTGAACACTAACGTGTGCCACGAGCAGGTCGCGACAGGTCGGAACCAGTTCGGGTCAGGAACGAGGACTCGACCGAGCACGAGAGACAAGATTGGAGGAAACGGGAAAAACTGGGAAAATCGGGGATCGCCCCCGCCACTACTTGCACCCATGTGCACGTATTATAAATATGGGCCAAAAGCTCAGTGCGACACAGTTCGTCGGATCCAGATCAAGAAATAATAGTGAAAAGTAGTAAGTTCTCTCCAATCTCTTATGTACTGTCTTGTGTGCTCTATTGTGTTATGTACTTTATTTGTGTTATGTACTTTACTGTGTTATATTCGTTATTGTGTCATGTGCATTGTTTGTGAACTATTTGTGATTTGTATAGACTAAGTAATTAAAGACTGCGTAAATCAAGACTGAACCTGTAAATAGTAATTAAATGAGTGATTATTGAACTGAGCTTCGAAGTGTTTGATTTATTGAACAATTATACAGTCCACACCCCACACTCGTAGTACAAACAAAACGAGTATAGAACAACGGTGAGGAAATTTTTGATGGAATTATTAAGTATCTACATAAGTTATCATGATTATATACCGGTGAAATAATAGACTAAGTTTTATCAAACGATGGTAATGGCCAGTCTAAGGATCGTAAAAAATCGTCATAATTGGAGACTGGATTGATTAGATTTTTTACGATAATAAATTAGTTATGGCTTAGTTTTTTTTTTTAATACGGGACGACCAAATAATATAATAGGACGAATCGAGAACAAAATAATTAAAACAATATTTTGGGACGAAAGAATCATGTGTGTTGGGGCGAACCAGAATTTTTATTTTATTCTGCTTTTAGTATTTCTGTAGCAACAAAAATATATCATCTGTGAAAAGAACTGTCTATACAGCTGTCACGGTTCATGCCACAGCCTGATGACAGACAGACGAACAGTGGAGTGATAGCAATAGGGACCCATTTTACCCTACGGGTGCGGAATTCTAAAAAAGCTTTTTAGAGTACTCATACGCACATAAAACGTGGTGATTGTGCTCTCATGAACTCGGGTTGATAAGAAACGTGACTGATAAAATTGTTATAAAACTTGTTTCTAATTACGTGTTATCTATATTGAGACGAATCACTTAAACGTTTACGTAGTATATCGCAATAGATGACTATTGCGGTGTGCTATATGTGATATTATATTGAATGACATACTAATTATAAATGTTTTTTTTTTATTAAGAAAAATCAGCGCAACTTCTTCAAGAATAATTTTACGAATTTAAAAAAGTACCCGTATTTTTACCAAAATATTATGTATTTTAGGGGAGTTTATTTGAAATTGAGTTAAAAATATTATTTTATTAATGATTAATATAATCCTTATTACCATTATATTATTAAGAGCAGTAGTGATCACTACTGCTCTTAAAACAATGGAAATAAGGAACCATTGTGAGGAACTGTGAGATACCCTCACGGTTGTAGCCATCTCCTTCGCGCGGGCTTGCGGGCTACGAGCAATAAATAGCTTGCCATTCAGCCATCTTGTAAGGACCAAGCTCGATTCGTTGACGGCACGTAAGTTGCACGCGTACCTCAAAGAAATATCAGCGAAACCGTAGTGGCCGGAATTGTTATAAAGAATTCCCTGAAGAAGACAGTTTCCTAATAGCTATAACTTAGGGATCTTTAAGTCAAGAGTGAATAGGTTACCTCTGGGTAAACGAGCTTCATCGTCAGCGACATCGTTGCTTACCATCAGTTGAGATAGTGGTCAAACGCGATCTTATATATAATAAAAAATAAATAAGAAAGCGACACCGTACGTACTCCTGGAAAGAAAAGGGCAACTGAAAGACTTATGTAGGTTTTAGCCAGAAACAGTCTGACAAGCCCTCTTTCTGCATCTTAGAGCGGAAAGAGTCATTGGATGATTTCGCACCTCAAAAAAAACTGGGCAAGTGCGAGTCGGACTCGCGCACTGAGTGTTCCGTGCAAACTATAATTCCCGAATGGAGTCTCGAAGTTTTTTCCAAATTGCAATTTTTTTTTTGTGACGTAGGTAACAACAAATTTATTGTTTTTAGATTTTTTCCTATACTTGTGCTATAAGACCTTGCTTTGTGCCAAATTTCAGGATTCTGGGTCAACGGGAAGTACCCTATGAATTTCAATCTTTGAGAGTATCAAAATATACGTTTTTTTGCGAAATAAACGGCTGTATCTTTTTTATTCGTTAACTTATAAGTTTGATTTTTTCACAGCTTGAAGGCACTACAGACCTGAGTGTATGGTTTATTTCAACTCGATACCTCCACGCGTTCTTGAGATAAGGGGTCTTGACAGACAGACAGACAGACAGACAGACAGACGGGCGGACAACAAAGTGATCCTGTCGGGGTTCCGTTTTTTCCTTTTGAGGTACGGAACCCTAAAAAGAAAGTAGTTGTCTCTGACATCATCATCATCATCATCATTTCACCCCATAAACGTCTACTGTTGGACATAGGCCTCCCCCAAGCGTCGCCACAACAAACGTTCCTGTGCGTCTCGCATCTATCGGTTTCCCGCAACCTTCACCAGGTCATCGGTCTATTTTGTAGGAGGCCTTCCAATGCAGCATCTTCCGGTACGCGGTCGCCACTCCAGAACCTTTCGGCCCCAACGGCCATCTGTTCTGCGAGAAGTGTGCCCTGCCCATTGCCACTTAAGTTTGGCAACTCTTCTCTCGTATTCTCGTGTAATTCGTTTGACTCTGACATATCTACTGTTTAAACCTACCAAGTACAATGGCTACATTGTATATTTTACATAATGTTCTTGAACACCATACCAACAAAGTAATGTACTTAAGATACCTGGAAAACTTCTGTAACTAGAACTCCTTCACGTCTTTGTTAGTTTGTTGTTTGTTGTTTTATAAAAGAGAAATAAATGTATGTTTGGTTACTTTAAACCAATATATATTTATATCTCCTTTTCTATTTGTGCGATTTGGTTTATACATTTAGCAATGGATGGATAGAGAGGGAGACCAAGGAAAATATGGATGGATTTAGAGTAGATATAAATAAAAAAAACTGGGCAAATGCGAGTCGGACTCGCGCACTGAGGGTTCCGTGCAAACTACAATTCCCGAATGGAGTCTCGAATTGCATTTTTTTTTGTGACGTGACAACAAATTTACTGTTTTCAGTTTCAGGATTCTGGGTCAACGAGAAGTACCCTATGAATTTCGATCTTAGAGAGTATCAAAATATAGGTTTATTTGCGACATAAACGGCCGTATCTTTTATATTCGTTAACTTAGAAGTTCGATTTCACAGCTTGAAGGAATTGCAGGCTTAAGTATATGGTTTTAATTTCGACTCGATACCTCCACGCGTTCTCGAGATAAAGAGTCTTGACAGACAGACATACAGACGGACGGACAACAAAGTGATCCTATAAAGGTTTCCGTTTTTTTTCTTTTGAGGTACGGAACCCTAAAAACAACTCAGTGATAACGTGATGCGCTGACCCCAAGTTATATGGGACAAGGGCAGAAAGATGATGATGAAGTTTAGAAAATATTTATTATTTTATTAGTGTAACCTAAAGGTTTTTAGCTAAATACAATAGGCTAGTTGCCGTAAAAAAGTAATTAGTCCGTCTTTTAGATTATTCGAAAATGGGCTATATCTTTGTTATTTTTTGTTTAATCGAAAAAAGAAAAAAATGCGTGTCCAATATTTTTTATAATCTAAAATACGGATTAAATAAAATGTAATTATTTTGACCCTGGAAACTACCTTATTATGGTCCCTGTTATGGCATAACAACAACGTGGACTGACATAATTATTATCACAATCTTTCCAGTTTTAGTTGGAAATATCCTGAAGTGATCAATTCTAAGATCTGTCCACGACATTTATACTCCATTTAATTTTTATTTTTAAATATTTAAAATTTAAACGAACTCTGCAGTTTTTCAACCTACATTGACTTTTATAGACTTTCATATTTCCTCAACTGCGTCTACCTCTTGCGAATCCACATTTTCTCCTTCCCATTCTAACAAAATCTGTTCGGTTAGTTCCGTCGTCTCCACCGTTGTCTGCCGCTACCCTGGTTCAAAGCACCAACTCCGTGCTAGAGTCTGCCTAAAAATTCAAACGACTTGGGTAGGCAAAATGAAATCTGATGTAGTCAACACTAGTTCAATAATCAAGGTTGATTAAGAGATCTTAATCATTGTTTATTAATAGAAGAACCTTAGAAAAAGTATCGATTAAAAGTATTTTTTAAGTGATTAAATATTATACAAAATTCCCAAGTCGTTTGACTTTTTAGACAGATTATACTTTTACCCACAATTTTCCGGGCATGCAGTAGACATGTCCTGCTCAGTTCCATTTAAATTGGGCATTCTTTAGAGCGATATTAACATTATTGTTGTCACCTTCCATTATGATTTATGGTCACTGGTGACTAGAAAACTTCATTTGAGGTTAAAATTAATAAAAAAAAAGACGTGTGGCACTCGGGGACTGCCGCGGTAAAGCTATTACATAGCATTTTTATCAACTTATGCAATTATAATTATTTATTTATTTTATTTATGCAGTATATTTTTTCCTTTGTTTTTTTTTCTTTGATATTAATTGAAGTTACACTTTCACACATTGAATTGAATTTTGATTGATTGTTCACTCATTTGTTTTCTTATCGGTCACCACGCTCAAAAAACAAATGAGTGGGGGGTGTTAGGTTATTTTCGTTACGGAATTTCTGGATTCGGTCTCCACGCTCAAGACCCGCGATAGAAGCTATGCAATAGCTTAAAACAAAGAAAATCTTAAATCTTGTTTTGCCATTTACTTGGGTTAACGAAAACGTCAATTTCAGCTTATATATAACGTATTTTTTACAAAAATATGCCAGCGGTAATGGCCTAGTGGTAGCAGTCCAACTTACGAGTCGTTGATTATGTGTGCATATCTAGGCTGGTGATTTACTTCATGTCATTTTTTTCATGACCATTTTTCTCAAAACGAAGGAAATCATTGTGAGGTAACCAAAAATTAAATTAGAAAAAGAAGACATCTACTAGTCCACTGGTCCCACGTGGTAGATTACGGCTCGTCTCCTTCTCAGAGAATCTTTTCTAGAAAAGAGGCCCGAGTTCCAACTGTGGGAACTTTATAAGGCTGAATTTGTGCAACATGCCTTCCCTGTATAGCAGAGATCTGTACTCATTGGTGAGTAACAATAATATTGCTAATTATTTCTACAGGAATCTTAAATTTTCTGACCTCAGGTCATGAGATAACAAAATTCGATGTAATAAGGCCTTAGAATTTATTTTTATATGAATCTTTAAAGATAAACTAAATGTATTTACGTATATATTCGCCACCGCCAGGCAACTGCTACATAGTTATGTATTTGGTATTATGCTGAACGGCCATGATGCACACAATGTTGTTGTTTTTATTTTTTATTGATGTTCTCTCATTATGTGTGTCCGTGTGCTAAATAAACATGTTTTCTTTCTATTTCTAGAAAGCGAAAATGATAAAAATGAAAAAAAAAAAAACTGACTGTCAATTCTATTTCATGTAGAGTCTGTCTAATAAGTTAAACGACTTGGGTAATTATTAGGATTTAATGAAATTTCATGTAGTCAACACGGGTTCAATAATCAAGGTTGATTAAGAGATAGTGATCATTGTTTACTAACAAAAGAACCTTATGAAAAGTATCGAATATAAGTATTTTTTAAATGATTAAATATTATACAAAATTCCCAAGTCGGTTGACTTATTAGACAGACTATATTTATAAACTGCCAGATGTAAACCGTCTAAAGTAAATGAAAGAGGCTACAGTAAAAAAACAACAACAAAGTTCTAAATCATTTTAAACATTACTCATAGGACAAGTTTTTGTATATAATTAGTATACAAGATATAGTGACATACTCCGTCAATAGGTCAGACCGGTATATTAACACGCAAAAAATCCTCGCGGAAAATACGCCAGTACTGACCAATCAGCTGGCATTGACATTGACTTTATTACTCACTGCAACACCGACCTTATAACTTTGAAATAAGAACTACTATTAACGTTTTAATTAAATAATCGCGTAGTGTGTTTACGTTCATAAATAAAGATACAGCTATGAGGGTAACACGTGTCACAGTTTTTGTTTTGTGTTTATTAATAAATGTGTTAAGTGGTAAAATATTTGAGACTAGGTGTAAATTAGTAAGAGAGTTATTGAAGATTGAAATGCCTAATGATATGTTTTTGGGGCAATGTAAGTCTTTTATGGTATTTTTTTTTTGTCATCGATTAAAATATGTAAGGTTAGTGAAGGCCTCCTACAATGTAGACGAATGACCTTGTTAGGGTCGTGGGAATTTGATAACGAGAGACGCACAGGAACTGTCGTTGTGGCAACACTTGTGGGAGGTTTATGTCCAGAAGTTGACGTCTTTCGGCTGAAATACTAGTGATTATGATGAAAGTAGAAAAATACAAAATATTGATATCAGAAAGTCGTCTGTAGAGTTTGTCTAAAAAGTCAAGCGACTTAGGTAATTATTAGGGTAAAATGAAATCTGATGTATTCAACGCTGGTTCAATGATCAAGGTTGATTAAGAGATCTTGATCGTTGATTACTAATAGAAGAACCTTATAAAAAGTGTCGAATGTAAGTGTAATTTTTTAAATGGATAAATATTATATAAAATTCCTAAGTCGTTCGACTTTTTGGACAGACTATAGTGTAATTATATTTAAAATATTGATATGTATAATTACCTCTTTTTCTTGAGGCAAGAAATCATCACATAACTTCTACAGTTCTGAGTGAAGCGAGACACCGTGTCAGACTTTTTCTGACTAAAATATACTTGTGTTTTTTCAGTTGCCCTTTATGCTCTAAATTCAAGACCTTATTAAATGATGATGTCTTGTATTCTACAATGTTATTGAATTCCCAATTGTTATCTTCCTGGCGTAATTCCTTAGTCACCTCTTTAAGCTTACGCCATACGGGAAGTAGGTGCCTACCTACTATGAAGATTCCTTGAGTAATATTTCGCTTTATATTTAACTAGCTTCTGCCAGCGGCTTTGCTCGCGTAAACGTAGAAGATTATCTCAAAGGAACATACTCCTGAGATGTAAAGTGAGATAGCTTATGTGCTGTTCCTCGGCATGGTCTACTCGCGTGACAAATTTCATATAAATCCGTTCATCCGTTTGAGAGTGAAGGAGAAACAAACATAGGGTTGATATAATCATATTGATTCCAAACGTCGCCTGTCTCTGATCAGTCATACAGCCTAGCCTGTATGGTCATTGGGGAGCCCCGATTTTTGCAGTATGTGATGTCGCTAAGCAAATAATTCTTACTAGTTACTGGTAAGACTGTTCCGAAGGAACATAATTATTATGTGACGAGAGCATTGTCTTGCATTTTTAGTTCCATACGAAACGAAGTTTTAATCCTGAACGCAGTGAAGTGAGTTTATATAATTAGCTCCCGAGCACAGCGAGGGAGTTAATATAGAAACCTGAGCAAAGTTAGAAATTCAAACTTAACGATCTACAACGTTTGCTTTTTTTAGAACAAAGACAGCGTTATCCCCGTGTTAGATTCTTTACTTTTTACATCTCCTGTAAGATAAATAAAAGACAATATACTGAAACAATAGTAATATATTATTGTAAAGATATATAATTATTCATCATCATCTTTATACACCGTTAAATTTTAATCATTTTAATTCCATGGAGGGTCGATCCGGTACATGAAACACTATCGATTTGTACAGATAAAATTAAAAAAGTGAGGTAGTTTGTACGCAACGCCGACTACTATCTATAGATAATCTACTATCTATAGGTCATTGAACTCGCTCAGCTGACGTTTTCTTAAAGAAATTAATTTCGTACATGCGTAAATTAATACGAGTTTTGAAAAAAAGGTACTTTATTTTTTAATTTTATCCTTACAAATCGATAGTGTAATGTAATGGACAGGATCGACCCTCCACGGGATTAAAACGATCAAAATTTAGCAGTGTATATTATTTTGAGAAACCACGTTTGAAGTTTTTAAACTTTTAAGTTAATTATTGAAACGACGGCATATAACAAAGAGCTTCATTGTTCTACCGTAATCATTTCAATAAGTACAAAGAGTTTAAGCCCAAAAAAGTTAATTAAAGTGCATGAGTTTAGCATAGAAGTGCGATTATGCAGCAAAGTGCAATACTGAAGTCACGTACAGACGGCTATAAAAGTACTTTGCATAATAAAATTGTGGTCTTTAACATGAACATAGACCATAATATTTAAGTTATAACTGTGAGTGCCAAGAAAATTATATCGGGGGATGGATCACTTGCTTTACTTATTTATTTTACAATTAACTGACGTTGTGGCTAAAATTGTAACACGGGACGTTGTTTAAGGTTTAGCAACACATGTCGAGGTCGGTCTATGGCTGGGTCCATATTAACACACTGAGATTCCTCCGTAACTCGAAATAATGTTGGATTAATTGTTTCAAAGAGTTACCGCAACGTTGGAACGTAAAGAGAAAAACTTTAAAGAACACGGTTGGGTTTTAGTCATACTCTGTCTCTAACTCCACCTAGCACGGAAAAAATTCTTTCCCTAGAATCCATAAAAATCTCACGTTAATAATGCTGAGCAAGAATTAATATGATTAGCATATGCTTACCGTTTTTCTAGCTATCGCAAACCTTTACCGTAAATAACTGAATAATATTATTTTTCATGGAGCGACTGTCTATCTGATCTTCAAAACCCAGAAACTGGGTGGTAAGAAACTTTTGGTAAACATGGTGGTCAGTTTCTGACTTCCCAACGCCTGCCAAAGTTCTATGAATATCAGCCGATCTGCGTCCAAAAGCTTAACATGCTTTCCGAGGTGGAAATTGCAGGGCAATTAACGACCACCACAGACGTGAGTTTGCAGACGGTGCATTGGATAACTCATCGTCTGGTATAGACAACGTGTGAAAAAATGCGACTTATATGGTTTTTGAAAGGACCTTTTGATTCAATTAAATGGTCGCCCAGCCACGACTAGTGCGCTGACTCCGAGTTATTTTAACATTAACGCGATCAAAACATTTGCCGTGTTTGGCTCTCTAATTGGTTAAGAGCTTGAAGCGGGCCAATCAAAGTGACGAACGTTGTAAACGTGTTGATCGTGTTAACCTAAATCAATCTCGCACTAGGCACTTTGATCTCGGTGTGTATACCTATTATAACTTGAAAATTGACTGAACTATAAGGGCTATATTTTACCGGGACACCATGGCGGTGCGACCAACAAAATATATACAGCTCTATAGAGAGTTACTCACCTGATGCCATGTGGTTGCACAACCAATTTGGTGGCGCGACCAGGTACGACGCGTGCACTTAAGGTAAATGGTACTCTCTCAGTGTGAGTGTGGTATCTAGTTTGGTAGCTTACGGATACCATGACAGTGCAACTGGTCGCTCCGCCATGGTATCCCGGTGAAATATAGCCCTTACTTACCAGGAACTTAGCCTTAGTCCCTCTAAATAATTCCATTGCCTTTAAGACAATTTATGTTAACCATATTTACAGTTTACCTTTGAAATATGAATTCAGTTCCATCTAAGTGAAATTATTATGAAAACTGTATATGATACGAAAGCACTAACTCTCATCTTCACTATTTCTTAGAAATCTTCACGTTTAGATTCATCAAGCTTCTATGAAATTTAATTAAGCAGTTTATACGTAGTTAAATTTTATTGGTTTTAAATGTTTGACTCCGGGCTCGGATATTGAAAGCAGTCAAGTCGGTAAACTTTCAATTGGCCTGCGCAATACCGTGCGCTTAGATTTATTGCAAAATACTGGTATGTAATATTTCAGAATGAAGAGTTCACTTAGTTCCTGATTAAAATAAGTTATGTAAATTGTAGTGGACGATGAATTTTGCCATCGATACGCTAAGAAAAAGTGGATGACGAGCAATGGGTCACTGTCCAGCCATCCTATATTTATCCGAACCGAGCCCGAGTCGTCAATGACGAGTAGTGTTCCTCGCACGTCCCAAAAAGATGTCGGTAAAACCATAGGGCCTTATGGTGTATAACGTTGGTATTTTTTTTTAAGGTGGTCTCTCTAAAATCTTCCAAAAACCCACTCCTATCTTTCTTCTTTGCCTTGAATTCCAGAACTCCGGGGTTCCTTTTCGGACAATCCATGGCCCCCGTAGGCTTAGGCTCTGCTAGGCCCCTACGGTTTTGCTGACATCTCTTTGAGGCGCCTGGAATACTACTCGACGAATCAGGCTCGAACCGGATGGTTACCGGACGGTGAACTATCCATTGCTCGACGTCCGCTTCTCGACGCTGTTGATAGGGTCGCACTTAACTACTATTGGACCTATATATCGCAGCCATAATAAGCGATGATTTGCTTGACGATGGAGCACGCTTGCCTAGAATAAGCTTTACAAGGTTGAAGCTACTTACAAAATAGATGCTAGCAATTCCATTTTATCATTGTTTTTGCTTAAATGCGTCCAATGTTAAACATCGACTTACCCCAGGCGTCGTGTGACATTGTCCGGTCCTGCACTATTTGCATTCAGTGATTCCTATCCAGTCATCGGTTCATCTTGTGGGACCAACGCTCTTCCGGTACGCGGTAAATGCGGTCGGTATTCTAGAGCCTTTCGGCCCCATTGACCATCTGTTCTGCGAGCAATGTTCCCTGCCAATTGCTAGTTTAGTTCGGTGAATTTATTGGGCTACGTCATTTGTTTTAGTTTTCCTGCAAGCACTGCACTGCATTTTAATGTAGCTTTTTTTTACTGATATAAACTAGTGCTTCACTGTGATCCTTCTTGATAGTAAGCAGTGATGCAATAAGTTGACGGTGAGATGCATTAATTTATTAAGAGCCTATTCACTTTAGCCTTGAAGATATCTAAATTAGAATCAGACAGGAAAACCGCAGCAGGCAAATGGTTCTAAAAAACCCAAATTGATTTTAAACTGAGTGGTTATTCGAAGAAATGCAAAGATCTTCAATTGTTTTAGTTGAAACTGCTTTGCGTGGGAAAAATATTAATGTTGTGTTTTTTTTTTTATGAATCTGTTTACGGAATCTTTCCTAAGTAGTCCCAAGGTGTTTAAGTTTTTAATTACAATTTATAGGTCTTTAATTATCTGCAATTAAGTATAATGTATTTATGACTCAATGTTTCAAAGGCTTTTATGGCCTCTTTGACAATCATGAAGAAGCCAATATATTAGCCATGATTTGCTCATTAATGTTACACCGAAATCGGTATTACTTTTTTCTTTCCATATTTAAAGTAGGAACTAGGCTTATTCATTGTAATGTTGTATAGTGTTGTCGTTTCTCTATGTAAATTTTTCTCGCTATTTCTAATAAATTAAAATAGAGTCGTGTAATAAAAAAAAATTGAATTGCTATGATTGCTTTGCATAAAGAAGCTGCGACCATTTTTAAAACTGCAGCTGAAGCTTGTTATGTTTGGTCTATTGTTAGGATTTTTTTTCTTATGAATTATATTTTTTGTATATGAATATTTGATGCCAAAACAAAATAATAAAAATATACCATAGACAAATACACCAACACTTCTTGTGTTGATGATCTGGCCAGCCGTGTATTGGAAGGAACGGGCAGTAAATTTTGTCAGGGTCAGAATTTATCAAAATCCCTTGAGAAAAAAATATCATCTCGTGAAATGATATATAAATGCTACAACGCTGTCACATCTCATCAAAGATGACCTATTTGGTGTTTATTATATTATATAGGAAATAATAGTGTGGAGCGAAGTTCAAAAAACATAATATCGAAAATGGATTGAGAGTTATCTCAATTTACTGTGACAGTCGTAAACGGACATTTTTGTGTATTGAAGAAAACGGCTACACAAAATATTCGCTTAACATCAGTTTATTTAAACCAATAAATTCGCCCACTCTATAATACTCTCCGCTCAGACCAGAGCCATTCAGCCAACACAAAAGAATCTAACTCCGCGGTGTACACAAACGATGACCTTGAAACTTGACCTTGAGTGGAGTACACTAAGAATACTGACCTTGGAACTTTAGTTTTAAATAGAACCCCTTAGGGTACAGACAAGCTGATGTTTAAGAACATTTTTGAAAAGGAATTTTAGTGAAGATGCATTTAAGAACGTATTGAGCTCTTTGTCTGTTGTCAATTTAATCATTCGATAGTTCTTTTGTGATTTTATTTATATTGAGTTGAAGTCGAAAATAGCAGACCCTTAAAAAATTAAATTAAATTGGCAATTGAGTAAGAATTTGGAGAGTATTTATATAAAATTGTTTTCTCAGCTACGTGAAAAGTTAATAAATATGACCACGTCTTTCACTTTCGCAAAGAACTCAAGTTGCTGTGTACATTTGTACTAATGTCTAATAAGTAGACATCATCTTTTTCTTTTTGTTGTGTACCTACATAATATAAAATGAATAGTTGTTCGTTAGTCTCGCTAAAACTCAAGAACGGCTGGAACGATTGGGTTCATTTTGGTCTTGAAATATTCGTGACAGTCCAGGGAAGGTTTAAACGGTCAGAAAATCTGGAAAAAATTACAAAAAAAAAAATTCGAATACAACGCTATCTCTCGTTAAAATTACATTTTGAAATGAATTATGCTGGTTCTGATGCCTGTTGATGGCGTTATCATTTGACAGCTTAGCTAAAAGGACTATTAGGCAGTACGAAGTTTGCAGGGTCAGCTAGCATTTATCTGAAATTGTTCGCTGAACTAAATATCATGTACTCGTATTTGTTTTGTCACATATTTTTATTTTGAGCTAGCTCCAGGACCTAGACCATGATGTTTAAAGTAAGATTGTTTTAATCTTGTTTTAGTGTGCGTAAGAGACAGAGTTATACAGGCTGTCTAGCGCCATCTCTTACCCACACCGAAACAAGATTAAAACAATATTACTTTGAACGTCATGGTAACCCCGCAGTACCATTGTATTACATTAATTATAAAATAATATCCATCTAGTGGCAACCAATGTTCATTATTTCTTTTTTCATTGTTTTATTTGTGGATAATGCATTTGGCTACAACATTACTATCTACTTAAAAAATGTTATTCGAATGAATTTTATGTTGTAGCTGTTTGTTAACCCTCAATAAATAATATATATATATATCGCGGGTCTCAAACCATAGGGGCGTATCCACAAAACCCCTACTTTTCAGGAGAGACAAAAAACTTAATAACTTTTCCTGTGATTGAGCCAGCTCGTTGTTTTTTTGCATGTAGCTATATATTTCTACTGCAATTAATGTAGGATTCTTAATTTTAGGGCATTTCCTCTATAACACTAGTTTTTGGTTGATACGCCTATATAGCATGAAGACTATACTGTAAAATGCCGTCAAAATACTCCCTGAAATGTATGAAATTTATGGACGTAAAATCTTTTTTCTCAGATTGTTAATATTTATACCAATATTTATTATTACTTAATTGGTGACTTAAAATATTGCTATTTAGGAATGAGAACCCATTGAAATTAACGTTATTTACGTAATTTCAAGAAATCATACGCCTGTCTGGCTTGTCATAAATATTGAGAGGTGTTTAACTCAAAGAGGAAGTATAAACCAGTTTTGTTCCACAATTTAAAAAAAGGAAATGATTAATAGGTAATTACACAATATTCTCGTGTTTGAAAAGAAAAATAAGCATTATAAAAATAAAATTTATTAATAAATAAAATAAAAATAAAATTTATGAACATAATTATTAGAAATATCTTTAAAATCACAAACATTTGAGCTGAAACAAAACATAGCTCTCAAAAACGCTGAAGGAAATCATCGTGAGGAAACACGGTGAGGAAGGCATTAGTGATGTTTGTGTGAATGTCTGATTTCTCACATTCGAGAATGCGAATGCGAATATTGACTTTCAAACAAAGTGCGCGCAAAATATCAGATAGTTTTCACATTTCGTATCAGCCAAATTTAAACCGAACATAACAGAGCCTTAAAAGACTAATTGAATGAAGTTTAACACAAAAAATTTTTCAGGAAACACAGACTCCGGCAGGGAATTTCACTCCTTAGCTATACGCATAATGAGTGTGTTCCCAAACGCTTTGTACGTATGGGTGGAAGGTTCACCATGTACCGGTGTCGCAACGCTGTACATCTTGTGGTCCAATGATGGAACGGACTTGGCGGGATTAAATTCTGCAATTCCAATGCACACTTTCCGAAATGTAAACAATAAAAAACCGACAGGCTAACAACTCGGCGTCGATGCTCAAAAGACCATACACGATCAAACTTGTGCTTGATAGAGGTTGCACCGTCTCGTCCTCGCTAAGATCCCGAATTTTTTGGTAGACAGTTTGGCTTTTGCTTCGATGTAGAAGCCGAAATTGAGGGTAGTCGACAGCGGCACCCCAAGAATCTCTGAGATCTGAGAGAGATCTCGGAGAGACTGGATCTGAGATCCATAAGCTCGCTCGCCGGACATGTAACTCTCAACAACAGTGCTATCGTCTGTATACCCAAAGGTACTGGCTTTAAGTAGGTCATTTATGTGCAGCAAGAACAGTGTTGCCGAGAGTACCGACCGCTGAAGGACCCTGGCATTAATATCCATTTGTCCCGACGAGTAGCCATCAATAACTACTTGGATGGATCGATCCCTCAAGAAGTTTACGATCCAATCACACAGACCAGAGGAAGGAAGCTTAGCAATAAGACTTTACATAGTTTCAGCTTAAACCCTATCGAAAGTCTTCGAGATATCAAGGGAGACTGCAAGCGCTTCCCCATGATTCTCGATGGCCTTGCTTTAGATGTGAATGGCATACGCTAGAAAATCCCCAATAGACCGATTTAGGTGAAAACCGTATTGCCGGTCAATGAGGATGTCGTTTGTTTCTATGCCAGGAGTTATCTGTTAAACACCCGTTCCATACTCTTACAGAGGATAGACGTAACGGAGATGGATAGGTAGTTTGCCAGGTCAGCTCGACTGCCCTTCTTGGGCACAGGCTGAACGGCATTTATTCAGTCTCAGAGAGGCGAAATAGGCGGGTCAAGATTAGAGACAATTCAAGTGCACAAGTTTTAAGAACAGCTGCTGGTATCCCGTCGAGGCCACTGGCTCTATTCACATCAAAGTTACGCAGAACTCTACGAACGTCCTTCTGATGGTTACGAATATCCGAAATACTCGTCACGCACCCATATGGAGAAACAGTTAAATTCATTTGAAAAAATTTGTTATGATTTGAGGTTTAACATGTTGTTTCACAATTTGTGATAAAATGTGAAATAAAGTTGTGTGATAGAAAAATATTAAAATATTATTTCCTTTTTGTTTGTCAGATACATTCGCCAAATATTCGCATGTTTTTTGCGAATGCGAATGAAAAATATCAAAAAATGTGCGAATATTCGCGAATGCGAATGCGAATATCAAAAAATGTGTGAATATTCACGAATGCGAATATTTGTTACATTACTTACGTCTATATAACTTGACAAAATGATTTCAGGTTAAAGTAAAATAAACAGTCGTATGTTCATACGCCTTTATGGTCCGATGCGATTTCCTAGGATCACGATAAAATTGAAAGTCGTACGTGCGTACGTCTCTATGGCACGTCGAAACTGCCCCAATACGCAATAATATTGCTCTTACGTCAATTATACGGCTATTTGGTCTAAAAATAATTCTAGACTCTCCAGCATACGGCAAATAATATTTTTTAATTTATGCAAAAAGTAATTAACACTAAATTATAAGAAAAATTCAGTTAATGTATTGCTTATAGTAGAATCCAATGGCATTAAAAACGAAAAATCACATTTTTGCATATACGCCCCTATGGTTTGAGACCCGTGATATATATATATATATATATATATATAAAATTATCATTAAAGTGTACAATGGTTTCAAAACTCACAAGACATCAAAAAAGCACCAAACAGTAAATCACTATCATCATGTAAAATTCAATACCAAAGTCTACTAAGCCATTCAACTTTTATTAATTCAATGCAATATCAGCCAATTGTCTGTAGATCCTCTTGGGACATAATCTCTCACTAATTGATCCTTGGTATCTACCTACTGTAGCGTGACCTTGACCTTTCCGTGTTAATGACCTTTGTACAGTTTATTATTCTAGTAGTGATAGAATATTAGAGAAGGTTGGCTTTATACATTTGAAATAAGACTAGACACCTAAACAACTCTAGAGAGAGGTTCCCTCTCCTAGAGAGGAGGCCTGAGTCCCAACAGTGGGAACATTATAAGGCTAGTCGACCTATAGGCTATGCTATCTAAACAAACCTTTTGTAACTGTTCGTTCAACCAATTTTGACTTTTATTGCGTTGGTGGTATGATTAATGGAAGCTGTAGTAAGCAGATGGTATTGTAACTGCATTTTTGCTTTTAATGCCATCCTTATATCTATGGAATAGAAGTCAAAATAGGTTGAAAGGACAGTAAAAAGGTTTCTTTAAATGTGTAATCTTAACGCGAATGGAGTATAATAGTAATAGGATATTACAGAAATTCGAATTTATACAGCGAGTAAAGAGACATATACACATATACATACTTTATTTACTACCAGTGCACCGGCACTTGCGAGCAGAATTTATTTAAGATTTTTGAACGTATAACGAACGCGTTTAATTATAATAACTTGATATCATTTTAAGAGCAGCGGTGCCTTAATGGAAATAACCCTGACTTACGAGTTAGGTCCTTAATATTCTTAATTCTTTATTGTACACACAAAATACTTAACCTCATTGAGTAGATAATACATGTATAAAAGCGAGCTTAACTCAACAATGAGTTTTCTCCCAGCAAACTTTTGAGTGACAGAGAGAGATCACATTGATTCGAGGGTAGGATTCAGTGGAGGTCGCGGGTGGAAACCCAGGCAGGTGCATTACTTTGTGTAAATTATTTCATCATCACTGCTCTCAAAACGGTGAACGAAAATATCGTGAGGAAACCAGCATGTCCTAGAATCAAAAATTCGAAGACACGTGACATCCACCAATTGCGACCGCGTGCCATTGCTTCTCTAAGAGCTTGAGTCCCAGCAGTGGGGACTGTTTATGTTATTTGCTACGCTGCTTATTTTAAATTTATTTAAACTTCATGTAGATACAGTAGTACGAGTGACACATAGGCGAACTTAATGCAAAAAAGCATTCTCTACCAGTCAACCTTTTGGGTTAAAAAAGACTACTCTGAGGTAGGGGTGTACAATAAATAAATACTAGATATTTGATCAGCTGAAAAACGTCCTCTGTTGGACCGAGGTTTTCCCCATGTGGTGTCACAATAACTTATTTTATGCATCTTGCATCGATCGGATTCACACGACCCTCACCATGTTGTCGGTCCACCTTGTAGGGAAGTCTTAAAACTCTGCGTCTTCCGGTACGAGATTACCACTCCATAATCTTTCGTCTCGATCAACTATGTTATGCGAGCAATGTGCCTGGAATACTGTAATGTAAGTTTGGCAATTTTTCAGGCTATGTCTGTATTCTTGGTTCAATCAAACACAAACGACCGGTCAATTAAATAAATAAATATTAATAAATAGATGACACCTATTTTTTTGTAAAATACCAATCTTCTGTGGGTTCTAGTTTATAGTTCACTGCAGCTGTATCAATAATTATTATTACGAAATGTTTAGGTGTTTCAAATTACGAGTAACAATAGAGTTTCGTACCTTTGAAGGGTCTGTGGTAATAACATACTAATTGAGAGGGAAACTTTGTTGGTATGAGCTTTTGCGGTGAGTAGGATTCGGATTGCTGAAATGTTCCTAATTATTGTTGGAAATGTCAGGTTGTCACCGAATTACGACACAAATTGAGCATTAGCAGAATTTGTTGGTATTTCCATTTAGTAGGTAACGACTTTCTAAATCTTTTTTCGTGTCGTTCTACAGCTCATTGGATCCGCTCAGCTGACGTTTTCTTAAAGAGATTAATTTCGTAGATGCGTAAATTAATACGAGTTTTGAAAAAAAGGTACTATATTTTTTATCTTTACAAATCGATAGTGTTTTATGTTCCGGATCGACCCTCCACGGGATTAAAACGATCAAAATTTAACGGTGTATTAAATAAGATAATACTATATTTGTTTCAGGGGTGTGTTTGATCGAAAAGGTTAGCAAAAGGGATACAAGTGCGTTCTTAGCGAAACCCAGCGGAAAAAAGTTCTATGGATTGTACCAGGTACGTTTTCAAATACTGCATGTACAGAAGAAATAACAGTAGTCAAAATGTTGTACCTACATAGGTATCCTATAAGGATATCATAGGTATCCTATAAGGATACCTATGAATCCTATAAGGATACCTATATAGGGTTTCGTTTCGTTTTTTCTCTTAAGGTACGGAACCCAAAAAAATATCTAACAAAGATTTTTCCTTAAATGTGATTTGATCTTTCAGATTCCAAACGAGTGGTGCAAAGAAAAGAAACGTGGTGGACTCTGTAATATGGCTTGCGAAGGTACGACATTAAAACTTAGTTTATCTTTTTTTTTTATGGTGGGAAAAAATCATGCATTGACATCCCCCGCCCTTGGGCGGAGCGTGATATAGTGTCAGACTCTTACTGACTAAAAGACCCACCCCGTTCCTTCTAGCCTTCATACAGGGGCTCGAGCGCCCTTTCGGATAACCCTGGCCCCAGTAGGCTTCGACCCGGCTGGGTCCCTGCTTTTGCTGACAACTCTTTGAGGCGCGCGGGAACAGTGCGCGCCGTCGACGACTTGGGCTTGGTCCGGACAGTTACCGGACGGCCGGACAGTGAGCTAGCCATTGCTCACTGTCCGCAAGCCCGCGTCTACGTTGGCCGGAAATCGGGATCAGAATCCCGGCGACGGCGGCGGCGATAACGCCGTTGCCTGATACGGTCGGCCTCCTCCTTTGCGAGCATTACTGCTTCGCAGAAGTCGGCGACCGCCTGCCACTCCTCCTCGCTCCGGACCATGGCCTCAACCAAGGCCCGGCGCGAGAGGTCTCCGCCGCACCTCTGTCGAGTGGTCGAGGCCTATCTGTCGGAGAGACTTATAGTCTATCCCGGTCACCAGGGAGACTGGAAACGTCGAGAGATGTCGTGCGGTGTTCCGCAGGGGTCGGTACTAGGGCCACCCTTGTGGAACATCGGGTACGACTACGTGCTGCGCGGCGACTTCCCTGACGGGGTCAGCGTGGTTTGCTACGCAGACGACACGCTGGTCCTAGCGCAGGGAGAGTCGTACCAGGCGGCGGTCGCTCTAGCGACACGCGGGGTTGCGATGGTCGTTGATCGGATCCAGGAGTTGGGACTCGAGGTGGCGCTTCACAAATCCGAGGCGATGTGTTTCCACGGTCGCCAGTCTCGGAACGCGCCGCCATTGAGTTCCCAACTAACGGTAGGAGGAGTTCACATCGGTGTCGGGTCGACGATGAAGTACCTGGGACTCGTCCTCGACAGCCGGTGGAATTTCGTGGAGCATTTCCGACGTCTGGCTCCCAAACTCAACCGGGCTGGGGCTGCGCTCAAGCGGCTCCTGCCCAACCTTGGGGGTCCAGACGCCTCCTGCCGGAGGCTCTACGCGGGGATCGTTCGGTCCATGGCCCTCTACGGGGCGCCGGTGTGGGCGCCGTTGCTGAAAAAGCAACCGGCGGCCATACTGAACGCCTGCCAGAGGGTCATGGCGATAAGGATGGTGCGGGGATACTGCACGGTCTCCCGCGAAGCGGCGAGCCTTCTGGCTGGCCTACCACCGTGGGATCTGGAGGCAACAGTCCTTGCACACATGCACGATATGCGCGTGGAGATGCAACGCCGGGGTGAAAGTCCGCTGCTGCGACAGGTCACGGCATGGCGGACAGAGCTCCGGCGGGATCTCATGGTGAAATGGCGTCAGCGACTATCGCAACCCAGTGCTGGGCACGCCACAATTATGGCGGTAAGTCCCCTCTTTGAGGCGTGGCTGGAAAGACCTCACGGCGTCCTTACCTTCCGCATGACGCAGGTACTCACCGGACATGGTTCGTTCGGGAGATCCCTGCACTCGATTCATGCGGAAGTGACGCCCGGGTGTCGCCACTGTGCGGAACGCCCGGAGGACACGGTGGAGCACACAGTCGAGGTGTGCCCTGCTTGGGCGGAGCATCGCCGTGCCCTCGTGGGGGCGATCGGCGGCGGAGACCTCTCGCGCCGGGCCCTGGTTGAGGCCATGGTCCGGAGCGAGGAGGAGTGGCAGGCGGTCGCCGACTTCTGCGAAGCAGTAATGCTCGCAAAGGAGGAGGCCGAACGCATCAGGCAACGGCGTTATCGCCGCCGCCGTCGCCGGGATTCTGATCCCGATTTCCGGCCAACGTAGACGCGGGCTTGCGGACAGTGAGCAATGGGTAGCTCGCTGTCCGGCCGTCCGGTAACTGTCCGGACCAAGCCCAAGTCGTCGACGGCGCGCGCTGTTCCCGCGCGCCTCAAGGAGTTGTCAGCAACAGCAGGGACCCAGCCGGGTCGAAGCCTACTGGGGCCAGGGTTATCCGAAAGGGCGCTCGAGCCCCGGTATGAAGGCTAGAAGGAACGGGGTGGGTCTTTTAGTCAGTAAGAGTCTGACACTATCTCCCGCTCCGCCCAAGGGCGGGGGATGTCAATGCATGATTTTTTCCCACCATAAAAAAAAAAAAAAAAAAAAAAAAAAAAAAAAAAAAAAAAAAGAGGTCTCCGCCGCCGATCGCCCCCACGAGGGCACGGCGATGCTCCGCCCAAGCAGGTTAGTTTATCTAACGCATAGCTGTAGTGAGTAATGAAACAAAAGAACAGTAGAATATACCGGGAAAAAAAAAAAAAAAACTTATAGCACTCGACAATCCGTGAAAGAATTTATTAATTTAAGTACACATAGACATTCAAAAGAGGGAAAACAAGTACAGATAAAAGATCACAAAGGTGCTGCATATTTCAAAAGAAATTCCATGTGGTAGGAGAGCTTTGTGAGAGATACATAAAGATTACGAAACTGAAATAAGACTCTACACTAATATTATATACAGGTAAAGTTTGTTTTTTTTTTGTTTGTAGGAGGTAATCTCTGGAGGTACTGGTCCGATTGCTAAAATTTTATCATCAATAGAAAGCTGCTTTTTTCCTGAATGATATAGACAAATTTTATGTACGTGGGTGAAGCCGCGGGCAAGAGCTAGTTATACATATAAGTCAAGTATCAGTTAACAAATGTACATATAAATAAAGTGTACATAAATTATAGAAAACGACGTTTCAATCTATACATATTCTATACATATAAATAAAATTGGAGTGTCTGTTTGTAATATTAAAATAACTGCTTTTTACTACATGCATATGAATATATATACGGTACATAAACCAAAATAACATTTTTTACAATTTTTTTCTGTCTGTCTGTCTGATTGTCCAAGCTAATCTCTGAAATGGCTGGACCGATTTTGACGAGACTTTTTTTGGCTGGTAGCTGATGTAATAAGGAGTAACATAGGCTTATTACATCAGCTACCACTTTTATTTTAGAAAAAATAAATTCAAAATCCTGTAGTCTACGCAAACGAAGTCGCGGGCACAGCTAGTACCTACTATATAAAATTACAGGATGGTAGAGAGGTACTGTTCTTTGACCAGTTTTATGAAGAATATTCGAAATCGATCCAGTACTACTAGAGATGGCCCTCTAATAACAATTTTAGCCAAGAATTCATATTTTTGAAGCTATATAGATGACTAAGTCATCCGGAAAGTTACTCATTTTCAACTCGTAATTAGGGTATTCTAATCTGAATATCAGATATATGTTTGAAAATCTCCAGTTGTGGTAGACTATCATCCGCATAAAAACTTTTAGTTGTGGTTACATTAGTAGAAGTCACTGTATTTACAAAGTAAGTAATTGAAAGAGACATCACTGTAGCAAACTGCGAACGACATAGCAAACAATTCGAAGCGACCAGATTTTATGGACCACGTTTTACATCAAAAGTTTATAGGGTATGGTCAAGTGTATTGTGTAGCGTTTTCGGTTGTGTAACTGTTACTACTGTTTGAAGTACTAATGATCGTCTTTTGATATTTCAGAGGTTTTATTTGAACTATTTTCCTTTTCCAGAGTTTGGTCGTGTTGGTTATGTTTTGTTACTATAGTTTGAAGTACTTATTGATCGTCTTTTGTGTTTTGTTAACCTTTTTTTCTCTTTTACTTTTCTTTTCCACCAGTCATACTTAAATTTGAATTATCCGAAACCTACCCGAGTTTTCTCAGTCACCATTTGCGTTCTTGGGCAGCGATATTTTTTTTTAATAATAGTGTCTCTCAGTAGGAGCCTGGAATCTGGATTTGTGTCCGATTTGGCAAACGGCTTGGTCTTTTTTTTAAAGGATTGAATGTGTTTACAACATTTTCAGTAGCCTCTGCTAAACAATTCAGGAAATATAGAAAGGATGTTATGCAGGAGTCATTATTAGTTCTGTTCTATCAATACGGTTTGTAGATTTATTTGAGTTTTTGTTTTGTTCTTCTTTGAATGTACTTGTTTTTGCATTACAGTGATTGGCTTCATTCTGGTTTAGTGTCATGTCAGTTGTTTTATTTTAACCTTACCTTTGTTTATGGTTTAAATAACTTAAAATGTTTAATTCGGAAAAGATTCGGTTTCCGTGCCTACCAATGTTGAATCGTCTGAAAGTGTTTGTTGATTTCTAATAAGAGGGAAAACGTTTACACATGTCTCATCATTATACACGTGTGCGTTAATTAAAGCCAAAATGATTCTAACGCTTTAAATCTCATTAAGTCAAAGAAGAAAATTAATACCTTTCAAATGTCTTGTTTGTCTCCCATATACCCACGAAAGAGATGATTGTCCCTAACTTGATCTTTATAAAATTGAACAGCAGAAAATAGCTCATGTATTTTATTATGTCGTTTCTTCCTTTAAAACCAACACGGTAACGAAGATTTTCTTTTGTTCTCATAAAGGAGGATAGCAACAAAAGCTTAAGTACCCATTTGTATTACGTAGGTAATTTCGCCAACATAGCGGAGGAGTTACGGCCTTATTTTTTAGAGGTTGGCACTTCTTCAAATACAGCTCCGGGTATTTTGCTTATCATGACATTGTAAATCAAAGTGCTGTCTATCGAAAAACAAGTCATGGGTACTTGAAAAGTTGGTAGTTTTTCGAGCATAGCTGTTGCCTGTGGCGTTGCCTCTTACACGTGGAGGATGGAAAAAGACAAAAATAAATTTATTAGGCCCCGCGAAGGCTTTTGAGATAAAACATATTCTACCTCTTTAGGGTCAATTCTTAGGTCAGGCCTATCCTACGAGTATTTCCGAGTATAATTATAAATATTAAAGTCTGTGCTTCTAAATTTTTGTTAATCAATTACGCATATTTAAGCTCTTGATATACATATATATACCCATTTTGCGGCGTGGGCACTTTCTCACATTTCATAAAGTTCTTGTATAGACTGCTTAGTATCTATTATAGAATCTACGCGGACGCCAGTGTTCGCTTGGTGTTTAACGGAATGGCGTAAAGTCACGCGCAAACGCTTGCAAGGGGATCAACTAGGAGCAGTAAATTATCAAACAACGCTTTGGGTGGAGCGGTAGCCAGTACCAATCTTTTACTGACTAATCCGCCTGTGTTTTTTCAGTTGCCTTATGCGTTCCAGGGCTGCAATGACTCTTTTCATCAATCAAACCTCAATAACTAATCAGATTTTGACGATGTGCACACCGTTAAGCTCAATTCAAATTAATATTTAAATAGGCCGACATTGGCACTTATATAACGTTAGAAGCCAACAAACAGAACCATGAACTGATTTATGACATAGAACACCCGATATCTACAATGTATACTGGCGAAGTCTGTAGCGAAAGCCTACTAAGTTCTTGGTTTATAACTTACGACTATTGAGGCAAGATTGATGAACATCCAAGCACACAAACTTTAAGATAAATATTAGTAGGGTATTGAGAAATATGAGTGAGTTATATATGTAGTTTTTGTTTTAGTCTTTACAAGCTTCTGACTGCGGTTTCACCCTCTTTAAAGCAGTTTTTTTTCATACAAACTGTGGACTCCCGTTTCATATCCATATGGAGAGAATTTGATAAAATTCTCTCATAAGGGAAGGCAGCCTTGTGCAAAATTTTATGTTTCTTGTCGTAGTACTTTCCGCTGTGCGTTAATATGTCACTCAGTCAGTTTCTCTTTTTATTATATACTAGCTTTTGCCCGCGGCTTCGTCCGCATACGTAAAATATAGCCAATGCCACTCAGGAATAAAGCAGCTTTCTATCGGTGAAAAAATTTGTGCAATCGGACCAGTACTTTCAGAGATTACCTCCTACAAACATAAAAACATACATTATAATATTAGTATAGATATAGATGTATTATTTTATTAATTAAATACTTCATGGACGCAAAAGGACAGAGGCGGACTTAATGCCTTAAACGTTTTCTACCAGTCAACCTTTGGGTGATGCAGAGAAAAATAGTGGTAGGTGCAATAAAAGCAAGAGATAAGGTGAATACAAAAATAGATATAATATATTATATGGTTTTAATAATTTATGAAAACCGAAACGTGGTCGCTCACTATGGCCTTCATCAGAAGGCTTAATGTCATCCAAAGGGCAATGGAAAGAGCTGTGCTCGGGGTTTCCTTGCGTGATCGAATCAAAAATGAAGATATTTGCAGCAGAACTAAGGTTTCCGACATAGCATGAATAACTGCCAAACTCAAGTGGCCATGTGCAGGACACATTGTTCGCAAAACAGATGGCCGTTGAGGCCGAAAGGTTCTGGAGTGACGACCGCGTACCGGAAGAATGACAACAATAACAAGGTGAACTGATGACCTGGTGAGGATTGCGGGAGGCCGATGGATGCGAGACGCACAGGATCATTAATTGTGGCGACACTTGAGGGAAGCTTATGTCTATCAGTGGACGTATATCGGCTGAAATGATGATGATGATGAGTAATTTATGTGATGTGAGGTAAAAATAAACATTTTTTTCTTGTTCGAAAGCTTGTAGTAGTTCCCACCGTTATCTTTGTACCACTCGAGTGGAAATATTAAAGTAGGAAAGTATAAATCAGGATTCTGTAGTAGAGGAAGTTAAGCAACATTTTTACGAGCATTACTCCAGTTTATTTGATTTCGCAACTTTCTCGGTTTCTGTAATAAGGATTTCGTTACTAAATGTTCTGGTGACATTGTGTGGTTGAGTGATTGAATGGTTTCCGCTGTTAGGTGATTGGGTGAGTGTTAAGTATTCATGGTGAGTTGTTTTTATGTCTTTTTTCATAGTTCATGAAACGAGGATGAAATATTTCGCTAAATACTAAAGTTTTCTGACTCGATATATTATCGAGTCTCGGGACAATAAAAAATCAAAACTCGACCCAGCCTATTTGCATCTGGTGATATACACGCGCTGGTTATGACTTGTAAGTTACTTGGACTTTCTGATGAAACTTGATGACTGACTGGTGGTGGTGAATGATTGATTGTTGGTTGACTGGTAGAGAATGCCTTGTTGCATTACGTCCACCTATGTGCCACTACTGTGCATGAAGTTTAAATAAATAAATGATTACTTGTCCGTGCGTATTGATCTAGACTTCTAGAACGTCCTGTCTTCGCGTGTCAATACAAGGGAAATCTTAAAACAATGATCATCCCGGTGTAAAAGAAAGATAAATAAAGAAAGAAAAGAAAGAAAAGAAAGAAAAGAAACAAAAGAAACAAAAGAAAGAAAAGAAAGAAAAGAAAGAAAAGAAAGAAAAGAAAGAAAAGAAAGAAAACAAAGAAAAGAAAGAAAAAAAAGAAAAGAAAGAAAATGAAGAAATGAAAGAAAAGAAAGAAAAAAATTATTCGCCCGAAAAGGCGCAAACTTAAGACCAACAAATTACATTATGAGATGGTGCTATGCAGCATAAATAGCATTATTCCTTTCTCGAAAGAAATTGTGATGATTATAAGGCGTCATATTAGGGGAGCTGGTTTGCCTATATATACACATTATTTATTATTATTTAGAAGATAAGGGGCTATGCATCACCCATAGTGTAGGGGATGTAGTCACTGCGACCTAAAAGATCTATTGTGACTCGCCACCTTGTTAGAGTAACTCTTTTAGCCCGGAGGCTTCCAAGAAATTTAGAATACTCCTAGCTTTTAGAGTTTTAATCTCCTCCGGGCGAATAATGTGTCGGCCCAGATGGACACTGCGTTTGTGGACAAGGGGCCCGCATTCACACAAGAGGTGCTTAGGCGTCTCCCTCTCCTGATTGCAGTACCGGCAAACATCAGTGTCACTCAGTTTCATGTGAAATTGGTGCCTCTTTAGTTTGCAGTGGCCGGTTAAGGCGCGGGCTATCGCACAGATGTTCGTCCTGCTAAGCTCAAGAAGCTCGGCAGTTCGGTTTTGTGAGTAGCCTTCTATGAGAGATTTGGCGTGTAGCAGACCTGGTTGTACCAACCAGTTCTTTTTTGAATCGCCAAATAAGTTGCCCTTAAGGGTCTGCATGGCCTGGTTCTTTGAGATACCACAGAAGGGTTCTGGACCTATCTGATGACCTTGAGCCCCAGCCCGTGCAAGTTCATCGGCTTTTTCGTTGCCGTTGATTCCAGAATGACCTGGTACCCATCTCAGAATAACTTTATTCCTTTGCCCCAGGTCATTCAGTTTGTTAACGCAGTCTTTTACCAGTTTCGAATTTAAATATTCGAGTTCAAGGCGTTAAGAGCTGCCTGGCTATCTGAGTAAATCAGAATTAATTGATTTATGTAGTTTCGTTGACGGTTGGCCTCCACACATTCTATAATGGCGTATACCTCCGCTTGGAATATGGTAGCATGTTTACCCAGATTCAAGCTTTTGCTGAATTTCGGGCTAATGCCAAATATTCCACATCCTACATTCTCACCCATTTTGGACCCGTCTGTAAACCAGATCAGGCTTCCAGCCTTGCAAGTGATGAGGTTGTTTGACCAATCCTCTCTGCTCGGCAGTTCCACTGTGTAATTCCTTGTGAAATTACACTGTGGAAGCATGACGTCTGTTGTCATAGCTAGTTGATCGTGTTCAAGTACTGATTCGTGTAGCGATCTCAGTGCTTGAGAGCGCCAGTTTGCTTTGCCAGTGCTGTTTGTTCTGTACATGCTTGCCTTCGCCTCCTTCGCAATGAATAGATGAAGTGGCGGTAGGTTAAGCAGGGCATTTAGAGCAGCTCCTGGGGTTGTGGACATGGCCCCTGTTGATATGAGGCATGCAAGTCTCTGCAAACCATTAAGTTTGTTAATGACTGTCACTTGAGTGGTTTTCCTCCACCATACTACGCAGGCATACGTTATTATCGGCCTGACTATGGCGGTGTACAACCACAGGGCGATTTTAGGGTTTATATATATATACACATACATACATACATAAAAATAGGGCTTTAATGATTCGATGCGAAGCAGTCTGTTATAACAATTTATCTGTTTACGAAGTAAATTAATGAATCTCATTAGTTTATCTCGTGTGTCACACGCGCGTTGCATAGGTTGATTGATTTATCCATTTACCATAGTTGTTCCCTAGTAATAATGGACCAAAGTAGCTATTATTTTAGTAAATTACCTTTTACCCTGTAGATGGGTATCTTTGTGCTCTTCTATCTGTATTTGTTTTTGATTTCAAGTGTTTTTCGTACATGAATAAATTCTCTCGCATCGGGCCTTAGTACAAGCCATGGTCTGCAGCGAGGAGGAGTGGCCGACGGTCGCCTCCTTCTGCGAAGCAGTAATGCTAGCAAAGGAGGTGGCCGCACGTGCGAGGCAATGGCCCTCGCTCCCCAGCCGGGATTCCGATCCCGATTTCTGGCCACCATAGGTGCGGGCTTGCAAACGGCGAGCAATAGATAGCTAGCCGTCCAACCGTCCGTCGTCCGGTAATCATCCGAACCTAACCGAGCCCAAGTTGGTCAGCAACCGTAGGGGCCCAGCAGGGTCGAAGCCTACTGGGGCCATGAGTGATGCGAAAGAGATCCCCGTTGCTCCGGAACAATGGCAGAGCAGGAACAGGAGTGGGTTTTTAGTCAGTAAAAGTCTGACACTATCTCCCGCTCCGCCCAAGAGCGGGGGATGTCATTCGATGATTTACCCACCTAAAAAAAACACATAAATAGATAAATAACATAAACAAATAAATAGGTTTTTGTATAGCTGTAGGTAACATGATGTAAAATTTGTGATAGTATACCTACGTGAATTTTAAAAGTAGTTTATTCTGAATCGGATAATGTATCGATTTTGGCTATTTGTCAAATGTGTGATTTTTGTTATTCTAAAATAAACCTTGAATGCGTCACTAGTGTGTTAGTGTGCGTATTCGTAGATATCAATACCAATGTAGTGCGTCCATTTCCATATTATTTGCTTCCAATTAGAACAGGTAATTCCTTTAAAAAACACTGCCTAAATGCATTTAAGTGTTTCTATGCTTAACCTTTTGAATGTTTTAAGTTACACAGTTCGACATAAGCAATTGTCTTTCTATTGTGTCTCTAATTACGGCATTCGATGAGTTAAATGATGATTATAACTTAATTTTCTAATTGGAGTGTGTATAGATGTGCGTTATCCCAGTTACATATTATATGCAATAAATTATTATTTTAAACGTGCTGTCCGAGATACGAAGAAATGTAATGGCGCTTAATAAACTAGTGCGCCTCACCATCAATGATTGCATCACTGCTTACCATCAGATGGGATCGCAGTCAAGCACTAGTTTGTATCAGATAAAAAAAATGTGACCAAATAATAGGCGGTTACCCAAATTGATATAATAATTAACTTTAAACATAGTCTTAACATGAACTTAAATTGAAGCACTTTTTATGTACGTACTTTTTGACCACCATCAGGTGAGATGGTGGTCAAACGCAAGCCTACCAATAATAAAAAAAACTTAGACTATACAAATTGAAAACAACAGAAAAAAGAATAAAAATAAATTAATCATATTTATCGCATTCGGGTGCATCCGGTAGGGGGCTCTCGGGAATCGGGGCTCTCAGGGAATAACCCTACCCATCTACGGATTTACCTCAGCAACTACTAACTATTGTGTATTTTCATCTATAGCACTCCTAGACGATGACATCCGAGATGACACCGCGTGTGCACTTCAGATCGCAGAGAAGAATGGTTTCCAGTTCTGGTCAAAATGGACGACGAGATGCAAGAACGATAACTTTATCACTACCGAGATATACAAGTGAGTAATAGTAGATTAAATAGCCGGCCTAGAATAAAAATATAACTACCCCGTGAAATGGTAAATACCGTTAGATTATAATCTATCTCGCGAGATTGTAAATTACTGTCGATAGTTTGTGAACCATAACCTACTGCATACAATTTAACGCATTATTTGTCGGTAGGTAGATTATAATCTACGAGTATCTAAGTGAAACTGTTAAAATGAGAAATGGAACAGAACGGAATATCATGTGCCTCGTGCCACCATATTTGTTTGTTAATTCGTTGGTTTTCGAATGTAAACAAATAAAACACTATTTGTTTACATTCGAAAACCAAGTGATTGTAAAAAGATTTTTAAAATCAGCATGTGACGGTTCACAATCTTTCGACAGCTTACAATCTCGCGAGGTAGATTATAATCAAACGGTATTTACAATTTTACGGTGACATATATTAAATCGGTTCAGGATGCCGAACACAGTGGGAATCTCACTAAGAGAACATACTACCGTGATGGATGAGTAAATATCGTGCAATGATCAAACGTTTCAGAACACGCTTTAGGTATTCATTTCGCAACGCACTGTGGGACAGTTCCTAAAACAGTGTTGTCCATATAGGTGCTAACAGAGAAAATGGGATCACGTCCATATGGTTAGAACTTTTATCTGCTCAGCCCACGTGAACTCAAATCTAGATTTTGCCAAAGCGTGCCACCTCCGATTTCGTCTGGTTGCGAAATTAGCTCCCGTACATGACTTCAGTGACATAATATTAGTAATTTAATTATTCCAACCTACATAGAAACCGCGTGGTAGATTGCTTACGACCTATTCTCTCTCCTACCGAGAATGAAGCTAAGTGTCGCTTAAAATATTCTTCTATAGGTAACATAGTCAGTCTTTGTAATTGATCCCACTGTTGGGCTCAGGCCTCCAATCTAAGAGAGAGAACGGGCCGTAATCCATCATGTTCATTTTCGAGTTATTGTGTTGGACATGGTGGTTTCCTCATGATGTTTTCTTTGGCCATTTTGAGAGCAGTGGTGATGAAATAAATTACAGAGAGTAAAGCGCCTACTTCAGTTAGAACCCACGACGACGTACCACTCGTAAATCAAGGCTTACCAGTAGGTCACCACTGTCTCTGGGCCCGAATTAGGTGTAATCAAAAACCTTATAACTTACGAGCTTTTATCCACCTGGGGCAAGGGTTATCCTAAAGGGAACTCGAGCCCCGGTATGAAGGCTAGAAGGAACGGGGTGGGCTTTTAGTCAGTAAGAGTGACAATATCTCCCGCTCCGCCCAAGAGCGGTGGTTGTTATTGGATGATTTTTCCCACCATAAAAAAAAGCTTTTATCCCCGGTTTCGTCCGCGTACATAACGCCTATGTCAGTCAGGAATAAAGCAGCATTCTATCGGGAAATAAAACTTAGCAATCGGACCAGTACAGGGTCGAAGCTTATTGGGGCCATGATTCAAGTTAACCCTGGGGCTCTAGAACAAAAGCAAAGAAGGAACAAGAGTGGGTTTTAGTAAAAGTTTGACTGGCCCTCTCGCACCACCCAAGGGTGAAAGAAGTCATTAGATGATTTCCTACCTTAAAAAAAGAAAATAGTACTTTCAGAGATTACACCCTACAAATGAAAAAACAAAAAAAGTTTACCTCTCTCTTGAGTTACAAATCTTTAACAAACGATAACATTTATTATGTAGATTCACGATAAGGACTTAAACCCCCATAAGAATATTATTAGTTCCTACTATATTATTTTTAGGTATATGTTATTTTTAGCCGTCAGAAAGGGCGACGAGGCCAGTCCCTTCCTTATTTGTTCAGGCCACGATTTAAGGCCAGTATATTAACATAAAAGGTTGAGCGTCCCTTTTTCTGAGCTTATGGAAATGTAATCTTAAAATCGGTTTCTGCCGATTAAGTTTCAATAATAAAATGTTATGGAAATTATTATTTTTTAAAACGAATCTGTCTTTGATGGGGTTGCAATTTCACTTATAAGTTGTATTTCTTTTTTTTGTAATTTATTTGAAATCGGTAGCTGTGTGTCGTGTGAGACCTCGTTAGTCGTTGAAATGGGGGATTAGGCGCACAATGCCACATTCGCAAAATGACTTGACTTGACTTTGCGAATGTGGCATTGTGCGCCTAATCCGAAATGGGGTTTCTTCAGTTTTATCCACTATTGCATTGCGTAGGTATTCATTCGTTATTCATTAAATAATTCGTAAATAGGGTTACGTTCTATGAGTTCATCAGATTGACACACAAAAATAAAAATAGGTATTTAAATTGAATGTTCTAAATATTATGAAGTCTGTGCGAAGCAAGCGGTAGTACAATAGTGGAAGGGAGTAGGGACCAATAGTGGCGGGGGTGCGCATACGTCGTATAAATAGATGTAGGTAGGTATAGCAAAATACAGAGTTGAAATGTGTTAGATAGAACAACGAAGTCTTGAAAGTTTGTTTTTGGTAGATTAGATAGCCGTCGACGACTTGGGCTTGGTCCGGACAGTTACCGGACGGCCGGACAGCGAGCTACCCATTGCTCGCATTGATGCGGTCGGCCTCCTCCTTAGCGAGCATTACTGCTTCGCAGAAGTCGGCGTCCGCCTGCCACTCCTCCTCGCACTGGATCATGGCCTCAACCAAGGCCCGGCGCTCTCTGCCGAGGGCACGGTGATGCTCCGCCCAAGCAGGGCACACCTCGACTGTGTGCTCCATCGTGTCATCCGGGCGTTCCGCACAGTGGCGACACCCTGGCGTCTCTTCCGCTTTAATCCGGAACAGGAACCTCCCGAACTTGCCATGTCCGGTGAGGACTTGTGTCATGCGGAAGGTAAGGACACCGTGAGGTGGCGTGGCTTTCCAGCCACGCCTCAAAGAGGGGACTTACCGCCATAACTGTGGCGTGCCCAGCACTGGGTTGCAATAGTCGCTAATGCCATTTCACCATGAGATCCCGCCGGAGCTCTGTCCGCCATGCCGAGACCTGTCGCGGCAGAAGACTTTCACTCCGGCGTTGCATCTCCACGCGCATATCGTGCATGTGTGCAAGGGCTGTTGCCTCCAGATCCCACGGTGGTAGGCCAGTCAGAAGGCTCGCCGCTTCGTGGGAAATCGTGCGGTATCCCCGCACCATCCGAAGTGCCATGACCCTCTGGCAGACGTTCAGAATGGCCGCCGGTCGCTCTTGCAGCGACGGCGCCCACACTGGTGCCCCGTAGAGGGCCATGGACCGAACGATCCCCGCGTAGAGCCTCCGGCAGAAGGCGTCTGGACCCCCAAGGTTGGGCAGGAGCCGCTTGAGAGCGGCCCCAGTCCGGTTGAGTTTGGGAGCCAGACGTCGG
Organism: Mythimna ferrago; assembly: GCA_910589285.2. Taxonomy (NCBI): domain Eukaryota; kingdom Metazoa; phylum Arthropoda; class Insecta; order Lepidoptera; family Noctuidae; genus Mythimna; species Mythimna ferrago. Next base: position 10,126,084 of record OU342697.1, on the reverse strand, counting down.
AAATGCTCCTCGAAATTCCATCGGCTGTCGAGGTATTTTTGGTAGATGTATTATGGTTTTATAAAAAGTCATAGAACAAAAGTTGTTGTCTACGATGTTAGTAATTACAGTCCTGCAAGGTTGTTAGTGTTTTACTAATAAGCCTGTATACTCGTAATGTGTCTAGATACAAATACAAATACAAGATAGCTCCATCCCTCTTTCTCGCTCGCTCGTCCGATATTTTAACATTTTATGGTAAAGCCCCAATGGCAGTTTCATGGAAGAGCAATGGAAAGGGCTATGCTCGGAGTTTCCTTGCGTGATCGAATCAGAAATGAAGATTTCCGCAGCAGAACCAAGGTTGCCGACATAGCACAAAGAATCGCCAAACTTAAGTGGCAATGGGCAGGGCACATTGCTCGCAGAACAGATGGCCGTTGGGGCCGAAAGGTTCTGGAGTGGCGACCGCGTACCGGAAAACGCAGCGTTGGAAGGCCTCCTACAAGGTGGACTGACGACCTGGTGAAGGTAGCGGGAATCCGATGGATGCGGGACGCACATGATCGTTCGTTGTGGCGACGCTTGGGGGAGGCCTATGTCCAGCAGTGGACGTCTGTCGGCTGAAATGATGATGATGATGATGGTAAAGCCCCAATGTAACAATACAACATTACCAGTTTTAGAAATAGAATAAACATTATTGTTCACCGAAATAGTAAAAAGACAGTAGAATCATTTCTATGAAAATTGGTCGTCGCATCGTTTTGCGTTGCTGCGTCATGCTTGTTCGGAGGTGCCTTTATACAATGTCGGGACAACAATACAACGATAAATGAAAACACTGTCAATATTCATCATTACGAACGACTTTTACAATGGGGCTAAAGGTGAAATCAGTATCATTCAGTATATTGTGTCGGTTTAGAGTCAGTTTACACCGAGACACGACGCGACGCGACGCTTCAGATCGAGATGCCTCGTAGCACAGCACTGCGTGGTGCAATGTATTTTTTACACCACCTGCTCGATAATGTCGTTTTACACGTCATACAAACCTCACTTAAAGCAAGTCATTATATGCCTAGGGAGATAATGCAGTATGGCCGATCCCTAGGGAATAATGAGATTTGAATTTGGAGCATCAAGAATCGTCAACATTGTGAATTAAAATGTAGGCGCATCGAACAAGTTGACTCGAAATTCAAACCAAAGAGTATGTAATCACTATGATTCAAACTGACCACTAACAAAAAAAAGAAAAAAGAATAAAACGTGCGTACTGACGACACGGGAGCATTATAGAAAATTGAAACTATAGAATCATGGAGTAGTGAATTTTGTTTGTTTGATGAACTTGTGAATATAATACTTATATTTCTCTAATATATGATTTGGTCGACCAAATTGTCTTGTAATTATCTTACAGATGGTGTAAAAAATAGAGTATGCAACACGGGGATAAAGCTGTCTTTGTCTTGGGCGGCTTAAATTCCTCACTTCACTCAGGTTTCTTTATTAACTCCCTCGCAATGCTCGGGAGTTAATTTTATAAATCCCTCACTATCGTTCGGGATTAAAATCAGCAACCTTCGTTTCGTTCGGAATTCAACATGCCGCCCGCGACTTAAAGACACTGCTTTATCCCCTAGTCACATAAACTACTATTGTATTCTCACAATGAAATGTGTATCTTTACTTGTAGTAAATAAAGTTAAATTTTGAGTTGCTCTTCGCGCAACGTCGCGTCTCGGTGTGAACTGAACCTTATGCGAATATAAATGTATGAGGCAGTAATTTCTATCGACATTCATTGTTGCATTGTCGTATTCATACAAGAAGACACGGGTTGAGCTCTAAAGTTAAGCAACGCTTTGCTGAGGTCGTTTGTGGATGGGTGACCAACTTAACATACCAGGCCACCGTAGGCGCGGGCTTGTGGACGGTGAGCAATGGGTAGCTCGCTGTCCAACCGTCCGGTAATTGTCCGGACCGAGCCTAAAGTGCGCAATGGGTAGCTCGCTGTCCGGCCGTCCAGGAATTATCCGGACCAAGCCCAAGACGTCGACGGCGCGCCTCAAGGAGTTGTCAGCAACAGCAGGGGCCCAGCCGGGTCGAAGCCTACTGGGGCCATGGTTATCTGAAAGGGAACTCGAGCCCCGGTATGAAAGCTTGAAGAAATGGGTTGGGTTTCTAGTCAGTAAGAGTCTGACACTATCTCCCGCTCCGCCCAAGGGCGGGGGATGACATTTGGTTGATTTTTTACTCACAAAAAAAAAACTTAACATTCCAAGATTCTTCTGTGGCACAGAAAGCACGTTAAGCTTTTGGTTCCTACTGTTATTTGTAGATCTTTAACACTCGTAGCTATCCGCTAGGAAATCAGGCACGAGTCTTACCAAATAGATGAGTTGAGGAGGTCAGATAGGCATTTGCTCCATGTAAAATACTGGTATTTAGCTGTATTCAGTTATACTGGAAGGTGGCCCCAACATAGCTCAAGTAAAGTGCGAGTTGAGCACAGGGATTGTTGTCCCAGACTACCAAAAGTATTTTGTTCACCTGTGCACTGACAGGTGAACAAAATAGTTTTGGCTCAGATAGCTCCTTTTACTTTTATGTACCTTATAAGGGCTGACCCCATATTAGGCGTGCGCGATCCTCGGGCGTGTAAGTAGCGCGGGCCTAATGTGAGGGAAGCCTAAAACAAAAAATCCATAATTCTGGATCCATTTTTTCATTAAAAACACAATAATTTTGTAGCGATATAAATAAAAATATAGACTTTTCCGCCACATACTCGTTTAATACTCGTACAAACAAATCAATATAAACAATAATTTCTTAATATATAAAACAGAAAATTAAAAAAAAAACCTACAAGCCACATTGACACAAATAAAAAAAGGCATCAAACGACAAAAACCGAGCACGAGAAATGAGCTTATAAGCTATCCGAAAATGTTTTTAATGAAAAAATGGGTCCAGAAATTATGGACCTTTTTTTGTTTTTTGATAGTTTAGTAGCATAATAGGTTATGTAACGTGCGCTGTATTGATGGCGGTGGCTCGAGACCGGTTTTGTTAATCATGAATGTACGCTTAGACCTACTTAAAATTTTATTTAATTTGGCGATATTGATTAAATACTCTAAATATCTTGTATTAAACGCACACTATGCAGGCAAGCATATTATAAGTTGGAGGATTATATTCAAGATAAAAATGCTTGGCTCAATGCTGGTCCAGCTCCACTACCACTAGGGCGTACTAATTAGTTGATTAGTTGGAAACTAATATTATTATTTTTTAATTTGAAAGACACAATTGCATTGTATAATGTAGAAGCACTTTTTCCAAGTTTGTGAATGTGAAGCACCATGGAGCATTTTTATTAGGTTACAACTTTTTTTTTTTTTTGACATTACGAGCATGGCAGTTGAGAGTTTGTCATGCTCACTCAAATGTCTCGCTGTTGGTGGCACGTGTTATTGGGTCGTTCAGTTCCCTTCAAAATGGTTGAGCTGAGTGGGGCTGATGCACGCGTCATGCTCGTGAACGGGTGCCGTCAGATGGGACTGGTCATCTCTTAGCTGCCAGTGGCTTAATTCAGTTTCTATCTTTTAATTATTTTACATTTTTATTTCATTATCGACATTGTGCTCACATGATAGAAGCAACAAGTAATATGTAACCAAGCATTATATGTAACACATAATATGATTTAAAAGAGTGTCCATGGAGTTTCTTGCACGTTCTTCTCCATAGAGACCTACTCTTTGGAACGTGCAATTTAGCTTCACTTTTCTTGGACTGACCGACATTTGACTATTCAAAAGTGCCTGTAAATGGTCTATTTGAAATAAATGCTTTGATTCTTGACTCCAACAACTAACACTGAACATTTACGACATATAATTTTGTACACATAAAAATATACATATATGTATATATATACACATAAATATACTTTTATATATTTCAAAAGCCGATCCGAGCCTTTCATCCGTTATTCACCTACACTCAAAGGTTCAGTTGAAAACCAGCGTCAGGTAACTGCTACGGTTGTCTGAAAGTATGCTGAACTGAATCTATTTGGCACTACCGTGAGACACATTGTTGCTGTTTGTTTTTATTTTTTTTAGTTTTATGTTTTATTTAAGCTAGTAATTAATGTTTCAGTACTTGTTTTGTTCATTGTGTGAAAAATAAACATGCTTTCTTTCTTTCTTTCTAGTTTGGACATCATCTAATGACTTGTTCATGGACCGAAAGCCTGTGTACTCCTCACTCATCTATGACCCAACTATGTTCCTTCGATTGCCTTTTGCGTTCACCACGGGCTTTTTTTTTAGAAATTCCCCATGGCCCTAGCGGAAAAATCATGTATTGGATTCATACACGTTTATCTGTCGATGTGTGAGACACGGTATACATGATTTTCTTTATATTTAACATACTTATAAATACCAATGTATACATAAGAATATTATGAAAATAAGTGCTCTCTAATTTACCTCTTGAAGACTTCTCTGATCATTATTCCAATCATAAAACTGTACATTCTCTTCCAGATGCCCAGACCTAATGCGACTGACTCCAGAACGCAGTTTATCAAGCAGCAGCCAATACCGACGAAGCCCTCCTAGATTTAGGAGATCTGCCTACAAGTCCCGAAGAAACTCTAAAGTCACCAGGTTCAGACGGTCTAGACACATTAATTAAATTCAAAGTGTTTGGTCTATGTTTAAATAAATACAGGGCTCAAAATTGTTTGATTATTTGCTTCACACTTGTATACACAATGGTTGAATGCTGAATCTATAAGGCTGTGTTTGTTTGAGGAGCAAAGACGTCACCGCTTGTTGGGATGATGTTTTCTTGGGAGGTAACATTAAGGTCCTTAACTTCTTGTCCTCATAAATGTCTTTGACAAGCTTTTTTTCTTTGCATCCCTTGGATATGTGTCGAAAGCCTAAAGTGTTGTCTTCCTCGGTGACGGACTCGCCGACCATGCAGCTACTCACTCAGCCCACGTACTCGAGGAGTCAGAGAATGCGCACCCCGACGACCCCGCTGTGCATCTTTTCCATCTTTTTCACTTACGGAGCGCAAACGTGGTCATTAGTGTTGGCGATCGCTATAAAGGTGATGTCTACGGATTGGTATCACAGCAAGCGACGTACTTAGAGTGCAGGATGACGTCAAGGAATCGGTACGCTCATCGCCGCAGTGACGGCTTTTTAAGTGCTTGTGCTGCTACAACCTGAGCTCAGACGTACCTAATATCCGATAACCTCTGGGCTCAAGGGCCATGGGAATATTAGCGTAACCAGTGTTCCCAAATATAGACATCATTCGTTGAATTTAGAACTAACTTTTGTGTAAGACAGTCGTCGTGATTTGTATTAATATAGTGTTTATTTATCTCCAAAGTCGTTTCACTTAAGTAACGTAGCATTACTCAAATTAACGAAACGTCAAAAGTCCGCACTCAGGGTCTGTTAGCAAGCAATTTAATGAAGTATTTTCGAAGTCAAAAGAACAGACTGCATAAAGAACAGTATACTTCATTTCAAGACACAAATTGCAGACGTAGACAACTCAGCCGCCAAACTAAAATGGAACTGGACAGGCCACATCTGAATGTCGCAACAAAATTGAGCGAAGGTAACCACTGACTGGATTCTGAACAGCAGGAGCTGGTAACGCAGCAGGCCCAGAAAGAGATGGCGTGATGATTTGGACTCCTACTTAAAAGAAGTAGCTAAGGATAGAGAAGAATGAAAGGGAGGCCTTTGCCCTGCAGTGGAACGCAACAGGCTCATATTAATAATGTATCTATTTTGACTGGCCTGTTGGTCTAGTGGTTAGTGGCCCTGACTGTTATTACCGGAGGTCATGGGTTCGATTCCCACTCAGGACAAATGTTTGTGTGTTGAGCACGATCAATTTTATCTATAATATGCATATATCTAGAACTATATAACTATGTGTATCCGTTGTCTAGTACTCATAACACAAGCTCTGCTTAGCTTGGGACTAGACGGCGTTGTGTTATGGAATATAATTATTATTTTATATATCGTCGCCGTAGCGTAGAATAGACTATTTCATGATATGACTAGGTTAAGCTAGGTTAGTATTGTCCGGTGGGTTTCAGTAGGCATACTCGTACCTACATCCTTTAATATAGTATTGAAAAATACAGTAAAATCAATCCCAATAAAAATCTGGTTAGGAGTGTGTTGTTAAAAAACATTTGTTTATAAAGAACCCTCCTTAACATTGAATCTGAAAGCGTTACCCAAACATAACTTCAGTCTGCAATAAAACCTAGGGTTCAGCATAAACGGGTTTACTTCTTAAACTATCTGTTTTATTTTACAAAGAAAATATCAAACAGTTTGTTCAGACCACAGAGTACAGAAGCTGTTTTAAGGTTGAACAACATCTGGACGCACTGAATCTCGCTTTTTTATTGGTTCTATCTTTTTTTCATTTAAAACCGTAATTTCATCATCATCATCATTCCAGCTGAAAGATGTTCACTGTTGTACATAGACCTCCTTTAAGTGTCGCCATAACTACCGGTCCTGCGGGTCTTGCATTCATCGGATTACCATAATTCTTACCAAGTCATCGGTCCACCTTGTAAAATGGAGGCCTTGAGAATGTGTTTTTGAGTGCCTCGTCGACACTCTTCTTCTTGCTATAGTAAATGAAGATTCTAAGAGATAGAAACTTAAGAAAGTGCAATTCAGTGCAGCCAGCTGTAGCCTTTTCCCGACTACGTCATATGTTGAGGTCGACTTTCAGTTTGACCGGATGCAGTTGGATACCATTATTTTTTATGGAGCGAACTGCCTAACTGACCTCTACATTCTGGCAATTCGGTAAAATGGTACCTTGGTAACACTAATGTCAGTTTTCCTGGCTTCTGACTATCTGCAACGAACTGTCAAAAAGTATCTACAATTGACAGCCGGGACCAACCACGACTTAACGGGCTTTTCGAGCCAGTTTTTATTATAAGATGGGGAATTTTTATTTCAGACTTAGTTTATTTATTTGAGTAATTTAAAACATATGTACACACTATTATAAATTAATTAATTATCTACACTTATAAACAACTTAATAACTATAATTACAGTAAATTAAAAAATAAATAAATAATAAAACCCTACGCTAAAATGCACTATCTAAAATATGGCGTCAAAAAACTCTTCCACATCGCTGTCGACTGGTAATGTGCCCAAAAGACTGGCGGCATTGCCACACTGTATGGCAATGCTTATCCTCTGTCCAAGGTAAAAGCCAGCCTTTGGCTCACGCGAAGTGTCAACTAGATGGGGAATTATCAATCAATCAGCTCTGGGTGGAGCGACAGGGCGTATCAGACTTTTACTGACTAAAGCCATACGTCCCCACTGGACCCCGGGGTTCCTTTTTGTTCCCACTGCAGTGGCGGTACATATATTCCCAGCTCTATGGTACAGTAGCAGTTTGCGTTTTGTTTCCAACTCTCTGAACGCTCAAGCTTCACTTAAATCTGTGTTGTTTATTGAAGAAATGGGCATTGTTATGATACCTTTTCGGTGCACTATCCTGTTTCTCTCAAATCTCGGGAATGTGTGCTTTGGACAAGCGTGGGAAACTGTGTGGCGAATTTAAAGCATCGTAGTGGTAGGGTATGATGATGTGTTAGTTATAATAATATGTACATTACCATGTGAGAACAATTTCCACATTAATATAATAATATAATATTCCACAACTATCACACAACGCCGTCTAGTCCAAAGCTAAGCAGAGCTTGTGTTATGGGTACTAGACAACTGATAAATATACTTATATATTTCTAAATACATACATATTGTAGATAAATTACACCCAGACACAGAACAAATGATAGCTCGCTGTCCGGCCGTTCGGTAACCGTCCGGACCAAGCCCAAGTCGTCGACGGCGCGCGCTGTTCCCGCGCGCCTCAAGGAGTTGTCAGCAACAGCAGGGGCCCGGCCGGGTCGAAGCCTACTGGGGCCAGGGTTATCCGAAAGGGCGCTCGAGCCCCGGTATGAAGGCTTGTAGGAACGGGATGGGTTTTTTAGTCAGTAAGAGTCTGACACTATCTCCCGCTCCGCCCAAGAGCGGGGGTTGTCATAAGATGATTTTTCCCATCGAAAAAAAAAAAAAAAATCATGCTCATCACATAAACATTTGTCCTGGGTGGGAATCGAACCCACGACTTGCGGCATAGCAGTCAGGGCCACTAGCCACTAGACCAACGGGCCAGTCATTGTTAAGACTGTTTTATCTACATCTACACTAATATAATAAAGAGGTAAAGTTTGTTTTTTTGTTTGTAGGACGTAATCTCTAGAAATACAGGTTCGATTGCTAAAATTTTTTCAGCAATAGAAAGCTGCTTTATTCCTGAGTGACATAGGCTATATTTTATGTACGTGGACGAAGTCGCGGGCAACAGCTAGTAATTAATATAAGTTAACTAAAAGGTGATTTCGTCAGAACTTTAAGGACAGCACAGGAGTGGAGGGAAGCCTTTCCCAGAAGTGAAAAGAAATAGAGAAAATTATCGATTATTTTATTTTTTGTGTCTTTGTTACCTTAGTCAAGACTTTACAACTTTTTATTAATGAAATAGATATAAACGAAATTAGAACAATACTATGAAATTGATTCCACGGTGGATATTGAAAAAAAAAAAGCATTTTCAAACAAGATAAAGTTAACTAATCAATCATGTAGTCTTATTAAAACTCAACAAATTTCTAATTTTACCGTACGTAATTACTTCCTGGAACCTGATCCATATCAGCGATATTATTGAGTGGTGTAATAATAACTAGGTACAGTGAACTTTGATTAAAATCAACCGGCTCCATTTCTGGTTAAGAAGATTAATTTTTCGAAATTCAATGATACAATTTTAGTTTTAAACTCTTTTGAGTGCTGAGATAGTTCACATAGTTTCAGATTAGGTCATGTAAGCCATAAAAATTACAATGTATGTTTAAATTAGGCAGCAGACTTTGCCAGCGCAATGAAGGATTACAGTAGCGTTAGGTTTTTGTCCGAATGTGGTCGCGTAGTCAGTTATGTCGCTAAAAAATTATAAATTAAGACGTATTAGAATCAACTTTAGCCAGTTTTCTGAATTGAGTATTTTCAATTAAAATTACAAATAAAAATACACCTGCTTACCATCAGGTGGGGTAGCAGTCAAGCATTAGTTTACATCAATTTAAAAAAATACATAATAAGAACTGCTTCGGTTTTCTTATCCGGTAATAATTTAGGTGTCATCAAGGCTAGAGTGAAACTAGTGCAATTCACTACAAACGATTGAATCACTGCTTATCATCAGAATGATAGGAAACGTATCAAACTTTAGTGTCAAATTCCGACAGGTAGTCTTGGAAAACACTAAACTTCAAATATTTAATACAGTAATCATTGTTTTAGCTCCTCCTTTAACTACATCTGATGACGCCGAAATTTTGATGAAGGACCCAAATCATAAAACCTTGGTTACATTACAATTATCGTTTATCGTTCCAGCACCATCAAAATATGTCACCTATTTATTGCTATTCAACTTTGACCCTTACCACTTTACGCTAAAGTATATAACAGCATACGTCTAAAAACTTAAATTTGTTGTTGTATTAAGGCCTATTGTCTCCCAAGAGGCGAATAAACGGATTAACTCCCCTTTATTTTATGTCTTTATCTTTAATAGGCTGTTAAAAAGAGAAGAAAGAACGGGGATAACAAAGACGTTCCCCTTTATAATCTCGGTAATTATTGCTATAAAACTTGAATGCAAGAGGTGCGGAACGGAACACACAGATGTGAATGTTACGCGCTCTAGCGCTTTCTCGTGCAATCCAAAAGGGAAATTCAGCGTTATTCTGGATAAGGCTTTTGAAACAGGTTATTTAAATAATGCTTATACGTTTATTCTAATTGTGCAGCTGTTAAAACGCTCTGTTCGTGTCGCGTTTGTGTAGGTGGGTTGAAAGAGGGTACTTACCATTACTGAATTTGATAGGTTAACGTATTTACAATTAGACTGGAAAAATAAATGTTTTGGTTTCTCTAATTTTGATTAAAATATTAAACATAACAATGAAACAATTACTCAAAAATATGTATGCTAATCTTTATGGAATTTATTTGTTTATAACCCTTCGCAAACACGCGATGAATAAACACTTTGTATTGTATTGAGATAAGCCTTTTGTAAAGTGGCTTTTGTAGCAATTATTTCAACATTTTGTCTACAACAAGTCGAGTCTTGGAAATGTAAGGCATGTAAATAAATTATTTAAATTAAAAAAACTTAATTGATTTAGTTCAATAGACGACTTTTTAACCACAAAGATTAAGGCCTAGTATGCTGCCCTGAGGAACACCTAGTTTTAAGTAGAATTTCTTTAAATAAGTGTTTAATCATATTAAAAGAGTTAATTTCCGAACTTTATAAATTAATCAACGTTTTCACGACATCACCCAGAAAAAAAAAATATCTTGAACGAAGGTTTAATCTAATCTCATCAATAAAGAAAAATAATGAATGCTACCGTATCGAAAGCGCTTTTAAAGACTTGCCATAATTTCTTATACCTGCTAAAGCTACGCTACTTTCAAGAGATTCGGCCATAAAGTTGCAATTGATTTTCGTTCTAGCCAGTATTAACGGATTCTTCGAAAGAGTTTTCAAGCCCCGATTTTAAAAACGGGGCTCATATACGAGTACATATACTTTAATAACATAGCATAATCAGCTTTATTATTTAGAATTTAGAATTTATAATGTTCCTGCTTAGCCTTTTAGCCTTTTCCATGGCAGTTTGGATTTGTTCCAGTCCTGGATTTACTTCCGGGGATCTATATGTTATTGAAGGAAGTAAGGGATTTCTTGCCATAAATATACGATAAATAATAATGTAACTATACATTTAACTTGCGATGATGCGCTTCATAGTAAACATCCCACCTAAATGCGCGAAACGTTTCAGGAACACATTCATTGCGCATACTGAAAAGGTATGAAACTCTTTTGATTGTCACTAGGTTTGCGCTTGACCGATATCTCATCTGAAGGAAAGCGACGATGCTGTCAACGAAAGAGCGCGCTTATTCCTTGCTAGAGTCTCTGTTTCCTGATAGCTAGTGTGTTCCATCATCGATAACATTATCACTAATCATCAGGTGAGATAGTAGTCAAGCACTAAACTTAATGATTGTGAAAACCTACTTCATCATCATCATTTCAGCCGATACACGTCCACTGTTAGACATAAGCCTCCCCCAAGTGTCGCCACGTCGAACGTTACTGTGCGTCCCGCATCCATCGGTTTCCCGCTACCTTCACCAGGTCATCGGTCCACCTTGTAGGAGGCCTTCCAACGCTGCGTCTTCCGGTACGCGGTCGCCACTCCAGAACCTTCGGCCCCAACGGCCATCTGTTCTGCGAGCAATGTGCCCTGCCCATTGCTACTTAAGTTTGGCAATTCGTGCTATGTCGGCAACCTTAGTTTTCCTGCGGATATCTTCATGTTTTATTCGATCACGCAAGGAAACCCCGAGCATAGCCCTTTCCATTGCTCTTTGAGTGACTTTAAACCTTCTGATGAGGCCCATTGTGAGCGACCACGTTTCGGAGCCATATGTCATCACTGGTAACACGCACTAGTCAAAGACTTTCGTCTTGAGACACTACTTAAATACATCGAATGCCCAGTTCATTAATGCTAATCGGCACTTGTAGGTTTGGAGATAAAATATCTTTGTTCTTACAACAGAATTCTCCAAACTAATTCATACTAAACAGTTTATTCTATCATCAAACGAATCTTATTTATAGAATTTACTCAGTGTTGAAAACCACCCTATATCTTTTAATATCTACATTGTCTTTTACTTTGAAAACAACCTAAACGATTGCAAAAAAAAAAAACAAATTCTAGAATTCCAAAACGTGTTTCTAACAGAAATGAATGGGGTGGAGTAAAAAAACTAGGCAAGTGCGAGTCGGACTTGCGTACTGAAGGTTCCGTATAAAGTTGCCTATAAAAACAGTGAATCCCCGAATTGAGTTACAAAGATTTTTGCGAATCGCAAAAAAGTATTTATGTGTGATGTAACTACAAAATTACAGTTTTCAGATTTTGTCCTATACTTGTGCTATGAAACTTTGCTTAATACAGAATTTCAAGATTCTGGGTCAACGGGAAGCGCCCCATGAATTTTGATTCCCTTGAGTGTCGAAATATACATTTTTTGCGACATAAACGGCCATATCTTTTTTTTCGTTAACTTAAAAGTTTGATTTTTTTAGCTCCAAAGGCATCGCAGACCTGAATTATATGGTTTTAATTTTAACTCGATACCTCTACGCATTCCCGAAATTAATTCATTAAACCCCAAGCGAACGCCGGCGGCGTTCGCGCACCTATTGTCTTTCTATTGTGTCTGTAATTTCCACGAACTGTCAGACGAACAACAAAGTGACCCTATAAGAATACCATTTTTTCCTTTTGAGGTACGGAACCCTAAACAAAAACAAATTCTAGAATTCCAAAACGTGTTTCTAACAGGAATAAATGGGGTGTTCTAGACTGGAGTAAAAAAAAAAATCAACATGGAAAAACAAAGCCTCTTCACAATTTTATTGGGTATTTCGTTCGTGTTTCAATTCCAATAGCTAGCCAATTTCATGGTACATTACATAAACACATGTTGAAAGTACACGATAGGCTTTCAAGTCGCCCACACTTTGCTGTTGATTTCTCGTTTTGCGATGTTCAAGAAAAATTACCTGGCATGTGTATTTTTCAAGTGGAAGGGCGACACGTCGGTGCTTTGTAGATAGCTAGTGTGAATAAATATCACCTACGATAGATACAATTTGAATCCACAAATAAAGGATTTTTCCTAAATGAGGAAAATAATCAATATACGACCCTTTTTTAATTAAGTTTATGCGAAACTTGAATATAATTGGTTTAGAATCAGTAACTGAATGGTTTCCAATAGTTTTTACACCAATATTTTTTCCCAAAACTATTTAAAAAGGCTACAAGTTGGACACTACCGACACTAAGTATAAAACATGGTAGGTCATAGCGGGAACTGGTGTTTCAGGTTTTGCATATACTCGTACTAAAAATAAGGTTGAATATACTTATGAGGAGAAAGTGATTGACTGACATATCAACGTACAGCCAAAACTACTGGGGCTAAAAGCGTCAAATTTTGCGCAAGGCTTCCTTTAATGACGTAGGGGAGCACTGAAGTGTGAAGTATATATTATTACGTAGTACGATACCTATGTGTGCGCGCACTTAGCTATGTAAGCAACTTTCCTTTAGATTCCTTTTTATTGTAATCTATTATTTAGTCTAATAAAAGACACCAAACTGTAAACAAGTGTTTCCTTTACTACAAGCCAAGGTTCCAACATCACATGGCGACCCTGCCAGGGCTCTGCCAAGGAACTTTTTTCTTTTGTTTTAGGTGCTGGTTACACAAGTACAATTATTAAGTTGGTTTCAAATTCATTCTCAAGATGTGCCAGTCAAAAGTGGAAAAAGAAGACGTGTTTCTAACCCAAAATGCTGCTGGCGATAATTCGGCTCAGTTGAAAGATTTCGGAAACCACATACAAAATATAAGCACGGTAACATATATTTTGCTGGCCCTGGTTTTGGTACTTGTACTATTTTTTGGTTGCAAGTTATATAGGGCGTGCCATCGACGCCTAATTCAGGAAGAAATGGGTATGCAAGCAATATCTCGCATCAGGTCGTCTCTACGAGCCAAGCGCAGCGTGCAGCACGAAACTACGGCGTAAGCAAAACAAACTATTCGTGAGTGTTTAAAACCTATACATACTTTTATTATCTCAAAAAAGTGTTTCCAATGAACTATGAGTGTTATTTAAAAAGTTTAGAAGATATTCAAACAGTTTATTTGGGTTTCGGAAGCCAAAATTGAGTATAAAGTGTAAAGCCAGTGATCAAATTTCATTACGCTAATAATTGAAATTCATAAAACGGCGCACGGATAGTCATCGAACATGATACCTCGCGGCGAATAGTGCTTACGTGTTGAATTCTTTTAACAGTATGTTACGAAATAGTGTTAAGTTTTACCAAATTATGACTAATTATAGCAATATTATAAGAATATTAGAATCATTATGTTAGAAAGTTTAAAAGAATGTCAAGAGTTGTTATATGAAATACGAAAATATTTGGTAAAAAGAGGTCAAAGTAGGTATAAAGGCCAGACTATTGAAATAAAATTGAAAGAAACTAATGATGTTTTTGAGAAGTGTAAATCATTACTTTTAGTTTTAGGTAAAAGTAGCGATACGAAAGTAATTGATTTAGGGAAGTATATTTTTGAAAAGTGTCAGGAATTGTATGACGAAATAAATAATTTATGTGTTTTTCCTAAGTCAATAGAAACAAACAAAATGGAATTCGACTTAAGGATGGCATGTAATTTAATTCCAGTTATGGATGACACTGAAAGCACCACTAAGAGAATGATTGACTCCATCGAAATGTACGCAAATATGCTCGACGATAAAGGTAAGTAATTCATTATTGATTATTTTCATCTTAAAAAGTAGACTTTCGGAAAACGCAAAATTGCGAATTTCTGACAAATATGAGGCGATTTCTGAATTAATTAAAGATTTAAGGAATAACTTAACAACAAAAAAGTCTTACACAGCCATTCAATCCCGGATGCAGACCATGAGACAAGGTCAAAAATCTGTTGAGGAATATGGTAAGGAAATAGAGCAGTTATTCACTGACATGACGATTTCTCAAGCAGACGGGGACTCCAGTGCTTATTCGGTACTTAAACCCATAAATGAAAAATCTGCTATAAAAACATTTTCAGACGGACTACGCAGCTCGAGACTATCCACAATCATCACGTCGCGCAATTACTGCAGCTTGAAGGAAGCAATACAGGCTGCAAAAGACGAGGACAGACCTGCCGCACAGCAACAAGGTAACGTCATGCATGTATCAAAGCAAGGACGTACTTTCTATAATAATAGACGCTTTAGTGACGGTCGCGGTGGTAGTAACAATTATGGTCAAAACTCAAATTATTTTCTTAGACAGCTAGGACAAAGCAGTCGTAATGGATATCAGCGTGGAAGAGGGCGCGGAAATTATAATAACTATAGAGGAAACAATTTTCATAATAACTTCAGAGGAAAGTATCGAGTAATCGTAGACCTTCTAACAGTTTTCAGAAAAGCAGGGGTAGACTTAACACTCAAAACCGTAACTTATATACGGCAGAACACAATGTAGAGGAGCCTCAAAGTAGTGAACAATCAAATAATAGTCAGATTCAGTTTTTTCGATCTTAGGAATACCATCTTTTCATGTAATAAAAACACTAAATACGTGACATTAAACATTAACAACAAAAAATATTATTGGCTTGTTGACACTGGCGCTTCATTATCTGTTATAAAAAGTGGAGCAATTCCCATTAACACACCAGTGCAAAGAGACAATACATTAATAAATGGCATTGGAGGGCAGACTCGATCTAAGGGATTGGTTAATTTAACTTTAAAAAACCATGACAACATACATTTTAACCATAACTTTACAATTTTTGAATCGTTACCGCTAACGGCTGATGGGATTTTAGGTTTAGATTTTCTAATGAAATATGGAGCTAATATTAATTTACAAACAAATTTAGTTACTTTATATAAAGATAATTGTAGTTATTCATTAAAATTGACTAATTATGTTAGTAAAAATAAAAATTTCTTAGTTATTCCTGCTCGATCCGAATCGATACACCATATTTATGTGGATAAATGCATAAATGGAGATGTTGTTGTATGTGGAAAAGAGTTGAGCAAAGATATATTTTTAGCAAATGAAATTACAAGGGTAAAAAATAATAGAATTCCTATTAAGATCTTAAATGTAACAGAAAAAGAAGTAGAGTTACCATTATTTACACCAGAGTTACAATCTTTAAATGACTATCATATATGTTCATTTAATAAAACTGGC
This sequence comes from Mythimna ferrago, assembly GCA_910589285.2. NCBI lineage: Eukaryota > Metazoa > Arthropoda > Insecta > Lepidoptera > Noctuidae > Mythimna > Mythimna ferrago. The sequence goes on along the minus strand of OU342697.1, from coordinate 10,110,006 downwards.
ATAAACGTTGATAGAGTTCAAAAATTACTGAACGAACTAAATCTATCTCATTTACATGATGAAGAGCAAAAAAGTATTGAAGCAATATGCGCAAAATATGCAGATGTGTTTTACGTAGAAGGTGATAGGTTAACAACCACAAATATTTACCAACAATCAATTACTATTAAACCACATGTTTCCCCAGTATATGTTAAACCATATCGTTTACCACAAGCATTAAAGCCCGAAATTGAACATCAAATAAAAAACTTGAAAGAAAATGATATTATAGAGGAATGTAGCAGTGAATGGTCAAGCCCAATATTGTTAGTACCTAAAAAAAGTATTGAAGGTCAAAATAATAAATGGAGGCTAGTAGTAGATTATAGGAAACTAAATGAGATCGTGGCTGATGATAAATTTCCGTTGCCAAATATCTATGAAATATTAGACTCTCTTTCAGGCGCAATTTATTTTAGTCACCTTGACCTTCACCAAGGTTATTACCAAGTGACCTTGAACCCTCAGAGTCGTAAGTATACGGCATTTACAACTAGTTCAGGACAATACCAAATGAAACGTTTACCGATGGGGCTTAAAATTAGTCCAAGTTCATTCAGTCGTATGATGTCAGTTGCTATGTCGGGCCTAGCATTTGAAAAATGTTTTGTGTATTTAGATGACCTAGTCATTTTTGGACGCAATTTGACTACTCATAATCAAAATTTAATAAGCGTAATGGAAAGACTTAGAAAAGTAAATTTAAAATTAAATCCCCAAAAGTGCGAATTCCTAAAAAAAGAACTTTTGTATTTAGGGCATGTCGTTTCAGAAAAAGGCGTCTCTCCAGATCCAGAAAAAACTAAAATACTCCAAAATTATCCAATTCCCAAAAATTCAGACGAGGTCAAGCGTTTCGTAGCATTCTGCAATTATTATCGTAAATTTATAAAATGTTTTGCTGATATTACTATACCTTTAAATAAATTATGCAGAAAAAACGTACCATTTCAATGGACTGATGAGTGTCACAAAGCATTTGAAATCTTAAAAAGGTTGTTAATGACACCCCCGATATTGCAATATCCTGATTTTTCAAAAGACAATGAATTCATAATACAAACAGACGCATCAGGAATAGCTATTGGTGCAGTTCTATGCAACAAAGACTTGAGACCCATAGCGTACGCAAGTAGGCCATTAAATAAGGCAGAAAAGAACTACCCAACTATTCAAAAGGAACTTTTGGCTATTGTTTGGGCTGTGAAGTACTTTAGACCTTACGTTTACGGTCGAAATTTTACATTAATGACTGACCACAAACCCCTAGTGTATCTTTTTGGAATCAAAGATCCTTCCAATAGATTACTAAAATTTAGACTCTCTTTAGAAGAATGTAAGTTTAAAATTATTTACGTAAAGGGAAAAGACAATACTGTAGCAGTTGCTTTATCACGAGTTAGTATGACATCGGATGATTTAAAAAATATGCATAAACAACTTGTAAATGTGATGACTAGAGCACAGAAACTAAGGATGGATGAGATGAATGAAAATAATGTTCTAAAAGGGAATGCGGATTTTAATAAATCTAAAGACGATTGGCCTGATCAACCAAAAGTCGTAGATATATTAAGAAAACCGCGTGACACGATTGAGATGATGTTTATGGATGACAAAACATTAGATAAATTGAGAATGAGAAATGTGATTACTACGGAAATAGAGTGTTTCGCTTTTAGGTCAGATATAAAACATTTATACATTAATCTTAATTACAAGGCGCATTTCTCGCGAGTCGAATTTGTGCAGAAATTAAGTTTATTTTGCAAACAGATAGGTGTCGAAGAAGTATGCATAGTAAAAGATGAACAGAATGTAGAATTTATTAAACATATTTGTAGTGAAATAAAGTCACTAAACGATTGGACTGGACCCCGCTTAAGTATATTGCGAGGCGTTAAAAGAATAACGGACGATAAAGAGAAAACTCTCATTATGAACGATTTTCATTTACTGCCATCTAGCGGACATGCTGGTATGCGCAGAATGATAAATACTATTAAGAAACGATATTATTGGCCTAGTATTGAAAAAGATGTTCAAGAATTTGTGCGTAAATGTACGAAGTGTCAGAAAATGAAACATAGTCGTTACACTAAAGAGCCAATGGAGATAACCAGTACGGCATCTTCAGCATTTGAAAAAGTATATCTAGATGTAGTAGGACCCTTAGACAAGTCCATAGATGATAATTCTTATATTTTAACTATACAATGTGAATTGACCAAATTCGTACAGGCAATTTCTCTTATAAATAAAGAAACTACGTCCATTGCTGATGCATTCGTGCGTAATTTTATTCTTGTATTTGGTATTCCTAAGGTAATAGCCACAGATCGAGGAACGGAGTTTATTTCGTCTACAATGGAACAGGTATGTAAGATTTTGAATATTATAAAACTATCATCCACGGCTTATCATCATGAGTCAATAGGAGCTTTAGAAAATACCCACAAAGTGTTGGGTTCATTTTTAAGAATTCAGTGCGACAATCATCCAGAAACTTGGAGTCAATGGTTACCTTTTTGGTGTTTCAGTTTTAATAATACTGTTCATTCGGAAACAAATTACACGCCACATGAATTAGTATTTGGTAAACTATGTAATATACCTTCTAATTTGTCTGATCATATAGAACCACTATACAATGTAGACAGTTATCCATTGCAATTAAAATATAGACTACAGTTGGCACAAACTGAAGCTAAAAATAACTTAATAAATAAAAAACATAAGAGAAAAGCTAAGTATGATATTTTGATAAATCCCGTTAGATATAAGGTAGGAGATTTAATATTAATTAAGATAGAAACCAGACGTAAATTGGATCCACTGTATAAAGGACCATATGTAGTTATAGAAGACTTAGGTTGTAACGTTAAGATAAAAAATAATTCAAATAAAGAAGAAATAATTCATAAAAATAGGACTAAACCATTTTATGAATAAAAGGAAAATGTACTTTCTTCTTCATTAGATTATTATAGATTAATTTTTGTTAATTTTTTATATATTACATTCTCATGTTAAATTTGTTTTTTTTTGTTCTTCTTTTATTTTCTATCGTAAGTAATACTAGTTAAACCGAGGTCAAATACAAAAAAAAAATTGTAATAATGTCAATTTTTTTTTTCTTCGCCCCCGGGAGGTGAAGTGTGAAGTATATATTATTACGTAGTACGATACCTATGTGTGCGCGCACTTAGCTATGTAAGCAACTTTCCTTTAGATTCCTTTTTATTGTAATCTATTATTTAGTCTAATAAAAGACACCAAACTGTAAACAAGTGTTTCCTTTACTACAAGCCAAGGTTCCAACATCACAGCACTGAGAGACAATTTTTGAAAATTCTCTTCATAGGGGGAAGGGGGGGAATCTCTGTTGGGTTCAAAGTTTGTATGGAGAAACCTACTTCCACGCAGGCGAAGCCGCTGGGTAGCTCGCTGTCCGACCGTCCGGTAACTATCCGGACCAAGCCCAAGTCGTCAATGGCGCGCACTGTTCTAGCACGCCTCAAGGAGTTGTCAGCAACAGCAAGGGCCCAGCCGGTCGAAGCCTACTGGGGCCAGGGTTATTCGAAAGGGAACTCGAGCCCCGGTATGAAGGCTTGAAGGAACGGGGTGGGTTTTTTAGTCAGTAGGAGTCTGACACTATCTCCCGCTCCGCCCAAGAGCGGGGGTTGTCATTGGATGATTTTACCCACGATAAAAAAAAGCCGCTGGCAGAAACTAGTGTGTCTATAAGCGACTCTATCTCAAAAGAGTGTCTTAAATCGTTTGAGACTGAAAACAATCTTTTTTGGTGGAAAATAAATGACGTTTCCCATTCTTGTGGGAACGAAAAGGAATGTCAGACTTTTACTGACTAAAACCTAACTATGATCATTCAGTTACCCTTTGAGTTCCAGGGATGTGCTTACTTTAAAAAAATACCGTAACCATTTAAAGGCTTGAGCGGTGAATATTTTAAAAATTACAAGATCTGAATAATCTGAAAATATGTAAAAATATTTTCATAGGTGATGAAAGTGAATCTCGAGGCTCTGGAACAAAGGCCAAGAATGAACAGGAGTGGATTTTAATCAGTAAAAGTATGACACGCCTTCTTGCCCGCCGAAGAGCGCGGGAAGTCATTGGATGATTTCCCACCCAAAAAAAAGTACAAACAAAATTACCTTCTTCTGTGAGTAAAATGCACAGCTATGATTATATATTTCATGCAATAGTACGTTTATCTCATTCAGTAAAAGCTACAAAAACGGTTCTTTAAAAAAAATACGACCACCTTCATGCATGATAACACTAAAACGATATTCTCTATATTATGCATCGAAACTCCGACATAGGAAAAAAATAGGACGAACTTCATTGTAAAAACAAAAAGAAAATTCAGTTTCCAAAGTTTTCTAGTCGCCGGGACACATCTGCGACCAAACGGCGCTTCCACTGTACTATGTCTTTGAAAATGGTGACCGGATTATTTTAAAGCTTATTTTAATGGTAGCTATTCGGAGAACTTATGTCCGGAAATGCGACTGTGTGCACTAGGTGTTATTCTAACAGATAATAATATAATATGTCTGTGTTTGTGTTCTTATTTTAATGACTTTTATATGAAATTTTTTATCCTTCTAATTTTAATGTATGTGTCTTCAAGGCTAGAGTGAATAGGTTCCTAAGGTAAACCAGTTTTATTTAAAAAAAAAAATCTCCAATGTTGGCGATAAGTCAACGTTTGAACTGGGCAATATAAAAGCTGTCTTTATAAACGCAATGTCATAAAGTGATCTATTATTTTATTAGTGAAAATGTATTGCATAGTACTTACTTGTTACTTGTTTTGTGAACAAGAATAATTTAATTTAAGTCCCCTCGAGCTCGAAAAATAATAAAAAATAAAAAAAATTTTTTTTTGGATTTTTCTAGTAAAAACAAATAATATAATATATAGAAGAATATGTATAGAGTCTGTGCGGAAAGTAAACCATCGTGGGATTTGAGGGCGCTGCTGTAGATAAATATCGTTTTTGTTATGTAAGCAACATTGTGACGTCATTATAGTGCGACTGTTAAATCTTGATATTTTGAAACTATGTTAGACTAGCTTCTTCCAGCGACTTCACCCTGTAATTAAAATTATCCTATTGGCTGAATTTGCTCACCTAATGAAACTGCAAAGTTATAGCTTATGTGTTATATTATTGCAATGTTTATGATTAAGTTCATTTGTCTAGTAGTTTTTGCGAGACACAGCCATACATACGAGTACCTCCATCCATCTTCACAAACTTTCGCATTTATAATATTAGTAGCCTATTTATTAAACTTGCTCACGTGATGAAACTTAGCAAAAATATAGGTTATAAGCTATATTATTGCAACGTTTATCATTAAATTCATCCGTTTATAAGTTTTTGCGTAATGAGTAACAAACCGTTAATTGTGGCGACACCTGGGGGAGGCCTATGTCAGACAGTGGACGTCTTTCGATTGTAATGATGATGAACACTTAAATGCAAACACGTACCGGTAAAGGAAAATAGCGTGAAGAACCTGCTGTACTGCCTATTTAGGTAGGTTCCCCAACGATCACTTACCCAGTTCCAACGACTATCACTTTGACTGAGATCGGTATATTTTCACTGACTGGAATATTGTAGCTAACAGCAAGTTTATATTTACCCTGGTTAAATATAAAGGTAAAAATGGGAAAATAAAGTACACTTCAGAATTTGTAATGTAGCTTCGTAAAAATCTATTTAGCCTGTAAGGGACCATCTCGTATATAAGATCCTTGGGATCACTTCGTTGTCCGTCTGTTTATCTGTTAAGACCCTTTAACTCGAGAGCGCTTGGAGGTATCGAGTTAAAATTAAAACTATACACTCAAGTCTGCGGTTTTTTGAAGTTGTAAAAAAATCAGACTTCTGAGTTAACGAAAAAAAAAGATACTGCCGTTTATGTCGCAAAAAAACGTATTTTTCGATACTCAAGGGAATCAAAGTTCATAGGGTGAATCCCGTTGACCTAGAAACCTGAAATTTGGCAGAAATCAAGATCTCATAGAACAAGTACAGGGAAAAATCTGAAAATTGTAAATTTGTAGAAAAAAAAAAAAAAATGTTTGCAATTCGGAAAAATCTTCGTAATTCAATTCGGGAATTGATTTCATAGGTTTTGTACAGAATCCTCAGTGCGCGAGTCCGACTCGCACTTGCCCTTTTTTATTTTAGTTACTGTATCCTTACTCAAGCCTGAAAAGAAATATTCTAAGTTAGTCGAAACGCATTATAAATTTAAAGTATCAATACTCTTTATACTAGCCATCGAAAATATTGACCAAAACAAAATAAACAAATATGGTCATGTTTAAATGAATTTCCGTTTAATTTATATACATTTGGAGATAACAGGGACAGGAATTTACCTAGGAAGTCTAAAAACATTAAAATATAAGTGTTACGTACCAAAAAAACAGCATACCAATGTTTCCCAAGTTCGTGACTTTGTTTTGATGGTGTGATTTGCCATTTGTTATCTTTGGCAAAACTGTAATATATTAAATATTATTTCCCTTGCAGCTCAGTGATATTTTTTAACACATTTCTGAAGATTTCAATTAAAAATCACAATAAAATGACATAATAAACAAACTGGTGTCAATATGATATGACGAATGGCTGGGTTGGGTTGCTACTTAAAATCTTTAATGTTGTTTTCACTTTACGCCACGACGGTTCTTTTATCGCACAGACAATAGAAACCAAAATTTTCAGAGCGGGGGTTGTCATAGGATGATTTTTCCCATCGATAAAAAAAAAAAAAAACCAAAATTTTCGGCCAAATAACTTTTATACAAATTTGGGGAAAACACGAAAATTAAGCATTTTCAAGGACATCCAAGTTGCGTCTGTACAACTTAGATATGTACAATCGGCACTCGAGAGGTTAATCTCAACAAGATCTTGTATACCGTAAGGTCTCCAATAATAACCCCTATCCATCGGCTTATATTTTAGTGATAGACAGGGCTTTCATGAAAAATATTTGTCAAAATACTGAAAAGTTAAAACAAAAGTTCATTGCATCGCTACCTTACTCCGTGATCGCTACATTGGTATTATTTCGTATAACAGAACTATTAAAACATGCAGTACTAAGATGGCTTTTAAAGGATACTTTTTTCGCGACCAAAATGTCTTAAACGCCTTGAATTTTGTGGCACTTACGCGTTTCGTTCAACATAGTGTAATGTTCAAGGTATACAGACGATGAAGTGAATGTTCGGCACCCTGAGTTGACTGAAGTGAATGTTCGGCACGCTTAATTAGGGTTCCGTAGTCAACAAGGAACCCTTATAGTTTCGCCATGTCTGTCTGTCCGTCTGTCTGTCTGTCTGTCTGTCTGTCTGTCTGTCCGTCTGTCCGTCCTCGCTTAATCTCTGTGACCGTTAGCACTAGAAAGCTGAAATTTGGTACCAATATGTATATCAAACACGCTGACAAAGTGGTAAAATAAAAATTGGAAAAAAATGTTTTATTAGGGTAGCCCCCCTATATGTAAAGTGGGAAGTGATTTTTTTTTTAATTTCAGCCCTAACGTTTGATATATTCCTCTCTATATAGGTAGGTATACTAAAAGTTCTCAACCGTGTTTTTGATTAAATCTTATTTGATCTATTTTAGAGTGTGCTTCTACCCGTAATCCATCAAGCGTGTCATATTGTAATAATGAATCAAGGGTAACATTTGAGGGGCCACGATGGTGGTGCAGCAATGTGGCAGCCTATCACTGCCACTTAAGTTTGCGTATTCTTCGGGCAATGTCGGTAGCCTTGGTTCTCCTGTGAATATCATCAAGTTTTACCTCCCTCGAATAGTGTGCATTGATTACTATAAAAAAAAGAATGAACGTTTTCTTTGTCAATTCATGACTTTACGATTACTAGGTTTTATTTAAAAACTGAACAAGAAAAACCCCTTTTCTATTGAATATTGAAGGTAGAGCGTGCTTTTCTGTTTGATATTCAAAGTTCTTTTCTTGACTACACAAAAGCTTTCATTCAAGTAGCCTCACATAACCATTAAATTCCTTCCACCGCAAGTCCAAAACAGATTTCTTAAAATTCAAGAGTTCATACTGCAAACTATTCCATTTAACCAGAATAGCATAATTTTGTAAATGAAAAATCTTTGCATAGCCAAAATTATTATTCGCCTGACTTACACAGATGATTATAATAATAGAATATGATAGACAGATAAATGAGGACGTATAATTCAATAATAAAAACCCACTCATGCCCAAATGTTATCGGTTTTTTTTTTAAACTAGTTTTGCCCGCGGCTTTGCTCGCGTACATAAAGTATAGCCTATGTCACTCAGGAATAAAGCAGCTTTCTACAAGTGAAAAAATTTTAGTAATCGGATCAGTACTTTCAGAGATTATAACCTACGAATAAAGGGCGGGGGATGCGATTTGTATGATTTTTACACACCAAAAAAAAACCTACAAACAAAAAAAACAAACGTTAAGATAAAAAAATATATAAAAATACCAACATCAAAAAAGTATCTAAATATTAAAACTAAAACGAAATTCTTCATGCAAATAAATTATGAATCGAGAATACATTTTATTTTCTCTATATTTTGATAAAAACCGCATAAATTTGCCACACGGCCCCGTATGTGACGGAGATGGCGGGTTCCGTATATATTCTATATTTATTTATCCTGTTTACCTTTTTCTCTGGCTGGTTTAGACGGGCATCTTGTTCTTAAAATACTGGTCTGTTTAGGAGATTCTTTTGTAGAATGTTTGGTTTGTTTGTAGAATCCAAAAGAAATAGAGTGGCTCACGCAGACGTAAAAAAAGATATTTATTATATACTTTATTGTACACCTCATAATGTGGCCAGGATAAATATATTATATAAAAACAAAGTGTACAAAGGGCGGTTTTATCACACAGGGCAATCTCTTACAGACAATGTTAGGATGGACTGAACGAAAGAAGATATATTTGGGGCGGTCAGTGTACAAAAAATCATCTGAACATATAATAAATCAATAGAATTTTTTAGTTGTGCGCATTACGTAAAATGTACAAAATTAATGTAGATAACTATTATATATTAAAATGTGTATAACTCTTTTTTTTACGGTGGTAAAAAATCATCCACTGACATCTCCCGCTCTAGGGCGGAGCGGGAGATAGTGTCAGACTCTTACTGACTAAAAGACCCACCCCGTTCCTTCTAGCCTTCATACCGGGGCTCGAGCTGTCTTTCGAAACTAACCCTGGCCCCAGTAGGCTTCGACCCAGCTGGGTCCCTGCTGCTGCTAAAACTCCTTGAGGCGCGCGGGAACAGTGCTCGCCGTCGACGGCTTGGGTTTGGTCCGGACAGTTACCGGACGGCGAACAGCGAGCTACCCATTGCTCACTGTCCGCAAGCCCGCGCCTACGGTGGCCGGAAATCGGGATCAGAATCCCGGCGGCGGCGTCGGCGAAAACGCCTACGTTGCCTGATACGGTCTGCCTCCTCCTTGGCGAGCATTATTGTTTCGCAGAAGTCGGCGACGCCTGCCACTACTCTTCGCTCCGGACCATGGCCACAACCAAGGCCCGGCGCGAGAGGTCTCCGCCGCCGATCGCCCCCACGAGGGCAATGCGATGCTCCGCCCAGGCAGGGCACACCTCGACTGTGTGCTCCACCGTGTCCTCCGGGCGTTCCGCACAGTGGCGACACCCGGGCGTCTCCTCTGCTCAGAAATGTGTGTAACTTGATATATGACTTGGACTTTGTTTCATCGTAATCGGCTGACTATATCGAAAGATATACTTCATTCATTGACTTTAGGTGGTACGAAATTCGCTAGGTCAGTTAGTGAATAATGAAAATTACTTCATCATCATCATAATATCAACAGAAAGACGTCCTCTATTGGACATAGGCCTCCCCCAAGCGTCGCCACAACGACCGGTCCTGTGCGTCAAGCATCCATTAGATTCCCGGGACCTTGACCAGGTCATCGGTCCACTTTGATGAAGGCCTTCCAACGCTGCGTCTTTCGGTACGTGGTCGCCACTCCAGAACCTTTCGTCCCCATCGACCATCTGTTCTGTTCTGTGAGTGCAATGTGCTCTGCCCATTGTCACTTAAGTTTAGCGATTCTTCGAGCTATGTCGTTAACCTTGGTTCTCCTGCGGATATCTTCACTTCTGATGTGATCATGCAAGGAAACTCCGATATGCCCTTAATTGCTTACACATAATAATAAAAAGATATCAAATCTCCTAGCGAGATCTCTTATTGGGGTTGAATGAATTAACAAACAATGTTTATTTTCTTTATTTCGAATGCAACTCTTCCAACCATATTGTCAATCTTAACAATGTCCAAGTCCGTTTCATCATCGGACCACTTAATAAATAAAAAATAATAATAATAATAAATCGTTTATTTCGGGCATCTTGGCCCATAGACAAATACCTTACAGACTAACATATATATATAAAGAAAATTAAACACAATTTATTGTTAGTAAATAAAACTTATGACTATGTTAGTAACACTTCACACTGCACTTATTCACTTTGTGCTGTTCTGTGGCACTTGTCTGCGGAAGCGACGGAACACCACGCCCTGCGGCCAAAAGTCTAATTGTACGGCGTTGCGCCATTGGTACATGGTGGATATCTCACCCATATGTACAAAGCGTTTTGGGAACACATTCATGATGCGCACAGCTAAGGAGTGGAATTCCCTGCCGGAGTCTGTGTTTCCTGCTAGCTACAACCTAGGGGTCTTTAAGTCAAGAGTGAATAGGTTACTTCTAGGCAAGCGTGCTCCATTGTCGGCCACATCATCACTTACCATCAGGTGAGATAGTGGTCGAATGTGTTTATCAATAATAATTTTTAAAAAATGTTTAAGAGAATATGCATGCAAATAAAGTCTAGATGGCTCATGTTAACTTTCTTTTCTTTTTGCAGATAATAATTTTATTTATTATTCGAAAAATGTTTAAATTAGTTAACAATATGTAATTAGACAATAAAATAAAGGGAATTAGTGATAGTTTGACGGGTGACAGGACAGAATGGAAGAAGAAAACGTGTTGCGCCGACCCCAAGTAATGATGACCCCAAGTAGGATAAGGGCAGGAAGAAGAAGAAGAATTAGACAATAAAATAAACTTAAATAATTAAAAATAATATATACACTAAATGCCTAGCTAAATATGACGTGTTAACTTAGATCTTCATTAAAAAAAAAACAAATTCAGCAAATATTAACCTTTTAGCATTTCATTTGTCCCTCCTTTCAATAAACCACTACATTTATTTTACTACAAAAAGATTTCTCAATGATAAATGAAAGGTGAAACTAATGAGAAGTGAATACAATAAGACCCACTCTTAATATTATATACAGGCTGTGTTTATTTCGTGAATTTTATCAAGACTTTTAATCTAAGTGCCCAGTTTACGTTAACACGATCAAAACGTTTACCCCGTTTGTCTCTCTGATTGGTTACAACCTTGGAGCGAGCCAATCGGAGTGCAAAACGTCATAAACGTGTCGATTGCGATCGCGTTAACGTAAAACAAACCAGCACTAGGCACTATGAGTTTTATAGGTAAAAATTTAAAGTTATTTACGAAACCGCTGTCTGAATAAGTTTGTCAAATGTTTTAAACTATAATAATTGATTATATCAAGAACAATGTGTACCTTATAGAATTAATCTACGTAAAAAAGTTTTAGAATTGGCAACAAATATACTGTACATTGTATTGCTATGTGGCAAATGTTTTGCGATGGAATTTCCTGCACATTCTTCTCCATAGATATCTCTTTTGATCTTGCAAATACCTTCTTCATCTTTTTTTCCTTGTTTTTGTAACTAATAGATCTTGACTATTCAAAAGTGACCGCTAATGGTTTAATTGGAATAACTCTATAGGATATCAAAGTAGACAATGAAACGGTATAAATAAATCATCATCACATCATCATCACCAGCCTTTTTAATGTTCCCACTGTTGGGACTCAAGCCTCCTCTCTAGGAGAAGGAATGGGCCGTAATCCACCACGCGGGCCCAGTGCGTGTTGGTGAATGTCACATGTCTTTGAATTTTTGGTTCTAGGACATGCCGGTTTCCTCACGATGTTTTCCTTCACCGTTTTTAGAGCAGTGGTGATGAAATAAATTACACAAAGTAATGCGCCTGGCTGGGTTTGAACCCGCGACCTACAACTCGTAAGTCGGGGCCGTTACCACTCGGCCACCACTGCTCTCTTAAAATAAATAAATGAGCCCAAGACAAATCTTGAACAAATTCAGGCTTAAAATAATTAATCCAATTTTCTAACACTCTGTATAGTATAAACAAAATGGCTGACCGCATGAAGTGATGGATTTAGTTGGAGCTGGCAGAAATAACATTAAAGGCTCGGTAAGTCCATTAGCTTTTAATATACTAGGACTAAAACATAATGCAATCGAATTAATTTTAATGGTGTAACAATGCTCTTAGTTATTGAAGAGAGTCGAAGAGAGATGATGATTTAGTTTGTTGAAAAAAAGCAAAGTAATAGGTACTTAGATATATTAGTTAACTACGTTTTGTACGTTTTACGGGCTTTGCCCATGTAAAAGTAGAAAATTATTACAAACCAAATAAATGATTGTGATTATGATTATTCCAAGTCAACATAATATAAAAAAATATATATAAGAAATAATATTGCATTTTATTCCGAAACTATGCATAGTTATTGCTACCTATGGAAAAACCGTGGGACAAAGCTGGTGTACTTATAAAAGCGCATTGTTTTTAGGGTACAGAATCCTCAGAGGGCAAAAATGAAACCCTTATAGGATAACTTTGTTGTCCGTCTGTCCCTTTGTCAGTCTACTTTCACACGGGCGAAGCCGCTGGCAGAGGCTAGTATTAGTATAGATTGTTTTTGTTTAACTGATGACAACATTTTTTTTATAATGGATAGTCTCGCGTTTGACTGATGAATGTGTTCCCAAAAGGCTTTGTACGTATGGGTGGGATGTCCACCATGTACCGGTAGCGCAACGCCGTACGTCTTGTGGTCCGATGACGGAACGGACTTGGCAGAATTAAATTATGTAACTCTAGTGCACTCTCCCCGAAGTGTAAACGATAGAAAACAGACAGGCTAGCAACTCGGCGTCGATGCTCAAGACTTTGGAGTTTTGACTTCACAAGTGCATCATTGCCTATGATCTTCTTGCCACGCTTTTCAATCGACTCTAGTGCATCAGGCTGGTATTTGGCTGACCCATCCCAAAGATGAGAACAGTACTAAACGACCGTTTACAACATAAAATCAACTCACAGTAACAAAACAATCAATGGCTTTTACGCAAATTAAATTCTACACTTATAATAATTTTGCTGATTGCTTTAGGGTGTGACATTCTTTAGGGTGTGACAAGTCTACATTAAAGCTGCTGATTGCTTTAGGATGTGACAAGTCTACATTAAAGTCTTGCTTATTAACATTCAACAAACAAAAACCTAATCTAAATCCAAAAATAGACCTAATATCCAGTGTTTAAGGTAACTTTTCCACTGTTCGACGTCTCGCATACCTACAGATGTCACACAAGTCTACATTTCCCCAACCTTCCAATTGCCGGGTGATAATTGAGTAACGTATCAGGCATGACCTCACTGTCTACGCCGCCGGCCTATCGTAACTACACAGTATACATGATCCAGTTGGCTGTACTATGGTGTACTACAAATACTGTGAGTACTGTTGGATTATGAAAACCATCACGTTCATTGATAGAAGCAGATAAAACTGAGAGTAAATTTTATAGTTTGGGTGTCTATTAGTGTTCCAAAATTTATTCTTGTTTTCTACTACAAAATATGCTTTTAAAAATTAATAATTGTGTACTAAAATATGCTTTACTGGGTGGTTTAAAAAAATAACCACGAATGGTTCGAGTCATGTGTCATTATTACTTGAAAGATGCCAAATACAGCATTGTTTTTTTTTTTTTTGATGGATTGTAATAAAAGTATTTTTAATCTACAAACAGTGAAAATATAGAAAGTTTTGGAAAAATACCCATTAGCAATTTGTAGAACAAATGATCGTGCTCGTTGCTCAAACATTTATCTTGGGTGAGATTCGAACCACTCCGGTATAGCCTATAGGCCAGGGTCAGTTAATGGTCTAGTCAAATTAAACTACGCAGACTGTTTATCTGAACTGAATAAACTCAAGTCAATGCCTTCACGTATTATTTAACCCAAAACGTTTACTTTCAATTACAATATTTAAACCAGAGAAACTTTATTTCCAACATTTATCAAATTTTCACCACAATAAAGCTCAAACATATACGAAGAGTATTTCTTCAAGGTGAATAATAATATCTATTCTTAGTTAAAAAATAATGATCAGTTTTTTTTTTTTTACTTTTAGCGTTCCGTGCTTCAAATGGAAAGAACGGAACCTTTATAGGATCACTTTGTTTTCCATCTGTCTGTCTGGCAAGACCCTTGATCTCCGGGCTTGCGGACAGTGAGCAATGGGTAGCTCACTGTCCGGCCGTCCGGTAACTTTCCGGACCAAGCCCAAGTCGTCGACGGCGCGCACTGTTCCCGCGCGCCTCAAGGAGTTGTCAGCAACAGCAGGGACCCAGCCGGGTCGAAGCCTACTGGGGCCAGGGTTATCCGAAAGGGCGCTCAAGCCCCGGTATGAAGGCTAGAAGGAACGGGGTGGGTCTCTTAGTCAGTAAGAGTCTGACACTATCTCCCGCTCCACCCAAGAGCGGGGGATGTCAATGCATGATTTTTTCCCACCATAAAAAAAAAAGACCCTTGATCTCGGAAACGCGTGGAGGTGTTTAGTTGAAATTAAAACCATATACTCAGGTTTGTAGTCCCTTGAAGATGTGCAAAAATCAAACTTCTGAGTTACCTAAAAAAAGGATAAGTACGGCTGTTTATGTTGCAAAAAACGAGTATTTCAACATTCTTAAGGGAATCAAAAATCACAAGGTACTTGCCGTTGACGAAGAATCTTGAAAGGCATGATGCAAGGTCTCACAACATAAGTATAGGAAAAAAATCTGAAAGCTGTAAATTTGTAGTTACGTCACAAAAAAAAAAAGACGTGTGGCACTCGGGGACTGCCGCGGTAAAGCTATTGCATAGCATTTTTTCAGTATTTTTTTCATTTGTTTTTTTTTCTTTGATATTAATTGAAGTTACATTTCACACATTGAATTGAATTTTGATTGATTGTTCACTCATTTGTTTTCTTATCGGTCACCACGCTCAAAAAACAAATGAGTGGGGGGTGTTAGGTTATTTTCGTTACGGAATTTCTGGATTCGGTCTCCACGCTCAAGGCCCGCGATAGAAGCTATGCAATAGCTTAAAAACTTTTTTGCGATTCGCAAAACTTTAAGTCTTTGAGACTCGATTTGGAAATGTTGACTGTTAACTTTTCATAGGTAAGTTTGTATGGTACTCTCAAGGCGCGAGTTCGACTCGCACTTGCCCGGTTTTTATATGTTACCAGGTCAAAGATAATATAATATAATGGCACGTTTCTGAATCTTCGATATAATGTAAAGGACGTCTAGAGGTGAAATATTGAAAGACCACGTGAATGTATAATATTATATTTACAAAACTATTGTTGAGTATACATAGGTCAAAACACAAATCGTTGACGTGGGTCAGAAGGCTGCCTAGCTTGAATGGAACTGGACTACAGACTCGTCCAGCCGTAAAATAAAAATGTAATAACAAAAATACTGGTAACGTATTTATTGTCCGCTCGCTGTTCTATAATCTGTACTTGACTTCATTCGTTTATTATGTCACTGAGGCGTCACACTTAATTTCAATCGAACAGCGCTTACAGGTAAGCTAGTTTCATTGTTCAATAATCACATTTCTTGAAATAACTATAGGGAAATGAAAACAACGAACAATATAAATTCTTGAATTATTAAAACTAACTATAACTAATCTGAAATATAGCGTCAAGCAAACAAACAAGAGGGCGTGTCAGACTTTTACTGACTGGAACCACACATGTTTCTTCAGTTGCTTTTTATGTTTGAGGACCATGAGTATCCTTTTCAGAAGCCTCTCCATGACCCTAGCAGGCATCGGCCTGACTGGGCCACAACAGTTTTGCTGTCATTTCTTTGAGGCGCATGTGGAATACTAGGGCCGGCGCCCACTGCCGGCATGGCACGGCAATGAATTTTACTACTAATCAACTTATTTTGAATCTTATTTCAATGAGTTTAGAATTCATGTTACTTTATTTCGATACCTTGATGCATGCCGTGGCGCAATGCGCGGGGGCAAGGGAGGGAAAAGACGCACTTGCACGCGCGTTTTTTTTGTCTCTCACACTGACCAAGCACGGCAGAGATTAGCAAAACTGATTGATGCCAGAGTGGTTGGGCTTTCAGTACGATGCCACGGCAAGCCGTAGCGCGACCTGTCGTACCATGCCGTGCCATGGCGGCAGTGAGCGCCGGCCCTTACGCGCCATTGACGAATCGGGCTCGGTCTGGACGGTTACCGGACGGGTGAATGGTGAGTTACCCATTGCTCGTTGTCCGCAAGTCCACTCTTGCGAGAAAAATAGCGAAAAACCGAAGTAAAAAAACCATTGTCACGTCATAGATAATCACTGATTTTTAAAAGCACCTGTGTCTAAAATTGCTTGTAAATCAAAACTTGAAAATAAGTCGTTATTTTCAACACAGTAACTCCTGTAAGTGAGTCCCTAATTGGTTTTCAAAAACAACAGCATGAAACAACTGTTCGCCTTCAGAATTTTTTTTCTATAAATGCCTTGTCACCCGCGGCAAAATTAATTAAAGGAGAAAATTGAGGAAAACAAAAAAAAACCGGGCTAGGAAAATTGTTCCCACTTCCTAAATATTTTGTGGTCAGGGTCGAGGTCGAACGGCGAACGAAGATGTAATGTGTTTATTGTACTGAGTGATATTTGGTCAAAAACTTTGATGATTGTTTCGGGTGTAAAGATGAATAGGTCCTGTGAGGAAGACTGAGTTTTGTATACTATGCTGCATGCCTTAAGGGCCATATTTCACCGAGACACCATGGTGAGGCGACCAGTCGCCGCTACCAATAAAATGTATACAGTTCTATAGAAAGTTACTCACCTTTTTTTATGGTGGGAAAAAATCATGCATTGACATCCCCCGCTCTTGGGCGGAGCGGGAGATAGTGTCAGACTCTTACTGACTAAAAGACCCACCCCGTTCCGTCTAGCCTTCATACCGGGGCTCGAGCGCCCTTTCGGATAACCCTGGCCCCAGTAGGCCTCGACCCGGCTGGGTCCCTGCATTGCTGACAACTCCTTGAGGCGCGCGGGAACAGTGCGCGCCGTCGACGACTTGGGCTTGGTCCGGACAGTTACCGGACGGCCGGACAGTGAGCTACCCATTGCTCACTGTCCGCAGGCCCGCGCCTACGGTGGCCGGAAAGTTACTCACCTGGTGTTCGTTTGGTTGCGCAACCAATTTGGTGACGCGACGAGCTCGGACTTGTACCAACTCTGATGTCTGTATGGTGTCTAGTTTGGTAGCTTAGGGCTATATTTCACCAGGACACCATGGCAGCGCAACTGGTCGCGCCACCATGGTGTCCCGGTGAAACATAGCCCATATGATATCAAATCAAATTCAAATTCGTTTTAACCCCCTACGAAAAAGAGGGGTGTTATAAGTTTGAGGTGTCTGTGTGTCTGTCTGTGGCATCGTAGCGCCTAAGCGAATGGACCAATTTTGATGCAGTTTTTTTATTTGATAGCCGACGTTATCGAGATGGTTTTTAGGTACAATTTATAAAGATCTGTTCAGGTGTTCAAGGTCAGCAGCTCGTTTGTTGGCTGTGGCAGGGATCTTAAACACTTAATGGATATATACTTCACTAATAAATACATATATGTGACCTAATGTTTGAAATACTCATGTACCTACATGCCGGCGCTACCAAGCTGGTCTGATGATGGAGGTTGGAGGTAAGAGACGTAACCTTGGATTGTCTATTAATAAACCCATTAAGTTTGGGCTCATTCCTCCGCCGATCGCCGCCGATCGCCCCCACGAGGGCACGGCGATGCTCCGTCCAAGCAGGGCACACCTCGACTGTGTGCTCCACCGTGTCCTCCGGGCATTCCGCACAGTGGCGACACTCGGGCGTCACTTCCGCACGAATCCGGTGCAGGAAACTCCCGAACGAACCATGTCCGGTGAGGACCTGCGTCATGCGGAAAGTAAGGACGCCGTGAGGTCTTTCCAGCCACGCCTCAAAGAGGGGACTTACCGCCATGATTGTGGCGTGCCCAGCACTGGGTTGTGATAGTCGTTGACGCCATTTCACCATGAGATCCCGCCGGAGAAATCTATGAAGGCTGGATATTAGCCACATTGGTCGTGTGGTCGAAAGCGCTGTTTCTTATCTTATTCCTCAGGAGACAAGTTGGGCCTCCAAAAACGGCGACACAACGACTGATCCTGTGCGACTCGCATCCACCGTATTACTGCAACTCTCACCAGGTTGTCGGTCCATTTTCCCTTCCAACGCTGCGGGAAGTGTATATGTATTGGTTTTTTGCAACTTCTATGTTGCAGTAGGAGCTTTAACCCCTCGAGCGCCAGGGGTTCACTGACCCGGAAAATTGCCGGGTTTACGTAAATCACCAAAAAAAATAATAAAAAATAAACTTTTTTTAGATTTTTGTAGGAAAAACAAATAATATAATACATATAAAATAATATGTATAGAAACCAAAATTTTCGGCCAAATAACTCGTACAAACTTAAGGAAAACACGAAAATTAAGCATTTTTCAAGAATATCCAAGTTGTACAGACGTTTGCACTAGAGGGGTTAAAAAAAAATGAGGTTAGATTGCAAACAATTTACCTTGCTATGAATGCAGCGAGAGGGAATGTGAGGCTTTTACTGACTAAAACCCACCTATATTCTTTCAGTTACCCTGGACTCAGTAGCTAGCAGCCTGAAATCTAAACTGATTTTTAGCTTTCGACAATAGGCTGACCCATTATTACATTAAACATTTTTTTTCTAATAATATGTGGATGTAACAAATTGTAATGTTTTTGTGGTATTTGGCAGCAAATGTATCGAGTCAGCATTCTCGGAAAGCTTCGCTGAGGTAATCAATACTACAATATAATCTCAGCTCTATTTTACCAAGATTGTGCCTGTTTCAATCTATTATCAATATTATAAAGAGGTAAAGTTTTTTTTTATTATTATTATTTTTTGTAGTATAGGAGGGATAGGATATAATCTCTGAAAGTACTGGTCCGATTGCTAAATTTTTTTCAGTGATAGCAATTTAGACTGTTTTATTCCTGAGTGGCATAGGCTATATTTTATATACGCGGGCGAAGCTACGAGCAAAAGATAGTGTTTTCAAATATTAGCTTGTTATTTCATATATACTATTACCTAGTTATTTAAACACTAGAGGTACCACCACAATATTGTGATATCGAAAGGAGTTCGCATTATTTAGTTATTGTCTTAAAAGCTAGCGGGCTGACTTGATAAATATATGTACTTTAAAGAATATTGCATTTCTAGAATAGGTTAATTTGATAGGAAAAAAGAATTGAGTTGTTTTTTCAGGCATGAAGTGACTTTTGAGTGATTAGATATTGATGAATCTAACAGAAAATATAAATTACTAGTTTATTAGAAAATAATTTTCGGATAATTAAAACAGCCGCTTCTTCTTATTTTTTAGTTAATGGTAAACTTCTGAAATTGTTTGTGTCTCGTTGGTAGCTACGTTCACTGCATCAGTGGCACTCATTAAGTTCCTTAAAGTTTTAGGTGTATGGGCACTTGGAGCACACTTATGGCTCATGTCCTAAACAGCCACACATGCGGACGTTGATAAATCAGTTGATTTGATCTTTTTGCGCGATATCAGTGGCTAATTATAAATAAATTGCTTTGAACTCGGGTGAACCACATTCGATCGCTTCGCAATCGCGTCCACGTTAAATAGCCCGTAAGATGCTGCATCACACGGCGATTCCTGATTGCTTGTGAAATTACCCACTGATTACTATGATAGCAGAAATACTTTGAAAGGCTTCTGTGTACTTATTATAAATATTATCTGATTTTATTGTTAGTAGTACTTTATATTACTTTTATTAAAAAAATTGCCCACCTGGTAACTTAACTGCTGACCTGACTTTTCTGCCACTCATTATTCAGTTTGCTTATCATTATCTTACTAGTTTACAAACTAACAAAATTACTAGCAGCATGCGACCTCTTTCGACATCACAGTACCTACTTAACAAAGTCGTCTCACCAAATGGTCGTAACATCTCTTAAGTTCTTATCTATCACCAAGAATCTTAAAGCTAAACCACTAAAATCCTAATAAAATATCAACAATATGACGTGAACATCTGGTAAATTACAAGCACCCAATGGGATTGTTACTTACCGTTACATTGTGACCAGAACGAGGGTTGGTTAAGTAATGATTAGATTTCGCACGGATAAGCTCCACCAATTAGTAATGTAGTTAGAAACCCGAATTTAAATGCACCTTTAGTGTTTTGTGTTTGAAATTAATTTAATGGGAAACACGTTTTAGGCCTTTCGGTAAAGTTTAAAGTTTCGGGTAACCTATAACTATACCCCTATCGAGCAATACATTCAAGATCTTATTAACTTTTGCTTTGAAAGATTAAATTCATGACATTATGTCTTCATTATAAAACAATGAATATTTACTGATATATCCAAGTAGTTTTGAATTAGAATTAAATTTTTAGTCAACATCATCATCCTCATTGTCGTGTTGTTCTTGTCCTAAGTTAATAGTAATTGGCGTCAGCGCAACTTATTATTTTCCTCCATTTTGTCTGCCAATTGTCACACTATCACTGACTCCTTTTTATTTTATATTAGCCCGTCTTATATTTGGCCTCTTTCTCTCTGTCTTGGTTATAATCATCATCATCTTTTTGCTCTTATCCTAAGTTAATTGGGGTTGGCGCAACATGTTTATTCCCTCCTTTCTGCCTGTTAATCGTCACACTATCACCGTCTCCTTTTTATTTCATATCAGTGCACCTTTTCTTTAGCCTCTTTTTCCCTCTCTGGATCATTATGATTATCATTATGTTTTTTCTGTTATCCCATGTTAATTGGGGTCGGTGTAATATGTTTATTTCTTCCATTCTGCCTATTAATCGTCACGTTACTACTATTTTCCTTTTCTTTCATATCTTTCCATTCTTTCTTCGGCCACTTTCTCTCTTCTTTGGTCATTATCATTATCATCTTCTTCCTTTTATCTCATATTAATTGGGAGCATTTCAGTCATTTATTTATTTATTAACCGTCACAGTATCACTCCTCCCGCGTTTTCTCCTTTTTATTATTTCTTAACAGTCCTTCGCCCTCCCTTAGTCATTATTATCATTCAAAATAAACTTTGGCTAGAGTTGGCGCAATCTTTCACACACTTACACAAACACTCTAGTGACACAATCAAGATTTATCAAGAATTTGTCAAAATGAATATTTATAATCCTAAAATAATCAAGAATTGTTTTAGGATATAAAAATAGCAGAATCCAATTCAGGAGCCCATTGTAAACATAATAGTTTCAGGATAAGCATTTGTGATGTTACATGTTTTATATGACACCCAGGACCAACTGCTTAACGTGCTATCCAACGGGACATCAAAATTTCAACCACCAATGGCTCTCCAGCCCAATCTGCCTCCAACAATTTAATCAACTAAATTCAAAACAAAACAAACTGAATTCGAACATCTATTTAGTAGCGACATTAACTAAATACCTCGTCTGCACCCTGCCGGTGACATTTCGATAAATTATCGTCAATGTCGATGAGGCCATCCATATTTCATAAAACAACAGAATCCGAACTAACTTCGTTTATGAAGTGTGAACGGGTAAACGACGAACTTGGTAATTTATGGCTGTTATAAAATAAAAAGTGTTATTAAATAAATTACTCATCCATAAGTAATTTATTTAAAAATTTAATGGAAAACTTTTTAAAAATTTTGGTTGTCGGTACAATCGCGCAAAAGCGTTTTATTTATTAACATTTTTTTTTTTATAATGGATAGACTCGCGCTTGACCACAATCTCACCTGATGGTAAGCGATGATGTGGCCGAAGATGAAACACGCTTGCCTAGAAGCAATCTATTAGCCCGAAGAATTACCAAACTTAAATGGTACTGGACCTGGGCAGGATATATTGCTCGAAGAACAGATAATGGAAGGGGACGAAAGCTTCTGAAGTGGCGACCACGTACCGGAAAGACCAGCATTGGAAAGCCTACCACAAGATGGACCGATGTTTTGGCTGGAGAAATTGTTAATGAAAAACCCCAGCCACACTTAGCTGTAGGTAGCAAAACTAAGTGTCTATACGGGTCATTTATTTATTAGTTTATTTGTAACGGTCAACGCGAGAGGATTTTATTATGGCACTCGAAAATCAACTTATTAAAATAAGGTGCATAAAATGCTTGAACCTGACAAAATGCTGGCGCGTTTTCGAAGATACGTGAGAAGTCTCGCTCGTGCCTAGCATGCGCAGCTTCGAGTCGGTACCTGCGGTGTACATGCAATGTTGTCACCGAGTTCAAAGAGGGAGAACGTAATTTTTTTTTTAGATTTTTAATCCGAACTACTTAGTCGTCTATTCATCAACAATGATTGACCCAGTCCAGAACCGCGATAATCTGATAGGTTTCGGTAGAATGGTTTACTCGCGCAGGCTCGCGAGGTCGTGCGCAGGTTCGCGAAGTCGCTCGCAGATTCGCGAGGTCGCGCGCAGGCTCGCAGGTTCGCGCATGCTCGACCATATCCGATCCATCAGAAAATATCCGAGACCGCACGAGAACTATTCCTCTATGTCTATGCTGACATTAAAGGGACTATGTCTAAACGTTCCATGACTGATCCAATTTCACATAATTTATTACTGATCAGCCACTTCAATTCTGCAGGATAAGCTACGGGAGTAAACCTACGAATAAAATCTAATATATTATGATAAGTGGGGTCGCACGTCTGTACGGTCCAATAACCTCTGAGGACTTTTTAGCTAAGTTGGCTCTCTAAGGTAGATCGGTAAGACCCAAATATCTTATCATTCTGTACCTAAACAGGGCCAATGCTCGCTAGGGCTTCGGGGGATTTCTGATAAGGAAACCTGTGTTCTTAAAATGCAAAGGGCAACTTTATTGAAGGGCACAGGTGTGGTTTTAGTCAGTGAAAGTCTGACACGACCTATTCCTCCACCTTAGAGTGGGAGAAAAAATAACACGTTTGATGTATGGGAATCCCATATGGCCCTAGCGCCCGAGCAGTGCCATTAACAGTGACTTTCTGAAGCCTACGTTTGTCTATCTGGGTTCGAGTATACGTGCATTTAAGTCCGGTCAAATGTTCAAGGGACTATACCCCTTAAAAAGTTAGTTAATTCTCTTTTTATTAGTATTTTGTTGTTATAGTGGCAACAGAGAACACATCATCTGTGAAAAATTCAACTGTCTAGCTAGATGAACAGCTATCACGGTTCATGAGATACAGCCTGGTGACAGACGGCCATACAGTAATAGGATGCCAGAACCCTAAAAAGAGTATTTTTAAGACTGTCACCGTTCAATGACCTCATCAGGCACTATAATTATTTTAACACAATATCTTAAAACAAGAATTGAATACTGAATAGCCCTTTTCAATTACGTCCGTCGTTTAACCAGTCACCTAGTATAATACCGAGTATCATTCCAGTTTGTAGCCCCTATCCATCAAAGTCCATGTTTTCACAAAGTTACTTTAAAGTCCCGTCTAATGAGGTTATCCAACAAAAACTGGTATAATAACGGTGTCGTATTTTCATTATTCGTGCGTACGACTTCCTAATTTTGCCGGATAATGCTTGCTAGGTGTTGAGCGGTATTGATTATAGATTACCGCTTTTATAGGCTTAGCACTTAAGTATTTGATAAGCTATAGAGTGCGTCTTTGAAATTCGGTCTGACTTGTCAGCTTAGGTTTATGAAAACAAGTTTAAATTCGTTATTGATTCCAAGTGTCACTATAAAGCAACAGTAAGGTCCCAGCTGGGTCGAAGCCTACCGGGGCCAGGGTTAGTTTCGAAAGACAGCTCGAGCTCCGGTATGAAGGCTTGAAGGAACGGGGTGGGTTTTTAGTCAGTAAGAGTCTGACACTATCTCCCGCTTTACCCAAGAGCGGGGGTTGTCTTTGTAGATTTTCCCAACATAAAAAAAACCGGCCAAGTGCGAGTCGGACTCGCCCATGGAGGGTTCCGTAGCAGCAAGTAACATAATATAAAAGTTCTTGTAGTTCGTTGTAACTTTGATCGATGTTTTAATAAAAAATATTTTTTTAGATTTATGACGTATTAAAAAAAAACTATTTATTAGATCTCGTTCAAACCAATTTTCATTGGTAGTTTGCATGGTAATGTACATCATATATTTTTTTTTAGTTTTGTCATTCTCTTATTTTAGAAGTTACAGGGGGGGACACACACATTTTACCACTTTGGAAGTGTCTCACGCGTAAACTATTCAATTTAGAAAAAAATGATATTAGAAACCTCAATATCATTTTTGAAGACCTATCCATAGATACCACACACGTATTGGTTTGATGAAAAAAAAATTTTTGAGTTTCAGTTCTAAGTATGGGGACCCCCAAAATTGATTGCTTTTTTTCTATTTTTGTGTGAAAATCTTAATGCGGTTTACAGAATACATCTACTTACTAAGTTTCAACAGTAAAGCTCTTATAGTTTCGGAAAAAAATAGCTGTGACATACGGACGGACAGACGGACAGACAGACAGACAGACAGACAGACAGACAGACAGACAGACAGACAGACAGACAGACAGACAGACATGACGAATCTATAAGGGTTCCGTTTTTTGCCATTTGGCTACGGAACCCTAAAAAGTGTCACTATAAACAATAACTTAGAAATCGGCAGTATCGTGATAAAATAGTGAGATAATTCTTGGTTATACTAAAAATAGAAAAGAAGATATCGTTGTTTATGTCGCAAAAGACGTATATTTACTTCCTGTTGACCCAGAATCCTGAAATTTTGCATAAAGGTCCAGGTCACACAATTATAAGAATAAATCTGAAAATTGTTGTTACGTCATAAAAAAATTGAGATTTGGAAAAAACTTCGAGACTTAAATCAGAACTCTTTACATAGGAAGGTAAAAGTTTGTACGGAACCTTCAGGGCGCGGGTCCGACTCTCACTTGCTCAGTTTTTTTTTTACTTTTTTATTCACCGACTAGTAGTTTAATATAAATGGAATGGAAGTAATGCATAGCATATCTTAGTCGGCCTTATAATGTTCCCACTGTTGGGACTTAGGCTACCTCTCTAGGAGAGAGAATGGGCCGTAATCCTCCACGCGGTCTCAGTGCGGGTTGGTGGATGTCACATGTCTTCGAATTTTTTGTATCTAATACATACCGGTTTCCTCACGATGTTTTCCTTCAAATAATGAAAGTAATGAAAATTACTTAAATAAATTGCTAATTCTTAATCCACTATCGCACTAAACTATGTATGACACTGCAGTGCTGATATAGTCTTATAACTAATGTTCACTACACTTCGTCTATCATTCCTACTCCAACGCTCTATATGTACGCAGCGTGTATGGCAATCAATCAGTCGACCCAATTGTTTCCGAACGCGTTTTATTTGTAAGAAGTGAGGGTGGCTGACGGAGATAATGGAGAATACTTGAAAGTATTTTTGATCTCAGTTTAAAAGACTCTGTCGAACATTGAAGGTCTCTTGATTTATGCAGAGGCAGTTATTCTGCACTTTTTTTTTATTATTATGGTAAACTAACAATTACACACTAAATATGATTAACAAAAGCTTATAATCTAGGTTGGTATATAAGTGAGTAACTAACTACGTGATCCACGTGTTACAAATTCAAAATTGTTTGGAAAACAATGAGGACAACATATACCTAAATACTAATTAATTATATAAATTAATAAATGTTATTCTTATATTACTAAAATTATGAGAATACAGTTTATTACAGTAGTACGAAGAATCGCTAAACTTAATTGGCAATGCTCGCAGAACAGATGGGCGTTGGGGCCGAAAGGTTCTGGTGTGGCGGCCACGTAAGGAAGACGCAGCGTTGGAAGGCCTCCTACAAGGTGGACCGATGACCTGGTAAGGGTTGCGGGAATCCGATGGATGCGGGACGCACAGGATCGTTCATTTTGGTGACTTTTGGTATATGAACACTGTGTATGAGTGGTATCAAGATATCGAGCAAAGTCAAATGAAAATCGAAAATTGTCAAAATATGAAACACTCTAGTGGCCAGCAGTAATGCTAACAAAAAAGGAGGCCGACCGCATCAGGCAACGGCGCCCACGCCCCAGCCACCCGGCGGGATTCCGATCCGGATTTCCGGCCACTGTAGGCGCGGGCTTGCGGACGGCGAGCAATGGGTAGCTCGCTTTCCGACCGTCCGCGCACTGTTCCAGCAAGCCTAAGGAGTTGTCAGCAACCGTAGGTGCCCAGCAGGGTCCAAGCTTACTACAATCAAGCAATCAATCAAGCAAGCAATCAAACAATCTATCAATCTATTTAGTAGGTACTAATACTCTTCTTATAATTTTAGATTCCAATCTAAAACTCGTATTTTAAAAGGAACGACAGTTTATGTCAAGCACTTTAACATTTAACTAATTTCCTTCAAACAGAAAACAATACTATTATAATTTGTTGGACATAAAGGCCAACTTTAGATTGCTTCAAAGAATTCAGTTAAAGGAACTCTTAATAGACTGCTTGAACAGATCAATACTCGTGTAAGAGAAGAAGCTATAAGCTATAAGTTAGTAGTATTAGTTAGGTAGTTATTATCAAGGCACCTCGCCCTCGGTCACTTTTTGTAGCGATGCTGTAGCGCGTTCGCATCGATACAGTCGCGATGCTGTAGCGCGTTCGCATCGATACAGTCGCGATGCTGTAGCGCGTTCGCATCGATACAGTCGCGATGCTGTAGCGCGTTCGCATCGATACAGTCGCGATGCTGTAGCGCGTTCGCATCGATACAGTCGCGATGCTGTAGCGCGTTCGCATCGATACAGTCGCGATGCTGTAGCGCGTTCGCATCGATACAGTCGCGATGCTGTAGCGCGTTCGCATCGATACAGTCGCGATGCTGTAGCGCGTTCGCATCGATACAGTCGCAATGCTGTAGCGCGTTCGCATCGATACAGTCGCGATGCTGTAGCGCGTTCGCATCGATACAGTCGCGATGCTGTAGCGCGTTCGCATCGATACAGTCGCGATGCTGTAGCGCGTTCGCATCGATACAGTCGCGATGCTGTAGCGCGTTCGCATCGATACAGTCGCGATGCTGTAGCGCGTTCGCATCGATACAGTCGCGATGCTGTAGCGCGTTCGCATCGATACAGTCGCGATACTGTAGCGCGTTCGCATCGATACAGTCGCGATGCTGTAGCGCGTTCGCATCGATACAGTCGCGATACTGTAGCGCGTTCGCATCGATACAGTTACGATGCTGTAGCGCGTTCGCATCGATACAGTCGCGATGCTGTAGCGCGTTCGCATCGATACAGTCGCAATGCTGTAGCGCGTTCGTATCAATAGAGTCGCGATGCTATAGCGTGTTAGTAGCGCGTTGGCATCTTTTCTATAGCGCTTGCAAATGCGACTAACATGCGTTAGTAGCGATGTTGTCGTGCGCTTAAAACGCGCGACAGTAACGCTTCAAAAAATCGCCGTAGGGGAAAGGGCCTTAGTTTCTCATAATTAAATAGCTATATAATTATAAGAGACTTAGGGTCTAAACAGACGGACTGCATTTCAACTGCAATCCAACTGCAAATTGCAGTTTGAATGCAGATGACACGACTGTAATAGAACTGCAAACACGACTGCAATAGAATTGCAAACCAAACTTGCGGTTCGATTGCAGTCGTGTGAAC
This sequence comes from Mythimna ferrago, assembly GCA_910589285.2. Classification (NCBI taxonomy): domain Eukaryota; kingdom Metazoa; phylum Arthropoda; class Insecta; order Lepidoptera; family Noctuidae; genus Mythimna; species Mythimna ferrago. Next base: position 10,081,805 of record OU342697.1, on the reverse strand, counting down.
TGCACACTAACTGCATCCAAACCATGTGCGGGAGGGCGAAGCGTGCGGGCGGGTGGGTATGATGCAGTTCGGATGCAGTCGGTGTGCAGTTCACACAGCATAATTAATACCATTTGGTCAAAATTACACGAAGTTTTTTTTTTCGCACGAAACCTAATTCTTATTTTTATAGAAGTAATTACTTTAGGTTACAATTCTTAATTATAAAATCTCAATAAACTCGTATATTGGAGTTACACGCGTTGCTTACTTGAGAAAATGTTCAAGTAACACTCGATACTAAGTGGTTGTTGTTGTTGGCAGTTCTAACTTCGAGCAATTTCTAGATTAAGGAATACAATTCGTTACTTAAACAGTTACTTTTACTTGTTTATAAATACGAGTGTTAATCTAAAATAAAAGTAAGTTAAGTAACTTTAGAGCAGTGGTAGCGGAGTTGCAACGGCCCCGACTTACAAATTGTAGGTTGCGGGTTCAAACTTAGTAAGGCTTATTTGAGTGATTTATTTCATCACCAGTGCTCTCAGAACGGCCGATTCACTCTCCTAGAGAGGACGCCTGAGTCCCAGCAGTGGGAACATAAAAAAGCTGATTATTATAAGTAACTAACCATATGGAACAATACTGTCTATCCGACCTTTAAAACCCAGCAACTGTGAAAGAAGAGATCTCTTGGCCAGATTAGTGTCAGATACAAATACAATACAAAATAGTTTTTAAAATATAATTATAAAAAAGTCTATTAAATATTATTTTATAATTGTGTTTTTTATGATAAGAATTTTGAACTCAAGATTTGAAGAGAATTCTTAAGATGGTACGCCGCCGCCGCCTGATATTGTAATTGAGGTAAAAAAAACTTACGATAGCCTGCTGCCATCTAAATGAAAACTAAAATGTATGGCAACTTTAGAAAATTTTCTTCAGAGCAAAATTAACAAAAATACGTCGTAATTTTCAGAATAAAAGAGAAAATTTTTACCTTTTCTTTGACACCATTCAAATTTCAAAATCACCAAATCAGTCATAGGATTAAACTTATCTTCATAGCGAACTCATTTGTTTTTGATGTAAAACTTCTTAGGCGACGAATCGATATTTGAATTGGACAGGAGTTGTGAATTGCGTCACATTTCAGCGCATTTCGTTACATGACAGAGAAGATTAGAAAATATTTCCATTCTGCGCTCACCGAAATCTATATCTATACTTATAATAAATCTGTAGAAGTGAAAATTCTGTCCAGTAAAAATATCAAAATAATAAATGGCACCCAAAAATGTGATTAAAAAAAAATTTTGTCTCTGTCTGTCTGTTTGTTCAGGCATCACGCAAAAACTACCGGTTCGGTTACGATGAAACTTGGTATAATTATTCTTTAATATCCTGGGCACCACACTGGGTACTTTTTATCCCGGAAAAGTATATACCTACAATAAAAAACAAACTTAATTTTGCGGTTCGATCCCTAGACCCGATTACTGTACCAACCGCAAATAATAAGTTTGTCGTAGGTTACGTCACCCGCAGTGGAGTTCACTAAGGGGAGTTCACTAACCCCCCACAGAAAGGGGAACCATGTTACCCCGAATTTAACGCGAACGAAGCCGCGGGCAAAAGCTAGTCTCTCATAAATCTATAATTATGAAACTCTATTGTCACGTGTACGTGCACGCACAATTTTCTACTTATCAAAAATTCTCTTTTCAGCACCGTTCCAACTTCAAAACTATGTTTTAAGCACATCAACAACAAGCAAGTTTACATTAAATTATACACAACATTAATTTTAGTATTGCGTAACACGAAAGACGTGTCTAGTATTTATTTTTATGTAAAGAATCATGAAAAATCACAAAGTTACAAGCTTGTTATGTCAGCAAAAATTCATAGTCACCGGGCCATTCAGGCGACTGAGGGGTTGTTTTGCACTTGCACCCACCTTTTTGCTGGCGCCTGATACCCGCTATGACCTGCCGTGACCTGTGTTGTACTTAGTGTCGGTAGTGTCAAATTTGAAAAAATATAACAGGGTGTAAAAACTATTGGAATCAATTCAGTTACTAATTCTGAACAAACTACATATATTCGGGTTTCGCATAAATAATAAATAATGTTGTATTTGTCTTAAAACGAAGCCTTTGTATTAGTAGTGGGAACATTATACGCTGATTATCCTACACATCATTTTTTTAATGATTTGATAACCGTATCACCGTCTTATTTTTAATTTATGCCTGTATCTATTTTCTTTAAAAGTTTATTTTGGATAACTACTACTGCAACCCATTAACTCTCACTCCAGACCAGGGTTGTAACGGAGGTAATTATATCGGAACCGAAGGCGGAGTCGGAGTTTTTAAATTTGATTTATCGGAGTCGGAACCGGAATCGGAACCGGAGACGGAACCGGAGGCGGAAGTGGTGGCAGGAGAGAGATTTTAAAACATTATTCAGTCAAATTATTTTAATTATAAAATAACACCCAATAAAATAAAATGGCATATTTCAAAATAAACAACAGTCGACGCAGACCGCCCGCCGCCGCTATGTTATGCTTCGACCTCCGATTAAAACCTCCGATTTAAAAGTATCGGAGTCGAAGTCAGAACCGAAGGTGTAATAATATCGGAAGTTCCGACTTAACGGAGTCGGAGTCGAAGGTCCGTAACATCCCTGCTCCAGACCATGGTCGGAACCCGGGCCCGATGCGAGAGGTCGTCGCGCCGATCGCATCCACGAGGACCCGGCTGTGTTTCGCGGGGTTCAAGCGGGGTATACCTTCCATTGGGATAATTAAATACTGATATACATTATCATGTTTACATTTTTGTACCAACTTTCTTTTCGCAGGTATACTGGAAGAGATTACTTCTAAAATAGGCATCACTTATTTTGCCGTTTCCTTCTTTTTCTGTTTATTATATTTTTTTGTAACTTTTTTTTACTCACCCGAATTATTTATTTACACGAATAATTTACATTTAAAAAATACTTAACTGACTGTGATTACAGTAAAAAAATAAATTAAAAGAAAACCCTGGCGTCAAAAACTCTTCCACGCCGCTATCGACTGTCATGTGCCGAATGTACATTGATAATAATAAATAAACGAAAACCCTTCGGCACTGTTTCATTAACTTTAACCTCTGTAACTGTTCCCCACTACAACCTCCAACTATTAATGAAAAGCTCAAAATTAAGCAATTAACCAACATCAAATTAGGACGTTGAAGTTTTTGTCATCATTAAGCCTGTAATTGGCACAGAATGGGCATTTCCATTTCTACCTGTATTTACATAGTAAATGGGCAAAATCGGCTAATGGTTCTGCGTTGCGGAGCGGGAATTGTGCAAAACGGGAATAATTCGCAGCTAGGGATGGATGTAATGAGATCAAGTTCGTGACCGATTTCGTGGTGGTGATAGGTTTTGTTGATTAGATCTCCAACGATAAGCAATGCTTAGTCTGTGTTGCTTAACCTTGGCTCAGCAGAGCTGATACCGCTAAAGGTCACGGCGAATTTCTGAAAGGGATACTGTGATCCTGGAACTCAAAGGCCAACTGAAGGACTTAGTCAATAAAAGTTTGACGCATGCTCTCACTTCACCCTAGAGTCGGAGAAATCATTGGACGATTTATCGCCTAAAAAAAATAGTTTTATTTTATTGTTGATAGGTTTGCGCTTGACCGCTATTTCACCTGATGGAAAGCAACGATGCGGTCGACGATGGGGCGCAATTTACTAGAAGCAACTTATTCACTCGTTGACTTAAAGATTCCGGGTTGTAGCTATTAGGAAACACAGACTCCGGCAGAGAATTCCACTCCCTGGCTTTGCGCACAATAAATGTATTCCCGAAACGTTTTGTGCATATAGGTAGGATGTCCACCATGTACCGGTGGCGCATCGCCGTACAACTGGTGGTCCAATGATGGAATGGGGTAGACGGGACAGGCTAGTGACTCGGCGTCGATGCTCAAGACTTTGAAGCTTCGACTCAACGAGTGCATCATTGGCAATGATCCTCTTTGCTCGCCTCTCAATTGTCTCAAGTGCATCAAGCTGGTATCGGACAGATCCGACCCAAAGATGAGAGCAGTACTCCATACGCGATCGAACTTGTGCTTGATAGTTCGGTCTGTGGAAGTCCTTTACGCACCTTATTAAGGGGCATGGCAGTGCCCCCACCAAGGCAAGCACAAAAGTGGCTCGGCCGTACCATTCGTGTATCAAAACAGTTCAGACCATTTTCGACAGTTACAAGGGTAATATCTTTGTTGTTTATAAAACTAGAGGCCTGAACTTCGGACTAAATAATCTAATTTAATCGTCAATAGTCAATATATGTATATATTTGTTTAAAACAAAAGATTTGTTATATAGATAAAGTCAATAAAAGATGTTGCAAAATCCCCTCAAGTAGGGACTGAACAAATTAACCGATTTAGTATTACATGGATCTCACAACTTTTTACAGTAAAAAAGAACTGAACGAGACTTGGTTATTTTTAACCGACTTCGAAAAAGAGGAGGTTCTATGTGTTTTTTTTATGTATGTTCGCCGATATTTCGGTCCGGTGAACCGATTTTGAATTATTTTTTTTTATTGAAAGGTTATGCTTTCAATTAGGTCCCATTGAAATATTGTTATGATCTGATCATAAACTTCGAAGATATGGAACAGAACTCCTCATAGGAACACAGCAGAATTGTCGTAACAAGTAAAATTGCTTTGTTTATGCGTGTAGTCGATGACAGGCTGAAAGAAAAGGGGGAGGGGATGTGTCGAACTGATCTGGTGATGAAACCGGAAGGTAAATTAATGTAACCTAACCGTGTTTGGGATTATTAGAAACGTTATGAGATGCACTCTGGTTAGAAGGTTTTTAAGTTTGGCTAAGGGGTACTTTTTAGTGGCAGTACCATACTTAACTAAAAAGTGAACAATAAAAAACTTAGTTTAGCTAAATCGGATGCCAATGATGTTAAAGACACTTCACATACCCTATGATATCTACCAAAATCAAAACAACCTAAAATCATACATGTGTGTGTCTCTGGTTTTCACAAGCAATGAAAACTAACCAGGTACGATTACCTACGAGTATAATAACTCAAGAATTCATTGGTCCTACCTGTCAAGACTAATAACAGCAACCTAGTACTCAAGAAGCGGGTTATATCACCCTACAATAGATCCCCGCCACACTCGAGTAATCTAGGGTCATCCGTAGATGACAGTTCTCTACGTCATACGCTGTCAAAACTGACAGCTAAGGGCGCCATCTTACATTGTGTGTCCAGTAGTGCCGAGTCATAGAAATTATTGTAGGAGGGTTATTGTTCAAAGATGATGTTGGTATGAAATGTATGTAGTTACTCGTATATTGTAACAGCGTACGGCCATACTTTAAACAAATAGAGCTAGAAGCCAAAAATAAGTTTTGTAAGAACAAATAGAAGTAAATAAATAAATAATTTTGTTTCTTTATACCTATTGTAGACAAAATTGATAGTTCCAATTTAGTGGTAGTGGGCAGGGCATGTTAATTGAAACTGATCGATCAGAATAGGCTTTATTGGAAGGCTTAAAGTCACCCAAAGGGCCATGCAAATGGTTGGGCTCGGAGTTTTCTTACTTGCAAGCGTGCTCCATCTTCTGCCACAACATCGCTTACCATCAAGTGAGATAGTGAAGAAAGCCTACACTTAAGGTCCAAGCGCCCGAAAAGTGCAATAAAACAGTGACTTTCTGAAGTCTACTCCTCGGTAACGGCTAAGTTTATAGGTTTGAAAAAAATATATGTTTATTATAGATTTATGAACAACATTATCAACATTTGATTTTTTCGTGCTATTAATACTTTTGTCTAAAAAAAATATTTAGCAATTTCACAACTTTTCGCAACTTTACCCTACTCCTTCGTAACGGCTTAGATCTTTAGAAACATTTTTACACATAAAAATTGGTGATTAAATATTCTTCAAAGTGAACATAGCATTTGTAATTATCAATCAACCAATATTTCGCAAAGAAAATGGATTTAAAGGTCAGCCGCGCGCTTTCCGGGCGCTGCTTGCCGCAAATAAATGCACAGATATGCGTACTGCTGCCTAGGCGGGTGCGAGAGTTGCGTCCATTTAATTTCGGCGAGATGGTTCAAGGGACTATAAGCCTTAATAAAAGTAACTGATCAGATCAGAAATGAAGACATCTAAGCAAGCAAGAAAACCAATATGGCCTGAAGAATCACCAAACTTAAGCGGCAGTAGGCAGGTCACATTGTTCGCAGAACAGATGGTCAATGGTGTCGAAAAATAAAAAGGCGACCGCCTGCCACTCCTCCTAGCTCCGGACCATGGCCTCAACCAAGGCCCGACACGAGAGGTCTCCGCCGCCGATCGCCCCCACGAGGGCACGGCGATGCTCCGCCCAAACAGGGCACACCTCGACTGTGTGCTCCACCGTGTCCACCGGGCATTCCGCACAATGGCGACACCGGGGCGTCACTTCCGCACGAATCCGGTGCAGGAACCTCCCGAACGTGTCATGTCCGATGAGGACCTGCGTCATACGGAAGGTAAGGACGCCGTGAGGTCTTTCCAGCCACGCCTCAAAGAGGGGACTTATACCAATATAGCCGGAAGAATCACCAAACTTAAGCGACAGTGGGCAGGTCACATTTTTTGCAGAACAGATGGTCATGGAGTCGAAAGGTTTTGTATCGATGGTGACCGCATACCCGAAGACGCCACGCTGGAAGGCCTCGCACAAGTTGGATCGACGACCTGGTGAAACGCACTGGACCGTGGATCGGTCGATGTCGACACTTAAGAGTGTCCAGCAGAGGAAACCAAGATATATTTATTTACAAGTGCTTGTAGAACATTACGGAGGAGATCAAAGGCGTTTTACAATGGAAACTTACAAACTAAAAATACACCTAAATAAATTAATAATACAGCTGCTCGACCTCTATCAAGTCCAAGATCGATCGTGTATGGACTACTGCTCTCATCTTTGGGATGGATCTGCCAAATATCAGCTCGATATACTAGAGTCGATTGAGAAGCGTACCAAGAAGATCAAAGTCTTGAGCATCTACGCCGATTTGCTAGCCTGTCGGTTTTCTATCGTTTACATTTCGGGGAGTATGCTTTGGAATCGCCACAGGTATGTACATCGTTTACCATCAGGTGAGATAGTGGTCATAAGCGAGCCTGACCATAATAAATAAAAGGTATTGATTATAGTTCCAACGTATACCAAATTACCACAATACCTCCATAAATAAATCTCCAAACAAACTTTCAATAAAAGCCCAATAGAATTGAAAAATAAACTACGCAGAAAACCCTTCTGTAATGTAAATTGATTCGTCCTACAAAACTTTTTATTGAAACGTGTGAACGTGGATCCCGTCCTACTTTGATGCTATATTTTTAACTTAACCCTTATTTTGTAAGCAATGAGATGAAGAGCTCTTGGTTAAAATAAAAAATAAATAAATTATTTATTTAGTACACTAGGTTCCAAAAATAAATGAAACCCTGACTCCTGAGCTAAGTTTGGTGTTTGTATTTCAGGAGCCAGTAACATACCATTTGATCTCAATAAAAACATATAGAATTTGATCTCAATAAAGAGATCAAATTCTACCTAGAATAAAAGAACTAAAAAAATGTTATTATTTTGATGTAGATACATACAGTTAAGTTTATTTTATTCTATACTACACGAAATTGATGAAAAACGTAAATTATAATCTAAACTAATACATATATTATACAGAGGTAAAGTTTGTTAATTTTTTTTTATTTGTTTGTAGGAGGTAATCTCTGAAAGTACTGATTGATTTTGCTAAAATTTTTTCACCGATAGAATGCTGCTTTATTCTTGCGGGCAAAAGCTATATCAATAATATCAGCCACTTTCATCAATCTTTTAGTTTTCATTAAACCCCAAGTTAACGCCGGCGTTCGCTCTCTCATTGTCTCTAATTACGGAATTCGAAAGGTTAAGCAACGCTTGCCGAGGTTATCATACCGAGCTTCCGAGCTTTAACGAAAATTCAGTCTCTCTTAGAACTAAAACACCAGTTCATTAAATAAATGTTCCGAAAAAGAAAAATAAATCACAATGAATCCATTTAAAACGTACTATAATATCTCATTACTGTTGGAAATACGTACCGAGACCGAACTCATTTTGAAAATTAAGGCGATGCGCAGACGGAGCAACTTTGATTTGTTGTGGCATTTGCCTAATGCCACAACAAATCAAAGTTGCTAACAATAAAATTAGCTGTTTATAACAACTTTCAAGGAAAAAACTGGTTTAAAACAGCTCAGGACAGAGAAAAGTTGGAGGAGGTCTGACAAGAGATTTCTATAAAAATATCTAATGAAAACAAATTACATATTATTATTTACAAGTCTTAACTAGCATGAGAAATAGTTCCTTACTAACAGTAAACTAAAAATATTTAAATGTAGTGTATAGGTTTTTATAGTTTATTGGAAATAAAAAGGCTTTGTTATTATTTATTTATTATAACAACTTACAAATATTTTTGAGAAACCGCAGTAACATAGCAAATTAAATCATCGTTAATCCATTTAAAAGATCGACAACAGTTTTCAGTTGCTGCATTTAGTGACCAAATCAATTGAAAATTGTCACAGGAACTGACATTGTGCGACTTATGTCAAGCTGTTAGTTTCCGCAATCGGAAACCGCAACACGTCGACCGATCACCGACTACACTGCCTCCCTGTCTCCCACAGCACTCTATAGTTTTGATAAATATCTATAACGGCAGACGTAAACTGTTTTTTTTTTTTGTAGCTGTAATTAGAAACCACTAACGGAAAGTTTTAAGCAAAATATAGTTGCTTCGTCTACGGAGAGCCTAAAACAAAATTTAACAATTATATTTATATCGAATAATTATTTTCAAGTAGAAAAAAAAATTAAAACTATACTCATTTAATGAATAAACTTAGTACTTCAAACAAATTGTTAGGACTTCGAAAGTCTACGTAATTGATTTGATCGCTTAGATGTTTTATTAAAAAAGTTTATTTTATTTTATTTGAAAATTAATTTTCTCATCGCGATTTGTAGGTGTTATCGATAAAATTGGCACGTGTAAATCAAAACCATCACGGTTTATTTCCAGAAGGGTCTAAAAGAGCTACTTCCTAACTAGTTATAGAACACACGTCAATTCGAAAGTTAACGTCCAGCAGATAATGTTTTTCGGTTCAAATGATGACGATAAAAATAGCTGACTTTTTGTCAACCGTATGGGCCAGCAAGGCCGAAGCCTACTGGGACCATGGACTGTCCGAAAGGGAACCTCAGGGTCAGGACCTATGTTCCTTCTTTGCCTTGCGTCTCCTAGGGCGGAAAAGTGGGGTCTGCCCTGCCACTTCATCCTAGAGCGGGAAAAGTCATGGGATGATTTTCCACCTTTTTTTATGGTGGGAAAAATCATCCAATGACAACCCCCACTCTTGGGCGGAACGGGAGATAGTGTCGGACTCTTACTGACTAAAAGCCCACCCCGTTCCTTCTAGCCTTCATACCGGGGCTCGAGTTCCCTTTCGGTTAACCCTGGCTCCAGTAGGCTTCGACCCGGCTGGGTCCCTGCTGTTGCTGACAAGTCCTTGAGGCGCGTGGGAACAGTGCGCGCCGTCGACGACTTGGGCTTGGTCCGGACAGTTACGGGACGGCCGGACAGCGAGCTACCTATTGCTCACTGTCCGCAAACCCGCACCTACGGTGGCCGGAAATCGGGACCGGAATCCCGGCGGCAGCGGCGAGAGCGCCATTGCCTGATGCGGTTGGCCTCCTCCTTGATAATTTTCCACCTAAAAAAGCCGACTTTATATCATTGTACTTAAGAGGTCCTTTAACTTTTTTCTCCATTTATAATATCAGAATTCAAATAATTCTTATAAAAAACTAGTAAATAAAAAAAAATTGGTTAATTAGGTATAGTCGGTCTAATAAGTCAACCGACTTGGAAATTTTGTATAATATTTAATCATTTAAAAAATACTTATATTCGGTACCTACTTTTTATAAGGTTCTTCTGTTAGTAAACAATGATCTCTATCTCTTAATCAACCTTGATTATTGAACCCGTGTTGACTACATCAGATTTAATCAAACCCTAATAATTACCCAAGTCGTTTAACTTATTAGACAGACTCTACGTTATGTATAAAAAAAGTATGAGACAAAATGTAATCAGTTGCAAAGAGATTTCTTGAAAATGTTTCCTTCACTGGGTTAAATGGAAACTCTAAGCTTAAATTCAAATGAAATCACAAGCAGCTTATGTGACACAGTGCTAAACGCTGTGTCCCATCACAACAATGCCAAAACGCGACCTTACTCGGATAAACGATAAAGTTTTTAATTGGTTACTAAGTGTTGTCCCACTTAACACACTCAGAGCACAACAAAACAGTAACAAACTTATGAATACAGATAACACACAAAAGTTTCTGCATGTTATTGTATGTAGCTCACACAATACAAACGGACTACTAATAAAAGGGATTGAAGCCCTATTTACTCAGTAAGGAAAAACGTGACGACACATACATAATATACCCTCGTAAAACGATGAAATAATCTTGTTATGTTCACAAAAATCCCTGGTGTCCGTAAACACGATGTCAAAAGAGTTTGTATTAAAAGAGAACCAAAGACAAGAATTCTTTTGTGGTTCAAATTCAAAAAATGCAGCAGTGCTGCACACGGCAGTGGTATGCTGCGCTCAGCTTGAATCGTTCGAGAATGTCGACTGAACGCATTTTCGTTTTCAGTCGTCGCTTTGCCGCCGTACGGTTAGCACGCGTCCCCGCCGAACGAATGAACGGACCAATTCCGATAATTGTCGAATAAACGTGAGCTTATTAATTGGATTTACAGCGGTGTGATTGAGAAACAAGACGATTTACATAGATATTGTAGCAGTAAACGTGTTTCGATTAACCTGGACGTTTTTAATTATGAAATTTAAATTTTTGGATGTGATGTGGTTGACATTGTGAATATTTTTTTTTCTGTGTTTAGTGTTGTTTTGTGGGCATGGTAAGTGGTAGTCCTACATTTATTTATTTACGATTAAATTTAAAATAATAAAATTGGTCAATAAATTAAATTTGTTAGGAGAAGCAAAACAATTTAGAGCTTCATTCATCGATTTAAAAGTGTCGCCAAAGATGTATTTCGTATAAAATTAATAACAGTGACATGACATTAAAATTTTTAACAAAAATTTGTGATTGATTTCTACAAAAATTTTACAAAGGTACTTGAAGCTCAGTCTTTGTAATAAGATTCTCCAGCGTCCTTTCCTAAAAAAATGGTAGTTAAGAAGGTACTAAAATCTATAATTTTTCGTTAGTACTCTCAAGAAGGCTTCCACCCTTCGCGGCTATTATTAATGTACTAAACTTATCTTAATAGTTGTCGGCACGACCTAAGAATAATAATACCTATGTCATTTTTTGTATCATTCCCAAGAAAATACCCGAGTTTTGGAGGATTATATGGAGACGTGGGTCCAAGCTTCGAGGGTATTACTGTATTATTAGGTGGTTTTGATAGTTCGTTATAAACATTGAGATATTTGTGTTGCTTTTTAGCGGATATTTTTGGGTTTGAGGAGAAATATTAAGAGTAGTTATTAACGCATCTTTTCTTTAAAAAATATGTATAAATATTGCCCTCTGTCCTGTTTTATTTATTTAATAAAACTTTATGCAAAACAAAGGTATAAAGGCGGACTTAATGCCTTAGGCATTCTCTACCAGTCAACCAATGGTGGTGAAGAGAAAACATACAACTGTGCATAAAAAAAAGAAAAGATTAATAAGAAAACAAGGAAACCAGTAGTAGTAGTCGTTTTAGTTTTCCATTTCTGGGTTTTAGGAAAAATATTAGGAGTAGTTATTTTTTTTTTTTTAAAGAACTTTGCTTCACACTTGAATTACTCCTATACCTTGAGTGGGTTTGCAAACATGTAATGGTCACGTACCTACACAAGACACCCAGACCCAAAACAATTTGTTTGTAGGCAATACATAAATTTTATCATCACATAGCTCTAATGGTCCAGAAAATTGTCTTTAGTTTCAACGTTTGCGCAAATTGTTGTTATTCAACAATTTAGAGTGAATTAGAATTAGTTGTAGGAATATATCAAACATAGTTTCAATAAATTAGATTTAGTTAAGTTTTGGTTGTATAGAATGGTTGGGGTTTATTTTGTACTAGCTGACCCTGTGAACTTCATACCGCCTAATAATCAATGATTGCAGTATCATCATCAGCCTTTATAATGTTCCCACTGCTGGGACTCAGGCCTCCTCTCTAGGAGTGGGAATGGGCCGTAATCCATGACGCGGGCTCAGTGCGGGTTGGTACTACGCAGTATATCTTTTGATATAGTGAACTTATTGCAATGAAGCAAATCCTAAGTAATATATAAAGTTACACACAATTTTAATGTATAAAATTTATCTGCATCGATTTCGTTAATTTTACGTGATGCGCGCACAATGAAAAACTTCGACAGATCCTAACTAATATTATAAATGTGAAAGTGTGGATGTTTGGATGTTTGTTACTTAATCACGCAAAAATGGCTGAACGGATTTGGATGAAATTTGGCATGCATATAGCCTTTGACATGGAAAAGAACATAGGCTACCTTTTATCCCGATTCCTTACGTACCTAATGCCATGCGGGCGAAGCCGCGGGCAAAAGCTAGTTGGTTATATGTATAGAGTGATATAGATTAGTTTCTTTTAATAGCTAATTGCGTCACCTGCATGAAAATAAGCAATTGTTGCAAGGAGAGAATATTATTCCCAGGATAAAAGTAATTTATGTGCAAGTCCAGGTCAAAGTCTGTCCGTGGCCCTTTCTTTCTAATCTATTTAGCGGTTTGGGAATGAAGGAGTAAAAAACATACACTCTCACACGTAAATACACATACATGCAAACTTTCGCATTTTAATTAGTGTGATATAGAGCAGGTCTGTATAATTTACTATTCGTAAAGGATAGGTTACTAATATTAGTAAAAAAAGTCCATAATAATTAAGAAAAAAGGAAGGAATCTTATAGAAAGACAATAGGTGCGCGAACGCCGGCGTTCGCTTGGGGTTTAATGAATTAATATTAACATTAAAATTTTTATTTAAAAAAATATTTACAAAAGCTTTAAACATAACGCTTGAAAAAAAACTACATAATCGTACCAAAACTAAAAAAAAAATATGTTCTATCAACCTAGTAGCACTTTAGGGACAGCTCTTACCAAAAACGGCGGCAATCATACCAAGATCAGATGTTCAATTAACGCTGTTGTAATTGAAAGAATCTTATTATTAATTTTAAAATTTATATTTTTATTTAAAAAAAAAAAACAAATTGAAGTAAGAGAGCCTTAAATTTCTTTAAAGTAACGATTAAAAAAAAAAACATAATCGTACCAAAACATTCAAATTAAGTGTACCGTTACAACTCACTACAATAAAAAATTAAGTTCTATCAACCTATTAGCACTTAAGGGACAGCTCTTACCGAAAACGGCAGCAATTATACCGCGATCAAACATTCAATTAACGCTGTTAGTTATATAATTGATAATACTACACTATTTCATGCATAATAATTGAATCACGGAAATGATTATTAATTGATTTAGCAGTTCCAATTAGAGGTAACACAATACTTGAGTAGTGGTTACTGGTAAGTGCTATAGGATGTAATTTACATTGATTTTGATAGAAATCAATTTACAGAGGTACGTTATGTTAAATTAACAGCTTCTACAATTCGCCCACGTAGAAATAGGTTTATCCATATAAACTTTGTGCCCTTAGGGAGTTTGGAGTAGAAGTTTGGAAAATCCTCTCTTAGTAGTGCCTAAGTCATAAAAGAAAAACTGTTGCAAAATTTCACGCTTCTAGTCCCAATAGCTTCGTCTATGGGTTGGTATGCCAGTCAGTCAGTTTCTGCTTTTTTCTCGTAGATATAAAATATATGTCGGCGAAGTCAATACTATGAAAGCTTGAGAACGTCTCGAAGGCGGTGGTGACGTCACATCACTTTGACAGAAACTGGGCTAGCGTTCCCGCCAGCCAAGCAGATACAAGTTCCAACGACATGTACGTGGTGGTCTTGTTCTCTGTTAGCTGCCGCATAGACAGCAACTATTTAGATTAGGGACTGTCTCACGGCTCGTTTTGAATTGGATACTTAAAACAGTTCTAACTAATCATCTGAAGATATAAACAGTTTTCAAGTTTATAGGCATATATTTACGTAAAATGAAGTGTGTGTATAATGTTAATACAGTGTATGTTCTTGTTATGTGTGTGTTTGTAATGCTTAATATTGCACCTACTACAATACACCTCTCTGCATCACCGGTTTACTGGCAGAAACAACACAGTGAATATTCTGACAACGCTCCTTACTAAAGATTTAAAAAATATTGCCATCAGGCATCAAGTCCAACTTTGTACTTCAGTGTTCACAAATAAATAAATAACAAGATACTCTTTGACAAGACTGAAGTCAGAATTCAAGTAATTTCTAGACCAAAAAACATGATAAACTTCAATCAAAGTCACGTGTTCTTAATTAAAATGAGATGTTCACGTTCGAATCGAAAATAACTGGAGAGCTCTCTGGTAGCTGTCAATATGCCGTCAATTGTCGTCGACAAAGCAGCAGCTGGCCCAATTGATGATTTAATAAAATGAGGATATATCAGTCGTGTTCAGAATGCTTGCAATTTTCGACAAGAGGATTGAGCGAAGGGAAATTCGCTTTGTGTGTAGCTATATCTCATAATATATGTTGAGGTTTTAGTCTAGGTAGATGAGACCGAGTACTAGTATATTCATGGCTCGAAGTCTAGTCAGGACCTCACGATATAAGGTATCCTAGTGTGGGGGTCAAAGTAATATTATTTATTCATTTATTTAAACTTCATGTGCAGTAATGGTACACAGGCGGACTTAATCCAACAAGACGTTCCCTGCCAGTCAACCTTTGGGTTAAAAAAGATAGCATTATGGTAGGTGTATATACTTAATAAATAACAAATATTTCAAATAGAGTATAGTTTTATTAAATTAAGTAGCTAATAAAAATAAAATACGGTGGGGTATAATTGTGGGGCCAGATTAAATTTTATTTTATTATTATTATCTAAGTCAACAGATGTACCTAATTTGTGTATATAGTTCTAAAGTTTGAACGAATAAAGATTATTATTATTGTTACATGGGACGGCTGACTATAAATATAAACACCAGAATCCTGTAAAGAGTCTAATTTTTTGGGGATTCTGTTTACCTGTATCGGCTGTCAAAAATCAATAAATGTCAGCCGAGACTAATGTTTTAACGTACTTTTCGAGGTACGGATGAGTGTCAATATATAACGGATGATCACCAATCTAACATCGGTGAGCGTTGCTTAACTTTAAAATTGTTAAATAATTGCTGTATGGACTTTAAAAGAGACTTTGACCCTCTTAGTTTGTTTCGGTGTTTCTTCTCATGGTAGTCAGCTAAGAAACACCGGCCTCATCATCATCATATCAGCCGATAGACGTCCACTGTTGGACATAGGCCTCTCCCAAGTGTCGCCACAATGAACGTTCTTGCTTGTTATCACCGGCCTCAATTAGAACTGACAAAAAATTGACGTGTAAAAGTGTTTTATAAAACCTATTTGCAAAATAAATATCATTTATCATTACATTTTTTTTTTGGGAAGCAGTGGTGGCTGGGTGGTAACGGTCCCGACTTACGAGTTGTAGGTCGCGGGTTCGAACCCAGCCAGGCACATTACTTTGTGTAATTTATTTCATCACCGCTGCTCTCAAAACGGTGAAGGAAAACATCGTGAGGAAACCGGCATGTCCTAGAACCAAAAATTCGAAGACATGTGACATTCATCAACCCGCACTGGGCCCGCGTGGTGGATTACGGCCCATTCCTTCCCCTAGAGAGGAGGCTTGAGTCCCAATAGTGGGAACATTAAAAAGGCTGGTGATGATGATGATGAATAATAATTATATTTTGTTTGTGTCTTAAATTTTTACGACAATGTCATTGTATAAATCGTTTTTGTACCGCTTTTTACTTATTCATTATTATGAAAAAAGCTGGTGCCTATGATACAATGTTTTTCATTAGTACAGGTACCAACTAAACTCCTATTCTGTATATACCACTTAATATTTGACAAAACTGTTTTATTAACCGAACCTTAACTATGTGTCTTGTTCTGAAATAAAATTTTTCTTATATAAATTATTAGTATTATCTAACCTTTAAGATAGCAAAATCATTGACAGAGTAGCCCGAAAAAGATCAACGTGGAAACGACTGGAGGAGGCTTTTGTCGCTAACTGGTGGTTTTTGTACAGACTAAATAAATAAATATAATTACCTATTCAAAATCAGACGGAAAGATGTAGGCAGTCTTGTGAAACTCCGAACAAATTACTTTTTCTATGGAATTAGTTGCATTCTTTGGCCAACATTGAGAAAAACATCAATTTGACCAACATTACACAACGAACTTACTAGATGTTTTAGTCTGTGGTCAAAGACTACTATAGTATTGTCTGTGGTACCTACTTAAAAACAAACATGGCTACCTTTGTGTAATTAAGTGTGTTGTGACTATTCTGTTTGTTTTTCCTTTTTCTTTGAGATTTTGGAATATAAATTATCAGAATAAGTTCTGTGATTGTACATATAACGTTGAGTTGAGCACCTGTTCGTTCGTTTCATCGGTTTTATCGAGATATTGACTCTGTTAGTGTAAGTGACTCTTGCGAGATATTTGACTCTACTATTTTTTGGAACCCGCTATAACAACAATAGTGCATTTTATCGATATCGATAAAATGCACTAGTGTAAACTCTGAATATCGATAAGTTTATTGTACTTTGCGCATCCCTATTTATGACAGATCTTTACTTCGAGTTTTCATGTTGGTAGCCTTGTTTTTTTAAGTGGTTGGCTAAAGAATGTTAACAATTTCTCTCGAACTGAATGTTCTAAGTTTCGTCTCTTGTTTAGATGCTCTGTGGATGTAGGGAGCAGTGGTGGCCGAGTAGTAACGGACTCGGCTTACAAGTTGTAAGTTCAAACCCAGTCAGGTGCATTACTTTGTGTAATTTATTTCATTATTATTATATTATCACCACTACTCTCAAAACGGTGAAGGAAAACATCGTGAGGAAACCGGTATGTCCTAGAATCAAAAATTCGAAGACGTGTGACATTCACTAACCCACACTGGGCCCGCGTGATGAATTACGGCCCATACCCTCTCCTAGAGAGGAGGCTTGAGTTTCAGCAGTGGAAACATTAAAAGGCTGATTATACTACGTTATTAAAAATCAGACATAAAAACAATATTTAAGTTAATTAAAAAATACTTAATATTTAATACGTTAGGACCAAAAACTAAAAGAAAATAAGGCTATTTTTATCACATTTATTTTTATTTATAACTTCTAAAGTCTACCAGTGCGACAATTTGTATTTAGTCAGTATGAGATACCAAAGTGGACTTTGCTTTAGTTAAGTAAAGTGACATACCAGTGAAAAGAAGACTGCAATGCGACTCTGAGGACCAATTATTTTATTGGTCCGTTAGACTTAACGGGCAACGGGTTATGATAAAATTCTTATGGCTTTAAATAAATTTCTAAATGAAAGTTCAAGTGATTTTAGAACTGAGATGTATTTTAATCTATTCGGATAAAACTTTTCATTCAAATTCGTGATTAGCTTAGCAAATTGTTTAATCTGACTCAATTTCGTCTTTAATTTTCTTTCATCTATTTGATTATGAGTTTTTAACAGCAATTTGTTAAACAATTTACATACAAATATAAGCAACGCTTTTTTATTGGGGTGGATATTAATCAAAATAGCTTCTCCCGCTCTGGGTGGAGTAAGAGGGAGTTTTTCACTTTTGCTGTCTAAGACCCGTTTTTTATGTCATTGATAGGCTCGCGTTTGACGGCCATCTCATCTGGTATTTAGAAGCTGATTTGATATGGTCAGGCAAGCCTATTATATGGTCTGATGACTCGTAGATTATGTTTGACGTATACCTAGCTAAATACTAAGCTGTTGTCGTCTTAGTTTTAGTCACTAACATTATTATAAATATAATAATAGTATTATACAATTATCACACAATGCCATCTAGTCCCAAGCTAAGCAGAGATTGCGTTATGAGTACTAGGCAACTGAGAAACATACTTATATATTTCTAAATACATACATAACTATATATAAATTCTACCTAGATACAGAACAAATGATCATGCTCATCACACAAACATTTGTCCTGCGTGGGAATCGAACCCACGACCTCCGGCATAGCAGTCAGGGCCCCTAACCACCACACTAACAATTAGCTGAAAGTTTTCCTAAAAGTATTAAAGTAGCTGCCCCCCTAGCCAAGTTACAACCAGTTTGTGTCGAATTCCGTTCTCTAATCGGTAACGCCTCGGTGACAGCAATTTTAGAAAACGATAAGTTGGTAGCCATGTTGACGCGCCTGAGTTGGCCGCTCGTTCTACAATGTAGCGTTTGTATAACAAAGGATGTAGCGTTAAACATTGTAGAAACGATTTTGAACGATGTGAACTTGGCTACGAATTGTCTATTCGTTTGTTCTGACCACGCGACTTTACATTGAGATGACGTCACTCCCATACGTTTCATCACTTTTGCGACAGCGTTAACGATTGCAGAATAACAACTTGGCTAAGCGTGCTGGATCTTTTTCCCAGCCATTACTGTCGTAAAACTGAGCAAATTCTTCTTCCAAGTCCATCCAGAAATTTTTCTCCCAAGCCATCTCGAACTAGTCCTCATGGTAAGCGTCTAAAGCTAGAACTACATTAGACCAATGCACACGTGTAACACGCCTGATTTGTACGTAGAATGATGTCACGTGGCGTGTATCAAGTGTATTTCTACAAGGTTTACTAATGATTAGCATAAAATATACTGTCGTAATTTATATTGGCATAACAAAATTCAGCATAATGATTATTACGCATAAAATTATTAGGCATGAAACTTTTGCCATAATGATTGTTGCCATAAATACTGCTGGCATAATAATAATGAAGCATAATTTTATAAAGCATAATGTTATAAACGCATAATGATAAAAACACATAATGTTCTTTGGAATAAAACTAATAAACCCTAATCAATAACTACGAACGGTAAGTTGTAGACACTATTTCACCTTATTGATTATAATATTTTATTGGGCGTCCATGATGGATTTCAGATTCTCGAAAAAAAAACCTAACCTAACCCAGTAACCGACAATACGTTCGCCACAAAAACATCGCCTAAAGATCAATATAAAATTATTGACTACATTCTCCCAATAATGACTAAAATATATTATGCCTTTAAAATTTATGCAACTCTAATTTAAGCCAAAACATATTAGACTAAATGATAGTTATGCTAAACTATGCATTAGGCCAAAGTATTATTATGCAACAGTATTATTATGCTAAAAAAAGTTATGCGACAAACGTTATGCCAAACAATTTTAAGCTTAAAGATTTTATGCCAACAAGGATATTACCTTTCTACAAGTCTTGTTTTCATGTTAAATGTAAGGAGAACAACAAGCTAGAAATACCCTGCGCACACGTGTGCCACACACGCCGATCTGGGCGCGTCAGTATCCAAACATTTTATATGGAAACTAGCCTCTACAAGTCTAGTCCAGCTGCACTTGATCCACGCCACGTAACGTCGTTCTACGTACAAAATAGGCGTGTTCCACTTGTTCATCGGTCTAATAAATGTTGCATAAATGTAGTTCTAGCTAAATCATCTCGTTACCTCTATCTGGTCTGGCCTCCACGGCACTTTATCTCTGCAGAGACTCGCGTGCCTCTGAAAGTCTGCGTGACGATTCTTATAAATTTTATATAATATCTACTCCTCCTTTTTTGTCCAGGCGATATCTCTATGGAATGCTCTCCCTCTGAATATCAGGATGGCGACCAGCCGATTTTCCTTTAAGGTGATGGCATGTGAGCATATTCGCAAAAAGTTGGTAGAATCATCACAGGATTGATTGGTTGGATTTGTTTTTTCACTACAACATTGTTTATTTGTATGTATTTATCTAAGTATGTATTTACTATTGTATTTGTCTCTCTTCTGTTTGTCTATTTATTAAGTTGCACCAGCCATGTTGTTTCTGCACCACCCTAAAGTCGACTGGTAGATAATGACTATGGCACCAAGTCCGTCTTTGTACAGTGTAATGTGCATATTTATTTATTTATTTATTTATAACTTTATTGCACACCTTAGCTTAATACAGGATAAACATTTACAAAAGATTATGTGTACAATAGGCGGTCTTATTGCACAAGGCAATTTCTACCAGACAACCTTTGGATGGACTGAACGAAAGGAAAAGATTTGGGGCTGTCAGTGTACAACATGATTATGTGAATAAATATATATATAAATAGTACAATAGAAAAAAAAAGCATTAATAAATAAATAATATAAATCACTAGATAATACACTAATATTATAAAGAGGTAATATTTGTTTTTTTATTTGTATGAGGTAATCTCTAAAAGTACTGATCCAATCGCTGAAATTATTTCACCGATAGAAAGCTGCTTTATTCCTGAGTGACAGGGGCTATATTTTATGTACGCGGGTGAAGCCGCAAGCAAAAGCTAGTGATGTAATAAAAATAATGTACAAAATAATTTAGATCTTTCTTACTTGGGTAACAATTTGCGTCATGTGACAGGTTGACATGACAAATATGTTTTTCTGTCACTTTTAGAACTACAGAGAAAAAAATATGAGTGTGTAGCTAACAACTAGATACTGTAACTGTAGATATTTACACGGCCCTGCTTCGCTGGCTATTTGCAGACTTTATTAATAAAATTGTTGTGGTAGTTTCAACATGGACAGTTGAATACATCCTACGATTGTTTTTTTTTTTTTAAATTTGACAATACACAGTGATTTGTTTTTTATATTTATATTTATTTATGAGTTAAACACAAAAATATACCTCCCGTAATTTTAGTATTTACACGCGTTTGTATATATAATTATTAGTCATTATTACTGCCGGTTTGTAAATTTACTTATAGAGATATGTTAAAAAGTTTTGCTTTAAGTTTTTTTTAAACGTTGTACTACTTTAAGAATTAGTTTTGTGATGTGAATACTTTCGCAACGAGAGTCGTTTAACCAATGTGGCAACAGTGATTCTAATTACATTCCGTTTTAAACTAAACTCCTTTTATCCTTACTACAATAATTGATTTGTGATCTATGTAATGTATTTTTCTTCTCTACTTCTCAATTGTTCATCATCTCAGTATTTGTAGAAAAATATTGCTAACTAGTTTTTACCCGCAGCTTCGATCTCGGAGATATTAATATAGCCTGTGTAACTCAGAAATAAAGAAGCTTTTTATCGGTGAAAAAATTTTAGCAATCGGACCAGTACAGTAAAATGGGGTGAATAGACAAAACTTTAAAGGGTATTTTCTCGATATTTGAATATTTTTTTGCAGCTTTTAACTATATCAATAATATTATTGAATTGTTATTGTAAAAAATCGGTGCTTTGTTAGAGGCTGGTATTATAGTATCAAAGTGAAAAACCAAACCAAAGTTTTGTCTCTATTCACCCCTAAGTCTCTATTCACCCCGTTTTACGGTACTTCCAGAGATTATCTTCAACAAACAAAAAAACAAACTTTACATTTTTATCAGATTAGTGTAGAATTTTATATGAAGAAGATGCTGCTACGTATGAAAAGACCAATTTTACAGTTCTTAGTATCCGGGTCGAAGGATCAAAGTTTTAGGCACAGTTTAAAAGAGGTCAAGGCCGAAACTAAGTTGAGGTTGAAGAAGTTATTGTATCCAATATTGTTCAGTAACCCTTTTTATGGGTCAGCTTTAATGGGAGCACGAAACACAGAAACTTACATTTAATTGACAGGTTGATTGACTTCGCCGGAACGTGCCTTTGGATTCATTTTACTTGGTGTACCGACACTTTTTCTTGGTCTGTATAATTGTGTTTGTGGGAGTAAAGGAAATCTATTAAATGGAAATTTTTGTTTAAGGTTGTATACTAGACTAGCTGTTACCGTGCCTTTACCCGCGTTCTTAAAATATAACCTATGTCACTCAGGAATAAAACAGCTTTCTATTGGGGAAAAAATTTTAGCAATCTTACTTGTACTTTCAGAGTTTACTTCCTACAAATAACAAACTTTACCTCTTTATGGTATTAGTGTAGATATTAAGGTTTTTGGGAGAGAGCAGTGGTGGCCGAGTGGTAATGGCTCCGACTTACGAGTTGTAGGTCGCGGGTTCAAACCTTGTCAGGCGCATTACTTTGGGTAATTTTTTTTTTACTCTCAAAACGGTGAAGCAAATCATCGTGAGGAAACCGGCATGTCCTAGAACCAAAAATTCGAAGACATGTGACATCCACCAACACGCACTGGGCCCGCGTGGTGAATTAAGGCCCATTCCCTCTCCTAGAGAGGAGGCCTGAGTCCCAGCAGTGGGAAAATTGAAAAAGCTGATGATGATGATGATGATTGAGGTTTTTAAAAATTTAAGTCTAAATTATAATTGACCGTACGGTTAGTGTAGTGGTTAAGCGATTTGCTGCTGCGTTACGTATCGTGGGTTTGATCCTGCGGAACAAATATTTGTATTGACCTACAGATAATTGTTTCGGGTCCGAGTGTTTTGTGTGTGTGAGTTTACAAGTTTGTGAACTTATTACTACATACAGAAATCATTATTACTGTGAGGCGACATTGAAAAAATCAATGAAAATAGTTACTAACTCCAACTTTAATGAACTATCTTCTCACTACCTCTTTGATGTAGACATCGCAAGCGATACTGCTTCATGTTTAGCCATCGGTCCTGAGTTCGGTACTTAGTCTGGACAAAGTGTTATTGGATTTATTCTTCTAAAATGTTTAGTAGCAGCTTGGATTTTTTATCTGGTTGCTAGAAAAAGGCAAAAATATCCCCGGCAAAATTTAGATTTATCAGAAAAAAAACATAGGGCTACTCTTATGTTTTTTTCTTCTAAAATGATGAATACTCAACCTCTCAAGCACCCACCAGTGTACCGAATACGGTACACCTCATACCAACTAAGTTAAACTTTATTACGTAAAAATAACATTTAAGTTAGCTGGTACCGAGGTGTACCAAATTGTTAAATAATCCTACAGGTATACCTTTATTTAACTCTTCTGAGAATACTGACTTGTCTCACTAAATTACAACAAATATTTTATCACTATCCCCATTATAAATCATTATTAATTCCTACTAACAATAATTTACCCCGGAAATGTAACTTGAAATATCATTTCATTTGATTAAGTCAAATAAATCATCGGATAAATTGACTCTGATAAAGATATATCGCCTAATAATACCCATTAATGGAAACATTAATGAACCAATAAAAGCGGAATAGACCTTTCAAGGAATCGCTGACCATTGTTATATAATAACTTTGGCTGTACCTAATATATTTCATATCGAAAGGTAAATAATTAAGGCTTTTAGATAAATAATAACAGTAACAATATTGTCATAAATAAAAGCGATCTATATAAAGTACAAGTACAATAGCTTGTAAAGGCTTTCAGGGATTTAGAATTTACTGGTCGATATTTTTTTTTTAAGAAAAATGTAAAGCCTATAAAGGTTTATCTATATGTAATGAAATGACCTCCTTGGAAATGACATTTAATTTTTTTAATTTTTAAGCTGTGGATACGGGGTGACGTATCATTCAATGACAGATGATGTTTAGATTATTTTGTGCATTTTATTGTTATAAAAACTTGTAGAGAGATATTTAAAGGGATATAATTGAGGAGGCGATATTAGTGAACTTTAAATGTCGTTTCTTTGTTTTCAGGTGAGATAAAAGTGTAATTTTGATTAAACGATAATTGTTATACTGTAAAAGCATGTTGAATAAAACAAATCTTTGTTTTCAGAGAAACAATTTGTGGTTTATTTCGAAAATCCTCAATAAAATCCATTATAAAACGACATTTTTGTTAACTAAAAGAAGATGGACCGGCTGCAATTTGAGTTTACGATTATAGCTTCAAATGATGGCAAATCAAATTTATTAGCCATAACCTCAATATCTACAGAAGAAGGAAAATGTTATGTTTTACCTGATGAGCTGAAGCCGGTGATTCATCATACATATATTGTCAAAATGAATACTTTCTCAAAAATAAAAAATAGTATAAAGAAAAGGCTCACTTACAAAAGCGGCTACCACAAGACGCAAATTGATTACTTTTTAGTTAGGCGCAACAATATAAAGCACGTCAAAGACTGCAAGGTACTACCAGGAGAAGACCTAGTCTCACAACATCGACTCCTGGTAATGGAATTAGTTGTCAAAATAAAATGCAACAAAAGCAAAGAGCGTCCTCCCCCCAAAATAAAATGGCATATGCTAGAGAAGAATGATTGTGCGAACAAGTTTAGAGAGCGAGTGGTAGACAAAATGATAGAGATGGGAGACATGAATGATCGAAGTATAAATGAAAGCTGGAATGAGTTGGCGGAGTGTATCAGGCACGCAGCGAAAGATATTTTGGGAGAGACGAGAGGAAAAGGCGCAATAGATAGGGATACATGGTGGTGGTCGATAGAAATTCAGAATGTGTTGAAAGAAAAGAAAAGAAAATTCAAGGAATGGCAGCACGTAGAATTGGAAAACGGTAGTTTGAAAGCGGAAAAAAAGAGGGAATATGACGTTTTGAAGAAAAAAGCTAAGAAAGCCGTGGCATTAGCAAAATCAATGGCCCAGGACAAACTGTACAACACACTGGACAGTCCTGCAGGCCAAAAAGAGCTGTACCGGCTAGCTAAAACAAGAGAGCGTAAGACGAGAGATGTTTGTCAGGTAAGATGTGTAAGGAATGAAGCGGGAGTGGTCCTGTCGGATGATGAAAAAATCAAAGAGAGGTGGAAGGACTATTTTGAAAGACTGATGAATGAAGAAAATAATTGGAGTGGAATTTTAGAGAGTAAACCAGTGAATGTAGGGTTAGTGAGAATGGTTAGTATGGATGAAGTCAGAGTAGCAGTAAATGGAATGAAAAATGGTAAAGCAATGGGTCCAGATGGAATACCCGTTGAAGTGTGGAAGTTATTGCGAGTGGATGGATGGACGTGGTTAGCTTTATTCTTCAATAAGTTGTTGCGGGAAGAAGCCATACCTGATGAGTGGTGCAGCAGTTCTTTGGTGCCCATTTTTAAAAACAAAGGTGATGTGCTTGAGTGCAACAATTATAGAGGAATAAAGCTAATGTCACATACTATGAAAGCCTGGGAGAAAGTTATTGAAAGGCGACTGAGAGAAGAGAGTGAAATTTCACAGAACCAATTCGGTTTTATGCCTGGTCGGGGTACGACGGATGCCATTTTTGCTATACGCCAGCTGTGCGAGAAATACAGAGGTGCGCATAAAAACTTGCACATGGCATTCGTTGACCTCGAAAAGGCATACGACCGAGTACCTCGAGAGGTTCTGTGGTGGGCCCTTAAGGAGAAAGGTGTGCCTGGAAAGTATGTGCAGTTGATCCGAGCGATGTACAGTCGATGTAGTACGCAAGTCCGGTCAACAGTGGGCACCACTGGAAATTTCAATGTGGCTGTCGGCTTACATCAGGGATCGGCTCTCAGCCCTTATCTCTTCCTGATGATAATGGACGCTCTGACGTCGGACATTCAGGAGGAGGCTCCCTGGTGTATGCTGTTTGCCGACGACATTGTGCTGGTTGCCGAGAGTGGCCTAGAGGTCCAAAACAGATTGGAGGTGTGGTGGCACAGACTGGAGAGTGTTGGCTTGAAAGTAAGTAGAACCAAAACGGAGTACTTGTTCTGCGATTTCGGCGGTCTCTCCAACCCTGTGCCTTTAGCTCTCGCCGGAACGCCCATACCAATCTGTTCCGACTTTCGGTACCTCGGGTCACTCGTCCAAGGGGATGGTGAGGTAGACCGAGACGTAACACGTCGGATCAACGCAGGATGGATGAAATGGCGACAGGTCACGGGAACAACTTGTGACCCACGGATGCCCCTCAAGTTGAAGGGTAAAATTTACAAGTCCGTCATAAGACCTGTCATACTGTATGGATCAGAATGTTGGGCTCTGAAAAAGAAGGATGAAAAAAGATTGCATGTAGCGGAGATGAGAATGTTGAGATGGATGTGTGGTGTGACGAGAATGGATAAAGTGAGAAATGAGTATATTAGAGGAAGTTTGAAAGTGGCGCCAGTGACTGAAAAGTTGAAAGGTAATCGGTTGTCTTGGTATGGTCATGTGAAGCGGAGGGATGAAGCGCATATTACTAAAAAAGTTCTGAGTATACATGTAGATGGATGGAGAGGGAGAGGAAGGCCGAAAAAAAGATGGATGGATTGTGTGAGAAGTGATATGAAAGAAAAGGGAGTTAGTGATAGTTTGACGGGTGACAGGACAGAATGGAAGAAGAAAACGTGTTGCGCCGACCCCAAGTAATATGGGATAAGGGCAGGAAGAAGAAGAAAGAAAAGGCAGCAAAGTAGAAAAATATGGATAAAATTGGATGAAGATCTTAAGAAAACATATAGAGATGAGGAAGGCAATATGAAATTTTTAGATCAATATTTAGAAGAAATAAGCACAAAACAACCAATAGACAAAAACGACAATTTGCAACATATCTTGGAAAAATTAATAGAAACTACTACAAAGAAAGAAAATCAACATAACCTAAAACATATTTCAGAGAAATTTATTATTGAAAAATTCACAAGCAAGAACCCTAATGCAATGCAATGGATTGAGAATTTTGAAAAGGAGTGTGAGCGCTTTAACCTTTAACTAGGGACATCTTTTTTTTGTGACACTAAAACGGACATAGGGTCTCACAGACCCCTGTAATATTTCTATTATTTTGATATGAAATAACAAAATAAATAACATTTTAATTAATCAGTGTGAATGATAGGCTTATAAATAATAGACTTTTGAACATTTTAGCATTTATTTATGAGAATTATTTTTTTTATTACAAACTAAACAAAGATAGGCACTTTTCAGTCTCAATTCGCAATGAGATCACTTATAATACTATTAAATAATTTTTCTTCTAAATAATCATCAAAATTAAATATTTTCCTTAAAAAGTATTCTTTGTTTTATAAAAAAAAAAATTTTTTTGTAACTCTAACAATAAACAAAAAAAAACTGACAGGGGGTCAATTACCCCATTATATTTGACACTCCTTGCATAGTGGGTTGGAGCATTGCAAACATATAGGCTTTTTTTTTTGCATGCAACACAGCTGAGGTGGTTTTCAGCAGCATCTTTTCTTCTTATTCTGATTTTCTTCAGGAGTTGGTTCATCATCTGGGGCACATCCTTCCCCAAAACGCGTTTCATTGTTAGTTTCAGTTCTCTTGGCAAATATTTGTTTGATGTGTATCTTATTTGCATTATGAGGTACAACGAGAGAACGGGCTATTTTTTTTATAAAGATACCTCGATCTATATCCTTATTTTGATGTTTATTGTATAGTATATAAGCATCCATCTTCTGAACTTTCACTTGAGCTATGTTCGATAATCACATTTTCTGAATCAGAGGGTAGTTCTTCTTCATTTTGATCTTGTTCATCATGTTCTGGATGGTGCTGACGAAATTCAGCTTCATCAATAAGAAGATCTTCGACTTCTTCTTCATTATCCGAGTCATCCGAAGCCAACAAAACAGAATTCAGTTCGTTTTCAAAAGATGGGCTGTTCAGACGTAATATTTTATTCGACTGTTGTTCCCTTGGTACATCTCGCAATGGTCGTTTCAAACCAGAAGTACTTGGTTCACTATTTACGACAATTTGGATATAAAATCTAAAACAAAAAAAAAATGTTATACAATTTAGTTTATAAGAGATCTGGGGACATAGGGTCCCACAGACCCATTCGAAACTTTAAATCCATATAACTTACGTATTTTGCACCGCACGACACAACCTTCTCCTTCCTTGGGGGTTTCGCGACTAAACTCGAAGCTACTGAGCCGCTAAGCCACGGGGGGCGTGGGGAAGTACTTTATTTCACGTCAACGACAAGTGCCAAGGGTCTGTGAGACCCTGTGTCCCTACTTAAAGGTTAATATATCAAAAGATGAAACAAAAATAGATATATTGAGATTATTTTTAGAAAAATCTTGTTTGGATTGGTATAGCTCGATGGCCATAAAACTAACAATAAAGGCTGAATGGAATGAATGGAAAGACAAATTTTTAGAAACTTTTAAAAACCGAGGATGGGACATAGTTACATATGCTCTCGCATTTAGATATAAAGAAGGACTACTAATTGATTACGCTATTAGAAAAGAAAGGCTTATGCTAGACATAAACAAATCGATAAACTCCAAAACAATGAAAGATCTTATTGCAACAGGTTTACCTGGGTTTATCTTAAATAGGTTAAACAGAGATGAACTCAATGACACTACTGATTTGTTCAATGAGATAAGAAAATATGAAGGTATGATGTACAAGAAAAACTCAAGTACAATAAAGAGTTGTACATTCCTTTATAAAAATAAAACTAATGAGAAGAAGCCATGTAACACTTGTGAATCTTTGAACAAAGGAATTAGATATCATCCGGAAGAGTCATGTTGGTTCAAGAAAAATAAAAATGAATCTGAAAAAGTTTTTAAACCCAGAAATGTAAATAACAACTCCATTATTGAAGTAGATATAAATACTGAGAAAAAAAACGAGTAAGTACACCATTAATCAAAATCAAGCTCTTATTAGAAAATAAACTAGAAGTGAGCGGCATTTATGATTCAGGCTCATAGATCTCTTTAATAAATTCAAGACTGATTAAAATAAAAGAAAAAAAGGACAATGAGAATATAGCATATATGAAAACGGTTAATGGTGTGAAAAAACAGATGGCTTGAAAACAATAAAAATAAAAATATTTGATTTAGAAGAAGAGGTGGATGTATACATAGTAGAAAATGAATATTTTGATGATTTTATAATCGGATTGGATATGATAAAGAAATTCAAACTAACCCAAAACGAGGACTTGCGGATAGAACAAAAGATAAGAACAAATAAAATAGATGAAATGTCTAAAGATAACAGAAATGAAGAAAAGAATATAAAAACATTAGCAATAAATTTTAATGAACATATAGAAACAGAAGAGTTTGTAAGTATGACAGACCATTTATATAATGAAAAGAAAATTGAGATTGAGAAAATAATAAAGGAATATAAAACAATTTTTGCAAAGGACAAGTATGATATAGGAACAGTTAGAGATTATGAAGCTCACATAGATTTACTAGTAAATAGATACTGTAGTAAAAGACCATACAGATGTACAATAGAAGATAAATTAGAAATTGAAAAGCAAATATCCATGTTACTAAAGAATAATTTAATAGAAGAATCCTACAGTCCTTTCGCTGCTCCAGTGACATTGGCATTTAAAAAGGGTGAAAATAGGAAATCCCGCTTGTGTATAGATTTCAGGGAACTAAATAAAATTGTTGTTCCACAAGCTCAACCTTTTCCGTTAATAGATGATTTGATTGTTAAAACTAGAAATTGTAAGTATTTTACTACACTGGATATAAATTCAGCATTCTGGGCGATACCATTACGGGTGGAAGATAGATATAAAACAGGATTTGTCACACAAGATGGCCACTTCCAGTGGACCTGCCTTCCCTTTGGCTTGAAAACATCACCAGCAATTTTCCAGAGAATTTTAAGCAATATTCTAAGAAAGCACAATCTCACAGGATACTCCGTAAACTATATTGATGATATTCTGATATACTCGAACACCTTTGAAGAACATATAAAACACATAAGAAATGTATTAGAGGCAATAATACAAGAAGGCTTTAGATTGAAGTTTACGAAATGTAACTTTGCTTCAGACTCAGTAAAGTACCTCGGCCATGTAATTCAGAACAATTCGGTAAGACCACTAAAAGTCAATTTGATCTCGATAAGACATTTTCCAACTCCTAAGACACAAAAGAATATCAGACAATTTTTGGGAAAAATTAACTTCTACCATGAATACATACCAAGAAGTGCAATTATTTTAGACCCATTACATAATTTATTAAGAAAAAATGAAAAGTTTGTGTGGTCAGAGAAGTGTGAAGAATCATTTAATCAAATAAAAAGATATTTATGTTCTCAACCTGTGTTGGAAATATTCGACAAAGACTTACTAATAAAAATCTTTACAGATGCGTCTTTAGAGGGTATCGGGGCAATATTAAAACAGACTCAACTAGACGGTAAAGACAAACCGGTGGCATATTTTTCAAAAAAACTAAACGAATCTCAAAAACGAAAAAAGGCCATATATTTGGAATGTATTGCTATGAAAGAAGCAGTTAAATACTGGCAACACTGGCTAATTGGAAAACATTTCACTATTTACTCAGACCACAAACCTCTAGAGAACATGAATATTAAATGCAGGACAGATGAAGAATTGGGTGACCTCACATATTACCTATCTCAATATGACTTTACAGTAAAATATATACCTGGTAAAGAAAATATAGAAGCAGACTGTTTGAGCCGAAACCCTGTATTAGAATCAGAAGATAACAAGGAGGAACTATTAAAAATAGTTAATTTAATACAAATAAAAGATATAGTTGAAGACCAAGAAAAAAATGAAACAATAAAAGAAAAGAAACAAAATCTACTACATAAAAATAAAATCTATTATAAAAAAATAAAGAAACTTGAAAAGATTATACTCTCAGAAGAATTTAGTAAAAAAATTATAAAAAAGGTGCATGAAGATTTATGCCATATTGGAATCAGACAATTACAGAAAAAAATAAGTCCACTATATACAGCTAAAAACCTAACAAAAAATATCATAAATATTTGTAAAACATGCGAAATATGCATAAAAAATAAATCAAGATGTCAAGGAAAATTTGGGTTAATGTCACAACTGGGACCAGCAACAAAACCATTTGAGGTAATGTCAATGGATACTATAGGTGGCTTTGGAGGATCTAGGTCAACAAAAAAATACTTACACCTTTTGGTAGACCACTACACAAGATATGCGTTTATTGTGACTTCAAAAACACAGAACGCAAGTGACTTTATAAAACTAACAAAGAAAGTACTCGAGACAGATGAGATTGGAATAATTCTAACAGACCAATATCCAGGCATCAATTCAAAAGAATTTAAACAGTATTTGCAGGAGAATAACATCAAACTAATATTTACAGCTGTGAATACGCCATTTTCGAACGGCTTGAACGAAAGATTAAACCAAACAATAGTAAATAAAATAAGATGTAAAATAAATGAGAAAAATAATAAGAGAACATGGACAACAGTAGCAAGAGAATGTGTACAGAAATATAATGAAACAGACCATTCTGTTACAGGTTTTGCACCAAAATATTTACTGGATGGTACAAATGTCAGTATTTTACCAAATGAAATTAAAACAATAGAAAAGGAAGACAAGTGGATTGCTGATAGAAGATTAGCATTAGAGAATACAATAAAATCTCATAAGTACAACAAGAAAATATTTGATAGAAATAGGAAAATACAAGAGTTCGAGATAGGAGACAGTGTATATGTAGAAAATGGAAATAGACTGAACAGGAAAAAATTAGACGAATTAAAAATAGGCCCTTTCAAGATAATAGAGAAAATATCGAACTCCATTTATAAGATTGACACTGGCAACAGAAAAACAGAATCAACTTTATTCCACATAACAAAATTACAACCTGTTACGGCAGAAGATGAAGTAGAAGAAAACGAATAGGTATAAAGATAGCTTGCAGGTGCATTGTTTGTATTATATTATTTAGAATTTTCGTTCCTATGTGGGGGAGATGTAATGAAATGACCTCCTTGGAAATGACATTTCATTTTTTTAATTTTTAAGCTGTGGATACGGGGTGACGTATCATTCAATGACAGATGATGTTTAGATTATTTTGTGCATTTTATTGTTATAAAAACTTGTAGAGAGATAATTAAAGGGATATAATTGAGGAGGCGATATTAGTGAACTTTAAATGTCGTTTCTTTGTTTTCAGGTAAGATAAAAGTGTAATTTTGATTAAACGATAATTGTTATACTGTAAAAGCATGTTGAATAAAACAAATCTTTGTTTTCAGAGAAACAATTTGTGGTTTATTTAGATAAAGAGGAAAGATTTGCATTTTTGTATGTAACGAATAAACTCAAAAACTACTGTGTCGATTTCAAAAATTCTTACACCTCTGGAAAGCTGCATTCAAACTGAGTAACATATGCTATATTTGTTGCCCGTGCGAAGCCGGGATGGGCCGCTAGTATTCAAATAAAAAGAGAGTCAATTCGCCAAGTACGTGTTACTTTTAAAGACTAGGCCGAGTTGAGTTTTTTGGTGGTTTTGTTTCGAGTGAAGTTCTGTTTTAATTATTCGCAAACTGATTCCTTGTATATGTACGTATTGTAAAGTTCGTGTAGATTTGTATCTCAAGTGTCTACGTGGCTAGACAATATGTGGAATCATTGAAACAGACACGATTTTGGTTAAATGGAGCTGATATCACTTGTTTACATGTTTTTTGTCCTTCAAAAGGAACATATTAGGGTTACGTTAATTTGGGTATCTGCAACTCGGAAAAAATATTAAAAAAAAAATCCAGCATGTCAGTTTTTTTTTAATATTTGTTAAGAAGATTTTCACAAAAAACTACATGGAAATAATCAATAGACAGTTAATTTTTTTTTAATTTTTGCTCTTTTTTTATAAATATTTATACCTCTATCTCTCACAACAGACCAGCAATAGTCACCTAGCATATTTTGGTCGTTTTGTCTTAAATCTTGGTGAAATCGCTCACCTTGTCCATTACTCATACTAACAAGATTTTCTAAGAAAAAATCTAAATGCAAAGACAAAATTGTTGTCTGAATATATTGTGTCCGATTCGTCACAAACTCGTTTTTAGGGCCCACAAATATACCCCTTTAGTTTAGCCGCAGAAAGATTCGTAAATACAGAGCAGAGATATTGAAAGGCAGGCAAAAGAAGGACCTCTATATCTCAGAATTGAAAAATAAAAAAGTACTTTTAGAACTACCATACATAGCCTAAATAAATAATAAATGTAAGTTTCATTTAAAGGACAAAAAAATATTATTTTTTGTAAACTAGTGTAATTATTGTAGTATTGTTGCATTGACTACCACAGCGAAGTTTACCAAGAAGTCTAACCCGTGTTCCATCCGCGTTCAAATGGGAATAAAAGTGGCTTTAAGTGACTAAAAACTTAATATATACTTTCTAAATTAGACACTAACTAAATGGAACATACCATGAAAAGTCAAATTAATTTAAAAAAAAGACTTATACGAAAGATCAATCCCAACAAAACCAAGATGATGATAGTAAATCGAACAAACAATAACTCACTCGAAGCCACTAAGATTGCAAAATACGAGGTTATCCTATTCTTTTTTGTTGCTTTTGAAGTAGGACATCATCAAATTACTTCTCATGCTTTGTGTGGGGATAGAGAGTGTCAATTGTCAATTTTATTACTGATAGCTTTTGCCCGCGGCTTCGCTCGCGTTAAATTCGGGGTAACACGGTTCTCTTTTCTGTAGGGGGTTATTGAACTCCCCTTAGTGAACTCCACTGCGGGTGACGTAACCTACGACAAACTTATTATTTGCGGTTGGTACAGTAATCGGGTCTAAGGATCGAACCGCAAAATTAAATTTGTTTTTTATTGTATATACTTTTCTGGGATTAATAGTACTGTGTGGTGCCCAGGATATTTAAAAAATAAATTATACCAAGTTTCATCGTAATCGAACCAGTAGTTTTTGCGAGATGCCTGAACAAACAGACAGACAAACAAAAATTTTTTTAATCACATCTTTGGGTTCGGTGTCGGTCTAGTAACACCTCCTGCCATTTATTTTTTTGATATTTTCAATGTACAGAATTTTCACTTCTACAGATTTATTATAAGTATATAGATTAAGCCCCACCTGTGTCAGTTAACCTATGTGTTCTAAGGCTGCCATAACTTTTTCTAATAACCCCAACACAGTTTGGAATAGGCCAGACAAATTAATTGATACTTATAAAATTAAGTGGTAAAAGTTTTCATTATGGTAAATGACATCAGGTATCTATGGTTAGTCAGTAAGATTTATTTTACTCATTATCACCTATTTTATACTTCAATTATTAGCCATTTATTATAAATTTATGAGTAATTATAATATATCATAATTGCCACTTTACGAAATAACTACCTAAATATCCAATGGTAGAATTAGAATAAATTAATAATTCAGTCCACAGTAAACTATAATTATGCAAAACTGTTTAGATTTATGCAGTTTAATTCATAACGTACTTACTATATTTACATTCATAATCAGCCTTTTAATGTTCCCACTGCTGGGACTTAGGCCTCCTATCTAGGAGAGGGAGAGGAAAATTCGAAGACATGTGACATTCACCAACTCCCACTGGGCCCGTGTGGTGGGTTACGGCCCATTGTAATCCATCACGCGGGCCCAGTGCGAGTTGGTGAATGTCACATATCACCGTATTTCTGTTTCTAGGACATGCCGGTTTCCTCGTAAGTCGGGGCTGTTACAACTTGGCCACCACTGCTAGTACGTACTTATTATAATTTACAAAATATCAACGTACATTTCTGGTGGCCAATCTGCTTACATATAATAAAAACGTTCCGTATTTATTTTGGCCATACATTTTTTATACGACAAGTAATACAGGGGGCTGTATAAAAACAGTTTTGTTCGTGGAACCACAGAAAAATACAGAAGTACCATTTTTTTTTAACTTTTCGTAAAATAACAAAAGACTATCGCTCCTCAACGTTTTGCTCGAATGTCAAATTATTCTATGGCTTAATAATAAAATTTTTGAGATCAAAATGCCGTCATCTCCTTTCTTTTATTACGGTCAACCCAGAGTATTTGCCACTTCAAATGTTTATTCTTAATTTATTAATTTGAAACTTTATGTATACTATACTAGCTTCTGCCGGCACCTTCGCCCGCATGGAAATAGATTTCTCCATAAGAAATTTGGACCCCGAATCATCTCGTTAGGAGGTGAATTTTGAGAAACCCTGTCTTAGTATTCGCCTAAGTCTTAAAAGAAAGATTTGTGCAAAATTTCACACTCCTAGTCCCAATAATTTTGGCTGTGTGTAGATATATCAGTCAGTCAGTTTATTCTTTTATATGTATAGATAAAGGCGGACTTAATACTTTAGCTAGGCATTTTCTTCAGTCAGTCGACCTTGGAGTGGTGCAGAAACATAATATGGCACGAAATCAAGTCTCTGTTTGCCGTACTTCTAATGGCCAGCTCCATCCTAGCCCTATCATTGTTCACTCTATCTATGATCTTTGCGGATCTAAGGTCGATCCAGATTTCCTTTTCAACCATTTCTCCGCATACCATACCAATATGATGACAACTGATTAACATATTATTTTTCCCTCAGCGTTCAGCCACGTGTGCCACGTTCAGTCTTACTACCAAAATGTACCAGTCTAAATTCACCAATTGCAGCTTGTGTATAGGTGAAATGGTAAACGCGCTCGTTTTGTTGTAAAGTACACAATGACATGACACTTCAATCAACAGCCTGCGGTAATTCGGGTATTGTGTTCAGATTTCTGATCGGGTTCCAGTAACTTACAGTCTCTGGTAGCTTTGTCATCTGACTTTTGATTCGCATGTTGATGTTTAGGATATTAGCAGGGAAAGAAGCGGCAGTTTAAAATTATTTGCAGTACAAAGTGATGTTCGGTTTTTTCTTTAATTTTGGATGGGTTAAATTGAGCGTTCTTAACGCGATACTAAAGCCACCGACTTTGAGCAACAAAAGAAGAGCTAGCGTTACGCGCGCATCAAGATTATTCGAATAATAATATGTCCTTTATTTATTAAACACAATATGAATAAATACCGTATATCAAAAGATTGGAAATTAATATATTTTTTAAGTTGTAAAAGTTTTATAAAAATACAACCAATGGTTTTTGACTGATCTTCGTTTTTTTGCCTGTGTTAGACATAATTTTGATAATAAATCACACCAAGTTCTATGAAAAAAAACCGTAAATATTCGTATATCAAATTATTAGGCAAATAATGTAGTTTAGTATATATTTTTTTCAAAATGTGTGGACTATCCGTTCAGACATGACGTTGATTATAAAATCATCAAAAATCATAATGAGATCGTAGATGTATTCAGTATTTGACAGAACAATACAAGATAATAATAAAAATTCAAGTATGAAAAATAACTTCACAGTGCTTTGCTCGTTTCGTTGACATTAAGACTATATTTTAATATAATTTGGACAAACATAATTGGAATGACTTCAATTAACGTTCATTACCTGAACGGCAAAAATGAAACCTTTATTTTGGTTCTGGCTTTTTGTACATCTTACCTAATGTTTTTTTTCTCGAGTCTCACGCCGGACCACTGTCACACAATTAGCACATGATGTTAATCGATGACCAAGTACGCTTGGCTAAAATAAACCTATTCACTTCAAACCCCTTTTTGATTCTCTTAGTTTTGTTCCTTTTGGACCATAATTTAGGCTGGTTCTTCTATCTCAATTCCTTGGTGGCATAACGCCCCACCCTTTGTGCGAGAGTATGCTATAAATAAAGGCGACTAGATGTCGAGTGGTCGTACGTGTAGTGGGACGAAGTTTTCTCTTTATATCGGATAGTCCTGAACGGTCAGTTTAGTTGTGTTGTCTTTATTTTGTCCGCTTTTTTGGCCGGATGGAAGTTTGGGGGCTTCTATGTTGGGTTTGGGCAAAAAGTTTTAAGATAATACTGCCACAGTTGTGTAAAAATAGGAGTTTAGTGAACATAGACAGAAGTTACAAAAACTGTAAGAGAGGGTTAGTTGTCGACTAGCTGACTTTAGGTTCGCGTTTAATGTAGTTGATAAAGCATACATACTGCATTTTTTTTACATATCACCGTCTCACGTAACGTGTTGTAAGGTTGTTTGAATTTTTTCATAGAGATTTCTAATAAATCAAGTCTTGAAAAATGTGATGAGGTATTTTTAATTTATTCCTGCTGAGCTTGCTCTTGGCAAGGAGCCTTGTTCTGTTAGTTGAGGAATGG
Source organism: Mythimna ferrago (assembly GCA_910589285.2). Lineage (NCBI taxonomy): Eukaryota > Metazoa > Arthropoda > Insecta > Lepidoptera > Noctuidae > Mythimna > Mythimna ferrago. The sequence continues at coordinate 10,044,364 of OU342697.1, read as the reverse complement.
TATAATCTTTGCAAGTGTATGGTGTTTCAATGCAATGGGTAGCTCGCTGTCCGGCCGTCCGGTAACTGTCTGGACCAAGCCCAAGTCGTCGACGGCGAGCACTGTTCCCGCGCGCCTCAAGGAGTTGTCAGCAACAGCAGGGACCCAGCCGGGTCGAAGCCTACTGGGGCCAGGGTTATCCGAAAGGGCGCTCGAGCCCCGGTATGAAGGCTAGAAGGAACGGGGTGGGTCTTTTAGTCAGTAAGAGTCTGACACTATCTCCCGCTCCGCCCAAGAGCGGGGGATGTCAATGCATGATTTTTTCCCAACATAAAAAAAAGGGTAATATGATATATAAAATCTTTGGGTAAAATTAAATACTGACACCGAGCAGCATACTGGTTCAGACAGTTAATTCATATTTAGTTTGAGTAGCCAAACACGATTCTAGGAAACCTTACCATCACTTTATGCTGTACTAGTGCTATTAGTTTAAATATGTACACACGAACAAATAACAAGCCATACATATTTCCAATATTATAAGTCGACTTAGCATCGTTTATAATTTCGATACATTAATAGGTCAGCTAACACTGGAAATAAAGCTTGTTGCGACGGTCGTTTAAAAGCCTTTAGAATAACGATTTGATCGTATCTTTTCATTTCTTTTTAATGACGTGCGTGTCGAGAGATTTCCGTTTCAGGGTTTATGTTAATAAATAAATAGTTGTTATTCAGTATTTGAAAATAATTTAAGGAACTGGTATTAAGAGAGAATTTTCCTGAATTCTTCCTACTTGCTTAGGGTTACCAGACTTTCGGATAAAGCCGGATACGGTTAGGCTTTTTGTTTGCATGTGCGGCTAAATTAGATAGCGTCCGACCTGTCTAGCTTTTCAAATGACATTTTTTTTTTGAAAATTTGCTAAAAAAGCTTAATAAAATTCTCCGTTAAGACTTTATAGTCTTAGTATTTTTTATATAATTATACTTAATATAACTTACTAGACTGTCCGGCTTTTCGGTTTTAAGACTTAGCAAACGATGCATGTTTGTTACTACTTCACGCTCGAACACCGAACAGTTGTACATAACAAACACTTTGACAAAAGATTTTTACATAACATTAGATTAGTGTTTTTCTAGGAACTACAAAAAAAAAATCCTCAATATTTCCTTAAATTCATGGTCATACCCCAACAGATATTATGTTTCTTTCCCATACGTCCAATTCCACCAGGACGTACAGAATTGTAAGCAATATTTTTTACCAAGTACTCACGCGTTGAATGATTGCTTTTTTAAAAGATACGCTACAGCTTTCTTTTGAAGATACCATGGGGATCTTTTAGTTTCTTTTGGAAGTTTTCATTCGTATCTATGTTGTAGCTAAGATAAACGAGTATGAACTTTTGGTAGTATGAATTTGTGAGTTTTTCAACACAACAATGGACGCATGTGACCATGGCATGGCATGCTGAGTGTTCGGCCGTTTTACGCGTATGTGACGCAATTCACCCTGTAGAATGATTATAATTTTATTTTAAGCTCGTATTAAAATTGTGACATTTCCCTGGAATAAATAATTATTTATTCTTTCTTTCACTGTATTTTAAGACCGAATGTGGCAGAATTCCAGAAGTTTTATAAACGGAGGTTAGAATGACGTACGTTCCATGTTATACATGGAACGTACGTCATTCTAACCTCCGCTACCCAGTATCAGGGTAAAACCATTCTATTTGGCAAAACTAACGTCAGATTTTCTGACTTTGGATTATTCGTAGTGACTGTCAAAGATTTACAGAAAACACCCAGGACCAACAGCAGTGTTTTCTGGGGCACGGAGGAATCTCGGTATTTTAATGGTCACACATCCAAAAACCGAACTCAGTGAGCATTGCTTAACCTTGGGAAGCGACTTATGTGTGACAAGCTCTTTAAGGCGTATAGTCCCATGAGCATTTCGTCGGAATTAAATGAACGATTATCTGTGCATTTAATTCCGGTCAGCTGCACCCAGTCATTTTTTTGTGTAAACATATTACTTAAGATCAAAACCGTTTGAAAGAAAAACAAGCGAAAAACATAAAAAGTATTAGCCTTACGCAAAATCATATGTTGATAATATTGTGCATGAATCTAAAATAAACATATATTTTTTTCAAAACTGGCTGACGTAGCCGTTACTAAGGCTTCAGAAAGTCACTGTTTTATAGCACTGCTCGAAAGTTAGGGCTTTAATAAAAACACTATTATCTAGCTTCATGCAAAACTTTTTTATCAACACTATCCAAAATAATTCTATAGCAAAAATATAACACAAACCTTATCGGTTTAAAACTTTTTGTAAACCACCGAAATAAATAAACTAGATAATACTTTGGTTCGTAAACCAATATTTTAGCGGGCTCTCGTGTTTACGGCCAAGTTCTAAAAGCGCTTTAAATATTACACAACATTATTTAGGCGTGTGTGTTCGTGGTTTTTTATCGTATCTAGTAGCAGTAACAATTTTATATTGGTGTTCGTTTTTTGTACTTTTTGTTGAATATAGTTCAACAAAAAGTACAAAAAACTGTATCAAAATAATGCCACCTAGCGAGATCGTCAGTAATAACTATTGTATGTGTAAACCTGTGCTATCATTATCTGTATTATTATCGAGTCGTCGATGGCACGCAGTGTTCTATGTGCCCTCAAGAAAATAAGAGATGTCAGCAAAGACTCAGTAGCGTCGAAGCCTACTGGGGGTATGTTGCCATGGGTAGTGCAAAAGAGTACCAGGGTCCTGGAACGAAGGCAAAGAAGGAACATAGGAGTGGGTTTTAGTCAGTAAAAGTCTAACACGCCCTTCCGTTCCGCCCTAGAGCGAGAGAAGCCATTGAATAATTTCTCACCTACAAAAAAATCAGTAGATATCGTCATCATTATTTCAGCTGAAAGTTGTCCACTGTTGAACACAAGCCTCCTCCAAATGTCACCACAATTAATGGTCAAGTATCAAAATAGCCAGATCATCTATAGGTTGTTTAAAATAAAAACTAATATATTTGAACCGTGACTTTGTGCTTTTTATTACGTTTCATAAATGTGACTTGTCAATACAAAAATTGCTTCGTTGAGTTTTGTAATGTGTAATTTCTTGTAAAAAAGCCTCTTATTTATATTCAAGATTTTATTTGACTGAGTTTTTCAGATCTTTAAACGGGTCTTTTAGGTCGTATTTTTAATGCCTTACTTATGGTCCTTTAAACTTAAACGGTCCTTAACGATAAAAGAATTTCGTATGCTAACTAATGCTTCAGATATTTTGTTATTTCCTAATCTTTGCCCTGAAAGTTTTTTGAATACATTAGCAATACAAACACATTATTTAAATAGGCATAACAAAATCCGCCAAACTTTCAGCCAACTACAAACATAAATATTTTAATGAAAGCTTGTTTTCCGAAGTATATACATAAAATATTCCTCTCATAAATATTGTATCGAAACACATTCTTCATGATTTGAAAAATGGAATAAATTCAGCTTCAAACAGAAGATAGATTTCGATAATGCACTGACTTCTTCATATTCATGAGGTATTGGCGGCAAAAACGATAAGTGTCCGGGCATTGATCGAGGTTATTTTGCATTTCAACAAAATATTTTTAAAAACAGCTTGTAGAATATTTAAAAATACTGTATTCTATTGAATGTTTAACTAAAGACGACTGATGATATGGTAATAGTCGCGGAAATCCGCTGATTGTGAGAAGCACAGAAAGCACGAATCTTTGTAGCGATGCTTAAAAGAGCTGGAGTATTTTTTGTCTGAAAAAAATGAAATAAAACGAAAAAAACTTGCAAAATGAAAGATCATTTAAATATCAAAAACTCGACACATAGTTACATAAACACACATATCACTTTAACAAAAATTTCGTTAGTTACTATGATATTCACTGTACCCTCTTGTAAGCCCGCTACTCACAGGCAGACTAAACAGATCACCGTTTTGAATATCATGTGCACACACAACGTTTATTATGCAATGTGTAGATGGCGTTAGCTGTACTGCATGCACCCGCATACTCAACTATTTCGCGATGTGTACTTTGCTTGCAAACTTCCACGGAATACTTCAATACTGTTGAACTGGCAATGTAAAACGGAATATCTTTTCCCTGTTTAACTGATTCCGTAGTCTTTTATTACCATATTTCAGTGTAAGAGTTTCCTCAGGCGTTTTAGGTTTTTGTCGAATCAGAAATGAATTGTCAAGGCTTTTATTCTTTTGTGCTTCGCCAACGCATTTCGGTAGTCTTTTGTATTAAATTCAATGCGTGGGTCGAGGTAATTTCTACACGTTCAGTATTTTTTTTAGATTGTACAATGTTTTGAGAGAGATTGCCCTTATTTTGCGATTATCTTTGATTCAGAAATAAAAGTTGAATATTCTGCTAAATCTAGTGTTAGCTTATTGCTTATGCTGAAGGAGGGAATGGGTCGTAATCCACCACGTAGGCGTAGATCTTCCAGTATGCCACATTTCTTCGAATTTTTGATTCTAGGACATTCCGATTTCCTCACGATGTTTTCCTTTAACGTTTTGAGAGCAATAGTAATGAGATCAATTTCACACATGCCTGACTTAACTTTCAACTCAGTCAACTCAGTCAACTTTCAAGTCAGGGCTGTTACTGTTATACAGTGGTGGCCAGAGAGAAATGCGCTTTGTATTTTGCGCGCATATTTAAACAACAAAAAGGTGGCGCGTGGGAGTTGTGTTAGTGCAAAGATCGTACTGTTTTTATCCGCACATTTTATGAGAATCCTCGATCTTATGTGACTGTGTGCCGGCTCTACAGTGCTTAATTCAAATTGCGGCGCGTCAGTAACTGTCCAAGTACTAATTTAATTAAGCAATGGATTGAATGATTCGAAAGGACAAGATCGACGCAAAAAATGCAGCCTTGCGGTCGTCAAAGAGTATCACGGTCTGACGAAAACATTCAGCGAGTTCATGAATCTATACGCGCGAATCTACGAATGTCGGGGCGCAAATGTTCATCAACTTTGGGATTGTCTATGTCGACATAGCAGCGAATTATACGGCTTGTTTTGAAATAACATCCTTATAAGATACAGTTGGTACAGGAACTAAAGGCATCAGACTTCAAATCAAGATTGAGAATAGCAAATGAAATGCGCGAGTTTCCTCAAAAATTATGTTCACGCAGGGGTGACATCTCCTGACCACCAAAAAGCCCCGATCTCACTCCAGCAGCCTTCTTTTTGCGGGGTTACCTCAAGAGTAGTGCCTCTACCTACCTCACTCTGATAACCCAACAACCGTGCAGCAACTGAATATTATAAATAATATACAATACAATTATCTTAATAGTGAGCTAATAACATAATGCATCTAAGTACTATATTGGCAGACACAAACACGCTAGAGACGATGTTTGTTTTTTTTTATAATAAGTACATACCTATACATTTTCATTATTTAAGATAAAACTTACCATTTTAAAAATAGTAGAATTCGATTCTGAATATGTTGCTTGCAGGATATGCATTTATTATTTATTTATTTATAACTAGCTTCTGTCAGCGGCTTCGCCCGCGTTAAAGCAGCTTTCGTCATTCAAACTTCAGATCCTCGTTTCATCACTTTAGAGGGTAAATTTTGGAAAATCCTTTCTTAGTGCTTGCCTAAGTCTTAAAAGGAAACCTTCTGCTAAATTTCAAGCTTCTAGTACCAGTAGTTTTGGCTGCGTGTTGATATGTTAGTTAGTCAGTTTCTCCTGTAACATATATCTTAGTCCATCCAAAGGTTGTCTGTAAGAGATCGCCCTGTGCGATAAGACCGCCCATTTTGCACTTATTCTTTTAAATGTTTGTCCTGTATTTTTGTTTATTTGGTGTACAATAAAGATTATAATAAATAAATAAATAATATATAGATAGCACAGCAACAGCTCGATCACTTACAATTCAAATAAACTTATATCGAAAATGCGCATTTCAGTAACCATGCGTATACCAGGTATATGTATGACATTGGTATCATGAATTTCGGAGGCAAGTAGATGTTTTTAGGGTTCCGTACCTCAAAAGGAAAAAACGGAACCCTTATAGCATCACTTCGTTGTCCATCTGTCCGTCTGTCTGCCAAGACCCTTTATCTTGGGAGCGCGTGGAAGTATCGAGTTGAAATTAAAACCATATACTCAGGTCTGCGGTCCCCTGAAGCTGTGATAAAATCAAACTTCTGAACTTTCGAAAAAAATAAAAATAAACGGTCCTTTATGTCACAAAAAAACGTGTATTTTGACACTCTCAAGTGAATTAAAATTCATAGGGTATTTTCCGTTGACCAAGAATCCTGAAAGGCATGAAACCAGGCCGCATCGCACAAGTATAGGATAAAACTCTGAAAACTGTACATTTGTAGTTTCGTCGCAAAAAAAAATGTTTTTTTTGCAATTCGGAAAAGTCTTCGTGACTCAATTCGGGAATTTAACTATTTTTATAAATAAGTCACGAAACCCTCAGAGCGCGAGTCCTACTCGCATTTGCACGGTATTTTTTTCTACACGTTCTAATTTTTACTGGACATATTTTAATTAAAAAGTGTGTCCAGTATATCTAAATCCAGAACACCAAAAAGACAAAACAAATTGAACTATATAGACGTACACTGTTCACACTGTGTATATAGGCAGCGTCCATGAAGCGATACTCATGGAGAAGACATCGATAGAGTAATCCATCAAGTTGGACCTTTCATTATTGGGCCTTGTCATATGTGTTAGGGGTCTACTAAAAGTGACATTTAAGGTGGATGAAAGCTATTCAAAAAAGCGATTGTATCGTTTGCTATACTGACTAGAGTCTTAAAGTTAAAATAGTTAACATTATTTTTATTTTATGCAAAACCTGAATAGATTGTTGATATAGATTGTTCAAAATTAGTAACTGAATTGATTTTATCAGTTTTTATACGATGTTAAATTTTTTCCCAAATATTTTTAAAAAGGTCACAAGTTGGATACTGCCGATATTAAGTACAACACAGGTCACGGCAGGACCCTGAATATAGATTGTTCAAAATCCGTAACTGAATGGATTCCAATAGTTTTTATACGATGTTATATTTTTTTCCCAATGATTTTTAAAAAGGTCACAAGTTTGATACTACCGACATTAAGTACAACACAGGTCACGGCAGGACATAGGGGGTATTAGGTAACATCAAACAGCTGGATGCAAGTACGAAACCCTCAGTCGCCAGGATGGCTCCTTGTATTTTTGCTGACATAACAAGCTTATAACTTTGTGATTTTTCATGATACAGTTATGAAATTTTGTATGTAGATTCTTTACAAAAAAATATTAGACACGTTTTTCGGGTTTTGCATATACTAAAAATAATGCTGTGTGTTAGAGGACTACAAAAAGTGATATTTACGATAGATGAAAGCAATTCAAAAAATGCGATGATACCGTTTTGTATAGTCTTAAATTTAAAATAGTTAAGCAACTGCGCATATAGGTACACCGTTAAATTTTAATCGTTATAATCCCGTGGAGGGTCCACCCGGTTCATGAAACACTATCGATTTGTAAAGATAAAATTAAAAAATGAAGTACCTTTTTTCAAAACTCGTATTAATTTACGCATGTACGAAATTAATTTCTTTAAGAAAACGTCAGCAGAGCGAGTTCAATGACCTGTAGGTAGTTTGTACGCAACGCCGACTAGAGATAGTGCCGGATCGACCCTCCACGGGATTAAAACGATTAAAATTTAACGGTGTATACAGGGTTATTTGTAAAACACTAACAACCCAATAAAGACACTAAAAACACTAATCTATCTATTTATCTACCTACACTACACTAACATCATAAACAAAATTCTTTTGTTCTATGACTTTTTACAAAACATAATTCATTGACCAAAAACAAACCTTCAAGATTTCGTTGTTCTATCTACGAGTACCTTTCAACTCTGTATTTTACTATACCTACCCACGTCTGTACAAAACGGTGCAAGCGCATCAAGCATCCCGCCATCCGATTCCTGCTCCCGCCACTATTATACTATCGCTTGCTTCAAATAGACTTCGTCATATTTAGAACGATCAATGTAAATATTTTTATTTTTTTATGAAAATCTGAAGAATATATAAATGGTGTAAGGGACAGCCCTCCACAAACTTTAAGGGCTTGCTCAGTAGACGAAACTGAACAACCCACCACAAATTTTTTTTTCAGGAAACGAAAAAAATAAATCCGCCTCACCATACAAAATTATTAACTTGATTGGACAGTTTGTATGGAGAGGCTGAAATTTTTTTTCGTTTCCTGAAAAAAAATTTTATGGTAGGTTGTTTAGTTTCGTCAACTGAGCAAGCCCTTAAAGTTAGTGGAGGGCTGTCCCTTACACCTTGTATATTTTTTTAAGTCATAGAAGAAAAGTTGTTGTTGATGATAAAGTAGTTGTTGTTAACATCCTCCTAAGAGGTTGCCAGTGTTTTAAAAATAACCCTGTATATGTTCCTATATATATATTAATCATGTTTCTATTTATATTACAAGAGCTAGTTAGTTAGTATATACACACAGCATGTAAACTCTCCATGAATGGTCTTTCATATATGTGCTAAATTAACACCGTTAGAAATTTCTGTAATGAATTAGAGCACGTTTACCACACATTTTATTAACAAAGCTATATATAATGTAGTGTGGTTGAAAACTTGGCTGTTGTTGAATGGTTTTTAGTGGTAGCCAATACTCCATTGTTATGCAGTTAATTGGTAGTGTTGGGTGGGTAGAGTAGTGTAGAGTAGTGTAGAGCAGTGTAGAGTAGTGTAGAGTAGTGTAGAGTAGTGTAGAGTAGTGTAGAGTAGTGTAGAGCAGGGTAGAGTAGGATAGGGTAGAGTAGGGTATAGTAGGGTGGAATAGGGAAGAGCGGGAGCGAAGCCGAATTGAGACTATACCCAACACTCCCAATTGATTGATTTTTTTTTTTGGTGACGGGATTTTTTAATAAATATTTTGTCGTTGAGCTCCTTAGTAGTCCCGAGTTGAGCTATACGAATACTAACAAATGCTTAGACTGACTGGACAGGTTCACTCAAATCTGTTTGGTTCAGTCCTCGAAAAACTATCTCAGACACTAATCTGCATGGTTCTTTTTTTTATTATTATTGATAGGCTTTCGTTTGACCATCTCACCAGGGGCCCAAGTCTGCTATTTTTATAAATTCGTCACTCCAACACGATCCCATTGTCATTTTGCTAAAAGTTTGTAATCTGCTAATTCATAATGATCGATCATTGATCGGTCAATGGTCTTGTAATAGAATTGTGGTAGAATGACAATACCGAGCTTATTAAAATCACTAACTGCGCAATAACGTCGAAATGGTAGGTCACTGATCAAAGGAACTGTCGAAATATTTGCAGATTACCGCATACGTCAGATATTCATTTGTCATTATGTACGAGATTACCATTCTATGCCATTTCTTTCAATGGAGTGTCAGTGGTTGACCATCGGAAAGTCATAATGACGCCATTATATTAGTAGATTACCAAAACTTGTCAAAATCAACAATTATGAAATCAATGATAGACCATTCTGACACTATTGTAATAGCAGACTTGAGGCCCAGATGGTAAGCGATGATGTGGTCGACGATGAAGCACGCTTGCCTAGAAGAAACCTATTTACTCTCGACTTAAATACTCCTAAGTTGTAGCTATCAGGAATTTCATATTAATTTGACCATTACGTGTTTGCTGTATGGATTTTAAAACAGACTTTGACCCCTGAGTTTGTTTCGGTGTTTCTTCTCAGGGTAGTCAGCTAGGAAACACCGGCCTCATCTAGTTTAAACTGACGAAAAAATTGACGTATAAAAGTGTTTTTACCTATTTGCAAAATAAATATCATATATCTTTTGTGGTTAATTGGCTATAAGTTGAAAAAAAAAATGACAAGGTCTTTGGTCAGTAAAGGATACTTTACTGGATTAGTTTTACAAATATGTATGCTTTGATTTCAATAGAAACCTAGATAATATCCACAAGATATTTGTGATTCCAATATTTCTAGAGAACGATTAATAATAGTGTCATACGAGTAATCACGTAAGAGCGGAGTTGGGCACTTTTAATCTTTAAAACAAATGAAACGAAAACTTTTGTACAATAACTGTCTTATTACAAAAAAATACCCTAGTACTAGCTAAAATTATAAAATCTATTTTTAACAATTTTATGTGAAATAACCCACAAAATCAAAGCTAACCTTAAATACTAATATTATTATACAAATTAGTATTGAAGTTGGTACCATAGTAAACTAGGGGTTTCGGCGATGTAACTTTACTACCATAGATAGTTCAGAAACTAGTGATAAACTTCATTTTTTATACCTAAATTCTGTAAATTCAAATCCTACCCTAGTAATAATCCAGGAACTACACGACATTTAGATCGCGTTTTGGAATAAGGCGGTACAAGTGTTTTCACGTCACGAATATTATTTGTATAACTATAGCATCACAAGTATCAGCCAACACCGTGATTCCCTACTCTGTGAAGCTGATGGAATATTTTTTCTTATATACTTATCTTGTATGTTAGTATGTAACGAACCGCGAATTTTTCTGTTTGGTTTTCTGCTTCGATGAATGTGTCACGTTTTGGAATATGTTGTATTGGATTGTCAGTACGATTTGAGGATTATATAGGACATGATCGAGATGAAGGAACGTGTATCTGGTGATTGGATCTGATTCTTGAGTTGCTTTGACCAATGGAATTGTCTAGTTTCTATGTTGTTGTTATATTTTTTGTTAATTCTATTAGAATGTTTTGACAAGACTTAACAGGCAAAATAAATGAAAGGTTTAAGAAAATGCCCACACATAAAGTGATGTAGGGAGATAAGAAATATATATTTTTCTGGTATATGATAAAGGTAAAAATTTGTGTGTGTGTGTTTTGTTACTCTTTGATGCGATAACAATGGAATGGATTTTCATGAAATTTGGAACAATATTAGGCCATATCCTGGAAAATAATAATAATAATATTCCACATCTATCACACAATGCCGTCTAGTCTCAAACTAAGCAGAGCTTGTGTTATGAGTACTAGACAACTGGTAAACATACTTATATATTTCTAAAAACATACATATATAGATAAATTACACCCAGACACAGAACAAATGATCATGCTCATCGCACAAACATTTGTCCTTGGTGGGAATCGAACCCACGACCTCCGGCATAGCAGTCAGGGACACTAACCACTAGACCAACAGGCCGGTCAGAAAAACATAGAGGGCACTATTTTGTCCCAAGATTAGGTTCTCTTGGAACAATTTTCTACCATCACGTGAGCGAAACTGTTAGCAGAAGCTAGTGCTAAGTACATAAAGGCTTAATCGCGAATATCACAATTAATTAACAAAACACTTCAAAAGAGAATACTAATACCTATTAATATAACCGAAAGTCTATGACCAGTGCGTGTTACCAGTGATGACTTATGGCTCCAAAACGTGGTCACTTACAATGGGCCTCATAAGAAGACTCAAAGTCACCCAAAGGGCGATGGAAAGGGCTATGCTTGGAGTTTCCTTGCGTGATCACATCAGAAATGAAGATATCCGCAGGAGAACCAAGGTCACCGACGTAGCTCGAAGAATCGCCAAACTTAAGTGGCAATGGGCAGGGTACATTGCACGCAGAACAGATGGTCGATGGGGACGAAAGGTTCTGGAGTGGCGACCACGTACCGGAAGACGCAGCGTTGGACGGCCTCCAACAAGGTGGACCGAAGACCTGGTCAGGGTTGCGGGAATCCGATGGACGCGTGATGCACAGGACCGGTCGTTGTGGCGACGCTTGGGGGAGGCCTATGTCCAACAGTGGACGTCTTTCGGCTGATATGATATGATGATTAATATAACCAACAAAAGACGAGACACCACTAAGGGTGTTTATAAGATCTTGCGGATTCCATCACGCATGCGGAATTGCCCCACCCTGCACACTTTCTGCGAGCTTATTCACCGCAGCACAATAAACAATTGTATAAAAGAGACTTTTGCAGGGGTTACGCATGCGGAGCAAATCCGCATGTGTGATGAAATCAAAAACACCCTAAAACCAATAAATCCACTAAGGCAACTGTTCATTGCTATTCGTCAAGAAGCCTATAAATCTGTGGATAAATAATGCCGTAGTGTAGAGCTTCCAATACTCGGATAAATATTAGAATCACGTACCTGATATCATGTTGGCTCTCTCTACAAATCTAGAATCCTTAGTATTAGATCTAAGTACTAAAGTTCTATTTCTGTGTTGGCTGGATGGTCTATGGCTTCGTGTATAGAATTCGACTAACTTACTGAGAAATATTGTAAGCTTAGATATTTTATGGTTTCAGCCTTGTGTATCTAATATATATTCAGATTTATGTACCTAATCGTTAGGTATCTAAATTTTCAAGTGTATCTAATGGCGTATCGTTGATTCAATTTCTGTATAGAAGAAATACTACCTACATATCTTTATATTGTTGACACCTCTACGATCCGGACTAAGCGTTTCTCCTTGTCGTTTATACCGCGTACATCGAAGGACTGAAAAAATTTCCCTACTGCAGTCTTCTCGTCCGATTATAATTTAGGTGTCTTCAAGGCTAGAGTGAATAGGCTCTTAAGAAACTAATGCGCTTCACCATCAACGATCGCATCACTGCTTACCATCACAGTCAAGCATTAGTTTAATATAATATCAAATAAAAAAATTGTAAGTTACTGGGTCTAGGAGTGCTGTGAAAGTTTAAAGATTCCTAGAGAACGGCAACATTATTTAAAAATTTGTGTGTTATTTAAAAATGTTTTAATGATTTTGTATTCCTAAAAAAATATAAAAATAAAGCTTTTTGTAAATAATTAGACTTGAAATTATTCGTGCGATTTAAAAAAATACTTTAAACAATATGAAATGGTTATATGTGCTGCTGTGAGATTATGACTTTTTTTTTAATTTAAAATAACAACGTAACTATTTATATTAAACCTAACTATGTATATACGAGTTTATTCGTTTACCTACAAAAACAAATTACACTCAGGTGTCAAGGTACTCCTTCACATCGTTGTCATCCGTAAATGTGCTGAAAAGACTGGCAGCATCGCTACGTTGGTTGGTGATACAATTTTTTTTGGGCAAAGAACAATGATTGAAATTCAATTATTAATTCGATTTATTAAATTGATAAGACATTTTACATCATTCCGCTTAATAAAATGATAAAACTTAATTATTTCTCTCTGTATACCTAATTGTACCCATATAACGTTTTATTATGTGTCACAGTTACGCGTTTGATATTTAAATTAACAGATTTATCATTTTCTGTGCTACAAAGATGTTATATTATAAATATTGAGAAATACGATGAGCAAAATGTTGTATTGCAATTTCCGGCTTTATAGTTTACAGTGAATGTTCAATATTATAAGTATGTAAAAATATGGAAATTAGTTTTATAGGTTGAACCGAGTTTTCATGAATTTTAATACGAAACTTAATTTTATCCATCAATATTTTAATTGATGGAGAACTTATTTTTCTTTAAAAATATGAAACGAATCTTTAAAGAGATTAATTAAATATTTAAAATATTAATATTATTAAAGAATACATTTTTACAGACATACGACGAGTTTCTAAATTGAGTATTTTGAGTTAAGCACATCTCCAACCCAAGTTATGACAGATTTTCAGACTAGAGTTTGAGAAATATTCAACCACTAAATCAGAAATCGGGGCATATTCTTTTATCAGATTAAGCATGAGCATGAAACCATTTTCATTTTTCATCAACAAATGTGCAGTCGTACAAAAATACAATCTTCCTTATTAATTTTTGTTCCTTTAGACATATTAGTGAAGTTTTAAAATAGTTAGGGTTACCATTATGCTATGTTATTATACTTTTTGACATGTTTTTCAGCTTTATTTTAAAATCTCTATTTTATAAAATATATAATAGTCTATTCCTATCCTTAGAATAACATTATTCATTCCGAAAGCGTTACCGTCATCTCAAAGCACTTTTCCTTCAACGTCACTAAAACATCTTCAAACTTTATATTTACATTATCAACAAAGATATAATTAATAACGCTTGCTGATATAACAAATGTTTTGAACTTCCTAAACTAAATGGGGCGAGGGCCTTCTCCCTTAAGGCCCTTACTCCTATTTATTATTTAACGGCTGAGACAGTAAATTTGAATAAAAAAAATTATAGATAAATAAATAAAATTATCAACCTTAGATGTTTTTTTTTTTCGTTACTAAAAAAAAATTACAACAAGATATTTTTTTTTGCTTGTTTTTCATACTCCTTTCAAATTGGCTTTGATCATTAGACATAATGTTTAGAAAAAAAAAATGATGGTTAAATGTTCTTAAAAAATTACATAAATTCATCTATGTTTAAAAACGTAAATCAATCTATATTTTGCAAAAAAAAAAAATGGTTTTAAAGGAGCTCTATGCGGGTGCAGGCTGTTGTACGAATATGTGTGCATTCCACTTATTCGATGAAACACCAAGCGAACGCCAGCATCCGCATAGATTATAAAATATATGAGCATTTTATTTACAGGATATGTATTTACCAAGAACGTAAATAAGAAGTTGTTCATAAAGTAGTCCGTAAATATAGAAAATAAGCAAATCTTTCCATTATTCCCTATATATTCCTACTTGTATGCGACGGCTGTCGGTTTAAAGGAACTATACGCCTTAATTGTATAATTAATCAAGATTACTCAACACTCCACTAGGCATTTACTTTAAACTAGAATTTGGTTTGTGACAACTCGCAAATTATGGAAGCTGCTGAGCCCATTTATACAAAGATATATTCTTGCCTGATGAGAACCATGTACATGCAGTTCGCTAAAGTAGAGTGAAATATTGAAATCCTTTTTTTTTTAAGTGGGAAATCATAGAAAAATTACTCCTAAACTGGGTGGTGCGAGAGAATAAAACTTATTTGTATCTTTCAGTTGCTGTTTGTGTTCCAGGGTTATGATAATAAAATTCTTGAGAACAATTTCACAGAAATCCTTTTACGCTAAGTAAAAAAAAAGATTTTTTATATTATTGACTAGCTTTTGCCTGCGACTTTGTCCACGTACATGAAATATGCATGCCTATGTCACTCAGGAATAAAGCAGCTTTCCATTGGTAAAAAAAATTTAGCAATCGGACCGGTACTTTCAGAGATACCTCCTACAAACAAAAAAAAAACAAACGGGAATGTTTGTTCTTTATTATATTAAGTTATTATTACACTTCTGGACACATCTATTGGCCCACCTTAGAGTTTAGGTTTCGATGGCCCCTACCGAAATATGATTGCTAGATTGAACAAAAACTGTTGATGCAGTTTTAAACCTGATACATTTTACCATCTTTTTCGATCGTATTGTTTTAAATTTGAATTCAGAATACCATACGACATGGAGCTACGCCTAACAAGTCGGATATGCGCCTTGTTAAAGGCAATTGATTTTTGAATAAAAAACATGTTTTATCAAATAAAGGTTTAATTTCATAACGCGTGTTGCCTCCATGGGCATCTACCACAGATCTCATACGATTAGGCATAGAGTTTATCAACCGCTCTATGAAATTTTGAGGGATCATCTCCCATTCCTCTTCTATGGCAGTTTTCAACTCCTGCATCGTCTGGGCAACTGGCTGACGAGCCCTAACACGTCTTTTTAGCTCGTCCCACATGTGCTCAATGGGGTTCATGTCTGGGCTTCTGGCTGGCCAGTCCATAACTGTGATGTTCACATCCCGAAGATATTCCCTGACGATGCCGGCCGCATGGGCTCTTGCATTATCATGCATAAAAAGGAAATTTGGGCCCACATAGTCCGCGTATGGTATCACGTGAGGTTCTAAGCACTCACGAATGTACCTTTCAGCATTTAATGTTGGCAGCCGTGGTCCTGTAACAACCTCAAGTTGAGTTTTGCCACTCGCGGATATACCGCCCCAGACAGTCCATGAGCCACCGCCATAAGCAACCCTCTCTTCAAAGCAGCATTGTGCGAAACGCTCTCCCTTACGTCGGTAGACCTTCTTCCTTCCATCATTGCCATGTAACACAATTTTAGACTTATCAGAAAAGAGTACACGGCTCCAATCTTGCTGTGTCCAATTTAAATGACTGCGTGCGAAATGAAGGCGCGCTGTTCGGTGGGCTCGCGTTAGTTTGGGCCCATTAGCTGGCTTGTGTGGTACCATATCGCGTTCTTTTAACCTTCTCCGAACAGTTCGAGCGCTCACAGATACTCCGTGGAAGTCGCGAAGTTGGTTTTGTATCTCAATGGAGGTAAGGTGACGATTTCTCAAGCTGGTCGTCACAATGAATCGATCCTGCCTTTCAGTTGTGACCCGAGATCGTGGCCTTCCTTGGCGACGAACAAAGCCGCCAGTCTCTAGGTACCTCCGATAAACATTTCGGACCGCAGATCGACTTAAATTAAGTTGAACACTCACGTTTCTTTGGCTGTGTCCGGCCTGAATAAGTGCCACAGCTTGGGCGGCGACTTCAGGTGAAGTATCCATAGATTATTGATAGAACCTCACCTTAATGTTAAGAATAAGTAATGTCTGTTGCAAAACCAAAGATATCAATCACTTTTTCAAGAATTAAATCCAATTAAACCAATAAAACCAAGTTTTCTTAGTATTCGATTGTTTGATATCAACAAACAGGCTCCAAATTGTCTTTTGTTTCTTTAAATTCTGTGTTCGAAATTCAAAAAAAGACTATTGAATGAAATTGTGAATGTGCCAGGTTCAAAACTGCATAAAAACTTTTTGCTCGACCTAATATAAAATTTTAGCTAGGACCAAACGAAACTGAAAATACAAGATGGGCCAAAAAAATCAAAATCAAAATCAAATCAAAACATTTATTTCAAATAGACCATTTACAGGCACTTTTGAATAGTCAAATGTCGGTCAGTCCAAGAAAAGTGAAGCTAAATTGCACGTTCCAAAGAGTAGGTCTCTATGGAGAAGAACGTGCAAGAAACTCCATGGACACTCTTTTAAATCATATTATGTGTTACATATAATGCTTGGTTACATATTACTTGTTGCTTCTATCATGTGAGCACAATGTCGATAATGAAATAAAAAATGTAAAATAATTAAAAGATAGAAACTGAATTAAGCCACTGGCAGCTAAGAGATGACCAGTCCCATCTGACGGCACCCGTTCACGAGCATGACGCGTGCATCAGCCCCACTCAGCTCAACCATTTTGAAGGGAACTGAACGACCCAATAACACGTGCCACCAACAGCGAGACATTTGAGTGAGCATGACAAACTCTCAACTGCCATGCTCGTAATGTCAAAAAAGAAGTTGTAACCTAATAAAAATGCTCCATGGTGCTTCACATTCACAAACTTGGAAAAAGTGCTTCTACATTATACAATGCAATTGTGTCTTTCAAATTAAAAATAATAATATTAGTTTCCAACTAATCAACTAATTAGTACGCCCTAGTGGTAGTGGAGCTGGACCAGCATTGAGCCAAGCATTTTTATCTTGAATATAATCCTCCAACTTATAATATGCTTGCCTGCATAGTGTGCGTTTAATACAAGATTTAAATTTCGTTTCATTGAGTTCTAATATTTGGGGTGGTATTTTATTATAACATTTCAAACAGTACCCCATGAAAGAAGAGGCCACTTTAGCCAGTCTGAAACCTGGTTGAACTAATTGATCCCTATTTCTTGTAACATAATTATGTCTATCGCCTCTTTTGCTAAAAAGATGAAGATTTTTTCTAACATACATGATGTTTTCATAGATATATTGACAAGGTACCGTCATTATGTTAATATCTTTAAACAGTTCCCTTAAAGAATCGCACCGGCGGAGATTGTAAATAGCTCTGATGGCTCTTTTCTGTAATATAAAGATTGACTCGATGTCTGCAGCCCGTCCCCATAGTAAGATACCGTACGACATGACACTATGAAAATAACTAAAATAGACTAGTCTAGCGGTATCAACATCCGTAAATTGGCGGATTTTTCTAACAGCATATGCAGCCGAGCTAAGCCGTCCTGCAAGAGATGTTAAGTGAGGACCCCATTGTAGCCTAGAGTCAAGCGTAATCCCCAAGAAAACTGTTTTATCAACAAATTCTAGTTTCTCATTGTTCAATACTATGTCGCAATCACTACTTATGACATTTGGTAAGGAAAATCTTATGCATTTAGTTTTTTTCCCATTTAGAACTAGATTATTAGCAGTGAACCAGTTTTGGACCTGCAATAAAGCGTTATTTTCATCGTCAAGATTATTAGTCCTTCTATTTATCTTAAAAATCAAAGAAGTGTCGTCAGCAAACAACACCATATTAAGTTTATTTTTCAGCAAATAGGGTAAATCATTAATATAAACTAAAAATAAAAAAGGACCTAAAATTGAACCTTGGGGTACCCCCATTTTCACATTTAATCCCGACGAATTGACACCGTTTATTTGAACAAGTTGCTGTCTGTCATTCAAATACGATTTTAATAAGCTTAACGCTGCTTTGCCTAGTCCGTAATGCTCCAGTTTCAGGAGTAATGTTTCATGAACCACACAATCAAACGCCTTAGACAGGTCGCAGAAGATGCCTATAGCATCTTGTGCCTCCTCCCACGCATTAAAAATGTGTTTTAGTAAGGAGACACCAGCGTCAGTTGTACAACGCCCTTTGGTGAAACCATACTGTTTATCGTGTAAGATGTTATTGGTGTTAAAATGATTAAGCATTTGATTTAACATCACCTTTTCAAATATCTTGCTAAAAACCGGCAAAACGGACACCGGCCTATAATTATTAGTGTCTTTACTGTCTCCGGATTTAAAAAGTGGTATCACTTTACTATATTTCATTAGATCCGGAAAGACTCCTTGATCTATACACAAATTAAATATTAACGCTAAGTACGGCGCTACAGTCTCAATAATTGAGGTACAAACTTTGATAGACATACCCCATAGATCTTCTGTCAATTTAATCTTGATTTCTTTAAAAGCTTTTATTACTGTTATGGGGTTTATATGTTTAAAGTTAAATTCAGTCGAACAGGCTGCAACGTTCGCCTGTAATAAACCAAAAGCATGCGATGGCGACGAATTTAGGGCTTCAGTAGTTTTAATTGGAATGCTGGTAAAGAAATTTACAAATTCTTCTGCAACTAGTTTGTTATCGCTAATAAGACCATGATGAGTCTCCAATGTGTAATCATTATTATTTCTTTTGTTTCTGTTGGTTTCATTATTTATTATATTCCAAACCGTTTTTATTTTATTATCTGCTGTTTTAACTTTGTTGCTGATGTATAAGGCCTTAGCTGCCTTACAAGTATTTTTAAACATTTTAGAATAAGTAGCAACATATTTATTAAAAGTTTCAGTGTTAATAATAGGCTTAAGGCCATACAACTCGAAAAGTCTTTCCCTACTTATTCTGATTCCTTTAGTTGCCCAGTCACTAAATCTAAACTTAGGGCAGATAGTTTTAGTTTTTTTCTCAAACGTCTGATTAAACTCCTTTTGAACTACTGAAAAAAAATTTTTATACAAAATATTACCATTGTTTTCTGCAAGGTTCCAATCACCCAACCTGCTAGTTAAAGTGCTATTAAATTTATTTAGTTTACCGGATGTTATTGGTCTGAATTGTATCTGCACTTGTTGTATTGGTAAGTTGGATTCAAATGTTACCATTAAGCCGCTATGAGCCGCCAATAGATGTGTCCAGAAGTGTATATTGCTAAGGTCACATTTGACCACTATCTCACCTGATGGTAAGCGATGATGTGATCGACGATAGAAATCAATGACTCCTTTATTGTCGCTATGAGGAAATACAGACTCCGGTAAGGAATCCCACTCCTAACTGTACGCATAAAAAATTTTCTTTCATTTTTTCAAAGCGATTTTTTGAAATTCGTTTGATAACTTGATTAAAATATACATGCTCACGACAAACGTTATTCTGCAATATTAATTATTACCAAAGAAAAAAAATAGAGAGCACCACTCCCCCTATTTTTAACATTATTATAAAAAAAAATATTTTCACTTATTGACCCGTCAGCCGTTTCAAATCTGTAACAATATTCTTTCTCTTAAACTAAAAACTAATTAGTGTTTGTCTTATTTATACCGTGCCTTTTGATTAGTTCTAAATCCTCTATAGAGGAACCGATGAAAGAAGATGTGTATAGTGCGAATTCTTAATAGTCAACTTATTACCTTTTTATATTTTCACCTACTTGAGGCGACAAACTCTTCTCATGTAAATGAGCCTTTATCCGCTCATGCTAAAACAGTGTGTAAACGTAGTAATTATCCCGGATCAAAACTTTGCATCTAACGGACCTTTAGTATTTTCCTAATGAAGAAACTTTGAGGACAGAAGATAAGGGCCATAGACTTGGATAATTTATGGATTTGAATCAAATTAATTGCCTATTCAGGAAGCATCGCGATCCAACACAACTATTTTGTTTTTTTTATTTTCATAGTTCTTGCCAAAATCTTTTTTTGACTGACTTCGACTTCAAAAAAAGAAGAGGTTTTCATTTTTAATTCATGAACTGATTTGGAAAATTCATTTTCTACGAGTATTTGAAAGGAGAATAAATTCAATTTTGGAAGTTGGTGTTAAATGACGAAGCAACAAAATCAGAAACAGTGAATAGAATGCTTCTAGGCAAGCGTGTTCCATCGTCGGCCACATCATCGCTTACCATCAGGTGAGATTGTGGTCAAACGCGAGCCTATACATTATAAAAAAAAAACACCTACTTCCCAAATTAAATTACTTTATACTTTTTATTTAATTTTTGACTATTTCGTTTATTTTTGTTTTATTATCCATAAATAATTGTCCACTAACTGAACAATTATCGTTCACATCCCAATTCATTTGGGGTTGGCCCAACATCACTTTTTCTTCCATATTTTCCTGTTAGTCCTAATTTCAGTACCTCCTCCTTCATAGCCATTTATCTTTCACACAGTTCATTTATTGTTACTTCGGTCTTTTCCTCCTCATTTAGTCATCCTTTACTTTTAGTTATGTATAATAACTTAATGCTATCAAAAACATAATTTTGTAAAAAAATCAAGGCTCATAACTCTGTTCTTCTGCCGTAAAAAGTTGTGAGATCCATCTATACCAAGTTGGTTAATTTATTCAGTCCCTACTTAAGGGACCTTGATGACCTAGATTCATTTGGCAATCGCATGAATGTATATCATAAGTAATAACTGTTAAATTGTTTAGTTCGATGAATGCCTGCTTGATTATTGAAAATTCAGTTTTTATACACAACGAAATTATAGAGAACCGAAAATGACCTAAACTTTTTCGAGAAAAGGATTTTAAGGCCATGCCACTTTTTTGCTCGGCTTGGCCACCATGGCGAACGAAAAAGTAAAAAAGATTATAAACTGTAGCCCGATTCACGTAATGAAAACCGTAACGATATCGTAGCGATTTAGTCGTTTAGACCATTTCCGTATTCACATCCATCAATCGAGTTTGAACGACACCGATTTTAAAGTCGTTTAAAATACGTCGATTTAAAAAAAAAATCTGTATTTAATTATCCTGGCAGAATACTTATTAATGTAACTGGAAATAAGTCGATAGATCGTGGATACCGCTTTTGGATAGGACTTCGATCGAACGACTTTAAAACTTCAACGATATTTGGCTTGTTTGATTTTACGTGAATCAGGCTACAGATCAAGCAACCAACCAAACTATCGGCCAATCAAAAGTCTGCAGTTTGCGGGGTCTTTAATTCTGTTGCAGCAAACTGCGAACAATTCAGAGTTCAAAGATCTCATTCTGCATTCATAATAGCAAGTTCAACTATTTAAAAAATCATTTCATTACCCACCCCTTTCACTCCTACTCAACTTAAAATTACTGTAATAAAGAATAAATTGGACGTAAAATGGGCAGCCTTTGTGAGTTTTGAAAGCATTATTATTCAATCAACTTGCATATTGGCTTCGTCGTTAGCTTGATATGACGGAGTATAAAAAGTAGGGTGACACTGACTAAGTGCTGTTTGTTTGTCCAATTTAGCATCAATCGGAGTGATGTTGTTTAATTTGATTTTGGCGTGTTGTATTTTTACATTAATGTGACTTATTCATTAACGACTGACTACCTACTTCCATCATTTTGTTACCGTAAGGATCGGAGATGATAAAATATACACGTTTGAATGTACGATCTATTTCTATGGAATTACTCTTTGACGTAATTATAAAAAAAAAAACTCGTTTATGATTATCTTATCAGCGTTTATTCTTGAACTAGTGTTAATTTCTTCTATTTTTATTGTGTCGGCTATATTACACTTGTTTTCGATTTCTTTATAGTTATACCAGCTTTTGCTAACTGCTTCGCCCTGTGTGAAAATTGTGAAAATAGGTTTTTTTTTTTTTTTTATTGTTGATAGGTTCGCGCTTGACCGCTATCTCACCTGATGGAAAGCGACGATGCGGTCGACGATGGAACGCACTTACCTAAAAGAAACCTATTCACTCTCGACTTAAAGATTCCCGGGTTGTAGCTATCAGGAAACACAGACTCCGGCAAGGAATTTAGGTTTCTCCATACCAACTTTGGACCCTCGTTTAGGGGAAAATAAAAAAAAAAATCCAGTATTCCGGAAACCTGTACATAATTTTGCGCTCCAAAGCCCTTTAGATTCGACTGTGCATTGATATGTCAGTCAGTCAGTTTCTCCATTGACTGGGCAATGGTAGGTACCTTTGATATTTTTTTAGTGCTGTTTTTTGTTTGCTTTCTCTAGATAATTTGTCAGGAACACAATCAAATAAAGTTTCATGATACCGCTGCATTTACAAGAAGTTAAAGCTAATCAAGCTTTCTAATGCTACATCATTATCACCATCATGACAGCTACTTGAGTAAGAAATTCTTCAAACTTCTCAAACCTTGCAACATAATCAAAATTGCTCACCAGTCTAAGCCTCCTTTGCACAAAAGTTATTGAGCGTTTCGAAGTCTCCATAAACTTTGTCTATAACATTTTTATTCTTATGAAATTGTTCTCCCACCTGGTTTTTACTACACTAGTATCAATTTGGCAGAAAATCAAGCTATAACTGAAACTTTGCTAAAGGTGGGGCAAAATGAAAAGTTTAGCAAGGTTGTCTAGGCTGAGTTTGGTTTAAACTCATATTTTTGGACTTGTAAAAATCCGTGTTCTTGTTGTTTTAGTTTTGATTAAGAGCCTTATAATATTTCCACCATGATTTTTGCATTTAATGAATAAATATGGCTTATTATTCTGAGAAAATGAAAGACCTCGAAATGTCGTTAACAGATTGAATGACGAAGAACAGTTTTTTGCTCTACTTATTTTCGCAATTTTTTCTTATCTTTTTATATAGATCCAAAATTTTGCAGCACGTTTTTACAAACCGCGCAACGGCACTTTTTTGTAACATGACACAAAATATTAAAAATTTGAAGGCCTTGAAATTTTTATAAGTGTATCAAAAAAAAAAAAACATCAAAAACCAACAAAAGTTCAATCAATGAATTGGTTTTTTTTTTGTATGTATTACGCAGAATTTCTCTTCCTGACTACTTTTTGGATCTTATAACCATAAAATTAATAACGTTTCTTTGATTCAATCTTTGTTACCGAGGAAATCAAATATCACTTTCCTTCAACGATGTATTGTCATGAAAACAACGCTCAATAATATTATTTCTTACTCACGCAATATTATCATTAGCTAGTAACGCATTGTTATTAACTTCAATATTTCAAGGTCTTAAATCCTTGGCACCACTTTTTTCCTGTCATCACAACTTATCCCATACTAATTTTATAATACGCATTTTTCATGCCCCTTAAATCTACAAGAAAGCATATAAAATAAATTACGACCATGTAAGTATAATATTATTCCCATTTTTCTCCCAAAGCATGCAGATTACAATTTATGATAACGGATTTTTATGCATTTTAATAAAAAGCGGTGTTTTAGTGTCGATAGAAGTTATTACGGCGCTTATCGATAATTGGGAACGTGGTGCCATCCTTATTCGTACACTTAGTTGCTATACGTTGCAAGAAAAATGTGGTTTCATTATGAATTCTGGGCACATAAGCTCACGTTGGCTACATTTTAACGTCTGCTCCATTAGTATACAAAAGGTTTATACAGTGGTTATGTCTTCACAGTCGATGTGACTAGCATAGACCATCATGTGTATGAGAAATAAGGGTTAAGAAGAAAATTCCTCATTAGTCAAGAGATAGATTACGGCTAATGCGTTGGTGATGTTTTTGTTTGATTGGAAGTAGTCCAGTGCTCCTCTTTCACCCATATCATCTCAACTTTACTTTATTACACCCTTAACTCGAAACACGGAACCCATTTCTACCAATTCTGTATGTAGAAACGCACGCCAAAACCCATTTAGCACAATTTCATAAGTTTAGCTGTTCGAATTTCACAGTAGTGCGGAGTAGTAATTTATGTACCTTTATCCAAATTCACCGACCAAAATCCAAATATAGCGCTGCGAATTTCAAATTTTACACTCTAAAACCTTCCAAACGTAGTGCATTTATTTTTATCTGTTTGCCTACGCCGTCAAAAGGCACATCAAAAAGCATATTAAAAAAATGCAATCTCATAATTGGAGCCGCAACCTGCCTAAAAAAATGTCTCAGCAAGCAAAACAGAAATACAATCAACGTAAGCAAATAAAAGTGCAAATTAATTAACCCTACTCAGTTTCAGCATCAAAATAAGCTACAGTGGGTTCCCCTTTTTAAAATTCAACTCCCATTTTTTGTTCTGCAGAGTTCTTTTGCGCCAATTCGGAGTTCGATGGTGCTCCCGCTACTGTATTAGCATATTAATGAACGGCTGCTACGAACTAACATTTGTAATTACTTTTGTCCTGACTCTGCGAGTTACGCCTTAGGTAACAAAGGCCTTTATCTGTGTCAGGAAAAGTAGCGTTTGTGTTACTAAAATTTTCAACTTGTTTTTCATTGGTATTATACGTTTGATCTTTGTGATTTATCCCTTAGATAGCTTCATTTGAATCTTTGTTAATGTTTTATTTGGTTTCATGTTTTGAGTTTATACATCTGATTTCATTCTACCAGATTCTTTTATTTCTAGTCATTTTTTATAATAATTCAACTATCTGAAGTCTGATTCCTCAGTAATGTTCATAAGAAAAACCATATCGTTTCAGGCTGAACGAAAACGGTTTACGAATTTTTGTGGCGAGAAAAGCTCAGTTACAATTGTACCGTACCTACCTATCAATGCGTTATCTAAACCTCGTCCACACAAGAACGGTGATACGTGAGGAGGAACCTAATACTGTCAGTTTTTGCTTGAATATTATGAAGGGAGAAGAGGGAAAAGACATACGAACAACCTTTTTTGTGGAGATTGTAAAAGGTAAAAGGATATTTTAGGGTTCGACGGATATTTTATGACGCGTTTTTTATTGGTGTCACTTTTTCTTTGGGTGAAATGGTCCAAATCTATTTTTCATTTACTCGGAGTATCATCAGTGTCTGAGGGGTTGGGTCCCTTATAATCTTTTCTAATCTATTTTGTGAAACTCCGGAAAATTTACTTCTTTGCCCGCTTAAAACTAATCCCACTAATGTTGTAAATGAGCAAGTCGGTATTACTCTGAATTTAGATGTTTGTTATCAATCATGCTTTAACTTCTTCAATCTTCTTCATGATTTAGATAAATTTTAAAAGTAGACCATGTTCAGAATTAAAACCAAATAAACTTTTTAAGTCAGTAACAAGGACTGGGCGTACGGGCTTTTATATTTTTACAAAGGTATTTATATTATAAATCTGCTAGCTCAAAGCTGGTTATAATTTTAAATTGAAAATGATTTGATGCATCAAATAACAAAAGTTGAAGCTCATTACGGCTCTAAAACATAAAATTATTACTGCCATATTCACCGTGGGATTTCTAACCAAACAATTAACAGAAAATTTGGGTTAATTTCAAATTCTCTCACAATCCTATTAAAGTCATATGATACAGTATTTATGCCTTTTAGCCTCAGCTTTTAATACGACGAACGCTGATGAGTTGCGTAACTCCATTTGTGAAAATGGGCCACATCTTTCACGGACTTTATTCAGCGCAATTAAATTTTTCATTAACTGCTTTAATAATACTTTACTTTTGAACAATATTACTACTAACAAAGAGGTTATGAGAATCCACGTGTTTTAATTTTTTATTGTGGACCGTTTTATAATTTTTTTGAATCACTGCTGTTTTATAAAATGCTTTTTCAGATCTTCTTTGATAATGAATCGAAGGGCTGGAACAATTTACCTGCTGCAGTCTTCCCGTCCGATTATAATTTGGGAGTCGTCAGGGCTAGTGTAAATAGGCTCTTAATAAACTAGTGCGCCTCACTACCAACGATTGCATCACTGCTAACCGCCAGGTGGGATCGCAGTCAAGCACTAGTTTATACCAGATAAAAAAGAGAACGTAGAGAGAAGGTAGACGATACTCATTATTTATGCTTTGATAGTTATTTATTATCATTCTGTGCCGTTATTTGATTAAGTCGTCATTGCTAAGTATATTTTCTCTACGTTATCATTTTACCTGTTATCTCCCGCGGTTGGTTTTAGTTTTTCCTATTTCTAAGCTTTACTTCACTTGCATTTCATGCATCCCTTTTTATAATGCGCTCTGTTTTTACACTTTCCGGTCAAAAATATCTTTGAATAATCTATGTACCTTTAGTTTTGTCTGTCTCTTTAATTTTAATAATCCCTGTTTTTAGATTATACTGTAAATTTCCAAGAAAATCATCTCTGGACTATTATTCTAAGTAGATAAAATTATATTTGTTTGTCTTGACTTTTTAATCTCTGGAAATCTCTATTGATTTTTGATTTCGCAAATTTTTTAACTCAGCGTTAATTAAACGAATTGAATAAAACTAATCTCTAATTTAACATTATCTAAAACATTTCAGTCTTCATCCACATCATTTACAATTTCAATTCCATCCTCACTACATTCTTCCACAATTATCTAACCTTTTATTATAGGTAGCACTACTAACAAACGTTGAAATTGTCACAGTACAGTACAATCTACGCCACTTTTATCAACAAAGGACGCTCAAAGACAATTGCGAGCCGCTGCGGCTAACAACTGGGTGTTTATGAAGGGTAAATTGTAAAGAAAGACAAATTTAAAATTGTAGTTCAAAGTGAAAAGGGTTTTATGTTGGCTGAGAATTTTTATTTTGGGTTTTAGATGCTTTAGTTGCTTTGTCGTGATCAGAGGATTCTGTATTGGGTTTTGTTTATAGATTTTTTTTGGATCTATTATTCAGGTCTAAATTTTTATCCACTATAGTGACAATCTAGGTTGATATTTTTCGATAGTGTAGGCAAAGGGCACTTTATTGGGCCAGTTTTGTTGAAGTGGCACATTAGTTTTTTTTATAGATGGGAAATACTAATGTCTTCTCCCGTTCTGGAGCGGAGCGGGAGGTCGTATCAGACTATTACTGACTAAAACCACACCTATGATCTTTCTTATATTCTTTATTGTACAAAACTTTACAAAATATAAATAGTAAGACAGCCGATGTACACAGGCGAGCTTAACCCAAAATTGGGTTTTCTTACAGCAAACCTTAAAAAAAATCTTTCTCTGCCTATGCGTTCCAAGACCCGGAGTTTCCCTTTAGGAAGCCAACCCATAGTCTGAGTAGGCTTCGACACTGTTAGCCCCTACGGTTTTGCTGATATCTCTTTGAGGAGCGCGTGGAACACTGCGCGCCGTTGAAGGCTCGCTCCGGACGGTTACCGATCTACCGGACGGCGAGTTACCTATTGCACATCGTCCGTCAGGATCCCAGTGGCTGGGGCGTGAAGAAATCCGTTCCCTCACGAGTGCGGCCGCCACATTCGCTAGAATTACTGCTTCGCAGAAGGGGGCGACTAACTACCATTCCTCTTTGCTCCAGACTATGGCCTGTGACAGGGCCCAGTGCGAGAGGACGCTGCCGCCGATCTACCCTCACGAGGACACGGTGGTACTCCGCCCAAGTGGGGCACGCCTCCACTGTATCTTAAGTCCTATTGTTTAGGCCTGAATTTTTAACCGACTTCGAGTTTTTTTAATCAATATTGTTGTGTTATCAGCTCAGAAAAATATCAACTAGGTTGATATTTTTCGATGGAGTAGGCAAGGACACTTGGGCCAGTTTTGCTTAAGTAGTATTTAGGACGAGACTTGTGCCATCACATGTTATTTGAATGCATGATTGAAATGGTTAATTAACAATCCAAAAAGTGAAGGTTTTGAGTCTTGGCTTGACCTGTAGAATCTTACAGAATTGTGAATATCATTCTTGGCAAGTAGAAACGTGTTCTTAGCATAAATCATAAATTAAATCGTTATTGCTCTCCATCCTTAGGCCTTCAGCCAACTCCAAGTCTAAGTTACTATATAATTCAAAAAAGAGATATGGCTTATTTGATTTACTGACCTCTTTGATACAGTTACATAAAAATATGTCACACTCAAAATGATGTATGCTTTAGCCTGTAGCTAAAAAGAATTACGTTACGGTACAGGTCCATTGACTGTACGATATCGTTGACTTTTCCCAATCTGACAATTTTAATCTCCATTTTATGGGATTAAATCAACAAATGGACTCAAATCACTGACGTTTTTCCATTACGAAAGCGGGAATACGATTGATGTGCTCAAATTTGAACGAGGACTGATAAATGCGCTCCCTGGCATCGTTGATTGACTGAGCTATTTCTGGTTATAACTTCATTTCCGTGGTGTTTTCACGCTTTCACAACATTTCGACGACGATTATTCACATATTTGTACAACGTAAATGGCGACTTCAAACTGATCAGAAATGGGCACGCCATGATTATGGCGGTAAGTTCCCTCTTTGAGGAGTGACTTAAAAGACGTCACGGGCGGCGTCCTTACTTTCCACAAGACGGTCCTAAAGTTCGGGAGATTCCTGCGCTTGATTCGTCGGTTCGGTGACGCCCGCGTGTCACCATTGTATGGACCGCCCGGAGGATACGGTGGATAGGTGTGCCCTAATTGGGCAGAGCACTGACGTGTCCTCGTGGAGGATGATCGGCGACACCGACCTTTCGCGCCGGGCCCTGGTACAGGCTATGGTTTGCAGCAAAGAGGAATTGCAGGCGGTCACCTCCTTCTGCGAAGCAGTAATGCTACCGAAGGAGGCGGCCGCCATAGGTTTGGCCTTGTGGACGGCAAGCAATGGATAGCTCGCCGTCTGGCGGTCTGGTAACCATCCGAACCAAGGTTCCACGCGAGACTCAAGGAGATGTCAGCAAAACTGTAGGGGCTCAGCTAGGTTGAAGCATACTTAGGTCGTGGGTTGTGTGAAAGTGAACCCGGGGGCTCTGAAACGAAGGCAAACAAGGATCATAGGAGTGGGATTTAGTCAGTAAAAGTCTGAGAAGCCCTCTCACTTCACCGGAAACCGGAAAAAGTCTTTTTTTCTCTCTCTTTTTTTCACAAAGCCGTATAGTCCTAAGCTAAGTAGAGCTAGTGTTATGAGTAATAGACATATATATAGATAAATTACACCCAGACACAGAACAAATGATCATGTTCATCATACAAACATTTGTCCTGGGTGGGAATCGAACCTACGACCTCCTACATAGCAGTCAGGGTCACTAACCACTAGACCAACAGGCCAGTCTGAAAAAAAGTCATTGGATGATTTTCTACCTAAAAGAAAAACTGATAATTAAATGCAACTAAATGACCCAATGTGACAAACTAAATATACCCCATTTATACTAAAGGTTTTATTTAACCCGACTGTGCAAATAGCACTATTACGTTATTACTTAATACCGTTATTTACATAAACACATATTCCTACCGGGTCATATTGGTCCCAAAAACCTTAAAGCTATAAAATTATTCCCTACGATTAAACTGTTTTCGGCCAAACTACCAACAAACAGATACTTTCGTATATTGACGTTTTACTGCGACCAAATTATTCGGGCAATGGAAAGGGCTACACTCGGGGTTTCCTTGTGTGATCGAATCAGAAATGAAGATATCCGCAGGAGAACTAAGCTTGCCGATATATTACGCAGAATCGCCAAACTTTGACTTGGCAATGGCAAAAAACTGAAGTGGCAATGGGCAGGGCACATTGCTCGCAGAACGGATGGTCGTTGGGACCGAAAGGTTCTGGAGTGGCGACCGCGTGATGAGATAGGAAGATGGGATGGCGTTAGAGTATTGACACAAATAAGGTCCTACGCCCTATCCGCTAAGATCCTGAGCTTTGGCTCTTCTTTTAAGTTGGAAACCGTCAAATACTCAAATACCTCCTGTTCTGGGTGGAGTGAGCGAAAGTCAGACTTTTACCACCCATGTAGAAACTAAAACTAACTAACTATAATATAATAACATAACATTCCACAACTATAACACAACGTTGTCTAGTCCCAAGCTAAGCAGAGCTTGTGTTATGGGTACTAGACAACTGATAAACATACTTATATATTTCTAAATAATAATACTAATAATTTTAATTACACCCAGACACAGAACAAAATGATCAAGCTCATCACACAAACATTTGCCCTGGGTGGGAATCGAACCCACGACCTTCGGCTTAGCAGTCCAGGGCCACTAACCACTAGACTAACAGGCCAGTCATAATAAAATATAATGTTCCACAACTATCACACAATACCGTCAATTCCCAAGCGAAGCAGAGCTTGTGTTATGAGTACTAGAAAACTGATAAACATATTATATTTCTAAATAGATACATAGATAAATTACACTCAGACACAGAACAAAATGATCATGCTCATTACACGAACATTTGTCCCGGGTGAGTATCGCCGGCATAGCAGTCAGGGCACTAACCACTAGAAGGCCAGTCACTCAACTCAACTCACTCATGCACTTGCCATTTGCGCTCCTAAGTCGTGGTAAATAAAAAAGTGCTAACTCTGCAAAAAAACTTGTGTATATACAAATAAACAAAAGACAGTCATTATTCAAACGCATTTATACTAAGCGATGAGCAATGTTGCGTACCCCCACACAACTATTGCCCATTTCCTTACATAAAACTTACATTCATTGCTTTGACGGGCGCGGTGGGGTGTTAACTCAAACAGATAACTTATTCGGATGTGAGGTGTATTTCTTAGCAAGATTCATGTTTGGTTTTCTTATGACTGATGAGTTTGTGAGTATAACACAAACTGTGTGTACTGACAGGTTCCTTGATAATTTATAGCTGTTTCCCTTAATAAGTTTCTTAAGAAACTCTTAGCTAATATTATAATACACGCGTAGACCGATCTTCAAAGTTAAGCAATACTTACCGAGGTCAACCAGTGGATGGGTGACTAGCTTAAGCATATAAGCATAATCAGACTTTTTATTGTTCTTACTGCTGGTACTCAGGCTTCCTCTGTAGGCCCCTCCCTAGATGCCTAGAGAGAAGAACTAGGCTTTATAAACCAAAATTCTTCTGTGCGTCAGACACAGAGAGGAACCTCAGTGTACCTTAAGCCGTTGGTCCCCCTCCTCTCTTTTTGTTGCGTCATTTATCCTCAGTGCGGAGGGTCATGACCTCAACGAATAACATTTTTGTAGACTGTGGTATTTGGTACTGGTAGTCATTTGTAGATCTTTGAGAGTCGTTACGGATAGTCAGAAGCCTGAGTCTGCCAATAATATTGACTTTGTCTTTGACTTTTGACTTTGACTTTGCAGCTATCAGGAAACACAGGCTCCTGTAGGGATTTTTATTCCTTAGCTTTACTCTCAAAGAATGTTTCTAAAACGTTATGTGCTTAATATTATGCGTGGTATTATTACCACCTAGGGCGCTGCGTTACGTCTGGTAGTCCGATGCATAGTAGGCCTTATAATTTTCCCATTGCTGGGACTCAGGCCTTCTTTCTAAGAGAGGGAATGGGCCGTAATCTACCACGCGGGCCCGGTGCGGGCTAGTGGTTATCATATGTCTTCAAACTTTTGGTTCTAAGACATGCCGGTTTCCTCACAATGTTTTCCTTCACCGCTTTGAGAGCAGTTGTCATGAAATAAATTAAACAAAGAGATGCGCGTGGCTGGGTTTAAACCCACAATCTACAAGTCGTAAATCGGGGTCATTATCACTAGGCCACCACTGCTCTCTGATGATGAAACGACATTGTCTGAAATATGTAAAATATGCGATTATGACGCCTACTCTCCGAAATGCAACCGATAAACTGACAGGCTAACTAATCGGAGTCGATGCTCAAGACTTTAGTGCATCAACTCGACTTCATATACTAGAACAGACCATTCCAATTGTTTTCAAACAATCTTGCTTTTTACCAGCTAACGACCTGTCAACCGAATTATCGATATTTCATGTTCATAGACTGTCAAAACTCAGTCTAATGGCGATACTATCAATCGTCAAATATTAGCATAAATGATATATGCAAAAATTTTCTCAGAATCGTTCAATTTTGTCCTTCAGAGTTTCTGACAGAGATTAAATACTATTACTATACTACTCGCTTGTTCTTGAATTGGTATAATCATTATTAAAACTTTGATTAAGCAACGTTTCTGTTTCAAATGTGTTCGTCATTCACTTCAGACTTACTCATATATTATAAAGCGGAAAGTTCGTTTGTGTGTTTTTAGGGTTCTGTACCTCAACAGGAAAAAGCGGAAGCGGATCTGCAATCCCTTTAAGCTGTGAAAAAATTAAACTTCTAAGTTAACGAATAAAAAAGATACGGCTGTTTATGTCGTAAAAAAACGTATATTTTGATACTCTCAAAGATCGAAATTCATAGGGTACTTCTTGTTGACCCAGAATCCTGAAATTTGGCACAAAACAGGGTCTTATAGCACAGGTATAGGAATATATCTGAAAACGGAAAATTTGTGCTTATATACGTCACAAAAAAAAATTGCAATTCAGAAAAATCTTCGAGACTCCATTCGGGAATTGTAGTTTGCACGGAACCCTCAGTGCACGAGTCCGGCTCACACTTGCCCAGTTTTTTTTAGGTGGGAAATAATGATTTATGTCGCCTAAGGGTGACCCCGAGGCCATGTCAGACTTTTACTGACTAAATCCACATCTATTTTTCTTTCTTAGCCTTGCATTCTAGGTTCTAGGTCTATTCATGGCACCAGAAGTAGTCTTCGGCCATTCTGTGTGTATGTTTGTTACTTCTTTACGCTTAAAGAGGTGAACGGTTTTGGATAAAGTTCGGTACTTGGACAGACCATGTCCTAAAATAGCACTTAGGATACTTTTTATCCCGGGAGTATGTTCCTTTTTAATTATATTCTACTTATCACGCGGCGAAGTCTTTAGCAGCACCTAGTTAATATTATAAAGGACAAAGTTTATGAATATGTGTGTGTGTGTGTAGTTTTGTCATCTATTCACGCTCAAACGGCTAAATTGATTTTGGGTGAAATTTAGCACAACACACGGGAAGACCATGTTCTATTATAGAACATAGGATACTTTTTAACCTAGGTGTATTTTCCTTTGGAATAATTTTCTACTTTTACGTGTGTGATTCCACTTTCATACGCTGATATTTTCTTATAGGTAGAAATGGTTTGTCTAGAACCTAGTAGTGACAACTCTGCGTACAGCCGAGCTCTATCTATCCAAAAGCCCTAAACTACCTACAAAATACCCGTAACTCTTTTTTTACATCACAATCAGTTTGAATCTGAAACAACTACCTTCATTTTGTTATAGAGGGCAAAAAGGTCAACCAATAAATTCTAGGGGTCCGATATTCAGTCCCTATTTACGAATATATTCCCTTTTAGTTGTAAATACGTGAGTTATGATCGGATATCGCTACTTATCAGCATTTTAGGGCTTTTCGTAAATCTAGATTATATAATCAATTTTTTATTAAGTTAGAAGGATTTTTTTCGGTATGGACCTTACCTTTGTCAGGTGATTTTCTTTTATGGTTAGTTATTTTATTGTTTTTATGATTTATGTAGGGGTTGGTGGCCGAGTGGTAACGGCTCCGACTTACGAGTCGCGGGTTCAAACCCAGCAAGGCTTATTACTTTGTGTAATTTATTTCATCACCACTGCTCTCAAAACGGTGAAGGAAAACATCGTGAGCAAACCGGCATAGAACCAAAAATTCGAACACATGTGACATTCACCAACCCACACTGCGCCCGCGTGGTAGCTAACGGCCCATTCCCTCTCCTAGAGAAGAGGTCCAGCAGTGGGAACATTAAAAGGCTGATTATGCTATGAAGGAGTTGAAAGGGAATTGTTTGTTTTGGCATCGTCATTTGAATAACAGTGATAAAATGCATGTGTTAGGTACTGAAAAAGTAGACATATGGGTGCATGGTTAGACTAAAAAGAAGACGGATGGATTATTTAAAGAGTGATAAAAGGAAGTTGCTGATAACGAAGCGGTTGATAGGACAAAATACAAGAAAAAACATATTATGCCGACCCCAAATAACACGGCACAAGGACAGGAAGATAATGAGTAGATACTTATTTACGTAGTTGTATTCCTTTGTTTACAAATATAGTTAATATACTTTCACAGTATTTTACCTGTTACTTCTGTTATACTTTATTTTAAGGTGGCATATGATTTGTCATTTTTTGACAATCACACTTATATTATTAAGGAAATAGTTTTTGTGTATACCTATATGTGTATATTTGTGACTCCTTAGAGCCAATACTGTTAATAGGATTTGAAATAACATGTAGGAAACAAGCAAATATTTTTTTGAGAATTTTCCCTTGTAATAATTTTTAACATTACAGCAGGTTAACAACAATAGGTAACTTTATAAAGTATTACAAATTACATGACCTACATACAACGCATCACTACTTTACACACCAAAAACCTTCTATTAAAAGAACGAAATCGCTAAAAAAATACAGACTAGTTACACGAAAGCAAACTTCATTAGACCAGTCGGTCGTGCGCTGAAAACGAAGGAGGACCAACAGTGTTTGTGCCAGAAGTTTCGCACATTGCTAAAATATAAATTGTCCTTATTCAGCGGTTGGTGTAAGATAAATTACGGTTCATTCTTTTTTTTTTGGTCCTTCGATCTTAGATTGGCAATATCCTGGCTGGTCCTTTTGGCGGAAAAAGTATAGAGTTCAACGAACAGTGATGATTGGTTACAGTCTGTCTAAAAAGTCAAACGACTTCAGAATTTTTGAAGGAAATAAAAAATCTGTTGCTGGCAACACGAATTTTGGTTTTCATTCACTTGGATATTGATCGTAATATGGCTAATGATGATAAATCAATAAGCGGAGTAGAATATTTAGAATCAAATTTCTTTTACGATTCCAGATTTATGTTATTACTTTAAACTTACTTATGACACTTATATCTTTGGAAATATATCCTACTTTTGTAGTAAGAATATCATTAAAGAGACTGAAATAGTTATATTCTAAACAAAAATCTTTAGATTTTTAAATGTTAAAAATTTGTCTAATAATATTGAATCACTTAAAAATCTTGTTATATTCGATACTTTTTTAAAGTTCTTCTATTAATAAACAATGATGAAGACCTCGTAGTCTAATTTGACTTTTGAACCAGTGTTGACTGCCATCTAATTTCATTTTACCCTAATAATTACCCAAGTCGTTTGACTTTTTAGACAGACTTATAGACACTGGTTTGAGAGTATTTCATTAGTCTTCAATCAAGGCATTGATGTAGTCGCAATTCAGTTACTAATAACAATAACGTATGTGTAGAGAGATATCTATTAATTTTAATGAAGCTCTGTCTTGTGGTTGGTTAATATATGCATGGCATAGCATAATAATTATTATTGCATGGTTCACATTAAATTATAAATTAATTGTGATTAAGAAAAACAGGTTAGCTGTTCTAATTAGGTACACAGAGATTAGGACAAATCAATTTTTTAGGTACCATACTAACAACTTAAGCTGTAAGGGAAATTGAAGCACAGGGGGCTTACCATGACCTCTTATGGAAACGTTCAATTCCCAGTGAGTCAATTTCCTTTCAAAAGCAGGCCTCCTTCTGAACCGCTAAAAATCGTACCAAATTTCGTAAACGTCACTTAGCAGGCCATTTACAGTCCTGCTATAATGAAGTCATAGTACAAAAATGCCATTGGCAATGGCAGTTCAACTTCAGCCCTGCTATAAGAGGTCATTAAACCTTGAGTCACTCAATGTTGGCGTGAAACTCAAGGTCATTCACAAGGGAGAAGTATAAACGCCGTGCTATCAAGGAACATAGGATAAGAAACTTTTAAGGGTTTTAAAAAACACGTAATTCTTGGAATAAGTTTAGTTTCGACTAAGTCACGGAATTACCCAATAACAATAGAGTTTTCAGGAGTTTTCTCTCTACTTTCGCGTTGCCTCTTCATCAAACATCGCGTTGGATTGCGTTAGATGCAGCAACAAGCTTTTAAAACATGCTCGACGTTGCGATAGGCAAGTGGGAAATGACTTGGTTGAGGCCATGGTCCGGAGCGAGGAGGAGTGACAGGCGGTCGCCGACTTCTGCAAAGCAGTAATGCTCGCAAAGGAGGAGGCCGACCGCATCAGGCAATGGGCCGCCGGGATTCCGATCCTGATTTCCGGCCAAGCCCAAATCGTCGAGGGCGCGCACTATTCATGCGCGCCTCATGGAGTTGTCAGCAACAGCAGGGACCCAGCCGTGTCGAAGCCTACTGGGGCCAGGGTTGTCCGAAAGGGAACTCGAGCTCCGGTATGACGGCTAGAAGGAACAGGGTGGGTCTTTTAGTCAGTAAGAGTCTGACACTATCTTCTGCTCCGCCCAAGAGCGGGGGCTGTCATTGGATGATTTTTCCCAGCATAAAAAAAAAAGTGGGAAATGACCTTCTGAAGAAAAACAATCAAGGTACATTCTAATGACCAAGCGATTGACAATATAAGCAAACGAAAACAATAAGCAACATACAGACCCACATTGCAAAGGTTTTGCAATTTCCCGTTCAATAGACGGTCCCCTTGCAATAAAACTAAGGAGACTGTTGGAACCCTATTCCGTAAGCCCGTCCTCTGAGAAAAAAAAAGCATTATCTAAATAGACCAGCTTCCTTTATTGACTGGCCAGCCACAGAGTAATTAATTTAACTTTATTAAACTCCTTTTATGAAATTTTAAGTAAATTAAGAACTTTGTTACTTTTTGAATTACGATCTAAGAATTCGTTTTTTTGCCGCTAGTAATATTATGATAAAAACACTGAACTAGCACTTTCCTGGTGATATAATTGTCATCATCACCATCATCTTTCTGCCTTATTCCCATGTTGTTTTCGAACTGAGATGAAACGTATCTAATTTTGGATCTGGATACAGATAAGGGTACAGAAATAATATTATACTGCTTACATCCTGTTCCGTTTACCCATAAAAATATATAGATATAACAAAGGACAACGTAGTCGTTGGTAGTCAATGTCAATATAATATTGTTGCCACTAACAAACCTTCTGTATCGCATTACATAACCCAATAAGCAGGTAAAACGAAAGCGGGCAAGCAGAACGATGAGGATGGCTTCACAAAATTAGAGAAAAAGAACAGAACGATGCACAGGTCCGTTCGTGTGTGGAGTAAGAAAGAAAGAAAGAAAGAAAAGTATTTATTTTGGCGCAAAAAAACATTGTAGACAACAAAAACTTAAGACAAACACAAAACAAAAAATAAATAAAAAGTAACATTGTCTGTCACACGTTTGCGCCAAAAAAGGTCCAGTTCAGCGAAATGCCAGACAACTACGAGGTAGTTTACTAGTAGTGCCAGACAACTACGAGGTAGAGTACTGCAGTCACATATGGGCTGGTGCTGCAAAATGCCACCTGGCAGCTTTGGACTCGGTGGAATGGCGTGCAAAGAGGCTAATTGGTGATCCCGATTTGGTTAAGTCCAACCTTCAAAGCCTTGAGCACAGGCGTAGGGTAGCCAGCTTTTCGGTGTTCTACAAGATGCATTTTGGAGAGTGTGCGCAGGAATTGCATGACTTGATTCCGCCATCGCAATTCTACCATCGGACAACCCGACGTACGGCGAATATTCACCCTTACGTTGTTGAAACCTCTACGGTCCGGACTAAGCGTTTCGCTTCGTCATTTATACCGCGTACGTCGAAGGACTGGAACAGTTTGCCTGCTGCGGTCTTCCCGTCCGATTATAATTTGGGTGTCTTCAAGGCTAAAGTGAATAGGCTCTTAATAAACTAATGCGCCTCACCATCAAAGATTGCATCGCTGCTTGCCATCAGGTGGGATTGCAGTCAAGCACTAGTTTATATCAATAAAAAAAAAAACCTACTTGTCAGAACCAGTGCAGTACCGCGCTGGCTTGCTGGCGAGCAATAAGTTGCTTGCGTCCGACCGTTCGGTAACCGTTCGGTAACCGTTCGGACCGA
The DNA here is from genome assembly GCA_910589285.2 of Mythimna ferrago. Taxonomy (NCBI): domain Eukaryota; kingdom Metazoa; phylum Arthropoda; class Insecta; order Lepidoptera; family Noctuidae; genus Mythimna; species Mythimna ferrago. The sequence goes on along the minus strand of OU342697.1, from coordinate 10,005,645 downwards.
ACCCGATTAGTCGATAGTGCGTAATGTTTTATGCGGGCCTCAAAGAGTTGTTAGCAAATTGTAGATGGCCCAGAAGGACCAAAGCCTACTGGGGCTATAAGTTGACTTCTGAAAAGGAAACTTGTGGTCCTGGAATGTAGTCAGCAAAAGTCTGACACTCCCTTCCACACCGTCCAAGAGAGGGAGAAGTCATTAGAAGGCTTCTAAATGTCAATAAAAAAAAAAATGACACATTCGTCATTTTTGCTTCACTAAATTCTATACCACTTTTTAGTCACCGGTGTCTTCAGATTTCCTCTTACTTAAACATTTCTTATCCCATCTATTCACGTAGTACCACACATCCCTCTAGGGCAAACATTAACGTTAATTACCCATTATCTTCAGTTAATCTTCTTCACAAATGGAAAATAACAGGCTTATGAAAAAAATATCTCGCTCGAGGTTAGTCTTTGATTTTTGATTAGGGTTTTCCTGGAACAGAAAAGCTGAATTTATTTTAAATTGGCTTACGAAGGTAGTAAAAGCGGATCGGTATTTTCAGAAAACAGTTTCATATTACAGCGACAACTGACTCTGCTCGCTACGACAGATTTATCTGACACTTTTAAGCTGACATTTTTTTCACAGACGAATATTTTCATATTTTAATCTGTAATAAATAAAAAATAAAATTCCATATTACGTTCGAAATAAATCAATTCGGAATTCTGAAAACATGAATATTGTACTCATATGACACAATATTTTATTTTTGATCTTTTCAAGACTTGTGTTAAGCTTGTCACACGCATATTACGTAGATTCTCGTTAAAAACGAACGAAATATTACAAAGTTGATTTAATAACACAATTTTTTATACCACCTTCTCGATAATGTCTTTTTATATGTCAACCTGCACCTAATGTAAGTCATTCTGTCCTTAGGGATCTAATGTACCTAGTGTGAGCGTTCCCTAGGGAATAATTTAATATGGTTTGAATTTTTAATTTTGGAATGTCTAAACCGTTTGAAAAAAAAAAGAAAACTGATAATTATATAAATCTCTCACTACTTTCGGGATTAAAACTTACCAAACTTCCTTTCATTTAGAATTCAACATGCCGCCCGCGACTTTAGGACACTGTTTCATCCCCTAGACACATAATCTACTATTATGTCAGTGCGTACATCAAGATAGACTCGTAAAAGGTCTAGATCTAGAATTAGCTGTCATCTGAAAAAAATGTCGCTATCAAAACACACTTCGAAAAGGGATAAGTGATCGTTGTAATAAAAGGTGTAAATGCCCATTATCTCGATACTAGCCAATAATCGCTTGCTTATATCTAACACTACTACGTAAATCTGAAAGAAAAAATATACAGTAACGTGTTTTTTGTTTCGTTATTTGTTTTGTCTGCTGTTTGTTTTTATTTTTTTGGGCTCTAGACTAAGGCATATTTTATCAACAATAAGTAAAATATTTGCAGCGACACCTATAATAAGACATAAGAAATTCAAATTATTATAACGCGGTATTAGAGTTCGCGCGATAAAAAAATATACAGCCCAAATTTAACTATCAGGCCTGAACTAAACAAAACATTCATCTAATTGGAGGATCCTCCCTTTTCAGGGAATGTGTGGGACTGGATACTCAGGCCCACATATCTCTAAAGATTGACTGACTACATTACATTTTGCAAGTGCTAGTCAATTCTAAAATTTTATAAATAACAAATTATCTGGAGTCTTTTGACAGGCCTGTTTTTCTAGTGTTTAGTGATCCTGACTACTATTCCGGAGGTCATGGGTTCGATTCCCACTCAGGGCAATATGTTAGTGTGATGATTACGATCATTTTTTCTGTGTCTGGGTGTAATTTATCTATAAAATGTATATATATATAGAAATAGGTATGTTTATCAGTTGTCTAGTACTCATCCCACAAGCTCTGCTTAGTTTGGGATTAGATGGCGTTGTGTCAAAGTTGTGGAATATTACTATTACTAGTACTCACTTAAGAAATCAGCAATATATTCTCACTTCACAAATCAACTACACTACCCATGTCTAAAATTCAAGAGTCCATCACTCTTTCATACCCACAAAAAAGTCCCAAAAATTTATCGGCACTGGCGACTCGCTCGCTCCATATTTGTTTTTCGCACAGCCATCTAATCTATCTGGCCTGATCGACCATTAGCCTGGTATTTGTGTGGATCGTAACTTACTGCCCCTTATTTGGGTTTGAAGTATAATTTATTGTCTTCAATTCTATCCGTAAAGGAGGAAAGGTTAAGCAATAAATTGGACACAGCTGCGTTACGGACATAAGCTTGGAATTAGGTAACAAAAGAGCCGATTTGTGAACGCTCACGGCTATTCGTTATTGCAGATGTTATTGTGAAGTATCGCTTGGCTATTTCGACTGTAGTAGAACATTTGAAGTAGAAAGAGGAAAAGGTATGCTCATTTTGTCGTTTCATCGATTCTGAAAACGTTAAACTATTGTTGCTTCGGGATGGTCATTCATCTGCAATGTCTTTTGTATTTATCAAATTAATGTTAGTTAGAGAGCAAAGGAAAGGACTTCGAGAAAGAGGTCAATCGTCGAATCCGACTCGGTTGAGCAGCGTTCGGGAAGATGCGCGGTGTCTTCTCGTCCAATATACCACAGTGTCTCAAGACGAAAGTCTATTACCAGTGCGTGTTGCCAGTATACAGTATACACATGGCTCCGAAACGTAGTCGCTTACAATGGGCCTCATCAGAAGGCACAGGAGGTAGTATAAGGTCATCGTGTTTTTCATCCAATAACAAAGACAAGACAAGACATGCACCACTTGCTATGCTGCCCATACTGCGTAACGACCTGCAGTTTTCAGGATCTATACGAGGCCAACAATAGAGCTGTACAGGTTTCAAATTTTGGTAAAAAGAAGTATAGTTTGAGAGCGTCGACACGAAAAGAAGAAGAACGACTATTTGGCATTATACACCTAAAGGCTAGTTTTTGCCTTGGACAGAGGATAAGACATTTCCATACAGGCGTCTTTTGAGCATTATGATTGGCCTCCATGATCGAAATTCGGTTGGGAGGGTTATTTTGTGCAATAATAATAAGTCTTTGAGTTTATTTTAAATATAAGATTATAGTTTTTAAGGCAGCTAAATTATTGCAGTGAGCGCTATGTGTGCCTTAATTGACAAGTGCATAAGTAATTTTGTTTTGAGATCGTTTTGATAATGTAAAATGTGTGTGATGTTGTTGTACTTGATTTAAAATAGTTTTCTTATAAAAATAGTTAAGTATCAAAAAATATCCACCAGTCTTGGGCATAATATAAGTTGTTAGTGATGTGGAGGAGTTTTTTGAAGCCATATTTTAGATTGTGTTTGAGTAGTTTTGATTACTTAAAGTTTTTATTATGAGTTTTTGGTTTAATGATATGATAAGTTATATGCTTTCTTGTTTTAAATTTTACAATTGTTACACAATGTGTTGCATGGTGCAAAAATATAAACATTTTGTATTGACTTTTGACCTTTGACTCAAACAGTATAGGTAACGCATATTTTAACAACCTTACTGAGGCATTGGACTGGCAAAAAATTATTACATTAATTATAAAGACAAAAATTTGTAAAATTCGGATATATAAAGTTTTGAAATATAATATACAACTTTTCATCCCGAAAGTATATGCCCTTGGGATAATTTTCTCCTATTACGTGGGCATAACCACTGGTTTTAATATAAAATCAAATATCCATAGTACAGTATTTCTTATAAAGCTACTTACTAAAAGCAATAAGCCATTCTATTCCTGTCTTTCAGTTAATCCAAACACGGGCCCGTGGTTAATCTAATCGAATCAAAGATCAAATACTAGACCGAAATAGTATCGTAAATCATTCCGATTGAGGTTCAAGGACTTCTGAGATGGGTCTTGAAATCACTGAAATGGCTGACAAGCGTGACTATAAGGGTTTTGATTTCTTGGACCCAAATAATTGGCATTTTCTTAAGATTATCTTCACCTAGCTATGGCTTTAATTACGTAACCTTAATAAGATTCGATTTTTTTTTGGCATGAAAAGTAGCTAAGCTAAAGTAACTGCTGATAGTGTAAAATAATATTGAAAGAATGCTATCGTAATTGGAACAATGCTTCCAGAGATGTACGTCTATATGCACCGCCAAATTTTGATCGTTTTAATCCCGTGGAGGGTCGATCCGGTACATGAAACACTATCGATTTGTAAAGATAAAATTAAAAAATAAAGTACCTTTTTTAACCGACTTCTAAAAAAGGAGGAGGTTCTCAATTCGGATGTTTGTATTTTTTTTATGTATGTTCGCGCGTAACTTCTTCGCTTAGCAATCGATTCGAAAAAATCTTTTTTATAGGAAAGGGTATACTTTCCAAATGGTCCCATAGTCGCCAAGTCGGGATCTGATGATGTAATCTTGGCGAAATCAAGGAAACTTCTCAAATATTATAGGCAACGATATAGTTCTTTTGGTATTTTCATCAAAGACTTAAGCATTTACAGTCAAAAAATGACATTTGATGAAGTGGAACTGGTGAAGAAGACCAGAAATGGCCAACGGAAGTTCACAATAACACAGATATCACAATGAACATAATTATGCGACTACGATAATACAAATAAATGAATACCAGTGAAGATGGTAATTTTTTTTTGTAAAAAGTTTTTTTTTCAATACCTATATTAATTTACGCATGTACGAAATTAATTTCTTTAATAAAACGTCAACTGAGCGAGTGCAATGACCTGTAGGTAGTTTGTACGGAGTGCCGACTACTACCTACGGGTCATTGGACTCGCTCAGCTGACGTTTTCTTAAAGAAATTAATTTCGTACATGCGTAAATTAATACGACTTTTGAAAAAAAGGTGCTTTATTTTTTAATTTTATCTTTATATATCGATAGTGTTTCATGTACCGGATCGTCCCCCACGGGATTAAAACGATCAAAATTTAACGGGGTATTTAAAAATCAATGCCACTTTTCGTTGTAATTTTAGTATAACTCAAGAACAGGCTCACTTATTCAAACCAAATATTTAGGCTTTGTTCAGACTATTTAGTAGGTGGTTTATGTGAAGTTTGGTAGGGTAGAGTAGGGTATAGTAGGGTAGAGTAGGGTAGAGTAATGTAGAGTAAAGTAGTGTAGAGTAGAGTAGGGTAGAGTAGGGTAGAGTAGGGTAGAGTAGGGTAGAGTAGGGTAGAGTAAGGTAGAGTAGGGTATAGTAGGGTAGAGTAGGGTATAGTAGGGTGGAGTAGAGAAAAGCGGGAGCGAAGCCGCGCGGGCAAAAGCTAGTACCTTATAAAATACAAAACCAAAAAAAAAATAAAAGACTATTTGTTTAAATTGTGGATTGCATGACATTACGTGTACGAGTATTATTTGAAGGCAGCTTGAAATTTTTAATTTAATGAAGTATTTTGCAAATCGATATTTGATATTTTAAACTCTTCGATCTATAATGTTTAACTAGCTTATGTCAGTGATCTGACCTACGTGAATTAGTAACTTATCCAAAATATACTCCCAGAATAAAAAAAAAACCTGTATCATATTTCAGAAAATGGTCTGCCGTGAGTCATATTAAAATTTTATCCAAATTCGTTCCATAATTTGAGCATGAAGGAGTAACAATAAACATACAATATTATCAAGGGGAAAGTTTGTATGTACATACATGCAAACTTTCATGATGCAAACTGAAAAAATAAATAAAAACTCTTTTACATTTGCAACATTATAAAACTGAAGAGCATTATGTTTTTTATTTGTTATATTTGTTTGAAAAAACTAATTCCTCTCTCATTAATGTCCAATTCATATTGTAATGTTCATTTTATTTCTTCTTCATATTACTCTAATGATCACACAAGCAGAAACTTTGCAAATCTACAAGCCAAGACTTCTATCACAAAAACATCTAATGAAATACTGACAAATTAAACGCTTAACGACTGACAAAGAAATACGGTTTCGTCTAGTTTCAATGTTAGGTAAATCGTTTCTATTTATGTATCTAATCCTTTTATCGACTCGGTTCCTCCAATTTAGGTCGTCAATCGCTGGAAGTTTGAAATGGATGCCTCACTAAATGAATTTAGATTTTGGAGAAAACTAAACAGGTTAGTAAGCTGATTTAAATTGTAGATTAATCTATATTCAGTTCAATATTTGCTTTTGGAAATTTCCAGTACAGCAGTTTTAAACTAATATTCTAAAAAGATGAATTTATTGTTTTATTTAAAGATGGTAATATTGTTGCGTACGTGGGTAATTAAATGCCGATTTACTAACAGAGAACTTTATTCACCACAAACAATAACAAATTAGTCTAGTCAACAATAATCCGAATCACAATGAACGCTAGAGTTCCGTTACACTATCGATTAGGTCGTTGGATAAAATCACTTCACACACTTAGGTAGTTCGTTCTTGATCGCAGTCGAAATCACAACTGACAACTTCCGGTCGGGGGCCCGTATTTATATGCAGAACAAAAAAAAATCTAGATACCGACGTCTCAAGATCACTCTCGAAAATAGAGTGGCGTCGCGGGGCCATAAATCATTTTTATTGCACGATGTACCAAGAGTCACTTTCACGCGAATTTCGACTCTATTGTTAATAGCGGAGAGTACCATTTCCCTTATCTACCTACGTACCTACCGACTATTATTATTCGAATAAATTATTTGAATAATAATAGTGGTACGTACTTATGTGGATGTTTCGAGATTTTTCTTACGTACCGCCATTCTAGATCTTTCGAACAGCAATGCGTTTTAATTATTGGATGTTACTCATTAATTTCTCGGAGATATGGCGTGTTCACGTTTAATGACGTAACAATATCTTTTTTTTTTTTCGCATTCATCTTGTCCGATTATAATTTAGCTGTCTTCAAGGCTAGAGTAAATAGGCTCATAATAAACTAGTGTGCCTCACCATCAATGACTGCATCACTACTTACCATCAGGTGGAATCGTAGTCAAGCACTATTTTAAATCAATAAATAATATATCAATATATAAACCAGTGTTAGACTGCGAGACCACCTGACGGTAAGTAGTGATGTATATTAAATCGCACTAGTTTATTAATAGCCTATATTCACTCTAGCCTTGAAAACATTTAAATTATAATCGGACTGGAAAACCGCAGCAAGCAAATTGCTCCAATCCTTTGATGTACGCCGTATAAACGCCGGAATGCTTAGTCCGGAACATAGAGGTGTTAACGTTGTACCTACTGATACAATTAAGAAAATAAAAATATTTCCAAACGCCTAGCTGACACTTCGCCTGATCCAGACTCGATTTTACCTCAATTTTTTATTTTCTAATAAGCATTGTTATAAAGTATGACAGTTTTGCCGGTGTTCTGGGCATACTACAATTGAGACCGCTGCGAAGAATTTTATTAATATTTTTTAGTTAAGAGTGTTTGTTTACATTCTTGAAAATTGCATAAAATTTTCCAATAAAAACTACATATAATACAAAAATTATATCACTAATAGAATGTAATTAATCTGTGCTAGATGATTTTTTGAACTGATTAAATTGCACAGTTCTTACAAGCTAAGCAAAAATATGTTGCATGTATGTATAAATATTAATGAGTGAGCTTGTATACGCACATGCATCAAGTGCGCTCACTCTTCCATGCGTCGAAATTAGTCTCCGTCAAAATAGCTGCCACGACCGTAAACAAGAACTCTTATAAAGTTCCTTCTTCTTCACTGTTACCTAATGTCGTGGTAAGATTTGTCAGTAAGCAGACCCCTGCTAACTCCTGCTAGTTGGTAACATTACCACCTGGTAACTTTACCGCCTGGTAACATTGCCACCTGGTAATATTATCACCTGGTAACATTGCCACCTGGTAATATTATCACCTGGTAACATTACCACGTGGTAATGTTACCAACTCTCGCTATGTGGCTTACTGCTGGATGTCCTTCACTCGTGAATGCTTTAAGCAGAACTTTTTATTCTTCCTTCAAATTATATTCCATTATTTACATCCCCACAATATTCTGCCCCTAAACCGCCTATTTCATAATATCTCACATTACTATCCCCATTATAATTCCCCACTCAAACTTTACCTGAAATACTCCAGACCTCTGCATACAAATCAGTGACATTACATTAATTTCGGATTCAAACGTGTTTCAAGAGGTCATTACCCGGCCAATTACGCCACGTGGAGCTAAACGAGGTCCCTTCAGTGATAGTTGGACAGTCGTCAAGTGTGGTGTAGATAGGAACAGAAGGCCTGTTCCATTCAGCAATCGAAAACGCTCGCACACATAGATACTCTTTACCTATAGCGAGTGCAAGTACACTCGTGACTGACATTTCTATAAGCGGGTCTGCGCTAGAGGAGCCGAGCATGAGCTGAGTTCATATACATTCCAAGTAATGTGGACCAAGTCTAGAGAAGCTTAGTACGAGCGACACTGTACAAACTTTACGGCCTTTTCACAATCTTGCTGCTGTGAGCGGCAGCTAAGCACGGGGCGGCGAGCGGTACATAAAAAAAAAATTGAAGTACGCCCCGAGGCGCCGCTCATAGCCCGTAGCCATTTCTGGCGTCGATGGAGCCACGTGTACGTCTGCGAGCTGCAGCAGCGCACCAAGTGGCAGAAACGCCACCCTAACCTTTCACCTGGTCAACTAGTTCTGATCAAGCAGGAGACTACCCCACCATTAAATTGGCCTCTAGGAAGAATCGTAGAAGTTTTTCCAGGCGCCGACGGCGCTTGTCGAGTTGCCGACATCAAGACTTCCAAGGGCGTCGTGCGCAGAGCTGTGAACCGGATATGCCCACTTTTCAAGGACGAATCTTGAAACAGGAGAGTTTCAAGGCACGGGAGGATGTTAACGCCGTGTGTCGCTTCCCTACTATCGACCGCCCGCATCACTAGAGCTGGCCGCCATGACAGCGCGCGAGCAAGACGCGAAGCGAACGCCCTGACACTCCGCCATTACGCGCACACGCGAACCGACGCAAACATAATTCATCTTGTACAATTTTGTGTAATTTTCATTAAACCCATGTAAAGTATAAATACTCGTTTGAATTCATCTATATCCTCAACAATTTGCGGTATGCCCGCTTACCGATGCCGCCGCCCCGCTTGCTGCAACGCTCGCCGCTTAAACCACACCAGACCTTCTAGCCAAGTTACTATTGTTTCGTTTCGATTCTTTTGTGTCGAACGCCTCGGTTAGCTACGTCTCCGATTTCTTTATTCTGACCACGTGATTGAGCGTTGATGTCAGGACAAAGAAAGGTGGAGTTGGCTAGGGGAGCAGGCCGCTAGAGATCGCCGTACGTACACATTTATGTGTGCGTGCGTCTGTTTATGCTCATAGCTTAAACCAGACCTTCTGTCCTGGTCTGTTTTGCGTGCGTCAAGTGCTCACAGTTTAGTAGAAGTCTACAAAAAAGAATTGGTAAAGTTTAATTTGGTCCAAGCTAATTAGTTTGTAGGAGAGAATTTCTTTTATATAATCCTTTTGATGAAACATATACTCGTATGTGGAATTTGAAATGAGATTCTCGGCTCTAAAGGAATAAAAACTTAAAATTTTTGAAGCTTGTCATTTGCTCTACTGTATGGTGAATGCTTTTTATTTGTAATTCACCACATTTGGTCGTATACACGCATAAATGGGTCAAAATTCGAAATTGTTAATGGAAATGATCGGACCGATTCCATCTTACTCTAAAACATTGTTTGTATCTAAATGTAAAATTTTTAATTCAAAACAATTGACATAACCTGTCACCTTATACTAATACTAGCTTATGCCCGCGGCTTCGCTCCTGTCAACTGACTACTATATTCTACTCCACCCGATCCCCACTCTTCCCTACTCTCTACCCTATTCTACCCTACTCTACCCTACTCTATCCTACTCTACCCTACTCTACAGTATATTAATTTAATACACCTACCATGAGACTCATTAACCGGTTAAATTGTCAATTTTCGACCATACTTAACATTTTTTTATATACAACATCACGTTTAATTTAGCTGTCAGTTGCGTTTTATTATTCCATGTCAGTGCGTTTTGTTACAACACAACTGTATTTTATATATAGTTACTACTAGCGGTCCGTCCTGGCTTCGCACCGGCAATGAATATAGCGTACGTTACTTAGGGTGAATGTAGCTTTCCAATGTGAAAGAATTTTTTAAATCGGCAAAGTTATTTTTTAAGTTTACATTATAAACGTATCACAAAAATAAAAATAAATTCTCTCTTTATAATATTAATGTAGAAAACTGACGAGTGATTGAAGTGAACGCTCTGATTTCCGGGCCTACCAGTTGGATTGAAACAAAACTTTTCTGTATAAAATAGATTCGTGGCAAATACATACTACAATTTATTCACAAATACGCTAAAAAGACATGGGTGAAACTGTGGGGGATAGCTAGTCATTTAAAATAACACTAGATACCTCATCATCATCATTTTAGCGGATAGACGTCCACTGTTGTCTGTTGGACATAGGCCTCTCCCAAGTGTCGCCACAATGAACGATCCTGTCCATCCTGCATCCATCGGATTCCCGCAACCTTAACCAGGTCATCGGTCCACCTTGAAGGTCTTCTAACGCTGTGTCTTCAGGTATGCGGTCGCCACAGCAGAACCTTTTGGCCCCAATGGCAATCTGTTCTCCGAGCAATGTGCCCTGCCCATTGCCACTTTTAAGTTTGGCGATTCTTCATGCTACTACAGTACGTCATCATCATCATCATCAGCCTTTTTTAATGTTTCCACTGCTGGAACTCGGGCTCCTCTCTAGGAGAAGGAATGGGCCGTAATCCATCACGCGGGCCCAGTGTGGGTTAGTGAATGTCACATGTCTTCGAATTTTCAGTTCTAGGACATGCCCTTTTCCTCACTACCTACAGTACGTACTAGATACATAAAATCAAGACTACAGCAGTAAAAAAGTCTTAACACTGTAAATTCCGTCTCTCAGCCTTTAACTGTACAGTTTCTAGATTGAGACAAGACGAATCGAATAAAAAGAAGGTCCCTTTTTTAGTACAGAGGTATTCGAAAAAAGCGGGGCAAGAAATGTAGGAGAAAATCTCTCGATTAGATTTTCTTTCTCGTTTCACATCTTGTTACGAAGGGAGGCTGATATTTAAGTAGGAGGGTGCCTTATTACAGCAGTTGATTAGAACTGTTCTATGACTACCTTCTTACTAACTAATATTACTTCACTTGTCTGCATATTTTTTTGGAAATCTTGAGTTGGCATTATCACGCTATTTGTTCAATCGTTAACGTTAAATGACGTCATCTCCACGCTCAGTCACGTGGTCAGAACAAAAGAATTGAAGGCGTGGCCAACTCGGGCCGTTCGATGAGAGAGATTCGAAACGAAACGGTTGTAACTTGGCTAGGGAGGCTAATGACTCAGTGGCTAAGACAACCGCCTCTTATACATGAGGTTGTGTGTCCATAACCAACCAAACACAACTGTATTATCTTCAATTCATATGTACTATAAATATGGGCAAAGATTGTCATTCACTGGACGCCTGAGGTCGACGTCGTCGAGGTCGACCGCGGCGAAGGTGGTGTGACGATCTGATCATGTTCAGGGGGAAATCTTAGCTAGAGATCGCCCTAGACAGAGAGGTTTGCAAAGAGGAAGGGGAGGCTTTTTCCCAGCAGTGGGACATATAATAAGCTATTAAAAAAATCTTTTCTAATTTTACCTAGGATATTACTATCAGCCCGTGTATCGGAAAGCATGTAAAGCCGTTGGTCGCGGTTGTCATTTGTAGTTTTTTGAGTTCGTATTGATTTTTAGATTTCTTTAGTTATATTTAAAACTAGCTTTTTTATGGTAAGAATTGGCCCGCAGCTTTTCCCGCGTACATAAAATATAGCCTATGTTACTCAGGAATAAAACAGCTTTCTATGGGTGCTAAAATTTTTGTAATCGGACCAGTGGTTTCAGAGATTACCTCCTAAAAACAAAAAAACAAACTTTACCTCTTTACTATATTAGTGTAGGTAAAGTATTAACTCATTAACAATTAATTAATGTCCTAATCTAGGTTATCATGTACCAGTGTACCAAGTTTCATCGAAATTCATTCAGACTTTTACATTTCATGTTACTAGCAGAATGACATCGCTCCTTCTTTTCTGCTCAGCATGGAATCTTTGTTACCTGCACCCTCCAAGACTTATACGAAACCAAGGACAGAGCTGTCCAGGTGGCTAAATATTCGTCGGATAAAATTTGAGTCAGACCCAAACAAGAAGGAGAAGAAGAAGCAGGGTGACGATGATGATAATGATGATTACTGTTTTGGTGTATAATAAAGTTTATTCTAGTATAGACTAGATTGTTCTAGAATAGTCTAGAGGATACAAGTCTAAATTCTTCTTCACCACTATTTATTAGAAACAGTGCACACAATTTTTAAAACCACACACTCAAAACTATACGTCTGTCGTTCCGAAGCCATATATCAAATATGGCGAGCACACAAAATGGAGATCGCGCGTGGTTCTGAATATAGCAGGCCTTCCTAATGCACTAACGACATTCGTTTGTACAGTTACGGAACACTTTCAGAAATTGTGTTTTGAATGCGTGTGGTTTATATGTACTGGGGTTTTGTTGAATGAATATTAACAAGCATCATGGTGGATTTCTACGCAGATGAATGATCAATGATTAATTGCACAATTAAGGTTGAAGAATTGGAAACGACCAAAGAAGCTATAGAAGGACTGTGAAAGATGATTATAGCTGGAAAAGGGATGATTTTTCAGGTGACGACTATGGATAGATTAAATTTAGGTTCGGATTATTTATTAGTTAGAATATAATATATATAAACTAGCAATCCGCCACAGCTTTGCACGGGTGTAATGCTGACACTGATATGGCCCTGATTATAAATCTGTAATATATTCGAAAATATTCATTAAAATTACATCGTGTAAAAGGCAATATTGATCTATACTGAATGCACAATGTATTCCATTTTAAAATTAAATAACTATAGTGTATATTATATAAGCACTTAAAACAATTTATATTTTGGTGCAAATAAATATTTGTCTACTGAGCTGAAACAAAATAAGGTTCTACGAAAAAGCAATATTTGTATATTTACTACATTACGATAGCCGAAAAAAAAACTGATTCATAAAAATTTGGGAATAGCTAGATAATAATAATAATAAAGCTTTATTCATTCCACACAATTTTAAAATAACACATAAGAATTAAAAAATTAGATTATCAATTATAATACTCGTAGCTTAAATCCTACAGATCACATTCAATAAAAAATTAATTATCTCAATAAATACAAAATCAATTGAATAAAAATAAAATTAAATAAAAACAGTTAAGAAAAAATATAATTTCAATTGATTAAAATGGTATAGTTTAAATAATGATAATTGAATTGATCAAAATAATATTAATTTACACTACAATTGATTAGAAAATTAGAATTATTTGCATAATAAAATTATTGACTAGCATTAAAAAAAAAAAAAAAATATATATATATAATAGCTAGATACCTACATATAAATAATTGATCGCAGAAAAGCCAAGAATGCTGACACGGACAAGTTTACCTAAAACATGTAATATCGTGTAACATGTACCCTAAAATACCAGGACACTATAAGTGCAAAGAGGTCTGGTCACTCACCGTTACTAGCTCCCTACATGATTGGAAACTTCATCGCCATTTATCGAACACGAATCTAATCCCGAGGTGAAACTGAAAATTTGCCAAACTAGAAAATCCAATTATGGACACACAATTTGAAGTTGAAATCGAAGCCAAGCGTTGATAGGCAGGCTTTGGCCAGTGCTGTAATTGTGTAATATTATATTGCAGCGTCAAACTGTCTAAATATTCACTGTTTTATTATTTATATTCTCCATTTTCCTCTATGTATCGGAGACATGGACTCTTCGTAAATCTAAGAAGAAGAAAGTAGATGCTGGAGACGGATGCTAAGAGCATCGTGGATAGAGTTTCGTACGAACGATTCCATATTAAAAGAACTCGATATCAGACAGCGCCTTCATCTACAGTGCAGTCGTGCATTTCGATTTTCTTCCGCCATGTATCTCGTCGTGGTGATGACTCGTAGTGCAGGGTAAAGTTGAGGGCACCAGGCTACGTAATGGCGCCGTATTACCAAAATGATTACTCAGTAATGACCACAAAAACTCTGGCTATAGTGTATCGACTGAGAAGAATATACTCTATTATACTAAATATTCACAGAGAGTAACTTCCAAAATGACTGATGTAAAAGTATGAAAATATAAAAAAAAATTGCTCGAGCTTCAAACAAATTGGGTAATGGGCAAGATAATGATGATGCTGAAGCAATGACCAGTCAACATCATCATCACCTTTCTGCCTTGTACCGTGTTATTTGGGGTCGCCCCAACACGTGTGTTTCGTCCATTTTGACTCCTTGTTCTTTCGTATTGTTAATTACACAAACAATCTACCCATCTCTCTCCAATGTTAAATTATCGGTGATCAACGTCATCAACGCCCGGTCTTTTTCCTTAATATTGGAGTCAGCTTACAGTTGTACCAGATTCAACCCAATACCAATATTTTTAAAAGAGAGACTACATATCTGATCTTTGTAATCTAGTTAAGACAATGACATGATTCATATAACCTCTTGATAAGACTGCATAAGTATAATAAGCCCCCTTATTCCTACTGCTGAAACTCAGGCCTCCTCTCTTGGAGAGAGAATGAGCCGTTATCCACAACGCGGGCCCAGTGCGGGTTGGTAAATGTCACGTGGCTTCGATTTTTTGGTTCTAGGATATGCCGGTTTCCTCGCAATATTTTCTTTTACAGTTTTAGAGTTACTGATCCGATCGTAACAAATACGTTGATCATCAACGGATTAATTCTGTTTCAAATTAAAGCTATTTAAATCGCTTGTTGGTTATTAAGATATTTTATTACTAGAGTTAAAATGAGAATATATTTTTTAATAGTTTTCGTAATAAACGTTTTCTTGATAGTATATTTTAGAGCTATATATTTTCAAAATTACAACTATATATATATTTGACGGCGCCAGGAGTGGCTGAGCGATATAACTGTCATCATTTTGATTCAGGGGTACTGGGTTCATTTTGATGGGATATTAATAACTATGCACTTGAGTTTTCTAGTTACTTATAATGTCAGTTTCACAGTTCACAATTAGTTATAATGTCACTTTTATAATTCATAATAGTGTTGTAAGTACCTATACTAAATAATTACGAATACACGGGTTAACCGACAGTTTCATGTTAGAGGTGTGTGACCCTTGAAACTGTGCAAGCTAAACTGCCCTGGCATCGCGGGTCGCAGCCCCTATAACATGACTCTGGCCTCGTGACGTATAAAAAATGACGCCACTGCGTTACACCCTTTGGTAGGTACCATAATAATAACAAAAAATGACTCTGTAGTTCAATATCGTTCTCTACGACATATTTTTTATTATTGATAGGCTCACGTTTGACCATTATTTCACCTGATGGTAAGCGATGATGTGGTCGACGATGGAGCACGCTTGCCTAGAAGTAACCTGTTCACTCTTAACTTAAAGACCCCTAGGTTGTAGCTATCAAGAAACACAGACTCCGGCTGGGGATTCCACTCCTTAGCTGTACGCATAATGAATGTGTTCCCAAAAATGCTTATACAATGTCACAACGATTCCATTCTTCCTTAACATAGCCGTTTCCTTTAGACTTAACTTACTAACAGTGACACTTATTAACATTAGTATTCCTTTATTATAGTCGACTTTAACACGACTTTTTATTGTCAGACAGACTGCAAAAGAATACTGATTGCATTTCTCTTTAAATGGGTCATAAGACTCAAATTAGGACATTGTAGCTATTACACTGGATGAAATTAACATTTTACTTTTAGCTTCTTTTAGTGCTGCGGTAAGACAAGAAATTAACGAGTAGTGTAATTGAATGGAATACGTTCTTTAAAAACTATTTTTTTCACTTTCGATGATCAAAATGTTTATATATTATGTTTAATGTAATTTATAGTCTCGTGTTTGACCAATATCTCACCTGATGGTAAGCGATGACGGGATTGACGATGGAGCACGCTTACATAGAAGTAAACTATTTACTCTTGACTTAAAAACCCCTAGATTGTAGCTATCAGAAAACGCAGACTTCAGCAGTGAAAACTCCTCCTTAGCTGCACGCTCCATAAATGTATTGCCTAAACGTTTTGTACTTATGGCTGGTAAAATACCAACATTGAAAATTATCTCGATTGGTACTTGATAAATTCTCATTTATAAAGTAAATTCTTTATGAAATTGGGGAAAAACTATTCTCATTAACGATAATAAAAATGGAAGCTGACACAAATCAAAGATTGAAGAAGAGGCTATGATAGATTTTAATAAGCAAATTACATTAACACATGACATTACGACTTGTCTAAACACAGAATCAAAATAACTAATTAAACACTTTTATACACACACGAAAACACACTAAACTAGCAATATATTTCAATATCTAGTTCGTTAAAAAATTCCACAGTACGGCTCTGAAGTGGACTTTAAAATCTTGGATGGGGAGTGGCGTCGGGTGCTTCTTGATAGCCCTCGTGACTTGGATCTGGGATCTAGGGAGCGTTTAGACGTAGTTCTTGAACAATACATGCTAGTTGAAAACACAATTTAGTTTTTAGTGCTTGATAGCAGTTTTGGAGTTTATTTAGTACGCACGTACTTAAAATGTAGCCTATACCATTCAGAAATAAATTCACTTTCTATTAATAAAACCGGACCAGTACTTTCACGAGATTACCTCCTACAAACAAAAAAACTAATTTTACTTCTGACTGTAGTGTGATTTTATATAGCCGGCCTTAATAAAAGGGATATCTAAAGTATTTGTGTTTTTTTTAATCGATCCAGTAGATCCTGAGAATAGTTCGCTCAAAAAATCAAACAAACTCTTCAGCTTTATAATATTAGTGTAAATTATATTATATTTCCATTAGTATAATATAATTATATTGGACAAAATGGAAATACTTCCGGCTAATCCTATATGTGAATATCACACAATGTTTATTGATGAAGCCATCCGATGTATTGGCTTGCAAGCTTCTCGATATCTACAAGGAGAATACAACAGTCATTAGCAACAACTTAATAGCCAGACAATAACTTAATAGCCAGAAACCTCGACTAACATCTGAGGAGGCACGTTAGGCCGATACCTACTAGGGCCACGGGGAATATCAGAAAAAGAAACCGTGATCTTAGAACGCAAAAGGCAACTAAAGTTAAACCTGACAAGCCTTTATGCTTCACCTCTCAGCATGAGGAGTCATTGGATGGTTTCCCACCTCAAAAAAATAAACCTATAAAATAATAGTACATTATGATGTAAGTGTGTAATGTTAGTGATTACAGTAGAGGTGGTATTTAGACCCGAGTTGTGGCGATGGTCTTAAGAGAGCCGAGAACGGTAATCATTAATTACTCACCTGTATCACACGAAGTTTTTCAATACACTTGTGAAGAAAATAACAGTAAAACTAGATTTTTTTTTTTGTGATATGGCGGTAAAAATCTGTTTTTATACGCGCGCGCATAATTTTTTTATTTACCCCTAGGGCTAAGGTATTTTGATCATACTGTCTAGTCTTACGTTTATGTTTTTGCGTGAAAAGTTTTTACTATTATGTCTTTCGTAGTGACAATGGAATACGTATGTATCATTTTATAATAATTTTGTAGTATTTAATTTTATTTAATTAAAACAGCCACTGAATTTCACTCGAATAATTCAAGCCAAAATAAAAAAATATTTTTTATTTGAATGTAGGTACGATTTATTTACTAAATGTTTTTTTTTATTAAATAGATCGTTTGTACAAGTTAAAATGGTCAAAATTGCATAAAATAAGTAAGTAAGTAAAAAATAAGTAACTAATTTATACCATGGAACGCAATAACTTTGTGAAATTTTTTCGTACTCATGTTTTGAAAACAAAGAGGTTAAACAAAAAAAAAATTTATGAAACTAAATTTAAACGTTAAAATAAAGAAGTTTTACAAGACTCACTAGAGATAATAATGTGAAATGTAGACATTTCGAAAAGTTTAGCGTTTAGGTAAGTTACTGGCTCGAGTTCAGTGGGTAGAAGAGATACGTCTAAACAATCCACAGAAGATTTTGAAATAGATACTTAGACATCGCATGAAGTGTTTTCAAATGGATTCTTATGTTATCAAGATGAGTTTGTTCAGTCTGAAAAAAGGGGATGGGATGTAATAAAAAAAAAATGTTTTAGTTAGTCCGGTTGAAATGAAATTTTATTTTCTAAAAGATTTTAAAATTCACTTAAGTTGTTCATTATATAGTAATATTTCATTATCATCATCAATCCCACCTAAAGACGTCCATCGTTGGACATGGCCTCCCCCTTGTGTCACCACTGTGAACTATGCGTTTCCCAACCATCAGATTCCAGCGACCCTTACCAGATCATCGATCCACCTGTTCGCCACTTCCAAACCTTTCGGCCTCAACTGCCATCTGTTTTGCGAATGCTATGCCCTGCCTACTGCTGCCAGAGTTTGGCAATTCTCCGGGCCATGCCGGTAAGTTGGTTCTCCTGCGGAAATCCCTTTACATTAACCCTTTGGGTGATTTCAAACCTACGGATGAGGTCCATTGTGAGCGACCGTGTTTCACAGAACGAACGCTTTTACATTGTTTCATTATCGATGTCGTTATCACCTAATGTTAAAAATAGACATTCAAAACTAAAATCCATAGTCAATCGTCATCATCATTATTTCATTCTTATCGCAGTCTATATAAAATTGACGTAGTATGTTCCTTTTCCTATTCTCAATTTGTTTTTATATCAGTTTTTCTTTTCAGGGTTCTGTACCTCAGTTGGCAAAAACGGAACTCTTACAATATCACGTTGTTGTCTGTCTATCAAAAACCTTTTTCAGAAGAACGTATGAAAGTATTAAGCTAAAGTTATAGCAAACAATTAGGTTTCTTAGCCATAAGAACAATTAAAATTCCAACTTTTAAATCAACCTAATTTAAAGATATGGCTGCTCTATTTTATGGTGCATATTTTGACACTCACAAGAAAATTAAAACCTATAGAATTCTTCCCATCGACCTGAAATCCTAAAACTGGGTAAGAACCTTTTTTTATGGTAGGAAAATCATCACCCTCACTCTTGTGCGGAGCGGGAGATAGTGTCAGACTCTTACTGACTAAAAACCCACCCCACCCATTCCTTCAAGCCTTCATACCGGGGCTCGAGCTATCTTTCAAAACTAACCCTGGCCCCAGTATGCTTCGACCCATCTGAGCCCCTGCTATTGCTGACAAAACCTTGAGGCGCGCGGGAACAGTGCGCGCCGTCGACGACTTGGGCTTGGTCCGGACAGTTATCGGACGGTCGGACAGCGAGCTACCCAACGCTCGCCGTCCGCAAGCCCGCGCCTACGGTGGCCGGAAATCGGGATCAGAATCCCGGCGGCGTCGAGAGCGCCGTTGCTTGATGCGGTCGGCCTCCTCCTTTGTAAATTGGGTAAGAAGCAAAATCTTATGGCATACATAACGAAAAAAGTCTGAAAACCGCAAAACTACATCATAATAAATAATTACTTTTTCGATTAGGAGAAATCTTCGAAACTCGATTCGGGAATCGAACTATACGTAACTAAGTTTGTTCGAAACCGATAGTGTACGAGTCCAACTCAAACTTGACCGGATTTAGCCATATTCATCCATTTGCCGCGTCTTTCTACCGTTTTAAAGTCTTTCTTAACATTCATTCTCAAAACATTTTCAAATTCATGATCATTAGAATCTCTAATCGTTTAAAAACCATTCATCGTCAGTATTTTCTTTACATCAGCTCTGCCTCATCTGTTACGCCGTTTAAAATACACAAGACTCAATTTCCTCATCAAAATCAAAGTTTGAGAAGCCCACTTGCCCACCATTTACAACTCATAATACCCACAACTATGTAACCAGTATAATAACATCACACCTTACGATACAACAACCTCAGTTCATAAGTACTGAAACTTCATAAGCTCGTCTTATAGCACCAAAGTCTTGCTTGCGTCATTTATTTGTAGCGGCTTTTGCTTTAGAATAGTACAGAAGGTTGGTTCTATGTAATGAGTAAAAGCAGGCAGACGCACACATAGACACATACGTATTGCGATCTCAAAGGAATACTAATCGCGAGTGCACTTGCATTTGCTGTACGTGAAGCGTGTTTATGTGTGCGTACATTTTCACGTAACACTACATAAACACAAACACTTTATACATAATATATAACACACAATGGCATGAGGGAAATTTAATAATGGCACGGATAAAATATTGTCTGAAATTTGTTTTATAATTTGATGTAGTTATGATTTGTTAAAATAATTTATTGGTATCTATAATTTTATATCATAAGCAAACAAAAATCTATACACTCATATTACTAAATAAAAACATGCAAACAATTTCATACTTATGATAACAAATTGATAATTTGAAAACTTTGCTTATACTATGTGAGTTTACGTTACTAGAGTCTGTCTAATAAGTTAAACGACTTGGGTTATTATTAGGATTTAATGAAATCTGGTGTAGTCAACACGGGTTCAATAATCAAGGTTGATTAGGAGATAGAGATTATTGTTTACTAACAGAAGAACCTTATAAAAAGTACCGAATATTTGTATTTTTTAAATGATTAAATATTATACTAAATTCCCAAGTCGGTTGACTTATTAGACAGACTATACCTTCAAAGTTAAAATCAAGTACCACAAGATTCAAATGTTTTATACAATGACCCACAGTTTTACTAGTATAAGTCAAGTACATTTGTATTGTCTAATTCAGGCTGTGTGTGTAACTAAAGTAGTGTACTGCGAGCGAGGAATACTGTCCCACCGTAATACAGTTCAAACTAGTATGGGGGTCAGGGTGAATCGGTTTCGCAACAACCAAAGCTTTAAGTGTACCTACGATATTTATTTAAGGTATGTGTATTTTAGAAAATATGTAAGCAATAGTTATGTAAACATGTTTAAGGTTGTTGTTAATTTGTGGAAATAAATTGAATTGATCTGTTTTTGATCGTTTGTACGGGCTTAACCTTCTGTACAATTTTGCCCTTTTACTTTAGCTTATACTGTGAACATGATACTGTCCTGTGAGAATTTACGTCACACCTCTATGTTCTCAAGGGAGGTTTAGAAGACGGAGGTGTAATATCAGACGCTCGCTGTCCCCAATGACAGTGTACGTCATATTAGAGGATGTTATGTTTGGTATCAATTCCACGGTGAGAATTTTATATAAGAAACAAATTCAATAACAATTTGAGTGTTTTGTAATTTCCGATGGGAGAGGTGTCAATATTTTCTTTATGGTGTTGAAAAAAGACATTGCATTTGACGTTAACAAAATTTTTACTATAGTTTCTTTAGATGTACATTATTTAGGCATCAAAATAATACATTTAGGTTATTAAACTAAAGTTAATTTACTACTGTCATTAATTTTTCTTATTCGATTTGTGATTTGATTATAAAGGCTATTATTAGATTACAAGTCATTAAATATTCTTGAAACAAAGTAGTGAGTGTCGAATCTTGTTCGCCGTAATTCCTACCTACCTTCCGTAATTCCTACCTACCTTCGCAGAATCGGAATCAAACTTTGATAGATTGACTTTATATTGGCTAGAATATCCAAGGATACCCAAGTCAGGAAAGTTACCTAACTCATTCAACACTGGAGTTGCTTCAGAACCTTAATCAAAACAAAGTTGCCGATACGTTTGGCACGTTAACAGCGTAAAAAAAATTGGACTAGTTGCTGCTTGGCCAAGTTAATTCTAGACTTGCTCGTAACGAAATAAGTACAATAGTTAGAGCTTAATTTAGAACAAGAACTTATTACATGACGACTGTTTTTCCAAAGAAGTAGGTAAAGGTATAAATTGCACACTTTATATGAACGTGATCTAATACAAAATTTGTAATTTGTTGGAAATGAGCAATATCATCTTCAAAATAAGTGCAGTAATATTAAGTATTACATTTAAATGTATCTCTCCTAGAATTTTATGTATAATTCGAGCCTTTTTTCACCACAAGATTTCAGAGTATGCCTTTAAAATTCAGTGTCTAGTAAAATCAGAAGGTGTTAATAATTTTAATGTAGGTCATTTTCATTCTAAAGTGTGGGTGTATTTATCAAAGGGTATACTTGTCGTCATTAGTTTTGTTTTTTACTCCCTATTAGAGCCTATTTGTATATTGTCAGCTATATCTCAGTATATTTTTCATATGGAAAAATCAACCACACTATCCAATTTCGTTCCTGGACCCAAAATTCCACGCTCGCTAGTAGCATTTCCAACCACGACACCGACACACCAACAAAATTCTCTGACGAGAAACTCATTTTCGTTAAGGAAACATTTTCATCTTCGTCACGTTCTGAATTTTAATATAAGAAGCCTTCTCACACCATCGCAGATACTTGAAGGTTCGGCAAATATTTTCCATGTAGACAAACATGTTTTCGATCGAGAGTTCGGAAAAATAGATTTAGTATGTTGATAGTAATCATTTGGTGGTTGAGATTGATTTAGAGTAATACTTTCGTGAGTAATGTGTCTTCTTGATAGTTTATCTGCGACAGAGTTAGGGGTCAGCGAATTTAGTTGTTGACCTTCGTCTGTATTTGATACATTATTTTGTGAGAAAATAAATTACAGGTACAAACAAGTCCTGTCAATGATTGAACGAAGACCAAACGTGTGTCTGGCCTTTCAAACAACGATAAGGTCGTCTTACAGTCTAATTGAGTACATTAGAATACCAGTATTGTTTAATGAAGTAGTTGCCTATCCGACCACCACGGTCTAGTTACTGGGTCATACAATATCCTTTGGCAAGACTGGGGGATAAAACAACTGGTACTCCAATTTTCTTTACTGCAACAACATCCACAGCTAAAAATCTCTCTCGAAACCCCAATACACAAAATATCCATACATTCAAAAAATATAATCCTGTTACAAAAGAGCAAACATATTTGCAAATCTAAAAAGTCAACGACAATTTCCAGGGGACTCATAAAAGCATGAATAGTATTAACCGCAAAAGCAAGACTGCTTTCATGCAACAAATTTCACCTCATTCCCTACTGAATGAATAGGAAGTGGGGTAGGCTTTTTAATATGGTCTTGTACTGCTTCAGTGTTAGCTTTAACACTATGAGAAGTTAAAGAACTTTTGCTTTCATTTATATTAACATTTTCTAGCGGAATTGCATTTTTAAGAGTGAATGGAAGTAATTTAATGCAGCCAATTCAAGTAGCATCAAAAGTAAATTTTTGTAAACTTATTATTTTAGACAGCTTGGTTGCGAAATGAAATCTATGATTTCTAAAAGTTCTTGTTAGCAATGAATCATAACAAGATAATGAGAAAGAAATTAAAATTTACACATATATAAAATGTTCTATCAATCTCGTTCTCCAAGAAATTTTCTAGGTCACACAAAATTTGTTTCCAATTTTAGAAAATTTAATAAAAAAATTAGCAATATTAATTAGAATTTTTAGATTGGAGTTATTGTGTTTATAAAGTTTTAATCAGTTAATTGTTTTCATTTTTCTTGTTCTATCTATAATTAGAATTTAGATTTTAATTTCAAACCGTAACGGCCGGTAAGGGTTTCTTGATCACAACAATAGAATAATCTCGTTTTAATGTATTATTATAACCAAGGCTGCTAAAAGTGAACCTTAGTTGGAATGACTTCATCTATCCAAAGTCAAGTTCCGACTATACAACTTACAACTCCAACATGTTCCGTAGAGAGCATGCATCGATATCTGTCAAACTTCGATTACCAGTACAAGTGTACTGTAACAAGTTTGACAGAATTCTAAACACATTTGCATCGCATCGGTGTTTCCTTGTCCGTCTATTGGGGAAAGCAGTATTGAGTTCCGAATTGATTATGCACGAATTGCAGGCTGGTTTGATGACTTTCGTACAGTGTGTAACTTGCCTATATGCTGTTGTATAGCTTTCATCTACTTGTGGATTTTAATCACAGTATTTCCTGCATATTTGATGTGGTAATAAAAGAGGTACGGTACGAATTTACAGCAGTTTTTTTTATCTTCTAATTTCAATCGCATCAGGAATGTAGATATCCGTAGGAATACCAAGGCTACTGGTATAGCCCAAAGTATCACCAACTTAAGTGGCAGTGGGTAAGGTACAGCACTAGCAGAATATGACTGTGGGAAGTATTCCCACAAGATGGACCAATGACCTAGTGAGGGTCGCGGAAATCCGATGGATGCGAATCGCATAGGACCATCCATCGTGGAGAAAATTGAGAGAGGCTTATGAACAACTTACTGTAGACGTTTTTCGGCTTAAATGATAATGAATATCATTAAATTGTTTCTGTAATGAATCTGTCAATCATGGTAATTATAAATACTTCCTCTCAGATATTTTACTGTTCCGTTATAGGCACGGTCGTGGCATCATCAATAATGGTCGTTTAGATACTGATACTATGACAATGCAAAGTAATCGGTCTCAATTTATTTGAAAGCTTCTGACGTGGGAAAAAGGTTAGGCAGTCAAAAAGGCTGATAGCGAGACTAATGGTCCTAAGGTAGGCAGACCATTTATGTAACTGGTGTTTTGTTTATCGACCTTATTTTATGTTCTTATAAAGATTGAAGACCGTGGTTTTAACGATACAGCATTACATAACACTTCAATCCCCAAAAGACGTATATCTCGCGTACAACCAAATAACTATGTCGACTTTATTGTAACACTAAACCAGTACTAGAAAATGTTCAGTCGACCGCAACGAAATGGTTCTGTACGTTTTACAAGCAGAGATGTTCCTTGAGACATCGGAACAACATAAAAGACACCTGGTCGACGATTTGTTACAATAAACGTGACAGCCACGCTTACAGCTATTGTTCACTTGGTTTTAGTGTTTTTATTGCACCTACTAAGCTTTTTCGTTCCATTTCACACATGGTGCTGGTGAAGGGTCATTTGTTAAGTTTATATCTTTTATTGAGATATTATTCATAATTTTGGTATTTTGAACATTGTGAAATTAGGCAATATATAAAATTGAGAAAAAAAATATATAATATTAGTGATCTTCAAGATTACAAAACCTTTGGCGAGGTTGGTCAATGAATGGATAGCCATTTTAACAACTCAAGATTCCTATATATTTTTTATTTACTTTTAGTTCAATAAAGCGGCACTAGTCAATGACATAAGCAACTTTTTTTTGTATTTACTTTTATATTTTAGAATAACTAAAAATTACCCAATTATATTATAATTGGGTAACTTTTAGTAAATTTTTGTGTGTATAATAAAACGGCGATCACAAAGAAGTGTACCGGTAAACGGCACAAGAATAAGATCACCAACTTCACGAAACAGTTCGGAATATTCCAATTATTCCCGGAACACCAAAGTTTAATAAAGGAAGTAAATTGAGTGTTGCTCAATAACGTGGAACTTCCAACTTTTTAACAAAATGTTCTTTGTTTCCTGTCACTTTTAAATGCGATCTCTGTGAGACGGACATTTCGCGAAGTTCATTTATTACTTTTAATTTTAATTTGGGAGGTAACCATTTAGATTGGCGTCAAGGCAAAGGCTTTGTTGGGAATTAAATAGATAGATAATTAATACACGAAAGATTTATAAAGAGCCAGAGTTAATTATAATGTTTACTTACTGCTTACCATCAGATGGGGTCACTGTCAAGCACTAGGTTATAAATGTGTAAATATAGACGTTTGCCTATTTTATTGTTGATGAAGTGATGAAAAATAAATTTTTGCTTCTCATCCTGCTCTGAAAAAGTAACACTAAAACAAATTATTTTTTCAAATTAATCATGAAGATTTGAGAATTGCTCATTCTGCAGTGTCTAAAGTAATTTGAGGGAAAAACTATAGATATTTTATTAACAGTTCACCTGTGGTTTTTCAGCAAGTGTTCCATGTACTTATACATGGAACACTTGCAGGATTGATTAAAAGGGATACCTTTCGATCAATCTCACAGATCGGTTTAAATTGACCTATTAATTGTCTGGAAAGAATAAATAATTATACGAATATAAAGTTTCCTTGCATGATCGCAACAGGAATAACGATATTTGCAGGAGAACCAAGGTCGCTGACAAAGTTTGAAGAATCGCCAAGCTTGCTCGTAGAAACGGATGGTCAATGGGGCCGAAGGGTTCTAGAAGACGCAACGCTGCCTCAAGGTAGACCGATGATCTGGTAAGAGTCGCGGGAATGCCATGGATGCAAGTTGTACAGGGCTGTTGGTTGTGGCGACTCTTGGGGTAGGCCTGTGTCTACCAGTAAACGGTCTTCGGCTGAAATGATGATGATGATGATAACGAGTGTTAATCTGGATTATATTTTTATTCCTCATGCTATACCTCTCAGCTTGCAATAACTTCTTGTTATATCTAGTTTCAGTCTTGATATAGCTCAAAGACTAATTTTCCTCCCTCATCAATCCAAAATCTAATTACTCCAAATACAAGTCTCAATAAGTTCAATGACCCTTAATTCAGTTTTCTCATCCCATTCTTAACACAGCCATCATTAAGTCGTAACCCTATTTAAGTATACTGAGTAAAACACGTTCAATTTGCGTCGGTACCACAGAAAGATGTTCCCTTAGATAAACTCGGCGAATTCAATTTTGCCGGGTAAACAGTTTAAAAGCGTTCCGAGTAACGAGTATCGAATGGTAATGGAATGAATTGGACCTAATGTTCACAGGAGCGCAGTTGAAAACGAAAAGGCGTATGTCTGGGTTTGGTGCATGGAATTATGATTTTAATTTTGGTTATAATTGAAATCATTTTTGTGTGATTCTAATCAAGTTTTATGATGAAGAGATTTAGGATATTTTGTAAGCTTCGACCAATTTTATTTTATGATGTTATTAAAATATTTTCAAACATGTTTTTCTTCAATATTCGGACGTTGGTGTTAATTTGGTTTAAAAAAGAATCTCAGTATGGAAAAAATATTTTTTAATTATTAAAACTTTCTTAGAAACACTGTAGAAAGGCGGATTTAATACCTTAATCATTTTTTACCAGTCGACCTCAGGGTGCTGCAGAAACGTATTATAGTAGGTGCAAAAAAAATTATGTGTAATATAAACGAATACAAAAGAAATACAATAATAAATATCAAAAAAATTAATCTGTCTTTTCGGTAACGTAACTTAGATTTCTGCTGTATTTATGTATGTTTAATCTTTCTCTCGTCTCTTTTAGACGGGTACTTTTAAATGATGTAATAGCCGTACCAAATTCCAAAAATCCACACTCATTTTAAGTCCACCCATCGCATAATTCTCAAAAGCGACGAAAATGAAATGTACCAAAACGTGAACGCCCAAATTTCGTACATACGACCTTTCAGCTTCGCACAAACGAAGTGGTAAATGGAATGTGTTAGGCGGAGCGTTCTCTCAAACATGCAAACGATCCGTAACAAGTACTTACGAGTCGTAAATGATCGCATATGATCGTACGTATCCTTCGCCAAGGAGATAATAGCATAATGACAGATAGAAGACGGTGATGTCACCAATGTACCGCTCCTTTATGAGAGGTTTAACGAGTGTGCTTTAGATATTTTTGAGTATATTTGTAGATGTGAACTAACTTATATTTTGGTACGACCTTTTGCTAGCAATTCTGCCTGCATATAAGTAGGTTTTTCCATAAAAAATTTAGAAAGAATTATTTTAGACCAAATTTTTTTTATAAATCTACACTTCTACACTAATATTAAAAAGAGGTAAAGATTGTTTTTTTGTTTTTTTGTTTGTAGGGGATAATCTCTGAAAGTATTGGTCCGATTGTTAAAATTTTTTCACCAACAGAATGCCGCTTCATTTCTGAGTGACATAGGCTATATTTATGAACGCGGGTGCAGCCGCGGGCAAAAGCTAGTTCTTGATAAATCTCGATGCGTCACTTGAATATTTGAATGTACTAATGTATGAATGAATGATTTAGTTGCTAGAATACAGGTACATTTAGGTGGTAACAGTTTTAAATGGTTTTACTGCATTCGACTTTTAAATCGTGCAAATATTTATATTAGGTGCCCACATGTATAGACGGTTCAGTTTAGCAAACATCAAGATATATACAATCACAAATAAGAATAAATATTATTTATTTATTTATTGTATACCACTACCCATTCTTTTATTATTGATAGGTTCATGCTTGACCACTATCTCACCTGATGGAAAGCGGTGATGTGGTCAACGATGGCGCGCACTTACCTAGAAGTAACTCTTCTTGTCTTAATTCTTCCCAGATTGTAGTACCAGGAAACAGACACCGGCAGAGAATTTCACTCCTTAGTTGAACGCATAATGAATGTGTTCCTGAAACGTTTTGTGCATAAGTGCATTTAAGTAAAATTTAAGTGCTTGAATTACAATTATACCTTAATTTTGCAATTGGGTTATTTAAAAATATGTATTATTTCAGTTACATATTGTCTATAGGTAGACCAAAGCTGGTCTACCCACCCATGAATGTCGAATACAGTCCTTCAGAAACGTACCTACAACCGGAATGACAACTGAAGTATCATTTTAATCAAATCCAGGTCACGTTCTAGCTTAGTAACTTAAAGAAATCGATTTAGCTACCGAGATGTAATTGAACAAACATCTAGACTTTAACATTTATAAAATAGGTATCTGCTTCTGTCAGCGATTTCGCCCACGCAAAAGTCAATAACAAGCCCGAAGGAACATCTTGAATATAAAGTGTCGAGTGTGTTCAAGGATATGATTTACTTATGTACCAAATATCATTAAAATCTGTTCAGTCTTTAAGGCGTAAAGTCCCTTGAATATCTGGCCGGAATTATATGCACACATACCTGTACTGCCGCCTAGGTGACATCTAATATCTGTGCATTTAATTCCATCCAGCTGCGCCCGGATAGAGACCCGCTGACGTTGAAATTCATTTTCTTTGCGAAATTTTTATTGATTTACATATTATACTATGTACATTCTGAAGAATAAGCAAGCAAAGCAAAGAAAAGCAAAAGCAAATAAGCATATTATGCAAGCATATTTCTGAAGACCAAATCCATTTGAAAGGAGTAGACAAAACAAACAAAAAAATATCGTTAGAATTAGTGTTAAGAAAAAAATAATCATATTATGTAGACAATGTTATACATGAATCTATAATAAACATAAAATACATTTTCAATCCTATTGATCCAGCCGATACCAAGGAGTAGGTTTTAGAAAGTCACTGTTTTATAACACTGCTTGGGAGTTAGGACCTTAAGACTTGAAGATACGGAGAGATTGTCTGTTATCTCTCCATATCTTCAAGTCTTCAAGTTGGGTAGTTTCACATTTTGTAATATTATTATAGGAGTACCAATTTACATAATAGCATTAAACGGTCATTAATTAGTTTTAGTATTAATTTATCACTGTATTGCTGAAATAGTATGTCAATCAATAAATGTCTTTCAAAAAAAGAAGTAAATTTCGTAGAAAATACAGAATTTTTTAAAGCCGTAACTGCTCAACCATTAAAATATTCTCCTGCTGCACTCCTTTTTGGATTGCAAAAAGATCTTTCAAAGTTCAAACGGACTTCAAAAGAGCATGATAATACATCATATACCAACAAAGATATTCCATTTGAAGAAAACGTACAAAGTCAGGAAGTAGTTGCATAAGAACTTAAAAGCCTCGACGAAGTTAGAACTAAGAATAACGATGATATTTTACCACGTTAAAATATGATTAAAAGGAATTCAAGCGAATGATTCTTCTAGTTGAATTATGTAGCGTCATTTTATGGTACTATTGTAGTAAGAGAAATTAAAAGATATTATTATGGTAACATTTTTACATTTTTTTAAATTTAATTTATTGAAGTAGTTATTTGGTGAAAAATTACGAAAAAAAAAATATAAAGCTATAAAATGGAACTCTGTTTACAATGAAAAAAAAAATTTTTTTTTTTGTTAATTTTCGAACAATCACACCGCTGTAGCTAAATGAATTTGAATACAATTTTTGGAATACAGGTATATTATGATCATAAGACACGAAATATACACTTTTATATCCCCGTATTACGTTTCCATGTGATAATTTTCAATTTTTTACGCTAGCGAAAGTTAACGACATATAGATATAAATGAAATTGATGAAGCAATACTGTCATCACGTGAGTAATTTCACGCTAACAAACGCTATCCTCTCTGTTATAATTTCATTAGAAATATTCCGCTAAAACAGTACTTCATTTAGAAACACATTACCAGCTGTAAATACACATACATTTAACAAAAATACAATATCAATTAAAATTACAACCCCGCTATCCAACAACCGTATAATTCACAGGAACCCTTCATATTATACGCATAAATTGAGGAACGTTATAATTTCGAATCACATTGAATATTTGAAAGGCACAGTCGATATTTAATATCTACACAATATATCCTTTGAATCCGTTCTTCCTGAAAGCAGTGCCCAAATTAACGCCTAATAACAAACGTCGTGATTGTTACAATAAGCAGCTTATGAAAGAATATGAATTTCGAAACAATTGCCAAGTTGAAATAGCAGCTATTTAATAATCGGTCTGTTTCACAGTCTCTCAAATAAATGACAGTCTATATTGAAATTCTGTAAATTTAATAGAGTTTGAGCGAATATACCTGTCATATAAGTTTGCCGAAATTATTTCCAGAGGTGGTGAAAGACGAAAGGTATATTTGTTATGTTAAAGGTCGTAGCTCAATCAAGTCTTCATACAGAGGAAGTACATAAGAATTTTACTAGGTACTCATTTTTATCAATAACATTACAAACACAACCTTAGAAAAGAAGACAAAGTCACAATAGTCGCTTACATTTTTTTTTTTTAATGTAGGAATCATCCAATAACTTCTCCCGCTCTGGTTGGAGATGGAGGCTGTATCAGATGTTTACTAGATAGTAAACATCTGATACAGTACAGGACAACTGAACGACAAAGGTGTGGTTTAGATAAACCACACCTTTGTCGTTCAGTTGTCCTTTGCATTCTAAGAATATAGGTCTCCCTTTCAGAAATTTTTCACGATCCTGGCTAGCGGGCATCGGCCTTGCTGGACCCCTACGGTTTGCTGACATATCTTTGAGGAGCGAGGTTTTAAATGTAATTAATAAAAGATTTGTGGAATCGATATTAGAAGAGAAATCTTTCCACATCAATCTAAGAAAAGTATTGTATATTTATACTAAGAATGATAATGAATTAAAAAAAAAACAAGTCATGTAAAACTTACTAACCCAATTTCAAAACATACTTGATCTTTCCAGAAGAAGGAGGCGAGACCTAGAACGGCCAAATTAACATTGCATTAAAGTTTGTTTTTCAAATCTTGGAGAAATTATGCAGTCTTCTGAAATATTCATAAAATGACTTTGTAACACAACTTGGAACAGGAAGGTTACCTCAATTATGCGTAGATTATATAACAAATTAGATGGGCTTTGTTTTATAAAAGTTTAGTTGAGAAATTTGAGCTCATCTTTGTTTAAAATGCGACGGACTAAGTTCCAAAGAAAATCCGTAATAAGATAATCAGTAATATTCTCATCTTTCAGTCAAGTATGGTGTTTATGGCCTATTACAATTTGCATAGTCCTATTAAGAATGATGAAAAAATCTACATAAACTTTAAAAGACATCTAGTATCATTTCTAAATTTCTTTCTATGTTTTTTATTCACCGATCTCAGATCTGATCTATATTTTGTTTAACGTGGAAAATATTTATTCAAACCAATTTACATAAATAGGTATTACAAAATAATTTTCAGTTGAAATTTTGGATCATCTATCTCAAACAGTTGACATACCATCATTAAAAAAGTAGTATGTATGATTATCATCAATATCCGTAGCATGTTGAACTTCATAAAACTCACTTGAACCTTAAATAATTTTCAAGTCCAATATTGTCAGATCAATCTTCCCATAAATAAAGAGCTCTCGTTCGACCTGAGACCTGAAGGGTTCAGATTTTTGCTGAATGATTTATTTAGGGTCAGTGCTACTACCCATCCCGTTTATTTGATTAAAGATCAACTGTGTGAAGAAAAGGTAAGGTTGAATGTCCTGTATACGAGTACTACTTGGATATTTTATCTAGAGGCAGAAGTCTCTCCAGGACGAGTAAGCAATAAGTGAAGGCATATATATATTCGTTTTATAGCAAGAGGTACTCGTATAATAATGGGAATTTAGTTGATAGCACAGGCGTAACTCGTGGCCTGACATTAGAAGTCCTTTCCATGAAGGTTGAATAAAAATTGCGTTTATGGCAAATAAGTGATTCTAGATATAGAATGTGAAGTGTAAAGAAATTAACTTATGTCTTTAAACAGTGAAATTGTCACTGATTTACTATTACCCAAAGATAGAAAAATGACAGTAAGAAAACAACAAACTAGGCTTTTGTCTTCCCTCTAAACATTAGGTAAAAATTTAAAACATCTCACTAAGATGACACATTTATGTTTGCAAAAGAATAAAATAATATTACAAACTAAACTTATTATAAACTTGCTGACCTGGCAAACTTCGTACCGCCTAACAGTCAATGAATGTAGTATATCTTTCGATATGGTCGACCAAAGCCGAGTAAAGTGATGAAACAAAGCCTAAGTAATATTTATTTATTCATTTCATCAACAAATTTACATTTGTGTCGAATGCTTGAAAAATTTTACAATATAATAAACAACACAACAAAAAAAAATCACAGTACTTAAAATTAAAACATCAATTTATATAGAAATGTTGGTACAGTAATTGATCAGGTAAAGAAATAAAATTACATTCCACATTAGTCGTCACCACATCAAAATCACAAAACAACATCAATATAACAAAGTTACACACAATTTTAATGTATAAAAGTTACCTACATCAATTTCGTACATTTTACGTGATGCGTGCACAACTAAAAACTTCTAGAGATTTATTATATGTATAGACTAGCTTCTGCCAGCGGCTTCTCCCACGTGAATATAGGTTTCTTCATACAAAATGTAGTCCTCCCTTTCATACCGTTAAAGGCTGAATTTTCAAAAAATTAATTATTTCTTAGTGCTCTACATCATAAAAGAAAGCCACATGCAAAATTTCACGTTCCTAGGCCCAGTAATTTTAGCTATGCATTGATATGTCAGTCAGTCTGCTTTTTTTTACATATATAGACAATGGAACAAAATTTCAATATTGCAGGTACATTCATAAATGAAAGCACCAATTTAATCCAATGAGTCTCACAGATAGAATGCAAGGCATATCACGATTTCCGCACAACAGCAAACACAGCGTGTTCTACAGATGTTTACTTCAAGTCTGGATGTTTGTGCACATGATTTGTGTGTGTGTTCTATTCACGACAGAACGCTAGTGTTGGACCCTGAATGTGTGATGTTTATTTATTTACCTATGCCATAAATGTTGCTGGTGTTTATGAGTTTCTGTGCGTAGAGGTGCGAATAACATTTTTAATACCAGGGCCATCAAGTTTATGGGTAGAATCTTTCGTAAGTATGTTGTTTTTGTCAGTGGTAATAGTGAAATTTTTAGGAGCAATGAAAATGTCTTTTAGACTAAAATAGATATTCTTATAAAGTAATTTTCCTCATTCATCTACGTCATATATATTTTTTTTTATTGGAATGAAACTTTGTTTTTAGATTTTTGTTGTTGGTAAAATTTACAATTACGTACTGTACTTACCGAGGTTGATAAATCGTTTTATGTGAATAATCTTCTTTGTAAATAAACAGAACAGATAAACCATTAAAACTGAATTAATCGGAATCCCTTTAGCCGCAAAACCCAATT
Source organism: Mythimna ferrago (assembly GCA_910589285.2). Lineage (NCBI taxonomy): Eukaryota > Metazoa > Arthropoda > Insecta > Lepidoptera > Noctuidae > Mythimna > Mythimna ferrago. Next base: position 9,971,455 of record OU342697.1, on the reverse strand, counting down.
CTTTAAACTAATCAATCTTACGAACTAGCAAGTTTTCGGAAACTTACAGTCGTTACTGGGCAAGTTCCAGAATTTGTGGTCTTAGTTTTGGTCGAAACGAAAATGTACAAATGTAAACGAATGATAAAAAATTACTTCTTTAACTTACACTTGCTTTTCTTGTGGGATAGGCGTACTAATGTTCATTTCATTGTTTTAAGTCATTCATTTGTAGAAACAGCTAGTTCTTTTTTCGAAGCTACAATAAAATTTGAATTTCATTGGTGAGGTTGAATGTCGAATACTCCATTGTCTGAATACTCTCAACGGTTTTCTTTCTAGAATATTTTACCACCGATTGGCGTCCTGACAATTGAATTAATATGCTTCAGTAAAAAAATATAATTTTTTTTTCAAACATTGCATTTCTATTGAGAACTAGTAGGTGAAAAAGCATAACTTTAATAAAGAATACTTTTTACTCGACTGCAAAAGGGTAATGTTTTATTACACTAACATAATAACATTCAAATTCATATTCTTATCACTTTTCCGACTCCATGTTTTTCTTTTATCACAGGATTAGCATGGGAATCCACGTAACATCTTTCGAGTACATCTTTGGCGCACACCCAAGGTTTAGCGTGTAAGCATCCAATATGGAAATCGTATTCAAATTCCTAGACTTGATCAAATTACTCCACTTTGTTACAGGAAACTTGAAACGTGGCAGAACCCGCAACGGATATTTCGACCTCACCGTCTTGTGAAAGATTATCTCGAGAATCGCTTCTTGATAATCAGAAGCGCTTTATTCGATTGTTGAATGTGATCGAATCGGTTGATACAAGTATGAAACTGTTACACAAAGACAAATAAGTGATAAATATGTGAGTGTTGTGTATAATATGGATGAAAATAAATTAAATGTGGATAATAATCAATAAAATGAACAGTGCGTCGAACTGGCTGGCATAATCAACTGTGATCAAAATGACAACGCTACATTCATTGTTCGTTTGCATGGCACTGCAATTTATTGGTAAGTGAATATTTTAAAAATCTTGGAATAATTCCAGAAACTTATAGAATTTTACCTGACGACGTTCCAAACCGAATAATAGCAAAATATTTTGATACCAATGAAAGTATTTTATTATTGAGGGTTTAATGGTTTTACTCTTTTCTGTTATTGCTTTTTAATTTTGAGATTCTCATATTTTTATTGACAGATGTTATTTTGATTCGTTTATTTTTATAAGCTCATAAAGTTAATTAAAATAAAAATTCATTCCGTTCGAGAAATCTCTGCAATTTGCTATACTACAATTTTCTACACGATAGTTTTTTTTAGAAGTATTCATATTATAGCAACATAATTTCTAGACATTTCTTAAGCTACCAGATGATAGGTGGTTAAAGACCTCTATGCTAGCTGTTAATTAATGTATAAGTCTGAGATGTTATTATAATCTAAATATTAAGTATTATGAGCTGTTTAACTCGAATCTAGAATTTTACTCGCCTACCCTCGCGCGTATATGGATACTATTACTTAATTTCGCCTTTTTACGTAAAATCACCAAAAAGAAATAAAAAATTTTTTTTTCTGGATTTTTCTAGAAAAAACGAAGATATAGAGACCAAAATTATCGGCCGAATAATTTTTGCACATTCGTGTACAGTACGACAATTCATCGTTTTTTAAGGTCAGTCAAGTTGTACAGACGTATGTACAATCGCCATTCGGGGGGTAAAATAATGACTGACAGAACATTGGATTACACCAAAACCATTATAAAACAGCAAAAAGCAAATATCGCACAAAATAAATGCTAAAATGATCCTTCACGAAACACAAATCCTTACATTTTAAATCTGAACGGGAAACGTGTTCAAGTGTCCGACGAAGATTCCATTACCTCAATGTGTTTTGAAGATTTCCCAACATCTGTGCAAAAGAATATTTCTACAATATCTTTCTATATTGTTAACATTCACCACAAGATTTCGGTGTGTCATTATTGTTCAAGAATTCGTTTGTTCGCCCTTGTTTACTTATTTCCCTTTAACATTCTTTTTTTCATGAACAACTCCCTCGGGCCTGTCTTAAATTAAGATCCTATCTACCGAAGTATTTATATTTTCTTTATTCTCTTCTTCGGGATTTGGTTGATTTAGATTAATAAGGCCATAATTAGTTTTCTTTGGCTTTGAGTTTTTGTTAAGTGGTGCTAGATCTAATTATTTGATAGTTTCTGAATCGCGGGTGGTTTGGTTTGATAAATTGCTGTTCCTAATAGGATAATAACAAGGCCTTGCGGGTCGTTACTAAATAATATACGTCCGTAAACACAGCGGTCAAAATACTTCGACCCCTTGAGAAATCTAAAAGCGATTGGGCAATTTTTTAATTATTATTTTGTAGTTACTCTAAGCAGGCCGTGGCCCGATGATAATGGTCTCAAATTGCATAAAGTCGCTTTACTTTGTGTAATTAAATTCAACATCACAGCTTTGAAAATGCTGAAGGAAAACATCGTGAGGAATCCGGATGGAAATATTCTAGATCCTAAAAATCGAAGGCATGTGACCTTGCCAACACGCGCTCTAAGCCCGCGTGGTGGATTACAGCTTAATCCTTCTCTTAGAGAGAAGGAAGGCCTGAGTTTTAACATTGGGAATATTTTAAGGCTTATTATGCCTATGCCAATTAGTTAGACTACGCTAAAACGTGTTTTCATAAAAATAAGTTGATCAAATTCTAAGAAGAAATAATTAGTTTTACGTTGAATGGAAACATAATGTAAAAATTTAAGTAAAACAAGTTTTTGAAATAAATATTGGAATCCAGTTTGATAAACAAAAAATGTGTATTATATGCAAAATTAATTTCATATGCCTTATGCCTTTTTGGTCATATCGATGATTCTAAAATTAATTGTGTTTTGAACAAAACTTATGACGTAGACATCTATAGCGTGTGCTTTGTAAAGGCTTCTAAAGTGCAGGTATTGTTCCACCCTGAACAGGATACGAGAGAAGGCATTGTATGAGACGTAATTCAGTAATGGCTCTGTGCTCTTTGGAGTAAGTCTAATAAACTCTATTTTTGCATAAAATATGTATTTCGTTGTAAATAGTTCTTTAAATAGTATTTACTATTGTTATTATTACTAGCACCTATTATCCCACCACTGGGCAAAGGCTTCCCTCCATTTCATTCAACGATTTCGATTCCTCCCTTTCTTTGTGCATTCCTTAAGGAAGACATCCTGGTCATTCCGCCATCTCCGTCATGACCTGCCACAGCCCCGTGTCGTTATGTTTGGGCCACAATCCTGTGATTTACGGGCCACAGCTTATTAGACTTAGACATGCGACAAACATGCTTATTGACATAAGTTGGGCAGCTTTTTGACCCACATCAATGATTTTCGTTTTAGGGTGCACTGTAGTGTATTGTTTATGATTTTATTATATTCAAATTGCGAGCTAGCTAAATTAATTTCATCGTTTTCGTCTTCGTTGTAACGCTGATTCTAAAATTGATTGTGTTTGAGAAAATTATGACGTAGACAGCTTTAGAGTTTGCTTTGATCTTAAAAGTCTTTCAAAGTGCATATTTTGCTGCACAGTGAACACGAAACGAGATGAGGTATTATTTAGGATGTAGCTCAGCAATCGCACTGTAGCTCTTTGGCCCTATCTGGCTAACTCCATTTTTGCATAAAAGATTAAAACTGTCCAAATAATTTGAATGAATACTTTGGTACAGTATTTTTTTATGCATATTCTATTTCAACTTTTTTGTTTAATAAAAGTTTGTAAAGGGTAACCCACAAAACCAATGCAAATTAATCAAAATAAAACAAAGCCAATCAATTAATTAAATTGAGTGATTGATTCGGAGTACATGGGTTTAACGAGATACATGAACGGGTACTTAATGTTTTTTGAACAATCATTAATCATTAATTTTGTTGAAACCAACATTACTATTACAGAGACATAAATAACCGTAGAATAATTTACTGAGTTCAACGACCTCGCTAGCCTAGTAACCAAAAACGCTAATATTTTTGTTTTTATTGGAGTGGTAATTAATCTATAAGTCACTTTAATTCTTTATTGTACCAAAACTAAACATTAACACATTTCTTTGCACATTTTGATTGTGCAAGATAGCGTAGAAAAGGGATAAACTGCAGGTCAAATCAAATCAAATAAAAAAATGTTTATTTATCTCCAAATATTATACTTCAAACATCCAATATGGTATTTGGCAGAAAAACATAAGCACTATAGGTAACAGATGAAATTGTAATTTGTGGGAGATCTGAAATCTAAACTAGGCCTAAGCCTGTATCTTAGAACTCCAGGCCCTCCCGTCATCAAAAACTTAACTATATGTATCTCGCCGACGCCGAATTGGTAGCCACCTTAATCTGTTCCGAAACTCCGACATGAAATCATCAAATTAATGACACTTTCCGTTTTGAGCGTAGCGAGAGGAAGTGTTAGACTTGTACTGACTAAAACCAATCAGTGTTCTTTTAGTTGGTCTTTCTTTTTCATTCCAAGGTCGCAAAAATGGTAGGCATCGGCTTTAGCAGGCCTCAGTAATTATGCTGACAACTCTTTGAGGTGTGCATTGAATACGGCGCGACGTCGCCATACGGGGTTACCATAACGTTCAAAGTAAGATTGTTTTGTTGTGAGTGTGGGTAAGATATGGCGCTAGACAACATAATATATAGTTTTGTCTCTTAGCCACAATGAAGCAAGATTAAAACAATCTTACTTTAAACATCATGATCTAGGTCTACGTCCTGCCCCCCTAGCCAAGTTACAACCGTTTCGCTTGCGCCGAACGCTTCGAGTTGACCTTGCCGCCAATTCTTTTGTTCTGACCACGTGACTGAGCGTTAGACGACGTTATTCCCGTACATTTGAAGCTTTCTACAAGCGTTAACTATTGCAGATTAGCAACTTGGCTAGGGGTACTGGTCCTTATCGGACGGCTAGCTCAACAAACTCGCATCTACAGAGGCTAAGAATTGCCCTGCGATTTCCAACCTGGCGGGGCGTCTCTTGTGGCGGCTAGAGTAAAGCGCTTCTACTGAAATTGGGTTCTCGAGTTCGTTTTCTGGATCGGGCCAGGTTTCATTGGGTTATTTCATCTAGTAATAGAGCAGTGGTGGCCGAGTGGTAACGGCCCCGACTTACGAGTTGTAGGTCATGGGTTCAAACTAAACCAGGCGCATTACTTTGTGTAATTTATTTCATCATCATTACTCTCAAAACGGTGAAGAAAAACATCGTAAGGAAACTTGCATGTTCTTTAACCAAAAATTCGAAGACATGTGACATCCACCAACTCGCACGTTACGGCCCATTTCTTCTTCTAGAGAGGAGGCCTGAGTCCTAACAGTGGGAACATTATAAGGCTGACTGTGCTATATCAGTAATGTACTGGTTTCTGGATTTTAGGTCGGTTGATGGCAAAATCACTCTCACAGACAGGTACATCGAATCTATATTAATTCCCGAACAGTGAGTGCAGTGACATCTATGAACTAAACTACAAAATCATGCGTTGCAGTATTAGAGTTCTTCGCGGGGTTAGAACATTATACATCAGCCCGAGTTTAACCATTGACCAATTGCCCAGACCCGACACAACTCTTGTCTGGTTGTAGAATCCTTTTTTCAAAGGAATTATGTAGGATTTTATACCCTGTTCCGCATACCGCAAAAGTATAATAACCTATAGAGATATACCTCGGAAAAAACCCTTAGGGAAATACAGGCCTGTGTTATTACCGATACGTATTGAGTTGGGTTCATGAAAGTCAATTTATTGGTATCTAGATCTCGTCGTCGATTCATCCAGGTTTCGCGTCTCTCACTCTGTGACATCCTTTCTATTTCAAGTAAATTGAGTAAAATATAGCTATAAACTAAAAAAGAAACTGGGCTAGACTGAGTCGAACTTGCGCACTGACAGTTCCATACAAAGTCTCGAAAATTTTTCACTATTTTCAGATTTATTCCTGTATCTTTGCTATAAGACCTTGTTTTATGCTAAATTTCAGGATTCTAGCTCAACAGGAGTAGAGATAGTACCCTATGAATTTTGATTCCCTTGAGAGTGTCAAAATATGTATGTAAGTCTAATAAATAAATAAATAAAATGGTTTTTTTTTGCCACGTAAACAGCCGCATCTTTTTTTTCGATAACCATCGATGACCCATGTAAAGAACTCGATAACTTAATTTTTTTAAGCGTCAAGGGACCGCAGATCTGAGTATATGGTTTTAAATTCAACTCGATGCCTCCACGTGTTGCCGAGATAAAGGATCTTGACATACAGACAAAAAAGTGATCCCATAAGGGTTTTTTTTTTCGGTGGGTAAAAATCATGAAAATGACATCCCCCGCCCTTGGGCGGAGCGGGGATAGTGTCAGACTCTAAAACTCAAACTGACTAACTGACTAAAAAACCCACCTTGTTCTTTTTTTCCTTTCATGCTGGGGCCGAGCCTCCCTTTCGGAATTAGAACCTGGCCCCAGTTGGCTTCTACTTGAGATCCTATAAGGGTTCCGTTTATTCATTTTTAGAAACGTAACCCTAAAAAAACAATAGTTTGAAAGAGTTACCGTGGCCCTGGAACGCAAAAAGCAACTGAAGGAACATAGATGTGAGTTTAAGTCAGTAAAAGTTTAACACTCTTATCTTTTTTTTTGAACCAATGCTTAGCTGCGATCCCTCCTGATGGTAAGTAGTGACGCAATCGTTGATGATAAGTCGTACAAATTTTATACTATATTTATTTTTGTCTTTTTATTCCACTAAATATAATTTCACTTGTATAAAACATAAAAATCACTAATACATATAAGTCTTATTCGATACTAAAATATGCTAAGTTCTGTATAAAGCTGATAAACCTATCATAAACAATGATATCTTTCACAAAGTAAAGCATAAAAATGCAAAATCTTCAACCCAGCAAAGCTGCTTCAGCAAATATCGGATAACAGAAACCGCACTGCATAAGTAGCTGCAGATTACCTACTCATCCATATAAACTGAATCTTTAAAATCGTTCAATGTTTCCGTGGAGAAGCATCACAGAAAAGATCATCCATGTTTGTGATACAAAACATTTTCCGGGCTCTAGATTTTCACCCAAATAATGTATTATTATTTATCATTTATTTCAGGCATTAATTTAACCCATAGTAACTTTATTAATAAAATTATTGATAAATTATTTGAATTACATTTATAGGTACTAGGAATTTGTTTTTTTTTTTGTACAACTAGCAAAATATAGCAAACAGCTGGTTCTCCGGGTTTCTGTATATATGACGGCTGTCAAAATGGTTCGAGCTACGATCAGCCAGATGAGCCTATGTTTGGTATCGTGCAATAAAGAAGATTGGCTAGGAATTTAATCACTTTACTTCTCAATACAATTCGTTATAGTGCACTATTGTTAAGTAGGTACAAACAACAAAACTTAGGACAGTTCCAGTATGTCTTCAAGCTGCGACGGCCTTTCAGGTTTTCCGTAACCTCGTAACAAAACGGAAACGCCTGACTCAGTCAAAGCTGCCAACTCTAGTTCTTCTGGTTGCCACTTGATGGCGTGTTTTGTTTTGTTATCAACTAATCGATTGCCGGATACGACATACCAATTTTTTTTTGTTTGTCTGCATTGGATCCCACGGTTAGGAAGAGGCCTCTTTTATATTTACTTATTTTATGTGGGGAAATCAATCAATATGCGTACAATCAAAGCGTTTTGGGAACACATTTATTATGCGTACAGCTAAAGAGTGAAATTCCCTGTTGGAGTCTATGTTTTCTGATAGCTACAACCTAGGGATCTTCAAGTCAAGAATAAATAGGTTACTTCTAGCCAAGCGTGCTCCATTGTCTGCCACATCATCTCTTACCATCAGGTGAGATAGTGGTAAAATGCGAGCCCATCAATAATAATAAAAAAGACGTGTGGCACTCGGGGACTGCCGCGGTAAAGCTATTGCATAGCATTTTTATCAACTTATGCAATTATAATTATTTATTTATGCAGTATTTATTTTCCTTTGTTTTTTTTTCATTGATATTAATTGAAGTTACACTTTCACACATTGAATTGAATTTTGATTGATTGTTCACTCATTTGTTTTCTTATCGGTCACCACGCTCAAAAAACAAATGAGTGGGGGGTGTTAGGTTATTTTCGTTACGGAATTTCTGGATTCGGTCTCCACGCTCAAGGCCCGCGATAGAAGCTATGCAATAGCTTAAAATCCTGATGGAAACTGTCCGTCTGGGGACAAAAGAGTGTTATGTTGGTCTCTAAATCAAAACCCTACTGTTTCTACCGCTACCATATGTCAGTAAAGATAAAGGGCTCGACTAAGCGCTTGGTCGGATTGGCTAAGAACTTGGAGTGACTCTTGGACCACTCAGAGCACAGAACGTCAAAAACGTGTCAATTACGTTAAACAAACTCACACTAGACACTCTATTAGACACAGGCTTCCCCTAAGTGTAAAAAATAGACGTTTTTTGGCTTAAATGATGATGATGATGATGATGAGGCACTCTACACTCTGAATGCGACTACTTTTCCCTCCTTCTTGCTTCCTTTATCCTCCATTCTGAGTTTCGGGACCTCGACGAAAAACTTTCTTGTGGACTATATGTCACCATGTGGTCTTACCTTCAGCAATGTGGATGGCGTCGCAGACTGTGGTCTCCAGTGTCGCACGAATTTAGTCTGACCAGCGTATCAAGCTCCTGCCCCTGGGTCTTTTCCCATCTACTTTTCCCTATTGGAGTTGCAAGTTGTTTTTACGTTAAAGCAGTCAAAACATTAACCGCGTTTGACTCTCTGATTCAATATCATGGCAATCGGAGCGCCTAATGTCTTAAACGCTTCGAACGCGTAAAACAAACTCGTACGAGGCACTGGTCGTGTCTATTGAATGATTTTGATATGCTTCTTTATAATTTTGTAGCTATTTGGTATCTTTGTAAAAGAGAAAGTAATCTCTGTGATCATTATTTATTTCTAGAGAATCCAATTACAAATGGTCTAACAGTCATTGCTTAGAAAGGTGTGTGCCAAAGGAAGCCTGATGGAAACTGTCCGTCTGGGAGAACAGAGTGTCATGTTGGTCTCCAAATTAAGACCCTACTGTTCCTATCGCTACCGTGAGTGAGGGGCCCGACTAAGCCCTTGGCTATGAACGAAGAGTGGGCTTTGTAAAAGAGAAAATTGTTCTATCTTTGCTATACTTACCTATTTATTTCTAGAAGGATCCAATTACAATTGGTCTAACAGTCATTGCTTAGACAGGTGTGTGCCAAAGGAAGCCTGATGGAAACTGTCCGTCTGGGACAACAGAGTGTCATGTTGGTGTCCAAATTAAGATTATACTGTTCCTACCGCTACCGTGCGTGAAGGGCCCGACTAAGCACTTGGCTATGAACAAAGAGTGGGCTTTGTAAAAGAGAAAATTGTTCTGTCTTTGCTATACTTACTTATTTATTTCTAGAAGGATCCAATTAGAAATGGTCTAACAGTCATTGCTTAGACAGGTGTGTGCCAAAGGAAACCTGATGGAAACTGTTCGTCTGGGACAACAGAGTGTCATGTTGGTGTCCAAATTAAGACTATACTGTTCCTACCGCTACCGTAAGTGAAGGGCCCGACTAAGCACTTGGCCGGATTGGCTATGAAATGAAAGCAGGCTTTGTAAAAGAGAAAATGGTTCTGTCTTTGCTATACTTACCTATTTATTTCTAGAAGGATCCAATTACAAATGGTCTGATAGTCATTGCTTAGACAGGTGTGTATCAAAGGACTAATCACGCGAAACCCAATTCGTCCCTATACAGTTTTATTTACGTTTAATCTGAGACCGAAAACAATACTCCCTTCTCCTTCATTTCTTATTTACTAGAAAGAATTTCGTTTATTTCATCAAACAACACAGACGTATCTCCATAATGAGGACTGGCAGACCGAATCAATTCCTGTTTATTTATTTGAGGATTGCCAAAGGAAGACATACTAGATTGTTCAATTTCTTTATGTTTATACGTGGCTAAATGGATTGGAATGCCAATACATAGTAAGTACCATTGTTATCGCTTAGCAATATAGATCAAAGAACAATATAGATAATAAAGAAATGTTTTTTTTTTATGGGTTTGCCTTTGACCACTATCTCACCTGATGGTAAGAGATGATGTGGCTGACGATGGAGCAAGCTTGTTTAGAAGTAACCTATTCACTCTTCGTCTAGGACTACTAGGTTGTAGCTATCAGGAAACCCAGACCCTGGCAGGGAATTCCACTAATTAGCTGTGCGGCGTACGCATAATGCGTTAATAGTAAAATTAATGTGAAAATAGTCGCCTCATTAAAACAGCTTTGAATATGATACAACTACTGTTGTTTTTATTGCAACAACTGTCTGCTGCCAGCGGGTTCTCACGAGTGAAAGCTAAAAAAGACCCAAGAGAACATTCTTGGGACAAAAAGTCTAATGTGATATTCCACACACACACACACACACCATCACAAACTTTCATCTTTATAATGTGTGATAACCAGGGCTCGGAATTAGGTAGAGTTATTCATATACTTACATCAATTGCTATGAAAAATCCTGGCCAACAATAGTACAAATAAATAATAATAAAAACCTCACAGATAGATAAGACAAATAAAACAATGATAACTAACATACATTTTTTATTAGTATTTTTCATTGAAAAAGATCTACGTCAACTGAGGTGAGGTTAACAAATACGTTTCCTCGTCATTAATGCAGAAATATTTTTTTTCTAGTATATTTATGATAGAATCATAAAAAAAAACCGCTCTTTAAAATTCATCTCGGGATTTCAGGCATATACACTTTATTCTTTCATTGTATGAAATCAGTATAAATACTTAAATAACTCCTCTGATGATAACTAAAATTCCTATTTAATAAAAACTGAATACCTACCAGTCAAAATTAAATACAGTTCAAAAATACGCTCACATTTTTCCATAAAAAAAACTCTCTTCTAAATCTCTAATACTCTCCAAAACATTTAACACCCCAGACAAAATAACGTAGGTGCCTATAAACGTTTTTATTTGCGCAGTACCCTGAACATAGGGCCTAAATTATCTCTTTATAAATGTAACGAAATAAACGCTCCGTTTACGATTGTCACAATAAACAATTCCTATTCTTTTGTTGGACTTATTAGGTAGAAAGCTTGGGTAAACATAACTATGGATTACTATCTGTATATAGAGTGAGCCGTTTTTATCGTCTTATATAACAAGGACGAACTGGTTAATGTATTCAATGCCTACTGTTTGTTTGGTAAACTTGAAACACAAATAAAAACATTAGATCCAAGATTAATTTCTTTCATTAACAAAACAGGAAAGGCAAAATTAGGGCAGAAATGGGGTGATGAAAGGAGTGAACATACACGTTAACAGAGGCAAGATACAAGGTTGCCACCAAAACTTGTGCTTGCGCATCTATGGTTTTTATCACAGTATCACAGAACACTAATGTAAGAACTCAATATACGGCACCGTCGCGCCCGTGCGTCCGCGATCTCGCGACAAGACGGCAACCTTAGCGCGACCGCCGTGCTTAGTATGACAAGTGAAGCGCATACATCAGGTTGACTTCTGTACCTATCTATTTTGTGACGCTATGTAGTGGTCCGTGTTCTGACTGTCGGCTGGTAATGTGACCAAAAAACTATAAACGCATTACCACGCTGTATGTCAATGCTTATCTTCTATCCTAGATAAAAGCAAGCCCATGGACCACGCAAAGTTCCAGCAAAAAGATTAGAGAGAGACTATGAAATTTCTACCTCTTTCGTTCCGAGCCTAATAAAATAATGTACTTCCTTAGACGGCAGACAGTTCACATTTCTCAGACAAAACAAAATATAAAAGATACTTTGAAGATAAACTTAATATTTTCAAGCATTTTATTTTTGCATACTTTAAGATAATAAAGCACTTAATCTTAAAGATCCCGACTCCGAGCTATAAATCGTGGCTTGGCTCAGAAAAGGTATAGTCGTAATCTACCTGTTAAATGTGATTATATATCTGTTTCTATGCGGTGGAAAAATTTGTACAATCTTAGAAAGGAATAAAAATAAACGTCTAGTATATATAGAGTTTTCTGGCGTGATCGTATCAGGAATAAAGATATCCGCAGAAGGACCGAGGCTGCCGATATAGCCCGAAAAATTGAAAAACTTAAGTGGCAGTAGGCAGGGCATACTTTAGAATAAGGTGGTTGATGAAGCTGAAAGGTTCTGGAGTGACAACCGCTCATCGTAAAACGCAGCAATGGAAGGCGTCTCACGAGGTGGACTGATGACCTGGTCATGGTCGTGAGAATGCGATAAAAGCGAGACGTATAAGACCGTTTGTTGTAGTGGCGCTCGGGGGAAGCCTTTGTCTATCAGTGGACGTCTTTCGGCTGAAATGATGATGACGATGATGATATGTAGAATGTCTTAGGCTACAGGAATCACAGGCCAATTTCCTGCCAGCGTAGGTATAGGTTTTCTGGTGACGAGCAATGAGTAGCTCTCTGTCTAGCCCTCTGTTAAGGACCCAGCCAGAGTCCAACGTTGCCTTTTGTTTCACGCGCGCCTCGGAGAGATGTCAGTAAAATTTAAAGGAGGCCGAAGCCTGTTGGGGCTGTTGGAATTTAGTTAGTAGTTTTATTTGGACTGTAAATAAAACTACTAAAATAACCTTAAGCTGTCTCATCCTAAATTCTTAGAAATACCACAAAATATATAGGTACAGAAGTCAATCTACATACAAAGCGCGCTCGAGCAACGCACACAAAGACACCGCTCACAGACACGATGTCTCGGTCGCGTCTCGGATCACTCGTCGAACAATTCCAGCTCGAACGCTCATTAGTGTGCATCCACCGAGCGTAGGTATAAAAAGTGAAGTACATACATGAGATTGTCTTCTGTACCTATCTATTTTGTGGTATTTCTAAGAATTTAGGATGAGACAGCTTAAGGTTATTTTAGTATTCAGTAAAGAGGTCACTGCGATGTTTTTTTGTGGTACTTAAGCGGAAGATATTTTATTTACGATAATTGTTAAGACGAGATTCACTTTCCTTTATAAACGAAGTAACATTTTCAGACTTTTCGGTATGAAATCGATAAATCCACTGATTAGACTGGCCTGATTATGTCATTGTTTGATTGCTATAATAAAATAAAACATTAATAACTTTCAGGTTCTTAATCGATTAACCGACTTTCATAAGTATAACCGACTTTCAAAAGTAACTTGGGTTTTGGGACCTATCATAAGGGAACAATAATTTATTTTAGAAGATAATATTAGTATACTATAAATCTTGACAACATTAGGTGTGTATAATTTAAGCCGTATATCACCTACGATGACTAGAAAAAAGTTATTAAAAAAATATTATAAAACAAGATTCAATAATTTTTTTAGAGAGTAACTGTTGACCATGGAGTTTCTTGCACGTTCTTCTCCATAGAGATCTACATTTTGGTACGTGCAATTTAGCTTCACTTTTTTTTAACTCACCGACATTTTACTATTCAAAAGTGCTTGCAAATGGTCTATTTGAAATAAATGCTTTTTTTTTGTGGAGGTTGTTGGTTCTTCTCCATAATAAACGACCAATTGGAACCGTGACCTAGCTTCTAACATTTTGAAGCGCCAAGACCGAAGATGGCAGAGTCATATCCGCCAAATCGGAGCTTTTGGGAGAGATCGAGGCATTCTATGGACAGTTATACACGTCGATCTCCAAACCCGCTACAAATCTGGCAAACGACCCAAGAGCTAGATTGACTCGACACTACACTGAAGATATCCCGGACGTCAGCCTGTACGAGATTAGGATGGCTCTGAAGCAGTTGAAGAACAACAAGGCGTCGGGTGAGGACAGAATTACGGCTGAGCTCCTGAAGGCGGGTGGAAAACCTGTCCTAAAGGCACTTCAGAAGTTGTTCGATTCCGTCATACTCGAGGGAAAAACGCCACAGGCATGGAGCAGAAGTGTGGTGGTACTCTTCTTTAAGAAGGGTGATAAAACCCTGCTGAAGAATTACAGGCCCATCTCACTTCTGAGCCATGTCTACAAGCTGTTTTCCAGGGTCATCACGAACCGTCTTGCGCGCAAGTTTGACGACTTCCAGCCTCCCGAACAAGCCGGATTCCGAAAAGATTTCAGCACCGTAGACCACATACATACGCTAAGGCAGGTCATACAGAAGACGTGCGGAATGCCCGGAGGACACGGTGGAGCACACAGTCGAGGTGTGCCCTGCTTGGGCGGAACATCGCCGTGCCCTCGTGGGGGCGATCGGCGGCGGAGACCTCTCGCGCCGGGCCTTGGTTGAGGCCATGGTCCGGAGCGAGGAGGAGTGGCAGGCGGTCGCCGACTTCTGCGAAGCAGTAATGCTCGCAAAGGAGGAGGCCGAACGCATCAGGCAACGGCGTTATCATCGCCGCCGCCGCCGCCGCCGGGATTCTGATCCTGATTTCCGGCCACCGTAGGCGCGGGCTTGCGGACGGTGAGCAATGGGTAGCTCGCTGTCCGGCCGTCCGGTAACTGTCCGGACCAAGCTCAAGTCGTCGACGGCGCGCACTGTTCCCGCGCGCCTCAAGGAGTTGTCAGCAACAGCAGGGACCCAGCCGGGTCGAAGCCTACTGGGGCCAGGGTTATCCGAAAGGGCGCTCGAGCCCCGGTATGAAGGCTAGAAGGAACGGGGTGGGTCTTTTAGTCAGTAAGAGTCTGACACTATCTCCCGCTCCGCCCAAGAGCAGGGGATGTCAATGCATGATTTTTTCCCACCATAAAAAAAAAAAAAAAAAAAAAAAAAAAAAAAAAAAAAAAAAAAAAAAAAAAGGTCATACAGAAGACCGAGGAGTATAACCTGCCTCTCTGCCTAGCGTTTGTGGACTACGAGAAAGCTTTTGATTCGATCGAGACTTGGGCTGTGCTGCAATCTCTCCAGAGGTGCCAAATTGACTATCGGTACATCGAAGTGCTGAGGTGTTTGTACGAAAACGCCACCATGTCAGTCCGACTTCAGGACCAGACCTCGAAACCTATCCTCCTGCAGCGAGGTGTGAGGCAGGGAGACGTCATCTCTCCGAAACTGTTCACGGCCGCAATGGAGGATGTCTTCAAGGTTCTGGACTGGAGTGGACTAGGCATTAATGTCAATGGCGAGTACATCACTCACCTTCGGTTTGCCGACGACATAGTAGTCATGGCGGAGACTATGGAGGAGCTCAGCACAATGCTCAATGACCTCAGTAGAGCTTCTCTAAGAGTGGGTCTTAAAATGAACATGGATAAAACCAAAATCATGATTAATAACCATGTAGCGCCCACTCCTATCAAGGTCGGAGACTCTACACTCGAAGTTGTGGACGATTACGTCTACCTCGGACAGACAGTCCAGT
The DNA here is from genome assembly GCA_910589285.2 of Mythimna ferrago. Taxonomy (NCBI): domain Eukaryota; kingdom Metazoa; phylum Arthropoda; class Insecta; order Lepidoptera; family Noctuidae; genus Mythimna; species Mythimna ferrago. Next base: position 9,955,924 of record OU342697.1, on the reverse strand, counting down.
TGGGTAGGTCTAATTTCGAGAAAGAGGTCAACCGTCGAATCCAACTCGGTTGGGCAGCGTTCGGGAAGCTACGCGGTATCTTCTCGTCCAACATACCACAGTGTCTCAAGACGAAAGTCTTTAACCAGTGCATGTTGCCAGTGATGACATATGGCTCCGAAACGTGGTCGCTCACAATGGGCCTCATCAGAAGGCTTAAAGTCACCCAAAGAGCAATGGAAAGGGCTATGCTCGGGGTTTCCTTGCGTGATCGAATAAAAAATGAAGATATCCGCAGGAAAACTAAGGTTGCCGACATAGCACAAAGAATTGCCAAACTTAAGTGGCAATGGGCAGGGCACATTGCTCGCAGAACAGATGGCCGTTGGGGCCGAAAGGTTTTGGAGTGGCGACCTCGTACCGGAAGACGCAGTGTTGGAAGGCCTCCTACAAGGTGGACCGATGACCTGGTGAAGGTAGCGGGAAACCGATGGATGCGGGACGCACAGGAACGTTCGATGTGGCGATGCTTGGGGGAGACCTATGTCCAACAGTGGACGTGTATCGGCTGAAATGATGATGATGATGATGATAAATAATATTAACAGAGATACCTGTGTATACGTTTGACACGTGTAACGGTTTCTAGGTAATGGCAAAAACAAAGAATACAAAATCCATTACTTGTTAGTATTGTTTTATTTTTAATAATTAAAGATAGATAGAACAAAAATATGACGTCTAAAAGTTCCTCCGCACCGCTGTCGACTGGAAGTGTGCCCAAAAGACTGGCGGTACTGTCACGTTGTATGGCAGTGCTCAATCTCTGACCGAGGTAAAAACCAGCTCATATGAAGTGTCAACTAGGCATTAGGATGATTCTTCAAACAGTGCATGAGCACTCGTACCCAAAAGACCAAGAGTTTCAACCCTAAACGACTCGAAAATATAAATGCTGACGAGGTTGTTATATTTCCGCCGCTTAAGGTTCTCTGCAGCCTCAGCGGCAGCACCAGTACAGCACGACGAATTACGAAGATGAGATGATACGCAAGAGTGTCGACACAGGTAGGGTCCCACACTAAAGCCAACCATCTTCCATGGAAATAAAGACGTACCGTCCGGTCTTTAACCATCGCCGCGTGTCAGGTCATGAGGTTCCAAAACAGCTGGAATGCCGACGGTGACAAGGGCTCGTCGGATGTCGTCATTAATATGTGCGTACCGCGCTCTGCGTCCCGCGCTTTGTCTGCATGACAAGCCGTGGTGATTGAGACTTTTGACAACTTTGCCACAGTGGCAGCGATGAGAAGAACAACAGAGAGTGCCTAGACGTAAGGAAGGAGCGAGGTAAAAAGTTATATCGTCGAACAAGGTGCCTATGTTCAACGATAGTGCGTGTAGCCAAAGGCCCGACTCCCACTCTCCCACAGCAAGCAGGCGCGCAAATTTTGCAGTAGTAGCAGAGCGGCTCATCCCACTGCCTTTGGGAACACGGGTTATAGGGAGGATTTGTATTCGCTTGGTGAAGCGCCGGCACTTCAAAAGGAATCGTTGTGGAAGTTAAAATGTTCCTAATTAATTTATCAGTGCCGCGGATCAAAGATGAAAGCCGGTAAACTAATACTGGTAATTATGCGGACGCCGAGGCCTCCCATACGGATGGGAAGAGTAATTTGAGTCCAAGCTCGATCGTCCAAGGTGACATTAACAAAGAATATAATAAATGAAATCCAAAGTGTAAAGACCTAATAAAAATACAGTATAACCACGTATAACCCAACAAATTACCATCTCTTCTTTTGTTTAAGGTTCTTTAAAGGCCTTTTGTTGACAGTCATGTGAACAGTGGCTCGAATTAATGTTTTTTTTTTATATTCAGCTTTTTTTCCGAATTTGCAATTCAATCTACTGGACATATTCGTTGTTGAAAATTGTTTTTGTTCGAATAAGACGAAGAATTTTGGTAAATTTATTCACCATTGTGTCTAGACTTTCTTTCTTATTACCTCTATGCCTATTATTTTATTAAATAGTACTGTTTTTGTTTTTAGTCTTCTTACTAAATTCGTGTCATAGAAAAGCTTAGTTGCCTCAATATTCACATGCTGATGAAGGTTCTTTTAGATTTTTAATCATGTTAGTCGATAGTATTCAATTTTAAGCCCAGATAATGTCATCATTTCGCATGCATTCGTTTCATCAAGGTGCATTTATAATTTCCCTTAGTGCCTACTTTGTTTTGGAATATAATGTTCCCACTTCTGGGACTCAGGCCTCATCTCTAAGAGAAGAAAATGGCTGTAGTTCACCACGTGGGTTCATTACGGGTTGGTAGATTCTTACTTGAGCACCACAACCTCGGAATTGCCATCAACGTTGTTTCTATATTGTTTCTTATTATAATAACTCGTACATCATATTCCTAAACGTTTTCATTTCTCAATTAAAAACAAGACTGCCTATTATTTTAACATAAATAATCAAACCAGGAAGGATTCCTCACAAAACACAATAACAGTACAGGTATACATCAAAAGATAATTTTAATTACATCACAAACATAATTATTGTAAAAACCTTTTGGTAACCGCATGTAAATCTTGTATGAAACAGAATACCGGAACACTCACACGAAAGCTCCCGATGTAGCTAATAAAAAACTCCCACAATGTTGTCACAGACTAGATAGACACAGAAGGCCAGCTTCATACAGCTAACGTAACCAAGCTACAAAGAAAGAAAGAAAAAGTGTTTATTCACGTCAAACATGGCGCATACCTTAAAACGAAATAAATAACAATATCGACTAAAAGTAGCACGTAAGTAAGATATGCGTCACATCCGCGCAAAACGGCCAGCGCTCAGCAAAATGCTGGGGCTCATGTAAGACAGAGCCACAGCGCTGATTTTCAGCACTAGCCGTCGTCGACGATGGGACGCCGATCGGTCAGCAAGGATTTATTATACTTACAAACAATTCAAAAATAAACAAAGTAAAAACATAAAATAACAATAAACCTAACAATAACCGTAATTATACATTAAACAAAAAATAAAAAAGACGTGTGGCACTCGGGGACTGCCGCGGTAAAGCTATTGCATAGCATTTTTATCAACTTATGCAATTATAATTATTTATTTATTTTATTTATGCAGTATTTTTTCCTTTGTTTTTTTTTTTCTTTGATATTAATTGAAGTTACACTTTCACACATTGAATTGAATTTTGATTGATTGTTCACTCATTTGTTTTCTTATCGGTCACCACGCTCAAAAATCAAATGAGTGGGGGGTGTTAGGTTATTTTCGTTACGGAATTTCTGGATTCGGTCTCCACGCTCAAGGCCCGCGATAGAAGCTATGCAATAGCTTAAAAATAAAGATAAATAAAAACAGAAAAACTCAAGTTGGCTAACAAACAAGAACTTGTCGATTATTTTGATCGATCAATGACCGGTCGAACTTAAAGCTAGAAATTGTCAATGCACAGTCACTTAGTCACATTTCGAGTCTGTGGTTACAAAAAAACAAAAAAAGATGGCTGATCGATAGATAACTACGGCAAAGTTACGTAATTATTATGCAAAAAAAAGATTTCTGACCTACGGAACTTACGCAATCGATTTGTTTGCTTATATGTGTTAATGGGTGAAAGTTACTGTTTTTTTTTTTTGGTGGGAAATTAAACAAACTTCGATTTAAGAATTAGTCAGTTCACTTTTACTGACAAAAATTCAATCTTTTGTAGGACCATAAAGAAAAAAAAAATCCCGGGGTCTTGGACGCAAGGCAAATATTCATCTTTGCCCATCCAGGGATGTAGTGTTCCACGCACAGAAAAGAGGAATGTAGATAGAAATCGCATAGCACTTCATTTGTATCGGGACCAGCGTACCCAAACTCACACAAAGACAGGTATATCATATTTCATAACACTAAGAAATCCTTAATGTGATTGAGCATTTTAATATTAATTGAAAGAAGGCAGTTTATCCATCGTTCCGTTTTAGAAAATAAACCATATTTTAGTGTAAACAGAGTTGTTTGTTATCTACCCTTTTAACGTATTACCTCGCATAGAATAATTATAAGAATAATTTCCACTATTCCCCACTAGATGTCTCTATAATATAAGCAATGAATTTAGAGCTCTATGTACTTGTTATAAGATTAATGTTTCCTAAATAAAGTCAGTGTTAAACGTCATTTTCTAGAGATGTACCATTGGCGTTGCCTTATTTTATCGATGTTGCGTTTTATAAAAGTCAACAGTAGGAGTCGATAAATTACAAAAACAGAATACCTACGTATTTTAATTTTATTTATAAGGGGCTTGTAGCTATTTCATTAACCATGAAATTACTCATAGTTGAAATTAACGGTTTCTTTTGATGCTGGAAAACAATTAGAGCGAATAACGTGACAACAATAAATTGTAGCTGTTTCTCGCTTTTCGCAAATGAAAATGTAAAAAAATAGTTTAATTAATAAAATAGATACGTAAAAACAGGTAAAGTCAAAAATACTGACTGATAAATAATAATTAATTTGTTCATAAGTATGTTTTAAAAAACACTTCTACACGTAATTTTTTACGTCAGTTTAAACTAAACGAAGCCGGTGTTTCTTGGCTGACTACAAATTTGCTTTTAGAGTCTATACAGATTTGAATAGAACTGTAACATCTTGACCTTCTTCGAGACTGCTAGGGTTCGGTATAACCAGATTTTTAATAAAGTGACTTCTTTTTCTTCTACCAATATCTAGAAATTCTTCAGAGCTAAAGTTTTGGCACTGCTGTGTCGGTAATGTATTTCTTTACGCTTTTAATTAAACAGTCTGATCCTTCAAAGTGATTTGAGAAAATTGTGCTAGTTTTTGTAGGAAACCAACTTTGCCTTCCAGTCTGCCTGTATCTTTAGTAAAGATGAAGTCACAAAATAACACGAAAGCTACATTTTGAACCCATGGAAAGTTTAACCCTGTTTACATTTTATTTAGATAAAATTAAAATAGTGTGCGTTTATAATTTTGTCGAAGCACTTGGGTATTTTCTTTCCCGATACAACAAAGAACATTATAATTTTACGATATCGATAACTCACTATCGATAATGGTACCCTCCAATTGAGCAGCTGACAGTGACATTTGGTGAATGTTTTAGAATATTTTTTTGAAAGTAGACCTTACGCGGTACAAAATAAAGTCAACTTCTATTTGTTTTTTTTTTATTAGATCTTATTTTTCAAAAATAATCAAAATAAAATAAACCAGCTCTAACCGATGATAGGACATAACAACATTTGATAAATTCTTGGTTCTTCTGTCGTGTTTGCACTTCAAAACAGCACAAATGGGCATTTTTATATTTTTTTATCTAGTTATTATCACCGTGGCAACCGTAAGTAGACTGATGTGCGCGGCGCATGCGCAATGGAGCATAAGCGGTACTCCGCAAAACTCGGGGTACGCGCGCCCCGCCTACTTACTCCTTCTGTCTACTGTATGATTCCTATTACTGTATGATTCCTATGTTCTGTGGTTCCACGTGCAACTCAAAGAGATGTGAGCAAAACTATATGGTCCTACTTCTGGTAGGATCATACTGTTTTGCTGAGAAGCTTACAGCAGGGATCATGGGTTGTGCGAAAGAGAATCCTGGGGCCCTGGAATGAGGCAAAGAAGAAACAAGAGTAGGTTTTAGTCGTAAAAGTCTGACACGCCCTCCCGCTCCGCCCAAGAGCGAGATTTGTCGTTAGATGATTTGCTCCCTAAAACAATATTAGCACCACTCAGCACAACCATCTTTTTTTTATTCCACAACTATCACACAACGCCGTCTAGTCCCAAGCCAAGCAGATCTTGTGTTATGAGTACTAGACAACTGAGAAACATACTTGTATACTTTTAAATACATACATACAAATTATAGATAAATTACACCCAGACACAGAACAAATGATCATGTTCATCACACAAACATTTGTCCTGGGTGGGAATCGAACCTACAACCTCCGGCATAGCAGTCAAGGCCACTAACCACTAGACCAACAGGCCAGTCAACAGTAGTCACTTTGTTGTATAGAACAGACCTTCTGTTCCTATTTGTTATTTTCGTGGTTTTCCTCCAATACGGAACGTGCCCTCTCTAAACTTAATTAACAGCATTAAATTCACCATCCTTCTTATAATTAATACAATTACATATTTATGTCCTTTTGTTAAGGATTCCCTCATGCAAAGGATATTGTTATTCCTCATCCCAAATTACCTCCCGGAGGTCCAAAAGGATTTTAAGAGCAAAATCGCACGGCTATAAAGAAGAGCAAGTGTTGAATAAATAAAAAAGCTTTCATTTTTATTGTGTACCATTTTTTGGTACACCAATATTTTTCTTTGGTGCTTAAAAATGACTTGGTAGCGTAAAGTTGTTTTGCTCCGGGGTGACTTATTACACTTATTACTCTAAAATATGCATGATTATTTTATGTATATGTTACTGTAAAAGCTCAAACTACGGTAAATCTTAAGATTGTATTATTCCTAAAACCAACATTTACCAGTCCACATTGGTAAAACCTAGTATGTACGAATTGGAATGGTAATAGCCCGAAAAAATCGTCCCATTATAATAAATACTTACATTTACCAACTCATGTCGGTCTGTCCGGCCGTCCGGTAACTGTCCGGACCAAGCCCAAGTCGTCGACGGCGCGCACTGTTCCCGAGCGCCTCAAGGAGTTGTCAGCAACAGCAGGGACTCAGCCAGGTTGAAGCCTACTGGGGCCAGGGATATCCGAAAGGGCGCTCGAGCCCCGGTATGAAGGCTAGAAGGACCGGGGTTGGTCTTTTAGTCAGTAAGAGTCTGACACTATCTCCCGCTCCGCCCAAGAGCGGGGGATGTCATTGGATGATTTTTTCCCACAATAAAAAAAAACTCATGTTTACCGACATGAGTTTTTTTTTAGATTTTACTGGAAAATCTTAAGATTTACCGTAGTTCGAGCTTATACAGTAACATATATAACAAAATATGTAAACTGACTGTGGTTTCTGAAGATCTCTGAAATACACGACCACTTAGAGATAAAGAAAGCCAAGGAAGAGATCAGATCATCCTACTCCCAAAACAAAGCACCTCTTGCAATTCATCCAAACCAACTAGCAGTGCAGTTGACCATTCCAGAATCATTGCGAACACTATATACACTAATATTATAAAGAGGTAAAGTTTGTTTTTATAATATTTTTTTTCTAGAAGGTTATCTCTGAAAGTACTGGTCCAATTGCTATTTTTTTTTCTCCAATAGAAAGTTGATTTATTCCTGAGTGACATAGGCTATATTTTAGGTGCGCGGGTGAAGTCGCGGGTAAAAGCTAGTAAATGAATATAGATATTGTCCAATGTGGGGATATTGCTCTACAAGCCATATTTTATTTCATCGCATCTGCTCATAGTTAGACAATTAATTGCAAGATTAAGACAAGAAAAAAAAAAATGCTTAGGTGCCAAAGTACTCCTTCACATTATTGTCATCTATAGACTGCCTCGATGTCCGACAGTCCAGTAACCATCCCGACAGAGCCCAAGTCGTCGATGGCGCGTAGTGCTCCACGGGCGACTCAAGGGTATGTTAGCAACCGTAGGGGTCCAGCCGGGTCGAAGCCTACTGTGGCCATGGGTGTTACGAAAGAGATCCCCGGGGCCCCGGAACAATGGCAAAGAAAGAACAGGCGTGGGTTTTTAGTCAGTAAAAGTCTGCCATTATCTCCAGCTCCACCCATGAGCAGGGGATGTCATTAGATGATTTTCCCACCGAACAAAAAAAAAGCCAGAAGACTGGCAGCATTTCCATGTTGAATAGTAATTGTACTTTCTCTATTATGGTGACTGCAGAATGCAATATCCAGCTATCACTAACTGCTTTGAATATAGCAAAAATTTTCTGCTATTCACTCCACCGTTTCTTTAAAAGCATACCGATTACATTCTTGTTCATTTTTTGTTTTATTATGACTCGGGCTATCTTATTACTCTTTTTCTGATATGAAATGACCGTTTTTGCTTGCACTGGGCGACTCTTATATGACATCATTTTCTTTTTTGAATTTTCTTAAGTGAGTGAATAAAAAAGAACTTTTTTTTACATCAGTCACTGTATGATGATAGTACGATAATGGCTAATGCATCTAAATGTGATGCCTAATATTGCGCAGCGGTTAATACATGGAGACAGTTTTTTTTAATACACTTTATTTTATTCTTTAACTAGCTGTACCCGCGCGGGTTTGCTCCCGCTCTTCCCTACTTCAGCTTACTATACCCTACTCTACCCTACTATACCCTACTCTACCCTACTCTACCCTACTCTACCCTACCCTACTCTACCCTACTCTACCCTCCTCTACCTTACTCTACCCTACTCTACCCTACTCTACCCTACTCTACCCTACTCTACCCTACTCTACCCTACTCCACCCTACTCTACCCTACCCTACTCTACTCTACCCTACTCTACTCTCCTCTACCTTACTCTACCCTACACTACCCTACACTACCCTACTCTACCCTACACTACCCTAATTTTCATTATTTTTTCCATAAGAATCTTCTCCTCATAATAACGAACACAACAAAAAAAAAATTAGCGAAATCGGATGCGAATGTGCACAGAATAAACATTAAAAAAAAAACAAGTGTACAATGGACGGTTTTATAGTACCAAAAGGCTACATTTGGGGCTATCAATGTATAAAAATCATAAATAATTTAAAAATACGTGTATTAATAAATATGAAATAGTTATGAGAATAAAAAACATAGTAAAAAGAAAATTCTCCTTAACATTTTTTTCAAAGCTCAACAGTGTTAGTGGTGGTGGTGGTGGTAGTTTTTTATATGGAATTTTATTACCTATATTTTAATATCTTTTTTTTAATTATTATTGATAGGTTCACGCTTGACCGCTATCTCACCTGATGGAAAGCGACAATGCGGTCGACGATGGAACGCGCTTACCTAGAAGAAACCTATTCACTCTCGATTTAAAGATTCCCGGGTTGTAGCTATCAGGAAACACAGACTCCGGCAAGGAATATCTATGTTTACCAGTTTAACTTTTATTGTACCTATTTGCCGTTTATTTTTTCACCTACCCAAAGAAATTTAAATATTTCTCCCTGCATCACCAATTGGTAGAAAAAAACTTTATTACAGTTTATGCGTGGTGGTATCTATAATATGGGCACTGTTGCTTGAAATAAATGGATTATTATTAGTTATTATTATCTGCTTTATTTATTTAATATATATTTATTTTAACTAATATGTCTTAAAACACAAATCCAAAAAAAATACATATGTAAGTATTTAAAAATATAAAAAATGGTAGTCCGCCGATGTCGGGAGAAGGGTCCAAGCTACGCTTATTGTCATTATTATTATTATTTAATAAATAATAGCGGCATTTTAACTATAGCTCCTGCCCACCATGTCATTTTTTATACACCAACCTACATTCTGTACCATCAAAAACACTTCCGCCTGGCCACTTCATTTTTGCTTGCACTCGAAACGAAAACTTCGAAGGTTTGGTTTGGCGCCGGGCAAGATTCAAGCGATTTTTTTTTAAGTGATCAAGCAGAAATGACTGTGATGGTACATATTGTAGCTGTCGCCATTGGTCGGCGTTTGCTGTTGACGCGTAGGCAGCAAATAACACAGGTGCTGTGGACATGGTGGGCAGCAGCGATCGTCAGCTGCAGTTGCTTTTATCGATAACAGCAATTGCCTCTGTCGACAGCATAGTGATGCACGTTGTAATCATACTTTTAAAGGTCAACAAGCGAGCAATTTTTATAAGACTTATTCCAAAGACTTTCTCTCACGTTCCAAATACTAGGATGATCAGCTCCCCCCCCCCCCCTTCCCCCGCCAAGTTACAAACGTTTCGCTTGCGTCGAACGCTTCGAGTTGACCTTGCCGCCAATTCTTTTGTTCCGACCACTTGATTGAGCGTTGAGGCGACGTCATTCCCGTACATTTGAAGCTTTCTACAGGCGTTAACCATTACTGGCATTTTTTTTGGCAAAACTCAAAATAGCTAAGCATAAAGCCACATAGCATTAAGTGGGTACCACAGTACCTGCCCTCCAATACCTCCTTTAGCCTACTGATCCCGAAGGGATGATAAAGATTAAGAGCAAGACGATGTATGTTTCCCTTTCCTTCCGTATACACGTTTAAAGCTTTACCGTACCAAATAAATTGGGGCAATAATCGGAACGGAAAATCGGTTCGTTCGGTGCTATTTTTTTTTTCCTTAAAGGTATACACCTGAGAGTTATTACATTGCACGATTGATACCACCAGCCCTTTATCTAGAATCTAAGCTTGACAAATTCTGATGCTACATTTATTTACTTACTATAATTTTTTTCCACAACTATCACCCAACGCGTTCTAGTCTCATTCTTAGCAGAGCTTGTGTTATGAATACTAGAGAACTGAAAAACATACTTATATATTCCTAAATACATACATATATAAATAAATTACACCCAGACAGAAGAAATCATCATGCTCATCACACAAACATTTGTCTTGGGTGGGAATCGAACCCACGATCTCTGGCATAGCAGTCAGGGCCACTAACCACTAGACCAACAGGCCTTGAAAAGTTTGAATTCTAAAACGTTTTGAGAACACATTCATTGTACGTACAGTCAAGGCGTAGAATTCTCTGCCAGAATCTGTGTTTCCTGATTCACTTCAGTCGATTCAGGTGTAATTTCGTCTGTACACCTTGAACATTACACTATGTTGAACGAAACAGAATAAGACAGTTTGGTCGCGTAAAAAGTATTCTCTAAAAGCTGTCTTAGCGCTGCATGTTTTAATAGTTCTGTTAGACGTCATAATGCCGATGTAGTGCTGCAGCGAATTTTTGTTTTATCTTTTCAGTACTTTGTATATGAATAAATAGTTTCCATGAAAGAGCTTGTCTATCACTAGAACATAAGTCGATGACTTTTTTTGTCTTGTCTTCTACTACTCGTATTTATCTCTGCGTCACTCAAAGATTAACTATTAAAAAATGCTTAGAGCATTAAGTCTCCTATTGTACTTTTGTCTGCATTACGTAGTTCATACTTAAACTCGACCTTTTTAACCGACTTCTAAAAAAGGAGGAGGTTCTCAATTCGGATGTTTGTATTTTTTTTTAATGTATGTTCGGGCATAACTTCGTCGCTTGCCAACCGATTTGAAAAATTCTTTTTTTGTTGGAAAGGGTATACTTCCCAAATGATCCCATAGTCACCAAGTCGGGATCTGATGATGGAATCTTGGCTAAATCGAGGGAACTCCTCAAATATTATAGGCAACTATATAGTCATTTTGATATTTTCATCAAGGAATTAAGCATTTACAGTCAAAAAGTGACATTTGATGAGGTGGAACTGGTTAAGAAGACCAGAAATTGCCAACGGAACTTCATACTCAAACAAATATCACAATGAACATAGTTAAGCGACTATGACAATACAAATAAATGAATAGTTCTGAATAGTTATGTTGAAAATGGTATCATCGAAGTAACCTGATGATAGTGATGGAGCTGGAAGATAGGCACCGGAACTCCGTAATTAATCAATGTATCCTACCCGTGTTTGGGCTTATTAGAAATGTCATGAGATGCACTTTGGCTATAAGGTACTATCGAAGTGATCTGATGATGGAGCCGGAAGGTGGAAGGTAGACACGGGAACTTCATATGAAAATGATGTATTCTAGCAGGGTTTGAGTTAATTGGAATTGACATGAGAAAAAGTACTCTGGCTGTAAGTGTGTTGCAACTAAAAAGTATGAAATAAAAAACTTTTTATAAAAAAAATAAAACCGACTTCACTAAAAAAACACTAAAATGATCAAAATAATTTTAATTTCGGAAGTCGGTGTTAAATAAGGAACAAGCAATAACGAAAAACACTGACTTCCGAAATTAAAATTATTTTGATCATTTTATTGTTTTTTTAGTGAAGTCGGTTTTATTTTTTTATTCTGTCTTGTATTGCGTCTTCTACCTACTACTTGTCTCTAGATCACCCTGAGATGGACTGTTAGAAAATGCTTAGAGCATTAAGTCTCCCTTTGTACTTTTGTCTGCATTACGTAGTTGATACTTAAACTCGACTTTTTCTGTCTTGTATTGCGTCTTCTACCTACTACTTGTCTCTACATCACCCTGAGATCGACTGTTAGAAAATGCTTAAAGCATTAAGTCTCCCTTTGTACTTTTATCTGCATTACATAGTTGATACTCGACTTTTTCTGTCTTGTATTGCGTCTACGACCTACTGTTTATCTCTCGTCACCCAAAGAATGCCTATTAAAAAATTCCTAGAGCATTAAGTCTCCTTTTATTATGTTTACGTCTGGATTACGTAGAAGTTACCTAAACTAAATAACAAACATAGCAAAAACTTTTACTTACAAATGTGTTATTTGCTCCTTTTATTTCTGAACGCCTTACCCATTTTGCGAGGCCTTGTACAGCAATGGATCAATCAATCAAATTCTGACGTTGTATACAGACGTTACGCTTGTCTAACATTTATAACATAGTTTTTGTGTTGTATCATCGTAAAATGACGATGTTATGGTTCCAGAAGGGTGAGTTGTGAAATATGATGTAGACGTCAATCATAAGCTTGCTAATCAAAGTTACCCAATGTACTTTTTAAAATTTCGAAGTTTTGGTTTTGTCAAAAAACTATATTAAAACTTTATAACACACGTATTTTAAAAGCAGTACGTTCGAAATCGGCATTCGAATCAATATCACCAATTTTATTATTACAAGCGTTTCACGCGTCCCGATGTTTATAATTATGACTGTAATCAAATCTTGCAAATTAAATTTGATCCACTTCCCAGTTACCGATTGAGCTGAAATTTTACACAGCACAACCTCATCGTGTTTGGGCTTGTATGATTCGTCTTTACAAGTATTAATTATACAAGGTGCAGTTTTAAAACTGCACAATATTTCAGGAGGTTGTAATAAAACTCATAAATAATCATGTAAAAAAACGATACCTGGTCAATAATCAGTAATACTTGTTATTTAATTTTTTAATTACACTAAACTAAATCGATTGATCGATGGCCGCGGGGGCGTGGCTAGGGTGTGGCGTGCGGGATGATGATTGGATGATACATTATTTATGAAACTATCGTTGCGAGTTAGTGTGTGTGAAAACGCCCTTTATTGTTCCGTGTTTGTGTGTGTGAAAAAAAGCGCGGTTATAAAAAAAAAAAAAAAATACCTATTTATTTTATTATTGATTCGGGTCGAGAATCACTAACACAATTACCTCCTGAAATATTTTGCAGCTTCAAAACGACACCTTGTATAGGTATAAAAGCCATCTATGTAAAATTGTTTTTCATCAAAAACTCATTTTAAATGAATAGAAATAAACATTTTGTATTTTTTTTTTTTTGGATAAAAAATGACTTATTTTGATAAAATAATGTTGATTCACTGGCGTGTACCATGTAGGTTTGATGATGTTGACAACATGTTGGTCATACCAATCCACTCCCACACACGGTCAAATCTGTTTGATCCAATCGGTAGCGACATACCCATTGGACGATAGGTTTGACCGTGTATGGTCGGAATTAGTTTACGTATGCTAATTACCTACAATTAGGATAACTAATTTCTTAAAGATAAAAAAAAAATCTGAAAGAATCGCCAAACTTAAGTGGCACTGGGCAGGGCACATTGCTCGCAGAACAAATGGTCGATGGGGACGAAAAGTTCTGGAATGGCGAGCACGTAACAGAAGACGCAGCGTTTGAAGTCCTCCCACAAGGTGGACCGATGACCTGGTTTTTTTTTTTTTGGTGGGGAAAATCATCCAATGACAACCCCCGCTCTTGGGCGGCGAGCGGGATATAGTGTCAAACTCTTACTGACTTAAAAACCCACCCCGTTCCTTCAAGCCTTTATACCGGGACTCGAGTTCCCTTTCGGATAACCCTGGCCCCAGTGGGCTTCGACCCGGCAGGGCCCCTGCTGTTGCTGACAACTCCTTGAGGCGCGCGGGAACAGTGCGCGCCGTCGACGACTTGGGCTTGGTCCGGACAGTTACCGATGACCTAGTGAGGATCGCGGGAATCCAATGAATGCGAGACGCACAGGACCGGTGATTATGGCGACACTTGGGGGTGGCCTATGTCCAACAGTGGACGTCTTTCGGCTGAAATGATGATGATGATAATGAATTTCTTAAAAAAAAAAAAACAATTATTCGTATAAACAGTACCTGCCTACTTAAATTATGATTGTGACATTTTTTTATTAATTTAGGTGTATATGCAAAGCTGCGGCTAAATGGGCATGCCACAATTATGGCGGTAAGTCCCCTCTTTGACGCGTGGCTGGAAAGACCTCACGGCGTCCTTACCTTTCGCATGATACAGGTCCTCACCGCACATGGCAAGTTTGGGAGGTTCTTGTTCCGGATTAAAACGGAAGCGACGCCTGGGTGTCGCCACTGTGCGGAACGCCTGGAGGACACGGTGGAGCACACAGTCGAGGTGTGCCCTGCTTGTGTGAGGCAGATCGCATCAGGCAACGGCGCTCTCGTAGCAGCCGGGATTCCGATCCCGATTTCCAGCCACCGTAGGCGCGGGCTTGCGGACAGTGAGCAATGGGTAGCTCGCTGTCCGGCCGTCCGGTGACTGTCCGGACCAAGCCCAAGTCGTCGACGGCGCGCACTATTGCTGCGCGCCTCAAGGAGTTGTCAGCAACAGCAGGGGCCCAGCCGGGTCGAAGCCTACTGGGGCCAGGGTTATCCGAAAGGGAACTCAATCCCCGGTATGAAGGCTTGAAGGAACGGGGTGGGTTTTTAGTCAGTAAGAGTCTGACACCATCTCCCGCTCCACCCAAGAGCGTGGGTTGTCATTGGATGATTTTCCCCACCAAAAAAAAAGCTGTGGCTAAAAGCTAATCTTATAAGGAAATCATTTTTTTATTTCTTTTATCTTAACCAATGCTTCTTCACCAATGTGCTCGTATGTATCATGTTACATATCAATGTGCATTTCTTTACGTGAAAACCGTTTTATTGCTACATTTCCACCGATAAATCTTTTTCTTGCCGCAAAGTCATTTGTCAATCCTTATTTAATGCCAAAAAGCTTTTCGGTTACACGGCTTTGAAGAATCGTTAATGAAGTCTGTAGTGTATTCAAGTTTTTTTTTTGATACAAAAAAGAATAGTACATTTTGATACTAGAGAAGAAAGTTTATCATTGGCATTCAACCAAGCCTTGACAACAAGTTTGTTATAGAGCTGAAGGCTGCAGATACTTTGCACGTGTATCAAACGACGTTTTTCAACACACTTACAAAGACATAAAGAAACAGGAGTTGACGTTCGATTCTTGAGGTTGCACGCCCAGCCTAGTACGATCATAGTACGATAATTGTAATAAAATTGAGTAGGGGCGAGAACATTTTCGCACTTCTCCGCACTAGTGAGAAAACCAGTGGTTTTTCGGATAAGTGTATTGAAAAAAAAATTACTTCCGTGGATCATTGTTCTTTTGTTTATCATTAATTTTTACGGTGGGCTGCCACATTGAGTACAAAAAACTTGGAGAAAAAATGTAATATTATATAAATTTTTCCTCAAGCTTGGGATAAGAAATGAAGTATAACAAGAGTTCCAATATTAATTTCCTTTCCCGAACGTAAAACGTTTGATTTGTGCTTTAATTTATTACTCATGATTTATTCTGTCGTAAGATGAATGTCGGTGGAATTACCGTTACGTAATGATTTGTCGAAAAGAAACAAAAAAAAACCTGATTTTCTCAAAACAGGAAATTAAACTATTCTCTTTTTTTCTGTATTTTTGTAATGTTCTCCTATGAAACAGTAATGACTAGATCTATACTAATATAATAAAGAGGTAAAGTTTTTTTTTTTGTTTGTAGGAGGAAATCTCTGAAAGTACTGGTCCGATTTCTAAAATGTTTGCACCAGTAGAAAGTTGCTTTATTCCTAAGTGACATAGGCTATATTTTATGCACGCGGGAAAAGCCGCTGGGAAAACCTAGTAAATATATATTTTAAATAAGCTAGTGCTTGACTTTTTTCATTATTGATAGGCTCACGTTTGACCACTATCTCACCTTATGGTAAGTGATGACGTGGTCTACGATGGAGCACGCTTCCCTGGAAGTAATCTAAATAAGTTATAGAGTAAATACTCTTGACTTAAGACCCCTAGGTTGTAGTTATCAGAAAACACTGAAAAAAAACTATACTTGTGCGCCTCACCATCACTCGTATACTAGTTTATCTACACTAGTGAAGAGGTCAATTGTTTTTTTTTGTTTTTATGTTTTTTTTTTAATCTTTGGAAGTACTGGTCCGATTGCTAAAATTTTTTCACCGTTAGAAAACTGCTTTGGTTCTGAGTGACATAAGCTATATTTTGCGTACGCGGGCGAATTCGCAGGCAAAAGCTAGTATAAGAAAAAAAAAACAGGCTTCGGTAGGGATTTCTACTCCTTAATTAGCTGTACGTACAATAAATGTGTTCCAAAAACGTTTTGTACGTATGACTGCAATCCCACCTAATGGTAAGCAGTGCTGCAATCGTTGATGGTGAAGCACACTTGTGTATTAAGAGCCTATTCACTCTAGCCTTGAAGAAACCTAAATTATAATCGAACAGGGAGACCGAGAAAACAAACAGTTCCATATTTGGCGCAAACAAACATATTTATTAACTAGATTTTAGTATAAGTATAGCATAATATTTACGATCTCAAATAAGGACCCATAACCGCACATCTATCCATATCCATAACATCACAAAAACACTGGTCAATCACTTTTCTAAAGTATGAGACCGCCTGAAGACGGGGTCTAATAACATTATCATAAATACCGTGGTCATGGTAACGCTCCGTATAATCCAAATAGTTCATTTTAGGCCAACTATGGACAAGAATAGGGTTGGAACGAAATTTTTGCGGGAACTTGTATAATAAATTGGCATGTGCCTTCGCAGGTGCTATTTAGAAGTTTTTTTTTTAAAGAAATCGCTTTTTTTATTATTTGATAGGCTTGCACTTTATCAATAACTCACCTGATGGTAAGTGTTGATGTGGTCGATGAGGTTGCCTAGAAGTGATATAAAATTCCCTCTTGGCTTAAATATCTTAAGGTTTTTCGCTATCAGGAAACTGAGTCCGTCAACGAATTCCATTCCTTATCAGGTTGTACGAACAATGGTCTACACTGTTCTTACATAATATCTATCAATATTGTAATAACAACCACTTTTTTAAAAGAGTAACCATGGAATTTCTTGCCTGTTCTTCACCATAGGAAAAGACCAATTTGGAACCGTGGACTATGTCGTTATATAAGTGCCCATGTAGGCCGATGTGAAATAAAATATTTTAACATTTGACTTTTTTTTAAATTAATGTGTTCCCAAAAATATTAAATACTAGCTTTTGCTAGCGGCTTCGCCCGCATACATAAAATATATCGCTCAGGAATAAAGCGGATTTCTAACGGTGAAAAAATTTTAGAAATCGGACCAATACTTCCAGAGATTACCTCCTACAAACAAAAAAACATAAAAACAAAAAAAAAAAAAAACTTTACCTCTTTATTATATTAGTGTAGATTGGTGGGATGTTTACCATACAGTACAGTCACGATCAATAACATATAGTCCCATATTCTATCTCTCTTAAGTTTTACTATTCAAGAAATAAGTACCTATACTATGTGTATGTGTTCTGAATTATTTGTTTGATTGTGAGGTAATTGATCCTTTAACAGCCTGCGTCGGATTAGTCCAACGAATGTTTTCGCGTCCTATTCACCAGAACACCACGAGGATTGGTTAGAGATGGCGCAGGAGAAGAAAGTTTTGAAGTACTTGGGGGAGGTCTTAGCTCAGAAGTGGCACAGTAAAGGCTAGTAAAAAGAAATTCACTAGTATCATGAGTTTGTGACTGGGTACTCCATTTCGTTTATCTCTACAATCCCCATACGTGACAGAAGAGCTGACGAGATGGAGTACTTGGTCATGCAACAAACTCCTGGACAATGTACTGTCGACAGACAAACCGATATTCTATCAGCAATAACTATAGTCAATATTTTTGGCCACACAACTTCATTCGATAAAAAAAAAACTCGGAAATGAATTTTCAAAATCGGTCCACAATTGACCGAGATATCGGTGAACATACATAAAAAAAAAAACATACATTCAGCCGAACATAAAACCTCCTCCTTTTTGAAGTCGGTTAAATATGTCGAATTAAGTTTGGCTGATTTAATTGTTTTCCAAAAGATTTTTAGTGGATTTTATAATATAAAATTGGTACGGTTTTGTGTTTCAAGTAATTACTTAACTGGTCAATATGTGGAAATATCAAAACTGGCGCGATTTTGATAAAATATATTTAATATAAACACTATGGTCAAACGGTTGGTCTTTGAAAAAGGCGGACCGCGACCAACGATCGTATTGATTCTTTTATGATGAAGAAGAAGTGCTGGAAGAAAACACTTTAAGTTCCCTGGACTGCTTTTCGTACAAACATCTCAATCTTACGAAAATTGAATATCAAAAATAGATTGCCACTACCAACATACCTATATGCTCGGAGTACTAAAGTTTTTTTGCCATACAGCCAGGAAAAATGGCCACAACTTTGAACAGCTCATCGTTACTGGCGTGGTTGATGCAAACAACCAAGAGACCGCAGCACAAAAAGTTGGACAGATCAGGTCCGATCCTCATAGGATACCCAGTTGCACGTCACACTTTATGTCGCCAAGAACTGTCACAGATGGCACGACACCATCAGTAAGAATCTAATCCAACGGGAACTTCAAGACCCTCAGTAATAAGGAATATGACTTGAAGAAAAGGATAGTCGGTAGTTAAATAGTGCAGACTTGGTTAGTATTTAGAACGAAAGAAAGAAAAGTATTTATTTACGAGAAAGCTGACTCGAAAAATTGGTTTAAATGGAATTCCAATTTAAAAAAGTAACAGTACTCCATATTTGAAAATTAAATACCTAGAGTCTGTCTAATAAGTTAAACGACTTGGGTAATTATTAGGATTTAATGAAATCTGATGTAGTCAACACGGGTTCAATAATCAAGGTTGATTAAGAGATAGAGATCATTGTTTACTAACAGAAGAACCTTATAAAAAGTATTTTTTAAATGATTAAATATTATACAAAATTCCCAAGTCGGTTGACTTATTAGACAGACTATACATTCAAAACTTGACACGGGTTAATTGCACAGACCATGCAAAGCAAAAAAAAAAAAAAACATTCCGTCAGTCACTATTGCCAACAGAATGTCAAATCGACTTGAGCTCTAGACCTCGGCCTCCGTAAAGATGGCCCCCGTCACATCCCTAGCCAAAATATAGCTGACCAAGCACGCCTATAAATTGCCCCTTCTTTTCATGAATCATTCCGACCAGAAAATGGAAGTGACACTAAGGTAGGCAAAGATATATTTACTAAAGATACTCTACTCATGTGTTTTTTCGTAAAGATTTTTTGCGGAGAAATTCTGCTGATTTAATTGTATTTGGCGGAAACCAAGTCTTTTCTGGGGCTTACGCATCTTGTTTAGAAGGAAAATAACAGTAAGTATATTATTATAGAATGTTCCTTATAAAACGAAAAATTCCTATTGAATTGTTGTATCATTCTTGGCGGCGTGATAATATTATCGCGGTAGTATTGTTATTTATTTTGGTTTACAATAAAGTTTATTCTATTCTGTTCTTTCTAGGAACTTCCTTTGTTATTTATTATCGACTCTCTTGCAATCCTTGATATGGCTAATAAATTACAGAATTATCGCAGTAATAATACAAAGGTGATTTGTAGAATAGAATAGAATAAACTTTATTGTACACCAAAAAAGTAACATCACTTATAAACAAAACAAACAAACTTAAATCTATGCGTAAAATGGCGGTCTTATCGCTGACAGCAATATCTACTAGACAACCTTTGTATGTAGGTATATACAAATATATATAAAAAATATATTATGTTATATTATTGATGTGTACTTTTGTTTTGACGAGTAGTAGACTACGTCCTGGAATAATATTTAGGATACTTTTTATTCTAGGAGTATGTTCCCTTGGGATAATTTTCTAAGCTGCTCACAACAGTTAATAATTAAATAAATCTGAAAATACCTAGCTTTTTGGTACTACTTCGCATAAAAGCTTTAACCTTTCGTATGCCGTAATTAGAGATACAATTAAAAAGTTATTGTGTCCCGCGTGGATCCGCGTTCCGAACATACAACGGGTTAATAACATGCCAAAAAATCGTTTCGTTTTTTTTTTCCTTTATAAAATAATTTTCTAACCGCTTTGTTTTCTTACACTGGGGACTCCATAACCAAGCACACACAAACGTCACAATAACAATTCAATTTTCCTGTTTTTAAATCTCTATGCTATCACCACCTTTTTATCACCATGAGAATGGCGGACGTGGCATGAAAAGCCCTCGAGTTTCTCGCTATCCAATAACAATAAAATGGCAATAAAAACCAATATTATTTATTGACGACTTTCTATTTCAAGTCAGGACTAACGCCACCACAAATTGACTGGGATATTGTGACGTTTTTTTTTTCGCTTATTCAGCAAAGCAGAAAGCCCTAAATGAGCTTCACGTTAAACTCAAATTCAGAGCAAGGATTTTACCGAATTTCGGTTATTTAGGAGTTTAGTAATTTACCGTGGCCATGAAACGCAAGGGACAATTGAAGGAACACAGGTGGGTTTAAGCCAGCCAACGTTGGTCGCCCCCTCTCACTCTACACAGCGCGGGAGCTCTTGATGATGTGACCTTAAAAAAAATCTAGTAATGGAGTTTCATATGCAGGAGCATTGGATTAAGGCCCAAGCGCCCGAAAAGTGACAAAAAACAATAACTTTCTGAAGCCTACTGCTCGGTAACGGCCAGATTAATAGGTTTGAAAAAAATATATGTTTATTATAGATTCATGAACAACATTATCAACATTTGATTTTTTCGTGCTATTAATACTTTTGTCTAAAAAAAATATTTAGCAATTTCGCAACTTTTCCCTATTCCTTCGAAACGGCTTGGATCTTTAGAAACATTTTTACACATAAAAATTAGTGGTTAAATATTCTTCAAAGTGAACATAGCATATGTAAATCAATCAATGTTTCGCAAAGAAAATGGATTTAAAGGTCAGCCGCGCGCTTTCCGGGCGCTGTTTGCCGCAAATAAATGCACAGATATGCGTACTGCCGCCTAGGCGGGTGCGAGAGGTGCGTCCACATAATTTTGGCCAGATAGTTCAAGGGACTATAAGCCTTAATCTCATTTATTCAATAACAATTTACATTTTGTCTGAATATTCTACAGATATCATAATTTAATTAAACCTAACGAATCTAAAGAAAACCTGTTCGGTGGTGGTATAATTATTTTAATTCATTAAATGCCGGTTCGGTCTTTCATTGTCTTTCTATTGTGTCTCTAATAACGGTTTTCGAAAGGTTGTTTTAAGTTTTTAATGAAAACATTTTTTCCATAGCAAGCTTTTATAGCCCGATATAATATCTATATAATTAATACTCGCCATGACGAATCATACGAGCCCAAATTCGATGGGGTTGTGCCCCGGGCCTTGGTTGAGGCCATGGTCCGGAGCGAGGAGGAGTGGCAGGCGGTCGCTGACTTCTGCGAAGCAGTAATGCTCGCTAAGGAGGAGGCCGACCGCATCAGGCAACGGCGCTCTCGCCGCTGCCGGGATTCCTATCCCGATTTCCAGCCACCGTAGGCGCGGACTTGCGGACAGTGAGCAATGGGTAGCTCGCTATCTGACCGTCCGGTAACTGTCCGGACCAAGCCCAAGTCGTCGATGGCGCGCACTGTTCCCGCGCGCCTCATGGAGTTGTCAGCAAAAGCAATGGCCCAGCCGGGTCGAAGCCTACTGGGGCCAGGGTTATCCGAAAGGGAACTCAAGCCCCGGTACGAAGGCTTGAAGGAACGGGGTGGGTTTTTTTTAGTCAGTAAGAGTCTGACACTATCTTCCGCTCCGCCCAAGAGCGGGGGTTCTCATAGTATGATTTTCCCCACCAAAAAAAAGGGGTTATGTCGTTTAACTACCAAACTTCTATAGCCACCTTCCGTTTCCATCATCAGATTAGCTCCATGTCATAATAATTTTGCATCGTCATCTGATTTACACATGCATGCAAAATAATCAGCTCAATCGGTAGCCGGGAATTGGATCAAATTTAATTTGCAAGATTTGATTACAGACAATGGCAAACATCCCGACAGGTGAAACTAAATAAAATCTTGTAATAATGAAAAGTTTATTTTGCGAAAAGTTGACCAACAAGATTTAATTTTACCCTTCAAAAATCAGATATTCAGGTTTTTTTTTTTTCTTAAAAACTTGGTAATCCTAGTTTCCACTAAATATCGCTTCCTTGATCTTGCTTACCTAACAATATCAGCCTTATAATTAAGCTCTATCTATGGTTTTACGCGCCTCAGGCAAATATTCATTGTGGTCGAGCAACATTATTATAAATATTCAATTTTTCGATTCACGAGTCAGAAAAAACATAAAATCTTCCATTATACTTTAACAACCAAACAAAAACAGTATACTCAGACAACACACTCATAATATTGAGTGGTTATTGCCCACTAGTTTTACGAGAACCTGTAACCGTAAATACGATACCAATATTAATACATACGGAGCCTTAATACGTTATTTACTTTATTGCTATAGCTATTTACTACAAAACAGATACAGAAAACTAGCTCCTAGCGCACACACACTCAAACAAATGCCGATCGTGAGTGCACTTGCACTCGCTGTATGTGAAGCATGTCCACGTACACGTGTATTACATATAACACAGACATGCATAGCTGCGTAAGTACGGCGGAGCCGACCATCTCAAACAAATGCCGATCGCAAGTGCACTTGTACTCGCTGTACGTAAAATTTGTCTATGTGTGCGTGTATTCCATATAGCGCAGATACGCATAGATGCGTAAATACGGCGGCGTCGCGGCAATCTCAAACAAATGCCCACTGCAGGTACACTTGTACTCGCTGTACGTGAAGTTTGTCTATGTGTCCATGTTTTCACGCGTTGTTCGTAACCTACCTTCTGTCCCTATCTTTTTTGTGCGTTTATTTCTACAGATTATGTATGAGTGTGCTGGACTAATGTATGGGTAATGTTTTGTATCTAATATGTTGGCTTAGGAAGCTTTTTATTTGATTAAAGTGTGGGTTTGGTGTGTCGCTTTTCGTGATAAAATTCTGCCAAATCGCATTGCTGGAATGATCTGGCTGTTTATTTTATGTTTCATGACTGAGTTCGTTTTTGTAATATTCTAATGACGGTTATGTCATCTAGCCATTTCGACTACAGCGACTGCAATCCTTGGCTTCTCATGGTGGGTGCGAGTTCAAATATATATGCTGCTCTATTATGTGATTTGAATAAAGTTGGATATTGTCCAACTTTAGCTGAAAAATTACAATCACAAAGTGGAAATTATCAGAATACCATTAACTACGTGATAAATGATAGCGGTTGGTAGTCTAGCTTTGATATTGTCACGTTTTTAGTCTAAGTCCAATTTCTGTTTATTTTCAAAGAACTGCACGTGCATATGACATCTTCGGTGAAAGTCTTGTCAAAATTGGTCCAGCCATTTCGGTGATTAGCCAGAACAAACAGACATAAAGACTTGAAAATTAAAAATTGCATTTTCTTAGTTATCTTCGTATTGAGTTTACTTTCATATGAATATTTAGTAAAAAAAAATGTTTTGATATTGTAAATAGACATTTCAATTTTATTTATCTGTATAGATTAAGCAGCGTTGGAAGACCTTCCACAAGGTGGACCGACGACCTGGTGAGGGTCGCGGGAATCCGATGGATGCGAGACGCACAAGACCGGTCATTATGGCGACACCTGGGAGAGGCCTATATCCAACAGTGGACGTTTCTCGGTAGAAACGATGATGATGTGTAGATTAATGTGAAACAAAGATTATGTACTCTTAAGTATAATTGCTATAAGGTTTTTTTTTTGGTGGGAAATCAATGACTTCTCCCACCCTTGGGCGGAACGAGAGGGCGTATCAGACTTTTACTGACTAAAACCCACTCCTGTTCCTTCTTACCCATCGTTCCAGAGCTCCGGGGTACACTTTCGCTCAACCCATGGCCCTATTAGGCTTCAACTCTGCACGATGCTATACGGTACCATAGGATTCTGAATCTCTATTCTTAATCAACATCGAAATTTCTCTGAAATACCATAGAAACACGAAGTTTCCATCAATAATCATTAAGGAAGCGAAGGCATACCCAACTTGCGTTATAACTGTCGATAGGTTCGCAAACCCTAATATGTTATAGCAGTTTATATGGGATTTACCAACGGCATGGTTACCACCTGCGGTTATCATAATACAGGTGATATTATTGCGAGGTGAGCGTCTTAATTGGGGTCGAAACTGCACTAAGTTCGAAGAGAATTTGAAGCTACTGTAGGTTATATTTTAAGGGTTTGTTCGGCCATTGAAGAAAGTTGTATTTCGACTAAGTTTTTTTTTTGGATGTGGGAAGTCGTACAAATACTTCTCCCGCTCTAAAGTGGAGCGAGATTGGATATCAGACTTTTACTAAGACCCAACTTTTTTTTTAGGTGGAAATATCATATAATCATCCAATTGAGCGGAGCCGGATGGTGTATCAGACTTTTACTCCTGTTAGTGGGTTGTTAGTCAGTAAAAGTCTTCGGTGCTTTTCGTACCAGGGTCGAGTTTACTTTTCAGAAGCAAACCCTTGATCCCAGTTGGCTTCGACCCTGCTGGGCCTCTACGGTTTGCTCACATCTCTTTGAGGCGCGCATGGAACAGTACGCGCCATCGACGACTTGGGCTCGGTCCGGTCGATTACTGGATGGTCGGACGGCGAGCTAAGACCCATCTGAGTTCTTAAGTTGCCCTTTGCGTTCCAGGTTCCAGTTTTTGAGATACAGCCTACTGATAAATGGATGAAGAGAAAAACAGCGGAGGCTTTGTAATAGAGCCCCATTGGGACCCTCCGTTAGCACCTTTAGGATACGGAACTCTAACTATGTATAAGTAAACATAATCTTTAGTTATCACGACAATTATTATAACGCCATAGTTCCAGGACCATCAAACAACACTCTCCCAGACTAGAATAGTAAAATTCATCATCTCAACGATCTAAAATCCCAAATACATTTGCAATAAGGCCAACACAATGATGACGGGGACCATAAGACGGTCATATTACTCCCTGTTACCGTCTCAGCGTTGGGTGCAAGGACCAAGGTCTTAACACTGACAGTTTATTAGGGGTTACCAACCCTGGACATTTTCATGATGATTCGACTGTAAGTTTTCATATAGCTTGTAATATCGTTGTGTTTTCTTGTTGAAAAGGTATTTAGAAAATTGCTTGGAACTAAAGGTTTTCATTGAAAAATTACGATGCATTAAGAGCGGCCAACTCGAGGTACATTTTCATACAACCGCACTTACGTGATTATGATGTTATTACACATATTTCTCCAGAGATATGTTAAGTTTACAGATATCATGTGGATATTATGTAGGGTTTTATGGAAATCAAAATATAAATTTGTGTAAAACCAATTCAGTAAAGTCCTCTAAATATCTGCTATTTTACGTGAGATTTGGCCCTCCATAATGTACTCGTACGTATATTAAAAATATAAAAAAAAGTATATCTATCGAAGCCTTGCACATTTACTCGAGATTCTGAATGACAAATATTTTTTTCAAAAACTTTTAAGGGTTTAAAATAAACACGTATTTCCTGGAACAAGTTTTGTGAAATATTACCAAATGCTAACAGGATAGGGCGTCATCTTTCTTTTTTCGCGTTGCGTCTTCGTCAAACATCGCGTTGGATTGTGTTAGATGAAGCATCAAGCTTTTAAACCAAGCTCGATGCCGTCGATAGGCGAGTGGAAAAGGGTCAAAACTGCGATGTGATGTCGAACCGTAAAAATCTACAAGCTTGGACGAAGCATCGCAAGAACTTGCGAATTGATTTGCATTGCACATTGTATCACCTGAACCGATGCTTTGCTTAACGAAATCGCATCGTGGGTTTCTGCGATCGGCGTCGTATCGCATAGCATAGCAGTTTTGAGTAGGAGCTCTAAGTCCATCTATGTTATTATACATGAAGTATAAATAAATAAGATCGCTCATTGTGTCATTTGTGTTTTTGTGGTTTATCATATTATGCTATATAATATTATATAGCTATATTATATATATGTCGTAGAGAACGATATTGAACTACAGAGTCTTTTTTTTGTTATTATTATGGTACCTACCAAAGGGTGTAACGCAGTGGCGTCATTTTTTATACGTCACGAGGCCAGAGTCATGTTATAGGGGCTGCGACCCGCGATGCGAGGGCAGTTTAGCTTGCACAGTTTCAAGGGTCACACACCTCTAACATGAAACTGTCGGTTAACCCGTGTATTCGTAATTATTTAGTATAGGTACTTACAACACTATTGTGAATTATAAAAGTGACATTATAACTAATTGTGAACTGTGAAACTGACATTATTAGTAACTAGAAAACTCAAGTGCATAGTTATTAATATCCCATCAAAATGAACCCAGTACCACTGAATCAAAATGATGACGGTCATATCGCT
This sequence comes from Mythimna ferrago, assembly GCA_910589285.2. NCBI lineage: Eukaryota > Metazoa > Arthropoda > Insecta > Lepidoptera > Noctuidae > Mythimna > Mythimna ferrago. The sequence goes on along the minus strand of OU342697.1, from coordinate 9,929,071 downwards.
CAGCTACTCCTGGCGCCGTCATCAGAAGTGGGATCTGAATCTAATTCCCACTGGTGCGCAATGCTTGAAGTGCAAAAAAAATAGGAAATTTGATGTGACTAATTGAAATCATAAGAATACCAACAACGGTGTTTGAAATTACGCTGCCAGAATTCAACTCAGAACACCCTGATTCCAGGCCACGCGCTTGGTGTGCTTCCGTGACAGTGATATCGGTCTCACCGAATACCTCCTCAAAGGGCCATCTCTCGTCATAGCCCTCAGCAAAACCCTGAAAAGCAGTACTTCATCATGGTTATCACAAATATCAAACGCAGGCATGACGTGGGCGCATGTTCGTGATTTATTTCTCGTACTTTATGAGTGATTATTTAATGTAAACAACGGCAAGTCGAAAGAAAGTGAATGTGAACAAATAGCAGCAAGCTATAGCCGCGGAAGCAGCGCGGGAAGCACGGCTTCGATGAGCAGCTTGAGCTACGCAGACGCAGGCAGCGCGGTTGCAGAGCGACGCGACGTGTCAATAGTGGTCAAGTATCCGGTGTATGCGGAAAGTTGGAGCAATCTGGTCAGTCGTACAATTCTTATTTTGAATCCGGGACTGAATGGTCGCTTATTAAGTAGTACATCAGTCATAACTTCGAAGGGCCACGTAAGTACGCAATTGTTGTTATTAACGGTGTCGGTTGGTCGGTTAACATAAACCGTAGCGAACAAATCTTATGTGCCGTTTTTTTAAATTATGGTCACGGCTTACGTATTTTATTTCAAGTGGTACCAGACGTTTGCTTGAAATATGCTAAGGGTGGCCGACGGATAGCGACGGCGTTGAAATGTTGGGTGACGTCACGGGATTGGCATTTGCGTTCAAGTGCACGCGCTTACCCTGGGCGCAGATAAAAAAAAAAAAACATCTGTTAACCTCTTGACTCGGGGTGCATAGGAACTTTGGCAAGCCCAAAGTTTCCATAAAATATTCAGACATTATTAGGTATGTTTTACTAAACATTGTGCATTGTGAAGATTCTAATTTGCAATTAATGTAGTCTTGCTCATGACTCAAGTCGTTTCATCATAACACATCAAAACACATCTAGGATTCTGACTGGAATCACTATACTTATTTTATTTTATTACAATCGAAAAACAAACAGTATTAACAACTAACAAAACAATAAATTATGCAACTGTAAACCAATGACATGTTTTCACATTTGATTGTCTATGGAGAGCATGCTTGGAAGAGATTACAATGATAGTATGCGCTTTAACAATACGACACAATTACAACATTTGGTCTTGTCGGACAAGTTGAAACGGTTGTCGAACCAATGTTTGGTAAGTATTTGATTGAATATACGCGGCTTAGAAGTGAATAAATCAAGTTCAGAAAAGTCAACTAAATCATTGTAGGACTTTGCGCATCTTATAAAGAACGAATTCTGTCCGTAATTTGTGTAGCATCAGGGAACGTTAAGAAGAAGAAAGAGTATTCTAGAGATCTAGTGGGGGCGCCTAAATTAATCTTGGAGAGAAGTTGCGGGGCGTCGATGTAAGATTGTGCCAACTTAACGAGGAAAGAGAAATCTGATATACTACTTCTCTCCCTAAGTGGTAGAAAATGGTACCTTTTGTATCTCGACTCGTAATAAAATTATGAACGGGTTTTACATCTATACTGTAGGTATCGCGTAAAGTTTCGCTGGACAGATTCCAATTCTGGGATTCCAAACCTGCGAAAAGTATTCATGTGAGCTACGGACGAAGGAACAGTACAATATTTTGAGACTTGTAAACTGGGAATAAGATCCTTTTAAGAACCTTAGGGTTTTGTTAGCTTTATAGTCAGCTATACGGTTAACGTATTAGACAGCAAAAGGGTTCATAATACTAATAACTTATTCTTCTTTGATTATTTCATAACTAAAATCGATTGCTTTATGAAATCCTATACCTAAATTGTTGTTTCGTTTTAATGGTATAGATACAAATAGTCAGATAGCGAGACAGACTAAAGAACAACTGATATTTCTATTTAAAGATAAAGAATTTTCTCGTTTTTTTATTGACGGTTTATCACTCGAGTTACATCCGGTTAGTCAAAAAGTTCTGGGACCTGCCGGGTTTCTTACTGTGTTTTCCTTCACCGTTTTGGGAGCGGTGGTGTTGGAGTGGATTGCACGGAGTGGTGCGCCTGGCTGGATTTGAGCCCGCGACCAGCACCTGGTGGATCGGGCCGTTGCCACTCGGCAACACCACTGCTCTTATTAGACTTGCTAGCTTTGATTAAACTACCTTCTTCTGATAATATTCATCAACTTAGATAAATTCATTGGTCTAGCCTCGTATTGCCGAAAGTTTGTTAAAGAAAAAAAAAAAAAAACTCCTCTCAAATTATGACTGTTACATCTACTTACAACCAGCAAATTATTTAATTGGAATTTAATTGGAATTTTATCGGAATTTAACTTAATTGCAATTTCATTGGAAATTTTATTGGAACTTAATTGGATGATAAGCTTTAACTACTAAATCAGTTTTGCGTTTTTTTTAATCTGGTACTTCTTATTATATAGTGCTATACTTTTCCAAAAGGTCGATAATGAGATGCATGTAGCCAAGTACTTTAGTGAAAGAACTGCGCACCCAGTGTGATCGGAGCTTTTAAATCTAGTGTCTTCTTATTCGGAGCCCTGATTTGGGTTATAGTGGATCAAGGTCTATGTTTCACTAGCAAAGATTGTGTCCTAGTTTATCTTTGTATTTTACCACCACATGATCAAGTCACGCTAACGGGTAAGTTGATAGCGGACGATGAGCATAGGGTATGCTTACATTTCTAGAAACGCAAGAAGCTTTGGAAGATGTGCCACTTGCTTTGAATCGTCCTATTCACTATGTAAACTTCAAAAGTACAAGCCACTAAAAAGTACGTTAAATGTGTATTTTACGATGTGACAGCTTGTCATTTAGTGTTAAGAATAACAAAAAAATCCGTTATGCGTTCTAAAATAACATAACGCTATATTGTGCCTCTTAGAAACTAATTTAGCCTTTGTTTTATGGGAGACAAACCTGCACTTGTATCCGCCACATGGCGAAAGCAATATTTCATGCCCATTGAGATACCATATTCTTCACGAATTCTAAGAGTCGGAATGACCCGACAGAAAAAAAAAAAATACCAGTATCACAATGTGGCCGACCCTTACTTATCGAACAAAAAAAAGGGGTTGTTTTAAAGTTTTCTAAATTCAAACAAGGGCAAGGCCCTTAAACTTATGACAGTTATGACAGGACGCATAGATAAACTGTTAAATCTTGTAACTGATTGTGAGACAAAAAATTAAGTGTTTTGCCAGAGAAGAGAGAAAGCGTAAACGAACATGAAAAAAAAAAAAAGTTAAGTGGCAAGTACGAAAAATCTAAATTTGATAAAGATAAAGCTAAATTAGTAAAGTTTGATACTAGTAATTTAGTTTTGATTCATAAGGATACGTAACGAGACTAAATTGAATCAAAGATAAAAGGGACCTTTTAAAGTAGTGGAGTTACTTCATAGTGGTTTTTATCTTTGAAACCTTTGAGTGGTAACCGAGCCTATGAGTATGCTCACAATCGTATACGAAAGATGCCTCTAAGTAGCGCTAGTAGTAGATTTATTTGATGTAGAAGACGATGAGGAGTATATCTCCAGAGGAAAGTAGACACATACCATGGCTATTTGGTCGCACTGCACGCGCTTATCTGTAGTCGTAACTGCAATTCATGTGTGAGTTGTTCAGAGCGCGATGAGCAATAAGCGGTGCGGCGGGGACCTGTGAATTTATGTGTTGGTCATGTGTTGACCTGAAGTTTGGTTGCACTGCACGCGCTTATCTGTAGTCGTAACTGCAATTCATGTGTGAGTTGTTCAGAGCGCGATGAGCAGAAAGCGGTGCGGCGGGAGCCTGTGAATTTATGTGTTGGTCATGTGTTGACCTGAAGTTTGGCCGCACTGCACGTGCTTGTCTGTAGTCGTAACTGCAAATCATTCGTGAGTTGTTCAGAGCGCGATGGGCAGCAAGCAGAGCAGCGGGGGCCTGAGTTTCTGAGGAAACTATTTTGTGTTGGTCATGTGATGGCCTGAGAGTCGTGGACTCTATAAGAGAAGTGTTTGTTGCTTGAAGCAATAATGATACAGGTGGCAAGGTTTGTCACTAGCTGCTGAGACAGCTGGGCCATGAGCGTTGTATGTGATCTAACTGTGTTTTGTATTAGTGTACCTAAATGTTCACTTTTGATACTTTTGAAGCTTAGAGGTAGCTTTTGATACTTTGATTAGATTTGATTCTAACAAATGTTGATATTGAATTGTCTATTGCTGTTGCACTTGTTCTTGGTCAGGTTGGCCGAGGTTGTACAGTTGCTCTTAATGTGAATTTTGGTTACAGGTGTACACGAGGACGTGTAATTTGTCAGGTTGGCCGTGTCGTAGAGAACGATATTGAACTACAGAGTCTTTTTTTTGTTATTATTATGGTACCTACCAAAGGGTGTAACGCAGTGGCGTCATTTTTTATACGTCACGAGGCCAGAGTCATGTTATAGGGGCTGCGACCCGCGATGCGAGGGCAGTTTAGCTTGCACAGTTTCAAGGGTCACATACCTCTAACATGAAACTGTCGGTTAACCCGTGTATTCGTAATTATTTAGTATAGGTACTTACAACACTATTGTGAATTATAAAAGTGACATTATAACTAATTGTGAACTGTGAAACTGACATTATTAGTAACTAGAAAACTCAAGTGCATAGTTATTAATATCCCATCAAAATGAACCCAGTACCACTGAATCAAAATGATGACGGTCATATCGCTCAGCTACTCCTGGCGCCGTCATATATATATATTTTGAGCCTCACCATACAAAATGATAAACTTGATTGAATTAAAAAATCAAAACATTTTTATTTTACATGGGCCTACGTGGGCACTGATATACAAGGTGTAAGGGACAGCTCTCCACAAACTTTAAGGCCTTGCTCAGTAGACGAAACTGAACAACCTTCCACAAAATTTTAATACAGTTTTAATTTTATTGGTCGTTTGCTATAGAAAAGAACTAACAATTAACACCACGGCTGTTCTTAAAAAATGATTTTACATTATTTCCATATTTTAATAATAAAACTTGGCAAATAGCTAGATCATATCCTGTAATAATATTTAAATAATAGGGATTTAAATCAACCAACTTGGTCTTTTGCAGTCTATTATTGGTAATAAACTTCTACTATTCTTCTAGTATTGCATCTTATGTTGGTTTAAATGCTTTGGTAAATTACGTAAATAAATTTTAACAAGATAGCTGTTCGGGTGCCGTCAGCTACCTTCGTCACTCGTCGGGCTTCATCGCGGGCGACGGCGAACGCGACATGGCCCGCCACACTTTGCTAGCTAGAACGACCGACGATACACGCGCGCTTTGTACCGTCAAAAACACTTTCGCCTGACCACCGCTAATTTCATTTTTGCTTGCACTCGAAACAAAAACTTCGAAGGGTTTGGTTTGGCGCCACGTCGAAGGATGCAAGCAAAATTTTTTTAAGTGATCAGGCAGAATTGACCGCGATTGTACATTTCATTGGGTATACGTTTGTCAGTTTTACAGTCCATTACTTTTTATTTAGGCCTAAGTCTAACATTGCATTGGCTCAACTGTTTAAAGAAAATATTAAGGTGAACCATATCAGGGTAAAAAGCTGATGTTGTTGAAAAATGGTTACCCATTCAGGCGTGGCATAACTTTCCTGAAAACGCCCGTGCGATCGCTATTAAGCCACGGGCTCTCATTTTTAACGAGGTCTCCCTTCAATAGGAAGTTCTTTTTATAACAGAAAAGAGCGACATAATTTAGAAAATGACGAACAATAAACGCTCAATTTTCTATTATATAAAACATTGTATTCCGTCTAATAATTGAACTCAATGAAGAATGCCATCAGTGAATTCGGCCGAGCCTTATAACTTTGCATTAGGGCGTATAAAAAGCAAATAAACATTCCGAGAGCCCATTAAGCGAGAGCCCGACATTCTACCGATAAATTGAATCCCATTCAATTTGAGGCTATGACTCTTCCTTATTCTACCAGGAGACAAATCACCTCATTAATTCTGTGGCACGAGCCCACACCGTTTTGTTCTTACGCTAAAGAACTCCTAAAAAAATGACATAGCTAACAAGGATATTGTGTTAGCCACGTTTACATTTAAATTTCGTTTAAATCGTTTTCCTGATTCAGTTTCACCATTTTGTAATATCATTTAATTTTGTATATGAATTTTTGGTATAAGTTGAAAATGTTTTTTTTTTTCCAAAAAGCTAAAAAAAAGTACAAAAAAAATTTTAATTGTTGAATGATAAACTCATGAGATACAGTCAACAATAAAAATTACTTTTAATATCGGTCTTTGTCCACTTATACAATTTCTACTTTAATATTAGTATCAAAAGACCAATCAATCAGTTAATATTTTATTCATCTAATTATTTACTCACAAACACATATTATTAAAATCGAATTGTCATAAATAGTACTAACTTATACAGTTAAAAGATAATGCCAAATATAAATAATATAAACTAATACTTGACTGCAATCTCAACTGACAAGCAGTGATGCAATCGTTAACTGTGAATTGTACTAGTTTATTAAGAGCTTATTCACTCTAGCCTTGAAAACACCCAAATTATAAACGGACAAGACCGCTGCAGGCAAATTGTTCCTATCCTTTGATGCACACGGTATAAACGAAGAGGCGAAAAGATTGTTCCGATCGCAAAGGTATCAACAACATATGGTGATGAACAAGTGATGATGGAATCAAGTCATGAAAATCCTGCTCACATATGGTCAATTTATTAAAAGTATTTATTAATTTTATACACACACAAACACTTAAAAATGAAATGAACAAATACAGATAAAAGAGCACAAAGGTACTGCTTATTTCAAATGAAATTTCTTCCAGCAAACTTGTGACAGGAGAGTTGGATGAGAGATGTAGACAGAGTAACTATGTGTCAAATACGAAACTACCAACATTAATATACTTACATTACCAATTACTAAAAAAAACCACAATAAAACCAAGCAAGGAAATCTTACAACGCATATCATCAAACACCACAGCCACAAAAATATAAGCACCCTATCCTACCTATACCTAACGGGTTAGTCGATACACTTCCTCGGAATTGATACAATAATGTTATTGCAAACACCTTTAGGCATGTGAGACCGGACACTATTCACTTTGGTTGATAGTACACGTGAGAAACTCTAGTTGACAAACTATGAGTAGGTATGCTTGTGACGTCAGCACTTTGTGATATATAGGATACCTTATCAAACAGTGTGAGCGAAACAAACATCGTGGTTGAATTGGAATTTTGGGACAAATGAAAGGAATTTAGAAAGTTTGCTTGTTACCTTTTATTAGTGAAGTTGAAGTGCTGCTAACTTTAATTACAGTGAGGATATTAGTATGTATTATAATTTCTTGCTTTAGTTCACTTTTTTTGTCTTTAAAATTAAATATATTCTACTTTTTCGAGTATCGAGAGAACTGTCGACTATTTGACTTTTATCGACCACGTTCCTCGTGTTCTTTCAGGTACGCTTTTCATTCCAGGGCCGCGGTGATACTTTCAAAAAACCTGCATTCTTCTACAAGATTATTCTGGCATATCTTGTTTTTCTTAGCCTACCATACTCGTGACTTTAGGTATAGGAAGTCGCTAATGCCTTTCAATACACTTACTCGAAAATCTGCTGTTATCTTTACCGCTTGGCACGTAATTGACTGTTTTCTGCACTAGTGTGGAAAAGTGCGCGAGCTCACCCACTACTACTTATTATTTACCGTATAAGGCTGGATGCTAAACGACCCCCATAAGTCGCCAGTCATCCCCCGTTTATTTGTTTCTTCGTAAGTGTTTTGAAAATGTTGTTTGATACACGTGGAAAGTCAACACCTTCACCTGCGTCTTGAGCAAATTCCGCCTTGGTCGCAATAACACACTTGTTCCATTTGTATCAAAATCTACTATTTAATTTTAAATCACATATAATCTTCTGTCGCTATCATCTTAGAGTCACCTGCCTCCTGTTCATGTATATGGTTTTTTTTTTTATAATGTAAACCAGTGTTTGACTGCGATCCTACCTGATGGTTAGCAGTGATGCAATCGTTGATGGTGAGGCGCACTAGATTATTAAGAGCCTATTCACTCTAGCCTTGAAGACATCTAAATTATAATCGGACGGGAAGACTGGAGTAGGCAAATTGTTCATTCATTTTTAATAATTATCATCTTTCATTCAATACATCAATCTCTTTGGTCTTTATTCAAAAAGTAGAAACCTTCATCAATTTTGAAATCTTTCAATATTCAAAAAGAAATTGAAAGAAAATGACATTTCTTTGCTAATAAATGCTTGTTATTCCAAGCCTCGTCCCGGTGTCTATATTATTTCTCTTCACTTCGACCCCGAGGCGATGCTTTTAAATAAAAATTGCATCTTCCAAAGTATTACTTGGACTCCAATTTCTACCTAACAATGATTTTTATTCCTTTGTTAAAACCAGCGGTCTCACGATAGCCTGATTGAAATTCCCAGTTTTATTTGAAAAAGAAAGTTATTTCAGAAAATCTGGTGTATTAATATTATATCGTCCTTTAGCTTTGTGATAGAAATATTAATTGTACGGAGTAAAATTTTTAAAATGATTCTTATTATGCAGGTTTTAATGAAAGGATATTTGAAATAGTTTATTTCTTATTACGTAATGAGAATTTTGAAATTTCCGTTTTATTTGAAACGGCTTACTTTGAAGTGTTATTATATCTTTGGATTGACTTCGAATTTAGGTACGTTATTCTTTTTTCGAAATTAGGTATTTAATGGTTTCTTTGTGTTTTTTGTGTTTTGTATTTTCTGTAATATTACAGTAGGTACTTATAACCATGTAAGCCATTAAAAAAAACACCAAGTAGAGTTTCTCTTCTATCTTTATTATTGGTAGGGTCTGATTTGACCTTTTTTAGGGTTCCGTAGCCAAATGGCAAAAAACGGAACCCTTATAGATTCGTCATGTCTGTCTGTCTGTCCGTCCGTATGTCACAGCCACTTTTTTCCGAAACTATAAGAGCTATACTGTTGAAACTTTGTAAGTAGATGTATTCTGTGAACCGCATCAAGATTTTCACACACAAATAGAAAAAAAGCAATAAATTTTGGGGGTCCCCATATTTAAAACTGAAACTCAAAAATTTTTTTTTTCATCAAACCCATACGTGTGGGGTATCTATGGATAGGTCTTTAAAAATGATACTGAGGTTTCTAATATCATTTTTTTCTAAACTGAATACTTTGCGCGAGAGACGCTTCCAAAGTGGTAAAATGTGTGTCCCCCCCCTCTAACTTCTAAAATAAAAGAATGATAGAACTAAAAAAAATATATGATGTACATTACTATAAAAACTACCAACAAAAATTGGTTTGAACGAGATCTAGAAAGTAGTTTTTTTTTTTTAATACGTCATAAATCGAAAAAAAATCACTATTATTAAAACATCTATCAAAGTTACAACAAACTACAAGAACTTTTATATTATGTTACTTGCTGCTACGGAACCCTTCATGGGCGAATCCGACTCGCACTTGGCCGGTTTTTTTTTGATGCTCAAGACTTTGGACTTTTGAAAGATCTTGCCTTGCTTTTCAATCGACTATAAAGCATCGAGCTGGTATTTGGCAGACCCATCCCAAAGATAATGGTAATGAATGATGTGATCGACGATGGAGCACGCTTATGTAGAACTAGCTTTTGCCCGCAACTTCGCCTGCATACATAAAATATAGCCTATTTTACTCAAGAACAAAGCAGCTTTCTATCGGTGAAAAAAATTTAGCAACTGGACCAGCACTTTCAGAAATTACCTCATACTAACAAAAAAAAAAACAAACTTCCTCTTTATTAATGTAGATTAACTTATTCACTCATAACTTAAAAACCCATAGGTTGTAGCTTTCAGAAAGCAGACTCCGACAATGAATACCACTCTTAAGCTGTGCACACATAGGTAATAAACGTATTCCCAAAACGTTTTGCTAGTTTCTTTGAAAACTTGAAATGACGATGTCTCTTTACTTTTCCTTGAAAACTAACTCTATTGCTTTTTCCTTTTTCTATTCAACAATCTTCGTCTTTCACGTCTTCGATACGATAACGACGTTCCTCTCTTGAGTCTAACTTTAGTGTTCAACTTTCTCCTCTGCCTTTATTTCTTTAATTGAATTAAATACGATCACTTTACGATTCATACTGTGGTGGAATGTCATCCTTATAAATCCTTCGTGTTAAACTTTGTGTGTTTGAATAAATATTTTAAATGTACCCACCATTCACAGGTTCACATTCATATTTGACAGGCCTGTTGGTCTAGTGGTTAGTGACCCTGACTGCAATGTCGGAGGTCGTGGGTTCGATTCCCACCCCGACGAATGTTTGTGTGGTGAGCACGATCATTTGTTCTGTGTCTGGGTGTAATTTATCTATAATATGTATTGTATGTATTTAGAAATATATAAGTATGTTTATCAGTTGTCTAGTACCCATAACACAAGCTCTGCTTAGCTTGGAACTAGACGGCGTTGTGTGATAGTTGTGGAATATATATTATTACTGTAACCTCAAGCCAGACTGCCACTTGTACACTTCAAGCCACTTTGTAGGAAAACTCCATTGGTTTTTAAACAAAATCTGATTTTATAGCTATGAATAATAATAATAATATTCCACAACTATCACATACAACGCCGTCTAGTTCCAAGCTAAGCAGAGCTTGTGTTATGGGTACTAGACAACTGATAAACATACTTATATATTTCTAAATATACATACATGTTATAGATAAATTACACCCAGACACAGAACAAATGATTATGCTCATCACACAAACATTCGTCGGGATGGGAATCGAACTCACGACCTCCGGCATAGCAGTCAGGGTCACTAACTACTAGACCAACAGTGTTATCAAGTATCTGTGTATGAAAGTCAGATAAACTGTTACTCTATGAAAAATAAATGCATCTGGTGCAGCTGCTTAGACTGCAGGCCATCCGCAACTAATTTGCAAAAAGGCTAGACAAATTGCCTATTCCTACAATTATTTAAATATCGTCATCATCTTCCTGCCCTTGTCTCGTGTTATTTTTTTTTCTTCCATTCTGTCTAGTCACCCGTCACGCTATCACTAACTCCGTTTTCTTTCATATCACTCCTCACATAATCTATCCATTTTTTATTTGGCCTCTCGCTCCATTTCAATCCAATTATTTCAATATCATGGTTAAGAATTCTTCGAAAGTTTTAGACGACTCCAAGGACCAATTTTTTTTATTCTGTTAGTACCGTTTTACTCTCACTGAACTACAAAAGTTTCGCCTTGGGGTTTGCCAGAGAGCTATGGAGCGCAGCATTCTGGGCTTAAAACGCTGCGCTCCATAACGGGTATCATAGACGTGGGCAAAAAGGCTGCCAGGCTCAAATGGGACTGGGCGGGTCATGTCAGCCGCATGCATAGGAACCGCTGGGCGAGCGTCGCCACACAGTGGGTCCCTACTGAAGTAAAGCGCCGTCGAGGTCGGCCTAGAAAGAGGTGGCGGGATGATCTGGACGCGTACCGGGACGAGGACTGGTTTGAGACGGCGCAGGAGAAGAAAGTTTGGAAGGACTTGGGGGAGGCCTTTGCCCAGCAGTGGAACAGCAACGGCTAGAAAAAAAAAAAAAAAAAAAATACCGTTTTAAATATCGTTTCTTCTAATGAAACTCTACATAGTTATACAGTAACCCTGTCTTGTTTTCTATTAGTAAAAATCACACCAAAATCCGTTTTTTACGAGAAATGCAACTTTGTTTTACACTAGGTATGCATAATACTTTTTAGATAAAAATAAGAAAATAATACCGCTCCAGAAAAGAATGAAAAACGAAAGAAGTTGCTGTTTCATGATATATCTAATACTGTTATGAACGATGAACGTGATGTACATTTAAACTACAAGAGCTGTTCCAATTTAAAAGACTTTATTTTAAAAGGTCAGATGCTATCGTTTTGTAATTGAACTCAGCAGCTTTGAATCATGTCTTGATTATATAACAGGTCACAAGTATTTAAAAGCATTATTGTTTTCTTTAAAAAGCTAGAGTGAATAGATTTTTACTAATTTATATCAATGTTTAAGATAGAAAATCATCTAACGGCTTCTCTCGCTTTAGGGTGGAGCATGAGGGCGTGTCAGTCTATTACTGATTAAAACCACACCTATGTACCGTACAGCGCCTTTTGCGTCCCGTGATCACGGTTTCCTCTTCCAGAAGTCGACCCATGGCTCTTCTTTGAGATGGGAATTCATGAAATTATTTCTGCATAAGATGAAGCGTGAGAGACTTTTACTTACTAAAACCCATCTGTATCTTATCTTTGTGGTCTGGTTTCCGCACTTAGTCCTGATCGGATCATTATGCGTGGGCTATGGGGGCCTTTACTTCAACCAGCCCACTTCATTCCAGAAACAGATGAGTCTCTTCAGTTTTGTCAGGGCGTCCATCAGTGAATTCGATGCTCCCAAGGTTCGTGTCTTCCATCTTTGTCTTTTCAGAGGCTCTTTGCATTCCAGGGTCACGGTAACTCTTTAAAACCATCTCGCACAAGATGTATGAACTTCTGACGCTGCTGTAGTAACCCAAAAATCTGTAGCGACAGCTATGGCGCCACATATAAGCTAAAAAAAAAGAACTCGTGCATCGCGCAATTACAGTTTTCTGCTTGATTTGAATGTATGGAACAGCCAGAAATCATCAATTGTGCAGTTGCCTGAATCAAATGTATCATCCATCTGGTCGGTGGACCCTCCTTTTTCAACGGAGGTTACCGGGACTGTTTTTGTTTAGGTGCGGAAATCATCCAATGACTTCACCCGCCCTTGGGCGGACCAGGAGGGTGTTTTAGACTTTTACTGACTAAAAACCCTCTCCTGTTTCTGCGTTATCTTTCATACCAGGTTGGTTGGCTCCAATAGTTTTCGACCCCACTGGACCCCTACGGTTTCCAGACATTAACCTTGAGGCGCGCGTGGAACAATACACGCCGCCGACGACTTGGATTCTGTCTGGACGGTACAGGACGATCGAACGGCGAGCTACTCACTGCTCGCCGTCCACTAGCCCGCGCTTGCGGGACTTTGGGTACATCCTGTTCTACATGCTTGCCATCAATAAAACTTTCTCTACTTTATTAACACCGTCACCAAAACAAAAGCTACCGGATAATAGACCAACTTAAGCACGTTCTAGCTCCATAATAATCTACTTTACAATTTTCCACATTGTTCTCGTATCAAAAGAAAAATATGAAGTGTATTAGCTCGTTATAACACTAGTTTGTAAAGTCAACAGTGGATACCGAGTTATACTCAAAGCAACCTATGATTAATGACGTCACGTTGTAATTTGCGGCACTAACAAGCGTTATTTCGTCGTGGTTTTAATCAGTATTAATTGTCGCAATGCGTATATGTGTTGATATTGTTTTGATTTGTTCAATCATACCTAGCATTTATTTTCGGAGCTTGTGGCTAGAATATTAACAGCCGCATTGGTCGTTTTTTTTCTAAATTAAGCAATATTTACAGTAGAATAGAATAGAAATACTTTTATTCGGAAGAGACACTAATTCAGTCAATTTTGACATCCGAGGTTACAATAATTCGCACCAAGCTGAAAATTGGTAAGATTGTTCAAAACACCGTTATAAATGAAATCTAAAAGGTCCTTATAGACGCGACGCCTGGAAAAAAAAATACTCGGGGTCAAAGATCACAAAAACGAGTCTTTCGCCATTTTCAGCAAAACGGTAAGCACAAAATTTATAAATCCAAAAAAGACTAATTAGCGATTTGAAAATATCACACTTTTTATATCAATTATTTTGTTAATCTGTAAGCCTTCTTTAAAATGGCATAAATACATAAGAACAAAAGTACAGAGTGTGCCAAGCGTACCCGCAATGAAAAGGCAACCACTCTCAAGTTGGAAAATGACCAGATACATTGATTTTGATGCTGTAGACAGCAATAGCATAGCCTATAAGAAAAAGCCAAATCAATACGTGTGTTTGGTTCGAAAGAATTTTCAAGCTCTTTAAATTGAAAAATGTGTTCGACTATATTATTTTATATAAAGCACTAATCTTGTTACCGTAATATTGAATAATAAATCATGTTAAAATTAATGAGATGTTTGAAGTTTTTCAAATCATGAGCACATTTAATTTTAAACTCAACTACATTGCCTTAAGGTATAAAACCTTTTTATGATTCCTTAATAAGCAAAATTCAAACTACAGAGGTCATATTACTAGTACTACTCTCAGACTATTTAGGACCAACAAGTAAGTTACCTTTGTGTACCAACCAAAGAGCCATTTGCCTTTTAGAGGTACCTTTATAAAAACCTCATAATTCCTTCAAAAGTGCCGCGAAGGCTCTCCAAGATATCCTTTTAAAATGTCCAACGCACGTACACATTTTACTCACGACCATATAATGTGGGTCGTTTTCTCAAGTGAGGTCCAGGCCTTCATTATTTTTCGAGGATATCATTTGCAACACAGCGTTTTCATTGTTTGCACTCGGCCCTTTTTCGGACAATTTTTTTGGACCTGACATTACAGTGAGTGTGATAATGGCACAATTACGAAACTTCAAGTATGGCTATCCTCCATTGATTTGATTTTGTGGTCTTTTTGTTCGCGTCAAAGATTAATGGTCGGGGAAATAGGTCAGGCGAATGAAATTAGTTTTACGGGCTGCGAACTGGTGAGATCATGTTGAAAATAATTATTTGAATGACGTGGATAGATCCCGTCGACAACTTGTAGGGAAGGAAGTATTTTATTACAAAGCTTATAGGAATTTGCTCACAAATTTTCACTACCGATTCGTATCTTTGATTTATAGACTTAACGCTTGCTGCGAAGTTTGGGAGAGAGTTCTATATTTTATTGAAGGGTTTGTTGAAATTATTCAGGTATAGTAAACCTGTGCTTTCTGCACTTACGACTTTTTTAAGACATTTAAGATAAAATAAGAATAAAATAATTTTAATTTTTTATGGTCGTTGCAGACAGACGCCAGAAAATCTAACACCGAACCTACCAGGGAGTATCGTATTACCCAGTTACTGTGTTATAGCAAGTTGTTCCACGTAAAATACTAGTAGCTATTCAGCTGCATCTGTGTAAGACTGGGACCGATCCCAAAACATTTATAAGGCTAGTCAAAATCATATCATTTTTAAGTTTAATATCATTTTCCTTTTACGTTTTTACGATTATTACAGACAATCAGACGCCAGACACTCTAACACCGATCCTAACAAGGAGTATGATATTACTCAGTTACTGATTTCTCCACGTAAACTACGCTTAGATATTTTGCTGCATCTGTTTAGACTGGAAGCCGAAAAAAAAGGCTACTCAGTCAAAGTCACAATCCTCTCTTTGCAAACTTTTTTTTTCACTCAAGTGTACAAGCATTACTTAAAACATTAACATTCTAAAATTTTGTAAATAAAGTTCTTAATGAACGCTCCTTCACTGTCCTCATTTATTAATTACTTACTTACATTCATACTAATTTAATTTTCTAATGAGAATGTAAATAATATGACTCCATTTATTAAGGCCGTTTTCAGCACCTTTTTTATATGACCGTAATAAATTATGGTTAATCCTGACTTAAATGTGTATCTTTGTCTCGGGAAGTAAACAACGTAGATTATATTATGTTAAATGGTCTAGAAATGACGGGAGTGGACTAAAGGCCTTAGAAACATTACCAGAAAATAAATGTGATTATGATGGACTTGTACCGTATTTTTATTATCGTTTTGTGTCATAAAATATGTTTTTTTTTTGTTTTTTTTTTTTTTATGTGGCGTCTCTCTATGGGCTATGGGCCCATCTTTGTAAAGTACGACAACTCTGTCATCGTTCAAGCGAGGAACTAATGACTGCGTCAATTGTGTTGCCTTTAGTAAATAGGCTAAACAAATAAAACAGTAACAAACATATTTACCATTGGAACCCTAAGAAAGACTACTTTTTGACTTCTTGATTTTACAAACGGATTGTTTAAATATTATATGCAGTTAGTTAGTTATAATTATTATTATATTATCACTTATAATCAGATGGATAAATATAAATTAGTGTCAAAGTGTCAGTGGAAATATTTTAGATAAAAACTTAATTTCACAAGTAATCTTATGAGTAAAGTTTGAGTAAAAATTACTTTAATAACTTGATTGCTTGTCAGGCTTATTTTTTAAAATCTTCAACAAATTGTATCAAAGCTTATCATCGTTTTCATGTTCCTGACTGTGTCCCGTGTTATGGGATCGTGAGGTTGGCGTTTTTTCTTTCATTCTGTCCTGTCGATCGTCATGCTATCACTAACTCCCTTTTCTTTCATAATCATTCCCCATACAATCCAATACAAAAGCTATTTAAAATAAAAACCTGGTTCTTTCTGAACTAAAACAGCTTAACCACTCCATAACAATGCCAGAAAGCAGTATATTAATAATTTCAACAGGGTCATTTTGCGTAGAAATAATGTGAGCCCCCGCAAATGATTTAGGATCGCTTGACCTGAATACTCTCGTTGAGTTATGAGTTAATTTATATGCGGAAAATATGGTGAGGACACATGACAGTCAGATTAGCGAGTTGGAACGTATGTCTATTTGTTTTGATTACGTCAGGCTTTTCACCATATTTTACCTGCTGTATATTATTATATCTTCAAGGCTAGAGTGAATAGGCGCTTAATAAACTAGTACGATTCACTGTCAACGATTGCATCACCCATCAGGTGGGATTACAGTCAAGTAGTGCTTGACTGCATCCCAGTTTATGTCACCCAGGTTATGCAACCACCTAAGAAAGTGGTGCCGGTTACTGAAATGTTGAATTATAATCCTTAAATAAAAAAAGAAATACCTTGGTAAGCTCATGCGAAAAAAAAATAATGTTACCAAAACAGTCATGAGTATGCATATGGATGGATGGAGAAGGAGAGAGAGGCCGAATAAAAGATTGAGTGAAAAGCGACATGCAAGAAAAAGGAGTCAGTGATAGCGCGAAGGTTAACTGTATAGAATGGGAGAACAAACGTGTTGCTTCGACCCCAAGTAACATGGAACAAGAGAGGAAATATAAATAAAAGTGACCTGAAAAACGTGAGCATATTTTACGCGTAAAAAAATGTAACTTGATTTTTAATTTTAAGTAATAAAAGGTTATTTGGAAGTTATAATTTATTTTCAAATCAATTCAACTTATAATATTACATGAGGTTAATGATAAATAAAACAATTTCGTTTCAATCTCGAAAATAATGTCTTAATAGAAATTGAATTTAAGTTACTGACATAAATTGGTGCTTCAGAAAGCTTAAATCCCAGTGGGCTAGTAATGAAGTTATTCCTAAAATAGTATTTTTTTGTGTTTTAAATAGTGTAGCGTTAAAAAAAAAAACATCTATCTTGCGAAGGCTCAGATGACGTTAGAGCAGACGAATCCAGATTCAGTTACTATGTTTCGGTAAAAAGGGAAAAGGAGGCCTTCGTCTTGCAAAAGAATAAAATAGGTTATTTAGACTTGATCAGATTTTATGCAGGTTTTATGTCTTATAATTGTTTCATTAGGTAGCCCTTTAGTTCATGGTTCAGGTTGTATCATGAATCCCTGAGCTACATACAAGTCTGTGTTCAAAGACATATCTTTGTAGTCATGTAACTAAGGTCAGCATTTTCTTGAAAATGTAAAAAGCTATTAATCAAATATAATTAACCGCTTCATCAAAAGCCAGTTCTTCAATATTTACAACTAAAGTAATGTCTCGTATGCTCCTTAGGTTCTTAGACCGATTGTTCGATTAAACCTGCAGCTTAAGACTGCCAAGCGTTCTGACTAGTAAAATGGCTTCACTTTGATTTGTTGATAAGTACCTCCTGTATGCTCGTCGTCATAGAGATGCGTCGTTAGGGTTTTAAGTTAAAGGTATTATTATATCTTGTATTACATTGTTTGAAGTATCTTTGTGAGTAAGTCATTATTATCAGCATCATTATTCTCCTCCATCCTATCATTATTATTAGTTTTTTGTAAGACGTACCAAGTACCGACAGTCTTGTCTACTGCTATATTGGCTTGAATATGAATACTTATTCTTTTTATTATTATTGTCTGTTGATGTGTTGCTTAAAAGTAACCTATTCACTCTTGTCTTAAATATAATACGATTGATAGCTATCTATCAAGGAACACAGACTCCGGCTCTTCTTACAATGAAAGTTTTCCCAAAACATCTTGTACGTATTAAAGGGATGTTCACATTGTTTACCATGTACTGGTAGCATATCCCCGAACGTCACGGTCATGTGGTCCGATGATGATCGGTACTTATTTTTTTAAATCAATAATTCAGTTTCATAGTTCACATCTTTCTATTAATTAAATAAATTTTAAGAGGATCTAGAATAAGGATGGAATAACATACAAAGTCTTGAGCATAGGCGAAAGATAGCCAGTCTTTCAGTGTTTTACAGGATGCATTTTGGAGAGTGTGCGCAGGATTTGCATGACTTGATTCCATCATTCATTACTACCATCGGACCATTTGACGAATAGCGAGTATCCACCCTTATATTATTGAAAACTCAACGGTCCAGACCAAGTTTTTCATCCCGTCGTTTATACCGCGTACATCGAAGGACTGGAACAATTTGCCTGCTGCGGTCTTCCCGTCCGTTTATAATTTGAGTGTCTTCAAGGCTAGAGTAAATAGGCTCTTAATAAACTAGTGCGCCTCACCATCAATGGTTGCATCACTGCTTACCATCAGTTGAGATCGCAGTCAAGCACTAGTTTATATTAGTCCAGTAGCGACACCTATGCCTATCAATACAAAATGCTAATGTAATCATCGCTCCGCTTCCATCTCCGTCTGTCACTAACTCCTAATCTCACGATATCACAATACTATTACGGCATAGATACATACGCAGTCGCACAATAGGCTCTGATTCCGATTTGCATTTTAACGCAGTTTGTGTCTGCCTAAATATTGTTCCATATAATTGATACCGGCTCTCTAATATTGTAAGCATTTGATTCCACTTAAGTCTGAAATTTGAAATAAGTGGGTTCAGCGTTTAGTGTGCATTCATTTAGAAATTTCCCACATTTTATATTGCAATTTCCTTATCTCTTTTCATATCATGTTCTTCATTAAACTCTCTTTATAATTTACTGTTTTTGTAAGCTTTTGGTGGCCTGTTTGGCCATAGGCAGATTTAACTGAATCATACAATTTAAATGCTGGAATACCAAAAAAATCATAATAATTTCTGCACTTTTAGGTTTTGTGTTCATACTTTTGTAGATATGGCATATTATTTATATCAGCTTAGGGTCGGACCAATATTTTTAAAACCTTTTTAAAAACATTTTATTTTGAAATACACTAAAAATATATCTTTTAAGAATTATAATAACAGTGTTTTTGTTTGAGGTAGTTAATCATTCACTTAATCCATTCTAAAGTGAAGCTTCCAGGATATATGTTAAACTTTTACTGACTAAAATCACACCTGTGTCCTTTAATCACCATTTACGTTCTAGGACATCAGGATTCCTTTTCAGAATTTCCCGTATGTTCACTGTAGTACTTTACAAATAAACCACAAAGTGATTACTCAGTGTATTCAAATCCAGACCAGTAACATCTACTTTAATTAAACCACAAGATACAGGTCAAAACAACACATAAGTCTCTATATCATCACAAACACTTAATTCTCTAATACCTACCTCTGCTTCCACATTTATAGGGTTCCGTATCCAAAGGATAAAACGGGATTCTATTACTAAGACGCCGCCGTCCGTCCGTCTATTTGTCTGTCTATCTATCTGTCTGTCGGGCTGTTTGTCCGTCTGTCATCAGACTGTATCTCATGAACCGTGATAATAGACAGTTGACATTTTCACAGATGTGTTTTTGCTGCTTTTAATAACAATAATAAAAAATAGAATAAAATAAATATTTAAAGTCTTCATAAAACCATGTTTGTGGTATGGTGCTCCTATACATCAAACATAATTTTCATTCCGTTTTTTGCTACGAATGATACGGAACCCTTCATGTGCGAGTCCGACTTGAACCCTCGGTTTTTCCAACTCCAATCCCATTAGCTCGGTTGCTGATGATAGTTTATTTTTTAATCCAAGGGAAGCCATTACGGTAATATCTTGATCTGAAAGCCTCTAATTTATTGGTGATCGGCAAATGAAATGCACTTTGTGGTAGTTCTTTGATGAGACGAGTAAGCTTGAATATTTTCTAACTGAAAGTATCGTCGGTCGTTAATTTATTTTGTACGGTTGAGCACCGCATCCAATGGTCTGGAAGTTTATAATGTATCGGAAAAGGATTAGTTTGTATTCAATTCGTTTGTGGTGTTTTCGGGGGTTCTCCGTTATTGGGAAGCTTTGTTTGAGTTTTATATTGCTTTCTTTTGAAATTGGTTATTGTAAATTTTACAAGATTTTTTCTAAGATTTTTTTTTTTTGATACCCTTCTTTCATTTTATCTACATTGTTTTGTTTTTAATATATAAACTCACTAGTTTGCCGTAAGTCGAGTTAATTGTCATCGGAAAATCCGACGTATAACGAGTATCCACTTTTCCACCATACCAATAGAGTAACTGTACCATCCAGTGTAGAGTTTTCGCCATCTCCTTTGTAGCATCAGGTAGAAAGGTGATGGTATAAACAAGTCATACAATAGGCAAGTAGCCGTAAAAAATGTAATTAGTCCGTCTTTTAGATTATTAAAAAATAAGGGACACGTATTTTTTTATTTGTAAATTAAACCAAAAATTACAAAGATATAGCTCATTAAAGTTACGTGTAACGTCACGCCGAGCTACACTTTTTCGCACTGGGTGACGTCACACGTAACGTTATTGTATGTTTAGTCGAAAAAAGAAAAAAATCTGTGTCCAATAAAAATTTATTATAATCTAAAATACGAACTAAATAAAATGTAATTATTTTGACCCTGGAAACTACCCTATTCCCGCGCGCACTCTCCAAAAGGCATCCTGTAAAATATCAAAAGGCTGGCTACCCTACGCCAGTGCTTCAGGCTCTGTAGGTTGGACTTGACTAAATCTGGATCAACAATTAGCCTCTTCGCACGCCTTTCCACTGAATTCAGAGCCGCTAGAACGCTGGCGCGTATTTTACAGCAACAGCTCATATGTGTCTGCAATAGTTCCCACACGATCAGCCCTGTGCTTTGTGTATCATTAGAAGCTGTTCCTGTGTTGTTTTCATTTTATTTAGATAAATAAGTTAACCGTCTTCAAATAACATTGCTGCACGTGAACATTCGTCATCATCATCATCATATCAGCTGACAGACGTCTACTAGTGGACACAGGCCTCCTCAAGTGTCGCTCACAAGTATCACCAGGTCATCAGTCCAACTTGTAGGAGGCCTTCCAACGCTGCGTCTTCCGGTACGCGTTCGCCACTCCAGAACTTTTCAGCCCCAATGACCATCTGTTCTGCGAACAATGTAATTGATGTAATTTTTACCAATAATGTTTATATGTTTATCTGTTTATCAATGTGCCCTGCCCATTGCCACTTAAGTTTGGCGATTCTTCGTGCTATGTCGGCAACTTTGGTTCTTCTGTGAATATCTTCATTTCCGATACACGTGTACATTATTTTCATTTTAATATAGGTATTCATTTTTCCATTCTTAATTAAAAATATCAAAGCACTTTGCATGTCAAACAAAATTATTGTCTGACTTTATCCAACCTTTTATCGTACTTTAAGTACCAATATTAACCATATTAATGCCACGAATACCATTTTCTTGACTGAACATGTAAAACCCAATTAAAATTTTATAATTTATTACCCATTACTCTTTGTAACAGAAAAATTATAGCACTTACAAAGCAATTTCAACTTTATTAAGGGTAGTTAAGTTTGGAATTACAGTGTGAATTTCGAGGGTAGAATGTAAAATTTAAATACATTATTAAGACCACATAAAAACTATTAGCGGTAATAAATCAAGTTGACAAATCCTGGGAAATTATTCCGTAATTCTATAGTAGTGTGGTTTATACCATCTAATTTACAGTGTTTTGTTTTGTTAAATTGTTTTATGCTTTGAATAAAAGCCAGAAAGTAGTTTTCTTTCTACAATGCAGCATTTTACCGTCAGCTGTAACGCGTTCATCGAAGGACTAGAACAATTTTCCCGCAGCGGTCTTACCATCCGATTATAATTTAGGTGTCTTCAAGGCTAGAGTGAATAGGCTCTTAATAAACTAGTGCGCCTCACTATCAACGATTGCATCACTGCTTACTATCAGGTGGGATTGTAGTCAACCATTAGATTATATCATTTAAAAAAAAACTTGGATCAACTTACTAAACATTTTAACTACGTTCATTCCTACATTGACCACATCATCGCTTATCTTCAGGAGATAGTAGCCTAAAGCGAGCCAGAGAAAAAAAATCACTGGTAGATAAATGCACAACTCAAACCTAATTTAGCATTATAATCAACAACAGACATAAGAAACCCCGTCAGGCATGTAGTTAATTTTTTTTTTCCTAATATGTTCGCGTTTGACCACTATCTCATCTGATGGTAAACGATGATGTATTTAACGTTAAAGTATGCTAAACTAGAAATAACCTATTTAGTCTTGATTTAAAAACTCCTAAGCTGTAGCGTAATGTATTAAACTGGTTAATTTAATCAGGAATTCTCCAAATATCATCACTTCCAAATATTTTCTAATTTTGAAGTTATCTGACACAATAAGAGAAAATTTATAATTTTCTAATAATTGTAACATTCCTTCTCGATAATCACTTTTCTAATTAGCATAAAATCTACGAGTAGATACGTGTATCCAGCCAATGAAATAACTACTTTGAGGTCTCAGTGAGAGAAACATATTCCTTAATCCTCTAACCGGGCCTAGAAGGTTGCGCACCATTTGGTCGACCGATAAGGGCCGAGTCCAAGACGACGAAGGTAAGTACAGTTGCAAGGGTGCCTAAAAGAGATGTTAGCAAAACTGTAGCGGTCTAACAGAGCTGGATACCTATTAGGGCCACAAAGAGATCCTGAAGGAGAACCCATAATCCTAAAAGGCTGTTGAAAAATACCTAAAAGTTTCCCTTTGCAACTGAAGGACATTAGCGTGGTTTTCAGTCAGTAAAACTCTGCTCTCCCGCTCCACCCTAGAGTAGTCATTGTAAAATTTCTTACCTTGAAAAAAAAAAACAGGTCAACGATGCAATGCTGGATAGTGAATGTCTTATTAAGACTTTAAATTTTCGATCCTGCATGGTTTCTTTTTCGTCATTTTCATTTAGGATTTTTTTATATTTTTTCACCTCTATCACATCCCTAGTTGAGCGTTTTAACTTACAATTTTCTACATATTTCGTAATAGAACGGTACATTACTTGCTATTAAAATAACTCAGAAGGAATGTAACTGGCACGCTAATATTTCAAAGTCAAATTATGGCTCTGTACATAGTTGAAGAAATGATTAACGTTTATTATTAGTACATTTTACGCAAGTTATTTGTACGTTTTAATCAAAATTCTTAGATCACGCGAAAGGTAATCAAGCGAAAGTTTTAATGTCTGTATGTGTGAGTGTACAAGTGTGTATGTGTTTGTTACTCCCTCACATTCAAACATCGGAACCGATTTTGATGAAAATAAGGATTGGCACACATATAAAATTATGCCCTGGATGACATCTAGGATACTTTTTATTCCAGGAGTAAGTTGCCTTATGATATCTTACGACTATGCAGACGTAGTTAAAGTACAAGTACATTATATAATTAGGACAAAACCTAGGAATTTAGAAATTCCAAAATCTATAAAAAAAATCAAAACGAACAATAGATGACGGTTACAAACTACGATAAACTTAGAAGATAAACATGAACTGAATAAAAAAGATGAAAAGGAAGATTTGACCTAACCTAACCTAACAGTTGATTCATTTTTACCAACTAAGTTAGATGAACAACAAGAATATTCCAAAAAGGAACAAGCTCATTATAAACATAATCCAATCATAAACTTTAACAAGATAACTAGGTTAACAAAGAAAATAATTAAAACACTTTCTCTATCTAGTTTTCGTAATGAATCAACAAAAGTTTCTACTTTCAAAGCTATTGAGCTCCAAATTAAAACCTTCAATCATTAAGTCGAGCGCAATGAAGTTCCCAAAATGTTTTCCAACATTAAACTCTGGGCCGCTAACATGCGGTTTGCAGAGATTCTAAGATAAGACTCATTTAAACTTAACAATGTGCTAAACTTAACTAAGTAGTCGAGATTGTTCGCGAGGTGGTTGTTGAATTAATTCGTGATAAGTTTGAGTTAGTTTTGGGTAATATTGCACCTGAACTTGTTGCTAATGTGTTGAAATATTAATCACGTGCCATAATGGCGGTGGTTGGGGAATTTGAGTTGAAATATGAATCATAAAGAATGTGAATTATTCAAGATTCAAAGCCTTTATTTCAAATCAACCATTTACACTTTTGAATAGTCGAAAAGTCAGTCAGTTAGAGAAATTACATTATCTATAGTGGAAATTATATTATAGTGGATATCTATGGAGAAGAAAGTGCAAAAGAAATTGAAGCAAAATTTACTGAATACTTAAGCTGAACTGAATACTTAATTAGTTAAGATTCTTCGAGAAAAGTAATTGTTATAATTCCTATATAGTAAATTGTAAAAAAAAACAGCAAGGTGTACTAATTGATCCAACAGACGCTAAGACAACAGTGTTTGGTTGTGAACTGTCAAACGAGCGAAGATGAAATAGTCATTAAAGTTATCTAAAAAAAAAAAATTTAAACAGGAGTTTTTTTTTCGTGCGTAAATCTTTTTTCCTGATAATAACAAGCATAACAAAAGAATTTGCTCTCGTGGTGATGATCGATACATGATGTAAGTAAAGGAAATAGGGATTTATATTTATATAGATTTTATTATATATTTAAAAATTAGAAAATTATCATTTCCATATTAACGAAAAAGATGAAACATTATAAATATTAAAGCAAAGCTAATGCTTATTTAAAAAAAAATCAACAGACATGTGAACGGAGAGATTAAAAGAAATGTAAACAACAGTGTGTATAAAAATAAGAAAAAAAGAGTATGTAAAATCAATAGATCAGATAATACCAAAAATATCAAAACTTTTCCTCAACTAACGCACCCTTTCATCCCCAATTCTGCAAACAACTCGAAAGTGTATGTTTAATATTTGGTGGCAGCCCAAACAATGTATAACCAAGCTAAGCCGTATAAATTCCATTTTGGAGCAACAAACTGACAAGCAATAATTAATATTCAACGAAACGCACACTCGACTATCAGAAGCGGTTCCGTACTAGTAAATTGCACGAGTTAGTCCAAGTGAGCCAATTCACCCCACCGCGGGGCGTTTGCTAAAACTTTGCTCATATTTAATTTGGCGAGTACGCTACTCGCTCGGGACCTGGCTGATTATTGTTACACGCTAAACACTATTAGTTCAAACTTTGGGCTATATAGCATCAATATTGTCACAAAGTTTGCTTGTTGGAATTTGAATATTAATTTCGGTGACTTTATTTTTGTGAGCTTCCTTGTTTTATAGTTAGTACAAAAACGTAACATTCTTTGACCCAAGCACTAATGTTATCCTCAAATACACATTACACTTTAAGTCGAGAGTGAATAGGTTTCTTCTAGACAAGCGTGCTTCATCGTCGACCACATCATCGCTTACCATCAGGTGAGATGGTGGTCAAACGCAAGCCTATCATTAATAAAAAAACACTAAATACACTAATCCTACTACTGCCTGCGATTCACTGTTGTAAATCTTGATATACTTTTCAAACATAATGCAATCGTCTAAATGTCTGATCATAGGAATACAATCAAAT
This sequence comes from Mythimna ferrago, assembly GCA_910589285.2. Taxonomy (NCBI): domain Eukaryota; kingdom Metazoa; phylum Arthropoda; class Insecta; order Lepidoptera; family Noctuidae; genus Mythimna; species Mythimna ferrago. The sequence continues at coordinate 9,902,861 of OU342697.1, read as the reverse complement.
ACAATTCATCATCATTATTGATTGACGTCCACTGTTGGACATAGGCGTCCACCAAGTATCACCACAATTAACGGTCTTTTGCGTTTTGCATCCACCGGATTCCTACAACCCATCCTTTTGTTTTATAAGTTAAGTGTGCACATGAATTGTTAAATAAATAAATATATATATAAACCCTTACCAGATTATCAGTTCACCTTGTAGGAAACCTTCCAACGGTGCGTCTTCGAGTACGTGGTCACCACTCCAGAACCTTTCGGTCCCAATAGCCATCTGTTCTGCGAGCAATGTGCCCTGCCCAATGTCACTTAAGTTTGGTGATTCTTCGTGCTATGCCGGTAACCTTGTTTCTCTGCTCTGCTCAACAAAGGTGCTCAATACATCTGCATTGCTCAATTTCTTTGAGCTTGGTATACAAATGCATGCTTACAAAACTCTAGATGCAACAACCATAACTTATTCTATCTCAAGGTTAAGTTACAACACTGCCAAAATCAATAAACATCGAAGGCGAACTGCATCGAACGCATCGCAATACTGGTATAATTGAGTATCAGCCTTCCCTATGATACCTAACGAGTAGGTACCAGAGTTAGTTAAGCAAATTCTGTAGAATTTGGCACAAAGCCGTGTACCAAAAGTTTTGGATCGAGTCAGTAGAGAATCGAGTTTGGATATATTCTTTGTGAATATTGTAATGAACAAGACATTGAGAGGTTGGGGGATATGGAAAGATTATTCTTGTAGGGTTATTTTATAATAATAATAAATAATAATAAGCTTCGACGACCATCTGTCGAAGCTGTCGTTGCGCGGTTGGATCAAGGGCCAGATACAGAAGGCAGTACTCCTCGATACGGCCCGCATTGTGAGGAAGTTCCTGTCTCTGGAGCCCTAACCACCGGTAGCTTGGACCCTGCTCCCGACATCGGTGGACTACTGTTTTTATATTTTTAAATGTTTTTTTATTTATTTATTTGTTATGAAAAATATTTAAAAATATCAAAAATATGTATTATAAGAAAAATAAAGGAGATAATAATAAATTTATTTATTTTGATCCAATAACATACAGATAACACACAAGAACTAAACAATCTCGGGTTATAGATAAGTACATATTAAATAATATAGAGTTTCAAAAGAATCTCGTGTACAGAATTGTTGAATATATTTTAGTTAATACATATTTTTTTCTTTGTTTCAATGTGATGATATTTCTTAGGATATTATTTTATGGTTACTAAAATGACAATTTCAAAAACAAGTATGGAAAGAAAAGATTATGTTGCTCCAACCTCAAATAGAAGCAATGGTGGCCCAGTGGTAATGAATTCGATTTACAAGCTTTAGGTGGTGAGTTCAAACCCAGGAAGGCGCTTTACATTGAGTAATTTATTTCATCACCACTGCTCTCAAAACGGTGAAAAAAAAAACAGTGAGGAAACTGGCATATTTTAAAATAAAAAAAACTGCCAACCCACATGGTCTACGTGTTGGATTCCAACAGTGGGAATATTATAAGGTTGATTGTGTTTATGCTAAACTCAAATAAACAAGGGCATGGGCAAAAAAGTAACAGTAAGTATTGTTATAATCTTAAAACGTTATCTAAACTAATGTTATTAAAAATGTAATTGTTTACAAAAATGTTTTACTTGTATAAAGCTTCTTTGACGGTCGAAGCCTTCCTCTACTTTTCTACAGCAAAATACACGGTGTCTGTCGGAATGGTGCTAGGAAACAAAGTTAAATATATATAGCAATACGTTATATTATATGATAAGGTTTTATTGGAATAAGGTTTAAGCTAGAAATACACACGTGTGTGTGCCACGCACGCCGATCTGGACGCCTCGGTTTCCATACATTTTATATGCTAACTATACTTGTAGAGCTACACACGATCCACGCCACGCGTACGTCGGTCTAATGTAGTTCTAGCTTAAAGCTCAAATTCAATAAAATACCAATTAAAATAAAACTTATTTAATGCAGAACTTTTCAAAACTACGACTGTAATTGCGTCTGAAGAATCATATTGCTTCCGAATGTTACTGCCGAACAAATTGCTTCCAATAAAAACTTGGAAGTTGCAAAAATTAAATTTGTTAATGCCCACAGCACAGCGCTCTTACACTCCGCTGCCAAGTTTATTAGAACAAATACATTGAACTAGATTCTAAACTCTTATTATCTTCATATAGATAAAGATATAGAACAGTTTTCTGACTTACAGATAGACAATACAAGCTCAAAGCAATTACTGCATATAAAAATATTGCTATCATGTTTTTTTTTTTAACCTATAAAAGAAGATACCAATTTTTCTAAGGTCTAAGAAAAGGTCTATCTAACGTTGAGTCCAACTACCCTTGAGATTAGAACCGCTAAAATAAAGTTGGACAATGTTTGCAAAAACACATTTTCTGCGCTTATCGTTTTGAACCTTGGAGGGAAACTTTGAAATAAGAGCTGGTTCTTATAAGCGTTGGATCGTTGAAAACTAACCAACCTAACAACCTACTAACTGGTCGTGTGTGCTTTTAAGAGATGTCAGTAAATAGACGGGTCCACTAGCCACAGGCCGATGCCTGCTAAGGTTGCAGGATTGTTTGGTAGAGTTACCGCCCTAGAACGCTACGTGCGACTGAAGGGTCACATAATAGATGAGTTTTAGTCTTTGACTGACTTTACTATTTTACGGTTTGACACTCTACCCAGAGCGAGAGAAGTTACTTGATTATAACATAGTTCACAGAAATAAAAAATGCTTGTATTACCCGCAAAATTTAGACGGAGGTGTTGGTTTAATTTTGTTCTATGCTAAGTAAAGAGTCTTCAGCAAACATGCATATTTGCTAAAGGCAGCCCGGATTGCCACTGAAAATTTCTATATAAAAAAACTGTCCAACTTTTTTCAACCTCCTCGAAGCTATCCCCGTTGCTCAAAGACGCGTGCGACCATTACAACTGCCAGATTAGCTGGTAATAATAGAAGGATCTTAAATCAGTATTTCCCAATCTGTGATCCGCAAGAACTGAAACATGGTTCCCGAAAGTTTTAAAATTTTGAAACGTACGTCAGCTGAAAAGCAACATTGAGTGACTAGTTTACAGTTCTAAGTTTTAGCAAAAACTATATAATTTTTTTTCTAGCTTCCTGTTCCCAGCTTACAAAAAAAAACAGTGTGGTCTCAGGTCATAAAAAGTTGGGATACTCCGGTTTAAATCAACAAATTTAAAATCAACCATTAATGAGCAGTGCAACGGGGTATTGAAGTTTCACAGGAAAATCAACTGGCAATTTAATATCCAAAATCCAAACGGACAAAGTTATGGGCAAAAGCTATTCGTTGGTAATTTCAAAGTTACTTTAGGAACAATGGATTATAAGCTCCTTTATACATATGTCTACTGTATGCTACATGTGTTCGGGTTATTAGAACTTCAAACCATGGTTTCTGGAAGTGTTCCTGGGCTTATATTTATACTAGCTTTTGCCAGCGGCTTCGTCCATGTGAATATAGGTTTCTACATATAAACTTCGGATCCCCGTTTTATCCCTTTAAGAGGCTGCTTGTCCACTCGCCTATCGTAAACATCGAGCATGGTTTAAAACCTTGTTACTTCATCTAACGCAATCCAACGCGGTGTTTGACGAAAAAGCAACGCGAAAAAAGAGTGATAATACCTTTTTTTTTATGGTGGGAAAAAATCATGCATTGACATCCCCCGCTCTTGGGCGGAGCGGGAGATAGTGTCAGACTCTTACTGACTAAAAGACCCACCCCGTTCTTTCTAGCCTTCATACCGGGGCTCGAGCGCCCTTTCGCATAACCCTGGCCCCAGTAGGCTTCGACCCGGCTGGGTCCCTGCTGTTGCTGACAACTACTTGAGGCGCGCGGTAACAGTGCGCGCCGTCGACGACTTGGGCTTGGTCCGGGCAGTTACCGGACGGCCGGACAGAGAGCTACCCATTGCTCACTGTCCGCAAGCCCGCGCCTACGGTGGCCGGAAATCGGAATCAGAATCCCGGCGGCGGCGGCGGCGGCGATAACGCCGTTGCCTGATGCGTTCGGCCTCCTCATCTGCGAGCATTACTGCTTCGCAGAAGTCGGCGACCGCCTGCCACTCCTCCTCGCTCCGGACCATGGCCTCAACCAAGGCCCGGCGCGAGAGGTCTCCGCCGCCGATCGCCCCCACGAGGGCACGGCGATGCTCCGCCCAAGCAGGGCACACCTCGACTGTGTGCTCCACCGTGTCCTCCAGGCATTCCGCACAATGGCGACACCCGGGCGTCACTTCCGCACGAATCCGGTGCAGGAAACTCCCGAACGAACCATTTCCGGTGAGGACCTGCGTCATGCGGAAGGTAAGGATGCCGTGAGGTCTTTCCAGCCACGCCTCAAAGAGGGAGGGGACTTACCGCCATGATTGTGGCGTGCCCAGCACTGGGTTGTGATAGTCGTTGACGCCATTTCACCATAAGATCCCGCCGGAGCTCTGTCCGCCATGCCGTGACCTGTCGCGGCAGCGGACTTTCACCCCGGCGTTGCATCTCCACGCGCATATCGTGCATGTGTGCAAGGACTGTTGCCTCCAGATCCCACGGTGGTAGGCCAGCCAGAAGGCTCGCCGCTTCGTGGGAGACCGTACGGTATCCCCGCACCATTCTTATTGCCATGACCCTCTGGCAGGCGTTCAGCATGGACGCTGGTTGCTTATTCAAAAACGGCGCCCACACCGGCGCCCCGTAGAGGGTCATGAACCGAACGATCCCCGCGTAAAGCCTCCGGCAGGAGGCATCTGGACCCCCAAGGTTGGGCAGGAGCCGCTTGAGCGCAGACCCAGCCCGGTTGAGTTTGGGGAGTGATAATACCTGAATGGTATCGTATGGTCCGTGGCCGCCACTCTAGCACCTTTCGTCCTCATTGACCATTCTGTTCTGCGAGCAATGTGTCTTGCCCACTGTCACTTAAGTTAAATTGGTAACGTAACCAAGGTTATCTTCATTTCTGACACGATCACGAAAAAAAGTCCGAGCATAACCCTTTCCAGTCACTCAAAGGGCAATGGAAAGAGCTAACAAAAAACAGCTCCTTTTAAAATAACATCGATTTTCGTTCTGAATTTCTCGTTATCGGTTCGCTTCAGTTGTTCATCTTTATAATAATAACCATTACGTAAATGTATTAAAACTAGGTCGATTTTGTTCTTTACCGTAAGTAACCTGTAACATGGCCACAATCCTGTAATTAACTTCCTTCGCTTTCTAAGAAGGTTTTCCTACATTATTGCGTTTGGGAAAACAGTTAGCCTTGGAAACTTGGGAAATTATAATCTTAAGGAATGTTAGCGTGTATTTACTTGTATTTAAATTGTAATTAGGAAACCTCTTTGGGATTGTATTTTCTTTTTATAATAACTCTAGTTTCTGCCAGCGGCTTTGCGGTAGGTAAAAGGATTTTCAAAATTGGTTCCGTAGTTTTTGAGTATATTCATTACTAGCTATTGCCCGCAACTTCGCTCACATACATAAAATATAGCTTATGTCACTCAGAAATAAAGCAGCTGTCAATGGGTGAAAAAAATTTAGCTATCGGACCAGCACTTAAAGAGATTACCTTCTACAAACAAAAAAAATAACTCTTTAGTTAAGATAATAAAACATACATAAAAAATATTTGCTCTTTAAAATTTTATTATTGTACTAGCTGCCATCAGCGACTTCGGCCACTTGAAAGTAGTACATTGTACCAAGGAAACAAATTCCTTGGATAAAAATTATCTTATTAAACATACACACACTTGAAATATTTTGTCTTCATAATATTAGTATGACTAGTGAAGATCACGCCTGTATCAAGTAATTTTATCTGAAAAATATCTGATAACATTTCATGCAATGTTTTATTAAAATTTTATTTATTTGTCCCATTATTGCCTTCGTCAATATCACAACCATATACATGAGTAAGGCCAACTTTACGATAAATCAAAACATCAGTCAGCAAAATACTCAAAACATCCTTTACGTTCTAATATAAAACTATGTCAGTCAATTTCCCCAATGTGACATGGCGAACAAAAACAGTTGCAAAGTCAGTTATTATCTCAACTCAAGCTTCGTTGGCACATTGTGTTAGCAAATTGTAATCTCAACTAAAAGCATCATCGAATTCCAAGTCACCGCTTACGTCTTGTTTTTTCCATTTACAAATATCAAAACAAAATTCAAGCTCGGTTTCCCTGAAGGAACTATATCTTTTTTTCGGTTTCATGTTTCTCTTTATTGTTTCATTGTTTTACTTCAGTGTCATCATCTGTTTACTTTAGTAACTGTATGTTAATTTAACGTTTGTTTTGTCCTAACCAAAGCGTTAACTAGTGTTATTTGTGGGTTTATTCGGAAACTTATTTCTAATTAATTTGTTGTTTGTACTGTGACTCATTCTAATGACTCTGACATTGTACTCGTATATATGAAAATCCTCTCAATATGACTAAGTTAATAATTTAAACCAGATATTTATTTATTTATCGATAAGGCTTCTTAACTACTTATACTTACGGATATACATAAATAAAATCGCATTCAGATTTAGGTGTAGTGAATTCTTCAATTACGGAAGTGCACAGCACTGTCAGAAAGCTTAACAATTAATTGACACGTTAGATTTACTCGTAATGTTAGTTGAATTATTAACCAGTTACAGTTAAAAAAAAAGTTATACATAAAATTATATTTTGTAAAGTAATTAAAGTAATATAAATACAGAACAATTTAATTTAACACAGCGTGTTGCGAAAAATATATGGAAATTGAAGTGACTTCAGAAGTGATATCTTCCTACTTTTCACTTCTCTCATTCTTTTAACTAATCATCTACATTAAACAACCACGATTGCTTTTAAAAGATATTATAATATTTAATACAAGTAATGGTTTCAAAGGAAACCATAAGAAACTTAAAAAAGAAAAAAAAATAATATCTTTCACTTAATACTTTCAATACGGGAGCAAATGATATCCGAGAACCACTTATCATTTGTTTGTTTAAATACCTTTATATGATAACTCTTTTTTTTTACAAATTTGTCTGAATTCCGTTGATAAAAACTTTACAAAACGATAATTCTACTCCATCTTTAACCTAATGATTCAAATTAGTATGGTGTTTCAGTCCTTAATTTGAATTTCATTGTTGAAATCGGTATCTTCTTCAACTTTAGTCTTATATTTTTGTAATCACAACGCCTTTGAGAATTCTTGTTACAATACTTCCAATCCATACAATACTTAATAGTATTTGATCGTAATAGTTCTGATACACGTAACGCCAGTTATTTCTCCAATTTACAGGAAGAAATGGCAAAGCCTCACTCGTTCAGTCTCTAGTGTACAATCCTTACATATTCTATCTTGTTTTATTGTGCAATTTGTGAACTGAGGCGTTGTACTTTGTTTCAAATGTAAATTTTAGCAGCATTCAGTTATGTCGTAAGATTTCTTATAAAGTTTGAAATTTAAGTAGCAATGTTATGTTTTGATTCTTTATAAATTTAGTAGTTTTGTCAGGAATCGTTTTCTAGCAATAACTATATATTTATTATCATGATGATATTTATTTGAAGATTATAATATTATTGATTAACATTTAAACTGTGGTAAGCTTTGCGGTGTTTGCTTCGCTAACTGAATCTATTTTACTTGTTACTTTCATCTTTCCTACTTTTCATTCAGAAGCCGATCTCACCGCTTCTTTTAATTTTCTTTCTGTTTCTACCTGTTAAAAGTCCATCACTTGCGGCACACATACGGTTCCACATCTCCGCAACTGGTCTTGTACTCGAATTCACGTTTACAAATACCTTCGTTTATCACCAATCTAGAAGCTGATTGTATATTTTGGGGCATTGCCTTTATATGTTGCTTTTCTGCTAGAATTTTATTTCGGGTTTCTCGAGGATATGGATTTGCTTTTAGTCTTGTTTACCCATTATTCTTACTTTTTGACATTTCCTTTTCAATCAATTTATTACTGTAGCATCGCTCTCGTGACCTATCCTAAACATGCCAAGCATTTTTCCATGATAAATAGAAAGCGATGATTTGACACAGTTGACATTCAGCGTTGTAGTAACTTTCTATCAAAATGAATAAATTCTTGTATTTTTATGAGTACCCCTACTTCCATCTCCCAAACAATTTCACCCGATTATAAGATAGCATAATTTTCTAGCCTATTTTTTGTCCTACATTAGGCAAAGGCCTCTTCTTTCTCCTTTCAGACCTCTTTCTCATGTACAAGTATTTGTGTAAACACCTCTGTTGTTATTTTTATTTAATCAATACCTATTAATACTGTACGTAGTTAGTTGAGTAAATGTGCTAATGCAGTAGTATTAACTATACAATTGTATTAACTATTTTCATAAAAAATAGCTACAGTTGTAACTGTTCACCTCATTGTAGATCACACCATGTTGTTATAAGCTCATTCATATTCGCTCTCTTTATGATCTGAATGAGACCCATTGGAGCCATATGCGGTCGCTCTCAGTTATTGTCTGAATTACCTGTGCGTATTTTTGGGTATTCATTTAACCATAATTACAGATGCAATAACAGGAATTACTGTACGAATTACTAATATGCCTTAACGTTTAAAATTACATGCTACAAAATAACTAAATAAAACTCTGTTGTAGAAAAATGAAATAGTTAAAGAAGACACTGTGAGTGATGACGATGATGAATTAGAATATTAAAATAAAACTAGAAATTAACATTTAATAACCTCGAAACAAATCTTCACATACATTTACAAATAGCAACACATCAGAGGCTCTACCACGAGCTCTTAACGCAATCCATTTGACGACCCAAACTGAACTGATAAAGAGATGAACTATACAGGCTGTATAGCTCCATCTTTCTTTCTCACTCGAACATCTTACACTGTGACACATCATGGCGAGACTCCAGGTTATCTTGTTTAGTGTAAAACTAATAAACCTTCATAATCACATTCAGTGTGAAGAACTCACTCGTGCTCGGGGTCAATAAAACGGGCGCATGTAGCGTAATGCGTAAATGTACCTAGACTTACAAAGCTCAGTTTGTGAATTGGTGACCATTTCAACATAACTTAATCCACCCTAATAGACTGGAAGCTAATAATAAGTGAGAAAAAGTTAAACAGATTGAATCATTGTTTGTATTGATGCATTCTAAGCAGCTTTAGCTGCTAGTTTCAAGTTCTAATAACTTTATGTATATTTAAATTGATATTAGGTACTTATTGAGTCTACGCCACCATATTTTACCCTTTTAATAGTGGGAACTCTTCAAATGATCTCTCTCACTCTTTTACTGACTAACACTATTCCGTGTTCTTTCTGTTCCAAAGCCGCGACAATTCCTTTGAATAATCCCGCAGATATTATAGCCCCTATAAATCGCCTAAGAAACTTTCCTCTGCACTAATCAAAACATAGTATAACCTCCCTAAACAAAGCCCATATCCAGCTTTAACATAAGCACTGAACGTGTCTATAACACACGTGGAATGTTGAAGCACATTACAGTCTGTATCGCCATATCAAGCCACCTTAATGCAACTTGCTTTTAACCTACATCGGATGAAGGCGCGCACCGCGTTACGCTTGCTTTAAGGGTGTAATCGTGGCTGTTTGTTACACCGAACTCGTTATAAATACGGCTTTAAGTGTATAGGGTATTTATTTTTAAGGTTATGCTGATGTGAACGGTGCTTTTGTGACGACAAAGATTATTACGAATAAAATTCGCGATTACTTACATCAAAATGTTTGTGGTCTTTTGTATATTTTGGCGCCTTAGCTTCTTCGTTTCTCTCTTATTATGGGTAAGATTTTATACTATTTTTGTTTCATCAGGATACCTGACTAAGTGTCCTAAGTACCTGCTCAAGCGTTTGTTTTACTTTTTGGTTGTCTCATCCAAACTGCAAACTTCTAATCAATCATATAAGTCAATCAAAAATAACGAATCAAAAACAAAAAGGAAGCATTTGAAATAATTATTACGTCCGCTTTCTGGTCCTCCCCGTTAGCATAGACTTTGACTTGCAGAGTCTCTCCTAGTTTATAAGTAATTTCAGGTTCAGGACCTGATGGGACCAAAACTTCTCATTCTTGTTTTATATAATTCAACAATGTGTGAAAAGAATCACACAATAGATAAAATACTATAATACATAAAATACACGGAATGCATTTGTAAAATTTTGATTTGTAAGTGACATGTCCAGGGGGTTAAGTCTGCTATTTTTATAAATTCGTCATTCCAACACCATCCCATTGTCATTTTGCTAAAACTTTGTAATCTGGTAATTCATAATGATCGATCATTGATCAGACAATGGTCTTGTAATAGAATTGTGGTAGAATGACAATATAGAGCTTATTAAAGGCACTAATTGCGCAATGACGTCGTAATGGTAGGTCACTGATCAAAGGAACTGTCAAAATTTTTGCAGTTTACCGCATGTGTCAGATATTCATTTGTCATTATGTACTAGATTACCATTCTATGCCATTTTTTTCAATGGAGTGTCAGTGGTTGACCATCAGAAAGTCATAATGACGTCATTATATTAGTAGATTCCCCAAACTAGTCAAAATCAACAATTATGAAATCAATAATAGACCATTCTGACACTATTGTAATAGCAGACTTGAGGCCCTATTTTACTTTCCAATGAAATAAATATTTATTCTATTCTACTACCTACATCCGCTTCTGAAACTAAAGTTATTATAATTCAATTCAAATAGGTAATAATGAAGTTCATAATTTTCTTCGAACATCTGCTACACAAAACCCCTCTCTATGAATTCAATAAACAACGTAAAATGACCACTGTTCTGTTGTAGTTCCTTTGAGCTTGCACGTATTTAACTAAACTCATTTGAACGAACCCTTTTATCGATCAAATGTGATATAGTCTTGATTTTGGTGGTCCATGATTTGCTTTTGATTGTCTTTTAAGTTAGGTTTAGAGGCTTTTTTGTAAGTAATACTGTATACTTATCAACTTAACCGTGGAGCTGTACCCGCTCCGAATCCGTCGACCAATGTCGGTCTATGAGAAGACTTTCTCTCTCTCTTTCTCTCTCTCTCACTCCCTCTCTCTTATATGTTTTCGTAAGACTCAGGGGACCGCAGCAGTTCTCCCACAGACAGACATTGGTCGATGGACCCAGAACGGGTACGGCTCCACATTTGAGTTAAACTCATACTATACTCGTAGATACTAATAATTTATAATTCGACACTGAATCTGTCTGCCTATTTGGTTGATACTTCTGCACGTCTTAACAGTTGACCGGCATTTCATGAAAAAAGGCACACAGGTAGACCATGTTTTGGAACAGAACATTGTTTCTAATAGTGTTATTTGTAGTATACAAGGTGCAGTTTTAAAACTGCACAATATTTCAGGAGGTTGTAGTAAAACTCATAAATAGTCATATAAAAAAACGATACCTGGTCAATAATCAGTAATACTTGTTATTTAATTTTTTAATTACTCTAAACTAAATCGATTGATCGATGGCCGCGGGGGCGTGGCTAGGGTGTGGCGTGCGGGATGATGATTGGATGATACATTATTTATGAAACTATCGTTGCGAGTTAGTGTGTGTGAAAACGACCTTTATTGTTCCGTGTTTGTGTGTGTGAAAAAAAGCGCAGTTATAAAAAAAAAAAAATTACCTACTTATTTTATTATTGATTCGGGTCGAGAATCACTAACATAATTACCTCCTGAAATATTTTGCAGCTTCAAAACGACACCTTGTATATCGCGAAGCTCGTGCAAAATAATAAAGTGCCTACTACGCTTTTCCCGTCCGATTTTAATTTAGGCGTGTTCAAGGCTATAGTGAACAGGCTCTTAATAAATTAATGCACTTTACCATTAACGATTGCATCACTGCTTACCATCAGGTGGTATCGCGGTTAAGCACTAGTTTATGTCACTTAAAAAAAATATAGATGACGATAAAATTATTTATTAATGAATAGATTTCAAATGTCTTATTTATTTCGTTCGGAATAACAACTACAAACCAAGAATGAATATAAATAAGCTATTACAAATTTAAATAAATTTTATTAGCATGCATAACTTTCATCTCAAAAGCTTAGCTTAAAATTTCCAATCACCATCAATATTCATCATCATTTCAGCCGAAAGACGTCCACTGTTGGACATAGGCCTCCCGCATTTGTCACCAAAACAACCGGTTTTGGGCATGCCATCGACCATCTGTTCGATTTCAAATTCCAATAGATAATTAGAACTCAGGTCTCCAAGATACATGTTACCTAGTTTTGGGACCACCATCCAAATATCATCATATCAGCCAAAATTATGACCACTGTTGGACACAGGCCTCCTCCGCCATCCAAATATAGCCGGTAAGTCCCCTCTTTGAGGCGTGGCTGGAAAGACCTCACGGCGTCCTTACCTTCCGCATGACGCAGGTACTCACCGGACATGGTTCGTTCGGGAGTTTCCTGCACGGGATTCATGCGGAGGTGACGCCCGGGTGTCGCCACTGTGCGGAACGCCCGGAGGACACGGTGGAGCACACAGTCGAGGTGTGCCCTGCTTGGGCGGAGCATCGCCGTGCCCTCGTGGGGGCGATCGGCGGCGGAGACCTCTCGCGCCGGGCCTTGGTTGAGGCCATGGTCCGGAGCGAGGAGGAGTGGCAGGCGGTCGCCGACTTCTGCGAAGCAGTAATGCTCGCAAAGGAGGAGGCCGAACGCATCAGGCAACGGCGTTATCGCCGCCGCCGTCGCCGGGATTCTGATCCCGATTTCCGGCCAACGTAGACGCGGGCTTGCGGACAGTGAGCAATGGGTAGCTCACTGTCCGGCCGTCCGGTAACTGTCCGGACCAAGCCCAAGTCGTCGACGGCGCGCACTGTTCCCGCGCGCCTCAAGGAGTTGTCAGCCACAGCAGGGACCCAGCCGGGTCGAAGCCTACTGGGGCCAGGGTTATCCGAAAGGGCGCTCGAGCCCCGGTATGAAGGCTAGAAGGAACGGGGTGGGTCTTTTAGTCAGTAAGAGTCTGACACTATCTCCCGCTCCGCCCAAGGGCGGGGGATGTCAATGCATGATTTTTTCCCACCATAAAAATAAAAAAAAAAAAAAAAAAAAAAAAAAAAAATCCAAATATAGCTATGTTTAATTCCTAATCAGTTACAGACAATATTTATATGTTATAGTTTTAAGGTATTCTTTATTTATTGTAACAATGAGCATTATTCTTATTCTTAATCATATTTCTAGCATACCTTCAATAAACGCAGTAAATGTTATGAACACCCCATACAACAAGGCGACTAGTGCATTCGATCGTGGCTTTTAGACTATTGCGCAAGTTACATTTTATTGCCTACGTGTCGGTTTCTCCAAACATTTCCTCTTCACGCCTGGCACTCGTGATAAATCGTGTATACGAGTAAATGTCTGATAAGCTTGGCAGGAAACGGATCGCATCTTGTAAGCATTTTGTCTCGTAAACCAAATCATTTTGTAAAAAATTACGTTCAATTTGTTTTAAGTGTTTGGGATTTTCTCGTTGAGAGATTTTTAAGACTCGAATCATTTTGATCAAGCTTATGGATTTATTGGAAAAAAGTAACCTAAAATAATGTACACAATGAAATAGGAGATATGTGAGTCCAAAGCTTAGTTAACGATTTATAAAGTATTAAATAATGTAATATTCTAAAACTTCAAACAACGTCATCTAATCCCAAAGGCAAAAACCAAGTACAACTGATAATATTTCAAAATACATACATAATAATACATAGGTTAATTACAGCCAGACATAGAACAAAATAATCATGCTCATCAAACAAACATTTACTTGGATGGGAATTGAATGAATCGAACCCACAAACTCAAAGATAGCAGTCAGGGCCATTAACCATTAGATGAAAAAGCCAGTCATATGTAGTTATATAGATTAACAGTAATGCATTATAATAGGAAACAAAGACGATGATAAAGAATGACACAGGCAAAAAACACAAAATCACGTTAGTGAACTAAAAGAAAAAAGAATAATAAATGACACATGAAAATACAAACACTGCACACCTTCATTATTCATTTAGTTCCAGATCAACGAAACCAAACAAAAGAATCGAAGACACACAACGCAAACGAACCATTAAAGAAATACAACGATAGTTGGCATTAACGTGTCGGCATTTTGCTAAGCTGCTTTTGAATTCACTGGCAATTTTATTTGCTACCCGATACTTCGCAATACACCTCCGGCAGCTAGCTTTAAGTCCCCGCATTTACTTGGATTTATTACCCTTCCGATATTTCGGCAACTTGCCTTACGTTTACTTGTTTTGTTTTGACTTTGTTTGTTCCATTCTTACTGACTAAATTAAATTAAGTTCTAAAAGCGAATAAAGTTGGCCGCGCGAGTTGTTTAATTAATATAAGTTTACATCCTTTTATAGTTAATTAGTGTTTGAAAATTTAATATTAGAAGTTTTATAGTTTACAAGTTTCAAGGATTCGTGTACTGCTTCTTGTTTTGTAGTAGTAGCGTAATTGGTTTACCCGAGTTAATTTTGTTTATCATTTTTATTTGAAAAGGACTTACCTTAAAATTTAGAAAATATTTTCCGAGCTAGTGAAGCTACCAATTTTCTAGTTCATTGAATCACTGGTGAAAACTTAGGTTCGTGTAAAATATTTTTTTTTCGCAGAACGTCTACTGCTAAATCTGTTAATAGCACAAATTAGCTTAGTTTTGTATTAGTCATGTATAAAACCATTGTTTTAGACTTCATCATAATTATCTGTCTCTGTTTGGTTTTATTTTTGGAATAAATTCTTAGTTTTTCTTACCGTCAACATTACTACCTGATGATGATGATTATATAAAGTAAACTAGCTTTTACCAGCGGCTTTGCTCGCGTGATAGTCAAAACTCGTCTCAATAGGACATAGTTTCGGGATAAAAAAGTAATTTTTTTATCATAAGCAGAGTTTCATTCAACCCGTTCAGCCGTTAAAACATAAATAAATAACCGGCAGACAGATAGAAAGATTTATATTCCTTATGATGGATTGTTATATATTTATTTCATAAACCAAAACAAATGAATGATGGTGCCTCATTTTAGGGATTATTAACCAAAATATTTGCATTCCTTGCGAAAATTTCTGGATCTATACAAAATTTAAGCCCATTGATTCTGTTCCTCTAATTTCCTTTAAAGAAAACAAGGCATAACAACTGTCTTGCTCAATAATCTCAGTGTACACAAGTACTAAATACAGCCGTGGTTTCTCACAGCTTATTTCGACCCCTTTACGTCCTCGTTTTTTAAACTCTTAAAGAATGGGAGTGAAAAGTTGGGAGTTCTGCTCGGAATACTGCAGCTCAACTGTTCTTTTCTCGTGTTCATTTCCAATGTGAATTAAAATCTTACGAATGTATGTTTTCGGCTGTTATGTGGGCTTGTGAAGTCTTTGTTAGGTTTTTAGTGAATACAGTGTTACTGGATGTTTTGTTTGGTTGTGTGAGAAACGACTCTGGTGTTTTAGAATGTTATTATTTTATACATAGATTCTTAAGAAAATTTTAACGTCACGTGTTCGTAAGTCCTGACCGCCTTTACGCTTTCGATGTTTTTGGTTTCAGTAGGTTAATATCATTATCATCAATATCCCCTTAGCCTCTTGCTTGGGTTCGGCTTCCAGTGTAAGCTGATGCAGCTGAATACCCGTGTTTTACATGAAGTGACTGCGTATCAAAACTCCACAACCCAGATACTGGGCAACGCGATACTGTCAGTCACTAGTAACAGATGGTGTAGTGGTCAGCCTAACAGATGGTGTATTTATTATTGTACTTATTTCTTTCCTATTTATTGAGTTGCACCTGCCATGTTTTGTTTATGCATCACCCTAAGGTCGACTGGTAGGAAATGCTTTAGGTAGTCTGTCTTTGTACAGTATTATTTTACTAGTGTACAAGGTTTTAATAAATAAACAACCACTGGTAAAGCTGTTTGAAAGAATAAGACATATCATAACCTACATTAAATTTAGATAAAGAGGGCAGGAAGATGATGAATAGCATACACCAACATTCAGTTGAGAAACTGTCGTCATCAAGGCCATTTGCAACAGTTGCATTTTAGTAAAGGAACGTTATAACATTTCTATCTCAGAGCTATCATTATTCATAAAATCCTCGACGTCTTGATTAATGTTTAAAACAAAGTTGAAATTTTATTTCAGTTGCAGAAATGGGAAGCTGACTGTAACTACCATTTTTCAATTCGTAAGAGACAATCTTATGAAAAGTGTTGAAATGTGTTTTCGACAATTTTGTATGGCACTGACTGTTGGCTAATTACTGTTTTCTGATGTTAATTACGTTCTTAATCACGCGTTTTAATCTGTGCTTTTACTAATTTGGGAAAGAATTATTATGTTTAATGCTGACTCTATTTTGAACTAGGAGTAAAGATTTTTAATAGAATGGCTAGTTAATTTATGTAGTAGGTAATTTCATGCAAATTGTGTTCTAGTTCTTTATTCTAGATTATGTATATCTAGTGAAAAATAAAATAAAATTGTATACATATAAATTAGTGACATATCAACGCATAGTGGAAACTATAGGGCCTAGGGGCGTGACATTTCACAAAAGGTTTCTTCTTATAAACTAAGTAAGCACTTAAAGAAGATTCACCCCCTAAGGAAACGGGGGTCCAAAATTAGTGTGGAGGAAACTAATATAACGCAGGCGAAGGTGATGGCAGACACTAGTTTGAACATATGTAGATAAAAAGATCTCTCTCCATATTCATTTTGTAAAACTACTACTAAGAGCTTGATTTCTATACAAAAAAAAAAATTAAGATTCTCAAAATTAATGTACTAACAACAGGAGTCTAACTATACCATAAAAATAAACACTTAAAACACAAACTCCTAACTGAATATTTATCAAAGGATTTTACGTAGGAAGTTAATTGCGCACGTAGAAATAATAACACCTTAATTTTTTCCATCCTGTTTACAACGTATTTCATAGAACCAATCTTCATTAAATTATGCAAAATCAAAGTAAACACTCCCAAACTTGCCGTTCCCATAAATACACCATCATCTACGAAATGTCGCAAGACGTGGGAGATTGACGATGTCATTAATCTTTGTATGATCATCAATCTGTCTATCATCCGTCTATATAATCTTGCTGGTCTATATCTTCCTCCTTGAGGTCTCCCTAGAGGCAATGGCTAATGCCATTTGTCATATTAAGCTTGAGTTAGTGCAATATGTCAGTAGTTAACACTGGTCTTGTGATCATCGTGTTACAACGAGGTTTGGATATTAAGAGGTAAGGAGTTCTTTACTGCATACAACTATTGATTTTTAATTTAATTGCGGCTTTCTTTTTATAAACGGTTGGGTATAGATAGGAATATGAATTTTAGATAACCATAATAATTCAGCTTTTTAAAATACTTACTATATTCCAAAATTATTTTTGAAATGGAATTGGAATTGACATCTGTGGAGATTTTTTTTTTTTTGCCAATGTTGTAAACCGTATGAATGTTTCCGTAATATTTTTTATGAGCTCAGCCCAAATTCAAACTTTTCTCAAATAAGAACTTCTACATATCTTGATAAATATTAATGATCGTTATGATTAGTTTTCCATTATAACCCTTAAGGTAGAGAAGGTCAGAAAATTATTGATATATTTGTATATGAATGAAATGAAGTCTCGTGCCAGTGTAATTGTAATATTTATAAGTAAAATGACTATCTTATAAAAGGTAATACAAAAAATGGAGATCACTTCAACAACCAGGTAACCAGATCAAAAGAAGAAATCACCAAAATCTTTGCTTTGCCGTAATTGGATAAAAATAATCCCTTAATAATCAAACGACACCAATTTTGCACTTCACAATACCTCGCTAAGCTATGTAACGAGTGAATATGAAGATCTCATCGAGATAAGCTAAAAAGACTGGGACACAAAAGCCCCAATCTTCAACTGTTATACAGCGACAATAGGGTCCTTAACAGTCCTTACAGTCGCAATTAATAGAACAAAAGAGGGGTAGGCCAAACCTCTAATGTTTGGCTCAGTGTTTGCTACAATATTTTTGGTAATTTAGCTGGAAATATCTATGAACATGGTACTTAGAGATTCTAGGCCGGTCAGCCAAAGTTTATAAAGTTTGGGTATGCAACTGGTGTTTTTAGTCTGGTTTGTAGTATACTATAAGATGGATAAGAAAGAGATAAGTATCTAGAAGGCCCTAAAATAAGTGAATATGAAAATCCCGTGGGTGATTGTAAATCTAATAAAAATCTTTCTATCGTTTCAAATCATTATGATGAGGATAAACATGTATGCATTATTTTTAATGTCGGTTTTGTTGATAAATAGGTTGTCATACCACGTCTAGACGTTGTTAAACATAACATAAATGTATTCACGCTTATATTAAATGCAACTGGCACATTAATTAAAGTTAAAAGTGATTTACGTATTCATAAAATGACAAAACAACCTCTCAAAAAAATTAAAAAAGCCATTAAAACTGTCGTTTCTTAGCGTACAACAAACAGAATTATATTATTCACAGTCGAATCGTAAATTTTATAACTTCCATTCGTTTTAGCGAGAAATAAAATTTGAACTTCTTTACAACATTCATCAAGCCGTCACGGGCAAAGCTTTTGAATAATAAAAATCTTTGCCTCGAGCCACGAAACGAAGTTTCCATAGCCAGGACATACTTCCCCCTTCACGGTTTTTTATAACTTTATTATAAGAGACGAGAAGTAATTTCTTACATTTATTATTATTGCCGAAATTCCATTTATCATGTCAGGTATCCGTGATAAATATCAATAACGATGCTTGTAGAATTTTTCTCCTGCGGTTTTTTTTGTTGAGCAAAGTGAAATATGTTGTCATATTTTATCGCCGTTTTGGTGTTGTGTTCGACATAAATGTCAAAACAATTTGTAGAGATTTTTAAAGCGGAAATTACTTAGATTGAAGGCAAGGGATTAAAAATATTATGGCATCATTGAGCTTACATCTTTGTCTAACTTGTCCATTGGTATCAACGTCAAAAATAAAAAGCGAGAATATTTAGAAATTTCACTTGAAGAGTTAACAATAAATTAAAGGTTGTTGTAGATGAGTTAAATTTCTTGCCAAATTATAATTCAAATTGAACGAACTTTCTTTGTTGAGTCTCTGATGAAAGTTTAAGGCAGGCGCCTTAGCTCAACGACAGCCTTGTAAGAAAACCCTGAGTTTAAATTTATTTACCTCAGCTTCATGTAGAATACATAAGATATCATTGTTAAGTGTATAAACAACTTTTGTATACTAGGTTTGATAAAAAATTGACATCAATAACTTGGAATAAACTTTTTTTTTTTCAATAATGTTTTAACTCGCGTTTAACCACAATCTCGCCCGTTGGTAAGGGATGTGGCCGTTGATGAAGCACGCTTGCTTAGAAGACAACTATTCACTTTTTATTAAACGGTTTTATTTAGCTCACCCCGTTTGTTTTATTTATTATTCTTGGGTCAAATTTAGTAATTCAAATTTCACCCTCTTCCTGTCAACCGATTAATCTGAAATTTTTATACACTTTGGATTTTGGTGACAATACAATTATGTTTATTCATTATCATTATAAATTCAAGATGGCCGCCGCTACAAAATGGCGGATAATTTATGTTTTATTAATCCCATCAATATGGGTATCAAATGAAAGGGCTCAACAAGCAAAATACAATATACTATAAAAAATTGAAATACAAGATGGCGGCCGCTACAAAATGGCGGATAACGAAGGTTTTATCGATCCCATCAATATGGGTATCAAATGAAAGTGCTCAACCAGTATAATACAATGTACTATATAAAATTAAAATCCAAGATGGCGGCCTCTACAAAATGGCGGATAACTTAGGTTTTATCAATCCCATCAACATGGGTATCAAATGAAAGGTCTCAACAAGTAGAATACAATTTACTGTGCAAAATTGAAATCTAAGATGGCCGCCGCTACCAAATGGCTGATAACAATTTTTTATCAATCCCACCAATATGGGTATCAAATAAAAGGGCTTGACAAGAAGAATACAGTGCACTATACAACCTCAACATTTAAGATGGGCGCAGCCACCAAATGGCGTATAATAATAAGATTTAAATTTAGAAATTGAATCTGTAATTTAGGTATCTGATTAATCCAGCCTGAATCCACCACCCAAGTCAAGATTTTGTATCGTGTTGAGGACTGTGTGGCGTTAGGGTGGCTAAAAATGATACGTCGTTAGCGGTACACCACCCAAGTTAAGGTGAAAGGTTAAAACGCGCCGAGAACTATATGGCATTAGGGTGGATAAAAATGATATGTCGTTAGCGTTTTCCCCTCAAGACTCAGGCGCATCTTGTTGTACATAGCCTTGCCCCTTTATTGGACCTCTGGGGGGGTCGACCGTTTAAATGTCCATTACTCGTGGGAACAAAATGGTAAAAAAAAATATAAAAAATACAAACACAAATAAAACAGAAACTGCAACACAACGTAAACGAAGGCTTCAAAAAGCGAAAGAAAAGTATAAAGCAAAACGAGCTAAAGAAAGTGAAGGTGATATTACAGAAACGACGGGAACAATTAGCGTCAAAAACACCAGAGCAATATGAGGCCAGGTTAAAAAGCAACGTCAGCGATATACACAAATGACGGCGTCAGAAACGCCTGAAGAATATGATATACATATATATATATATATAACATATATATATTAAATATAAATATAATAATAATAATTAAATAATATATAAATAATAATAATAATATATAATTAAAATATAAAAAATATAAAATAATATAATATAATAATTATATTATATTATTTTATAATATTATTATAATAATTATTATAATATAATAAATAAATTAATTAATTATAATAAAAAATAATACAAACACAAATAAAACAGAAACTGCAACACAACGTAAACGAAGGCTTCAAAAAGCGAAAGAAAAGTATAAAGCAAAACGAGCTAAAGAAAGTGAAGGTGATAGAAATAGTCGATTACAGAAACGACGGGAACAAATATATAAAAATAATAAATAATACGTCAATTGTCTACAAATTATCGACTTAATGTGCGATAGAAGAATCATTTAATTCGTCGACATATATATATATATATATAATAATGAAGCACTAAATGAATTAAACAGAATGCGAAATAAAAACTAAAAACTAGAAAATAAAAATAGGTAAAAAAACTTTTTAAGTTAAACGGTTTTATGTTAAACATACATTGCAATGTTTAAGATAAATGTACTAAAAACCAAAAAATAATAAAATAGATACAGTCGTGGGAATTATAAACATATGCATAGACTAGACTAAAATAAAACCGTGGGGCACGTCAATTGTCTACAAATTATCGACTTAATGTGTTTCCACATTCTAGCCCTACTTATCACACGTCCATCGTTGTCGGTTGAACAACTGCCTAATTATAGTGTAACATTACAAAACAAACATTTTAATCAACGATTGTAGGCAATTGACGTGCCCCACGGTTTTATTTTAGTCTAGTCTATGCATATGTTTATAATTCCCACAACTGTATCTATTTTATTATTTTTTGGTTTTTAGTACATTTATCTTAAACATTGCAATGTATGTTTAACATAAAACCGTTTAACTTAAAAAGTTTTTTTACCTATTTTTTTCTTAATGACACCAAGGTTGGAGTCATCAGAAAATAGACTCCGGCAGGGAATTCCACTCCTTATCTGTACGCATAATTGATGTATTCCCAAAACGCTTTGTACGTATGGGTGGGAAGTTCGGTGGACATTTTACTTTGAACTTTGATGATGCTTTCGTACTTTTGATCAAACTGATTTTGACCGACCTAAAAAAATTGAAACAACGAAAACACATGCCAGTAATGTAGACAGAGATGGCATCGTTAAACTTAGAATAAAACCTAACCTCATTTAAAAGGTAGAAACACACTCCGTTACAACGAACAAAAAAAACCTCACAGCTATCAAACTCATTACAGCTCTTACACGCTACAGCAGAAACACGAGAACACAACTTCGTATAAGACATTATCGAAAACTTAAGTGATTAACTGTTTTCCAAAGTTGCCGGTACCAAGATGGAGGTACAATAGGCGAAAAGTTTGGCTATCCGCATATTTTAGAATGCTAATGTGATTTTGCACTTAGGCCACGTGACTTTACAAAGGGAGCTTTAAATATAGGAAGAAAGTTGTGAGTTAGAACGTTGTTTTGGTATCTTTATATTATTTGGGAAAGGGGCGAGTAGAGAAAGAACCTTTTTGTGCTATAGGCTAGTTTTTGAATAGCTAGGAAGGAATTGATAGTATTTTATGCAAAGTAACTATTTATTTCAATGATGTAGACAGTGAAAAATGTTTCATAAAACACAGAGCAGAAAATGGATGATGGCTAAAAAAATTATCTGCACTTTTGAACATTGATGATGCATTTTTCTTGGCGAATTCTTTTCTTAAATAGAAATATCCCATTTTTTTTAATAATCCCTATTGAATAAAATTTTGAACAGAAACTTAATAACTTCGCGTATTATTTTCGAACATCTGTTTGTTTTCGTACGTTTGAACGTAAGTCTGTTTTGTAAAAAAGTCTATTTCAATAAATAGCATGTTTTAAAAACTCATTTAATATATCCCGTGAAGAAAAAAAATATCTCCTTAAATATGGTAGGTATTTGGAGCTATCTTTGTTTATTTTTATTTCATTGTAATATGTTGTAACGCAAGGGCTCCAGGTTAACAAGCTGCTTTTACGAACGCAGAATGCACATACAATGCGGCGTACTTTTTTCAGCCGAATTATGACCTGGCTAAACGTAAGTTAGCCGCATTACATCACAAGAACATGTTTTGATCGCGGCATGCCTACTTGTAATACGGCCTGTTATACGATACGGCTGAAATACACTACAGTAAAACAATATCAACAAAGTAATCGCATTGATTACATCAAACTCAAAAACACCAACATCTTAAAGACAGATCAGACAACGGAACTTAATCCTTTCCCAGAGCAACATCTTAACTATTTACATCTATAAGTTTCCAATATGAAAATATCTGGTTGCTTATTTCAAGACAATGGCCGTCAAGAAATCATTTTGTAATTCCTTCTGTTCAGCGTCTAGATTGTAATTCCAAGTCTGTAGCCTGATCTGCATTGGACACGCCTTCAACGATTTTATTGCCACTTAGTAATATAACTTTCAATTGTAGTTAGTTCAACAGTAAATCTAGATCAAAAGTAGTGTCTATTCAAGAAAGTGCTATTGCAATAAAGAATACAATCTCATTCTTTTATTATGATGGAAATCGCTAAGTTAATTGGATAAAGCTGACTTTGTGAATGTAATGTTGAGGTTTGTATTAGGTCAAAATATATATGTTCTTATATTTTCCCATTAATTTTTAATCTACAACATTCGTTTTAGTACATGCAAAACCTGACACGCGTGTCTAGTATTTTTATGTAGGTAAAGAATCTATGTACAAAACTTCATACTGTATCATGAAAAATCACAAAGTTTTAAGCTTGTTATGTCTACAAAAATACATTGTCACCGGACCATCAGGTGACTGAGGGGTGGTTTCGCACTTGCATCTCACTTTTTGCTAGCCCGCTATGACTTGCCGTGACCTGTGTTGTACTTAGTGGTATTAAAATTGTTACCTTTTTAAATGTTTTTTGTGAAAATATAAAAGGTGTAGGGGACAGCCATTCACAAACTTTAAGGGCTTGCTCAGTAGACGAAACTGAACAACATTCCACAGTTTTTTTTTTTTTCAGGAAATGATAAAAAAAATCAGCCTCACCATACAAAATGATAAACTTGATTGGACAACTTATACGGCGAGGCCGATTTTTTTTTTGTTTCCTGAAAAAAAAATTTGTGGAAGGTTGTTCAGTTTCGTCTACTGAGCAAGCCCTTAAAGTTTGTGGAGGGCTGTCCCTTACACCTAGTATAACGTGGTGTAAAAACTATTGGAATCCATTCAGTTACTGATTCTGAACAAACTATATTCAGGTTTCGCATGAACTAAATATAACGTTAATTTGTAAAACCCTAGCAACCTCTCAGGACTATCTTACTTCCGGCCACCGTAGGCGCGGGCTTACGGACAGTGAGCAATGGGTAGCTCGCTGTCCGGCCGTCCGGTAACTGTCTGGATCAAGCCCAAGTCGTCAACGGCACGCACTGTTCCCGCGCGCCTCAAGGAGTTGTCAGCAACAGCAGGGACCCAGCCGGGTCGAAGCCTACTAGGGCCAGGGTTATCCGAAAGGGAACTCAAGCCCCGGTATGAAGTCTTGAAGGAACGGGATGGGTTTTTTAGTCAGTAAGAATCTGATACTATCTCCCGCTCCGCCCAAGAGCGGGGGTTGTCATTGAATGATTTTTTCTCACCATAAAAAAGGACTATGTTACTAACATCATACACAACAACTTTTGGTCTATGCCTTTTAAAAAATTGTCATATTTTATAGTTCATCAGATTTTCATACAAAAATAAAAATATTTAAATTGAACGTTTTAAATATTACGAAGTCTATGCAAAGCAAGCGATAATACAATAGTGGAGGGTAGTGGGGAACGGGCGGCAGTGGTGCTTGATGCACTTGCGTCGCGTCGTACCGACGTAGGTCGGCATAGCAAAATACAGAGTTTTAAAGTGTTACAACGTAAAATTTATTTACCAAAAACCAAACGTCAAGATTACGGTTGGTTAATTATGTTTTGTAAAAAGTCATAGAACATAAGTTGTTGTTTATGATGTTAGTTATACAGTCCTGCAAGGGTAGTTATTGTTTTACAAATACTCAAATGAATAAGCTACATACAACACAACAATTGGTCGTGCCTACATATAGTCCAAATCGTCAATTGAAAAAAATTTACGCTGAGATGATGCTAATGCCAATTTCTTACAAATTAGCTTGCAAAGTTATTATTCCATATGAACTGTCGTGAATTTTTCATTAGAATTACTTACCGTGTCCCTTCCAATATATTCACTCATGAAAAAACAAAGTTGACCTAGATACCTAATATCTCAATAAACGATATTAATCCATAAAATATTCACCTCGCAGCTTAAAATAAATTATCACAGCGTTCAAATGTAAGACAAGAACTTAATAGGGCGAATCATTTTGGTGCGCTTAAATAATCGAAGTGGAAAGCTGATAAATTAGAAGGCGTTCGAGACGAGAGATCTTGAACAGTCCGAGGATCAAAGTGTTCCTGTGTGAAATATCATGATTGAAGACTCACTTACCTTTTGTTTATTGGAGGATTTGGGAATTTTAAATGGAAAGTTTGGATTTTGTTGTTAAATTAGGTTTTTAGGTTAGTTGTACCTGTCCAGTGATGTTTATCTTTTAGATTGAAATAGGCTAGTTGCCGTAAAAAACGTAATTAGTCCGTCTTTTAGATTGTTCAAAAATAAGGGACACGTATTTTTTTATTTGTAAATTAAACCAAAAATGACAAAGATATGGCCCATTAAAGTTACGTGTAACGTCACGCCGTGCTGCATTTTTTCACACGGGGTGACGTCACACGTAACTTTAATGGGCTATATCTTTGTTATTTTTTATTTAATCGAAAAAAGAAAAAATACGTGTCCAATATTTTTCTATAATCTAAAATTCGGACTAAACAAAATGTAATTATTTTGACCCTGGAAACTACCCTAATTTTGTGGGCTTAGAACCCACTGAAACAAGTAATGTCTTGATAATCTGAATGAGCTAAACTACTTAGATGACGACTTATACAGAAGTATACAAGAAAAATATTATCAATCTTTGCCATTACAAAAGACATAACTCCAAATCTCATACTTTTAGGAATGAGCAAAAAACTAACAAAACTTGCGAACTTAAATTGAGAAATAAAAAAAATAAAACCGTGGGGCACGTCAATTGTCTACAAATTAATTAACATTTTAATCAACGATTGTAGACAATTGACGTGCCCCACGGTTTTATTTCAGTCTAGTCTATGCATATGTTTATAATTCCCACGACTGTATCTATTTTATTATTTTTTGGTTTTTAGTACATTTATCTTAAACATTGCAATGTATGTTTAACATAAAACCGTTTAACTTAAAAAGTTTTTTTACCTATTTTTATTTTCTAGTTTTTAGTTTTTATTTCGCATTCTGTATGATAATTATTATTACGTATTATTATTATCGCCTGAGTCTTGAGGGGAAAACGCTAACGACGTATCATTTTTAGCCACCCTAACGCCACACAGTCCTCAACACGATACAAAATCTTGACTTGGGTGGTGGATTCAGGCTGGATTAATCAGATACCTAAATTACAGATTCAATTTCTAAATTTAAATCTTATTATTATACGCCATTTGGTGGCTGCGCCCATCTTAAATATTGAGGTTGTATAGTGCACTGTATTCTTCTTGTCAAGCCCTTTTATTTGATACCCATATTGGTGGGATTGATAAAAAATTGTTATCAGCCATTTGGTAGCGGCGGCCATCTTAGATTTCAATTTTGCATAGTAAATTGTATTCTACTTGTTGAGACCTTTCATTTGATACCCATGTTGATGGGATTGATAAAACCTAAGTTATCCGCCATTTTGTAGAGGCCGCCATCTTGGATTTTAATTTTATATAGTACATTGTATTATACTGGTTGAGAACTTTCATTTGATACCCATATTGATGGGATCGATAAAACCTACGTTATCCGCCATTTTGTAGCGGCCGCCATCTTGTATTTCAATTTTTTATAGTATATTGTATTCTGCTTGTTGAGCCCTTTCATTTGATACCCATATTGATGGGATTGATAAAACCTACGTTATCCGCCATTTTGTAGCGGCCGCCATCTTGGATTTCAATTTTTTATAGTATATTGTATTCTGCTTGTTGAGCCCTTTCATTTGATACCCATATTGATGGGATTAATAAAACATATATTATCCGCCATTTTGTAGCGGCGGCCATCTTGAATTTATAATGATAATGAATAAACATAATTGTATTGTCACCAAAATCCAAAGTGTATACAAAATTTCAGATTAATCGGTTGACAGGAAGAGGGTGAAATTTGAATTACTAAATTTGATCAAAGAATAAAACAAACGGGGTGAGCTAAATAAAACCGTTTAATAAAAAATATTTGACAGGTAATTATTTTTTTTTCATAACATAATTGGCCTTGTAATGTTCCCACTGCTGGGACGCGTATTTACAATAAGTACTTAGCCAAAACTCATCCATAGGAATCTGCTCACGTTTTTAAATTTGTGATTACAAAGTAGACACGAATTTTGCGTACTACTCGTGTATAGTTTGTAACTGAAACGTGCACATGCATCTTTCCAATTTATACATGGCCAAAACGCTAACATAGAAATTTGTTAATAGTATAGCATTAAATAAATTAAAATGGTTTTTGAGTCGAAGTTTTATTTAATATAAAAAATCAACTTATTTAAGCACCCATGTCTATTGTTATGAATTTTTCTACTTCTATTTTTTGTGTTTATTTACATTATTGATAAAAACAAATTGGGCTATTATTAAATAAATGGCTTTTAAATTGGACGACGTTGGATATTTTTCTAATATATTTGTTAAATTCTTGAAAGTTTCTTTCATTTCAGTCAGTGCTTCATTGTAAGTAACAGGAAGAACGGGATCATCAACATCGCTGCTTATTATATTGGTTGCTGATTGTTCTGATGTTGTACAAATGTCTATGGGTATGCCTCGCAAACAGCAAGTGCCGAAAGACGATGCAATGTTTAGAGTAGATACGCAGATATGACTATCATTATATAGAAAGAGAGTTCAACAAATCAAAATGGCGAGCATGCAACTGCTCTCGTATAGATTGAAATCTAAAGTTTTTCACGCCTATTCCGATCTAGACATGATTTGTTGCATGCGGACTAGCACTGTATATTATGGAACAAAGCTAGTTACTTTGGCCACTACAAAGTATACGCGAGTATTTTGTGTAGGTACTACTGCTGTATACATTGGAAGACTGATTAAAAAATGATTTCCAATCTAAACGCGACTTGTTTCACACCCTTGCGTTCTAGCCATATACATATTGTAAATACGCTGCTGGGACTCAGGCCTCCTCTCTAAGAGAAGGAAAAGATCGTAATACACCATGCGGGCGCAGTTCAGATTGGTGAATGTCACATGTCTTCGAATTTTTGATTCTAAGACATGCCGATTTATTCACGATGTTTTTCTTCACCGCTTTTTTCAAGTGGTGATGAAATAAATTACACTAAATAATACGATAAGTAATGTTTTATGTAATTCTACAAAGAACGTAAATGCCATGTTTGAGTTTTCTCAAACAGAGAAGTTTGTACACGTTTTTACTGTGGAAAGAATCAAATTACAATAGAGGCAAAATAATGATGATGTTAACAAACCAATGTGAATTCACTAATACAATCTGCGTGAACCGAGCATCCGTGAAATCGCCTACCATGTGAAGCCGAGTTTGTTACACTAACGCCGGTCATGCGTAGCAATATATGACTTGCATGTTCAAATCGTTGGAACTTCGTCGTGCATTTCTATGACATTGTGAATATATTGGAGCACTTGAACGAAGACCGTGGTAACTAGTTTCTGGACAATACTAGAATTCATTTACACTACCAATAAGAATATCTAATAATGCTCTTTCTTTGATATTGTTCGTCACGTCATTGAACTCCTTAGTAGTCCTGAGTTGAGCTACGCGCATACTGACAAATGCTTGCACTGACTGGACAAGTCCACTCAGAACTGTGTGGTTCTTTCTTAAAAAGATCATCTCACTTTAATCTGCATGGTTTTCATATGATTTGACCATTACATATTTGCTGTTTGGACTTTAAAATATACCCCTGAGTTTGTTTCGGTGTGTCTTCTCAGGGTAGTCAGCTATTAAACACCGGCCTCATCTAGTTTAAATTGACGAAAAAAATTGACGTGTAAAAGTGTTTTTAAAAAACTTATTTGCAAAATTATAAATAGCATTATGATTTAATGATATTATTTAGATATTTGTAAATTTTTTCACAAAGAAAAACTAAATTTGTACTCAACTATGGTAAAACCAGGTAGACTGGAACCAACCCCAATATTTATGCCAACCGTGGATCGAAGGACCAAAATCGAATAATTTATAAAGGTACCTGAATACATGAAATTTGAATTCTGGGATTTCAACTGTTACAATCACTACGTTTTACAAACAAATAAGTGATCGATAAATCGTACTCAGAATATGGTTGCTTTCCATCTTTCTGAAATAATGTCTTTCATGTTTTAATTTTAATTCCAACAAACGTACTAGAAATGGTTTCCATGTTAAAGACAATTCACAAGAATTTCCATTCGTAATGATCGAAACATCCTTACCAATCAAAAACTTTCCCTTTTAATTTCAGAATCACTCATTTCAATTTAATACTTATACCCACAGTGTTCGGAATCAGTGTAATGACGGCTTGACGGCTGGAATGAGGCTATAACTACATAAAATAATCTTTAGACACGCCATGTGTTCGGCACACAAGCATACTATTAATTAGCTTGGGTTGCAGGATTATTCAAAAGAGTTACCATGACCCTGGAACGCAATTCGCACCTGAAGAAACACAGGTAAAGTTTTGCTGTGGTAAGCCCTCTCTTTGAGGTGTGGGTGGAGAGACATCACGATGTCCTAATCTTCCGCATGACGCAAATCTACGCCGGGAGATTCCTGCACCTGATTGTGGCGGAAGAAAAACATTGTGTGGACTGCTTGGATAACACGGTGGAGTATACGGTCAAGGTGTGCCCCGCTTGGGCGAAGTATCGCCGTGTGCTCATAAGACGATCAGTGGCAGCGATCTCTCGCACCCTGCCCTGGTACACGTCATAGTCCGGAGCGAGGGAGAATGAGCAGCAGTCGCCTCCTTTCGCAAATGCTGATATTTTCCCACCCAAAAAAAAGCAAAGTTAAGACAATATTGACTTGACGCTAAGTTGCCCACAAAGTCGTAACAGTGTTCTGTGATAATACCGAATAGAATACAAACTGATTATTTTATGCCAAAAGCAATTTATGCAAATGCTCCGTAAAAGATTACAATTAAAATAATCTTGTTAGGTATAATAAATTCGTTTTGGGAATACGAATTTCAATTAAGGTTTTGGGAATAATAATAAAGTTTATAGGAATTTTGTTCCGTGTCTTACTGTACTCATTTTCAAGGTTGCTTATTTGAAGTATTTATAATTTGGAAATTAGAAATAGAACAGAACAAAAAACATCGTTCATTAATTTGTGTGTCTAGTTTATTTAGAAGGAAGCATACCGTTAAGTATTTTACACGTGCAGCCTTTGGACTAACTACACTCTAAAGGCCGTTAATGCTCTTCGCGTCCAGTACAACAATGCATTCAGGATGCTGTTGAGGCTGCCACGCTTCTGTAGTGCCTCAGGGATATTCACGGATGCCCAGACTAACAGCTTCGCTGCGGTCAGGTGCAAGCGGGCAGCGTCCTTGTTGTGCAGGGTGCGTGCCAGAACCAACGGCCACCTGAGTGTCATTGCCAATAAACTGGATTGTCTTATAGTTTGGTATTTAAGCCAACTACCTACAACTATCTATGATCCTGTTAATACTGTCTACTAACATAAGTTTTTTTATTACTAACATAATATGGGTATTTGTATTTGTTTACTAACATAGTTTTGTAAGTTATTATGATCCTAACAAAGTATGATTTTAATGGAAGTTTATTCTAAAATAAAAAGATTATTATTATATATATTTTTTAATTTTATAACTTAAGAGAAATCGAATATTAAAAGTTTTGTCGTCACAGCGCAGTGGTTAAGCGTTTAGCTGCTGCGATACGTGTCGCGGGTTTGCAACTTGTGGTCCTAGAACGCAAAAAGCGAACCGAAGGACACAGGTGTGGTTTTAATAAGTAAACCTCTGACACGCCCTCCGCTTCACCCTAGAGCGGGTGAAGTCATTAACGGCTTTTAGTCAGTAAGAGTCTGACACTATCTCCAGCTCCGCCCAAGAGCAGGGGTTGTCATTGGATGATTTTTCCCACCATGAAAAAAAAAATATATTTTTTATTTCAAAAGAAAAAAAAATCAAATACTTTATCAAGTCCAAAAATCGGGCTCGTAAAACTTCTTCGTGTACATTTTTAAACTTATGGAATAACCTAAACATTAATCAGAATTTTGTTTAATTGTACTATTGTGTTCTACGTTATTTTTTGTACTTTGAATAATTTTTCTGTTCCGTTCTTTTCTTTTATTTCCATGTGTGTACAAAAATGGTTAAATAAATAAATAAATAATAAATAATTTTGGGAATAATCGTTATCATCGTTTCAGTCAAAAGACATCTACTGCCGGACATACATACGTCCCCCAAGTGTCACAACATTGTGACCAAGAGCCTCGGATCCACCTGATTCCCGCAACCCTCTAAAAGTCGTCATTCCGCCTTGTCAAAGTCAAAGTCAAAACTTTATTGCAGAACACAATACAATAAATAATAAGAGATAGAAGAATATTCCAACACGGCGTCTTCCAAAACGCTGACGCCACTACAGAACTTTTCAACCCCATTGACCATCTGTTCTGCGATCAATGTGCGCAGACTACCACGGAGAATAATTCTGTATAAATAAAATTTTTATTCCGCGGAAGACATAATGACAACTTGACAAAAATCGAAGTACCCTCTGTACATTGAACCCTAAAACCATATACGAAAAGTAGAAATAAGCCGACATACAAACAACATTACAGAAAATTCTTTTCTGTGCTAATCAGTAACGGAACTTCCTCTACCAAGGCAGTTTATCACAACTTCCCAACGAAATTTCTCTTTTGTGACATCGAAACGGTGGGGTTACCATATGAACGCAATACATCGGACAATAATAGACTACGGGCCGTTTTCCTGTATCTATTTTGGAGAGAACATTTTTTTTGTGCTGAGTTCGGAAAACGTATCCGTTTGTTATCTTTAAGTATTTTTGGTAAGAAATGTAGGTATTACGTAGATATTACGCTCAATGGGGCGTTCCTAGATACTATTTTGGTAAATGTATTTTTCCGGGGAAGCTTTGTTACAAGGATCCTACTTTATCAATCTTACTTATATTGTTAATGTCAAAGTCTGCAATTTGGAAGTTTGTTACTAGCATCTGTAAGGCTTGGTATGTGTAATTAGATAATTTGAATATAGGAAATATGTTACCGTAGAGTAATTTTCAAATTTCTCGAATCTGAAACCGTTGTAAAAACTAGTATTATACATTTTGTGAAGAAAATACTGAAATTAAGTAACGATAGTGCACAATTTTACAGAAGAAATGCGTTAGTGAGTTCGTACTAACGTAAAAGATTAACAAAAACTTTGCTTCATGCTAGACGTATTATATTGAACGCTATTTGATCCTAGACATTTTCTTGGTACAATATTTTACGTATAAAGGTGCACATTTAATATGGCTTTCTTTTTCCAAGATCTTTTTTTCACATCAGTACCTTTTTTTTTCAGGGAGAAATTCCTCATAGATGTCATTCATCTTAGAATGGGTGGAAGAGTCTGTCAGGCCCTTATTGACTAAAACCACCTCGATGTTCCTTCACACACTTGCGTCAGAGGCTGAGAGTGCAGTGTGACTTCCGCTACTCCAGACTAACGCTTGCTTGCCACCTTGACTGGCTTATAAGTGACTAGCTTTTGCCTGAAGCTTCGCTCGCGTATACACCGCTAAATTGTAGTTAATAGTCGGCGTTGAGTACAAAGAAACTACAGGTCATTGAACTCGCTCAGCTGACTTTTTCTTAAAGAAATTAATTTCGTACATGCGTAAATTAATACGAGTTTTGAAAAAAGGTACTTTATTTTTTAATTTTATCTTTACAAATCGATAGTGTTTCATGTACCGGATCGACCCACCACGGGATTAAAACGATTAAAATTTAAGGGTGTATAAAATATAGTCTTAACCCAGGAATAAAGCAGCAAATAAATTAGTAATCGGACCAGTACTTCCAGAGATTGCTTCTTACAAACAAACAAACAAACTTTACCTCTATATTATATTAGTGTAGATAGAGTAGTATGTTCCGCCATCTCGTGCCTAGATTGTCAGGGCGATCAATGTCCCCTAATCTGTCAACGCTGGACTTTTTTAAGGGAAAGAGGAAATTTTGCGCCCTCCCATGATACCTGATACCCTTGGTATGGTGCGTTAGAGAACTAGTAGTCCCCTTTTCCTTTTCCACAGCTTTCAGAAGATTACTCCAGTTCCTACATTATCACCTAGTATTATTATTATTGATAGGCTCGCGTTTGACCACTATCTCACCTAATGGTTTATTACTGAAATTATTTTTTTCCATATAAACCCTGTCTCCGCATTTACATCGGTATCTCACCTTCATATCGGCATCCTTTTTTCTTTTCACTTCCTCTAGTAAATCATTTGGCTACTAATTTAGTTAGGATTAATTAATAAATTTCAAATACCTAATTAATTTAACGAAAGATTTTCTTAACAATTTAAAAATGCATCTACTGGACGACGTCTGAGAATAAACATGGTGGATATTAATAAATATCTAAATAACTAGCAAAAGCTTACAATCACAGATAGGTACAGATACCAAGCATAAATATACGTATATCGTCTCAACCCTATCGTAGAGTTTGTCCCACTAACTCCACCAACATGTACACCCTACAAACAGTATGAGGCGAGGTTACTAACAAATAAATTGTGCAAACCGTCACAGGTTTCCTGTGGGACCATAAAATTAACGTGACACAAAAATGCTGGGGAAACTTTACAGTGAAGATGTCAGCGTCCAGATTATTCATGTGCTCTTATGTTTGTTCATCCTGTATAAGGGTTGGTTTACCTAGAATGTTTGTTAATGACGTAAGGGTTAGTTTGCTCTGTCAGATTTTCTTTTGTTTTATTCTGGGATTACCTTCAAGAAAAATGGTCTTTTATTTTTACAAGCTTTTATTTAGTTTCACTTGTCCCGATGTTTGTCTGTGATCAAATCTTGCAAATTAAATTTGACCCACTTCCCGGTCACCGATTGAGCTAAAATTTTGCATGCATGTGTAAATCATATGATAATGCAAAATTATTAGGACACGGAGCTGATCTGATGATGGAACCGGAAGGTGGGTATAGGAACTTCGTAGTTAAACGACACAACCCCATCGAATTTGAGCTTGTATGATTTGCCTTGAAGAGTATTAATTATATAGGTATAACGAGCTATAAAAGCTTGCTATGAAATAATTATTTTCATTAAAAGCTTGTTTCGAATTTATGTTAATAGTTACTTACTTATATTAAAATGAAAACATAATAGCTAGCTATTTATTTATCTATGTACACACAAACATCTAAAAACGAAAATAACAAATACAAATAGCAGAGGACTACTACTGCTGCTGTACTGCTTATTGCAAAAGATATTTTTCCAGCAGACCTGCGCAACTAAAAAGTCTAGTGAGAGATACGCAGTATATAAATAGATTACAAAACTGTATTGGAAGTCAAAATAGCTATATTAGAAGTGGAGTTAAAACCCCAGCGTGCAACTGAGCACTGAGAATTAAGCTTCCAATGTTTCAGAAAATTAAATAAATGTCTGTGACTCGTAGTGTTGCTAAATGTTTTTTTTTTTTTATTTATATAAACTAGTGCTTGACTGCAATCCCACCTGATGGTAAGCAGCGATGCAATCTTTCATGGTGAGGCGCACTAGTTTATTAAGAGCCTATTCACTATAGCTTTGAAGACACCCAAATTATAATCGGACGGGAAGACCGCAGCAGGCAAACTGTTCCAGTCCTTCGACGTACGGTACGGTACGGTATAAACGACGAGGCGAAACGCTTAGTCCGGACCGTAGAGGTTTCAACAACGTAAGGGTGATTATTCGCCGTACGTCGGGTTGTCCGATGGTAGAATTGCGACGGCGGAATCAAGTCATGCAATTCCTGCGCACACTCTCCAAAATGCATCTTTTAGAACACCGAAAGGCTGGCTACCTTCTAAAGATTCAAGAACAAACATTATAGCTAGAACTACATTAGTCCAACGCACACGTGTAACACGCCTGATTTGTACGTAAAACGACGTCGACGCGTGGCGTTGCGTGGCGTAGATCAAGTGTAGCTTTACAAGTCTAGTTTCCATATCAAATGTATGGAGATTGACGCGCCCAGATCAGTGTGTGTGGTTACATGTGTAAGCAGTGTAGTTCTACTTTTAAAAGTTTTTTCTGTGGCCCTCTTGAAAAAGGATATATTATGTCAAAAAATACAACTAGAGTCTGTCTAATAAGTTAAACAACTTGGGTAATTATTAGGATTTAATGAAATCTGATGTAGCCAACACGGGTTCAATAAACAAGGTGATTAAGAAATAGAGATCGTTGTTTACTAACAGAAGAACCTTATAAAAAGTACCAAATATAAGTATTTTTTAACCGACTTCTAAAAAAGGAGGAGGTTCTCAATTCGGATGTTTGTATTTTTTTTAATGTATATTCGCGCATAACTTCGTCGCTTGCCAACCGATTTGAAAAATTCTTTTTTTGTTGGAAAGGGTATACTTTCCAAATGGTCCCATAGTCACCAAGTCGGGATCTGATTATGTAATCTTGGCGAAATTGAGGGAACTCCTCAAATATTATAGGCAACTATATATGCTTTTGGTATTTTCATCAAAGACATAAGCATTTACAGTCAAAAAATGACATTTGGTGTAGTGGAACTGGTGACGAAGACCAGAAATGGCCAACGGAAGTTCATACTCACACAGATATGACAATGAACATAGTTATGCGACTACGATAATACAAATAAATGAATGGTTCTGAGTAGGTATGTTGAAAATGGTATCATCAAAGTGACCTGATGATGATGATGGACCCGGAAGATAGGCACCGGAATTCCGTAATTAATCAATGTATCCTAGCCGTGTCTGGACTTATTAGAATTGTCATGAGATGCACTTTGGCTATAAGGTACTATCGAACTGATCTGATGATGATGATGGAGCTGGAAGGTGGACACGGGAACTTCATAATAAAACAATGTAGGTATCCCAGCAGGGTTTGAATTAATTGGAATTGTCATGAGAAAAAGGTACTCTGGCTGTAAGTGTATTGCAACTAAAAAGTGTGAAATAAAAAACTTTTTACAAAAAAAAAAAATAACCGACTTCTTTAAAAAAAAAACATTAAAATCATCAAAATAATTTTAATTTCGGAAGTCGGTGTTAAATAAGGAACAAACAATATCGAGAAACACCGTCGTCCGCCAGGTGGCGCTGTAAGGTAAACAAAGTATTAGTTTGTGCTCTCATAAATAATATTATTAAATAATACTTTAAGTGCTCAAAAGACCGTAAAAGTGTATTATAAAAGTAAAAGACACCTAAACTGACTGTAGTAGTGTTATCGACGACATTTGAAGTGTATTAACTATAATAGTGATAACTAAAACAGATGACTTGCAAAGTAGTGCTGTTTATGCTAATAAACTGTTTTCTGAAAAGTGTAACGGCTCCAAACCAAGTCAATAAAGGAAATATAAAGTGAACTTAAAGTGAACAATTGAAAAACGCAAAATCTCAATCTTAAAATCATTTTTGCAACTTTTTAAGATCCGTTTTTTATTTAAACTATAGTTATAATCACGCCATCTAGTGGTTAACTACCAAACTGACATGTCATCTACCTATGGAGAGTGATACCATATAAAAAGTAGTGTTGCAATTGTAATAAAATATTATTACACGCACAATTTGCGTTTCAAGTAGCGACATCTGTTATCTAAAAAAGGAATATTAAATTCAACAGAACACGATCTGCTTTTTTGACCAAAAATTCACTGCACAGATAGCTGGTTGGCGTACATGTTGGATTGCAACGCATAACACTCTGGTTCGAACCTCACCATTTGAAGTTATTTTTGGAAATCTACAAATAATACTGTTCAGTTCCATTGTCTACTGATATTGATAACAGCATGAATTTCTTAGAAAATATCACTTTTCGACGTACGCGCAACATATCCGACTCAGAACCATGTGAAAATAATAGCATAATATTGACAGAATCACCTACAGATGGCGGCACAAGCACAGACCAGGTTTCAACGTTAAAAGAACAAATAAAAAAATTAATGCTTGAACTAGAGACGGCTCATAGCGAAATAGACTCTTTGTCCTTAGAAAATGCTAATCTAAAATGTATTAATGAGAAGCTACAAAAAAATAATGATCTCTTCAAAAAAGTAACTTGTAGTCCCGTGAATAGGAAAGTACTTACTCCTAGATATAAAAAAAGTAAAAAATCACCAATATCATGTCAAATAATAAAAAATTGCAATGAGGAAAGCAGTTCAGGGATGCTTTCAGTATGCGATAAGGATTGCGTAACGGAAGTGTCTCCAGCGTGCATTAATAAACTGACATCAAACAAGAAAGGGCCTAAGAACAGGATATGTATAATTAGTTCTAATAATACGAACAACATACTTTCAACTGCACAAAATGAATTGAAAGACTACAACATTTATCATCACATAAAAACTAACTGTGGAGTACATCGATTACTAGAAGGAATGACTACAGAATTAAAAAGTTACACAATGAATGACTACTGCATTGTATTAATTGGAGAACATGACTTTAACGTTACTGAGAATTATGTGAATTTGATTTATGACATAAGACAAAAATTGACACCAATCAAAAACACAAACATTATTTTATGTGTACCTACTGTCAAAATTAATAGATATTCAACCATGTATAATGCAAGAATTGAAAACTTCAGTAACCTGTTATATCTAGACATAATGACTCATCTTCATGCTTATCTACTGGACTCCAATCTAAACCTCACCTATGACAGAACAATGTTTGACTATCGAACTGGAAGAATAAATAACCACGGAATAAGCACAATATTTAGAGATTTGAAATCACTCATAGAGGAACTAACTATCGATTCTTCACACATCGAAGACTATGATGTCGCTAGTAGATGTGATGTTGTATTGCCTAACAATAATATTAGTATAATATCTAACCCTCCAAATGAAGCCAACTTTTTTCTTGACTAATCTAAACATATTTCATCAAAATATTTGTGGAATAACTAACAAAATAAATGAATTAGAAGTCTATTTACAGACATTAGGTAAGAAACTGGACTATTTATGTATAAGTGAACACTTCCTGAATGAAAACACTGCGAAAATGTTTACTCTAAATAACTATACACTAGCTTCGTGCAATACTAGGAAAAGTAAATTAAGAGGAGGTAGTTTAATCTTGGGGCATGTAAATAGACAAACAGAAAACATTACTGCAATAAATAAATTGTATAAAGTAGAATGTTTCGAAATATGTGCTGTTAAAGATATTGATACTGGTTTATATATCTGCTGTTGTTACCGCAATCCTGTCAACAAAAATTTCGATATTTTCTTAGAAAAACTAGAGAAACTACTAGAATATTTGTTCAATAGGAAATCTGTAATCTGTGGTGATTTTAATATTGACCTGCTAGTTGACAGTAAAAGGCGCACGGAATTTCTTAGTCTATTAAAGTGTTACAATTTCAGGCATCTCATAGATTCTGCTACTTTTATTCGCAATAGTAGTCATTCGTGTATTGATAATATCATAACCAACCTGCCCACTTCTAGCATTTTGGATTGTGAAATAGATCACAATGGCTTGGCAGATGGTCATGGTGGTATTTTTGCGGATATTTGTCTAAATAATGACTCAACGTCTTTCAATAGGAATCCGCTTATCATAAATAAACGAATATTTAACAGTAAAAATAGTAAATTATTCGAGCAGGGTATTCTTAGGAAAGATTGGAGTAGCATGGGCATAAATACTTTTCTTAGAACATTCAATAAAGTATTTCGAGAAAGCTATCGAAAAAGAGAATATAAATTAAACTTGCGCAAGAAAAATTCTCAATCGAAGTGGATCACTAAGGGAATTCGGACTTCTAGTAAAATGAAGCGTTTCTTATGTTCTTGTAATGGAAATAATCTTGAATCTAGTGTTCTAAAGTACAAGAAAAACTATGTTAGGTTATATAGACGGATTATGGCCAAGGCTAAAAAACATGAAATAATGGAGCAAATAAATGGTTCAAAAAACTTATGTAAAGAAGTTTGGAAAATAGTAAGTAAATGTACAAATAAGGAGAAAGAGACTCAACCAGAATTACGGCTCAAAGTTGACGATAGAATTATAACTGATCCTAAAGATATATCTGACATTCTAGTAAAACAATTTGACTATAAATGTAGCTCTAGTGTAGGCGAAGTTAATCAGTCAAATATATTTCTACATAAATATAGTGACGAAATAAGTAGTAGTATGAAAATTTCTCCAACCACTCCTAACGAATTACTAACTATAGTTATGAAAATGGAAAACAAATATTCATGCGGATACGATGAGATTCCTATAACAGTAATAAAATAACATATTAGAATATTAGCAGGGCCTTTAAGTATTTTTTTCAATAAATGTATTGAGGAATCTATCTTTCCAGATCAATTAAAAATTGCTAAGGTTATACCTGTCTATAAAAAAGGTAGCAGGACTGATGCAAAAAATTACAGGCCTATCTCCTTATTACCTGTGCTGTCAAAAATATTTGAAAACGTTATTAAAAAGCGACTTCTAACTCACTTACGTGTTAATAAAATTTTAAACAAAAGACAGTTTGGTTATCAAAAAGGTGTAGGCACTTCAGATGCCATATATACTTTAATGGACGTTGCGACAAGAAAAATTAATCTTAAAATGAAAGTTGCAGGGATTTTTCTAGACCTAAGCTCCGCATTTGATACAATAGATCATAAATTGCTTCTCACAAAGATGAGTCATTATGGTATAAGAGATAAGGCCTTGCAACTGTTCTGTTCATATTTAAAAAATAGGAAAATGTTTGTAGAAATTGACAAAATTCAAAATGGCTATAAAAAATCTCATAGATCACGGATCGTAAACTTGACCTCTGGAGTCCCACAGGGATCTATACTTGGACCTATTCTATTTATTATATTTATAAATGATTTGATTAATTATATAAATTCAATTCTACCAGACCTTGACATAATAATTTTTGCTGACGACACAAATGCCATAGTTGCGGATAATGACATAACTAAACTCACTAATTTAATTAATGTTGCATTACAAGCCTTCCATGTGTGGTTTACTGTAAATAAATTACTAATCAATACTTCAAAGACCAAGATTATGTTATTTAGAACCACAGCCCGTAATAAGGACGATTTAGATGTAACTTTGAACAATGAGAAAATTGAACTCGTAAATGAAGTAAAATTTTTAGGTATTCATATAGACGAAAGACTTAATTGGAAACCGGAATTGAAGGCAATTGATGCGTCGATATCATCTGCATGTTATGCTCTGAGAGCCTTAAGAAGTCAAATCAGTATAGAACAACTGAAATTGGTTTATTTCGCGTTAGTAGAAGCAAAAATTAGATATAGTGTACTTCTTTGGGGTTATAGCTATAACTATAATAGTAATAGAGCCTTCGTGTTACAAAAACGCGCAATCCGGACCATGGTACGAATACCACAAACTGAAAGTTGTCGACAGCATTTTAGAAATCTAGGAATCCTTACAGTGCCGAGCATTTACGTCTTCGTTCTCTTGAGTAACCTGGCCAAGTACATCCACGAATATGAGACTACAGAACAGCGGCAAATTAGGGAAGGTACACGTAGAAAAGATATTAAGTATAATAAAATACAACCGCATTTCAATATTGTGGACCACAGTCCACAATATCAATCAGTCAAGTTGTTTAATAAGCTACCTCTAGATATAAAAAGCACTATCTACACTAATACTTTAAAAACCCGGCTTAAGGATTTCCTGTTGAATAAGTGTCTATATTCTGTTGATGAATTATAAATGTCCTTTAATGATTATTAGTATTTGTATTATTACTTTATTGAATTGATTTGTTGAATTATTATTATTTAATTTGATTGTTTAATTATTGTTTTATTGAATTAGATTTGTTGAATTATTACTATTATTGAATTGTATTGTTGTATTACTATTGAATTGAATTGCTGAATTATTATTGAATTGAAAATGTTTAATCTATTTATTAATTATGTGATTCAGATACAAGATTCTTGTTATTGAATAAATGACTATGACTATGACTATAAATGACTATGATGATTTTAATGTTTTTTTTTTAGTGAAGTCGGTTATTTTTTTTTTTGTAAAAAGTTTTTTTAGATGTTAAATTCCCAAGTCGGTTGACTTATTAGACAGACAAAAAATCTCTGTACAAATTGAGTGTTTAATATTTAAAACGCTACTAAGTGTTTTATTTTTTAGGTACCTAAAACGATTTATGGTCTTAAAGATTTACTGGTTGAGAATACCTTCTTGCATTAAGTCCACCTGTACATAAAGTTAAAGGAATCTAATATTAATATCTTAATAAACAAGTTCAAAAGAACAAACAAGAAACTTGAATAAAAAATTTAGTAGAGAAACATCGACTGCGCTCCACATATTACCGGTTTTTAGGGTTCCGTAGGTACCTAAATAGGATCACTTTGTTCTCCGTTTATCTATCTGTGTCAAGATACTTTTTCTCGAAGGCATGGAGGTATCAAGTTAAAATTTAAACCACATATTTAGATCTGAAGCTATGAAAAATCAAAATTCTAAGTTAACAAAAAAAAGATTCGGCACTTGAGAGTATCGAAATATACGTTTTTTGCGAAATATCAAATTCAAGAACAATTAAAATTCATAGAGTCCATCCTGAAAGGTATAAAGTACTTATAGCACAGGTTGAGAAATAAATCTGATACAGCAAATTTTTTGTTAGGTCACAAAAAAAAACTTTATTGTCGGAAAAATCAACGAGACTGCATTCGGGAATCGGACTTTTTTACATATACGTAGGTATGTTTTTACGAAACCATCAATGCGCGATTCCGATCTACACTTGCCCAGTTTTTCCACCTACAGATCTATTTACACAGTTATGTAGTTAGTATATAAAAGAATTCAATAACAATATCTTAATAAGCTTGTTTAAAGGAACAAGCAAGAAACCGGAACAAAAAAGCAAAGGAGAAACATCAGCTGCGCTCCACAATTACCGGTTTTTACCCCTTTTACTGCCAAAGCGTTTCACTACGGTTTTTCTGTTTTTATTGAAAACATTATTGGAGGCGTGGAATCTATCGATGTTTTTATAATTCCTCTTCGTATAAGAAAAGAGAAATAATAAGAAAAAATATGGAGGAATATTAAAGAATTTTTTGAAGTTCTAGAGTTTGTGTTTCTACACTAGGTATTTTGTTTTGTACCCCACGTAGTCTTTTCATAGTGCTCAGATCTCTACGTCTTTAATGACGCGACCAAGAAAACTAAATAGTAAGAAAGAAAACATGTCTATTCCGCCTAAATAGACGCACAAATCAACACAATATTACAAAAATACAAAAGCCAGTATCCCTGTCAGAGAGCGGGGGATGTCAATGCATGATTTTTTCCCACCATAAAAAAAAAATCCCTGTCAGGCCATGTGTGTATCGGGCACAACAATATTGCACCTTGTAACCATAGACAGCGGAGTTGTCTAGGTTATCTGTGGCATTTTGGCGCCGGCCATAACAGAGACCAACATAAACAAAAATAAAAGAAAAACTATTATAAAATTAATACAATCTAAGATTCTAAGTTGTACGTCGCATTTAAGCAAGAATAGGCCGTTGCTCAGCATATACCATAATAAATGATTACCGTTATATTACAATGATTAATTCTTCATATTCAAAAATTGATCATGATGATGATGCCACCGGGCTGATTTCGGCCACAAGGATCACATTCCTTGGCTCCCCATTGTTTTTTGTGGGATATTTTATTTTATTTTAGTGGTAATGAAGTCTGTCTAAAAAGTCAAACGACTTGAGAATTTTGTATAA
This sequence comes from Mythimna ferrago, assembly GCA_910589285.2. Taxonomy (NCBI): domain Eukaryota; kingdom Metazoa; phylum Arthropoda; class Insecta; order Lepidoptera; family Noctuidae; genus Mythimna; species Mythimna ferrago. Next base: position 9,859,547 of record OU342697.1, on the reverse strand, counting down.
TATTTAATCATTTAAAAAATACTTATATTCGATACTTTTTGAAAGGTTCTTCTGTTAGAAAACAATGATCAAGATCTTTTATTGTTCATTATTGAACCAGTGTTAGGGTGAAATGAAATCTGATGTAGTCAAACATCAGATTTCATTTCACCCTAATAATTACCAAAGTTTTTTGACTTTTTGGACAGACTCTATATGTTTTTTTTTTCTTCTTTTATTTCTTAGTTTCTATTTGTACAACGCATTAGTTATAGGCTGTAATGTTCTACAAGTTCATTGTAAATAAATAAATAGTGGTATTATGTTGATCTGTTATGCGGCCTCATATGACTTGCATATCAAATCTTGGCTTTTTTATGGTGGGAAAAATCATCGAATGAGAACCCCCGTTCTTGGACGGAGCGGGAGATAGTGTCACTCTTACTGACTAAAAGCCCACCCCGGTCCTTCTAGCCTTCATACCGGGGCTCAAGTTCCCTTTGGGATAACCCTGACCCCAGTAAGCTTCGACCCAGCTGGGCCCCTGCTGTTGCTGACAACTCCTTGAGGCGCGGGAACAATGCGCACCGTCGACGACTTGGGCTTGGTCCGGACAGTTACCGGACGGCCGGACAACGAGCTACCCATTGCTCATTGTCCGCAAGCCCGCATCCAATCTTGGCTAAAAAACTCCGAGCACAGAGTGGACATGAGAGTATTTTTTTGTTAATATTATTATTGATAGGCTTTTGTTCGACCATCATCTCACCTGATGATAAGCGTTGATGTGGTGATCACCTTTTTTTGATAAATAAATACAAACACAATAAATTCAATTTCACGAATACAAATGAAGTAAACAAAAAATAAATATGAAAAGACGAATTTTCAAATCAGCCGTAATACAAAATTTTCTCCCGAATTTAGTATGCTTGAACGAACACACAGACAGACATCAATTCAAATCAAGGCACCCCTCTCGTTGCTTCCGCGGTCAGTTAAATGGCTTGGAATTATATATTCAGCTATTTAGGGGAGTTTATTGCTTATAGCCTTAATATACTTAAGTATTTATTTCAGTATATACATGTGAAGGGGAGCTTTAAATTCTGTAAATTCAATCTATTCTATCTTCTATATATACACCGCTAAATTTTGATCGTTTTAATCCCGTGTAGAGTCGATCTGGTACATGAAACACTATCGATTTGTAAAGATACGAGTAAAATTAAAAAATAAGGTACTTTTTATTTAAAACTCGTATTAATTTACGCATGTACGAAATTAATTTCTTTAAGAAAATGTCAGCTGAGTGATTCCAATGACCTGTAGGTAGTTAGTACGTAACGCCGGCTATTACAGGCCCTAAGGGCCTGTCCGCACAGCGATATTTCACCGCGCGAAAATATTCATCGAAGACGTCCACTATTGGACATAAGCCTCTCCCAAGCGTCGCCACAACGACCGGTCCTGTGCGTCACGCATCCATCAGACAGTATGGACTATAAATAAACTCAAACTGAACACGTAACTATCTATAGTCGAAACTAGACTACTAACTCGGTTAGGTTTTACTTTAGTTTTAAGTCTGATCAAATATTTTGGTATGTTACGTAAAAACAAAGCTCCCTTCAAAAAAAACACAACACAAGAGTCCTTCAAAATCCATCTGCGTTTCCAGACCCTTTGCCTAACATCCGAAATAGTGATTGAAAACGTATTGAAGCGCCGATAGTTTTTATTTTAAAACTTGTGTCAAACGACTTTCAGTTGGTGGACGGCGAAGCGAAATTGGTTTTCCACTTTTGAGCCCACGTTTCGTATCGGCTGTGTTTTGTTTTCATTCGTTAAAACTGACGCCCGAATGTGTCAGCACATTGTCGGCCGTACAGTGCTTCGTTAAAGAGTCTGGGAATTAAATTGTGCGGACTTTTTGTTAATGAAGGCAAGAGGTTAAGCGGATATTGCCAATTATTTGGAGGTGATGCTGAATGGATGAAGCGATGAGTAAATGGTCATTATGCTGGATTAACGGTTTGTAGATGAGATAGAGACTAAAGATGAGATGGGTCGAAGCCTACTGGGGCCAGGGTTAGTTTCGAAAGACAGCTCGAGCTCGGTATGAAGGCTAGAAGGAACGGGGTGGGTCTTTTAGTCAGTAAAAGTCTGACACTATCTCCCGCTCCGCCCAAGAGCGGAGGTTGTCATTGGATGATTTTTTCCAACCATAAAAAAAAAGATAGAGACTAGAGATGTGCTATGCAGCTATGCTGTGAACATATGGAAGCTAAGCTTCAAAACTATGTGGCCGTTTGTTTTGGTGAGAAACGCTCCTTCTCTTCCAATCCAAAACAATGGAACAACACATCTAAAACAATGTAACTACGTTTTCTCTGTAGAAAAACGCATGCTCACAAACATACTTTACAAAATACAGCCTAATTTAAATATTGCCTTTAGATTTAAAGAGTGTTATATACTCTTATAGCTCTTTTAAAAAACAACTTAAAAGATTTCTATTGAACAAGTGTCTATAATTATATTGACGATCTTTGAGTCAAAGTCAAAGCATTTATTTCAAATAGACCATTTGCAGGCACTTTTGAATAGTCAAATGCCGGTCAGTCCAAGAAAAGTGAAGCTAAATTCCACGTTCCAAAGCGTAGGTCTCTATGGAGAAGAACGTGCAAGAAACTCCATGGACACTCTTTTAAATCATATTATGTGTTACATATAATGCTTGGTTACATATTACTTGTTGCTTCTATCATGTGAGCACAATGTCGATAATGAAATAAAAATGTAAAATAATTAAAAGATAGAAACTGAATTAAGCCACTGGCAGCTAAGAGATGACCAGTCCCATCTGACGGCACCCGTTCACGAGCATGACGCGTGCATCAGCCCCACTCAGCTCAAACACTTTGAAGGGAACTGAATGACCCAATAACACGTGCCACCAACAGCGAGACATTTGAGTGAGCATGACAAACTCTCAACTGTCATGCTCGTAATGTCAAAAAATAAGTTGTAACCTAATAAAAATGCTTCATGGTGCTTCATATTCACAAATTTGAAAAAAGTGCTTCTACATTATACAATGCTATTGTGTCTTTCAAATTACAAAAAAATAATTTTAGTTTCCAACTAATCAACTAATTAGTATGCCCTAGTGGTAGTGGAGCTGGACCAGCATTGAGCCAAGCATTTTTATCTTGAATATAATCCTCCAACTTATGAGTCAATCCAATATTATTTAATTTTATGTTTTTGCATTGTTGTAATATTTAACGTGTTTGTAATTTCAGATACAGTTTATTGTTAATGAATATTGAAATGACTATGACTATACAAACTTTATTATTAGGTAGTATGACACAAACGATAAGATCTGGAAAATCTTCTGTACCAGAAACCACAGTGTACCCAAACATACTCGTACTGTACCAATTGTCCAACTGACCAAGTGCAGTATCCACTTGTTCTCTCGTATCTAATCTAGGCTGTGTCCGGTATTTATTTCACATTGTAAACGCGTAAATTTAAGCGATAGTGGTCCATGCTGAACAGTATCGGTTCTTTACAGATCACTGAATGTGTTCCGTTCCAATTTTATTTCAACTGCTATTTTGTTGTTTTCTGTTGAGATAGAAAATATAGGTGTGGTCATTTATCACCATCATCATCATCATGTCAGCCGAAAGACGTCCACTGTTGGACATAGGCCTCCCCAAGCGTCACCACAATGACCGGTCCTGTGCGTCACGCATCCATCGGATTCCCGCGACCTTGACCAGGTCATCAGTTCACCTTGTAGGAGGCCTTCCAACGCTGCGTCTACCGGTACATGGTCGCCACTCCAGAACTTTTCGGCTCCATCGGCCATCTGTTTTGCGTGCAATGTGCCCTGCCTATTGCCACTTAAGTTTGGCGATTCTTCGAGCTATGCAGCCTGTGTATATGTAGTTATTGTTGGTAGTCTTGAGTATATTCTAACTCCTTTCCACCTTTCAATTTGTAGATTTACTGCTTTGGTTTCTTCTATTCATAAACGCATCAATAGGAGCATTGGTAGCCAAGTGGTAACGGCCAAGACTTACGAGTTGTAAGTCGCGGGTTAAAACCCAGCCAGGCGCAATATCATATCAGCTTTTTTTAATGCTCCCACTGCTGGAATTCAGGCCTCCTCTCTAGGAGAGGAAATGGGCCGTTATCCACCACGCGGGCCCAGTGCGGGTTGGTGAATGTCACATGTCTTAGAATTTTTGGTTCTAGGACATGCCGGTTTCCTCACGATGTTTTCCGTCACCGTTTCGAGAGCAGTGGTAATTACACAAAGTAATGCACCTGGTAGGGTTTAAACCCGCGACTCGTAAGTCGGAGTCATTACCACTCCGCCACCACTGCTCTCCGTGGCGCATTACTTTGTGTAATTTATTTCATCACTGGTGAAGGAAAACATCTTGAGGAAACCGGCATGTCTTAGAACCAATAATTCGCAGACATTTGTCATCCACCAACCCGCATTTCCTCTCTTAGAGAGGAGGCCTGAGTTTTGATAGTGGGAACATTATAAGGCCGACTATGATGTACGCTATAAACTCATAACAGTATAAGGTGTTGGACTTACATATAATCATATGAAAAAATATAAAAAAGATGTTTTTGACCTAATATATAATGTATCAGTGGCTTCAAACATTGCTCACAATATAGACGTCGATAGGTTTGAAAGGATCTGGAAGACACGGCATTGCAAGCCATCTCACAAGACGGACCGAAGACCTGTAGCCTGATTCACGTAAAATCAAACAAGCCAAATATCGTTGAAGTTTTATAGTCGTTCGATCGAAGTCCTATCCAAAAGCGGTATTCACAATCTATCGACTTATTTCCAGTTACATTAATAAGTATTCTACCAGGATAATTTAATACAGATTTTTTTTTTAATCGACGAATTTCAAACGACTTTAAAATCGTGTCGTTCAAACTCTATTGATGGATGTGAATACGGAAATGGTCTAAACGACTAAATCGCTACGATATCGTTACGGTTTTCATTACGTGAATCGGGCTACTAGTCAGGGTCGCGGAAACTCGATGCATGGGATACGTTTTTCGACTGAAAAAATTGCGCTAAGGAAGATTATGTGTCCAACATCGTATACTATATAACGAGATCAAGAAACCAATGTTAGACAGTAATTATTAAAATGAAATAAATTATTTTAATTTATTTTTATAGTGATTATGAGAATGATAATACCATATAGGACTATACAAATTAGGACATCATTGTCTTTCACTCCACTGTACCCACAGATGTAAGTGGTTTTAAAACTTTTGTTACTGTTTTGGTGTACAATCTAGTTTATTCTTTTATATTATAAATGATATTTATTTTGCAAATACTTAGGTTTTAAAAAAAGTACATACACTACATACATTAATTTTTTTTCAGTCAGTTTAAACTAGATGAAGCTGGTGTTTCCCAGCTGACTACCCTGAGAAGAAACACCGAAACAAACTCAGGGGTTAAACTATTCTATTTTATTCTAGATAGAATTATTCAAATTCCAATTTATTTATTTTAATTATATATTTTTATTCTAATCCTATTTATTTATCCACTACACATTCCAAAAAAAAAAAACCTATACATGCAAATTATGTAATAAAAAAAAAATCCGTAATGATTTTTAGAACGCTCAGAATCGGAAGGCACTTGGCAGGCGATAGCGAACTAGGCAATGACAGCCTCCGAACTCATCAGTGTCAACTGTCAAACGCAGAAGCTTGGCAGCCTGTCGAATCATGGCTGTGTTTGAATCAAAACGGGGGCAAATTCCAACCAAATGGCTTGAACTGTGAAATAGGACACGGAAAATAACTCAAAAAGGCACACAACAGAGCAACGGTGAACCAGTGATAACCAGGTTAAAGCCCAATCAAATACTTTGCTTTGTATAATTTATTTCATCATGACTGTTCTCAAGAGGATGAAGGAAAACATCGTACGGAAACCGGCATGTCCTATGTCCTAGAACCAAAATTCGAAGACTGCGTTATCTGCCAACGTGCGGTGGGCCCGCGTGGTGGACTACGGCCCTTTCCCTTTCTTAGAGAGGAAGCTTAAGTCCTAGCAGTGAGAATACAAAGCTGATTACACACAACTAAAATTATTTCGAAAATAAGAATTGTTCATTGGTCTGAGTACGAAGATTTTATTTATCTGGAATTTAAGAAACCGGAGTTTAGATTTGTCTCCAGCTTATAAAGACCCACTAACTAGGTTCTGAAGTGGCGACCATGTATCAGAAGACGCAACGTTAGAAGGTCTCCCACAAAGTGGACCGATGACCTTTTTTTATGGTGGGAATAATCATCCAAAGTCAACCCCCGCTCTTGGGCGGAGCGAGAGATAGAGTCAGACTCTTACTGACTAAAAGCCCACCCCGTTCCTTCTAGCCTTCATACCGGGGCTCGAGTTCCCTTTTGGATAACCCTGGCCCCAGTAGGCTTCGACCCGGCTGGGCCCCTGCTGTTGCTGACAACTCCTTGAGGCGCGCGGGAACAGTGCGCGCCGTTGACGACTTGGGCTTGGGCGATGACCTAGGGAGAGTTGGGGGAATCCGATGGATTCGAGACGCACAAGAACGGTCTTGGCGACGCTTGAGGGAGTCCTATGTCCAACAGCAGACGTCTTTCGGCTAAACTGATGATGATGATGATAAAAACTGGTGCATTGAAGCTGTCAATGTAATTGCATCTCTGCCAAATCATGATCAGAAATGATACTAGTTCTTATACAACAAAAATAGTCGTGACGTCTTTTTGGATCAAAAAGAATAACTTCCCCGACACCCATTTGTTTCTTCAGTTCAGTAGTTTCGACTAGGTAACAAACTACCTACATCTTTTTTTTATTCTGACTGATGACGTAACCTTTGATATTCATAACCCTTCCTTTCACAATATGACAGAAACAAATTCGTATAGAACACAAATCACGGCACTAGAAAAAATCTCATCTATCCACATTTCGCAGACAGAAAATTCGTACGAAAACTTTACATAGTGATCAGACTCGTGATTCGGCATAAAATATGTGGCGTACCCTCAATATTAAAATAATATCGGTCCACAAACGCTAGGATTTACCAAATAGTATTCCGTTAGCACAAACAAACCATAAATTCGGAGATTTAAAAACCTTTTATCTCTTTGTTTGCCTGCTGTTTGGCGCAATACCACGTTGAATATAAAAGTCGTGCTTAAAATATCATGCCTCAATGCGGGATATGCTTAACTGCGATTTCTGATATGAATATCTTAAACCTGAGCAGAAAATCGCACGATGTATGGACCGTACATCATAGCGCGTGGTAGCGATAAAATTTTGAGAAAAGGTACTTTGCGGCAGTCATTAATCTTCTTTACTTAGATTCAAATCGCACGTGTTTATTGGTTGATTGATTGCGTGTTCATGAAATAAATGTAGCCAATCAGAATACTCCATAAAAACTTCAGACATATCGTACATTCCACTTTTCATATATACCTTGAAGTGACTAATTACTTCTAGAATAAATACCTTTTTTCTAAGTCTTTTAGAAATAAATATACTGTTAATTAAGGTCATAAACGAAAAAATACCTCTCTCCACATAAATGCCTGGCATAAATTACAATACTAAATACGAACGAAGCTACCAGGCAATAATAAGTTGTAGAAGTATTAAGTGGCAGATTTGGAGACCAAGAAGCCACGATAACAGCAGGGACGTCGTTTAGCGTTATAGCCCAAGTTCTAACGAGCTGTCATAAAGTAGGTATTTACTTGACGCACCTCCAAGAGTGCTCAAGGTAAAAATGTACTGTACGAGCGCTATCGTAAAATCTTATGATGTTACCTCCTTGCTTCGTCTAGTCTCCTGGTACCAGGGAAGTGTTTAAGTGTTTTGAAATTCTTAAGCCACATTTAAAGTGGCGTATTTGGACAGATATCGTGTGTTTTTAGATTAAGCCATATTTGTGGTTCGTGAAGATTTTGTTTTCGTGTTTTTTTTGTGGTGTTTTTTGGTTTCACCAGATATATACTTTTTTTTTACTGAAACTACTTTGCAAAAGTATAATTAGCTAAAAGTTCTTCGCTTACAACTGTTTTTACACCAATTAAAACACCAATTTTGTAGTAGATACAAATTATAATAATGATAAAAAATATATTTTTAAATGTTAAGTTTTTTAAACTTAAACAAATAATAGCGTGAGACAGCAAAATCCGAATGTTTAATTGTTATTACTTTGAGTTTAATATTATGCTTTGATTTCGGGTAAGTGATGCGATGCATGCAATCAAACGCGACGCGGCCGCTCTACCCTAAGTGCGCGTGAAGTTGCCGAATATATAAAATAAGTAACCGAACCACAAAAGTGAGCGTGAAAATATTAAACTGTACACGACCGCTTCGCTTCTCTCATTGCCGCACCGCACCAACATGCATTTCGTCACGTAGGCCACAACACACTACACTACACTGCAATATAGTGCCAATTGTTTCTTCACATCGCTTTGAATCGTCTACTTAGGACACCACGTAAGAAGTGAAACCACATTCATTTCACGTGATACGCAAGCTACAAAAATGCGTATGAATAATCCAGTACCCTTATTTCCATCACCATGAGACCTAGAATAAGAAAAATAGACGTCGCAAAAACAAAATACAGTCGACATAAAAAGACACTTTACAGTTTTCACCTAAAAAAAATTCGCACCTCCGAATTTTGTTACTATAAGCTGTGGCATAAAAAAGTAACTGGACAGCTGTTTCGTCATTGTCAGCGTTCCAAAGTAAGTTATTAACTTTTATACGTAGTGTCAGAGAAGTGACAATGAAAATAAATTGCCTATTACGACTGACTTTATTATTAAGTCCAACAATTTCTTTTTCCTTCATACATTTAATTTTTTGGGAAGTTCTGGCTTTTTTCCCTTAAATGAGTTACTGTTTGGTAAAGTCCAGCGGAGAAGGGGCGTATTCTTTTTTATTGGATAGAGTTATAACAGCGGGAACGCTACGTAAGTGGATTTAGAAAATTAAAGAAGTACAATGAGTCAATTTTCCTACTAACATATTTGGAACTAACACTTAAAGTCCTCTCAAACTCAATTCAACTTAGCGTAAATGTAGCAGGTGTGCAACAATAAATGAGTAATATTTTAAATCGAATTAGATTAGGTACTGACTTATAATAATAAAAACATATATGCTAAAAAATAAACTAATAAATACTATGATAAACGTCTACCTTTATAGGCAAAGAAACTCAGACATAATAATTAAGACAAAGACCCACCGCCGCCGGGATTCCGATCCCGATTTCCGGCCACCGTAGGCACGGGCTTGCGGACAGTGAGCAATGGGTAGCTCGCTGTCCGGCCGTCCGGTAACTGTCCGGACCAAGCCCAAGTCGTCCACGGCGCGCCTCAAGGAGTTGTCAGCAACAGCAGGGGCCCAGCTGGGTCGAAGACTACTGGGGCCAGGGTTATCCGAAAGGGAACTCGAGCCCCGGTATGAAGACTAGAAGGAACGGGTTGGGTTAGTCAGTAAGAGTCTGACATTATCTCCCGCTCCGCCCAAGAGCGGGGGTTGTCATTGGATGATTTTTCCCACAATAAAAAAAAAAAACAGACCCACTACCTAAGTTTTAAAGGACTTTATGTCTGTAGCGACACATAAGAACTAATCCTGCATCGCGCAATCAAAGTTCTCCGCGCGATTTGAATATATACGACAGTCCGAAAATCATCTATCAGGGAGTTGCCCACCAGACATGTCACCCATCTGGAGCCCAAGTCTGCTATTTTTATAAATTCGTCATTCCAACATGAACCCATTGTCATTTTGCTAAAAGTTTCTAATCCGCTAATTCATAATGATCGATCATTGATCGGTCAATGGTCTCGTAATAGAGTTGTGGTAAAATGACAATATCGGGCTTATTAAAAGCAATTACTGCACAATGCCGTTCTAATGGTAGGTCACTGATCAAAGGAACCGTCAAAATTTTTGCAGATTATCGCATACGTAAGACATTTATTTGTAAATATGTACGAGATTACCATTCTATCCCACTTCTTTCAATGGAGTGTCAGTGGTTGATCATTGGAAAGTCATAATGACGCCATTATATTAGTAGATTACCAAACTTACTCAAAATCAACAATTATGAAATCAATGATATACTATTCGGGCACTATTGTAATAGCAGACTTGGGGCCCTGGTCGGAGGATCCGCCCTTTGCAGTTGTTCCGCATACCTCCAAATGTACCACCGGGTGCCCGAATACCTCCGTCGAGTGGTCGAGGCCTATCTGTCGGAGAGACTTATAGTCTACCCCGGTCACCAGGGAGACTGGAAACGTCGAGAGATGTCGTGTGGTGTTCCGCAGGGGTCGGTACTAGGGCCACCCTTGTGGAACATCGGGTACGACTACGTGCTGCGCGGCGACTTCCCTGACGGGGTCAGCGTGGTTTGCTACGCAGACGACACGCTGGTTCTAGCGCAGGGAGAGTCGTACCAGGCGGCGGTCGCTCTAGCGACACGCGGGGTTGCGATGGTCGTTGATAGGATCCAGGAGTTGGGACTCGAGGTGGCGCTTCACAAGTCCGAGGCGATGTGCTTTCACGGTCGCCGCTCTCGGAACGCGCCACCAATGAGTTCCCAACTAACGGTAGGAGGAGTTCACATCGGTGTCGGGTCGACGATGAAGTACCTGGGACTCGTCCTCGACAGCCGGTGGAATTTCGTGGAGCATTTCCGACGTCTGGCTCCCAAACTCAACCGGGCTGGGGCTGCGCTCAAGCGGCTCCTGCCCAACCTTGGGGGTCCAGATGCCTCCTCCCGGAGGCTCTACGCGGGGATCATTCGGTCCATGGCCCTCTACGGGGCGCCGGTGTGGGCGCCGTTGCTGAAAAAGCAACCGGCGGCCATACTGAACGCCTGTCAGAGGGTCATGGCGATAAGGATGGTGCGGGGATACTGCACGGTCTCCCGCGAAGCGGCGAGCCTTCTGGCTGGCCTACCACCGTGGGATCTGGAGGCAACAGTCCTTGCACACATGCACGATATGCGCGTGGAGATGCAACGCCGGGGTGAAAGTCCGCTGCCGCGACAGGTCACGGCATGGCAGACAGAGCTCCGGCGGGATCTCATGGTGAAATGGCGTCAACGACTATCGCAACCCAGTGCTGGGCACGCCACAATCATGGCGGTAAGTCCCCTCTTTGAGGCGTGGCTGGAAAGACCTCACGGCGTCCTTACCTTCCGCATGACGCAGGTACTCACCGGACATGGTTCGTTCGGGAGTTTCCTGCACGGGATTCATGCGGAGGTAACGCCCGGGTGTCGCCACTGTGCGGAACGCCCGGAGGACACGGTGGAGCACACAGTCGAGGTGTGCCCTGCTTGGGCGGAGCATCGCCGTGCCCTCGTGGGGGCGATCGGCGGCGGAGACCTCTCGCGCCGGGCCTTGGTTGAGGCCATGGTCCGGAGCGAGGAGGAGTGGCAGGCGGTCGCCGACTTCTGCGAAGCAGTAATGCTCGCAAAGGAGGAGGCCGAACGCATCAGGCAACGGCGTTATCGCCGCCGCCGTCGTCGCCGGGATTCTGATCCCGATTTCCGGCCAACGTAGACGCGGGCTTGCGGACAGTGAGCAATGGGTAGCTCACTGTCCGGCCGTCCGGTAACTGTCCGGACCAAGCCCAAGTTGTCGACGGCGCGCACTGTTCCCGCGCGCCTCAAGGAGTTGTCAGCAACAGCAGGGACCCAGCCGGGTCGAAGCCTACTGGGGCCAGGGTTATCCGAAAGGGCGCTCGAGCCCCGGTATGAAGGCTAGAAGGAACGGGGTGGGTCTTTTAGTCAGTAAGAGTCTGACACTATCTCCCGCTCCGCCCAAGGGCGGGGGATGTCAATGCATGATTTTTTCCCACCATAAAAAAAAAAAAAAAAAAAAATACCTCCAAATGTCCACAGTTTTTTCCTAACTAGCTTGGGGTCGGCTTCTAGTCTAACTAGATACTACTGACTAACCATGTTTTACATAGAGCGATAGCTTATCAAACCTCCATAATAAAACCAAATTAGTGGGCTTGCAAATCTTTGGATTTTTTATCTCTTGAGTATATTCCCTCACGATATTTTTTTACTATCACGCAAGCTAAGCCACTGACGGCAGCCAATTACCTAACAAAGTTGTCCCACCACTATAATAAAAAAATAAAAAATACCAAACAATAAAAAAGTTACTAACAATATCATTTTTGTCCCCAGGTACAGTGAACTCCCTCAAATCACTTCAAATCCACGTACCCAAGGCCGTACTGACGGGCCACGACGCAGAACTAATGTGCACCTACGAACTGGAAGGGGCGCAGCTGTACTCCATTAGATGGTACAGGAATATGATCGAGTTCTACAGGTTTGTGCCGAAGGAGTCGCCGGCAACTAAAGTCTTCCCTGTAGCTGAGATTAAAGTTGATGTAAGTGGTATCTTTATATTATTCTGTTGTATATGTATTGGTCACCTAAGGTCTGCTGTCAACGGATGCGTAGCTTTATAGAGGCGTATCTGTCATTATACGCTGCAACGTCGTGTCGTTGCCGCTTTGCCTGCAAAATTTCATACTTTTTTGCATGTAAGCTTCACGCAGGCGTAAAATGACGAATACGCGTCTATAAAGCAACGCGTCCGTGGATAGTAGGCCCAATTCATCCTTAACGGCTCGAACAATTTGAATGTATCTGTTTGTGTATTTTTGAGTAAGCCTCTAGATGGTTTGAAAATAAAGTTGAACCCGGTAGATTGCCAGCTTTCGGGTTGGACAATGTCTTCCTGGACCCCTTGTAATTAAAAAGTACTCTAGGTGTTGACGCAAGCGATACTGCGCAATGAATTTGTTTGCCGGCTTGATGATGTTATATAAATTGTATTGGGTTTCTCCATTTAGTTTATCTTTAGCAAACCAGAGTCTGCATTTGTACTTGGTTGATAGACTTGTACATCGGACATGTAGCGACATCTATGGCGCCACATAAGAACTATGAAGAAAATACGAAATCCTGCATCGCGCAATCAAAGTTCTCCGCGCGATTTGAACATATACGAGTACGACAGCCCGAAATCATCTATCGGGCAGTCGCCCACCAGACTATAACACTTGTCTGGTCGGAGGATCCTCCCTTTTCAACGGAGGTTCGCGGGACTTTACTCTCTGTTCCGCCTACCTCCAAATTACTGACAATATTATAAGGCAGTGATATACCGGGTTACTGGTAATATAATGGTACTGGTACTCACGCCGTCCTCACCTTTCGCATGACGCAGGTTGTCACCGAACATAGTTTGGGAGGTTCCTGCGCCGGATTCGTGCGTACCTGACGCCTGGGTTTTGTCACCATTGCGTGGACCGCACGGAAGACACGCTGAAGCATACGGTTGAGGTGTGCTCCGCTTGGGCAGAGCACTGCCATGTCCTCGTGGCAGCGATCGGTGGCAGCGATCTCTCGCGCCGGGCCTTGGTACAGGCCATGGTCCGGACCGAAGAAGAGCGGCAGGCGGCCGCCTCCTTCTGTGAAGCAGTAATTCTAGCAAAGGAGGAAGCCGCACGCGTGAGGCAATGGCAATTACGCCCCAGCCGCCGCCTGTGCCGCCGGGATTCCGATCCCGATTTCCAGCCACTGTAGGCGCAGGCTTGCGGACGGTGAGCAATGGGTAACTCGCCGTCCGGCCGTCCGGTAATCGTCCGAATCAAGCCCAAGACGTCAACGGCGCGTATTATTCCACATGCGCCTCAAGGAGATGTCAGCAAACCGTAGCGGCTCAACAGGGTCGACGCCTGCTGAGGCCAAGGGTCTGCTTCTGAAAGGAAGATTCGGCCACAGTACAAAAGGCAATGAAGGAACAGGAGTGGGTTTTTAGTCAGTAAAGTCTGACACTATTTCCTGCTCCGCCCAAGATCGAGGGATGTCATTGGATGATATTCTCACCTAAAAAAAACCGTAAATCTGGAACGCAAAAGGCAGTTGAAGTTACACGAGTGGGTTTTAGTTAATGAAAGTCTGACACTCCCTCTCGCTCCACACAGACCGGAAAAAAATTATTTAACCTTTCAAATACCGTCAATTAGAGACACAATAGTAAGACAATATTCTTGACGGTACAGCGCGAACGCCGGCGTTCACTGGAGGATTTATGAATTAATGATATCGTGCCCTGAAAAAAAAAGTCTTGATACTCTATTGAGTATACCACTACCTATTATTTCAAATGTTGCCATTATGTACATTCATTTTACGATGTGGAAGCAATAAAAGTCAAGTCCTGTGTCGATGGCTGGCATACATATAACAGTCATTATATAGCTCAATGTTCTGTGTACTTTTCTTTTAGTATGTTTGGACATTGTCATTCCTAGTTAAAAACCAGATGGCCATTTCCCATAATATAGTACATTACTTATACACTGCTCTCATAATTACATCATATTATTTACTGGCTGACCCAACAAACGTTGGTCTGCCATATAAATGATCAAAAACAATAATAGAAAGTGGATGTAGAAGGATAAAAGATAACTTGCAACCTATTCTCAGACATAACAAAAATACACAAAAAATCATAAAAATCAGTCAAGCCGTTATTGAAGAGTTCAATAATAAACACTGTGGTTTGCTTTACATATTTTAAACATTTTTAAAGATTTTTTAAAATTATATTTAAAATTATAGAATGTAGTACAGCGCATGGATCTTGAGCGCTGACTTGAACTTGAAATCGCGCAGACTTGAATGAGAAGTGAAGTATTGGGTCTCTTTAGTGGTATGAAGTGAGACGCGGGAGCTGGGAGTACATCTTTGTAATTACAGTGATTGGCTCGACGATGTGTACGATGCGCAAATTGATCCTCACTCTTTCGCCGAGCGCTCAAGATTCGGGCGGTATCTATAGCCTGCAAGTATCAAAGACAGGATCCAAACGACCAGTAGTTTGGGCTAAAGGGAGTCCTCTCTCTGAACCTCCTAACTATAAGAGTCGTGTCTAGAAGTACGATCTAAGAAAAGCCTTCTCAGGTGTTAGTCGAGGTAGCTCGCTGTCTGGCCGTCCGGTAACTGTCCGGACCAAGCCTAAGTCGTCGATGGCGCGCACTGTTCCCGCGCGCCTCAAGGAGTTGTTAGCAACAGCAGGGACCCATCTGGGTCGAAGCCTACTGGGGCCAGGGTTAGTTTCGAAAGACAGCTCGAGCCCCGGTGTGAAGGCTAGAAGGAACGGAGTGGGTCTTTTAGTCAGTAAGAGTCTGACACTATCCCCTGCTCCGCCCAAGAGCGGGGGATGTCATTAGATGATTTTTTCCAACCATAAAAAAAGGTGTTAGTCGAGGTTGGTGGTAGGTATAACCTATGGTAACCCATTGACTAACACTAATTTAATATGATTTAAGGGCCTATTATACTGCGCGGAATAACGCGTGCGATATTCAGACTCGTAATATTTTTCAGAAAGACAGTCTAACCCCTATTACACTACGCGATACGTCGAACCATAGACTAGATACGTCAAACCATAGACAAAAACGAGTCTGAATAACGCGTAGTGTAAAAGGCCTTTAACGGAATAACTCTGAATTGTATAAGACAACTAACTCCTACCACCATCACCACACAATATTTTTCTTTCTTTCTTTTTTTTCAGTTGTTTGGAATCATCACTAAAATAGGCAACAAATATAAAAGAAAAAACCTTTTCGAATCTCGTAATTTAAAAATAATATTTTTCTTTCACACAGGTAGCAGCTTCAGACCAAAATCGGGTGGTGCTAACAGAGGTGGACCGGACGTTAACTGGAGAGTACCAGTGTGAGGTGTCTGCTGATGCTCCATTGTTTCATACAGACATCAAAGCAGCCATGATGGTAGTAG
Source organism: Mythimna ferrago (assembly GCA_910589285.2). Lineage (NCBI taxonomy): Eukaryota > Metazoa > Arthropoda > Insecta > Lepidoptera > Noctuidae > Mythimna > Mythimna ferrago. The sequence continues at coordinate 9,843,585 of OU342697.1, read as the reverse complement.
TCGGTGAGTTTTTTATCTTTATTCATAAGGAGAAAGTTTATAAAGGCTACAAAGTGATGATTTTGTGATGGAAAATCGATTCTTGACTCAAAGGACTAAAGAAAAATTAGAAGAGTGAAAACCATAAAAAAATGAAAGATGGATCTTTAGAGTAGCCGAGAGGATGGCAGAATAAATGTAGTCAATTAAGAAACATTATTATTTAGGCGGAGCATCGCCGTGCCCTCGTGGGGGTGATCGGCGGCGGAGACCTCTCGCGCCGGGCCTTGGTTGAGGCCATGGTCCGGAGCGAGGAGGAGTGGCAGGCGGTCGCCGACTTCTGCGAAGCAGTAATGCTCGCAAAGGAGGAGGCCGACCGCATCAGGCAACGGCGTTCTCGCCGCCGTCGCCGGGATTCTAATCCCGATTTCCGGCCACTGTAGGCGCGGGCTTGCGGACAGTGAGCAATGGGTAGCTCGCTGTATGCCACGCTATAAAAGCTTGCTATGAAAAAAATATTTTTATTTAAAACTCCTTTCAATAACTAAACGAACGCCAAACAGAACAATAAACTAGAAAAAATTAAATTACAATTAAACGAAATTTTAACATTACATAAACTCAAACAATCAAATTATAATAACTTAAGTTAAATCGCTACATCAATCTTCTAGTATGTCTTTGATTGCAAAAACACCTAAAGCAACTTTTGTAATTAATTGATTTATCAGATTAGCCAAACATTTTTGGTGACTAAAAATATAAAATTCCAAAACAATCACCGATTCTTCAAATTCAAAATCTCCATCCCTTTGCCTGTTCTGGTGCTATAATCCAAGGATTTTCCTCGGTCTCAAAGACATCAAACAACACATTATTCAAGCCTACACCTTATCCGAAGCAGCTGTTCACAAAAAAAATCCAAATTTTAATTCATTCTTTTGGAAAATTTCGGTTAAAAATATGCAAGAATCCTCTATCCAACATTTACATAAATAAATTGCAGTGTTTCCTTGAACAGCGGCAAATGTAGGGTTAATGTCTTGTAAAACAAATTTTCTTTTAAATTCTTCCGTAGTTTCTCTGAATAATTTACCAGCTTTTCGGGGTTTAATAAAAGGTAGGGGTTATTTGTTTAATAATGTTTATTACTTTTGTTTAATTAGGTCGGTTGCTAATCTGACAAAGGCAGGCGTGAACTCTTTGATTAAGGACTTGTCAACGTACTATTGTCCTATGTAAAGTCTGGCATGGACAAGTTATGGCACCTTTCTTTTATATTTAGAAAATTACAAAGCTCGGCTCGGACGACATTACACTGAAGCGTTAATTCAACATTAAACTGATAAAGGAGATATATAAACCGCGTACATCGAAGGACTTTTTTTGTTGTCCCCGAAATGCAACCGGAAGGACTGGAACCATTTTACTGCTGCGGTCTTGCCATCTGATTATATTTTAGATATCTTTAATTCTAGAGTGAACAGGCTCTTAATACTGCTTACCATTAGGTTGGATCACTGAGAAGCACTAGTTTATATCAATTAAAAAAAATACGAACATACAAAAGAAGTAGACTTAGCAAACTCTTTTTAGCGACTTCACAATTGCAGTACAATGTTTGTTATTCAAACATGACAAGTAACTTAAGACGTAATGTACAGGAGGACCAAAGTTACCGACATAACCCGAAAAATTACCTAACTTAAGTAGTAGTGGGAAGGGCACATTTATTCACCGAACAAAGTCAAAGTCAAATTCTTTTACTTTGACTTTGACTTTGTTCACCGAACAGAATTCGATGACACTGAAAGTTTCTAAAGTGGCAACCGCGTACCAAAACATGTAACGTGTAAACGCCTTCCAAAAAAGTAAAAAATTTCCTGGTAAGGGCCACGAAATCCAATGGATTCGAGTTGCACCTGACCGGTATTTGTGGCGACGTTTTGAGAAAGTCTGTCCTGCAGTGGACGTCTTTTAGCTGGAATTATGGTGATGATAACGATGGATACTTGATCAAAGTTACTGTTGCTGACTTTTAATGGGAGGTTTGGTGGTAGCCGTTGAGACGTCATCATCATCATCATCATTTCAGCCGACACACGTCCACTGTTGGACATAGGCCTCTCCCAAGCGTCGCCACATCGAACGTTCCTGATCGTTCCTCATTGTTTGTTATCCTGTTCGTTGAGACGTGATTGACTAAAAATTTACAAATATACGAGCATTATTTTTAGTTTATGCGAAACCTGAATATAATTTGTTCAGAATCAGTAACTGAATGGATTCCATTAGATTTTTCAAAGGTTTATTTAAAAAGTTCACCAGTGGGAAGTACAACATAGGTTCAGGTAGGTCATAGCGGGCATTACGTGCCAGCAAACTGCTGGGTGCAAGTGCAAAACAATGTATTTTTGATGACATAACAAGCTTATAACTTAACGTAATTTTTCATTTTTTTTTTTAAATCAGTTGAGCGAGTTCAATGACCTGTAGTTTGTACGCAACGAAAATTAATACGGGTTTTGAAAAAAAGATACTTTATTTTTTAATTTTATCTTTACAAATCGATAGTGTTTCATGTACCGGATCGACCCTCCACGGGATTAAAACGATTAAAATTTAGCGATTTATGTATATCATACATTACAAAATCATTCTCTTCTTACAAAACAAATTGTAACGATATTTAAAACTCTGTAAAAAGTCTATGAATTTCGATTTCATATTTTATGTAAGTCATTTGTTTCGTCGTCAGTCATTTGTTCCAACATTCAATCAAAACAGAAAACAACTCCACACAATCGTTCACATCGAACTCCACTCCCCAAATTATATAGTTTGAAACAAAAGCGTCCAGTTATCAGTCAGGAAAGGCCGCTCACCATCTGCCACCAATACCCTTTTGCCGAATCTTTTATTAGGTTTGCTGAAATATTGCATATTCACAATACAGCTGGCATTTTGTCGGCAAAAATAACCGACGAGTTCGATTTCAATGAGAGAGCACGGGGTTTTCAGTTTTCGGCAATCAGTAAGCGCAGGCCGAACGCAGATGAGCGCTTTTTGTTTGTAACCATTTTTAGGGTTCCGTAGCCAAATGGCAAAAAACGGCACCCTTATAGATTCGTCATGTCTGTCTGTCTGTCTGTCTGTCTGTCTGTCTGTCTGTCTGTCTGTCTGTCTGTATGTCCGTCTGTCCGTCCGTATGTCACAGCCACTTTTTTCCGAAACTATAAGAGCTATACTGTTGAAACTTTGTAAGTAGATGTATTCTGTGAACCGCATTAAGATTTTCACACAAAAATAGAAAAAAAAACAATAAATTTTGGGGGTCCCCATACTTAGAACTGAAACTCAAAAAATTTTTTTTCATCAAACCCATACGTGTGGGGTATCTATGGATAGGTCTTCAAAAATGATACTGAGGTTTCTAATATCATTATTTTCTAAACTGAATAGTTTGCGCGAGAGACACTTCCAAAGTGGTAAAATGTGTGTCCCCCCCCTCTAACTTCTAAAATAAGAGAATGATAAAACTAAAAAAAATATATGATGTACATTACTATAAAAACTGCCAACGAAAATTGGTTTGAACGAAATCTAGTAAGTAGTTTTTTTTTAATGCGTCATAAATCGAAAAAAATACAGTATTATTAAAACATCGATCAAAGTTACAACACATTACAAGAACTTTTGTATTATGTTACTTGCTGCTACGGAACCCTTCATGGGCGAGTCCGACTCGCACTTGGCCGGTTTTTTTTTACTTTACTACGGCTGATTTTGGTAGGTGAGAATCGTTGAACGATTTTACATTGACTTAACACTGTTTTTTGATTCTTTATCTGGTTATAATTGTATTCCATTGTCTTGTTTCCGTAACCTATTTTTGTAATCACGAGCACTAGCAATGTGTCCCATAAAATTTACAATTTTATGGGACACATTGCTAGTGTCCATTTTTGACAGTTTAAATAAATTTGAAAAAAAAAATTGGTTAGATTTTCGAATTTGAAAAGAAAACAAAAAAAAATTGTATCTCCTTATCTGATAGCTTATCATTAAACCGTGTTTTCCCCTTTATCTGTTTATTGTTTAACTAGTTTTTCCACGTCTTGGCTTCCGTAGCTTTTATGATCTTTGAATTTTGTGTCCATTTTTCTCAGTTTAAATAAGTTCTGTAAAAAATTAGGTTGGATCGTTGAAATTCGGTTAGACTATCTCCTATCGCAAAGACATAAAATAAAATATTGAATGTCATCAAATTTTCAATATCGCTTACATTTGTCGAACAAACGAACCAAAAAAATAGAAACACGGCTGTCTATCGATAACAATACTAATATTAAACTGTCGGAGGTCTGCGTAGCTTCTAATTTTGAAATTGAAGCCAGGAATTACGCTCAGAGAGCGGAGGGCTAGCAAAAAACAAATTGAAAACTGCCAGTATTGTTCAACCGGCCTATGTTTGAGTTGTAAACGAAAAAAAATATGGTCTATTCAGTATTCGGTGCATGGACTTTTCGCGCAGACAGGAACTTAAGTATCTACTAATAATATTCACCCTGATGTCTCTGAAGGAACCGACTCGATACTTTGTGGTTCAAATATTTATGGATGCAAAAAAAGAAATACCTACCTTATTTTTAATTTATGTGAAAACTGAAACACCTATCTAGTATTTTAATGTAAAGAAACTATGTAAAAAATTTCAAAACTACTCGTATAATATGAAAAATCATAAAGTTATAAGCCAGTTATGGCACTTAGTTGGCGACATAAATACATGGTCACCAAGTCACCCGGGTGACTGAGGGGTTGTTTTGCTTCCGCAGCCAGCTGTAAGCTGGTACCAATGCCTGCTATGACCTACCGTGACCTGTTTTGTACATAATGTCGGTGGTGTCCAACTTGTGACCTTTTTTAATATTTTTGGGAAAAAATATAACATGTTATAAAAATTATTGGAATCGGTTCAGTTACTGATTCTGAATAAACTAAATATATTTAGGATTCGCATATACTTTAAATAATGTTGTATATATACAAAATGCTCATTTTCTAATGAATAAACAACAAGAGCAAAGCACAGAAAAACAGTTATCAGTACTACAATATACTCTTCTCCCACAGAACCACCACTAACAAGTCCAAACGTGACATCAGACCGTATCTCCTACATCGGTGGTGACCACATAAGGGCGAACTGTTCGTCACCACCGTCGCTACCCGCTGCCAACGTCACGTGGTACGTCAACGAGCAAATGGTGAGTTATGACGTCAGCTAATCAGTGAATGACCACAGAATATGCAGTAGGCAGAGGCTACACTGCACTAGTAAAGATCTCGTAGAGGAGCTGCAAGGCTGATGCCTGCTAGGATTACGAAGGTTTATCGTAGTCCTGGAACGCAAAAAAACAGCTGAAAGAGATAGGTGTATACTCAGTAACGTTTTCTCGATCCGCCATAGAGTGGAAGAATAATTACAATATAAAAAAATAATTTAAATTTAACTCTAAATAGGATAGGAAAGCAATTTAATTTTAGTTATTGTTGTGATGCATGTCTCATTAAGTTATCTATTTTTAGGTTCCGGGTTTCACCGCCAATCATGTGCTCAACTTCAGCAATGGATATGCTTCCAGTCTAGCAACGCTAGAGCTGGAGGCAGCCGTGCATTCGCCAGTGCCTACGCTCATGATACGGTAAGAAACTAGCCATTACTCCATTATCTAGAGGACAAGAACTACACTTTCCTGTAGACTGTTTTTGATGATGGAAAGTGTCATGAAGTAGAAAGCCTTTGTCCAAATTCTAAGAAGATAAGGTTAGGTTAGGTTACGATACTTGTACAGTTGCTCTATAAGAGATGTATAAAATTAAGGAACAAATAAATAAATGCAGAAACAATGAATAAAACAAATGCTGCTATAGGCTAAATAAACAAAGAAGTGGAACACACACACAGTGAAAGACTGACACTCTTTCTCACCCTACTCGGCCCGGCAATTTTATGTGTTCCAATAGAAAAAGTGGCCGATGATGATACTAAAGCGTCTTATCAAAATCATCACCGTTGCCTCTTAGAATATTTTACCAACTTTAATAGTTGATGTTTGTTACGGTAAAACCTTCAAATACGCTTCTTGTAGTAAGGTTATTTAGAAACGGATTAGTGATCATGATTTGATGGACATAAGTAAGCCTTTTCAAATTTGTCCTGGTTGCAGATGTGAAGCATCGATTTTCGACGTTTGGAGATCGACAAGTCACACAATAGTGTTACGGGAGCGAAGCGCTAATCCAGCTTCTGCTTTAGGCAGAAGTTTGACAGGTAAATATTATATTTATTTTATTTTTTTAGTAATATCTGCTGAAACCCTATAACGCTATAAGATAGCGATGGAACCTTCAAACATGTATGGGTTTAGTGGAATATTCGAGAAGTGAGAAACCTAATACAAAGAATAAAGCTTTGAAACATTATTTTTGTCAACGTTATAATCCAGAATCGGTAAAGGAGAAAATCGGCGGAGTGATATAACCTGCTAAAGAAAAAGTTCTTTGAAGATTTTATTGGATTCACCGAATTTGTATTTATGATGTTGAGGTGATCAAAGGAATGAATATCGCTTGTTCTTATAAGTGCAGATATAAAAATCAACAATGTTTTTCTTAGTAGTCCTTAGTTTGAGCTACACGAATACTGAGAAATGCTTCCACTGTCTGGACAGGTCCACTCAAATCTGTGTAGTTCTTTTTTCAAAATACCATCTGAAACACTAATTTCCATGGTTGTCATATGATTTGATCATTACGTGTTTACTGTAAGGACTTTAAAAGAGACTGACCCCTGAGTTTGTTTCGATGTTTCTTCTCGGGGTCTCTCTTCTTAGTCGGGCACTCGTGTCGGAGTAGTCGCTTCTCAAGGTAGTCAGCTAGGAAATCCCGGCCTTATCCAGTTAAAAAAAATTACATTTAAAAGTGTTTTTTTTAAACCTATTTGCAAAATAAATGTCATTTATCATTTGTCAACAGGCGCTGGTGCAACCGAAACCTGCCTGCCAACGATAATGGTGTTGCTTCTTCAATTCTTCCTTCAACTTCTTCTCCAGAGGTACAGTGGGACGTCAATAAGATAGCTGTAAGGCGTACATGTCTTAGAATAAATAATTTGTACGTAACATACGATATTTAGAAATGTCAGGGTTCGAAACAGTTCGATTGGAATGAAAAGTGAAAATGTATACCTTTTATTATTTAATTATTTATATAAGTTTTGAATTTATTTTACTCAATGTCTACTAAAAGTACGTAGGATATTTTACCACAAAACCAATTTAAGCACTCAGGATCGAATAAATGTCATTGGCCAAATATGAAGTGAGCACTCCATCCGCTATTTACTCTGTACGTGGACCATTTAGCATCAACGCGTAAGGTAATTGACGCACTGCACCGATTGGCACCGACCCTAATAAAATAGGATCAGGACAAAAGCATGATAAAGTGAATAAGTTGATTGGATAAACCTGATCACTTAGTGCAAATACTTTTACTATAGCTCGTAATTAAAATTACACGATGATCGAATAAGCACAGAATGTATGGCTTTTGTAAAGAAAATGTTGACGCGTTAGAAAGTTATCTTTTAACCACCTACGTCGTATATACGACAAACACTCTCATCTTTTTTCGTCAGAGACACACATCCACGACCAAATACTCCATTTTGTCAGCCCTTCTGTCACTTATGGGGATTGAAGATCTAAACGAGATGAAGTATCCAGTTGCAACAACACGGTCCTGGTGAACAGGACATGAAAATATTTGCCGGAATATTCCGACGTAAGCGGTTAGGGTTAAACGAAAGTCATGTCATATGTTTGGATGTTTACTCCTTTTTCAATACAGCAGAATAAAGTGGTTTGAATAATTTATCCATTTGCGATGATTTTTATTCTTAAAACTGAGCCTCAACCGTTTTTAATTTTGTTTTTTGGTAGTTTATTATTCCCAGTAAAGGAGTTGAAAGTAAAGATTATGAATACATGTTCCGATGTTTATAGTTATTGTCTATTTAATTGATAAACTAGTTATATTTGAGCGTGCATTATAAAATACAAAAACTTTTTATATTAAAATAGTAAAACCCATAAATCCACTTCAGAAAAAATGTTTCGTAATAATAATGCATGCTTAAATATGACTTAATAATATTTAGGAAATATACTGTTAACATAGACTGATTATATAGAATAATTTGTGTAAATAATTATAAAAGTAATTGTTTGTAAATATTTACAAACTAAATTATTCATAATGTTAATTTTTAATTAAAATAATGTTAATATTTCTTATATATAAGTGTTAGTCCAAACAATTATTGTATGCGAGGAAAAGAGAATTTATTTAACTGTTTTATTAGTTTAAATAATTATGAAAATTTTAAATAGGTAATAATTTATAATTTCGAACCATTTAATTTTTCTATTATGTCACGAGTATTAAATTTTTCAAGGCGTATTTCATACATTCCATATTTCTACTTCAATCGATTACTTATTTGTTAATAAACGTACTATTAGTTTTACATTATTAACGTAGATAAATATGTTGCTAGAGAAACTTATTGTTTATTTTTATAGATTGTTAAAATATTATAAACCCATATGATGATATTATGTTGAACAATAAAATAAATTGAGAATACCTACATAAATAGCTAAAAGGCTGTGTTTAAAATAAAAAGACGAGCTAATAAATTGATATTAGTTAATTTTATTTGCTTTAATTTAAAATTGATGGTGCATTAAATAATTGTATGATATAAAATATTTAAGATATTATTAATTGTAAATAATATTGTGAAGTTTAAGAATTACGTTTGTGACAAAAGAATTTGTGCATGAAATTATTTGTTTATCTTTACAACTGCATAATCCCAAAATATAAAATAATGAGAAATACATAAGACATACCTCTACTTATAAGTATTAAACCTTAAAATGTAAATAAGACAAGTTACAGAGTGTATTTTAATTACATAATAATTTTATGAAACCAAATGGCTAACTGGAAAATTCTCGTTAGTTTTTTATCCATCATAATAATATTAATAAAAAAATATTATGAGGCAACTAAGGCTCACAAATAAAATACACAAATAATCTTACAAAATAATAAACTAGTATATATAAGAAACTAAAACAAATTATTAAAACTATAAACTATTGTACACGAAATAATGGCGTCGTGTTCTGCTGCGAGTTCGGTATCCTTCCACGAAATCGTCGATACACGACACCTTTCGGCAAAAACTCTCCTTTAATTATTCAAATATAATATTTTACATAAATGTAAATGGGCACTTATAAACATCAGAATCTAGTGTACAGTTCCTATAGGGTATTTCCTATGGAGAAAAACTGGCAAAAGTCTCCACGATCCATTGTTTTTTTTTTTTATATATATATATTAAATCCATATTTTATTCAACGTAATGGATGCCTTTAATGCCATTTATATAGACTAGAAAAATGTTTAAAAATTAAAAAAATACACTCAATAGCTTGTTTTATTCGTAACTCGTGTCAGGACGAATACCAATAAATGAAAATTTCGTTGATGTTGTCCAATCATTTATATATTGTATTGTCATTATGCCTAAGGTAATTTTTTTTTTCTTCGTCGTTTTTTTTTATTCGAAGCCAAAGACAGATAAAACATTTTTCATTTTTTAACCCTCTGCATTTCGAATATTTCTATGAATCCCCACAATGAAATAATTCCTGTAAAACTTACAATTTGGAAAAAATATAGCTTTGTAAAAGTGATTCCTCTTTTGACTATCTATTCTGTTATACAGTTCCCAATTTTGATGACGTCATTTTAAAATACTATCAATGTCCTTTTTTTGTTACAGAAAGACACGTTCTTTTTATTAAATAAAATTCCATATAAATTTTATTTTAAGTCTAAAAACATTTCCTACATTCCTATTCACAATGTATTCACCTAATTGGGCATATTACATTGGACATAATTCTAGCCGATAATGTATTGATAAAATAAACGGGAAATAAAAAAATAAAGAAGGTATTAATTGTATACTGCTTTTTATTTCTTGAAACTTTAACATTAAAATTAAAAACTCTATCACAGGAGTTGCAACTGTTGGTAAATTTATAAGTTTATATCTGTACCTACATCTAAACCTATCTATATCTAAAGAGGTAGTTGTTTTTATGTTTTTTGTTTGTAGGATGTAATCCCTAAAAAAAAAACAAGAGCTGTGGTGGACGAGTGGTAATAGCTCCGACTTACGAGTTGTAGGTCGTGAGTTCAAACCCAGCCTGGTGCATTACTTTGTGTAATTTATTTCATCACCACTGCTCTCAAAACGTTGAAGGAAAACATTGTAAGGAAACCGGCATGTCATAGAACCAAAAATTTGAAGACATGTGACATTCACCAACCCGCACTGGGCCCGCGTGGTCGCCCGTTCCCTCTCCTAGAGAGGAGACCTGAGTCCCAGCAGTGAGAACATTAACAGGCTGGTTATGATGTATAAAGGTAATCTCTGGAAGTTCTGGTCCGATCGCTAAAATTTTTCCCCATAGAGAAAGCTGTTTTTTTCCTGAGTGACATAAGCTATATTTTATGTACAGGGGCGAAGGCGCAGGCAAAAGCTATATTTGATATTTATGAGCATATTATTTGGTATCGCAAATCATCATCTCCCTAGCTTTTTCCTAACTAGAACTCCAATCCGCTTCCAGTCTAACCGGATGTAACTGAATACCAATGCTTTACCTAGAGTGACTGCTATCAGGCCTCCACAATCCAGGTACTTGGCAATACGATACTCCTTGGATAGACTAATGGTTAGACTTTCGGGCGTCTTACAGGTGGTAACGACTGTCACAAATCTGCGAGTGGCAATCGGGATTGGTTTTATGTGCTTTCCGAGACACGGATAACCAGTAATATCATCGATAAAGATGCATGAAATCACATTGATACTTGCTCGGTTTCGATCCCGCAACTTCATGTATGAGAGGTGGGTGCTTATATTAGTACGTTAAAATTAATATGAAGAAACTAAAATAAACCTCAAATCATTTATTTCTATTAAACCATTCACCGGTACTTTCTAATTGTTGAGAAGTCGGTCAGTCAGAAAAATTAAGCTGATAGCAAATCCCAAAGCATAGATCTCTACGGAGAAGATCTTTGGAAAAAAATTACGAGTGTACATAAAACTATGAAAACAAGTTTTGATCAAAGTATCTATATAATAGTCATCAAGATTGAAAAAAGTAACAGTCATGTTACTTTTTTCAATTTAAATCCAAATAATATTGGAGTGGAAACGGCCCCGACTTACGAGTTGTAAGTCGCTGGTTCAAACCCAGACAGGCGCATTACTTTGTGTAATTTATCTTCATCACCATTGCTCTCAAAACGGTGAAAGAAAGAAAACATCGTGAGGAAACCGGCATGTCCTAGAATAAAAAATTCAAAGATATGTGACGTCCACCAAACCGCACTAGGCCCGCGTGGTGGATTATGGCTCATTCCTTCTTCCATAGGAGAGGCCTAAGTCACAGCATTGAAAACATTATAAAAGCTGATTATGCTATGCTATGCTATGCCAATATTATTCTTGTTACTAGTAAAATCGAGAACAAACAAAAAAATATAAGAAGGATTAACAATAATGGCAGTTAATAATTTTATTGTCTGTACATAATTTTATACTAAGAAAATTTAAACTCTATACAATTAATATAAATCTTGCAATATAGAACTCCTCACTAGATACTTAATCATCTGTTTTTGTATAACTAACTGAGAAAAAAGACTTACAATTTTACGAAATTAATTGTACACTAACCATTTACTAAAAGAGAGAGAACCATTTTTTTTCTGGTGGAGCAACTATCTTCGTGGAGTCTCCTTTTATTCGAGTAGATGGTAAATCCCTACTATTGTTACGTTAATAACAGCATCAGTGACAATCATAAAGTCCTTCACAGTATGGTGTAAGGGTAATTGGAGTTGCTCTTCAGCTGCTAAAAATGAGGTGACACAACAATTCGTGTAGGGACCCGACTTCCAACTTCACGGTGTAGCAGTTTATATAGAAAGTTACAGCTCTATCTAATGCTACACCTAGGTTATTTCAATCCTTGTAGTATTCTACATCAGTTCGCTGCCACGTTATATTAAGTTTCCCCGTTACGTTATAGAAAGTGCAAGATTAAGTGTCTAAATGTACCCAAAAAAGAACTAGCATAGTACTCGCCGAATGACTCGAGTGGTTGTGTCAACTTTTTTTCAACCTCAGTGAAAGTATCTATTGATGGTGCTGCTACAACTAAATAGCATTCAGTTTGCAGCGTTGTAGGCTAATTGTTCGTATAGATGTGAAACAACGTGGGTGCCAGAATACTACCCTGAAGAAGCCCGTTTTTATCAGCGCCATCTGCTCTTATCTGATTGAATGCATTTATAAAAGCAGTGGTTGTGCAGTAGTTTGCTGATAATGCTAACAAATTCATTGTTAACTAACTGATTGATAGTCAGGGTACCGAATTTTACAAGTAAGGTTTACATATTTATAGTATCGTAAGCTACTGACAGGTCCGCAAAAATGACACCAATGATTTTCTGAGCCTCGTTACCTATGTGTGTGCTGAGGTAATCAAAAGACATGGCTGGAATATGACTCACTAACTGCCTACAATACAACATGAAAGCACTTAATGTAATAGTTTAGGGCCTATTTTAGTTTGCATATAATTCTTAAACCTATCATAAAGCGATACGTCACACGTTGCGCCATTGTAATTAGCCAATAACAAGAACCTACTATTCATTTTAGCTAGTCACATAACAATTGTTCAGTTCTATCCTAAACCTTCATCAATACAGTTCCTTCCAAAAATAACCATGTTTTCTTTGTTTGTCTAATCTTAAACATTTATTTGATAATAGACATACACTTTAATACATATGTACATAACAAACTTAAATACTAAATAAACTATTTAGTATCTTAGACATTAAGTCTAAAGTCAACCTGCATATGGCATAGTCAGCCATACCCATACCAAAGGTCGACGACTAGCCTATAGTTTTGGGGTAATTAAAAGGATTTCTCTGATTCAGCAACGTTATGATTCTATTCAGCCTTCACCATTCAGGAATATTTGTGATGTCCAGATACGTATTGAAAAAGTCAAAAGGCCACGATAGAGCTACAAGTCCCAGAATGATGTACTATATTTTTTTTTTACGGACTTTAGATCCAAACCAGGTAATTATGAAGTGCGTCAACTTCTGGGTATACATTGACGTAATACAATCCAAATGTCACTAACAAAAGATTCGTACCCGCAAGCACTCTTCTCATAGGGTGGACAACTGCATGTTCGTGATGTCTTTTGACTATAATTATTATGTTGAAACAATCTCAAACCAAACATTGGCCCAGTAGAGTTCCTATTTTTTTTCGGGTCATGAGCGCTGGGTAATATAATAATCTAAATAAGTAATTAACGTTAATTAACCTTTCTTAAACTCATCAGTTTTATTTATCTGAGTTTGGACAAGCACTTGTAAAACAAATTACTCATAAAAATGCATGAAGGCGGACTAACACTAGTTATTATTATTATTCTCTTTATTCATATTTTACACATATAAAATTACATTTTTAAATATTTTTTAACAAAATTATACAAAAAAAAACATTTAAAAATATAAAACTATAGTTATCCACCGGTGTCGGGAGCAGGGTCCAAGCTACCGGTGGTTAGAGCTCCAGAGACAGGAACCTCCTCACAATGCTAGCCGTATCAAGGAGTACTGCCTTCTGTATCATTATTATTATTATTCCTTTATTATCCATTTCAACATATTAATTATTTCCTTTATTCAACAATATTACATATTATAAATTACATTTTTAAATATTTCAATATAAACATTTAAAAATATAAAAAAAATAGTAGCCCACCGGTATCGGGAACAGGGTCCAAGCTACCGGTGGTTAGGGCTCCAAAGAAAGGAACCTCCTAACAATACGAGCCGTGTCCAGAAGAACTGCTTTCTGAATCAAGCCCTTGATCCAGTCGCCTAACAAGAGCCTCCTAAGGTGTTGGTCGAGGCTCTTGGCTATTAAGCCATTGGCTGACACAACTATCGGTACAATGATCGCTGAGTCCACTATTATTATTATTATATAACTTAATTGCACACCTTTAACTTACTAAAGGACAATAATTAACAAAAATAAGTGTACAATAGGGGGTCTTATTGCACAGGGCAATTTCTACCAGACAACCTTTTTCATCATCTTTAACCTTGTGTGACACTATCTGAAAGAGAAAAAAAGTATTTTTAGTCAGATATTACTCAATTCACTAACAAATCCAGAATCTCCTGTAGTTCCACCAATAAATCAACTACAGTATCGCCAGTCTAGTTCGTTACCAAACCTTCGTCATTTTCGAAAAAAAATTAAAAGAGAAACTCGCGTTCTAAATTCGTGAAAACCGCCCGATTTTTTCTGAAGGAACAAAACCCGGGTACAAATCACGAGCGGTAGGTACCTTTTGAATAATTCATATTTTTCACCACAACAATAATAGCACAGGTGAACATTATTTTTCTTTTTTGTATTGCCCGTGCGTCAGTGAATAGGTGCCTGCGAGGGAGTGATAATAACTCACCGATTGTTTACTACTAACAGGGCGGTAGAATGGGGCGTTATTTTTTTTAAATGATGAATCGCCAGATATTGGAGGTTTTCTGAGGATACAATACTGTTTTGTGACGGGCGTGTTAATTTGTTGCAATTTTTTTGATAAAAGGTTTTTTTTATGGTTTTTTGTAAGCATTTTTCACTTTTATTTAGGTTTTTTTTTCTCATTGTTGTGCCAGCTGCAACCCATAATGGGATTTTTGTTCTCAGTTTTTACGAATTTTGATAAAATTCATATATTTTTTTCCGGTGGTCGAAGATTGATTGCTTAACCATTTGGTCTTTTCTATACGCTGGTTCCTGAATTGAGTTTATTTTTATTTTATTTAGTAAATATGTATATTTTTTTTAAATGATTGACAGGCTCGCGATTGTTAGCAATGATGTGGTCGACGGTGGAGCACACTTGCCTAGAAGTAACTTATTCTCTGATTACATAAAGACCCCTTTTTTAGAATGTAGCAGATTTCGACAGAGAATTCAATTTTTTATCTGCACGCACAAAAATAAAAATATGTTACATACATTTTTATTCAGGAATTGAGAACATGTAGCATACTTTTTCTCACTTACAAAATGCCATTTAACGCCACACATTTCCCCAGCTTATGTAAGACTTACAAACACCACAACTCGCCAAAAAACCAGTCCAAAACGAAAACATTACATCCCATATCGTCCGTAAACTTCACTCAGATCCCGAATAGTTGTGTGGAAAAAGGAAACATTTTTATAACACGTCTATCTCTACAGCCGTCACTTGGTAGCACATCCGAATGCAATTCATACAAAAAGCCTCGTATATCGTTAAAAATACGAGGAATTCCCAGCTTTGTTTCAAGTTGCCACCCGATGTAACAAGCGTTGGGTGAAGCCGAAATGTTTTAAGAATCGAATAATTCCAAACTGAATTTTGGTCGAGTTGACTCGCTGTCGTAATGATGTGGTCTTGATTTTTTTTTTTTTCAATTATGCTCATTGAATTGCAAGTAGTTCTGTCATATCATTTGAATTTCGAATATATTTTTGAAACGTAATAATCTCATGTCTCATTTAGCGTTTAATATTGCTGCTAACAAAATAGCTATTTTTTTAAAATAGTTATTCGAATAATTTCATCCCCTCTGGGTATTTTTTTTTTGATGGGTAAAAATCATCCAAATGACATCCCCGCCCTTAGGCGGAGCGAGAGATGGTGTCAGACTCTTACTGACTAAAAAACTTACCCCATTCCTTCTTGCCTTTCATACTGAGGCTGAGCTACCTTTTGGAGCTAATCCTGGCCCCAATAGGCTTCAACCCTGCTGGGCCTCTGCTGTTGCTGACAGCTTCTTGAGGCGCGCGGGAACAGCGCGCGCCGTCGACGAGTTGGGCTCGGTCCGGACAGTTACCGGACGGTCGGACAGCGAGCTACCCATTGCTCGCCGTCGGCAAGCCCGTCCACTCTGGGTGAAGCGAGATTGTGGGCCAGACTTATAGCAACCCACTGCCCACCCATGTTTCTCTCTTATAAGGATGGTAGACTGATGGCCTGTTGGTAGCCAGAGAAGTCCACTGGACGCTAGATGTACAGTACTGATAGTAGTGGTGACGTTTAGGAAAGATAAAGAATACCCAACAGTGAATATTCTTCAGTTGTAATAATGATGATGATTATTTACTTTACAATCGAATTGTAATCTATCGACTCGCGGGAAATATAATCGAGAAATTTAACCGAATCGATTCCAAAATTCTCCTTTGCATTTCACTACTTGTGACATAGTGCTTCGGAACGCTTATACTGAGATAGTAGTTTCGGTATAGTGCGCTTCAAATTTATGGCTGTTTGCTCCCTCCGTCAAGTGGAAACGTTCCCCATTTAACAATTTTGATCTGTGATAACAAGTTTCGTGATTACACTATGGATTGCGATGTTCCAGCTTGTGGATAGATACGATTTTGTATAGATTATTTTGGGTTTCTTTTGTTAAATGGATTTGAATTTTCTTTTTTGTCTGCATTTCCAGAAAAAAAAGTCACTAAGGGTGATTCTTTAAAACTGAGAGGGTGTCTCATTCGTCTGGTCTAGTTTTTTTTTTTTACAATTTGATATTTTTATTTGCATATTAGTTTTCTCCGATCACTAAATGTATCAAAGGTACTCATTTGCACCTAGTGGCTTACGATACAAAATAGGTACGCAAGCTAGGCCAGATGAATGAGGCGTTCTTTCAGTTTCCAAGAATCACCTCAAACCAATCACGTGCTGCCGTGCACCATGAGGTTCACAGAGAGACCTCTTTACAATCCCTTCAGGGACGTGTCCTTTTTTTTTTTTTTTTTTATTGTGGGAAAAAATCATGCATTGACATCCCCCGCCCTTGGGCGGAGCGGGAGATAGTGTCAGACTCTTACTGACTAAAAGACCCACCCCGTTCCTTCTAGCCTTCATACCGGGGCTCGAGCGCCCTTTCGGATAACCCTGGCCCCAGTAGGCTTCGACCCGGCTGGGTCCCTGCTGTTGCTGACAACTCCTTGAGGCGCGCGTCCTTATAGGCGTAGTACAGAGAGTCTTTTATGAGGTCACGGAACCCCTTTCATGTACTGATGATGATCACTGTGGTGATTGTAGTAAGGTAAAAAATCCCACTCTCAAACATTTGGACATTTTCAAAGTTTTGGAGTAATGAAATTAGAACACTATAATTGAATACTAGCAACACCAACTTTTTCTTACGGGGTGGTTTCTTATGAAGTAGATCTAGTATAATTAACATGATATATACCAAAACTCAATTACTGGATTGTGGAAGTTACTCCAAGTAAAATACTGATATTCAGCTGTACCCAGTTAGACTTGAAGCCATCGCCAACATATTTGGGAAAAGCAGATTGATTTTTCCCACTTGCTAACTAACTTAAAGACTATTGGGCAGTTAGAAGCACAATAATAAGTCGGAGAACCCATAACAACTCGGCCTCTCTCGACCCTGATGCAAGCCATGGTCTGGAACGAAAGGATATAGGATGTGGTCTCCTCTTTCTGCGAAGCAGTAACGTGATGGCCGCATACGTGAAGGACCGGATATTCTCACGCCCCAGCCACCGTGACTCCTTACATCCCAGGAGTCGGAAGTTGCAGGGTGATCCCCCCACAAGGCATGCGCGGGCTTGAGGGCGACGAGCAATGGGTAGCTCTCCGTCCACCCGTCCATGAAGGACCAAATATGTGCATTTCCATACACACACCAGTCGACACCATACTTTAGATGGTTTTTAGTTAATATAGTTACCTACCAGAGTTTTTTTTTAATAATAATATTAAGGTTTTCACCAGGGTTTTTCATTTATTATTTGGTTTTAGTGAATATGATTAAAGTATTTTTTTAAATATGGAAACAGTATGTTGCAATTGTTAAATAAATATATACTAATAGATAAATATAAGTACAACAATTGCCTGAAACCCCGTTCAGGAAATACGTGCGTGTTGTTTCATATGTTTATATTTTATTGCAGTATGACACTTTATTTATGCATTTTACTGTATCCTGAAACATTAATCAAAGGCCACAGTATGTGGGTACACTAAATACATACATAATAATGTAAACTAACATATATTTAATGTATTCGTGACCATTAAAAGCTTTGCTGTTATTGTATTATTAATAGATTCAGTTCCAACAGCTGTGGACGCAAATGAAGATATATTTGCTGATTATTGCTAACTCTGCCATAGTATTTACAGACAGATACACAGAATTTCAGTTGGTATTATGTGAATATTCTGCGTATTAGCTTTTAATGGGTGGCGCAATGGTAATGTCATTGGTTTGAGTCATTAAATGGATTTTAATGAATTTGCACACGAACAGACCATGTCCTGAAGTAGCACATACGATGACTGTGGATTAAACTATTTATTCCGGGAGTATACCTATCCTTTGGGACAAATTCCACGCGGACGAAACCGGGGGCAGGATCTAGTTTAAAACAAATGCTTTGATTTTGCCAATACACCCCATTTTTTTATTGGTCCAAAAAAATAGGACCTTATCTGTACCCGTTACTGTACCTCTACCATGAGTTTAAAGCAATAGTATTTGTCGATACTCGATACAGACTACGTAAAATACTTACGTAGTCGGTATCGAGTATGGCAAATTTTGGTTCCGTAAGTGACCGCTAGAGGCGCTGTAAAATTTTGCCATACAAAATAATTACTTAGTCGGTATCGAGTATCGACAAATACTATTCCTTTACACTCATGTTATAGGTACTGATCATATTTTTTTAGTCAAAGAAAAAAAAAAAAACAATATCCCAAAATTATTGTTCATAAACATTTGTCACGATTGTTAAATTCATAATAGAATGAATAATTCATAACAATTGCTACAATTACTACTAGAAAATACTACGCGGTGTTTTTCGAGTTTCATAATAATCAATAGTTTGCACAATATTTCCATAAATTTAGTGTCATTTTGGGATATAAACAAACGCTAATAACTTTGTTGTTTTTTAATATTATTTTTTGAGACTTTACTTGAAAAATAACAAGATTTTTTCTAATAAGCCCTTTAACTATTTGTTCTAATTTAAAATTAGTCGTGTATGAAATCTACAAGAGAACCAAGGTCGCCGATAAAGCTTAAAAATCGCCTAATTCTTATTGGCACTGGGCAGGGCACATTGCTCGTAGAATGAAAGGTCGATAAGGCCTTTTTCTGAAGTGACGTCTGCGCACCGGATGACGCAGCGTTGGAAAGCCTTCCTCCAGATAGACTGATGTCCTGGTGAGAATCGTGGAAGTGCAATGGATGCGAGACGTACAGGACCGTTCGTTGTGGTGACACTAAAGGGAGGCCTATGTCTAGCAGAAGACTTCTTTCGGCTAAAATGAGGTTTTTTTTTGTTAGCCTATCCTTTCCCACTGCTGGGCAAAGGCCACTTCCACCTTCTTCCAGATAGGTATTCTTTTCTGGGGCCACCTTGAACCAGCCCTTGTGGTAGGCATCTAGGTCGTCTCGCCACCTCTTCCCAAGTAGACCTCGGCAGCTTCGTCCATCTTCAGGTACCCACTTTGTGGAGACGCTTGCCCAACGGTCAGAGTGCATGCGTCTGATGTGACCCATCCAATCCGATTTTAGCCTGGCAGCCTTTTTTCCTACGTCTATAATCTCTGTCTTTTGACTCGGCGTGGTCCTCATTCTGTCGGCTCTTTTTGTTCTATAATCCGAAATTTATATACATATATAGTATATGTATTTTAAACTAATTATTTGCTTTTTATTCATAGAAACCGCGTATGTACGGGATAAAATTGCTCATGGAATGCGAAACAACTTAAGTGCCATGGACAAATTCACATAGTAAGATAGTATTTACCGTGGGTGCGGGCTTGCCGACGGCAAGCAATGCGTAGCTCGAGCCTAAGTCGTCGACGGCGCGTACTGTTCCCGCGTGCCTCAAGGAGCTGTCAGCAACAGCAGGGGCCCAGCCGGGTCGAAGCCTACTGGGGCCAGGGTTATCCGAAAGGGCGCTCGAGCCCCGGTATGAAGGCTAGAAGGAACGAGGTGGGTCTTTTAGTCAGTAAGAGTCTGACACTATCTCCCGCTCCACCCAAGAGCGGGGGAAAAAAAAAAGGGTCGAAGCCCACTGGGGCCAAGGGTCTATTTCCGAAAGGGAGGCTCGGCCCTATCGACATGTCCTAGAACCAAAAAAAAATCGAAGACATGTGACATCTACCAAACTGCACAAAGCCCGCTGTGAGTTACGGCTCAATCTCTCTTAGAAGTGGCCTGAGTCCCAGTAGTGAGAACATTACAAGGCTGAATATGCCATTATATGCTTGCTTATAGATATTGATAGCAAAGATTAGCCACCAAGTTATTATTATTGAGCCAGGAAGTGTTAACAACCAGAATTTAATTTACAACCGAATTGAAATTATGGTAGCGATGTTTATTACCGCAATTTGAAACATCAGTTTACTGAACAAATAGTGAAACTAAATATTTGGCGTTCACTGAGTTTAGATTCAAACTGTGTGTGGTCCAAATTAATAGTTGATTGCGATTTTAGAGATCTCTCATTCTGAAAATATCCTTTAAAAAAGTATAATTGAGGCAAGCTGAATAACCGACCATCATCATCATCATCATTTCAGCCGATAGACGTCCACATGGGCCTCCCCCAAGTGACACCACAATGAACGATCCTATGCGTCCCACGTCCATCGGAATCCCGCAACCTTCACCAGGTCATCGATCCACAGATATTTACTATAACTACAATTTCGTTTTATTTTTGTTAATTTACATACAATCTTTTTTTTTTAATAAATATGTTGTCCCGAAACCAGCCCAGTCAAAATTGACAACTTGACGCAGGAAAGTGAGGAGACCCAACCCCAAATAATGGGATCAGGGAAGGAAGAAGAAGAAGAAGAAAGACGTTGTCCCGAACATTTAAACTCACATACACAACACATCCAGATTTGGAAAAGCTATCTGTACCTATGACATACAAATATTGAACTCGAACACACAGCGCAGCAGCTTATCTCTCAATCACTGCGCCAATTGTACTCTAAAAGTGAAAGAAGAAATACATATGCGAGAACACAAAAAAAGACTACTTATTTCACAAGTACCTAGTATCAACGTGTAACATAACATAAAGCAAAGAACTAACTCATCTCCGACATTTTCATAAGGAGATGATCAGTAGCGGAAAGACGTCCACTGCCTGAAATAAGTCTCTCTAAGTTTTGCTACAATGATTAGTCCTGTGTGACTCACATCTGATTCTACTGGATTCCTAATTCCAACTCCAGATCATTGGTCCATCTTCTGGGAGGCCATAAAATACAGCGCCTTCCAGTACGAGGTCGCCAGCACTCCAGAACTTTTAGGTCCACTGACCATCTGTTCTGCGAGGTAAATAAAGTAGGTAGTAGCAGGTCAATAATGATAATTTTAATCGCCCTCTCCTCTTCACTTGCACCGAACTATACCTAGTCACTAACTCGTGAACTACAATTTTGCCGCTAAAGCTATCAAGAACTTTAACTATGTATCCATGCAGCATAACGTAACCTATTAGTAATTTATCGATATAATACACAGATTGTACCTTGTGCTGAGAAGCTGGGTCTGCACCCAGCTTCTCATTGTGGCTTTAAGCTCTGCAGCTTAAAGCCACAATGATCTTATTTGTTAGCAGATATGTTACTACCTCTACTGCTTATAGCATATTACAGTGTCATACCTATATCCTCCGAAGCATGTCATCCGATATGGTCCAGACTCCGCTCGTAGGCGAGTATGTCCCACTCAAAGAGGTTTCAATAATGAATATCTGGGTTGCAAGATTGTTCGAAAGAGTTGTGGATGCCGTGGAACGTTAAGGGAAACTGATGTAAAATAAGTAGGTTTTTATGAGGTGGAAAAATCATCTAATGACATCCCCCGCTCTTGGGCGGAGTGGGAGATAGTGTCAGGCTCTTATTGACTAAAAACCCACTTCTGTTCCTTCGTTGCCTTCGTACTGGGGCTTGAGCTATCTTTCGAATTAACCCTGGCCCCAGTAAGCTTCGACCCAGCTAGCCCCCCGCTGTTGCTAACAGCTCCTTGAGGCGCGCGGAAACAGTGCGCGCCGTCGACGACTTGGGCTCGGTCCGGACAGTTACTGGACGGTCGGATAGAGAGCTACCCATTGCTCGCTGTCCACAATCCCGCGCCTACGGTGGAAAATAAGTGGGTTTAAGGTAATAAAATGTTTACCCTCCCTTTCGCTTCACCCTGAGTGGTTGACGATATTTGATGATTTCCCAACACAAAAAAAACGTGATTGACTGCGTGATTATTCGAAAGAGTCACCGTGTCCCTGGAACGCATTTAAAAAGCAACTAAAGGAATACATGTGTGTTTTTTTTAGATCAGGAAGCATCGAATGACTTCCTCCGCTCTATTACGCACTTACTTATTGAGTCAGATTTTATCTGACTAAAACCCACTTCTATGTTCCTTCTTTGCCCTGCATCTCAGAACCCCGGGATCCTCTTTCGGACAACCCATGGTATGGCAAAGGAACACAAGTGGATTTATTTTATTTTTAGGGTTCCGTACCTCAAAAGGAAAAAACGGAACCCTTGTAGGATCACTTTGTTGTCCGTCTGTCTGTCTGTCTGTCAAGACCCCTTATCTCGAGAACACGTGGAGGTATCGAGTTGAAATTAAAACCATATAGGTACTCAGGTCTACGGTCCCTTCAAACTGTGAAAAAATCAAACTTCTAAGTTAACGAATAAAAAAGATACAGTCGTTTTTGTCGTAAAGAAACGTATATTTTGACACTCTCAAAGATTGAAATATAGGGTACTTTCCATTGACCCAGAATCCTGAAATTTGGTACAAAGCAAGGTCTTATAGCACAAATGTAGTAAAAAATCTGAAAACAGTAAATTTGTTGTTAACTACGTCATAAAAAAAAATTGCAATTCGGAAAAAATCTCGAGACTCCATTCGGAAATTGTAGTTTGCATGGAACCCTCAGTGCACGAGTCCGACTCGCACTTGCCCAGTTTTTTTAGTCAGTAAAACTTTTTATTAATTTTTTATCAGTTTAAATTGACGTATTATTGATCCAATTACAATCGGGAATTTTTATGATTTACTAATTTAATGCGTTGTCCACTATACAATTGGAATGAACGAATGTTATTAGCATGTTTTTGTTTGAGTTTTGTGTGTTTCTGTGTATTTTTATTTACATCAATAAATGGGTATCTTACCAGAAATAAATGTCTATTATTATTATTAAAACTTTGATACACCTTCTTGCTCTACCCAAAGAGGGAGAATTTGTTTTATGGTTTCTCACTACAAAAAAAAACATGATTATTCTACATAATAACCGTAGCTTAAGAATGCAAAGGGTAACTGATGGATCAGGGGTGGGTCTTAGTCATTTAAAGTTTAATACAGCTTCACACTGCATCTGGAGCAGAAAAGTTATTTGTTAATTTCCCACCCTCAAATAATGGATTAAGCAGATGTGTTGTCCTTTTACTAGTAATTTTTAAGTTCTAAACGGAGAATCAAGACCATAAATCAAGTATGAGCTCAAACTTAAAGCTGCAACTAAAAAAAAAATACGGATGGAAAATCAAATTTCACTGTGCTTAAATGGATCTAAAAATTAGAACCAGGTCTACAACCTTAGTAATCACGCTTGGGATTACCTATTAAATAATAGTCGATCCTGGTGACGGTAACGGGAATCCGATGGATGCGGGACGCACATGATCGTTGGTTGTGGCGACGCTTGGTGGTGGTCTATCGGCTGAAATGATGATGATGATGAAGAATAGTCGATCTAATGAAAAAAAATCAGTTTCTTATTAAAGAAAAATAAAAACCATAAACTCACGCTTAGTCCTTTTTAAATGTTCCGCATACTTTATTTAACACCTCACTCCTAAGAAACAAATACCTCAGTTATAAATACATTAATGTTCAAACTTGGCAACGACAGCTCTTCAACAAATAAAATAAACAACACTATCTCGTAAAACTATAATCCCTATTTACTATGTTGACTTTATATGAAAACTTTTTACACAATTGATAGCATATTTGGCAAAAGACAGGCCACAGAACAAGGTAACACCTCTGTGGCCGCATAAAAGAAAGTAGGAAGAAAAAATATTTGCGGGAAATTATGCTATTTTCAGACTACCAGAACAATTAAAAATATATAAATTAAAATAAACCATGGGCAGCTAAGAGATGACCAGTCTCACTGAACTGACGGCGTCCGTTCACCGACGCGTATATCAATCGCATTCAATTAGTTTAAAGCCAGAAAAAAAAAGACTGATTGACTGAAATATCAACATAAAGCCGTAACAATTGAGCCTAAGTAGTTTGGCCTGATTTTTTTTATGATATCTAGACGAGCACTTAAAATGAATTATTTAAGTTCAAGGGGATGTAAAGGGAAAATTCATTTGTATGCAAAATCTTATTCCTTAGGTCCAATATATTTACTTGAAACTTAGCACAAATATAATTATAGTATCCTAAGTTCATAAAAAAGGTTTAAACTTTTCGTTTAACAAAATTACAATATACAAACAAAAAAAGACGGGCATTATTAGTAATATTTATTTATTTAAACTTCATGTACAGTAGTGGTACATAAGCGGACTTAATGCTACAAGGCATTCTCAACCATAATATATTAAATAACACAAAATTTTAATAATTAAAATTAAACTCAATTACATTAGATTATAATTATAAATATTAGTCAGTCAGATATTAAATAATTACATACAAATATTTTTTTTAAAAATTGCATGGAATTAAAATTCAACTAGATTTAATTATTAGGTATAGTACTCGCTTCTGTGTTCTATGGTCTGGGCAATTTGTGCCGATACATTTATTGTTCTTGAGACCCATTTCGTAGATTAATGTCGAAACTATCAAGACTGTATGGTAGTTTAGTTACCTTATGTGAGGTAAACAATATATATTGGGTTACGTATAATGAGTTGGCCTTGTCTGGAACACTGTCTTTGAATAGGATTTACCTGACCTTTCCAATCGGTAAGGACGGGTTGAGTACTAAAAAGAAATGAATTATGTTATTGTGTAACCAGATTTCGCATTTTACTGACTTATTAAAAGACTATTAGATATATATATATATATTAAAAAAATCGAAAACCACATGTTTTCGATTTTTTGGTTCTAGGACATGTCGGTTTCTTAGCAATGTTTTCCTTTAGGTACTTTTTTGAGAGCAGTGGTGTTGAAATAAATTACACAAAGTAATGGACCTGGAAATTGTGAATCGGGGTCATCACCACTGGGCTACCAATGTTCAGTAACAGACTCAGTAACTGAGTAAAATGGTGAGAGACAGCCAGACTAACATACTTCAATGCACACTATTATTATTATTATTATTAATGCATAATCAGCATTATTATTTTATTGTACACCAAATAAACAAAAATACAGGACAAACATTTAAAAGAATAAGTGCACTATCTGAAGTGAACACCTCACATTCCCTGTTATATCATATCCAAGTATATTTATGATATCCACGAGATACCGTAACAAACTTGTGCCGATATTCAGTCAAAAATCTTCAGTTCCAAACAACTTTATTTTGATAAAGACTTTGACTATACGCGTAGGTCAGGGATGGCGAACCTACAACATAATATGACAAAACGCTCTGGGAAGGGTAATTTAAAACTAATCGAACAAATACAATATCATCATTATCATTTCGGCCGAAAAACGTCCACTATTGGACATAGGCCTCCCCCACATTTCATCATCACGAACGGTCCCGTGCGTCTTCGTCATCCATCGAATTGCCGCGATTCTTACCAGGTGCACGATCTCGAGCAAGAAATCCATCACTGAAACTTCCTGTATGTGGTCGTCAGCTCAAAACCTGAAGGCAAGAAAAAATATATATCTTCTGCATATTTTCAATGTTTCGATATCATTCGTGCATTATACATTTATCTGGAGTTAAGCTTATTAGACTGACAAACATAAATTATGAATTTTTAAAATTTCCAGTTACTTTTAAGCTTGTATCTCACAGTATCATTGTCACTGAGACTTGTGACTGAACCTTTTTTGTAGAAGAATTCAAAGTACATAATAACAGTTACAAATTATTTTAACAAACTAAGATTAAGATTGAAATTTAATATCATTTCTAAAACCGCAACATTAGATGATATATCGTGAAAAAAACGCTAGTTCTGGAGAAGCAATGAAATGATTCCCACCTCAAAAAAAAAAACTCTATTTATAAGTCATCGCTGGTAAAATGTTGCTGAGTCTGGATTGTATGTTTGAAAAGGTTTACCATCTCTGCTACAGGTTCACAGTACAGTAACCTAGTTGTTAAATTTCGTGGAAGAATTTAAGAAAAATATATACGACGGAGCGCGGCATTCGGCGAATTTATTTCATTTCTTAGTACGGAGTTATTAAATGCGCGCCTTCCGGTTGAAGGTGCAAAATACAGTCGTATATTTGTGTCGTTGGTAATAATTTGTTTCACATAAATTTTCTTTAGTTGTGTCTTTTCTAGGAGACGAGAAATTATATGTTTTATCATGAGGTTAAAAAAGTTGTAAGTTTCTAATATTAATCAAAAGGTTGTATAGATTTGTATGTGTATGTTTGTTACTCCTTCACGCTTAAACAGCTGAACTGTAGCCTGATTCACGTAAAATCAAACAAGCAAGTTTTATAGTCGTTCGAGCGAAGTCCTATCCAAAGGCGGTATTCACGATCTATCGACTTATTTCCAGTTACAATAATAAGTATTCTACCAGGATAATGTAATACAGATTTTTTTTTTAAATCGACGAATTTCAAACGACTTTAAAATCGGTGTCGTTCAAACTCGACTGATGGATGTGAATACGGAAATGGTCTAAACGACTAAATCGCTACGATATCGTTACGGTTTTTATTACGTGAATCGGGCTACTGATTTGGATGAAATTTGGCGTATGACTAAGTAGATCCGTTGCGTGACAACAAATAGTAGACAGCCAGTGACTTAGTTTTTTACTATTTTAAGATAGTCATTGTAAATACATATTATTATCATCAGCATCGTTTTAGCTGAAAGACATCTAATATTGGACATAGGCCTCCCCAAGTGTCGCTATAACGACTGGTCATTATCTTATTCCCGCGACTCTCTCTAGGTCATCGGTCTAACTTGTGGGAGGCTTATCAACGATGCGTCTTGCGGTACGCGGTCGCCACTCCAGAACCTTTCGTCCCCATTGGAGCTCTGTTCTACAATAATAATAATCTATATATATAAAAGGAAAAATCAATTGACTAACATATCAACGCACAGGCGAAACTACTGGGACAAGGGCTCTGAATAAAATTTCACACTCAAAGGAAACCATCCTTTTATGACATAGGCGACCTGTGATGAGAAATCACGTATATTGTTCATCATCGTGTCACGTATGTTGTACATCAGCATGTCACGTATTGTCCAGGGTTAAGTTAAGATAAATATACTGTTTTCCATAGGCTTAGTGTTAGCACGTAGTCACGTACTATCTATGTATATTTAAACCATCTATTAAAGGAGAGAGGACAGTTGAGGACTGTAGTTGAGTACAGTTGAGTCTCAGTTCACAATTGACTCTCAAAGTAATACACGTCATGTTGTTTACTTAACCCCTCCTCATCCCCACATCGCATATCCTGGCAAGGTCACCAGGCGCCTGTCTTAACCCTGGACAATACGTGACATGCTGATGTACAACATACGTGACACGATGATGAACAATATACGTGACTTCTCATCACAGACCATTAAGAGAGCGTTTTCCAAAATTCAACCCATAGAGAGATCAAAGTAACGCCTTCTTCCTGCCCTTGTTCCATCTTATTTGAGGTCAGCGCAACACGTTTTTTTCTTCTATTCTACCCTGTCACTCGTCATGCTATCACTAACTTCCTTTTCTTTCATATCGCTCTTCACGCAATCCATCCATCTTTTCTTTGGCCTCCCTCTCCCTCTCCACCCATCTGTATACTCATAACTCTTTTAGTAACATGCATTTCATCCCTCCTCTTTACATTACCATACCAAGACAAACGATTCCCCTTCAACTTGTCAGTCACTGGCGCCACTTTCAAACTTCCTCTAATATACATATGTATGTAACAAATTTTATAAGTTCATTTATTCTGTATTTTTTCTTTTGCCTTTCACTGCATAAAACTACGCGTATAATTGGTAGAAGACACTGGCCCCCGGTCATCGGTCCACCTTGTAGGAGGCCTTCTAACGCTACGTCTTCCGGTACGTGGTCGCCATTTCAGAACCTTTCGGCCCCAATGGCCATCTGTTCTGCGAGCTGCTGTGTGTTGTGTTCTGGTAAGGGTCGCGACAATCCGATGGATGCGAGACGCACAGGACCGCTCATTGTGGCGACACTTGGGGGAGGCCTATGTCCAACAGTGGTCGTCTTTCAGCTCAAATGATGATTATATTATTACTTATTATATTACAATATAAGGTGCTTAAAACCTGTACACACACATGTACAGCAAGACGTCTTGCTAAACAGGATGTATTATTTTTCCAACTCTCTTTCACCTGTAAAACTTGCTGCAAGAGCTCCTTGGAAAATATATTGCAACTTTGATACCTAGTTAAAATATCTTTCAGTGCCATAATGCTCGTTGAATACAAGGCAAGTACACTAGCTTAGTTGGAAGCCAGCTACTTGCCCGACGAATGGTGTAACTTCAAAAAGGTAATGTAACGAGTTGTTTTTCACTGTTTAGTATTAGATTTCTATACATCATTTTATAAAACCTACGTCGCATACAGGATGTACAGATATTTTGTTTACCTGACAAATTATTATACAAACAAAAGGTGGAACTGGGAAGTGCTTTGTGTAACAAAAACATTGTCTACCAGTACTTAAAATAAAGTTCTATATAACTAACTATACGTATGTATCTCATAATATATGTAAATGTGATATTAGAAACGTTTTTTTCCAAATAGACTGTGTCGATCATTTAGGAAAAGATTATCCCTATGATTTTTTTTGAGGTAGAAAATCATCCAATAACTTTTATTCTAGAACAATGGTATCCCTTTAAAAATGCCCCGTGACCCAAGCAGTTATCAGCCTTCCTGGACCCCTACGGTTTTACCGACATCCCTTTGAGGCGTGCGTGAAACACTAAAGCCCGTATTACAGAACGTCACTCAAAACTCAAGCGTTACTTAAAACTAGTTTCAACCAATCAAATGGCTTGAAGCTAGTTCTAAGTAATGCTTGAGTATTGAGTGATGTTCTGTAATACGGGCCTAAGCATCGTCGACGACTTGATAAACGGTGATAGCGATGTCATGATACAAGTAATTACGTTTAACGGCTAATTTTGGCAAATTGTAATAATAAAAAAATGCATTGTAAAATCTCTGTTTGAGGCTCAAGAAATGATGATGGTAACAACAGAATTTTAAATGCATTTCTGATTCTAACACCGAAGTGTGACTTGTTTGTTGGGAGATGGATAGTGTGTCGCCAATGTCCAAGATTTTGTTAGAGGATGGATGAAAAATAAGTAAACCTTCTTTTATTTGTTTTGTGGGATATTTTATTTTAGTATGTATAATACGGTAATGTATACGTTTTTTTATTTTATTTCTTAGTTTATATTGTACAACGCCGTAGATATAGACTGTAAAGTTGTACAAGTGCTTGTAAATAAATAAACATAATTACATCTAAAGACACATTTTGACCACGTGAAACAAAAAAAAATGCATTGTAAAAATCGACTGTACTCTCTCGCTTACTGTCTTCAAGTAAAACTTCGTTTGAACGCAACATCACCTGCCCCAACTTAACTATAACTTCGTGAAAGTTTATTTTAATTATCTCGGCAAGTTGCACTATTGTTTCAGTCCAATTAATCTACGGATCTTCTATTATGTTTTTATTTAATAAGTTAGTGCTTGAACTTTGTAGTGTTTAATTTATTTTAGCGTTTTCCTGAATCGCTTTTTATTTTAGCTTTTATTTAAATGTTTTTCCGCGTAGAGATAGTGTAGCTTTTATTAGCAAAGTCTGGATTTTTGCAGTCATTAGTAAATGATATAAGAAATAGTCGTATAGGTACACTCACAGTTACTCTGATGGTGTTGAGAGAACGTTGAAAACAAGCACAAAATAAATAGGTACAAAAGACAATTTATGTACTTCACGTTTTAGGGTTCCGTAGCCAAATGGGAAAAAAAGAAACCCTTATTATACCTACGCTCGGTGGACGCACACTAATGAGCGTTTGAGCTGGAACGGTTCGACGAGTGATCCGAGACGCGACCGAGACATTGTGTCTGTGAGCGGTGTCTATGTGTGCGTTGCTCGAGCGCGCTTTGTATGTAGATTGACTTCTGTACCTATCTATTTTGTGACACAAGTTTTTTAACTTTTCGAATACCGTAATTAGAGACACAATAGAAAGACTATTGAGAGAGCGTTCGCTGGGGGGTTAATGAATTAATTGACATTTTAAAATCATTATTAACTTTACCTCACACTAGTAATATCTCCTGCATTGTAGGTGCGTTCATAAACATGTAAAATCACATAATTATACCAAATACCCGAAAAAACTTTCTGTAGTTCATACAGATATTTATTCTGAGCAGCAATCGAGCTCGCAATACGTAGCATAGCAACCAATTACTCAATCATTCCGCCAAACGGTGCCATTTGGTTGCCAACAACTCTTTGAGCCGCGCGTGGAACCGTATGAGCCGTCGACGACTTGGGGTCGGTCCGGATGGTTACCGGACGATCGGACGGCGAGCTTTTTAATATCGTGCGGTTTTGATCACGTATGCGGGTTTGCCGCACGCGTAACTTCCGCAAATGTTCTCCCGTTTCATACAAGCAATCATTGTAAAATTTTCCGCATGCGCGATAAAATCCGCACGACATTAAAAACAGTTCCTGGAAATCAATTTATCTAAATGTATTTCTTAGATAATAGATGTTATTTTTATAATAAGCTGGATTATGTCTGTCTTTTGCCCATGTAAAAGTAGAAAAATATCCTTAGGGAATATGATGCCGGGATAAAAATTCTATGTGAAGACATGGTCTAACCGTATGCCTTTTGTTGATCTGAAACTATCTTTACAGATTATGGTTTTTCTAATGAAACCGTTTGGGGCACATTGGTTGGGTGGTTTCAAGATCCGTAACAGTATAGGCAGAGACAATTTTTTATTTAAGTATACTTGGTTTATAAAAATAACAGAGGTCCATGAAATTCTAATATACCAGGGCAACTCACTGTCCGCGAAACCATATATCGGCTTTACAAGCGGCGTAATATTTTTGACGATTAGGGGGTCTATTTTTTTATGTTGGGTAAAATCATCCAATGACAACCCCCGCTCTTGGGCAGAGCGGGAGATAGTGTCAGACCCTTACTGAATAAAAGCCCACCCCGTTCCTTCTAGCCTTCATACCGGGGCTCGAGTTCCCTTTCGGATAACCCTGGCCCCAGTAGGCTTCGACCCGGCTGGGTCCCTACTGTTGCTGACAACTCCTTGAGGCGCGCGGGAACAGTGCGCGCCGTCGACGACTTGGGCTACCCATTGCTCACTGTCCGCAATCCCGCGCCTATGGTGGCCAGAAATCAGGATCGGAATCCCAGCGGCAGCGGCGAAAACGCCGTTGCCTGATGCATGCAGTCGGCGACCGCCTGCCACTCCTCCTCGCTCCGGACCATGGCCTCAACTAAGGCCCGGTGCGAGAGGTCTCCGCCGCCAATCGCCCCCACGAGGGCACGGCGATGCTCCGCCCAAGTAGGGCACACCTCGACCTTTTGCTCCACCGTGTCCTCCAGGCATTCCACACAGTGGCGACACCCGGGCGTCTCTTCCGCGCGAATCCGGTGCAGGAACCTCCCGAACGAACCATGTCCGGTGAGGACCTGCGTCATATGGAAGGTAAGGACGCGTTAGGTCTTTCCAGCCACGCTCAAAGAGGGGATTTACCGCCATAATTGTGGCGTGCCCAGCACATTTTTTTTCTGACTTAAAGCCAATTTTTAGAAAGGACAATATTTGTCGGGACTACAAGTATACTTTTTTTTCTGATCTTGCAATCAGTCATACCAGACTATAAGAAGATGTGGTGGACGCTTTTTGTTGTTTAGGGTGCTGCTCCCATTAGAACCAGCCCTTTACTCGTTATTGATTGGATCCAGACCCCCTAATCGTGGAATACAGAGCGGCAAAACGCACCCTCCGAGTGGAGATAAAGCGGGCCAAACTGGAGGCCTGCAACGTATAACGGTCTCTGAACGCGACCCCGGGGGGGGGGGGGGCGCCCGTTCAAAACGATACGGGAAAAACTCCGCCCCTGGGCTCCCCCGCTGATTCAGAGTCTCCGGCCCCAAATCGTGGAGGGTGCGGTGAGTGCTTTGTTCCCGCCAGCGGTGTCTGACGCGGACCGCAATAGCGACGACGACGACGATGCTCTGAGGTGACCGAGGTAGAGATGAGAGTGGCGGTGCGAAGGCTGAGTGCCAAGAACATCGCCCCAGGACCCGACGGCTTGCCTGGGAAGGCCTGAGTCCTGGCCATGGAGGCTCTCGGGCCTCGACTGAGAGGGCTGTTCAGCGCATGCTTGGAGAGGGGCCAGTTCCCACTTTGCTGGAAGACGGGGAAACTGGTCCTCATAGCAAAGCCAGGGCGCTCTGCGGACTCTCCGTCCGCGTACCGGCCCATTGTGCTGCTCGACGAGGTGGGCAAGCTCTTTGAGAGAGTCATTGCAAACCGCCTCATCGCGCGCCTAATACGGGTAGGGTCGGACCTTTCAGATGGACAGTTCGGCTTTCGCAGGATGCGCTCCACGGTGGACGCCATCATGCGCGAGCGAGCCCTCACGACGGAGGATGCGGTGTCTCGGAGCAGGTGTGTCGTGGCAGTGTCCTTGGACAATACCAACGCCTTCAATTCCCTGCCCTGGAGTACGATCCGGAGGGCACTTCGGTAGGCTTACCTGTCGGACAGGTACATTGTCTACCCTGGTCACCAGGGAGACTGAAAACGTCGAGAGATGTCGTGCGGTGTTCCGCAGGGGTTGGTACTAGGGCCGCCCTTGTGGAACATCGGGTACGACTACGTGCTACGCGGCGACTTCCCTGACGGGGTCAGCGTGGTTTGCTACGCAGACGACAGGCTGGTTCTAGCGCAGGGAAAGTCGTACCGTGTGGCGGTCGCTCTAGCGACACGCGGGGTTGTGATAGTCTTTGGTAGGATCCAGGAGTTATGACTCGAGGTAGCGCTGCACAAATCAGAGGATATGTGCTTCCACGGCCCTCGGAACGCACCGCCATCGGGTTCCCAACTAACGATAGGAGGAGTTCACATCGGCGTCGGGTCGACGATGAAGTACCTGGGACTCGTCCTCGAAAGCCGGTGGAATTTCGGGGAGCATTTCCTCCAAAAATTACCAAACTTAAAGAGTGGGTGGTCAAAAAGATCCACTTCCACGTCTGGGTTAAGGTAAAATTACCTCAAAAGTATTTTTAGAACAACTAGGGACCTGTTCCCAAAATATTCTTCAAGTAATGTAAATTAAAAGGCGGTTAAACTTGTATTTAATTACCTAATAGCCCAGTTTCAGACGACAAAGTATCCCTTTGTAACTAGGATTAGTAAAACTAATCCCACTAAAAACATACCTGTTAAAAAGGGGGCCAAGTTCCTATCGGCTAATTGTTCGCCTAAAAAAGGGTTGAAATCCAATCCAATGCCAAGTTTAGATTCACTTTAAAATCTATCATAATCATCTTCATCAACAGCCTGATCATCGTTTTTGAACTTGGCAGGTTTTCATGCTACACGTAACACTTGATTAATTGTATAATTAAATTTATTATTTATATAATTAAATTAACCTGCCAAGTTCAAATTGAACGATGATCAAAATCAAAAAAAAACAAAATCATTTATTTCAAATAGACCATTTGCAGGCACTTTTGAATAGTCAAATGTCGGTCAGTCCAAGAAAAGTGAAGCAAATTGCACGTTCCAAAGAGTAGGTCTCTATGGAGAAGAACGTGCAAGAAACTCCATGGACACTCTTTTAAATCATATTATGTGTTACATATAATGCTTGGTTACAAATTTTCATGTTGCTTCTATTGTGAAAGCACAATGTAGATAGTAAAATAAAAATAAAAAATAATAATAATTAAAAGATACAAACTGAATTAAGCCACTGGCAGCTAAGAGATGACCAGTCTCAACTGACGGCACCCGTTCACGAGCATGACGCGTGCATCAGCCCCACTCAGCTCAACCATTTTTAAGGGAACCGAATGACCCAATAACACGTACCACCAACAGCGAGACATTAGAGTGAGCATGACAAACTCTCAACTGCCATGCTCAAATGTCAAAAAAAAAGATGTAACCTAATAAAAATGTTCCATGGTACTTCACATTTACAAATTGGAAAAAAAAGTGCTGCTACATTAAACAATGCTATGGTTTCCAAAAAACAAAAGTGTTTTCAAATTACAAAAATAATAATAAAAATAATGGTTTCCAAACTAATCAATCTAATCAAACTAATCAATACACCCAAGTGGTAGTGGAGCTGGACCAGCATTGAGCCAAGCATTTTATCTTGAATATAATCCTCCAACTTGTAATATGCCTGCCTGCATAGTGTGCGTTTAATACAAGATTTAAATTTCGTTTCATTAAGTTCTAATATTTGGGGACGTATTTTATTATAGCATTTTAAACAGTACCCCATGAAAGAAGAGACCACTTTAGCCAATCTGAAGCCTGGTTGAACTAATTGGTCCCTATGTCTTGTAACATAGTTATGTCTATCGCCTCTTTTGCTAAAAAGATGAAGATTTTTTCTAACGTACATGATGTTTTCATATATATATTGACAAGGCACCGTCATGATGTTAATTTCCTTAAACAGTTCCCTTAGAGAATCGCACCGGCGGAGATTGTAAATAGCTCTGATGGCTATTTTCTGTAGTATAAATATTGATTCGATGTTTGCAGCCCGTCCCCACAGTAAAATACCGTATGACATGATACTATGAAAATAACTAAAATAGACTAGCCTAGCAGTATCAACATCCGTAAATTGGCGGATTTTTCTAACAGCATATGCAGCCGAGCTAAGCCGTCCTGCAAGAGATGTTAAGTGAGGACCACATTGTAGCCTAGAGTCAAGCGTAATCCCCAAGAAAACTGTTTTATCAACAAATTCTAGTTTCTCATTGTTCAATACTATGTCGCAATCACTACTTTTGACATTTGGTAAGGAAAATCTTATGCATTTAGTTTTTTTCCCATTTAGAACTAGATTATTAGCAGTGAACCAGTTTTGGACCTGCAATAAGGCGTTATTTTCATCGTCAAGATTATTAGTCCTTCTATTTATCTTAAAAATCAAAGAAGTGTCGTCGGCAAACAACACCATATTAAGTTTATTTTTCAACAAATAGGGTAAATCATTAATATAAACTAAAAATAAAAAAGGACCTAAAATTGAACCTTGGGGTACCCCATTTTCACATCTAATCCCGACGAATTGATCAGGCTGTTGATGAGGATGATTATGATAGATTTGAAAGTGCATCTAAACTTGGCATTGGATTGGATTTCAATCCTTTTTAGGCGAACAATTAGCCGGCTAACTTGGCCCCCTTTTTAACAGGTATGTTTTTAGTGGGATTTCAATACTTTTTTTCAAGAAATCGTACCCATTTTTTTCTTTTTGTGCCGCGCCCGCGTCCATTTTTAACCTTAGATCGTATTCTACTTGTATAACTGGTTCATAAATATTTTACTAAAAATTTGATATTCGATCAAGCCAACTCACGCTTGACCGATTTCTTAAATTTCTTAATTTTTTGTTAATCTACATATAACACACGACCTGTGTGCCAAATTTCATAACGTGCTGGAACTTGATCGCTGTGCGCTTAGATCTTGGCGACAACTCTAGAGATGTAAGGTAGGTAAGTTGCCGACACCCATCGGAGACGCCTCTAGCTTCGGGACAATTTCCAGCTACCGTAGTCGCGGGCTTGTGGCCGGCGAGCAATGGGTAGCTCGCTCGGCACGGACCAAGCCTGAGTCGATAAAGCAAAATTGAAGGGACTAGTTAGAATCGACGCCTGTCAGAATTGAGGCTTGTTTGAAGGACCATAGACTAAAAGGAATTCTGAAGGAACAGTGCTTTAAGTCACCAAAAGTCTGACACTGCCTACAGGTTACAGGTGTAACTGTTAAGTGTGGGTTTCTGCATTTTACGCCCGGGTTGGGTAGAAAGTGCGATAAGGATTTACTATTACGAATTATTGCTCGGTCACACTGGTACCGTGGTGCGGGCAGCGACAAGTGTGCGAGAACGCGCACGATTTGCTTGGCCACACCGGTAGCGCGGTGCGGAGACAGGGTTACGGCTCGTCGCCCGCGCACTCACTGAGGCCACTTGTATGAACGAGCTATGGCGTGAGTGCGTGTCCTTATGAACACTCAAATGAAGTTCTTATGTTTGAGACAGCCACGCCGCGCCCGCCCCGCTCCCCTGCTTCTAGTGTGGCCTAACTCTTACTCATTACTCTGTAGTAGCCTGTAGATTGAAAGTTGGTAATGTGACATATCCTTAATTACGAGATAGGTTTGCAAATGTCTCGCGGTGAAACTGTTGGCACATCCATTTAGGTTCTTCAATATTATTAGGTTTTTTTTGTAAATTTTGAAAACTGTAGGAGGTGTTTCTTAAGGACATCTTAAGCCAGTACCACAAAATAGATAGGTACAGAAGTCAATCTACATATAAAGCGCGCTCGAGCAACGCACACATAGACACCGCTCACGGACACGATATCTCGGAGCGCCTCGGCCCGCTCGTCGAACAGTTCCGGCTCAAGCGCTCCTTAGTGTGCGTCCACCGAGCGTAGGTATAAAAAGTGAAGTACGAGTACATACATGAGATTTTCTTCTGTACTATCTATTTTGTGCCAGTACCAAGCTTCCCCTTGAAATACAGTTTTAACACCTTTTAATGCTTTTTGCAGTATTGGCATCAAATGTATCGAGTCAGCCTTCTCGGAAAGCTTCGCCGAAGTAGTCAATACTACAATAAAATCCTTAAGGATTTCCTTAAGGAAATGGAGTTAATCCATTTTAACGAGATTGCGCCTGTTTCACCGATTCCACATATTATAGACAATATGTGGAATCGGTGAATCGGGAATTCTACACTTGAGGAATAAAACTACGCCAATGTTTACAACGCAAACATTATCATTACCATTTCAGTCAAAAGATTCCTGGACTCTCTACTGCTCTACTGCAGGACATAGCCTCCCACCCCCATAGTGAAAGAAACAAAGTAAGAAAAAAAAATATTCACGCGAAATGACGCATTCAAAGTCAAAGTCAAAAGTTTTTTATTTCACATAGGCCTACATGGGCACTTATAAAACTTCAGAAGCTAGTGCACGGTTCGAAATTGGTCCTTTCCTATGGAGAAGAACCGGCAAGAAACTCCATGGTTACTCTTTTAAAAAAAATGATTGTTCTTACAATATTTCCATATTACAGTATTATTTAAGAACAGTGTAAACCGGTCTATATTGTAATATAATAATATCTATAAAAATGATTCATTTAAAAAAAGTGAGTCAAAATATGAAGTAATCTAAGAATTCGTGGAGTCTACAGTGTTCTTCCATTTACATTATAAGAAAAAGCTATATAAAAAAAAAGCTATCAAACATAATCAATAGATAGGTAAGATATGCGTCACATCCGCGCAAAACGGCCGAACGCTCAGCATAAAGCTCATAATGCGGTGATTATTTAGTTTTCAGCATATAGTGTAGTGTCGCCACAATGACAGGTCTTATACGTCTCGCATTTATCTGATTCCCATCTTGTAGAAGGCCTTACATCGCTGCGTCTTCCGGTACGTGGTCGTCACTCAAAAACCTATAAGCTCCATCGACCACCTGTTCTGCTAGTAATGTACCTTGCCCACTACCTGATTCTTCGGGCTTCGTCTATAACCTTGGTTCTCTTGCGGATATCTTCACATAACAATATCCACTGGTAAAGGTAATCCATTTGTGAATAAATAAAACAGCAACAGAACTTCACTCAAAAAAATTTTGCCAAAAACTTCCGCACCACTTTCTCTTTGTTATATCGGTGACCTTTACCTCCAAGCCCTCCTACGTAGATCCACGATTACTTCATCAGTTAAAACATAACATTCCAGTGCGGTTGACCGCGTGAATTATTCAAGTGTCCTACCCGCTTACTGACCTGAGACTCACAAATAGAATTGTATAGTAGTTCAGTCCTTTCAAGTCTGTGTTCTGTAGGTATTTTAGTGGATAGTTGTGAAATATTTTGGGCATTGTTTGTTGTAGCGAATTGCTGTTGTAATTGTTCTGTTAGACAAGATACATGTTAATCGTATTAGGGAATAAAAATCAGCCTTTAAGCTTTCAATCGTGGAAATTACAGACACAATAGAAAGACAATAGGTGCGCGAACGCCGGCATTAGCTTGGGCTTTAATGAATTAAACTGAACTATACTGTGTTTATTTAGCTTTTTTTATATAACGGACAGGCAGTGTGATTGAAAATTAACCTTAGTCTTTTGATGAGATAATTATGATCACTAAATTAGCTCTCAGATCACCGATACGATGGACTAACTAAATAAAAACGACTGTTGGTGGCCCATTGAAGTAGTGCGCCCGGATGACTGCCAGGAGGCAAAAGTGGCGGGAAGTCGTGCGGCGTACCCTGGCGGCTTTCGGAGAGCTGCCTTCGTGATAACCACGACCACTCTGGCAAGAGTCAAATGCCCAAGAAGAAGAAGAAAATGAGTTTTAAAAGATTAGGAATAATGATGACGTTTACCTGGGACAAACGGTCCAGTTAGGTTAGGTTAGGCGTTGAGGAAGCTACGCGGCATTTTCTCGTCTAACATAGACCACAAGGTCTCAAGATAAAAGTCTACGACTAATGCGTCTTGCTAGTGTTGGTTTAGCTCTGAAACGTAATCGCTCACAATAGGCATCATCAGAAGTTTATGGTCACCCAAAGGGCAATGCAGAGAGTTGTGCTAGGAGTCTCCTTGCTTCATCGAATCATAAATGAAGATATTCAAGCAAGCAAGAGT
This sequence comes from Mythimna ferrago, assembly GCA_910589285.2. NCBI lineage: Eukaryota > Metazoa > Arthropoda > Insecta > Lepidoptera > Noctuidae > Mythimna > Mythimna ferrago. Next base: position 9,804,024 of record OU342697.1, on the reverse strand, counting down.
ACCAAGGTCTAAAGAATCGCCAAACTTAAGAAGCAGTGGCAGGGCACAGTGTTCGGAAAACAGATGGTCGATGGGTCCGAAAGGTTCTGGGCATGCAACGTTGGAATGCCTTCAAAAAGGTGGACCAATGACCTGGTAAAGATCGCGAGAATCAAATTCATCAATTCATTGTGGTGACATTTGATGGGCACCTCTGTCCAGTAGTGGACGTCTTTCGGCTGAGATGACGATGATGATGTTTGTGAATGTGAAGCACCATGGAGAATTTTTATTAGGTTACAACTTTTTTTTTTTGACATTACGAGCATCAGCAGTTGAGAGTTTGTCATGCTCACTCAAATGTCTCGCTGTTGGTGGCACGTGTTATTGGGTCGTTTAGTTCCCTTCAAAATGGTTGAGCTGAGTGGGGCTGATGCACGCGTCATGCTCGTGAACGGGTGCCGTCAGATGGGACTGGTCATCTCTTAGCTGCCAGTGGCTTAATTCAGTTTCTATCTTTTGATTATTTTACATTTTTATTTCATTATCGACATTGTGCTCACATGATAGAAGCAACAAGTAATATGTAACCAAGCATTATATGTAACACATAATATGATTTAAAAGAGTGTCCATGGAGTTTCTTGCACGTTCTTCTCCATAGAGACCTACTCTTTGGAACGTGCAATGTAGCTTCACTTTTCTTGGACTGACCGACATTTGACTATTCAAAAGTGCCTGTAAATGGTCTATTTGAAATAAATGCTTTGATTTTGATTTTGATGAGGAATAGTGATATTTTATTTCCAAGATAACAAAAAAAAAATGGTAAAGGAGCATTATCGCACTTTGATTTTTCTCTTCTCCTGGCTTAATTACATATTTGATATTTATTAGTATATTTTGTAATGTATGTATGTATTTGTATTGTTATTTCATATCAGTATTATTTTTGATGTTGTACACTGACAGCCCTAAATCTTTCTCCTTTCTTTCAGTCCATCCAAAGGCTGTCTGGAAGAAATTACCCAGTGCGATAAGACCGCCCATTGTACACTTATTTTTAATAATGTTTGTTCTGTATTTTTTTGTATATGTGGTGTACAATAAAAAAATATACAAATAATTATAATAACATCTTCATTCTGCACATGTCCCGTGTTTATCTGGGTTAAGATAACACAACGACTACCAACAGTGGATGTTTTTCAGCTGAAAAGACCACACATTCTCTATTTGCATTATCCCCTGTCAACCGTCACGCTTCAATAGGGTATTTTACTCTACATGAGAAAAAATCTTAAAATATATTATTAAGATAGCTTAGGCAAAAAGCAGTCGGTAAGTGTTAATTTTAGTATATAAATTTTTAAATTCAATTCAAATTTTCAGTTTTTTTATCTGTACATTATCACCTTGAAATAGCCACTATGTTATTACGTCATTCAGCTGTGTAAACTAAAGTTCACAGCTGTAAACTGATCGGTCATACTAAGTCATTATTAGCGCATTTGTTTACAGAGCCAACTGACGTCATACCTCGAAGTAAATATGGCGTCCACTACGTTCTGCATTACGCGCGAAATTTGAAAATGACAATTTTAAATGCATTTTTATGGTACTTAGCCACTGAATAAAAATTTTGTGTATTTTTAATGGTTTATTTGCACTATAGAATCTAATTGAAAAACTTTTCAAAAATTAGTGTAATACCCTATTTCGTGCATATCATTCCTACTTTCGAGTATTTTATTTTTTTAACTGGCCTGTTGGTCTTGTGGTTAGTAGCCCTGACTGCTATGCCGGAGGTCGTGGGTTTGATTCCCACCCAGGACAAATGTTTGTGTGATGAGCGCGATCATTTGTTCTGTGTCTGGGTGTAATTTATCTATAATATGTATGTATTTAGAAATATATAAGTGAGTTTATCAGTTGTCTAGTACTCATAACACAAGCTCTGCTTAGCTTGAGACTAAACGGCGTTGTGTGATAGTTGTGGAATATTATTATTTCATTTATTATTTCCTTGCCCTGTATCATGATTTCACATATTATATGGGTTTGTCGTTTACCAGTTTTCTCGAGTAAAACACCGCTACCAGGAAAACAAGGCAGCCAAAAAGTAGAAAAGAAACAATATCAGAATGTTTCACTGTAAGAAACAAAGAACAAATGCATTTTAACATTAGCAACACTTCTAAACACCAAGCTACTGTACAGGACGCTGTAATAGCTTAACGGGACACACTGGCAAATAACTTGAATTACTTATATTATAATAATAAATTAAATATGTTATACCTTTTATTTTACATTATTAGGTTTTTTTTTTAGTTAGGAAAATCATCAATCATCTCTCGCTCTTGGGCAGGGCGGGAGGGTCACTTTTACTGACTAAAAACTCACTCCTGTTTTTTTGTTGCCTTTCATACCAGGGCCAAGTTTTCCTTTCAGAAACAAACCCTTGGCCTCAGTACGCTCTGACCCTGCTGGTCCCCTACGATTTGCTGACATATCCTTAAGACGCGCGTGGAACACTACGCGCCGCTGACGACTTGGGCTCCATCCGGACGGTTACCGGACGGTCAGAAGGCGAGCTACCCATTGCTCGCCGTCCACATACCCGCGCCCACGGACATAATTAAGTTTAGAAATTTATATTTGCAGAAGCTTGTCAATAATTTTTCGGGCCTATTCATTGCCTCGGAACGCACGAAACAAGTCACACGAACAAAGTCTTATCTTGTGTACAAAGTTTTATCTTGATAACAAAGTCTTTTCTTGATAATAAAAACGGTATCACGTTACCATATTACCAAGTAACGGGGGGTTATATAGGTAGTTGTTTCATGTAAAATACTGGTGAAATTATTAGTTCAATTATTCAACTATCTTGGAAGTTGGAAATTAAACTAAAAAATTCAAAAGGCTTGTTACTTAGTTTTTGGGCAGAACAACTTGTCACTTAATAATAATGAGGGCAAGTAACCTCCGCTGGGCTAAAGGACTATTAGCAAGAGTTACCGAGGCCAATGCAAATGCAATGCGTGAAGTACGGTTGGGTTTTAGTCAGTTTTTTTTAGATACATATTTTTGATATTGAATTCTTTTTAAGTGAATTATTTCATTTTCTTGTGTAAGATAATAACTTAATTATTATCCATATCCTTCATTTTATCTGTAAGAAAATAAATAAAGGATTTAGATAATAATTAATTTATTATCTAAATTATTATTATTAGACCAGGGTCGATAATTTTTAAAACCAAAAAAAAATAATAGTAGGATGAAACCCATTAGAAAAGGAGGAGAATATTATAAAAATTAAAGGAAAAATAATTTACGGGCGATCTGAGGTCGGGAAGGGGATGGGGGTGACTTTTTAAGGGTAAAAAACGGTTTTCTCGATTTTCGGCAAAACTAAAAGTCCTACGGAAAAAAGTCAAATGGCAAAGTTGTAGGTAATTTAAAGATCTAAAACTTTTGTATTTACACTTTTTTCACATAACCTCAAAATGTATGTGAAAAATTCAAAAAACCAAGTTTTTGGTTTTTTAATTTTATCTTTTTCAAAAAAAAATTTCAATTCACGAAACTTGGTGAAAACTTACCTTTTTATGTCCCAAATACGCTGTAATTTATTTGAGTAGAAATATTTATTTTGTTCACATTATTTTGAATTAATATCGAAAAAGCACCCCAATTTTCAATCGAAAATTCACCCGTCAAAATGTCGGCTTTTTTCAAAAAGTTGGTATGTTTTCTGTTCGTTGAAATCTCTACTTTCCGATGGTGAAAAAAAATATATATGTTACCATAGTAAATCTTCTCAGAAAATGCAAAAAATCGAAAAAAACTCGAATTCAAAAATTTTTTTTTAATTATTATATACAATTTTGAGCTATTTATTAAAATTTACACTTTAATTACTCGAAAAACGTAAGATTACATGGTTTTACATAGACAAAAAAAAATGCAAATCAAAATATACTACTATAATTAACAAACAAATAAGTTAATAAAATTAATATTTAATAAGACATCTACAATATTTGCAGAAAGTAGTCAAATCTTCTTTAAATTATATGCGTAGATGCCTATTTATAACTATTTTTAGATAAATTATATACCTGAGTGACCTACGAAAAATTTTAGCCCATCAAAAGGTATTTCATAGAGAAGTGGGGAAGGGGCTAGGCGGGTCTGGGTCTTACTACATACATACTTAATATTTTGTAGCAGCTGTAACAACCGTTAGCCTAGCCAGTATTCGAAATACAGTACAGTATACAACATCGTTAAAAAAATACACGTGCACGCTGAGTTTCTTTAAGATAATTGTGACAAGTTTACTAAGATTAAAAAATAATAATCTCCTTTATTTTGCACAAACAAATTTAGTTACTCCCATGAAAAAAATATATTTCAAAATACATAAAAAATATATTAAAAATCTATAAAAAATCTATAAATATATATAAAATGTATATCATAAATATTTTTTTAATAACTAACTTTTGGCCGATTTTCATATATATCTTATACATTTCAAATATATTTCAGATATATTCAAAACATTTTTTTTTTCATATTTTTAGCTATGTTTTTTATGTCTTTTAAGATATATTTTGAATGTATCTTTAGATACATTTACATATATTTGAAATGTATAAAATATATATGGAAATCGGCCAAAAGTTAGTTATTAAAAATATATTCACGATATACATTTTATATATATTTATAGATTTTTTATAGATTTTTAATATATTTTTTATGTATTTTGAAATATATTTTTTTCATGGGAGTAACTAAATTTGTTTGTGCAAAATAAAAAGATTATTATTTTTTAATCTTAGTAAACTTGTCACAATTATCTTAAAGAAACTCAGCGTGCACGTGTATTTTTATCAACGATGTTGTATACTGTACTGTATTTCGAATACTGGCTAGGCTAACGGTTGTTACAGCTGCTACGAAATAGTAGGTATGTATGTAGTAAGACCCAGACCCGCCTAGCCCCTTCTCCACTTCTCTATGAAATACCTTTTGATGGGCTAAAATTTTTCGTAGGTCACTCAGGTATATAATTTATCTAAAAATAGTTATAAATAGGCATCTACGCATATAATTTAAAGAAGATTTGACTACTTTCTGCAAATATTGTAGATGTCTTATTAAATATTAATTTTATTAACTTATTTGTTTGTTAATTATAGTAGTATATTTTGATTTGCATTTTTTTTTTGTCTATGTAAAAACATGTAATCTTACGTTTTTCGAGTAATTAAAGTGTAAATTTTAATAAATAGCTCAAAATTGTATATAATAATTAAAAAAAAATTTTTGAATTCGAGTTTTTTTCGATTTTTTGCATTTTCTGAGAAGATTTACTATGGTAACATATATATTTTTTTTCACCATCGGAAAGTAGAGATTTCAACGAACAGAAAACATACCAACTTTTTGAAAAAAGCCGACATTTTGACGGGTGAATTTTCGATTGAAAATTGGGGTGCTTTTTCGATATTAATTCAAAATAATGTGAACAAAATAAATATTTCTACTCAAATAAATTACAGCGTATTTGGGACATAAAAAGGTAAGTTTTCACCAAGTTTCGTGAATTGAAATTTTTTTTTGAAAAAGATAAAATTAAAAAACCAAAAACTTGGTTTTTTGAATTTTTCACATACATTTTGAGGTTATGTGAAAAAAGTGTAAATACAAAAGTTTTAGATCTTTTTATTACCTACAACTTTGCTATTTGACTTTTTTCCATAGGACTTTTAGTTTTGTCGGAAATCGAGAAAAACCGTTTTTTACCCTTAAAAAGTCACCCCCATCCCCTTCCCGACCTCAGATCGCCCGTAAATTATTTTTCCTTTCATTTTTATAATATTCTCCTCCTTTTCTAATGGGTTTCATCCTACTATTATTTTTTTTCACTTTTTATTATTTTTAAAGGCTTCTACCCTGGTCTATATGTATTGAGAAATCAATTAATTATCACCCATCCTTATTGTTATTCTACCTATTGTTATAATATGCATACTAGGATTTTATGAAAACTTAATTTAATTTACTTTTTTGGGAAATAAATAAAATTTAATTTAATGAGTAAAAGTCTGACGCTGCAGATTTTTAAAACGTTTCTGCGACTTAAAAAAAAAAATGTATTCTCAGCTGAAAAAAAAGCCATAGCAAAATTAAATAACTGCTTAATTTTACTTACTGCTTAATAACTGCTTAATTTTACTTACTGCTTAATAACTGCTTAACCCGGCGTCATGGGGGTTGGGTCTGTGAGACCCGCCACATTTTATATCGCTTCTAGTTCGGTTAATATGCATGCGACGTTACTGTTCTTCTCAATAGCTGGAGCTGTTGAGTTGTTCTATGCATCGCAGGCAACACTTTTGACGTGCGACAGCCGCAGTAGGAGTTACACGATCTCAAAATTGAATAAGGTCTGTGAGACCCAACCCCGCAGTTCGTGTAACAATTTCGCGCCAATTCGTATAGATGTTATTTTATTTAATATCCGTGTATTTATTCATTTATATTTGTTTTTTTGTTGTTGTTTACAATTAAAGTTGCTGATATATAGTTTAATTTGTGCATTTTGTAGGTTATTAGTAAAAAATGGGTCGAGAAGATATGGTACGGCAGCGTATTCTTTAGAATTTACAAGTCTGACTCTGATTCTGGTTTGTCTGACCAGGAGATGTCTGATGACGAAGATCGCTTGAATGAGCGTAGTAATCTTAGTAACACAAAGCAAGATATCTCAAAGTCCGAGTTTGATGATTACATTCCACTGTCTACGCTATCGGATAGAAATCGTTCGTTGGTAAAGTATTCTAGTTAGCTAGGCTAGTTCTTCAAACGCAAACCGTGAATGTTATGCGGGTTTTTATCGTGGCAAAGACGGTACAATGTGATATAAGACGCCTTTTCGACAAAATGTCAGGACCAGAGCCGAAAACATAATCCATCAATTGCCGGGTGTAGTACCAGTCGTTATTTTTAAAAGGTCTAATAAATATGATCAAAACATATTATAATACGATATTTCTGTTTAATTTATTTACATTAATACCTCAAAAACTAAACACAAAGAAAATATTAACTTTATTATTTATAATGTATTGGATAATTTGTTATCTTATGAACGGGTCTGTGAGACCCACCCCAACGTCCGTGTAACACTTTTCCACCCCCATCACCCCGGGTTAATTATGTTTACTTAAAAAAGTTATACATAAACAACCGAACAAATACACACATAGGTAATACAAACAAACAAAACAAAAGTCTCCAAGACTTAAAGTCTTCCAAGTTGATTACGCAAAACGTAAACTCCAGATTGTCCACTAGGGAGTCACAATTTTTACAATGAGAGCCCTATTGCCGTTCCTTCATTTGGGCCCAGAATAATCTAGCTTCGAATTATTAAGGCCATTCTTTGGAGACTTTAAGAAAACCACTTTCAGTTTTCTAATAATTCCTGGGAATTTTACAGGTGTTTTCGGAACTTCAGGTTTTTATTTAAGACTTCAATGGACCTAGTTTCGTTTTCAAATTTGTGAAATGTATTTTTTTTTTCAAAGCTTGCAATTTTATTTATAGTCGGCTATTATGTTCCCACTGTTGGGACTCAGGCCTCTTGACCCTTAGTTGTAGCTACCAGGAAACACAAGCAGTACTGCAGGCGTCATGAAGCCTGCATGTAGTAACGCGAGCACGACGGTGATGCTGCCGCTTCGTTTACAGAAATTCATAGTTTTGTAATGTAAATGTGAGCAGGCGTACACCAAGCATATACTGACGAATACGCGTCCGTGGACAGTATTAAGGACAAGACAAGACTACTTAGGACAGTTAAATAACATAATACTACAAGTTTCATCAACTCGGTGTTATTCTTATCTCAATACGATAGAAAGTATAAAAAATCGGGCAAGTGTGAGTCGGACTGGTGCATTGAGAGTTCCATACAAACTTACCTATGTAACTTACGAAGATTTTTCCGAATGGCGAAAATAAGTCTTTTTTTTGTTATGTAACTATGAATTTACAGTTTATTTGTGCTATAAATCCTTGCTTCATGCCCAATTTCAAGATTCTAGGTCCACGGGAAGTTTTAGAGAACTTTGATTTAGAGAGTGTCGAAATATACGTTTTTTTGCGACATAAAGTAGGTAATACATTAGTAAACACAGACATTAGTTAAGGCTTATAGTCCCTTGAACCATCTGGCCAAAATTATGTGGACGCTCCTCTCGCACCCGCCTAGGCGGCAGTACGCAAATCTGTGCATTTATTTGCGGCCAACAGCGCCGCAAAGCGCGCGTCTGACCTTTAAATTCATTTTCTTTGCGAAATATTGATTGATTTACATATGCAATGTTCACTTTGAAATTCTTCAAAGTGTCAAATTTAACCACCAATTTTCATGTGTAAAAATGTTTCTAAAGATTCAAGCCGTTTCGAAGGAGTAGGGAAATGTTGCGAAAAGTTGCGAAATTGCTAAATATTTTTTTTAGACAAAAGTATTAATAGCACGAAAAAATCAAATGTTGATAATGTTGTTCATGAATCTATAATAAACATATATTTTTTTCAAACCTATTAACCTGGCCGTTACCGAGGAGTAGGCTTCAGAAAGTCACTGTTTTATGGCACTTTTCGGGCGCTTGGGCCTTAACTCAGAAGTTTTGTTTTTCACAGCTTCAAGGTACCGCAGACTTGAGTATATGGTTTTAATTTCAATTTGATAGCGAAATCGTTTCCGAGATAAAGGGCCTTGACAGACAGACCATAGACATACAGACAGAACAACAACCTAGTGATCCTATAAGGGATCCGTTTTTTCCTTTTGAGGTACAAAAGGAAAATCCCATAATGTTCAATCACATAATGTTCTTGCCTTTCGACGACCAGTCCAAATGAATAAACTGGCGCTTTTCAAACAACTGCAAAAACAGACACATACTCTTTTTCAAACACTTACAACAAACCTGCACTCACCAAAAAACTTGAACAAAAACCTAACCCGCAAACGCTCGCGTCCGTGTGTCCGAAAGTAACATTTCCCTCGCCACGTCTGCAGCTGCATCTAAAGGGTTATTTCTCAAACACGAGGCAAGCGCCAACGTAATGGGTATCATTTATACCGGTGATCACTGCTGCCGTTTACGAGTGGAATTCTATATTTTATGACGGAATCGGGTTAAGACCGGTACCGTTGTTTGACTTAGTGATCGTATTGTTTGGGTATGATTTGTTTGGAAATTAGTCAAGGAATTGTTGGTCTTACTGTTTTAGGCCCGTCAAGGCGATGCGTGCCAGTGCTACGAGATTGGTTGAAAGAGTTACGGTCCTTTCATGACCTTGCTGCAGTGAGCGGTGGCTAAGCACGGGGCGGTGAGCGGTAAGATCAAAAGTATGAAAATGTTTGAAGCACGCCACGAGACGATGCTCATAGCGCCACGACTCTGTTGATCAATGCAGCCGGCTGACCGCGCCGCTCGTCGCTAAGACCGAAGTCGTAAACAGTACCTCTGCCATGAGTTTAAAGCAATAGTATTTGTCGATGCTCGATGCCGACTACGTAAATATTTTGCATGGCAAATTTTACAGCGCCTCTAGCGGTCACTTACGGAACCAAAATTTGCCATACGTAGTACGTACCTATAATATTTACGTAGTCGGTATCGAGTATCGACAAATCCTATTGCTTTAAACTCATGGTAGAGGTACAGGTCATTATCCCTGCAGGATTAGACAATGGCAAATTTGACATTACCTATCACGCCACTTATCACGTGACTTCTCTGCAAGTTATAGCGTTCAATGCACGTGGTTTCTCATTGCAGTCTTTTGGCTCTTTGGTTCTGGATCCTTTGGTCCTTTTTTTGCTGCGTCTTGCATGACGTATTGCCAGAATCATGTCCTAGAAGACGCAGCGTTGAAAAGCCTCTCACAAAGTGGACCGGTAACTCGGTGAGGGTTGCGGGTATCATAGGACCGGTCGTTGTGGCGACACTTAAAGGAAGTCGATGTCCAACAGTGGACATCTTTCGGCTGAAATAATGATAGTAAGGCAGTCACTTTGTTTAACATACTGGTAGTCATATGTCTCCAATTAGACAGGAGATCTCTCAGAAATCTCTAGCATAGCATAATAGTTTTTTTTATAGCCAAGTGTCTTGGTAATAAAAAAAAAGACGTGTGGCACTCGGGGACTGCCGCGGTAAAGCTATTGCATAGCATTTTTATCAACTTATGCAATTATAATTATTTATTTATTTTATTTATTCAGTATTTTTTTTCCTTTGTTTCTTTTTCTTTGATATTAATTGAAGTTACACTTTCACACATTGAATTGAATTTTGATTGATTATTCACTCATTTGTTTTCTTATCGGTCACGACGCTCAAAAAACAAATGAGTGTTAGGTTATTTTCGTTACTGAATTTCTGGATTCGGTCTCCACGCTCAAGGCCCGCGATAGAAGCTATGCAATAGCTTAAAAAAGATCGGCATCAGATAGCGCCTATCATCCACAGTGCAGTTACGCATTTTGACCTTCTTCGGTCATGTATCGCGTCGTAGTAATGATTCCATAGAGCGTCTCGTAGTGCAGGGCAAAGTTGAGGACACCAGCTCCTCTAGCCAAGTTACAACCGTTTCGCTTGCGTCGAAAGCTTCGAGTTGACTTTGTCAACAATTCTTTTGTTCTGACCACGTGACTGAGCGTTGAGATGACGTCATTCCCGTACATTTGAAGCTTTGCGCGTGGTAAATCGCAAATGAGATGGACAGACCAGATCAAGGCCGCAACTAAGTCCTAAGTTTATGAATGTACCCGGAAAGCTGCAGTTCGCGATGAATGGCGCTGCATTACAAAGATGATCACTCATCGTGATTCACAGTGATGACCACGACCACTCTGGCAAGAGTGTACCGACTCGGAAGAAGAAGAAGTATTTTTAATCAGTTATTAGACTTACAATCACTCCTTTATCATGCTGTCGTTTCACGCAATCGATTGATCCTTTTGATCCTTAATCCGGTAAAAAACTTCAAAATCAATTTGATTCAAAGAAAAACAACATACGACACATTTATTAGAACCAATCCAACTCCTTTTGATTGTAACAAATATGATGTATAAGGATTACGCACAGATTAATCAAGTGATCAAATTACGTACGAATTGGTTGCCTAAGGGAAAATCGTAGAACTAAAGTACTTATGTACGTAAATCTGAACGAGTGCCTACAGTCTTTGTCGTCTCGCAAAAATAAAGGAAAAACTCATAAATTTTTGCCAAACATTTTTATGATGTACTTTTTCATAGTATTGATATTACTCACAGTTTTTGTGTGTTTGAGGGGAACTGTGAGTTAATCAATCAAATGAGATCTTTCCTATTTACAAAGTTTCATCTGAGTTTTTATCTGTAATGTTGCTAACACCAGCTAAAATACCTAACAGAGGGGACATTTTAACACCTATAAGGTGGCAAAATAAGTAAGTAAGTAGTAAGTGGTAGTGGTGTAAGTCTTGTTAGGACTGTAGGTAGGCGCCTTGGTCAGAAGACAAATGTATAAAAATGGTAGCTGACTCGGCAAATGTTTTTCTGCCATACAAATTATTAAAAAAAAAAAAAGTGGGGGTAGGAGGATAAAAAATAGCCTAAGATCTATTCTAAGACCAAACAAAAATACACAAAAAAATCATAAAAATCAATCAAACTATTTTGAAAGAATTCGAAAATAAACATTGTGACACAAGATTATTATATATTAGATGAGAAATTTTAGAAGTAAATATTGTTATTAATAATCTTTTTAATATTTTTCAAGCAGATCACCACGGAAAACGCATGAAACCGTTGGTGCCTGCTGCTATCATTTTTGGATATTATACGTAACACGAAATAATACTCTACACTTAAAACTGACCAAACAAGAAAAAAATCATTACAAAGCAGCGGCTTAAAAAATTTAGCCTTACTAAAAAAGGGCTAAATATTATTCAAGCAGTTTTAAATAAAAGAGGAAGATTGAGAGAATGGCTAACAAAGCCTTAAGGGTAACATAAGAATTACTCCCAATTATCTACATCTACGCTAATAATAAAGAGGTAAAGTTTTTTTTTTTGTTTGTAGGAGGTAATCTCTGGAAGTACTGGTCCGATTGCTAAAATTTTTTTCATTGGTGGAAAGTTGCTTTATTCCTGAGTGACACAGGCTATATTTCATGTACGTGAAGCTACGGGCAAAAGCTAGTTAACTATAAACTGAATGCCGATAGACAAGCACTAGATACACCATGTCTTAAACACAAGCACACATATATCTCAGTAATAAAGTTAACGTCAAAGCGATTTCGTATCTGTTCGAGTTATTATCTTTTCAAAATATGGATTCGATGTTCTGTCGTAAAACTGACGGGATTTTAACGACCCCAAACGCTTTGAAGGCTGCTAGATAGATTTAATATTGCAGCATCCTTCTGTAGCGTTATCGTATGATGTAGAGGAGATAAAACGATATTTTTGGGTCACTTTGAGAAGACGCTGTTGGGTCATAAACTGCAGTCAATTGTCTGATTGAAGATCTCGCCTTTGTTAAGCTTTTCTTAGTAAATACAAAGTTGATTATGCTGTATACAGGACAAGGGGCAACATATTTCTGTGCAAAAATTATGGAAAATGGGGCGTGAATGATAGCATGACTTCTTGACTTGACTTAAGTTCCTGTGTCCCCTAGATGAGGCAGAGGGTGTCCACAGTGCGCCGCATATTGTTTCCGCCAGGTCTGCTTAGGGCGGCCACGTTTACGCTTTCCTTGAGGATTCCAGTCTAGGGCTTGTCTTGGTATATGTTCAGAATCCCTTCGGAGCGTGTGACCTATCCAGTTCCACTAATATAATAATAGCCATCTTGTTTTTGAAGCCTAATAGTGGATACTAGAGTAGTCATAAATTATAATAGTTTCGTTCTGCGAATTGCTTAGAAAATAGTCGAAAGACGTCCACTGGAAGATAGGCCACCCCCAAGAGTCACCACAACGAACAGATCTTTGCGTTTCACATCCACTGAATTCCCGCGATTCTAACCAGGTCATCGGTTCACCTTAAGGGAGTGCAATAGATGCGGTCAAAATATATTACAGCAAAACCGAGCAGCTTAGTCTCAAATAATCATCATACCGACGCCTAAATATAAAGAAAAAAGTAAACGAGTAGGGTTTTATAATAGACAAACAAATCATTTTCATATATCAGAAATTTTAACCATTCTGCTTTTATTTAATTTTAAACGTTGAATACTATTTTGTGCATACTTGAGCACATATTAAAAGTATCTTATAGGCGTTAAATAGATGTAGACTGTAAAATCACAAGAAATGGTTGCATTTTAAATCAGAAAATGGCAAAAGTACGCAGTGGAATGAATATTACTTTTTCCTTTGTCTATCAGAAGCAGAAAAAAAAATGTCTATTGCCAAAAACCTATGTAACAAGGATCATCACTTATTTTGCTCTAAGCTTCTCACTTTCAGTAAACTCGAATCGCGCTCTAGTAGCAGCATACCTCTTTTAAAAACTTTTCATCACCAGCCTTTTTTAATGTTCCCACTGTTGGGACTCAAGCCTCCTCTCTAGGAGAGGGAATGGGCCGTAATCCACCACGCGGGCCCAGTGCGTGTTAGTGAATGTCACATGTCTTCGAATTTTTGGTTCTAGGTCATGCCGGTTTCCTCACGATGTTTTCCTTAACAGTTTTGAGAGCAGTGGTAAAACTTTTACCGACCACAAAAATGACTAACAGATTCTACCATTGTGACATATTTAATTGAATGATTTCTCTTATATTCCAATACAAATCCTCTATGCCATAACTCGAGTCCAAAGTAAATATCTGTAGGCGATACAAATATTTGTTCCGTGCCCGCTACCGGAACACATATTGTGTTCGGCTTCGAGCCCTCTGTTAGGTACTCGGTTTGTGCCAAACGAGTTGTCAAAAACTCTGCCTGTAGGTACATATATATATATATATATATGTATTGTAGTTGTTAGTTACGGGTGCGTGCCGGTCGAATGCGCCACTGATTTTGAGGACTGGAATTTTTCGTATTTTCTGTTGTAGATTTCATTCTGATAGTGTTAGCTACACATTGTAGTAGTTCTATAGCAATGACTGTTTAGTTACGATATCTGCGTAAAGTGCTGTCCTCATCATAATTGTCGTGCCTTTTATACCTAATTATCATTATTATCATCATTGTCTTCACTTTGACTTCGTCCACTGCTGAGAGCATTTCAGTCTCAATTCCTATCATTCTTGCCTTTAGACGTTTTCTTCGTTTACTTCGTCCATACTTGTCTATGATGACGTCTTAGTAGTTAAGATTACCTTTTTAAGGTTGTGGGATTATACGACAGAGTCACCGTGCTCTTGGTACGCTAAGGTGTGGTGGGTTTTAGTCACTAAAAGTCTAAGACTACCTAACGCTCCACTCATAGCAGGAGACGTTATTAGATTATTTGCTTGGCTTACTGAACCCACCCATACCTGTGTACTTTCAATTGCCTTTTGCATTTTAAGGCCATGATAACTCTTGCGAACAATCTCGCAACCCTGACAGGCAGATGCCATTGAGGGCAATTTTGCCTACATAACGGACCGTCGTCCAAGGCTTGTTTCGTGTCGGACGGTAAGCTACCCATTGCTTGCCGTCTGCAAGTCAGAACCTACGACGGTCGAGAAACGCCCTGCAAGTGGACGTTTCTTGCGGTGGCTGGGGCTTGAAGATGTCATTTCCCTAACAGTTTTGGCCATCTCCTTCTCACTTATTACTGCTTTGTAGAAGAAGCTGAGCTTCCCGCTCTCTAGACTATGGTCTGCACTAGAGCCTGACGTGAAAAGTTGCGGATCAACTTCACAAAGACACTTTATCGAATCTGAAACAGGAGCCATCCGAAGGCTTGCAAATGAATAATTGCATTATAATTTATACCACTGCTTTATATTCCATAATATATTAAAAAAAATTGAAAGCCAAAGCAAATATTGACTTGACTATAAAAATATTTGACTACTAATTTTTTTCAGTTATTCCGTTAGGCATCAATATAGTTCTTGTTCACTGGTTCTTTTGTCAAGAAATTCATATAATCAAGCACGATCAAAATATTGATATAGCGCTATAATAGGCAATTTGTTCTTGTTCCATTCAAAATGATTGAATACCGTCATCAATGAATGAACTTTGTTTTATTTATTTTTCATGTTTTCTAAAATTAAACCTGACTGCTCAATTAATGAAATCAATAAATGGTCACTACCGCCTTTGTACTTCTAAGGAATCATCGTAGAAAGCTGAAATCTTCTTACTCTTCTTCCTGCCCTTGTCTCGTGTTATTTGGTTTAATTGGTGAAACACGAATTTTTTCTTCCTTTTTGTCCCGTCACCCGTCACGCTAATTCCCTTTTCTTTTGACACTTCTCATACAATTCATATTTTTTTCTTAGACCTCTCTCTGCCTTCATTTACATATATACTCATAACTCTTTTACTAACATGCGTTTGGATGAAACGCATGTTACTAAAAGAGCACAAAGACAACCAAATCCCTTTCAACTATTTAGTCACTGGCGCCACTTTTAAACTTCTTTTTTTATACTCATTGCTCACTCTATCCATTTTCGTCATACTATACGTCCATCTCAATATTTTCATCGCCGCTACACATAATAACAGAAAGTTGAATTATTTATTTTATTTATTATTAAATAATTCAAATCTGTGTGGTTTTTCCTCAAAAGATTAAATCAGCTACCAGTTTTCTATTTGTCCGGTATTTTGAGTATTTAATGTGGTCTAATCTAATGTCTTTATTTTGGTATTATTTAAAAGAAAGCTTATATAGCACATACAGATACACAAAATCATTATGACATCACATGTCTTCATTTATTTTTAAAAGAATCCTCTAAGCATTTTTTTCAACGTTGTCTTGAACAACCGACTATAAAAATCTTATACTCTGAAAAATCACGCCATGTATACGTATAGACATTGAAAACCCAATCAAACCCAAACGACGTCTCAATCTTGAACAAAAAAAAAAAAAACAACGCCCCAAAAACCTATTGTGGCTAACGTTTAAAAGTAAACACATAATTTGGGGATCCCCCCATTCCCCCTCCGTTTTATAACTTCATTTTACGGTTGGTGTGTTTCAGTAATGATCTGGCCTCCACAAACTTGGGACGGTTTTTTTTTTCTCGTTGAATGTCTTGATATTCTTTTCAAGGTCTTGGGTGGGTCTTGCAGTTTTATTAACTATGTTTATCTAATGTAAATAAGATTGGATTTCAGGGGGTTTGTCTTTTTTTTTAATAGACTAAGGCAGTTTATGGAGCAGATATTTTTTTTTTTTGAGCTATTGTAAAATTTTGTGTTTCAATTCACATCGCCAAAGATAGGCATGGCGAAATATATTCTACAAGATTTTTTGTCGTTGAGGTCGCTTGTGACCAGATCAGCATTGAGGATAAAAGAGGCAAGGAGGTATAATTATTTCATATATTATATGCTTATTTATAAAGTAATGCTAGATTAATTTGCTAGCAGTACACCGCAGAATACCCCCTGTATTGTTTTAAGTCCTTACGATGCATCCTAAGATTGACTGGTAAACAACTTTCATCCTGAATAGGAAAATTTATAGAACGCTATTAACTCAATTTTAAGTCCAAATACTAAACATAATGATATTAAGGGCCCCATAAAATTGGACTGTTAGTACATAAATTCTCATAAACAACTTAGAACCGGCCGTACAAATGTTTATGCTACACACATGTAATAAAAATTGTATGAGCTATATAAAGTCCGTTTACACTGGCACAGAATCGCTCACCGTAACAGCGGAAAATTTATT
The DNA here is from genome assembly GCA_910589285.2 of Mythimna ferrago. Taxonomy (NCBI): domain Eukaryota; kingdom Metazoa; phylum Arthropoda; class Insecta; order Lepidoptera; family Noctuidae; genus Mythimna; species Mythimna ferrago. Next base: position 9,787,075 of record OU342697.1, on the reverse strand, counting down.
TTTGATTAGCTCATTTTTATAAGCTGTTGCAGTGGGAATTTTTATGTTTTGTAAAAGGATCTACATGGGAAATCCGACTAACATTGACTTAGTACGATAAAGAATATGTACGAGAAAAAATATTTATTAAGTAGACCATAAGTTGCCCTTTGCGTTTTAGGACCGCGGTCATTCTTTTATTATGTTCCCTCAGCTCTAGCTAGCATCGGCTGTACTTGGCATCTTCAAGTATACCATTATGCGGGTGGTATATCATTTTTTTAATTATATAATTTTCTGCGGAACACAAAAAAATATATAACTAAAAAAAATATTGACTACCTCAAAAAAAAACGGAACCTTTACAGGATCATTTTGTGGCCCATCTATCTATCTGTCTACCTTATATCTCGGGAGCGCATGGAAGTATCGAGTTGAAATTAAAATTATTTTCTCAGGTCTGCAGTTCCTTGAAGTTGTGAAAAAATGAAACTTCTGAGTTAGCGAAAAAAAAGATACAGCCATTTTTGTCGCAAAAAACGTGTATTTTAACACTCTCAAGGAAATCAAAATTCATAGGGTACCTGTCGTTAACCTAGAATCCAGAAATTTGGGATAAAGCAAAATCTATTAGCAAATATAGGTAAAAATCCGAAAACTATAAAGCAGTTACGTCACCAAAAAAAACTTATTTTCGATTCAGAAAACTCAATTTGAGAATTAAACTGTTTTCTTAGGTAACTTTATACGGAACTCTCAGTGCACGATTCCTACTCGCACTTGCCCGGCTTTTACCTTGGGGGGCGCGTGTGGAACAGTACGCGCCGTTGTCTTAAACTTAGTTCTTACCAATACTCGTCGTTCAGAAATTGGTGAAAATGGTGACTTCCAACGCTCGAGCGATCGGGACGTCGCCTTTGGCGGCGGCTGAGGCGTGACAATGTCAGTTCCTTCAGTTGCTGGTATATCTTTTGCTTTCATTTCTTCGAAGAAGAAGATGACCGCTTCCCATTTCTTCTTGCTCCATACCATGACCTGAACCAGAACCGAAACGAGGGGTCGTTGTTATTGATCGCCTTGCCGAGATTACAGCGATGCTTCGCCCAAGGAGGACAGACATTCACCACTTGCTTCACCTTGTCCGCCGGTCAATTCACACCTGGGCATTTCATCCGCCTGAATCCGCAACAGAAACATACCGGACTGGTCATGTTCGGTGAGAAACTGCATCAAACGGAAAGTGAGGAAGCCGCTGTGACGCCACTCTAGCCATTCTTCAAAAAGGAGATTTATGCCACCATTGTGGTGCATCCTAACACGGCTCAGTTTTAGTCAGTAAAAGATTGACGCTCCCGATCACTTGACCCGGAGCGGGAGGAGTTATTTGATAATTTGCAACTCCAAAAAAATATCATTCCAATATACAGTCTATGTAACACACCCTAACACTTATAAATGAGCCAACCAGTGCGGTTCGGCAGTAAACAGCACGCATATAGTTCACAAGAACTGAATAGCTCACTTACTCTAAATTATTCACTCACGACTTTCGATTCGGCGTCTTATTGCCGTCTTTCAAGTTTACGGCCGATAAACATGTGTGGAGACAGCCTAATAAAGTTTTGGGATGTAGCAGAAAATTTAGGTTGTTCAAGGTACCTATTTTCATAAATTTTATGTTGTAAACTTTGCTTATATTCTTTTTGGTATTATAATAGACAACAATAATTCAAACGATTCATGATCAATGAGGGCAAAGAGTTCTGAATTGGCGAACACGTGCTGGAAGACTAGGCGTTAGCTCCATAAGGTGCACTGATGATCTAGTGAGGCTCGTAGGAATCCGATGGATGCGAGACGCAAAGCATCGAACATTTTAGTGACACTTGGGAGAGGGTTATGTCCAACAATGGATCTCTTTAGGCTAAAATGATGACGGTGATGATACCGCTGGCACAAGCTAATCTGAAATATTAACGTAGGCTTGATTTTGAAGCAGGTTAATTATTTATTTATTTATTAATACTTTATGCACATTACACTGTACAAAGGCGGACTTAATGCCATAGGTATTATCTACCAGTCAACCTTAGGGTGGTGCAGAAACAACATGGCAGGTGCAACTTAATAAATTGACAAACAGAAGAGAGACAAATACAATAGTAAATACATACTTAGATACATACATACAATTAATAAACAATGTTGTTGTGAAAAACAAATTCAACCAATCACTGCTGTGATGATTTTACAAACTTCTTGCGAATATGCTCGCGTGCCTTCACCTTAAAGGAAAATCAACTGGTCGCCATCCTGATATTCAGAGGGAGCGCATTCCAGAGAGATATCGCCTGGACAAAAAAGGAGGAGCGCTGGCGGAGTGGTTTTCATCATCTCATCATCTTTCTGCCTTTGTCCCGTTTTATTTGGGGTCGGCACAACACTTTTTTTTCCATTCTGTTCTGTCACTCGTCACGCTACCACTAACTCCCTTTTCTTTCATATCACTTCTCACAAAATCCATCCATCTTTTCTTTGACCTCTCCATCCATGCACATGTAATCTCATAAAAGCTATAAATAGTAAGTAGATAATAAAGTTTATTAAAAAAACAAATTTCATTTTCATTTCGATCACATGCATATTCCCTAATGGCATCAGACTCTTTTAACTCGTAAAGAACCTCTTCAAAGTCAAACCAAAGACATTGAACCAGCCGCTTTATATTTTAAAACCTATCTATTTCCACACGTTCTTTATTACATAATATAATAATGGAACTTAGTTGAATCTTTGTTCGCCTCACAATGCGTTCAATCGCATTAAGAGTCTGGCAACACATAAATTGTATCAGTCGATCTTGCGACCCCGATTTATCTCTTTCTCTGGGAACCAAGCAATTGTGTCTTGAATTGAAAATCGTTTAAAGTTTTATTGTACTTCTGATCCTATTGTGGTCTAATTTTATTGATATTTGCCGTCAGCTGGTTTTGAAGAGTTCGATAACGTTTTAAAGTACCTACGATTTTTTTAGGGTTCCCTAATAAAAGCGGGACTCTGACGCTGTCATTCTGCTGTCCGTTTCTGTCATCAGGCTGTATCTCGTGAATACGTAGGTAATCAGTTAAAATTTCCACAGGCGATCTTTTTCTGTAGTCCGCTGTCCGTTTGTCTGTCATAGAGCCATGTGCACCTTATGAAACGTGATAGTTAGCCAATTGAAGAAGTGATGATGACGTCACGAAGTAGTGGCTGCACGAACGCTGCACTGACGTTCATTGTCGTGGATCACCATTTTAGAGGTAAGTGGAAGAGTGTAAAGTCTTGCAAACCTCCGTTGAAAAGGGAGGATCTCCCGGCCAGACGGGTGTTATGTCTGGTGGACAATTGCCCGTTAGATCATTTCGGGCTAGTCTATATGTTCAAATCACGTGTCAATCAAGTTCTTATGTGACGCGCCATAGATGTCGCTACAAAATTTTCACAGATTAAATTTCTATAAAACCGAGTACAGACTACTGTAATGTAACATACAATGTAACACGTGATGGAAGAATTTGCCGTCCACATTTTTGCAATATATTATCATGCAATGTAACAGAATTCCCGTAGTGTGTACGCTTTTCACGCGTGTATAAAGCAGTTCAACTATGTAACTAGGTACACGCCCGTGCGCGCGCTTCGTTCACACTTATGAAACACTCCTTTCATGTTACATTGCATGTTACGTTACTGCAGTCCGTACCTGACTTAACAACCAACACAAAAAAAAATTAAATAAACATTTAAGTGGGGCTCCGAAAGAGCAAACGTGATTTTTTACCATTTTTTGCTACGAACGGTACGGAATCCTTCATGCGCAAGTCCGACTCGCACTAGGCCAGTTTTTTACCTATGTCATTACTTTTATTCAGTAGCAAATTGGTTATCAAAAATCTAATCTTCTTTCCGATTTTTATCGACTTTACTGAAAATAGGGTTTTCGTTATTTTTACTGATGTAAAAAAAATGATTACTAGCTTTTACCAGCGGTTTACACCCGTGAAAGTTGAAAATAACGCCAAAGGAACATATTCCATAGATAAAAGGGGGCCTAATTTATTATTAGTATAGTAGCCTTTCATCCAAATCCGTTTAGCCATTCCAAGGAATTACAACCCACATATACATACTTTCACCTTTGTAACACTTATGGTGGTAAATCTCCTCTTTGAGGCGTGGATGGAAAGACCTCACGGCGTCCTTACCTTCCGCATGACACAGGTCCTCACCGGACATGGCAAGTTCGGGAGGTTCCTGTTCCGGATTAAAGCGGAAGTGATGCCCGGGTGTCGCCACTGTGCGGAACGCCCGGAGGACACGGTGGAGCACACAGTCGAGGTGTGCCCAGCTTGGGCGGAGCATTGCCGTGCCCTGGTGGGGGCGATCGGCGGCGGAGACCTCTCGCGCCGGACCTTGGTTGAGGCCATGGTCCGGAGCAAGGAGGAATGGCAGGTGGTCGCCGACTTCTGCGAAGGAGGAGGCCAACCGCATCAAGCAACTGTGCGCGCACTGTTCCCGCGCGCCTCAAGGAGTTGTCAGCAACAGCAGGGGCCCAGACGGGTCAAAGCCTACTGGGGCCAGGGTTATCCGAAAGGGCGCTCGAGCCCCGGTATGAAGGCTTGAAGGAACGGGATGGGTTTTTTAGTCAGTAAGAGTCTGACAATATCTCCCGTTCCGCCCAAGAGCGGGGGTTGTCATTGGATGAAATTCCCATCGAAAAAAAAAAAACCTTTGTAACACTTCTTTAAAAAAAAAAAAACTGGGCAAGTGCGGGCCGGACTTGCGCACTGAGGTTTCCGTCCGTTACGTATGAAAACAGTTCAATTCCCGAATTGAGTTACGAAGATTTCGCCGAATCGCAAATTTTTTTTTTCGTGACTTAACTACAAATTTACAGTTTTCAGATTTATTCCTATACTTGTGCCATAAGACCTTGCTTCATGCCAAATTTTAGGATTCTAGGTAAATGGGAAGTACCCTATGAATTTAGATTCCCGTAAGAGTGTCGAAATACACATTTTTTGCGACATAAACGGCCGTATCTTTATTTTTTTAATTTTTTCACGGCTTCAAAGGGCCGCAAATTTGAATATATGGTTTTAATTTCAACTCGATACCTCCGCGTTCTCGAGATAAAGGGTCTTGACGGACGGACGGATGGACAACAAAGTGATCCTATAAGGGTTCCGTTTTTCCCTTTAGTACGGAACCCTAAAAACATTTAGAGGTATGCAGAACAAAGTATGAGGTCCTCCAAGTACCTTAATTGAAAAGAGAGGATCTTTCAAACAGACAGGTGTTATGTCTGGTGGGCAACTGCCCGGATAGATGATTCTGGGCTGTTCCATGTTCAAATCGCGCGGAGAACTTTAATTGCGCAATGCCGGATTGATTCTTATATGGCGCAATAGATGACGCTATAAATATACCGTAAAGTGGGGTTGCATTAGACCTGAGGTATAACTTTAACCCAAGCTTGATAACCAATAGAAACACAGCTTTTGTGTTTCTATTGGTAAATAAACCTGTGCCAAAGTTATACCCCAAACCCAAAATAACCCCAAACATACTCGGTATATAAACAAAAGCCTTAGATCTGGAGATGTCATTGGATGATTTTCCACAATAAAAAACTACCTAGTAGACGTTTAGATTATAATTACGCGAACACCATTACCTTGTCATATGCTGCCAGTCTTCTGGGCACATTCCCAGATGACAGTCATGTCGGTAAGTCCCCTCTTTGAGGCGTGGCTGGAAAGACCTCACGGCGTCCTTACCTTCCGCATGACGCAGGTACTCACCGGACATGGTTCGTTCGGGAGTTTCCTGCACCGGATTCGTGCGGAAGTGACGCCCGGGTGTCGTCACTGTGCGGAATGCCCGGAGGACACGGTGGAGCACACAGTCGAGGTGTGCCCTGCTTGGGCGGAGCATCGCCGTGCCCTCGTGGGGGCGATCGGCGGCGGAGACCTCTCGCGCCGGGCCTTGGTTGAGGCCATGGTCCGGAGCGAGGAGGAGTGGCAGGCGGTCACCGACTTCTGCGAAGCAGTAATGCTCGCAAAGGAGGAGGCCGAACGCATCAGGCAACGGCGTTATCGCCGCCGCCGCCGCCGCCGGGATTCTGATCCCGATTTCCGGCCACCGTAGGCGCGGGCTTGCGGACAGTGAGCAATGGGTAGCTCGCTGTCCGGCCGTCCGGTAACTGTCCAGACCAAGCCCAAGTCGTCGACGGCGCGCACTGTTCCCGCGCGCCTCAAGGAGTTGTCAGCAACAGCAGGGACCCAGCCGGGTCGAAGCCTACTGGGGCCAGGGTTATCCGAAAGGGCACTCGAGCCCCGGTATGAAGGCTAGATGGAACGGGGTGGGTCTTTTAGTCAGTAAGAGTCTGACACTATCTCCCGCTCCGCCCAAGAGCGGGGGATGTCAATGCATGATTTTTTCCCACCATAAAAAAAAAAAAAAAAAGATGACAGTCATGTGGAGGAGTACTTCGACGCCTGAGTGTACTTTGTGTTTTTATTTTTTATTTATGTACGCTATGTATTTATTTAGGTTTTAGTATAAGTAAGTAGTTTAAGTTTTTTTATTTACATGTGTAAATTTTATCTATTGTATGCAATAAATATATTCATTACGCGATAATTCCTTTAATCACTTTAGGAAGGTTAAATGTAATCTAAAAATAACAAGGTTTATTTTCAAATTCTGCGTCAAAAACATCAAACTCATAAATATTAAACAGGGCAAATTCCTAGCAAACTTCAAAGTACCACAGGAACCGTAAAACGTAGCTCTAAAAATGTGTTTTAAAATGCCTTGTTTCAACAGAATACTTGAAGAAGACCGCAGCTACCATTAGTCAGGTCGGTGATCCCACAACTATTAGACGATGTTGTGTTAAAAATGTGTGAGGTAACACTGAAGAGGTAAAGTAAGAAGGTCCACTAAGGGACCTTTTCACAGTGCTTTTTTGACCTAAAAAAGTGATTATCCGAAAGGGCGCTCGAGCCCCGGTATGAAGGCTTGAAGGAACGGGATGGGTTTTTTAGTCAGTAAGAGTCTGACACTATCTCCCGCTCCGCCCAAGAGCGGGGGTTGTCATAAGATGACTTTTCCCATCGAAAAAAAAAAAAAAAAAACCTAGAAAAGTGACATCTGCTTTTTATTGATTGGCCTGTTCTGCTATTGGTTAGTTGCTCTGACTGATGATGATGATACCATGCATCTAGCCGATTTCGGCCATATTGACTGCAATCCTTGGCTCCTCATGGTAGTTGTGAGGTCAGATCTTTTACTCTGTTATGTGCCCTCAAGTAACTTGCATATCAAACTTTGGCCCTTCAAGCACAGAGTAGACAAGAACACCATTAACGATATGATATATCATTGCTGTTGGTGGTCTAGCTTTGAGATCGTCGCTTTTTTATCCAATTTCGAACTCCTTTTATTCTCAAAGGCCTGTAGGCTCTGACTACTACACTGGAGTTTGTGAGTTCGATTCCCATCCAAGATGAATGTTTGTTGACGAGCACGATCATAGTTCCATCTGGGTGTAATTTATCTACACTAATATAATGAAGAGGTAAAGTTTGTTTTTTTTGGTTTTTTGTTTGTAGGAGGATATCTCTGAAAGTACTGGTCCGATTGCTAAATTTTTTTCACTGACAGAAAGCTGCTTTATTCTTGAGTGACATAGGCTATATTTTATGTACGCGGGCGAAGCCGCGGGCAAAAGGTAGTCTATAATATGTATACATGTATTTAGAACTGTAAAAGTATGTTTTTCAAAATTCTGCCTAGTTTTCATAGCACAAGCTCTGCTTAGTTTAGGACTAGATGGCGTTTTGTGAAATTTGTGGAATACTTTGTGTAATTTTTTTCATCACCACTGCTCTCAAAACGACGAAGGAAAACATCGTGAAGAAACCGGCATCTTGTAAAACTAAAAATTCGAACACATGCGCCATTCACAAACCCGCACTGGGCTCGCGTGGTTTATTATGACCCATTCCTTCTCCTAGAGAGAAGGCCTGAGTCCCGGACGTGGGAACATTAAAAAGCTGATTATGCTTTACATTAATATGTCATAAAATTGTTGAATACAACAGCAAGCTGCTGGGTCTCCATGGAACATAATGTGTACGACTGCTGTAGTTAGTAGTGAATCTTTGGTACTTTCATAAATTGTGGAAGTAAATAGATTTCAATTTAAAAGGTTTCCTGTATTTTAGATTAAAGATGTTGAAAGATTTTGATGCAGTTTCAAGCGACGTAATAACGAACTGTGGTTGACGTTGCAGCTTAATCTTGAAGGCTTAGAGGCATGCCTCAAAGTGATGTCAGTCGAGCTCCTTCGGTATAACTGACATATCTACTGGGTAGTCAGGGCAATGTTTGCTATGTGCGGGATTGGCCTGGGACGCAAAGGGCAACTTAAGGACATAGGTAAATTTTAGTCGATAAAAGTCTAGCGTGCTGTTAGAGTGAAAGACAAAAAAGAGAGGCGACAGAGGCTTACAGTGAAGCCCTCAATTAATTGAAGTCAATTTTATTAACAATACATATCATAATCGGGTGATGTGTTAGCCTTCTTTCTTTGAAGTTTAATATCTTCTTATTTGAGTTAGAGTGAGGCCACAACACTGCATTACGGCATCGCATCGACAAAACGACGTCGCACTATTGTTCGATGAAATAACGCCACGGAAAAATTTGGAGTAAATTACGTTTGCGGCAGCGCACCGGAAAATTCCGCGATGCCTTGTATAACACGCCCTTAGTTAAATTTTCACCGATTGTAACATTCAAAGACATCGTATGGACACTGGCACGTCCTAGAATTAAACTTTAAATACCTAATCTAAAAAAAATTAATAAAAAATAAAAAATCTAATACCCGGGAATCTTTAAGTCGAGAGTCAATAGGTTTCTTTTAGGTAAGCGCGTTCCATCGTCAACCGCATCATCGCTTTCCATCAGGTGAGATAGCGGTCAAGCGCGAACCTATCAACAATAAAAAAAAACATATGTGACATCACCAAACCGCACTGCACCCGCGTGGTTTTTTTTAGATGAGAAATCATCCAATGACTTATCTCGCTCTAAGGCGTGGCGGGAGAGCATTTTAAACCTTTACCAACTAAAGTCTACTGCTGGATTATAGCCTTTTCCCTCTCCCAAAAGAAAATCCTAGCAGTAGGAACAATATTACGCGTTCTAACCCACCATCTGCAGACCTTTTTGAGCGAAGATTTTTGCCCGAAAGGTGTCGATGTTTCCGATATCGGCTACGCGACATTACGCAGCGGAACACGACGCCGATGTTACGAGTATATAATAATATTCCACAATTTTCACACAGCGCCGTCTAGTCACAAGCTAAGCAGAGCTTGTGTTATGGGTAGTAGACAACTGATAAACATACGTATATATTTCTAAATACATACATATTATAGATGAATTACACCCAGACACAGAACAAATGATCGTGCTCATCACACAAACATTTGTCCTGGGTGGGAATCGAACCCACGACTTCCGGCATAGCAGTCAGGGTCACTAACCACTAGACCAACAGGCCTGTTATATAAGTTTTGTTGTTATAATATATTATTATGTGGTGTTTTTTTTTATAGTCGGAAAATCATTAATGACAACCCCCGCTCTTGGGTGGAGCGGAAGATAGTGTCAGACTCTTACTGACTAAAAACCCACCCCATTTCTTCAAGCCTTCATGCCGGGGCTCGAGCTGTCTTTCGAAACTAACCCTGGCCCCGGTATGCCCAGCTGGGCCCCTACTGTTGTTGACGCCGCGAGAACAGTGCGCGCCGTAAATTATGTGGAGTGACGATCTAATCATATTCGTGAGGAAAATATGGCTAAAGATCGTCCTAGACAGAGTAGTTTTGAAGGAGAAAGAGGAGCCCTATGCCCAGCAGTGGGACACAATAGGCTAATAAAAAAAATCATGTATTAGTTTTTAGTATAAGATTATTTTATGTATTTTTTTTTATGGACCTCGGACACCTGAAAATAAAATGGTTATTATTATTTTAAGGCTTTTAGTAATTAAACGACGTCATACCGGGTCAGTCATGTAATAATCAAACAAAACCAAATCATTAAAGAAAACCACAACCTTTAATGAAACAATTATAGTAATATTTTCCCTCGCCGCAAAACAACATGGACGTGACATGAAATTCTTTCATCGAAATGCGAGTAAGCTTTGGACGCTGTTAGCCCAACTGTGACCGTGGGCATGTGGGACTGGCATTGAATATTCAAAGAGTCAGCGTGGATTAGCATTTAGGAGAGTTTTTTTATTGTTTGGGTTTTCGTCGGCCAGAATGTACCGGAAATGCAATCGGATTGAAGCCGGCTTAGGATCTAGAATAAAATGATACTGAAACTACCGGAGAAACGTAAAAAATAAGAATGATCCACTTGGTCCCCATATTCACAAAAAAGTAAGTATACAATATGTTATAAACAAATATTACAATATTATAAATAAAAAAATGTCGTAAAAAAATAAAAGTAAATTAGGTTAAAAATAAAAATAAATTAAAGTCACAAAATATAAAAATGAATAAAAATCATCAACGTAGCTTACAAATCTCAATTTTTTAAATGAAGAAATTCATTAAAAATGATCAATGTTCTTGATATTATTAAATAAGTAAGTTATCGTCATCGACGTCTTATACGGGGCTAACTTATGTGCCCTGCGCAAGAAAGATGGCGGAGTTCGTCCCATTGCCGTGGGTACCACCTACCGTCGTATGGCAGCCAAGATTTGTTGCAAATTCTATGGTGAGGTGGTTTCGGAAAAATTTCAGCCCCTGCAGCTTGGCTACGGCTCCAAAGGGGGCTGTGAGGCTGCCGTACACGCGTTGTCGACCTATCTAAATTCAGGCAAAGGAGAGGCTATTCTTAAGGTTGACATAAAAAATGCATTTAATTCTGTTAATAGGGACACCTTGTTGTCAGAAGCTAAAAAAGAAATACCTCAAATTTTTAGTTTTCTCTGGCAATGTTATAGACAACCATCGAAATTACTGTTTCGTGACAAAGTTTTGGAATCCGCTGTTGGCTGTCAACAAGGTGACCCCCTCGGGCCAGTGATCTTTAGCTTAGCTATACACCCAATAATTCGAAAACTAAATTCCAAATTTAATGTGTGGTACCTCGATGATGGGACCTTAGGAGGCGATGTAGATACCGTTTTCAACGATCTACAATTCTTAAAAAACCAACTTTCTTCTATTGGACTAGAACTCAACTTTTCTAAGTGTGAGTTATTCCTATCTGAAAGTATTGACAAAAATCTGACTTATTCAAAATTCAATGCAATAGCTCCTGCAATCAAAATTATCGACAAAAGTTCTCTTCGCCTCCTTGGGTCTCCAATTTTTGAGGATTCCTTTCCTAGTTTTGTGGAGGAAAAAATTAAAAATTTCAATGATGTTTCGGAAAGATTGCTCGAAATTAATATGCATTCGGCCATTACCCTAATCCGTTATTGTTGTTTCGGTCCTAAATTAATATATTTCCTTCGTGCTTCCCACTTATGGAAGCACCCTCACCTTTTGGAAAAAATGGACCAAATTATCCGGCACACCCTAACTTTAATTTTAAATATGACCTTGGACGATCGAGCTTGGGCTCAAGTTACTCTTCCCATCCGTATGGGAGGCCTCGGCGTCCGCAAAATTTCCAGTATTAGTTTACCGGCATTCATATCTTCGGTCCACGGCACTGATAAATTAATCAGGAACATCCTAACTTCTACACTGATTCCTTTAGAAGTGCCGTGTTTCGCCGAGGCTTTGGATGCCTGGAGAATCGCTTGCCCGAATACAAATCCACCTAACAACCCGGCTTCCCAGAGACGGTGGGATGAGCCGCTCTGCAAAATAGTTCAGGAAAACCTAATCGTAACATCTGCTACTGCTGCGGAGCGTGCGCGCCTGCTGGCTGTGGGAAATTGGGAGTCAGGTCTTTGGCTTCAGGCACTGCCGTCGTCGAATATTGGCACCTTGTTCGACGATACTACTTTCCGCTTAGCTGTTGCCCTACGTCTAGGTGCTCCCTGTTGTTCTCCTCATCGCTGCCACTGTGGCGAAGTTGTCAACAGCCTCGGTCACCACGGCCTGTCATGCAGTCGAAGTGCGGGACGCATAGCGCGGCACGCGAACATTAACGACATCATCCGACGAGCCCTTGTCACCGTCGGCGTTCCGCCTGTTTTGGAACCTCATGGCCTGGCACGCGACGATGGTAAGAGACCAGACGGTATGTCTTTATTTCCTTGGAAGATGGGTAGGCCTTTAGTGTGGGACGCTACCTGTGTCGATACTCTTGCGCCATCCCATCTTCCTAGCTCTTCGTGCTGTGCTGGTGCTGCCGCGACGGCTGCAGAGAACCTCAAGCGGCGGAAATATAACAGCCTCGTCGGCAGTTATATTTTTGAGCCGTTTGGGGTTGAAACTCTCGGGCCGTGGGGTCCGAGTGCTCATATGCTTTTTAAAGAATTGGCGAAACGCTTAATTGACGCTTCGCGTGACCCAAGGGCTGGCTTCTACCTCGGTCAGAGAATAAGCATTGCCATACAACGTGGCAATGCCGCCAGCCTTTTGGGCACACTTCCAGTCGACAGCGATGCGGAGGAGTTTTATGACGTCATATTTAACTAGGCATTTAGTGTATATATTATTTTTAATTATTTAAGTTATTGTTTAATTTGTTTATTATTTCCTAGTAAGTTATTGAATTAAATCAGAGCGATATTTTTTTTTCTTATTATTTTGTCTGCACCAATTGTTTCACTAGATTTGTATATTCTTTTTTTTTTTTATTTCTAGTTTGAGTACGTTTAGATATTATGTTTGTTGTATTTATAGTATAATAGCGGCCCGTCTCGGCTTCGCACGGACATTAAATATAAACTATGTTACTCAGGGTGAATGTAGCTTTCCAATGGTGAAAGAATTTTTGGAATCGGCACAGTAGTTTTCGAGTTTATTCATTACAAACAAAATTATACACACAAAAATACAAATTTTCCCTCTTTGTAATATAAGTGTAGATTTGAGAGGTATATTTGTATAAAATCTAGTTTGTTATAACATGCTTAATACTGCACCTACCACAATTCGTCGCTGCATCACCCAAAGGTTGACTGCTACACAATTTCTATACGAACCAACCCTGAACATGAGAACACAAGACGCGATTTGGCTCCTCTGAATAGCATCAAAGCCAAGTTTACTTCAACCCCTTATGGTGTCTATAGAAATTTTTGTATTTAACATGTTGCCATTCTAGGACTTATTGAAATGGGCATGCCACAACTATGGCGGTAAGTGCCCTCTTTGAAGAGTGGCTGGAAAGACAACATGGCGTCCTTACCTCCCGCATGACACAAGTCTTCACCGGACATGGTCAGTTCGGGATATTCCTGCACCGGATTCGTGCGGAAGAAACGGCTGGGTGTCACCTAATAAAAGAACTTATTGGAAAATTAAACGTAAAGGGCAGTGTCAAAGTAAAATGTAGTATGTCGATTGACGTACGAAGTTCACAACTACGCGCGTATTTAATTTGTATCACATAGGTAAGTCATCGTACGTATTCAAGCTTCGATTTCGTTGAGCATTTTTTTTTTTTGTTTCTGTGGAAAATAATTAAAAGTCATTCGAGTTTTAGGGTTAAGTCCAGCAAGTGTGGGATTGTTACTACACAAAAACACACACACAGCCAAGTGATCAACATCAACACATAGTAGGGCTTGTTATCTCTTTCATTCCTAGACCTGTGCAAATCTTATTAGGGCGTATCCTTAAAAAAACTATAAAGGTTTAAGTCCGAAAGTGTCCACAGACACACGATCACTACACACGCGCAGCACGAAATCACTATGCCACCGTTTCTCCTGGAATTACTCGATGAGCGAATACAGTTGAATCCCCTCATACCATAACTATTAGTGATACTCCGTTTTTTTTTTTTTTTAATTTGTATACATCTGCCACAAACTGGGTATTAACCTTATTCAATAATATTTTTCTTATACTTCTTTCGTTCAAAATGAAGACATTTCTGAATTTACCTTATGCACATATAAAAGATTTCCGATAGTTAAGCCATGTACGAATAACTTGAAACTCTTTCACTTCACGGAATTGAAACTGTAAAACAGATTTCGCACATTCCACCACCGGTGAGTAAGGCTGTAGACAGACGAGCCACTTATAAGTGGCACTAAAAAATAATAATACGTATATAAAAAAATTAGTATTCGTATTATTATTTTTTTTTTTTGTTAACAGAATAACTCGAGATTACTATTATTCTATACTTGTATACTTATATTATAAAGAGAAAAGATTTGTATGTTTGTATTTTTATTTGTGATGAATAAACTCAATACCTACAGGACCGCTTTTAAAAATTCTCTCACCAATAATATACTCCTTTATAACAAAGTGACTTAATCATATTTTCCAGGCCATCTTTTCGTTGTCCTTTTCATGTTTGCTTTACCATAATCGCCAAGCTTGGCGGGTTGTCGATCGCAGTGTGGTTGTTGCAATGCACAGAGAATGCTGCTGTCCATTCTCTGGTGTATCACTTAGTCGCCTCTTACGACACACCCGGGAAGAAATGAGATGGTGGTATTCTTTAGAATAGAATAGAATAGAATAGCATTTATTCGGTGCAGGCAATACAACAACATAAAATAATATTAATAAAAAAAGAGTACCTACAGAAATACAATAACGAACCGAAGGAGTCAACAACTAAGCTAACTAAACTAAACTAATTAATAAGTTATCATGTTTTTGTTAGCTGTAAGTTTTCCAAATATAATAAAATAAAATAAAACTGAGCAATTGCAGGGCGTCAAACACCCAACGCTGAATTGCAGCGGGCACCCTGCAGTGACGCACGTCACTGTACTTTATATCCGAACACCATACGGTTCAAAAATAAAAAATAAACAATATTGGTAAATAGTTGCAGCAGTGCAGTACTTTGTGTATTTTATTTCATCACCACGGCTCTCAAAACGGTGAAGGAAAACATCGTGAGATATCCTGCATGTCCTAGAACCAAAAATTCGAAGACATGTTACATTCACAAACCCGCACTAGGCCCGCGTGGTGGATTCCTGCCCATTCCCTTTCCTAGAGACGAGGCCTGAGTCCCAGCAGTGGGAACATTTAAAAAGGCTGATTATGTATGTATGTAAGTAAATAGTTGCAACCGATTAAACTGAAGGTAGACTTCCATAATTATAGTCATTGGGAAAAGGCAGGACGAATGTTGACGTAATTATTTGCTGACCGCAACACAGCGACGAGTTATGCGGTTGACCGCGAACAATAACACAATGTACAAGACTTAACATTAATTCCTACTTCCTACTAGCTCGTTGTCTGCAAAAAGAACCTTTATAAATATTCTAGATAGATGTTCACATTACTTATCTTAGATTTTAAGACGTAGTGGCTAAGACTATGTAGGCTGAGACCATGAAGAAACTCATTGCAACGCTCGATGACCTTAGTAGCTTCCAAAAAATAGGTCTAAAAATGAACAAGGACTTTGGTCCAAAGTCATGATAAATACCCATGTATTACCAATTCCTATCATGATTGGAGACTCCACACTCGAAGTTGCGGACAATTATTTTACCATCTTTTACTTCGAGAAAGAAAACAATCGTCGAATCCACCTCGACCGGACCGAGTTCGGGAATCTAAGTGGTATTTTCGCGTCCAATATACCGCAATGTATCAAGACGATTCAGTCTATAAAGTGACAACTTTTCACTGGTAACACGCACTAACAATTGTAACACAATGAGCCTCATTAGATGGCTTAAGTTACTCATAGACAGATGGAAAGGCCTATGCTTGAAGTTTCCTTGCATGATTGATTTCAAATTATTGTGACGTTTCTAGCAGGCAATATAGATCTTCCGAAATAGTTACCGTGGGTGGAACACAAAGTACAACTAAACACATGTAGTTTCAGTCAGTAAAAATCTTACACAACCTCTTGCACAACCCAGAAGGGAACAAAATAGGACTAAGGATTCCCAATGTCATATCGGTGAGGGAATTGTCATCCCAACACTATGCATTGGTTGCGACTAGATTCCACCAAGTCATGTTGTGTTTATTCGTATTTCATGCGTAAGAGGATGCTATTGTGGTTAGTAGCCAAGCGGTTGCCCGCAAATTCAACCACATGTTATGGCCAAACAAATTACTCCCCGAACTGAAGAGAAAGTGCAAAGTTCATGGAAGCTTTTGTTTAAACCTTCATAACTTGTTCATAACTGCTTGTCTTATCAACTTTTCCTTAGCACGTAATCCGCTACATAAGTGTTAAATGATGGTCCATTTTCAGTTAGATAATAAAATAAAGTAGCTAATCAGAGGGCTTAACCAAGTTGATAATCAACAATCGTTAACGCTCGTAAAAAAATTCTAATGTATGGGAATGACATTATCTCAACGTTAATTCACGTGATCAGAACAAATAATCGGAGGCGTTACCGACTGTAGAAAGATATTCGAAACGAAAGGGTGGTCTTTGCTAGGCCTGCAGACTATCTAAAACACCGGGGAGGCCTAATTGGTTTTTTGGAGAGAGGTGGGTTAGTTGGAATAAACCCACAAAAGGGTGGCCGCCAAGGTCCACGTACAGTGATACATAGGACTAACTGCGGAAACCTGACACCCATAACAGTTTGATGCAGTTGATGGCGTCAAATCTATGATTGAACTTAAATAAACACCACCTGCATCAGGTTGCTTAAAGTTCCTTCACTTACCTTTTGCGTACCAGGATTTACCATGAGTAAATCTTTTGAATATCCCTTTTTTTCCGATGGGAAAAATCATCCTATGACAACCCCCGCTCTTGGGCGGAGCGGGAGATAGTGTCAGACTCTTACTGACTAAAAAACCCATCCCGTTCCTTCAAGCCTTCATACCGGGGCTCGAGCGCCCTTTCGGATAACCCTGGCCCCAGTAGGCTTCGACCCGGCTGGGCCCCTGCTGTTGCTGACAACTCCTTGAGGCGCGCGGGAACAGCGCGCGCCGTCGACGACTTGGGCTTGGTCCGGACAGTTACCGGACGGCCGGACAGCGAGCTACCCATTGCTTACTGTCCGCAAGCCCGCGCCTACGGTGGCCGGAAATCGGGATCCCTGCAGCCTAGATAGATCACCCTTCTATCGCAGTCGGGTAGAAATGATTCATCTACGTTTAAAAATAATAACTTTATTTCGAGTGGCGTAGATGCATAGAAATCTTTTTTTTTTCTTTTTACATTTTATTTACAACTAACTTCTGCCAGCGTCTTCGTCCACATGAAGGTAGAAAATAAATAGCCTAAGTCACACAGAAATAAAGCAGCATTCTATTGCTGAAAAAAATTTAGCAATCGGACCAATACTTTCAGGGATTACCTCCTACAAACAAAAAAAAACAAATTTTACCTGTTTATAATATTAAGTGCAGATGACTGGCCACACCTATAGCCAACACGTACAGGGGCCTAAGTCTGCTATTTTTATAAATTCGTCATTCCAACACGATCCCATTGTCATTTTGCTAAAAGTTTGTAACCTGGTAATTGATAATGATCGATCATTGATCGGTCAATGGTCTTGTAATAGAATTGTGGTAGAATGACAATATCGAGCTTATTAAAGGCACTAATTGCGCAATGACGTCGTAATTGTAAGTCACTGATCAAAGGAACTGTCAGATATTCATTTATCATTATGTACGAGATTACCATTCCATGCCATTTCATTCAATGGAGTGTTAGTGGTTGACTATCGGAAAGTCATAATGACGTTATTATATTAATAGATTACCAAATCTTGTCAAAATTAGCAATTATGAAATCAATGATAGACCATTCTGACACTATTGTAATAGTAGACTTGAGGCCCAGCTATTATGTTCAAAAAAAGGCTCTAAATGGTTCATCTGAACCAGACCTTTAGAGAAACGTACACTCAACTTAATTGAGCTGGCTTTTACGAAAGCTGAAACTGCTAAAATTGTTGGTCAAATCTTTGAGTTCTGTGTTTGTGTTCTGTCTTATGTTTGTGTTTCATATTGAAGAGTCGCTCGGGGTCTTTGTAAACAAATATCATTGTGAGCACACTTTCATTACGTGATTAAATTGTTTTAATTTGCTTCTTTGGAGAAATATAACAGGAATTATATAATATTTTATCACTGCTCGAGTTCTTTAGGAACACTTAGAACCACAAAAGGTTTAAGTAAACTAAACTAAGTAAGTAACTAACTTTACAGTTTACAGCCGGCATGACATACTTTGTAGAAGAAACCACTAATATTATATAAGTTTGACACAAAAAGAATTTTCGAACACATCTAGACGCAATCAATTAAGAGTTCGTGACTAAAATAATATCAGCCGTCCTATTACTTAGGTTAAGTCGATCTCTTAGGTTAATCAACGCTTGGGTACTAAGGTTAGTCTGAGTTTGATATTCAAACGTCGCAAAACGCCAGGAAATCTGGCACCAGTCTAGCCAGGAAGTATCAGTGTTACCTAATTTGTTGGTTGTGGAGGTCAGATCGTTAATGGCTCCATGTAAAATATTGGTATTTAATCCAGCTGCATCTGGGTCAACTGGAAGGTGACCTTTTTTTTATTTTATTTTTTATTGTTGTTAGGTTCGCGCTTGACCGCTATCTCACCTGATGGAGAGCGACGATGCGGTCGACGATGGAACGCGCTTACCTAGAAGAAATCTATTCACCAGGATTTACCATGAGTAAATCTATTGAATATCCCTGCACAATCTCCTCTCTTTATACAGTTGGTAAAACGTCACGTAGACAGTCAAAGCCATATACATAATAATAATAATATAAGCCTCTATTAATATTGACCATAACTTTTACAATACTATAAAAGATGTAAGGGACAGCCCTTCACAAACTTTAAGGGCTTGCTCAGTAGACAAAACTGAACAACTTTCCACAAGACTTTTTTTCAGGAATCGAAAAAAAAATCAGCCTCGCCTGACAAAATGATAAACTTGATTGGATAATTTGTATGGCGAAGCCGATGTTATTTTTCGTTTCCTGAAAAAAAAAAAAAAGACGTGTGGCACTCGGGGACTGCTGCGGTAAAGCTATTGCATAGCATTTTAATCAACTTATGCAATTATAATTATTTATTTATTTTATTTATGCAGTATTTTTTTTCCTTTGTTTTTTTTTTCTTTGATATTAATTGAAGTTACACTTTCACACATTGAATTGAATTTTGATTGATTGTTCACTCATTTGTTTTCTTATCGGTCACCACGCTCAAAAAACAAATGAGTGGGGGGTGTTAGGTTATTTTCGTTACGGAATTTCTGGATTCGGTCTCCACGCTCAAGGCCCGCGATAGAAGCTATGCAATAGCTTAAAATTTGTGGAAGGTTGTTCAGTTTCGTCTACTGAGCAAGTCCTTAAAGTTTGTGGAGGGCTGTCCCTTACACCTTGTATTTGATGCTGGTGATTGGTTTTCAATAGCAGGTTGTCTTTCGACAAAAGCCACCAAAGACTTCCACGTATCGCTTTCTCTTGCTATTCTGATCTATTCTGGACCGGCAACTCTATTGATGTCATCGTCTCAACGTTTTATTATCGTATTGCCATTTGCCAGACAGCCATCTCCTCCAAACTTTACCTCTTTATTATATTAGTGTAAATAAAAAAAAATCGAAGGCTCAACCACAAAATAGATAGGTACAGAAGTCAGTCTACATACTGTGCGCGCTCCCACAACGCACACATAGACACCACTCACGGACACGATATCTCGGGGCGCCTCGGCCCGCTCGTCGAACAGTTCCGGCTCAAACGCTCATTAGTGTGCGTCCACCGAACGTAGGTATAAAAAGTGAAGTACATACTTGTGATTGTCTTTTGTGACCTATCTATTTTGTGGCTCAACTGCGCAATATAATTCGCTTTTGTTCAATTAAAACAACCCTGGAACGAAGGCAAAGAAGGAACAGGAGTGGGTTTTAGTCATTAAAAGTCTGATATCTCGCTCCAACTAAGAGCGCGAGAAGTCATTTTATGATTTCTCACCTCAAAAAAATAAGATAGCGCTGTAAAAAGCTGAGCAGAAATAGTCGCAATCAAAATAATCAAAACTATTCACACCAAAAACAACTATAACTAACAACACTCCAACAAATAAATATTAAACCCCAGCATTTTTATTTCATAAAAAAATACCCGCGATGTGCACTCGGGTTTAAAGGTTCGCAATAAGTGTAATGGAGGCTGCGGCAAAGCTACCGTGTCCGTTCTGATCCGAAAACGCTTAGGTAAATCATATGTCCGCCATCAGCCATATTTTTAAGCGGCCGCGTTCAAACACGGTAGCATTTTCTCTTCATGTGTGCATTTTTGCGGTGAAGCTATGTTTTGAGGATGAATAAATTATAAAAGCAATGAAATTTTGAGTATGTACTTTAGGAGTTTTTTTTTTTTTTTGAGGGCATGTCAGACTGTAAATGTGGTATAAGCATTCTTCAGTTGCCCGTTTCATGCTAGAACTATTGTTTCACATTCAGAAATTCCCCTTGGCCTTAGCGGACATTGGCCCTTTGGCTGACATTTCTTTAAAACGCACGTAAAACACTACGCGCCGTCAAAACTCGGACTCAGTATCGGACAACCGCAGCCGAACGGCAATCTACCCATTACTCGTCGTCTACAAGACCGCGCTCATGGTGGTTAGGGGCTGCCCTGCGACTCCTGACACCCAGGGCGTCTCCTGCTGTGTAGCTGCGACCATCTCAACCAATCATCTACTTTACAATCCACCCAAACGTACAAAGAACAAAGTTAAACACAGTAAACATTCCCAAACAACGCAAGTCTACGCGATTACTTCGGCGTAGCAGAAGTAGCGCTACACGAGCTACGGCGTAGCACATAAGCAATTCGCTGTGCGCTGATTTATTTCAGTCTTTGTTGCTCGGACTTGTATGCGGTGGTCCAATTTATTGTAAAGGATAACATATAGTATCATGAAGCGTTACGAGAATTCGGGATCTTAAGTTACCAACTTTTCTTGCTGTAAAGACAGTGAATTAACTATCTGTATCTCTGATGGTTGTCAGGGAGCTAGAGTTCCGAATCCAGAGCACTGATTTTGATACAGGAAATGACTAGGTATCTCAATCGAGAGACGACAATTGCTGTACATTATTTTACTTCCCGAGCATCCAAGTAACGATCAGTGCCAAGCTGATCTTGTCTCAGAATATCTGAATGTTGCCCAAATATTCATCATCATCATTTCGGCCAAAAAAACATCAACTGCTGGATATACGCCTCCCCTTAGCAACGAAAGATACTGTGCGTCTCGCATCTATCAGATTCCCGCAACCCTCGCCTTTTTTTTTCCGATGGGTAAAATCATCCTATGACAACCCCTGCTCTTGGGCGGAGCGGGAGATAGTGTCAGACTCTTACTGACTAAAAAACCCATCCCGTTCCTTCAAGCCTTCATACCGGGGCTCGAGCGCCCTTTCGGATAACCCTGGCCCCAGTAGGCTTCGACCCGGCTGAACCCCTGCTGTTGCTGACAACTCCTTGAGGCGCGCGGGAACAGCGCGCGCCGTCGACGACTTGGGCTTGGTCCGGACAGTTACCGGACGACCGGACAGCGAGCTAGCCATTGCTTACTGTCCGCAAGCCCGCGCCTACGGTGGCCGGAAATCGGGATCAGTATCCGCAACCCTCACCTGGTGGTCCACCTTGTGAGAGGCCTTCCAACGCTGAATCTTCCGGTACACGGTCGCCACTTCAAAATCTTTCGGCCCCATTAACTATCTGATCTACGCGCACGGTGTTCTAACCACTGCCATTTAAGTTAAGGCGATTCTTCGGGCTACGTCGGTACCTAACCTTGGTTCTACTGCGGATATTTTTGCCATTGCGCTAAGAAACTCCAAGTACAGCCTTTTCCATTGCCCTTTGGATGACTTTAAGCCTCCATGAGGCCCATTATTAGATAGATATTAGAATGCACAAATTCTAACATTTAACCTGTAACCTTTGGGCCGTTTGTAGTTTAAAACGTTTAGGTCATGGGATCCGATAGCATATAATCGTTTCAAAGATATTTCTTGCCGACTGATCGACACTTTGCGTGACCAGAAAGCTCGTTCTTTGCCCAAAGAATTAGAATTTTCATTTTCCGTGGTACGAGTATTAATAATAATTACATTTATTGCAGGCTACAATGAATCCATGTAGTGTGTTAGTAAAAAACTTAAAATTATTATTGTTATTTATTTATATACTTTATTATACACCACATTATGTGGACAGGATAAACATATACAAAAAAAAGTGTACAAAGGGCGATTTCATAGCACAGCGGGCAATCTCTTACAGAAAACCTTAAGACGTGGCTGTCGTAGGCGGCGACTAAGGTACTTTAGAGATTGATCAGTAGCATTCTTTGTGTATTATTGCAACAACAACACTGCGATTGCTAACCAGCTTGCTAAGCGTGGCCCATTTCCTCTCCTAGAGAAGAGGCCTGAGTCCCGGCAGTGGGAACGTTACAAGACTGACTATGCTTATGCTTATGTCTTAGGTTATTAATATTGTCTTTCTGATTTTTGCCAACATTCCTGCTTATAATTTTATTACTAAAGTAAAAAATATTGATATGTTCTTTTAAAAAAATATAAATAAGAGTAGTAATCAAAACAAGTTCGGAAATCATCTGGGCACGCCGGAAACTGGTTCAGATTACAGCGATGTAGAGTACTTTAGCACATAATTGTATTTTTTTCGTGTATATGTACGTAGCAAGGATACACGTTCTCATTGCTAGTAAATATGTAATTTAAAAGTCGTGCCACACATTTCTTTATTGGTCATATGATCAAACTTCTCATTTTATAACCAAGCAATGGGAGAATGAGATAGCCTTTAATGACTCTAAACATTCGCCCACAGCGTAAGTTTGTTACTTCTTTACACACAAACGGCTGAACGGATTTCCCTTAAACATAGGCCGCGTTTTTATTGTGACGACAGATAATCATATACTTTTAAGTGACGTGACTAAAAACCTACTCCTGTTCATTCGGGGCCGAATCTTCTTTTCAGAAAAAGATTCTTGACCCCAGTAGGCTTCGACCTTGCTGGGCCCCTACGGTTGGCTGACAACTCCTTAAGACGCGCGTGAAACAATATGCGCCATCGACGTCTTGGACTCGGTTCGAAAGTTTACCGGAAGGTCGGACGGCGAGCTACCGATTGCTCGCTGTCCGCAAGCCATCACCTACGGTGGCTGGCAATCCAGATCAGTAGCCCTAGCACGAACAACTTGCGAAAAAGTATTCGTATCGTTAACGTGAGCATTTTGTATGGAAACATGAACAGCGCCTCTGGTGTGCGTAATTTGAACTAATTTTGTGAGCACGAACTTATCCAAGTAAGTTTCGTTTCGAATTCGAAATCATAGTAACGTAACCTTGAACCATTTGTATGAAGATAGCTAGCACGAAGGAAAAAAATGACGTATAGTATCGTCATTGTCGAAGGCTGGTTTGCGAGTTTCTCGAAAGTTTATTCACTGTAAATTTGGCAGTGAGAAAACTTTCGTCGGAGTTTATTGGGAGCATAAAATAATAATTTAAATGATTGTGTTAATAAATTTTGTTAGAAAATGCTTAGATTAACAAGAAGAACCCCTAGACATAGTCAGTGTACTATTATCTTGCGGTGCGATCGATTGTTAAAAGTTGAAATGTACGAAGAGAAAGTGTGTGATTTATTTTAGAACACTATATTTTTGTAAATAAAAAACAAGTTTTTCGTATAAGTAAGGAAGCATTTTTGTATTTATGTCGCGAATTAGAAGATAAATACACTCTAAGATCAAGTAAAAGAATCAGCCTGAAACATAAACTAAGTGTAATAAATACCTTCTTACTTACCGAAATTTTTACAAAAATATTTTTATGTACTAGGTCTACCTATAATGGATATTTTTAATTATTATCATTAACACAAAAAGGATCCTAATATCCCATTAAAACACTGACAATCAACTAAGGTTTACAATAAAATCATAAATGTTTTTTTTTTACTTTTTTTATAAATTCTACCGTAATGATGTATTGCGGCCTGCGGGTTCTCATTTTGGAAACGTTTTATTGGTTTTATTGTTGCGAGAGTTAAGTTTTAGAACTTTTAGATGTAAAGAAATATAATACAAGTTCACTTATAAACAAAATTGACCTTGAATGAGCTTCGCTTCAAATAATGTCAAGTGTTACGCTTCGTTCGTTTAGGAACACAGTCTCACTAAACACAAAGTTTTAATAATAAATTAAACAACTACACCATTTATCTTAACTGAATATTAACTTTTACTGCAGTTTCTTCGTATTGCATCAAAATTTGAACAGTTTTAAAGTTTTAGAGGCTCCGAAATCACTCAAAACTTAATACGTATATAGTTTTTGAACGAAATGTTCAATCAATTTTAAGATCATTCGTTCAATTTTGTACATCCTTACTTACATTAGTATGACGTCACTAACGTAATCGTATCGAGGTCTCGATACTATAACGAAAGTGCTTCGTGCTTCCGACTTTAGTTATGTTCCGTTATCGTATCGACAACTCGATACGTTTACGATACGAAACCTACAAATATTCGTGCTAGGGGTACTGAATCCGATTAAGCGGTGGCTGGGACATGACCGCCGTTTCCTCTCGCGTGCGGTCTCCTCCTTTGCTTAGCATTACTGTTTCGCAGAAGGAGACGACCGCCTGCCACGCCTCCTAGCTCCGGACCATGGCTTGTTCCAAGACCCTGCAAGAGAGATCGCTGCCGCTGATCACCCCACGAGGACAAGGCGGTGCTCTGCCCAGGCGGGGCACACCTCAACCGTATGCTCCACCGTGTCCTTCGGGCGATCTACACAATGGTGACACCCGGGTTTGTTCTTTACTTCCGCACAAATCCGATGCAAGTAACTCCCTATCTGATCATGTCCGGTGTGAACCTGCGTCACGCGGACACTGAGGCATACCTCAAAGAGGGGACTTACCGCCATAATTATGGCATGCCCAAAGTGTCGTGGCTTGTATATTTAAATGGAGGTGTTCGCAAATTAACTGTCGTTTTATTTTCATGACAACAGATTGTCATGATAGGAACGACTAGTACGACAGTCGCAAAAGGATAAAAATTTTTCAAGATTAAGCCATCACAGTAAATTATAAGTCGTTGTTGCGACATCTGTCGTGACCACGACAAACGGTTGTTATAATGGAAACAACTTATAGAGACTGTAGTCGTCAGACAATAAATTAACCGTTACGACATAATAGGAACGTAGCCTTAGTATACTGGTAAACTACATAGTTTACCGGTGTACTAAGGCAGAACATTCTGAATAGTAGTAGTTACTCTTTATCTCGGAAGTAAGTTCTCTTGCGATAAATTTCTACCATCACGCGGACAAAGCCACTGGTAACAGCAAGTATTAATTAAAAAACATCCCAATCTCAACTATATAAATAAAAATAAAAATATCTTCTCAGAATCTAGAACAACCTTCTTAAAACTGAATGTCGCTATTGTTAGTGAGTGGCGCGCACTTAGCGTTAAAAACCGCTTCTCTAGGTACGCTCTGCTGAAGAAATCAATAAGAGTTTCTGTGCTAGTAGATACTTATTTGTGGAGCTATAACTGAACGAGTAGTTCTAAGAAAAACTTAATACTTTAATGGCTTGTTATAGCATGTTATCGATCCTTTTTAAGAAGAAATTCGTTGCAAAAGTTTATGTTTCTTGCAGAAATGAGTCGACTTTTCTATGAATAAAAATATAGCCGGTATGATAGCAGAAAAATATCCCAAGTATCAAGTATGCGTGAAGAGTTAAAAAACATGTATTGTACACATAACACATTTACACACTCTCACACTTCTCAATTCAGTTGTATTTTTTTTACCTCACAACTCCGTCACTCATGGACCGATTTGCAAATTGATGGGCTTATTAGAATTGTCATTCGAGGCACTTTGACTACCTATAAGGTACTATCAAACTGACTTTCAGCTGTATCATCAGATCAGTCCGATAGTACCTTACAGTTGGAACTGTACCAGAACTCGGTAATTAATCAATGTATCCTTACTAGAACTTGTAGCTTATTAGAATTATTGTACTTATTTATCATATTCCTAGTATGATAAATATGTATAAAATAATCAGCTTTATAATGTTCCCACTCAGGTCTAATGCGAGTGGGTGTAGTGCTATAAAAAGTATTTTTCTTTCTCATAATACCAACAAGTCTGAAAAAAAAATCAAGAGACGCATAATACTGTTAATTATCGATTCTAAAAATGCTAAACCATAATTCAACGAAAGGCTATTCTTTGAAAAAATAACAAGCTTATGGTATTTTACTTTAATATCTATCTTCCTTTGCACATTTTCTGCCATCACTACTTTATTTTTTTGTTTGTAGGCAATCTTTGGAAGTACTGGTTGGATTGCTAAAATTTTTTCAGTGACTTAAGCTATATGTTATGTACTCGGGCGAAGCTGCGAGTAATAACTAGTCAGATTAACCAAATTAATAGTACATCAATCACTATCAATTAGAGTCGGATGGTAGTTATTCTGAGTAATTTACTTCACGCCGAAACAGCTGGTCAATCTTTATCAAGCCCAAGTTCGATCGTGTACGGAGTACTGTTCTCATCTTTGGGATGGGTCTGCCAAATACCAGCTTGATGCGCTGGAGTCGATTGAGAGACGAGCCGAGAGAATCATCGGCAATGATGCCCTTGTAGAGTACAAGCTCCAAAGCATTGAGCATCGCCTCCGAGTTGCTAATCTGTCGGTTTTCTATCGTTTACATTTTGGGGAGTGTGCACAGGAATTGCACAATCTAATTCCACCAAGTCCGTTCCATCACCGGACCACAAGACGTACGGCGTTGCGCCACCTGTACATGGTAGACATCCCACCCATACGCACAAAGAGTTTTGAGAACACATTAATTCTGCGTACAGCCAAGGATAGGAATTCCTTGCCGGAGTCTGCGTTTCCTGATGGAGTCTGTGCTACAGCTTAGGGGTATTTAATTTGGGCACGCCACAATCATGGCGGTAAGTCCCCTCTTTGAGGCGTGGCTAGAAAGACCTCACGGCGTCCTTACCTTCCGCATGACGCAGGTACTCACCGGACATGGTTCGTTCGGGAGTTTCCTGCACTCGTTTCATGCGGAAGTAACGCCCGGGTGTCGCCACTGTGCGGAACGCCCGGAGGACACGGTGGCAGGCGGTCGCCGACTTCTGCGAAGCAGTAATGCTCGCAAAGGAGGAGGCCGAACGCATCAGGCAACGGCGTTATCGCCGCCGCCGTCGCCGGGATTCTGATCCCGATTTCCGGCCAACGTAGACGCGGGCTTGCGGACAGTGAGCAATGGGTAGCTCACTGTCCGGCCGTCCGGTAACTGTCCGGACCAAGCCCAAGTCGTCGACGCCGCGCACTGTTCCCGCGCGCCTCAAGGAGTTGTCAGCAACAGCAGGGACCCAGCCGGGTCGAAGCCTACTGGGGCCAGGGTTATCCGAAAGGGCGCTCGAGCCCCGGTATGAAGGCTAGAAGGAACGGGGTGGGTCTTTTAGTCAGTAAGAGTCTGACACTATCTCCCGCTCCGCCCAAGAGCGGGGGATGTCAATGCATAATTTTTTCCTACCATAAAAAAAAGGGTATTTAATTCAAGAGTGAATAAGTTACTTCTAGGCAAGCGTGCTCCATCGTCGACCACATCATCGCTTACCATCAGGTGAGATGGTGAACAAACGCGAGCCTATCAATAATAATAAAAAAAAGTTAAATAAAACATGTCCTAATCAACAAAAAGATGAAAAGTGTTGCAACGCTTGTAAAAATAGTTCTTTTTCTAAACCTAAAATTGCCTACTATAAAAAAATGGGAATATGTAAACAAACACCTATCTTTTATACCTTTTTGTTTAGTTTCACGCTAATCCATCCATCACCTGACGGTATATCCCGATACAAAACGATTACGTACGACAATAAGCGATGGGTTCCATAACTATGGGTTTCTGTTGTTAGTTTTATAACTATATGCTTCAGCTTTCTGAAAGTCTGCCTCTAGTTTATGAGTGTGAATTGGTCGGAATCCACACTGGTTCGTTAATAATATGGGATTGTTGGACTTAAATTAAGCAACTCCTCAAAATGTAAACAATAAAAAACCGAAAGGAGTATTTTAGTAAAACTCCACAGTCTTGAGCATTGGCTCAAGACTTTGGAGTTATGACTCGACGAATTCTACATTGCCGATAATATTCTTAGCTTTCTCAACCAACTCAAGCGCATCAAGATGATATTTGGCAGATCCATCCCATAGACGAGAGCAGTACTCCATACACTATCGAACTTGCACTTGATAAAGGTGAATTCATTGGTTTAAAAACATCAAGAGTAAATAGCTACTACAGAACCCCAAAATAACCCATCCAAAAACGAAAAACCTAATCTTACACACGCTTGTAACTAAAGCACGTATCAGCATGACAAAATCAGTCGCACAGTCTAAAATAAAAACAGCAATCCTCAACTGGGCGCCGGCCAAGCGAGTAAAATCACGTGTAGATTGATAAAGCATGGAACAAAGGAGGCGGCGATGCGAATAGCGACATGAGATACTTTGTAATACGATGGTATTGTCCTGTAGGCTAGAATGAGTAATATGTTCAAGTTTTTTTTACAGGCACATCGTGGTTCTTCGTTGATAATGTCGCACATCGAAAAACTGGAATAATTGCCCTACTGTGGTCTTCTCGCCCGATTATAATGTAAGTGTCTTCAAGGTTAAAGTGAATAGGGTCTGTAGGGAATGTATAAACTAGTGCACTTCTCCATCAACAATGGCATCACTGCTTACCATCAGGTGAGATTGCAGTCAAGCACTAGTTCATATTATAAATTCAAAAAAATCTTCACCAAATGTGATAACTAAAGTAATTGTTTTATGGAAATATTGATTCATCGTTGTCACTCAAATTAGCCGAACTCTGTGACCAATTAGATCGCAGTAGCCGTGTTCACATTGACCGATTCAATTAAGCCCTTCTGACCGTAAGGAATCGTCATTTGTCAATTAAAAAATTATGGTCTTTACTATATATATTTCAAAAAGCACTCTGTATGTTACAGTGTATATAAAAATTACTTCCGCCTATTTTACTAATTAGATACATCTCCAATCTATTGTAAAAGTTGCGGGGTCATAGAGTATGTCTATCAAGTATTGATGGAATATGATTGGAACATACAAGAAAGATTAGGTCAGTTTGGTTTGGGGTTTGATGTCGGGGCATGTAACTGCATCTTATGGCTAAGATATTGTGTCGATTGTAATTAATGAGTGAGTGACTGGTTTAGTAGTCTAGAGCTTAGTATGTAATTTATTATAAATTAATGTTTCTATATTAGGTGTGACATTGTCGCTTAATAAACTAGTGCGCCTCACCATCAAAGATTGCATCGCTACTTACCATCAGGTGGGATCGTAGTCAAGCACTAGTTTATTTCAAGTAAAAAAAAAAGTGATAAAACTCCTTGTACGTATAAAGAATAAAAAAAAAAAAATAATCTCCAAACAATCATGTTTCGATTTCGAATATCAACACCTACGCTTTTTAACCATCAACCGTTAAATTTAATATATATATCCTGCCAGTTTGCAAGTTAGCAGTATATCTGTGGCCTCTATGAATGCCACAGTGCTTGAGTTTGGACAGAAAATAAACACAAAATGGAGAATCTAATCTACTTTATTCTCTGATCTGTTGTAAATAGGAGCCGATACTATTGCTGCACTACTAGTATTGTGGTATTCTTTGACGATAACTTATCGCTTTGTGCTTGCAGAGTTGTTTGAGATAACGTTAGCATCCATGATGGTGTAGATATCAGGTAGGTGAATGTGTTCCTGTTTTCGGGTTTGAGTGACAATGCATCGATAGTTATGATTTGGCTCCAGATTTTGGGAAATAAGGGCGTTAATGTCAGGTTTTTATTGACTAAATAAAATCAACCCATGTTTTTTAAGTTAATCTTTGCACTCTAGGACCAAGGTAAACGGGACGGTAACTAGTAACACGGGCATCGGCTTTTATTAGTGAGTCCAACTAATCGCATACTGACATCTCTCTGAAATCTACATATATTAACTGGCCTGTTGGCCTAGTGGTTAGTGGCCCTGACTGCTATGCCGGAAGTCGTGGATGCGATTCCCACTCAGGATAAATGTTTGTGTGATGAGCACGATAATTTGTTCTGTGTCTGGGTGTAATTTATCTATAACATGTATGTATTTAGAAATATATAAGTGTGTTTATCAGTTGTCTAGTACTCATAACACAAGGTCTGCTTAACTTGAGACTAGACGGCGTTGTGTGATACTTGAGGAATATTATATTTAAAAAAATATAAATAATGCTGCATTAAATTGTGATACTTAAGCTTGATAGTTAGCCAACAAAGGAAATATAAAACCAGTAAAACCTTATTGGTTCACGCTAAAAGCACCACGAAAATTGCTCCGAGCAAAGCCGTATTGATATTTTTCCATTCATTGTACGTAAGGAAATATCAATTCCTGTGTTGGAGTCATTCCAAAAATGTTGTCTGCCTTTGACGAGATAAAGGCTAGCTGAAACAAAGAGCGGGTCTCGCGATTGGGCAGGAATCTAACTTTGATTTGGTGGCCCCGAAGTTGGGCAAATAGTTGCTGTATTCTAGCATTTCCTGGGTATTATTTATCGATTACGGTGTATTAGAACTGATTACATGGCACAAAAATTACTACTTAACGCAATTGGGCCTTCAGGGTGTTAAAAACAAAACTTAAGTATGCAACTGGTTTTTGTTTTATTGTAATGATTTGTGCGTCTTTAGACGGAATAAACATGTTTTCTTTTTTTTTCTTTTTCTTTCTGTTCTTTTTTTTCTTTCTTTTTCATTTTCTTTCCTTCTTTTCTTTTATTTTTTCTTTCTTTTCTTTCTTTCTTTTCTTTCTTTCTTCCTATACCCAGCCGGTAGACGCGAGCTTACGGATGTCAAGCAATTGGTAGCTCACCATCCGCCAGTCTAATAATAGGGTAGTGTCCAGGGTCAAAATAATTACATTTTATTTAGTCCGTATTTTAGATTATAAATAAATATTGGACACTTAATTTTTCTTTTTTCGATTAAACAAAAAATAACAAAGATATAGCCCATTAAAGTTATGCGTAACGTCACCCCGTGCGAAAAAATGCAGCACGGCGTGACGTTGCACGTAACTTTAATGGGCTATATCTTCGTCCTTTTTGGTTTAATTTGCAAATAAAAAAATACGTGTCCCTTATTTTTGAATAATCTAAAAGACGGACTAATTACATTTTTTACGGCAACTAGCCTTATAATCAACCGGACCGAGCCCCACTAGACTAACGGACCTGTCATTTAATATTGTTTTAATTATTGCGTAAGTACCTGGGTTCGATCGCTTGGTCAGACAAATCATTCAGCATTAGATAATTTCTTAGTTGAATCTCCATAGTCTTAGATACGGAGTAAAGTTTTACATTTTATAAATTTTATTCACATACGGCATGCGGATGATCCAGATGTCGTTTCTATGGTATTTTTCGTCAAGTCGTTTAGCTCCTTAGTTGTCCTAAGTTTAAACTACACGAATACTGACAAATGCTAAAACACTAATCTGCATGGTTCTCATATGATTTGACCATTACATGTTTACCGTATGGACTTTAAAAGAGACTTTGACCCCTGAGTTTGTTTCGGTGTTTCTTCACAGGATAGTCCACCGGGCACATCTAGTTTAAATGGACTGAAAAAAATGACGTGTAAAAATGTTTTATTTATCTTGACTAAGTAGGTACTCCACTAATGGCCGTAGGTGGTTCCTTACATATAGGACTTATAAAATAAACAAAAGTAACGTAATGCCTGTTAAAATGTCATATACTACTCCTTCTGAGAAACCAACGTGATGTTATCTTATATTATTTAAAATAAAAATCCCAAGTGAAAACAAAAACCACACTTAATATAAGTATTCTGTTATTTTTTTGACTGACGGTATCAGTCAAGTGGTTCTGGGAAAACTCGTTACTCTTACTTATAGGCCACAGATCATGGAAACGTCCTAAGCGACCGCTACTAGACACGGTATTTTCAATACTTTCCATACAAACTATGCGTGTCAATTAAATTTTCCTATGCTTGCACCAAGGCACAAATCTATCCATTAAAATTCCATTAAAACTGGTTACCTATATCTATACATATAAATAAAATTGGAGTGTCTGTTTATAATATTGAAATAACTACTTTTTGTTACATGCATATAAATATTTATACGGTGCACACACCAAAATATTTTTTTTTACAATTTTTGTCCATCTGTCTGTCTGTTTATCTGGGCTAATCTCTGAAATGGCTGGACCGATTTTGACGGGACTTTTTTTGGCAGGTAGCTGATGTAATAAGGAGTAACATAGGCTACTTTTATTATAGTCCACACGAACGAAGTCGCGGGCACAGCTAGTCGATAATACAATTTTTATTACCGTGAGTATAGACATAGAGAATAAAACCCCATTCTCTTGATTGTTCGAAAGAGTTACCGCAGCCCTGGATCGCAAAGGGTAACTGAAGATACACAAGTAGTATAGTCAGCAACAATTTTACACTCTCTTTTGCTCTACTCAGAGCGGAAAAAGTTAATTCATGATTTCCTGCCCAGAAAAAAAGACAGATAAATCAATTGAGCTTTACGAAATATACTGTCCACTGCTACTTAAGTTTGACGATTGTTCGGGCTATGTCAATAACCTTGGTTCTTCTGCGGAGATCTTCATTTCTGATGCGATCACACAAGGAAACTCCGAACATAGCCCATTTTTGCTCAATGTGTTTTCTATGTCTATGCTACTTCCATCTTCGGCTGTGTGATAATTGTGGAATAATATTATAACTTTATTATTATTATCTAAGAAAGAAAGAAAAATATTTTATTTAGCACACATGCAAAAACATAAGATTTTAAAAAAAAACTAACATAGTGTATCACTAGTTGCAGCCGACGTGGTGATTCTTTGCTCTATGGTATGGCAAACACGTGGAATAATCTTTTGAAAGGCTAGCCAATTACTGTTAAGGATAAATGAATAGTTACTCTGGTAGCATTTAAAAACTCTTAAATAATTATACTTTTTAATAAATTATTTATACTTAGTGGAGAATGGTTTGTGGGATTGATGATTAATACTTGTAAGTCAATAGTGAACAATACCCCTAGCCAAGTTGACAATCTGCAATCGTTAACGCTAGTAGAAAACTTCAAATGTACGGGAATGATGTCATTTCAACGTTCAGTCACGTGGTCAGAACAAAAGAATCGGAGGCATGGCCAACTCGAGGCGTTCGACGCAAGCGAAACGGTTGTAACTTGGCTAGGGAGGCTGGTTACTTCTAGGCAAGCGTACTTTGTCGTAGCCCATATCTCTGCATCGTCGCTTACTACCAGGTGAGATATTGGTCAAGCAAAAAACACAAAGATAAAAGTTTGTGAGTGTGTTTGTATGTTTGTTACTTTTTCACACTCGGACAGATTTGAATAAAATGACATGGCAGGAATTAGTAGGGAACTGTGCCCTAGTTAAAAATATTCATGTACACAAACAGTACGTCAATTAAAGCTTAAAGACATGGCTTTACAGTAGTTCAAGTTTTATGATCAGAGAAGAAGAACTGAAAAAGACGCTATAAATAGGATCCAAAAAAAAAAAATCCCAATCATTTTGAATTGCAACTTCAACTTCAACTTTTAATTAATGGCCTTTGTGGATTGAATTGCAATGATGTCGCTACAATAACACGTTAAAATGACAGTGACAGTAAGTCAGTCAGAGATCGCTTTTCAAACTTCGTGTATAATTCTATTATGAAAATGTATGAAACACTGCCATTGATACATATTCATAGAAGCTGGTGAAAAAAGAGTCAGAAATCAAAATATCAAGTAATATTGTATTGATTTATACTCCATGATTGCAATGAAACAAAACAACACAAAAACAATTAACGCACATATTTCGTTGGGATTCTGTGTCGCCTGTTCTACAGAAATGTGATTGTTAGGATTTATTTTAAAAGTAATTTTCATATAATAATAATAATTGTAATAGTAGGTATGTTTATCAGTTGTGTAGTACCCATAACACAAGCTCTGCTTAGCTTGGGACTAGACGGCGTTGTGTGCTAGTTGTGGTATATGTTATTATTATTATTTATTATTAAATGTTCATTAAGAATTTTGAATTGACTCTGAGGGCAAGTTCCGGCCATATCTTTTGGAATACTAGTAAATCATATCCTAGTATTAAATACACTACTATTTATTCCGAGAGTCTATGTCTCCTTAGGCCAATTTCTACTATCACATAGATGAAGCCACTGACAGCAGCAAGTCAATAATAAAATAAAAACGCAACGCTTTTATAATCTAAACGTTACAATCAAAATCTGTGTTCCAAAATCACACATGGTTACTGGGCCATACGGGCGATTAAGGGGTTGTTTTACTTCCGCACCCAGCAGTGCAAATGCCCGCTATGACCTGCCGTGACCTGTGTTGTACTCAGAGTCGGTGGTGTCTAACTATTGAAATTTTTGGGAGATGATCTGATTCTGAACAAACTATATTCAGGCTTTGCATCTTTGTACTAAAAAAGTGTTGTATTTTATTTTGGACCTGCATGAGCGACCACCGTCTCAAGCTGCTGTCCACTCTATTCCACACCACGCCCAGTAGTCAGCCACAGGGAGGCCGTTCTATTGCGAAGCACCGCCTGAAACCCAGCCGTACTGTGATTGACCATCACTGTACGAAAAGTGTTCCGCCATGGGAGCCCCAAACAGGCTCCTAAACGCGTTGTTGACCGGTCGAATTGATAATTGACAATTTCATTAATAATTGTCAATTTTGTAAAGTCTCTAAATGGAAGAGACGGGACGAAACTGATTTCCTCAAAACTGAAAGAAAGAACCGAGGGCTCGTGTAAGGTGGAAAGAGTGGAGGGAGGCCTAGCCCAGAAGTAAAACAGAACAGGCTATCGACAATTCAGTCTTGTCATAAAAGAGCATAATCAGCTTTTTTTAATGATCCCACTTTTTTTTTTCGATGGGAAAAATTATCCATTGACAACCCCCGCTCTTGGGTAGAGCGGGAGATAGTGTCAGACTCTTACTGACTAAAAAACCCATCCCGTTCTTTCAAGCCTTCATACCGAGGCTCGAGCGCCCTTTCGGATAACCCTGGCCCCAGTAGGCTTCGACCCGGCTGGGCCCCTGCTGTTGCTGACAACTCCTTGAGGCGCGCTGGAACAGTGCGCGCCGTCGACGACTTGGGCTTGGTCCGGACAGACTGGCTTGGTCAGTTACCGGACGGCCGGACAGCGAGCTACCCATTGCTCACTGTCTTAATGACTGCTGGGACTTAGGCCTCCTCTATATAAGAGGAAATTGATCTTAATCCACTACGCAGGTCCAGTGCGAGATGATAAATGTCACATGTTTTTGAATTTTTGGTTCTAAGACATGCCGGTTTCCTCACGATGTTTTCTTTCACCGTTTTGAGAGCAGTGGTGATGAAAAGTAATGCGCCTGGCTGGGTTTAAACCCGCGATTACTACTCGTAAGTCGGGGCTATTACCACTCGGCCGCCACTGCTCTGTCTTGTCATAAATCAAAGTAATTTGCTGTAGAAATTGATGAAGGAAAACTCATCGTTGAGTTAAGCTCGCTTTTGTACACGTATTCATTAATCACTGTGTTCTATGTTTAGTGTTGGTGTACAATAAATATTAAGGAGAAAGGCCCATTATAGATCGTACCCGGCATCCTCAGATTTTAGTTGGTAGATTCTTTTTAACACGCTTATATTATCTTCACCTGTATGTTTGTAACCAACGCCTTTGAGCTCGATTTTGACCAACTTTGGGCGATCAGATTTTCTTCAAACTTTGCACACCCATCAAAGACTGATGACAATACAATAATCCGTTTTTTTTAGTGAAAAATAAAAATATAGTTTAAAAAAACTAAAAAACAGGCTTTCATAGCATATCAAACTAAAAAGTGTAAAATAATTTTCAATATAGGTAGAAAATAATAATAATGAACGCTTTGTGCTATATTTTTCGTAAATCGAGCACCCCACGCTTTTTTCACAATGATATTAATATTTTTCGTTCACTATTATTATTTTCCACCTATATTGAAAATTATTTTACACTTTTTAGTTTGATATGCTATGAAAGCGTGTTTTTTATTTTTTTTAAACTATATTTTTTTAAATAAAATATCTAAAGCTTACTCTCGTAACGTCTAGTCAGTCTGTCGTCAGTGATGCGCTATTCAAACGCAATATCCAACATCAAATTGAACACGTTGTGCTTATGACGTTGCCGTACTGTCGTCGACCGTTCGCCACACGATAGTCGTACCGCTCGCTTTGTATGAAAAACAGAATTTTAAGCAGTACGACTAACGCACCGCATCCACACCGCAGCAGGTCGTCAATAGACGCATAAATTGATCGCCCTTAGTGACTATCACTCACCTGTATTCCATCAATTGCTCTTTGCGCCCCAAAATCGCGGTAGCATTTTCCATCAAACCCACATTCCATAGCACACTGTCCAACATTATCAATCTTAATTCCTTTAGCAACTAAATGGCTTACCAAAGTAAATAGCAGACACGGATGTTGGTAACAACCTGAAAGCTATTACCTATACTAATGATTTTCATAATAGGATACTGTAATAATAGTTTAATGTCCAACTTAAGTTCTGCGAGCGCGGGATTTGGGTGTGGTCTGAGTGACAGCGATTTTAATTGCAGGCGATAGAAAAGGTCAACATTGCCGTGCCATTGTGTCACCAACCTAGAGATTCAATGGGTAACTCGCCGTTCGGCCGTCCGGCAATTCATCAGACCGTGCCCAAATCGTTAATAGCGTGCAGTGCGCGTTCCTCGAAGAGATGTCAGCATACCGTTTAAGCTCAGCAAGGCCAATTCACGCGGGGCCGCGGGCATTTTCTGAAAAGGAAACCTGTGGTCTCAGAACGCAAAGGGAACTGAAGGACACAGGTGTGGTTTTAGTTAATAAAAGTCTGACACGCCTTTTTTCTGTGAAGCAGTAATGCTAGAAAAGAAGGAGGCCGCACGCGCAAAAAGAGCGGTAATCACGCCCCAGCGCGGGCTTGCGGACGAGAATAAATAGGTTGCTCGCCATCCGACCGTCGTGTTGAAGGCATGTCCAACTCGGAGCGTCCGTCGACACAAGAGAATAGAATAAAAACGGTTGTAACTTGGCTAGAGGGGCTCGAACGCAAAAGGAACGTAGAAGAACTCACGTGGGTTTTAGTCAGTAAATGCTTCCTTTTTGCTCCATCCAGAGCGAGAAAAGCTATTTGATGATTACCTGTACAAAAATTTCTTATATGACATTACTACCGGCACATTATCCGCTAACAGTGGAACCACACCTCATCCCACTCATTCATATAATCATTATGGGTTTTCGCAAGTAAATCGCTCCGTATCACGTGAACGACACATTAGGATGAGTTGTGTGCTTTATTTAATATCTCATGTTATTGTGCGAGTGGGTTTGCTAATAGGTTGCTAAAATATGCTCGTACTTTTGTAGAATAGAAGAATAATTTGGCAAGAGTTTATTTTTTATTGCAAGCGCTTTGTACGCCTTTATTCACCTGGCAATGTTTGAATGTATATACGTTTGTTTAAGGCAAATCTTGTAAATGAATTTTGGAAGAGCTACCCTAAGGCGATTATCACACAGCCACGCACTACGCAGCGTGGCGCGTGAAGGTGTGTTTTCACGTTGCTTGTAAGTATCTCCATTTGTATAGAAAACACGCACAGTCCATTACACTGAAAATGCATCCACGTGCCTACATGCGGAGAAACATGCATACGCGCGTGCATCCACACGCTTGTATGTAGGAGCGACACGTAAGGTATGGCACACTGAGTCTCGTAGTGCCATGCGTGATTTTGTATGAAATGAATCAGAGCCTGCGTGAATTTACAAAACGCTACTACGCGCGTGAGTGCGTAAGAACTCGCACGATGATGCAAATCTGCACTCCCGCAAGTACGCACATAGGTGTTGACACGCAACATGCAGCGTGATGCGTTGCAGTGTGATAATCGCCTTAAGATAGCCCTTCTCAACTCGTCTATCGTCAAACCTGAGTATGGCTTTAAAGCTTGTTGGTTGATCCGATGTATCATCATGATCATCATTTCAGCCAAAAAACGTCTACAGTTGGAAATAGACCTCCCCAAGTGTCGCGACAGAAAACGGCCCCGTGCGTCTCACATCCATCGGGTTCCCGCAACCTTTACCAGATCATCGGTGCTCCTTGTAGGAGGCTTATAACGCTGCGTCTTCCGGAACGCGGTCGCAGATGGGCAGGGCACATTGCTACTTTAGTTTGGCGATTCTTCATGCTATGTAGACAACCGTGGTTCTCCTGCGGATATCTTCATTCTTAATTCGATCACGCAAGGAAATTCCGAGCATAACCCTCCATCCGATTCAATCCAACGCAATATTTTATAAAAAGGCAACATGGAAAAAAGTGATAAAACCTGAACGCTCTGTTAGTATTCAGTAGTTTCGTCATTCACCCGAATATTTTATAAAACATGTTCCAGGAAATACGTATTTTTAACCGACTTCTAAAAAAGGAGGAGGTTCTCAATTCGGATGTTTGTATTTTTTTTTTATGTAGGTATGTTCGCGCATAACTTCGTCGCTTGCCAACCGATTTGAAAAATTATTTTTTTGTTGGAAAGGGTCCCATAGTCACCAAGTCGGGATCTGATGATGGAATCGTGGCAAAATCGAGGGAACTCCTCAAATATTATAGGCAACCATATAGTTCTTTTGGTATTTTCATCAAAGGCTTACATTGCATTTACAGTAAGAAAATGACATTTCATGAAGTGGAACTAGTGAAGAAGACCAGAAATGGCCAATGGAAGTTCACACTCACACAGATATCACAATGAACGTAGTTATGTGACTACGATAATACAAATAAATGAATGGTTCCGAATAGGTATGTTGAAAATGGTATCATCGAAGTGACCTGATGATGATGATGGAGCTAGAAGATAGGCACCGGAACTCAATAATTAATCAATGTATCCTACCCGTGTTTGGGCTTATTAGAATTGTCATGGGATGTACTTTGGCTATAAGGTACTATCGAACTGATCTGACGATGATGATGGAGCCGGAAGGTAGACACGGGAACTTCATAATAAAACAATGTATCCTAGCAGGGTTTGTGTTAATTGGAATTGTCATGATAAAAAGGTACTCTGGCTGTAAGTGTATTGCAACTAAAAAGTGTGAAATGAAAAACTTTTTACAAAAAAAAATAAAACCGACTTCACTAAAAACAACACTAAAACAAACAACATCGAGAAACACCGACTTCCGAAATTAAAATTATTTTGATGGTTTTAGTGTTGTTTTTAGTGAAGTAGGTTTTTTTTTTGTAAAAAGTTTTTTATTTTTTATGTTTAAGTTCTTGGAAAAAAGAATCTCGATTATTATATGTGCAAAGTTCTGATCCATTTTTATTTTCCTATTTTAAATTTTAGAGTATATTATGAGATACCGAAGTTCATGCAAAATAGAAGATTGTTTTAAATCATTTTCTTTACTAAGTCCATCACAATACGTCCAACCAAATGGACCTTTGACGACTCGAGTGGCGCAGGTGTTCCTGCGCAGCGTGTCGCGAGTTCAATTCCCGCAGAGAACCAATATTTGTATGGCCTTACAGGTAGCTGTTCCGAGTTTGAGCGTCTTATATAGTACATGTTTGTGAACCCACGATACAGGAGTAATTTCTAGTGTACAATTGCTATAGGATGGTGCGTTAAACAGCTGCCGAATTCATCATCATCAGCCTTTTTAAACATTCCTACTGCTGGGACTAAGCCCTCTCTCTAGGAGAGAGAATGGGTCGTTATCCACCACGCGGGCCAAGTGCGTGTTGGTAAATGTCACATGTCTTATTTATTCAAAACCGGATTCATACAATGTAGCTCCTTAATATTCTTATCTCTCACAGCACATTTTCATCCTGCTGTAATCCTTCCTATGCTGTGTAAAAAGAAGTAAGAGCCGGCAGATGGTTGTTTTTACAGAGATAATCCTAGGAAATGCTTGCTTGTCGACATACGAGTATTTTAAGAGAGAGTTTTGTTTTTTGAGAAATTGACAAGGAAATAATACTGCCTCCTTCTGTGGAGGCGGCATAGGCGGCATAGAGGCGGGCTTGCGGACGGCGAGCAATGGGCACTGTTCACGCGCACCTCAAGGAGTTGTCAGCAACAGCCCAGCTGGGTCGATCGAAGCCTACTGGGACCAGGGTTAGCTCCAAAAGGTAGTTCAGCCCCGGTCCGAAAGGAACAGGAGTTGGTTTTTAGTCAGTAAAAGTCTGACACTATCTCTCACTCCGTCCAAGAGCGGGGGATGTAATTGGATGATTTTCCCAAAAAACAAAAAAATTGAAACAATACACTAGAAAGAGAAGAAGGCTTTGGAGAAGATCTTTTCCCACCAGTGAGATAAAACAGGTTGAACAAAAATCCTTCGGGCGAGAAGCCTCCCTAAACAGTCGATAGCAATGTGTCTAAAAAGTTTTTCAATAAGACCAGTCGGAAGGTAAATAGAAAGGTTGGCATTTAAACAAGCTCCCCTTTAAGGGGTAGCATGTAATTATTTCTGTAAATGTGGAAACTTGGCTGCGTTGAGAGTTAACCCTTAACGATTAGCAGTTAAGGGGAAGTTTGCGAGATAATTGCCGATTCTCTCGGGCTTTTCTTTATCGCTTCACGAAATTCGGATGTTTGTTTTTTGTAGGATACTTTGGGGAAGGTTCTTTACCTTTACAAATTTAATTAAGGTTTAATTAATGGAATCATTCTTCAATCGTTACGGGCTGCTTTTGCTTTTTTTAAAAATTACGCGACCGAAATTCTGCATCTCACAACTCATAAAATTACGCTCGTTGGCCTCACCCTAAAGGTAACTTTACCTTTCATCGACATAACAAATGAAGGTTGTCGTCATTATAAATAAGAGGAATTTGAAGCTTTTGTTCATGTAAATTAAAGGGTTAAGAATTTTCACGAAAATTGCCGTGAGCGAGTCGGAAAATCGTATTCGAAAACCAATTATTCGGAGATTAACTCGAACGGGTTGTTAGGAAAGCGTGCAACAATCAAGTGAATTCATTTAACATTTTCGATGTCATTCAGCTTTAAAAATATTGGCAATCTTATAAAGCCTCTTTTTTGACAGCAGTTTCAAGGTCGCTTTTCTATTACGTGGGAAATTTTCCAATGACCTCTCCCGCTCTAGGACAGAGCAGGAGAGCGTGTCAGATATTTACTGACTAAAACCCATTCATATGTTCCTTATTGGCTCTTGCGTTACAGAACTTCGGGTTTCTCTTTCGGAATCTAACCCAAAGCCCCTGTAAGCTTCGGCACTGCTGGGCCCCTACGGTTTTGCTGGCATCTCTTTAAGGCGCGCGTGGAACACTACGCCCCGAACGGTTACCAATCGGTCGGACGGCAGGCTACACATTGTTCGTCGTCCGCAAACTCATGCCTATGGTGGCTGAAAATCGAGGTCGGGAATCCGGTGGCTGGGGCGTGAGGAAGTCCCTACCCATCCCGTTCTTTCACGCGTGCGGCTGCTCTTTCTTTGACAGCGTCATGGTCGCTTGGAGCGTAAACATTTGGGCACTGGTATGCTGCGCTAAACGGTGCTCCTCACTAGGAATATCTCTTGCGTCATGGGTGCGTTCACAAACACGTAAACTCACACACAGAAGACACTCACAGGTATCTGCAAGCCAACCAAAAAAATACCTGTGGAAATTTAACCCGCGATACGCGGTACCGCTGCCAATGGCTCGTAGCATAGTAAGCCTTTTTAATGATCCCACAGCTGGGACTCAGGCCTCCTCTCTATGAGAGGGAATAGGCCGTAATTCACCACGCGAGTCCAGTGCGGTTTAGTGTGATGCCTCACGATATTTACCTTCAACGTTTTGAGAGACAGTGGTGATGGAATAAATTAGACAGAGTAATGCGCCTGGCTGGGTTTGAAACTGCGACCTACAATTTGTAAGTCGGGGACGTTACCACTCGGCCACCACTGCTCCCAAAGGCCACTGCAGTTGGCCAAGTAATTTGCTACATTAAGTTCTGATCATCGTCTAAAACTTTAACCTTTGCTTCCAAAGCTGATAAACAGTTGCAGTTATCATAACACCGGCAAGTATTCGCATCTCATTCCAATTAATTTATGAACTTCAAACTTGTATCTGAATTTAGCGAAACATGGAAATGAACATTTTGAGAAACTCGCCACTCGCTTTAACTTCGGGGGGCGAAATTTTGTGAAACTCGCCACTCACCCTAACTTTGGGGGGCAAAATTTTCCATTCCGATGGATAAAGGATTAAGATGAGAAGTTAAGAGTTTTATCTATGTTATTGGAATATTTGGCCAACTCGAGGCGGCATGCGTAGTTAAAATGTTTTACGTTGATAAATGTCGAGCCCAAACTTGGGTAATTACAATATATCTTATGTTTTCCGATTGGTGATTTTGCCTATAATTGAATTTGGGGTTTGTTTATTGGTTTGCCTTTTTGCATCGCTGTTTAGATGTTGTGTTTTGAAGTTAGTGGCAGCTTTACTTTAAATATACAGTTTGATTTTGACACTTTCATCATCATCATCACTGTCTTTCTGCCCTTACTCTACACTATTTGGAGTCGGCGCAACGCCTTGTTTTTTATCTATTCTGTCCTGTCAACTTGCCTGACTCCCTTTTCTTTCATATCACTCCTTACGTTATACTTCCATCTCTTCTTTGACACTCGTTACCATTTATTCTAATTTATTTGGAGTTAGGGTTATTGTCATTCTCTTTCATACATCTCTATTCGCTAGTATCTTAATAGATAACTTTCTAGCTTCTATAGTTTTTCTTCGATTACCTTTATATCTTCAAGACAACGTATTATTTTGCAACATTTCAATATTAACAATTCCAAAATCCCAAGATTTATGACAAAAACAACTTGAATTCTTCACAAAGTTGAACATGTTGAATTCAATATTTATGTCTCGAATTCTCCGTTGTTTTGCCAAAAATCTTGCTAACATTCATGCATGGCTGTCCCTGAGTGCATCAACCAAGGTGCATCTGATAAAACATAGCACCCAACTTTAGTGATAAAATTAAATTTGTTTTGGACGTACAACCGTGAAAGATGTGTTTCCTAAAGACGGTGTTTTCGGAGTTTCGAAGATTGAGAGATAGTGTGCAATGTTGTAGAAGACATGTCTGGGTAAACTTGGTCTTGTTTTGGTTTTATTTTTTATCTTGCATTTTTTTTAATTTCAACGTTTGTCTCCAATGTTCATATTTTTATGTTGTTTTGACGTCTTCGTTTTCTTTACAAAATCATTGAAGGAATTTTGATAATCGCTCTCTTTCAAAAATGATCTGATGTCATCAAATAACAAATCCTTCTGTGCCTTTACTTTAGTGCGTTTACTTTAGTCAGTATAAATTTAGGCGGAAGTTGCGGAAATATTTTACACAAATAACAGAATCGTCTCAAAAATTTTTTTACTTTTAGGGAGTACCTAAGTAGTATTTAGTGTATATAGTTAGATTAAGCATAAATATATTTTTTTTAATATTTAAGTTTTATTATGTATATATTTAGTTGCTTAAGTTGTAAATAACCAAAATAAAAAATAATGAAGTTTTACTTTTATATTTATATAGATTATATAAAATATGTGTTTATTCTTCACTTTTTTTCGTTTTCTAAATAAAATTTTCTTTTTTATGTTTCAAAACTAGAATAGTTGATGTGGCTCAAAAGACTAACCAACTGTAATGGGACTGGGCAAGACATGTCTGTCGCATTCCCGACAAACTGTGGGCCAAAGTCGCACCAAGTTTGTGCTCTGAAATAATGCGATAGAGTCTTGACAGACAGGAGATGTTGGAACTAACTTGATAGATTTCGCCAGAATTGGAAGCAAGAAGCACGGGCCTGCAAAAAATGGAAGAAATAGAAGGGTTGCCTTTGCCCAGAAGTGGGACAGAAAAAGCTAACAAAAAAAATGTACTGTCATGTTTTCTTTTCTCCAGTATGCTTACCGTGTCAAATCCGCCTTACCTTTGAGCATGAAGTTTTAATAAATGATAATAAAATTCTACAAATTTCGCACAGCGCCGTCTAATCCCAAACTAAACAGAGCCTGTGCTATGAGTACTAAACATCTGATGAGCATACTTATTTATTTTTAAATAAATTCTATATATACACCGCTAAATTTTGATCGTTTTAATCCCATGGA
The DNA here is from genome assembly GCA_910589285.2 of Mythimna ferrago. Lineage (NCBI taxonomy): Eukaryota > Metazoa > Arthropoda > Insecta > Lepidoptera > Noctuidae > Mythimna > Mythimna ferrago. Next base: position 9,742,363 of record OU342697.1, on the reverse strand, counting down.
GGGTCGATCCGGTACATGACACACCAATAAAGTCATTGCCATCTTGTCTCTGCACTACCCTAGGTTGACTGGTAGAGAATGTCTAAGGCATTAAGTCCGCCTTTGTATCTTTTGTTGAATGAAGATTAAATAAATAAATAAATAATAAATAAATAAAGTACCTTTTTTTCAAAACTACGCATGTACGGAATTAATTTCTTTAAGAAAACGTCAGCTGAGCGAGTCCAATGACCTGTAGGTAGTTTGTACGTAACGCCGACTACTGCCTACAGGTCATTGGGCTCGCTCAGTTGACATTTTTACTTTTTTTTTTTAATTTTATCTTTACAAATTGATAGTGTTTCACGTACCTACCGGATCAACCCTCCATGGAATTTAAACGATCAAAATTTAGCGGTGTATATATTATAGATAAATTGCATCCAGATACAGAACAAATGATCGTGCTCATCACACAAACATTTGTCTTGGGTGGTAATCGAACCCACGATCTCCGGCATAGCTGTGACTAACCAACAGGCTAGGTCAGAGAGAGGTTACTGGGGCCAGGGTTAATTTCAAAAGACAGCTCGAGCCCCGGTATGAAGGCTAGAAGGAACGGGGTGGGTCTTTTAGTCAGTAAGAGTCTGACACTATCTCCCGCTTCGCTCAAGAGCGGGGGTTGTCATTGGATGATTTTTTCCCACCATAAAAAAAAGGTCAATAAGCGAGAGGTAAATAAGCATATTATTTACCTCTCTGTAATACTAGTTTAATTTACGAGAGGTTCTCGACAATTTAATTCGTCAGCTTGATATACGATCCAGCACTTTTGTTCTGTTCCGTAGAACTACACCAGTAGAATAATAAATATCAGATTTCAGTCCAACTGTGACTTAAATAACTTAATTAGAAAACGATTCCGACTCCCTTAGCAACCGTGTTTAGTCAGCTGTTTAAAGTACTTAATACTGCAGTAATCTTTAATCCTTATCCCGGTTTGAACTATATGTTTGATTTTGTGTTTTTATAAGCTATTGCATAGCTTCTATCGCGGGCCTTGAGCGTGGAGACCGAATCCAGAAATTCCGTAACGAAAATAACCTAACACCCCCCACTCATTTGTTTTTTGAGCGTGGTGACCGATAAGAAAACAAATGAGTGAAAGCAGCTGTCGGCGTTTTGGATGGGTGGGGTTAAGCAGCTGTTAGCGAGGTCTGGTTTTTGATGGAAGAGGTTAAGCAGCTGTTGGCGAGGTCTGGTATTGGATGGGTGGGGATAAGCAGCTGTTGGCAAGGTCTCATTTTGGATGGGTGGGGTTAAGCAGCTGTTAGCGAGGTCTGGTTTTGGATGGGTGGGGTTAAGCAGCTGTTGGCGAGGTCTAGTTTTGGACGGGTGGGATAAGCAGTTGTTGGCGAGGTCTGGTTTTGGATGGGTGGGGTTAAGCAGCTGTTGGCGAGGTCTGGTTTTGGATGGGTGGGGTTAAGCAGCTGTTGGCGAGGTCTATTGCATAAGTTGATAAAAAATGCTATGCAATAGCTTTACCGTAGCAGTCCCCGAGTGCCACACGTCTTTTGTTTTTATATAGAACCCACACACTAACCCATACGCACAAAAGGAAAACATTTATTGTGCGTTTGCACGCGCAATAAATGTGGAGTGGAATTCCCTGCCGGAGTCTGTGTTTTCTGATAGCTACGACATAGAGGTATTCAAAAGTGAAGTGGTTACTTCTAGGCAAGCGTGCTCCATCGTCGACCACATCATTACTTATCATCAAGTGAGATGGTGGTCAAATACGAGCCTATCAATAATAACGAAAAAAAAAAATGGAGGAAGTCCTACTTACGCAAATTTTTCAAGTATGGATGTTTGTTACTCTTTCAAGCAAAAAGTACTAAATGGATTTCGATGAAACTTGGTACACGAATAGACCAAGTCTTGGAATAACACGGGATACTTTTTATAGCGGAATAATATTCCTTCTCATAGAGAGGAGGCCCGACTCCCAGTAGTTAGAACATTTATATGTAGGTATAAGTACCGGCTGACTCGGCAATCGCAGTCAAAGTCAAAGTTTTGACTTGACTTGACATTTTTTTTTTTTTTAATCTGATAAATTTAGGGACTTTTGGTCACAGTACGACCATGCCAGCCCGATCGTAACCTAATACAAGTCAAGCTTTATCAACTATGAGGGCTCACAACCTTACTCACTATTTTATAAACAGCGATGGCTGCGTTAGAGAGGAGTTCGGACAGTATACTTTGAATAACACCAACATCAATTAAATTAATTTTAAAAGTATTCATCAGCACCTCTCTAGCAGCTCGTGTCCTGACGCATTCCACCAACAAGTGGTGGACATCCTCCACCGTGCCGCATTCTGTACAATTTGGACTGTCACTTATTCTCATTAGATACCGAAACTTGTTGAGTGGAACGTGTCCAGACCGCAGTCTATGCGCTATTATTATAAACTTTCTCTTAAGCTCAGTATTGGCAAACCAAGGAATACGTGGAGGTTCACATTGTATTGTCTTGTACCAGATTCCCTTTTCAAGTGATGTTCTATTAAAATATTCTTTCCAATCCTTAGAGCATACAATTTTATATTTTGGTAAAAGTTCGGAGTAGCTTGGAGTAATGTTCACCTCCAAACCATCCGACACAGGAGTCTTTGCCAGTTGATCGAACTCCTCGTTGACTTGACTTGGCAATCGCAGTTAAATTATCAAAAACAAATGGGAGATGGGAGTAGGACAAAATAATTGCCTGTAACAATACAGACCTCCCAAAAATACACAAAAAAAAAACATAACAATCTTTCAAGCCGTTTCGAAGGAGTTCGTTAACAAACACTATGACAAAAGATTTTGACTACATGACTATACCACTCACGTATTATAAATGCGAAAATTTATATGGAATAGGATAAAATTTTACACACGGGTAGATCATATCCTGGAATAGATCTCTCTGACCCAAGAGCATGTTCCCTTGTAATCATTTTCGACTTTTACACGGACAAAATCTAGTTAATCAATCAATCAATCAATCAATCAAATCAATCAAAAATATTTTATTTCACATAGGCCTACATGGGCACTTATAAAACGTCAGAAGCTAGTGCACGGTTCCAAATTGGTCGTTTCCTATGGAGAAGAACCGGCAAGAAACTCCATGGTTACTCTTTTAAAAAAGTGGGTGTTTTTACAATATTGATATTATATTATGTAAGAACAGTGTAGACCAGTCAAATATTGTACACAAAAGCACAATAAAAAATTTCTCAGTAAAAAAACAAAGTAAGTCGTAATAGGAAGTAGTCTAAGAGTTCGTGGAGTATACAGTGTTCTCACATTCACAATACAAAAAGAGGCTATATAAAAAAAAAATCAGGTATAATATAATGATTACAACTATCAATAAAATGTTAACAAAATAAATTACCAACGAATTTATGACAGTTGAAATATAAATAAAAAATAAAAATATTGCAAAAGCAATGTGTCAGAGGAAAAGAAAAAAAAAAAAAAAAATGTATATCTAATTATTAAAACAAAGGTGGAGCAGTTATAGACAAAATATTGATGATTTACCAGGGGGCCACATGTGCAGAGGTAGTCATTGCCAAACAAGCGTGTCTTCGACATAGTCTTTAACCTTGTAATATGCTTTTTCGGTTAGGACACGCTTGATATGAGATTTGAATTTTCCCTCACTAAGTTCTGTTACCGCCTTTGGCAGCTTATTATAAAAGCGAATGCTGTTTACTAAGAATGACTTGCTAGTCTTAGCTAGTCTCCATTTGGGTAAGACAATTTCGTGTTTACTACGTGTATTTTTGTTGTGAAAATCGCTTCTAATTTTAAAGAGTCCTAAGTTTTTACGAACATACAAAATGCTTTCCAAGATGTAAAGAGAAGGCAGAGTAAGTATATCAATTTCTTTGAATTTATTTCTGAGGGACTCGCGAGGGCCCATTTTATAAATAGCCCGGATTGCTCTCTTTTGTAATATGAAAATTGAGTCTACGTCAGCCGCAGGTCCCCACAGTAAAATGCCATAAGACATAATACTGTGGAAATAAGCATAGTAAACTAACCTAGCTGTGGCTATATCTGTCAATTGCCTTATTTTTCTTACTGCATATGCAGCTGAGCTTAGTCTTCCCGAGAGAGTTCTAATATGAGCACCCCACTGCAGTTTAGAATCGATAGTTATACCCAAAAACACGGTTTCTGTAATAACATCCAGTTTTTTGCTGTCAAGAATTAGATTGACGTCAACTTGAGGGACATTTGGCAATGAAAACTTTATACATTTAGTTTTATTTGCATTTAATAAGAGATTATTAGCTGCAAACCATTTCGAAAGGACAGCCAGACTCTCGTTGACATGCAAGACATCCCCATCTTTTCTGTCTACTTTAAAAATAAGAGAGGTGTCATCAGCAAATAGAATTATATCGGATAAATTAGCCATCATGAAGGGAAGGTCATTAATATAAACTAAAAAGAGGAAAGGGCCTAGAATTGAACCTTGAGGCACGCCCATCTTTACTAAAGACCCCGAGGACGTCACCCCATTAATGGATACTTTTTGCTGCCTGTAAGATAAATAGGAAAAAACAAGATCAGCAGCTCGTCCACGAATTCCGTAATGATGTAATTTACAGATCAGAGTATTATGGTCAACACAGTCAAATGCTTTAGAGAGGTCACAGAATATGCCAATAGCATCCTGGGACCTCTCCCAGGATTCCAAAATGTGACTGATGAGTTTCACTCCTGCATCTGTTGTTGACCTTCCTTTCGTGAAACCAAACTGATGACTATGCAAAATCCTATTTGAATTAAAATGAGACAACATCTGGTCGAGCATGATCTTTTCATAGATTTTACTCAATGCTGGAAGCACAGATATTGGTCTATAATTAGAGGGATCACTCTTACTACCTGATTTAAAAATTGGTACTACTTTACTGTGTTTCATTAAATCAGGGAATGTACCACTGTCTAAACACTGATTAAATATGCCCGTTAGGACAGGAGCAATTGTTTCAATAATTTCTCCAAGAATCTTAACGGATATACCCCATAAGTCTTCAGTGTTTTTTATGTTAAGACTTTTGAATGCTTTTATTATTGTATCCACAGAAATACGCTTAAATTCAAAGTTTGGTATATCCTTAGTGAAATGTTCTTTTAAAAAAGATTCAGCTAACAAAGACGAAGAAGGGAGAGATTTCGTAACTTCTATTGGGATGTTGGTGAAAAAGTTTTCGAACGTCTCAGCTACTTTTGACCTATCCGAGATGATTTTATTATCAATTTTTAGTGAGAATTCATTCCGATCTCGTTGGCTTGTCTTTCCAGTTTCCTTGTTTATCACCTTCCAGACAGCTTTTATTTTATTATTAGAATTTCCAATTATCTTACTTATTGATTTAGATTTAGCTTGGGCACAGACTCTTTTGAAGTTACAGTATATTTGTAAAACTACAAGTCGGAAACAACAATCCCTCAGTCCCACTCGCATCACTCTTCGTGGCTTAGCGTTTCGTAACGAGTAGAGGAATCAAGTCTCTGGATTGAATTACAGATAATTGGATTACTGAAAGAGGGATCAATAAGTGATGTATTGGCTGGTAATTTCATTGGTTTAGGGATTAGTAAGAGAGGAAACATAGTTCAACTACCTCAAAGGTCACTGTGACCTTGAAGCCTCACGAACGCGTTGCTTCAAAGACGCGTATTCGCCATTAAGTATACGCTTTTTTTAGGTGAGAAAATCGTCCAATATCATTTACCGCTCTTGGGCGGAGCAAGACGGTGCTTCAGACTTTTACTGACTAAAAACCCACCCCTGTTTCTTCGTTGCCCTTCTTACCAGGGCCAAGATTTTCTTTCAGAAGCAAACCCTTGGCACCAGTAGGCTTCAACCCTGCTGGGCCCCTAAGGTTTACTGACATATTCTTGAGGCGCACGTGAAACAGTTCGCACCGTCGACGAGTAAAGCTCGGTCTAGAAGGTTACTGGACGGTCAGACGGCGAGCTACACATAGCTCACCATCCGCAAACCCGCGCCTACGGTGGTCGGAAATCAGGATCGGGATCCAGAGGGCTAGGGCGTGAAGGCCGCTCTCTCGCGTGTGCGCCTAGTAGCCGTAGTACAGTAATGCTAGCAAAGGAGGTGCTAGCATTACTGTACTGTCATTATACGTTTGGTGTACGTCTTGTGTGTAAAGAAAGCTTACAAGCAAAACTATGAAGCTCTGTCGATGAACCGACAACGACGTTGCCGCTCCGTCCGTGGTCAGATGGCCTTAGTGTCGGTGCTCTGTGACGGTAAGAATGCACGGGACACCAACATGGTGGCAATGCCTGGCTGCTATTAAAGGGTTAAGCAAAATTAGAATTGAATTATCACAATTAGAACTTAAAGTCACCCAAAGGCTTCCTGAGTGAACGGTCTCTCCGAGTTGTTGTCGACGGATGCTCATCAGAGCCCATGACGATTAATGCCGGAGTTCCTCAGGGGTCTGTTCTCTCTGCAACTCTCTTCCTGTTGCATATCAACGATCTGCTGGTGCCCGGTATCTATGGGTATGCAGATGATAGCACAGTTGTAGAGAGATACCTGCCCAGTGCTCGGGCTAGTAAGGAGCTAATCCGGTCCGAAAGAGAGGCTATGGTAGAGCGAACGAATATTTCACTGCTGGCAGTCTCCAAGTGGGGTGAAGCCAATCTAGTGGGATTCAACGCCGCCAAAACACAAGCGTGTCTTTTCACTGCCAAAAGGAGCCCGTGCACCTTGGTTCCTACTTTTCGGAATTTATCCCTGGAGTACACCGACCGCCTTCAGCTTTTGGGGGTTGAAATTCCCTCAGACCTTAACTTTGGGCGGTTCATTGAGTCCAAAGCCAAGGTAGCTGCTAGGAAGCTGGGCGTTCTTGCAAAGGTCCGGCGGTACTTCACACCGGGACAGCTTTTAATGTTATACAAAGCACAGGTCCGTTCGTGTGTGGAGTACTGCAGTCACATATGGGCTGGTGCTGCAAAATGCCACCTGGCAGCTTTGGACTCAGTGGAAAGGCGTGCAAAGAGGCTAATTGGTGATCCAGATTTGGTTAAGTCCAACCTTCAAAGCCTTGAGCATAGGCGTAGGGTAGCCAGCCTTTCGGTGTTTTACAGGATGCATTTTGGAGAGTGTGCGCAGGAATTGCATGACTTGATTCCGCCATCGCAATTCTACCATCGGACAACCCGACGTACGGCGAATATTCACCCTTACGTTGTTGAAACCTCTACGGTCCGGACTAAGCGTTTCGCCTCGTCGTTTATACCGCGTACGTCGAAGGACTGGAACAGTCTGCCTGCTGCGGTCTTCCCGTCCGATTATAATTTGGGTGTCTTCAAGGCTAGAGTGAATAGTCTCTTAATAAACTAGTGCGCCTCACCATCAAAGATTGCATCGCTACTTACCATCAGGTGGGATCGCAGTCAAGCACTAGTTTATCTCAATTAAAAAAAAAAAAAAAAAAAAAAAAAAAAAAAAAAAAAGGGCAACGGAAAGGCTATCAGAGTTTTCTTGTATGATCGCATCAGAAATGGACATAACGTGGCAGTGTGCAGGCTCGCAGAACAGATGGTCGATGAGGCCGAAAGGTTCCGGAGTGGTGACCGCGTACCGTTGCGTACGTAGCGTTGAAAGGCTTTCCACAAGGTGGACCGACGACCTGGTAAGGGGCACGAGAATGCGATGGGCGCGTGATGCACAGGACCGGTCGTCGATCCGATGCGGTTCGGTGAAAATATCAATCCAACTATTTGCGACCGCTTCGCTTTACTTATCGCCACACCACACTCAAGTGTAGTTGGTTACGTAGACCACCGCAGGACATGACCTTCTCGTGTACTAAGTTTCATTCCAATCCTTTCAGCCGTTCAAGCGTGAAGACACACAAACTTTTATGATATTAGTGTGATACCAAATTGTTTGATACTACTTACAAAAATCTATTGTTATGCACTCTTTACTTTATTGTTGTCATTATTTATTTATATTATAATAAAATTTCATACTTTAACGTTTTCCCTTTTTAATAAGATTATTATTCCAACAGAAATCCCACAATTTGACTCTACATCATCCAAAAGATGCCTGATCAAAAATGCCTAAGGCACGAAACCCGACTTTGTATATTTGTGTGCGTAAAATGTCATATAAATATACCCATTTTCGTAACTTTCCAACCACAAAATATCGAAAATACATTCCATAAAATGTATAGTGATGTCCATTTCCATTACAGGATTAGCTAGATAGCCGACGATAGCGATAAACTGTATTCAGGCTAAACCGCGGATTTGATTGCATCGTGCGTTTAGATTAGTATATTTTTTACATCAGGTCACTATTGATTGACAGATTTACTGTGGTCTAACACTAAAATATAATCGTTTGGCTAGAAAAACTGTGTAGGACAGTAAAGTTTGAGTATCACGTTTTTTTCGATAACAGCATTTTTTTTTTTGAGGGCGGAAATCTTCCAATACCGTCACCTTTTATACGGTGTAGAGCAAGAGAAGACTGCTTTAATTGACTAAATCTAAGACACTATACCTCAATCCTTCAGTTGCCCTTTGCGTTCTAGGTCCACGAGTTTCTTTTTTATAGATTCATCGTGGCGATCGACAGTGGTATGGATCTTATTCCTATTTCAGTATTTTCCATGATTCATCATCATCGTCATTACCATAATTTTAGTTGCAAGTTGTCCACTGTAAGAAATGCTTATGTCCAGTAAATTAGGAGATTACGAGGCCTCTCTCCCACCTATCGCCACAACGACAGGACCTGTGCGTCTTGATTTATCGGATTCTCGAGATCTTCACCAAGTTATCTGTCCAGCTTTTAGGAGGCTTTCTAATGCTGCATCTTCCGGTAAGCGGTTGCCATTCCAGAACCTTTCGGCCACATCGCAACCTTCTTCTTCTTCTTCTTCTTCCTGCCCTTATCCCATATTACTTGGGGTCGGCGCAACACGTTTTCTTTTTCCATTCTGTCCTGTCACCCGTCAAACTATTACTAACTCGCCACATCGCAACCAATATGTAAATAATCTACCAGTTACAAGGTCAGATTCCAGGCCGTAACTGAAATATTCCAGATGGAAATACTCCAAATATTACTTTGCAGAACCCGAGAATTGATTAGAATAGAATAGACTTTCATCATCATCATCATCATCATCATCATATCAGCCGAAAGACGTCCACTGCTGGACATAGGCCTCCCCCAAGTGTCGCCACAACGACCGGTCCTGTGCGTCACAAAACTTCAATAAACTTTATTGTACACTAAAATAGTAACAATTTCACGGAAACTGATACTTATGAAACTTATTTATGACAATGGCGGACTCAGTAGAAAATCGAGAAGTAATAAAAAAATATCGTCGTGATTAAAGTTAACTGGTTGAACACAACTTAGTGCTAATAACTACCTTACTGGTGGCAGCAGGTAATGCCTGCCTGAATGTGGAAGATTATATTGCCATGAAATATACCCATATCTTTTCTATTTCAGGATATGGTCCACTCGTTTACCGAATTTCATCTATATCCATTCAGCTCTTTGAGCGTAATGAACTTACTAACATGCACATGCATACTTTCGCCTTTATAATATTAGTATGATAATGTAAAAGTTATTTAAAAGTAGGATTGCGCGGGTCATATCAGCACGCATGCTCACTGACCGCTGGGCGATATTCTCAACAAAGTATGGTTACTGAGGATGGACGACACCCCCGAGGTCAACCTGGGTAGAGGTGGCGAGAATATTACGTAGACGCCTACCACAAGAACTGCCCCCCTAGCCAAGTTACAACCAGTTTGTGTCGAATTTCGTTCTCTAATCGGTAACGCCTCGGTGACAGCAATTGTAGAAAAAGATAAGTTGGTCACCTGCACCTTGTTGTGTTGTGGAGCACCTGAATCGGTCGCTCGTTCTACAATTTAGCGTCTGTATAACAAAGGATGTAGTAACGATTTTGAATGATGTGAACTTGGCTACGAATAGTCTATTCGTTTGTTCTGACCACGAGACTTTACGTTGAGATGTCGTCATTCCCATACGTTTCATCACTTTTCGACAGCGTTAACGATTGCAGAATAACAACTTGGCTAAGCGTGCTGGTTCGATATGGCTCGAGAAACGAATAGGCTTTTGCCCAGCAGAGGGAAAGTACAGACTAAATAAAAAAAAAGTCTATGTATTCTAAAATTAAAAGACACGTTATGAGCGCCCTTCTACCTCACTTTCTTAAAAACCGTAAAGAAAACGACGACTCAGAAAATGGGATCACGGGAATCTATGTCATCAAAATAAAACCCTTTCTACCCACTTTCCTCTAACCGCCACATCCAATTAAAGCCTATTCTCCCCTGGAACTGGACAGAAAAAACACGAAATAATAAGACGATTAAATATCCCAAGTCCTAAATAAATATAAGGCTGCTCGTCGAGATTTTTGCTTAGGCAGCGTCTAGGGAATCGCTTCTAATTTAATTTCGTTTTCTGTAGAATTTTTTGTTTTAAAAAAAGAATGTGTAGTGTGGTTTAATTTGCGTAAGGACCTTTTTTGGTACTTGATGGTGTGGGTGTAAAATGAATTTAAGGCGTTGGTGTAAATTAATTTTAGAGTATGTGAGTATGTATTAAATGTTTTGACGCACACAAAACTGCTGGTGAATAACAACACATCCATATGGTTACACAGAGTTGTACCATTTAAACCACTCATAATCATAATTATTAATAATTATTACAACATAATTATTTTGAACCCTTGCTTTTTCGTATTAATCTTTTATTTGTTTTTACTTTTTTATGCACCTGCCATGTTTTCTCTTCGCCACCCTAGGTTGACTGGTAAAGAATGCCTAAGGCATTAAGTCCGCCTATGTACTTTTATGTTGCATGAAGACTTAATAAATAAATAAATCATAAACATAATCAGCCTTAAAATGTTTCCACTACTGTCACTCATGCCTCATTTCTATGAGCCGCAATAAACCACACCGTGTGTGAATTGGTGGACATCACACGTTTTCATGGTTCTAGGACATGCTGGTTTTCTCATGATTATTTCATTTTTCTTTTTGTTATTGATAGGCGTGTGACCACTGTCTCACCTGATGGTAAGCGATGATGTGGCCGACGATGGAGCACGCTTGCCTGGAACTATCCTATTCACTCTTGACTTAAATACCCTGAGGTTGTAGCTATCAGGTAACACAACTCCGGCAGGAAATTCCACTCCTTAGCTGTTCGCATACTGTCGCTTCATCGTTTTGAGAATAGTGGTGATGAAATAACAAAGTAAGCGCCTGGTTGAGTTTGAACCCATGACTTAAGTGTTCTTAAGTTGGGGGTGTGACCACGTCGTCGACGGCCGGCACTGTTCCCGCGCGCCTCATATAGTTGTCAGCAGCAGCAAGAGCCCAGCCGGTTCGACGCCTACTGGGGCCAGGGTTATCCGAAAGGGAAGCTCGGTCCCAGTACAAAAGGCAAGAAGGTACAGGAGTGGGTTTTTAGTCAGTAAAGTCTGACATTATCTTCCGCTCCGCCCAAAAGCGGGGGATGTCATTAGATGATTTTTCCACCGGAAAAAAAAGGGTATGACCACCAATATTTCGTCAATTCTATGTTATAGAAAGCTTGATTCGCCATCGAATAAGGAGAAAATAATCTAGAATCCGGAATTACTACGGAGATATCCCAGATGGAAAAAACAATACCTTTTTTACCGGATACGGGAATGAAATCAATTACAAATCAGTGGCGGGTTTTACGACACTTCTTTCATCTTCTAAATCTTAACTTAGAAAATCATCGCTCGTGAAGACAAAAGATATTTGATTTTTATGACCAAATTATTATCTAAACTGGTGCTTGATTGTGATTTCACTTGACAGTAAACAGTGATACAATCGTTTATAGTGAAGCGCACAGTTAGTTTATTATGAACTTATTCACTCTAGCCTTGAAGACACCTAACTTACAATCAAACGGGAAAACCGATGACTTCAATTGTTCCAGTTCTTCGATGTACGTGGTATAAACGACCAGGTGACGATGAGGCGAAATGCATAGTCCGGAACGTAGAAGTTTTAACAATGTAAGAGTTTGTCGGGTTCACCGATTCTCGCGCACTCTATTCAGTAAACGTTTATATTAAGCGACGCTTTTTTTTTCAGCCTTTCCCGTCACTTTGCTGGGTAAAAACCTCCCCCAAGTTCTTCCAGACATTCTTTTCCCGGGCTGTCTCAGACCAGGGCCTCAAGTCTGCTATTACAATAGTGTCAGAATGGTCTATCATTGTTTTCAAAATGGTTGATTTTGACAAGTTTTGGTAATCTGCTAATATAATGGCGTCATTATGACTTTCCAATGGTCAACCACTGACAATCCATTGAAAGAAATGGCATAGAATGGTAATCTCGTACAAAATAACAAATCAACATCTGACGTATGCGGCAATCTACTAAAATTTCGACAATTTTTTTGATCATTGAACTACAATTAGAACGTCAGCGTGTGCAGTTATTGCTTTTAATAACCTCGATATTGTCATTTGACCACAACTCTATTGCGTGACCATTGTACGATCAATGATCAATCATTATGAATTAGCAGATTACGAACTTTTAGCAAAATGACAATGGGATCGTGTTGGAATCAAGTCCAAGAGTGGGTCCAAGTCTGCTATTTTTATAAATTCGTCATTTATCAAAATAGCAGATTTGGACCCCGGTTCTACGGTAGTGACACGCATATAATATAAATCGTCTCACCACTCGTTTTTGGACCGATGTTGTAGCCGTTTTCTATTCGCAGGAAGCTCGTCATCATCATCATCATCAGCCAAAAGACTTCTACAGTAGGACATAGTCTTCTCCTAAGCGTCACCATAATGACTGATCCTGTGCGTCTTGCATCCATCGGATTTCCGCGACTCTTACCAGGACATCGGTCCATCTTGTGGAAGGCGACCGCATTAGGCCGATTTCCGGCCACCGTAGGCGTGGGCTTGCGGACGGCGAGCAATGGGTAGCTCGCTGTCCGACCGTCCGGGAACTGTCCGGACCTAGCCCAGTTCCTTGATGGCGCGCACTATTCCCGCGCGCCTCAAGGAGTTGTCAGCAACAGCAGGGTCCCAGCCAGGTCGAAGCTTACTGGGGCCAGGGTTAGTTTCGAAGGATAGCTCAGCCCCGATATGAAGGCACGAAGGAACGGGGTGGGTTTTTAGTCAGTAAGAGTCTGACACTATCTCCTGCTCCGCCCAAGAGTGGGGGATGTCATTAGATGATTTTCCCAGCGAAAAAACGATTAAATATCAGGAAATAAAAGTAAGTGACTTTTATTTCCTGATATTTAAACAACCAAAATAAAACCACCGAGATAAGTGTAATTAAATGTATCTTTGGGGTAGGCTTACCCCAAAGATACGTTTAATTACAATGTTAATCCATTTTCATTGATAACAGTGCAATACACAAAAATAAAAGTATTTACAATTTTCTACGGCCACTACCATAACCTCGATTGCGGTAACCTGCATTCGGCCATATTTATTTTTTATATAAAATACGCATACGCCAATGCAAACCACACCTTTGGCAGCGGTGATGAAACCTTTAGGGAATTGTTGGCTTTTTATTTAGTCTTTGGAACTGGTTCTTGGAAGGTCACACAATCCAGAAACCTCCGAATGTGCCGCTTTCAGGTACCTGGTTTTGTTGAAATTGTGTTGATTGATGATGATGCGTTGTAGCATCACGGGCTTCTTTTACAGAAGTTCCCCATGGCTTTAGTGCGCATTGCTTTCATTTCGCTATTTGAGACGCGCGTAGAACACTACGCGATGTCTTCGTCAATGGCTTTGTCTCGGTCTGACCAGACGGCCGGACTGCTACCCATTTTTCGTCATCTGCAAGCACGCCTCCTATCCTGCTTCCTCTGCCTGCTCCGATGGTTGGTAATCGAGGTTGGGCGGACTTCGCTAGCTCTACTTGCAGCAGGAGGCGACTGCCTCCGATTCTTTCTTGATCTTTTTAAAACGTCGTGTCGTTGTAGAAGGGCAGGGTTAGTGATGACGATGCTTGTCTAAATTAACTTTTTCTGAGTTCGATGCAACGGAAATGGTTACATCAAAACCGGATTCAGAAACAGAGTTTTTTTTGGTTTATCAGTTTATAAGAATGGTTTAATAGAACTGAAATCAGAAGTGTCAAATGAAATGAAATACTACTGAAACTAAATAAATGAAGAGCAATTTCATAACATTCCAAATACAAAAATAAAAAAAAAGTGAAACAGTAATCGACAGAAAGCACTGGGAGGTTACCCGCACGACAAGTATAAACTTAAACTTATTTGTACATCCGATGTGAATTCCGATTTCAATTTATCGGAACCGAAATCGGAATCGAAGATGCAAAACTAATCGGAACTTCCGAACTTTCGGAATCGGAATAGAATAGAATAGAATAGAATAAACTTTATTGTACACCAAAATAGTAACAATTTCACAGAAACTTAAACCTATGTGCACAGTGGCGGTCTTATCGCTGAAAGCGATGTCTTCCAGACAACCTTGGGATGGAATATAAGAACTGAAACTAAAAAAAGGGGGTAGTCTGCGGTGTACTTCAAGCAATATATCAAGGGACAAATTAATTAAGGGGGAAAAAATAATAATAATAATATGCAAGTACATATATACATATATAAATATATACAATATACATATATATATCATGTGTTACAATTAAATGGAAGCGAAAAAGAAAAGAATAGAATAAAGATTAGCGATGGAAGAAATTAAATTTGGCAGTATCAGAGTAATATTAGAGAGAAAGGTAATGTTCTTTGACAAGGTTTTTAAAAGAACCTAGCGACTGGGCTTGTCTAATTGACAATGGCAAAGCGTTCCATAATCGCACCGCCTGAACCGTAAACGATTTGTCGCAGAATTTGGTAGAATGCGAAGGCATCAAAAGTTTCAAGTTCTCCGATGATCTCAAATGTCTAGTATGTGTGTCATGAAGGAACTTAAAACGTTCTTTGAGATATGAGGGGGTTGTGGGAACAAACAGGACACTGTAAAGTAACGATAAGACATGGGTATTCCGGCGAAGTCGGATCGGCAGCCACTTGAGCTTTTTACGGAATTCAGAGACATGGTCATATTTGCGTAAACCAAATATGAACCTTATACAAAAGTTTTGAAGTCGCTCAAGCTTATCTAGCTGCACTTCAGTTAGATCTAAATAACTGACATCGGCATAATCAAGGATTGGGAGAAGGAGGGATTGGGCAAGCGCAGTTTTGGTGGCAGTTGGAAGAAAATTGCGCAGCCTACGCAAAGACCCCGCAGACGCAAACAACTTACGGCTTACTTCCTGCAACTGAGGAGCCCACGAAACTGCGCAACTGCGAACTGTAACTTCTCTGGTTCGTAGTAGGGTTTTGAGATACAGGGTCGTATTAACAGTTCTAAATAAAACAGCTACGGTAAAAGAAAGTACATGGAACAAACAAAGACTCCAGCGAACAAAAACAGAGAAGAAAACAAAGTTGAAAACCCCCTTTATCCAAATGGAACAGCTAAATAGCATATTATTCAAGCTTCAACTGCAAAGCAGATACTTCACCGTATCATTCCGTTTAAAAAAGAATTTAATACCATCTGAGACTGTTAGCGAATTTGAATAATGTTTTTCTTGAAAATAATCACGAGTTGGCAGTTTCAGCCATTTGTGGCGCTGAACAAAAGCGCTTTATAGCGCGATGCGGGCTTAAAACAGTTCTGCTTTTTTTTTTGTTAAAAATTTAAAATGCAAACCTTTATTTAAGTTGTATTCTTTCGAGGAGCTTTATGCAAATGGCGAGGTATGTGATAAGTGGGGGAGTTTGGAGACAAATTATGCCTAGGTTTTATACGATGCAAAGAATGCTTAGTCGAAAATTAAAGTTCAATATAAAGTCCAACAATTTTGACCGTATTGTGGCAGAAGCGAGATCTTCGATTCCTTAACGTTAAAGTTCTTACTTGCTAGCATAAATGGAAATATAATAACTAGTTACTCTAATTGCAAATCTTAAGAGA
Source organism: Mythimna ferrago (assembly GCA_910589285.2). Taxonomy (NCBI): domain Eukaryota; kingdom Metazoa; phylum Arthropoda; class Insecta; order Lepidoptera; family Noctuidae; genus Mythimna; species Mythimna ferrago. The sequence continues at coordinate 9,726,197 of OU342697.1, read as the reverse complement.
TCGTTGAAAGCGCTGGGCAAAATAACGAAGGTTCTGAAAAATATAAAACAGTTGCGCACATTGGTAAGTCCCAGACGTTTATATTTGGAACACAAAAGTGCATACATGTCACCCGAAAAAAAAAAATTTTTACACTCACAATTCTCACGTTGTAATTTACTTTATTTTATTTTCTTTTTTCTGTCAAACGAAAACGTCCCATTGTTTTATCTGTGGAGAACATTGTTGGTATCTTTATAAACCTTTAGTAATTCCTTTCTGTCTTTTGTAATCTTTTATCGATATGTTTGATATTTTTTTCTCTTTCAATTCTTTTCACCTTATGGACCACGACGATATGGTTGACGATAGATCACGCTTGCCTAGAAGCAACCTTACAGTAACTCTTGACTTAAAAATCCCCAATAAATAAAATAAAACAAAAAATACATATTGTTCATAGTCAGTCTTATATTGTTCCCAGTGTTGGGACTCAGGCCTCCTCTCTAGTAGAGGAAATAATATGCCGTAATCCACACGCAGGCCCAGTACTTGTTGGTGGATGTCATATATGTCTTCGAATTTTTTGGTTCTAGGATATGCCAATTTCCTTACGATGTTTTCCTTCACCGTTTTGAGAGCAGTGGTGATGAAATAAATTACACAAAGTAATACACCTGGCTGAGTTTGAACTCGTGACCTCTCGAGACCCCGGCTCGTAAGTCGGGGCCGTTACCACTCGGCGAATTATTCAGTATGACAATATTATAGCACTACACTTTCTCTAACGGTTGTTCTACAGCTATTTTACAAGAAGCGTTCAATCTTCTCTCACATAGCAGAAGTATGTCTTACTTACATTGTAATGTTGAGACATTACAACCATCCTGTCCTCGCGGGCCCACGACAAAATTAATGAGCACCCCCTCAATTTAGACCCCCAGGTCTGTTTTATGAACGCTAAAATTTAACCAAACTACGTCACAAATCTCTGCGGACCCCTAATTGTGTCTTATAAAACAATAAAGGGTTAATTTAATGGTGGTTGTGTTGCCAAGTTAAAATTAAAATTACTGTCGTTTGTTCTTTGGACATCGTTAGCGTGGGTGATGGAAAAGATTGTGACGGAACCTAGATTTAAATTGCTGACCAACTTTGAGCGATTATGGTGCTTAATGATCGTGTTATCGCTATAAGTAAAGAAGATTTTACCGTGCAGTGAAGAATTTACAGGCTGGTTGCACTGTCGTTTGTTTTATTAGTAACCTATTGTCAATTCGCTTTCTCCTACGAACGCTAGCGTAGGAGTCGGCCGCATGCGTAAGGGAAAGGACTTCCTTACGCTCCAGCTGCCAGTATCCCAACCCCGATTTCCAGCGATAGTAGATGCGGGCTTACGGACGACAAGCAATAGGTTGATTACCGTCCGGCCGTCTGGTAACCGTTCGGACCGAGCCCGACTCGTCAAAGTCAAAATATTTTATTTCACATAGGCCTACATGGACACTTATAAAACGTGAGAAACTAGTGCACGGTTCCAAATTGGTCGTTTCCTATGGAGAAGAACCGGCAAGAAACTCCATGGTTACTCTTTTTAAAAAAAGTGGTTCATGTCGTTTAGTACGTCGACGGCGCAAAGTGGTTCACGCGCCTCAAAGAGATGTCAGTAAATCCATAGGGGTCCAGCAGAGTTAAAGCCTGAAAAGGAATCCCAGAGTCCAAGAAAGCAAGGCAAAAAAAGAAAATAGGTTGGTAAAGATCTGATACGTCTTCATGCTCCACCCTATAGTAGAAGAAGTCATTGGATGATTTCTCACCAAAAAAAAATGCCTATTGGCAATAGCCCTGACAGTTTTTGGTTCACAATCAAGCATTTACTTTGATATGCAATCTATTTTATTACTCAAAAATGGTAAATAACACCGAATAAAAACTAGTATCGGATGCAATGCAAGTTACTTCAAAACTGAACAATATTAGGAGTATTTAACTTCCCTAAGAACAAAATACTGCAAAAAAAAATACCTGTAGTAAATACAGGAACTGGTATTTAAATTCTTGCCCTCTCCGTCGACGTCACCAGCTTATGCCTGATTAGTTTAGCTATGTCTTTGCTCATCTTCTCTTTTATCGCTCTCCAAGTGACGGTAATTGCAAATTCTACACTCACTTGCTCAACGTTCCTCAAATTGTATGTATATGTTATTAAGCGCATAAGGGTGACTTTCCAGCAGGAATGTGCGAGCTAGCTGGACAGTGTAAGTATTTAATCTTTCAAGTACCGTAATTAGAGACAGGACCTCAGGACTTATTGTGGCGACACTTGGGGGAGGCCTATGTCCAACAGTGGACGTCTTTCGGCTGAAATTATGATGATGAATGATGAATTAGAGACACAATAGAAACACAATGAGAGAGCGAACGCCAGCGTTCGCTTGGGATTTTGAAAATATACGTTTTGCAACTTGTATTATAGTAAGTAAGGCCACCATAATGTTCTAAAAAAATATATGCAATACTCTGATTCATGGTCGTAAATTTTTTACAAATATATTTTTTATGAAAATTGAATGTTGTACAAACAATAAAAAAATATGTTTTTGCGTATATTGTTTGTGTTTCAACTTTTTTATCTAAGCAATTACCAATACGAAATTTATACTTATCTATAGAGAACAATATAATGATTATAAATATTGTACAAATACTTTTTTTACGAGTTGTAGGTCGCGGGTTCGAACCCAGCCAGGCGCATTACATTGTGTAATTTATTTCATCACCACTGCTCTCAAAACGGTGAAGGAATACATTGTGAGGAAACCGGCATGTCCTAGAACCAAAAATTCGAAGACATGTGACATTCACCGACCCGCGCTGGGCCCGCGTGATGGAATACGGCCGACTCCCTCTCCTAGAGAGGACGCCTGAGTCCCAGCATTGAGAACATGAAAAGGCTGATTATGCTTATGGTTATGCTGTGCGAGGAGCTTGTGTGGTGCGAGAATGCGAAGCGAAGCTGTGTACTTTGCAGCGTTGTGTAGCTGAACGGCAGCGAGATGCAAAGCAGCGTCTTCATTTAACAGTCGCATGTTTCGTACACATACCTTACTCGTATCCCTCGTAAACATCTCTGGCTTTTTGTTTATATAAACTCTCCGCTCCGTTATCCCTTTTCAACCAGAGCTACGCTAAGTCAGGTTGAGAAAACAAAGTAATCCCATTGGTGGATAGTTTCCTCGCGCACCGCTCAGCTACCTCGCACACCGCTTGCACAAAATAGATAGGTACAGAAGACAATCTACATACAAAACGCGCTCCAACAGCTCACTTATAGACACCGCTCACGGACACGACATCTCGGCTTAACCACCCAATCGCACTCGTACAGTTCAGCGCAACGCCGCGATTGCCTAGCGTAGGTATAAAAAGTGAAGTACATACATGAGATTGACTTCTGTACCTACCTATCTAGTTTGTGTCGCTAGCGTATACGTAACGTAAGCTACAACCTAAAATAGCTTTTCAAAGCTACTAAATCCTAGAAAATTAAAACTAAAATTCTGCGAAATAAACTCAAGCTTTACTCTCTAAAAGTCTTTACAGATTGTAGGTGCAGAATTAATTCAGATTATCTAGTTAATCCTAGTGTGCTATGCATTTCACTTTGACTCTGTGCTTTTAAATTATATTTTCCATTACAATTTATTGCAAGCACTGCCGAGTTTTATAATTCGAAATTTTAATATATAATCGGGTCTCAAACCATAGGGGCGTATATGCAAAAATGTGATTTTTCGTTTTTAATGCCATTGGATTCTACTATAAGCAATACATTAACTGAATTTTTCTTATAATTTAGTGTTAATTACTTTTTGCATAAATTAAAAAATATTATTTGCCGTATGCTGGAGAGTCTAGAATTATTTTTAGACCAAATAGCCGTATAATTGACGTAAGAGCAATATTATTGCGTATTGGGGCAGTTTCGACGTGCCATAGAGACGTACGCACGTACGACTTTCAATTTTATCGTGATCCTAGGAAATCGCAACGGACCATAAAGGCGTATGAACATACGACTGTTTATTTTACTTTAACCTGAAATCATTTTGCCAAGCTATATAGACGTAAGTAATGTAACAAATATTCGCATTCGCGAATATTCGCACATTTTTTGATATACGCATTCGCATTCGCAAATATTCGCACATTTTTTTATATTTGCATTCGCATTCCCAAAAAACATGCGAATATTTGGCGAATGTATCTGACAAACAAGAAGGAAATAATATTTTAATATTTTTCTATCACACAACTTTATTTCACATTTTATCACAAATTGTGAAACAACATGTTAACCTCAAATCGTAACAATTTTTTTCAAATGAATTTAACTGTTTCTCCAGATGGGTGCGTGACGAGTATTTCGGATATTCGTATCCATCAGAAGGACGTTCGTAGAGTTCTGCGTAACTTTGATGTGAATAGAGCCAGTGGCCTCGACGGGATACCAGCAGCTGTTCTTAAAACTTGTGCACTTGAATTGTCTCTAATCTTAACCCGCCTATTTCGCCTCTCTGAGACTGAATAAGTGCCGTTAAGCCTGTGCCCAAGAAGGGCAGTCGAGCTGACCTGGCAAACTACCTATCCATCTCCGTTACGTCTATCCTCTGTAAGAGTATGGAACGGGAGTTTAACAGATAACTCCTGGCATACCTAGAAACAATCGACATCCTCATTGACCGGCAATACGGTTTTCGCCTAAATCGGTCTATTGGGGATTTTCTAGCGTATGCAATTCACATCTAAAGCAAGGCCATCGAGAAGCATGGGGAAGCGCTTGCAGTCTCCCTTGATATCTCGAAGACTTTCGATAGGGTTTAAGCTGAAACTATGTAAAGTCTTATTGCTAAGCTTCCTTCCTCTGGTCTAACCACTGGTCTGTGTGATTGAATCGTAAACTTCTTGAGGGATCGATCCATCCGAGTCCGAGATTGATGGCTACTCGTCGGGACAAATGGATATTAATGCCAGGGTCCTTCAGCGGTCGGTACTCTCGGCAACACTGTTCTTGCTGCACATAAATGACCTACTTAAAGCCAGTACCTTTGGGTATACAGACGATAGCACTGTTGTTGAGAGTTACATGTCCGGCGAGCGAGCTTATGGATCTCAGATCCAGTCTCTCCGAGATCTCTCTCAGATCTCAGAGATTCTTGGGGTGCCGCTGTCGACTACCCTCAATTTCGGCTTCTACATCGAAGCAAAAGCCAAACTGTCTGCCAAAAAATTCGGGATCTTAGCGAGGACGAGACGGTGCAACCTCTATCAAGCACAAGTTTGATCGTGTATGGTCTTTTGAGCATCGACGCCGAGTTGTTAGCCTGTCGGTTTTTTATTGTTTACATTTCGGAGAGTGTGTATTGGAATTGCAGAATTTAATCCCGCCAAGTCCGTTCCATCATTGGACCACAAGATGTACAGCGTTGCGACACCGGTACATGGTGAACATTCCACCCATACGTACAAAGCGTTTGGGAACACACTCATTATGCGTATAGCTAAGGAGTGAAATTCCCTGCCGGAGTCTGTGTTTCCTGAAAAACTTTTTGTGTTAAACTTCATTCAATTAGTCTGTTAAGGCTCTGTTATGTTCGGTTTAAATTTGGCTGATACGAAATATGAAAACTATCTGATATTTTGCGCGCACTTTGTTTGAAAGTCAATATTCGCAATCGCATTCGCGAAAATTGAATTTGAATATTCGCATTCGCATTCTCGAATGTGAGAAATCAGACATTCACACAAACATCAGTAATGCCTTCCTCACCGTGTTTCCTCACGATGATTTCCTTCAGCGTTTTTGAGAGCTATGTTTTGTTTCAGCTCAATTTCAAATGTTTGTGATTTTAAAGATATTTCTAATAATTATGTTCAGATTTATTAATAAATTTTATTTTTATAATGCTTATTTTTCTTTTCAAACACGAGAATATTGTGTAATTACCTATTAATCATTTCCTTTTTTTAAATTGTGGAACAAAACTGGTTTATACTTCCTCTTTGAGTTAAAACACCTCTCAATATTTATGACAAGCCAGACAGGCGTATGATTTCTTGAAATTACGTAAATAACGTTAATTTCAATGGGTTCTCATTCCTAAATAGCAATATTTTAAGTCACCAATTAAGTAATAATAAATATTGGTATAAATATTAACAATCTGAGAAAAAAGATTTTACGTCCATAAATTTCATACATTTCAGGGAGTATTTTGACGGAATTTTACAGTATAGTCGTCATGCTATATAGGCGTATCAACCAAAAACTAGTGTTATAGAGGAAATGCCCTAAAATTAAGAATCCTACATTAATTGCAGTAGAAATATATGGCTACATGCAAAAAAACAACGAGCTGGCTCAATCACAGGAAGAGTTATTAAGTTTTTTGTCTCTCCTGAAAAGTAGGGGTTTTGTGGATACGCCCCTATGGTTTGAGACCCGAAAAAAATTAACTACAAAAAAAAACATATTATGTTTTTTTTTGTAGTTAATTTTTTTCGTTTACTAGTGTTGTTGTTAATCTTTTAGGGAATAATAATTTTCATTTTGAGTACATTTTACATAAAAGTTTCGTATCTTTGTTATTGTATGCAAGTGTCTTTGTTATTGTATTCTAAATATTACGAAGTCTATGCGAATCAAGCGATAGCAAGCGAAGCGAAGGGGAGCTGAGATCGAGCGGTAGGGTGTTTGATGCGCTTGCTTCGCGTCATACAGACGTAAGTAGATATAGTAAAGTACAGAGTTGAAATGTGTCAGATAGAACAATGAAATCTTGAAGTTTTGTTTTTGGTAAATTAATTATGTTTTATAAAAAGTCATAGAATAAAAGTTGTTGTTTATGATTTCAGTAATACAGTCCTGCAAGATTGTCAATATTTTACAAATAACCCTGCATGTAGTTACGAAGGTACAATTGCCAAAACGGATCTTGAGCGCTCGGCGTCAGAGTGGGGTTCTCTTTGCGCATTCCATACATTGGCGAGCCAATCGTTTTCGTTGTTAGATACATTCACCAACGCAGGGAACGAATCAGGAGTGACGTCTATAACGCGATGACGCGGCGAGCCAATCACTGATACTACCCGCCCCCGCGTCTCACTTCGCACCACTAAAGATACCGAATATTTGAGTTCTGCGCAACCGCTCAAGATCCGTGCCGTGATGGCAATTGTACCTACGTTATCGCTTAAGGAAATAAGCAAAAATTGCAAGCATTCTTCCATTCGCCTTCCAGAACTTACCTAGGACAACAAACAGACATTTTTCTTCGCTCCAAGAAGAGTCCGGAAGAATTACACAATTAAATAAATCATCCTTTCTTTTCTCAGAAACTTGACGTACAAAAGTGGAACCTAGTAGCGTCCCTATTATTTTAACTGCAAAACAGTGAGAAAAGTTGCAACATTCACAGAATTACGCTAGTTTTTATTTACTGTTTCCTTACTGTCTTGGGAAGTCTAAAGCGCTTCGAGTTAGCGGTTAGGGAAACAATTTACCAAGAACTACAGTTTATAATTACGTATGGGAAGAAAATGGGTGACAATTTTGTGATGGTAGTACGTTAGCATAGCATAATCAGCTTTTTAATGTTCCCACTGCTGGGACTCAAGCCTCATCTCTAGGAGAGGGCATGGACCGTAATACACCATGCGTGGGACTAGTACGGGTTGGTGGATGTCACATGTCTTCGAATTTTTGGTTCTAAGACATACCGGTTTCCTCACGATGTTTTCCTTCACCGTTTTGAGAGAAGTGGTGATGAAATAAATTACACAAAGTACTGTGCCTGGCTGGGTTTGAACCCGCGGCCGTATGTAGGGGCCGTAATCACTCGGCCACTGCTGCTTTGATAATATGTTACGTGGAAATTATGAACTCTTTTTGCAGGTTTAGGTAAAGTGGTGTTGTACTAAAACGAGATATTTATGGAGTATGTGTTTTGGTTTTTATTAAGGGCCTAGGTTGAAATTAGTACTTACCAGTAGACGCTCCATTCTGCCTTTTTCTTGATGAAAATTGAAGATCTCTTGATTAAATCACCCAAATGTCTTTCTAATCTTTTACCAATTATGTTTTTTTGTTTGTTTTAACTTTGTTCCACATCGGTTGTTACTTTTGTGTCGTGAGTGCGTTTACTGTTATGTAAATTCACATAGTATGCCAAAGTTACTTAGACTAGGATTAATTATATCAATATCATAAAGCATAACTTTAACGATATTGGTGGCGTTCAATAAAGTTTTATGGCAGAAAAAAAGTGTGTCAGTATTTACACTAATATTATAAAGAAGTAAAGATTGATTTGTTTTTTTTTTTGTAGGAGGTAATTTCTGCAAATACTAGTCTGATTGCCAAGATTTTTTTACCAATACAAAGCTGCTATTAATCTTGAGTAACATAGGTTATATTTTATGTACGTGGGCGAAGCCGTAAGCAAAAGCTAGTATCACATCATTACAATTTCTGACTGTAATATGATATTTGATGACAAAAAGTAGGAGGCTTAATACCGATGATATTTTGCGGTTTCTAAAATTTATAATCATGATGATAATGATGAAAGATAAATGCTTTACCCGGGTATGATGATTGTGTTACTGTTTCTTTATGTATAGCCATTTGTATAGTAAACTTATTTACTTTCATATTTTTTACTCTTCATAAAAGCACATGATTTTACAAGTCTTTTCTACAAGCATACAAGATGCTTGAAATTTTAAAAAATACATTCAGCCGAACATAGAACCTCCTTCATTTTAAAGTCGGTTAAAAATGAGGTTGACTACTTCCAGCTCAATATTATTATACAACAGCTTCTGTACATAATACGGCCTCGTAAGTAGACCTAAACCAGGCTCTTTGAGGCTTCTAAAGTACGTACAACACGTCCGAAGTATGACTTGAAATGGTGCCAAAAAATCTCGTGGTCAGCATTTAGAATTTTATTCAACCGTGAGGTACTTACGTGTGTTGTTGGTACTCTATTCTATTGTGCAATGACCTAAATAGCGTATGACATATTATGCATTTTGTACTCTCGTGTTTGGGACGTATCTGCACAAAATATATAGGTACAGAAGTCAATCTGCATACAAAGCGCGCTCGAGCAACGCACACATAGACACGGACACGATATCTCGGAGCGCCTCGGCCCGCTCGTCGAACAGTTCCGGCTCAAATGCTCATTAGTGTGCCGAGCGTAGGTATAAAAAGTGAAGAACATACATGAGATTGTCTTCTGTACCTATCTATTTTGTGGTACCTGCCAGATAGCTTGATGGACCTTTTTTTCAGTGGCCAAATATCATCCAATAACATCTAACGCCCTTGGGCGGCTTGGGAGATAGAGTCAGACTTTTACTGACTAATAATCGGTTTATACCCTATTCCTTCTCAGCCCTTCATACCAAGGTCGGACCTTCCTTTCAGAAACCGATCCAAGGTCCCAGTAGGCTTCGGCCCTGCTGGGTTCCTGCGGTTTGAAGCGCGCGGGAATAGTACGCGCCGTCGACGACTTGGGCTCGGTTCGGACGTAAGGGCCGTTGTCTGATGCGTGCGACCGCCTGCCACTCCTCCTCGCTCTAGACCATGGCATGTACCAAGGTCCGGCGCGAGCGATCGCTGCCGCCGATCGCCCCCACGAGCACGTGGCGGTGCTCTGCCCAAGCGGGGCAGACCTCAACCGTGTGCTCCACCATGTCCTTCGGGCGGTCCACACCCGGGCGTCGCTTTCGCACGAATCCGGTGCAGGAACTTCCCGAACTGACCGTGTTCGGTGAGTAACATGCGTCATGCGAAAGGTGAGGACGCCGTGAGGTCTTTCCAGGCCTCAAAGAGCCTTACCGCCATAGTTGTGGCATGCCCAAGCTTAATGCACTTGAGTCAATTGAGAAACACGCCAAGAGGATTCTTGGTAATGTTCAGAAGTTGGAATTTTGTAGAGTTATTCCTGTCCTTACAATGACAAAACTAATGTATCGTAAAGTTTTCCTGTTCTTCCTAATGACATTTCTTTCATTTTAGAAGACTAATTATATATACTGCAAGAAACCTCCATTAAGCCAAAATTAGAATGTTAACAAACAAACAAAAAGGAAATTAAGTAATTACACAATTGACTACCGTAAGTACCTCCCTAAAGTCGTAAAAAAAGCACAATTTATTTCATAAGAACTTCGTTAACATTCTTTTTGCGTGTCCTGTTCGCTATTTAATGAACTGAAAGGAACAGTTGAAATAATTAATATCATATCACATTTGAACAAAAAATAAAACTATTAGAGCCCAACGGCAATAAATACTAACTTACAGACTAAATGTATTTCATTAGATCGTTAGTTATGTGTCGGAATTGCATAATTTAATTCTAAATCCTAAATTATAATCAGACGAGACGACGAGGCAAAATGCTTAGTGTGGACCGTAGAGGTGTCAACAACGTAATGATGGACAAATTCAAATTCATTTATTTCAAATAGACCATAAGTTGGCCAAAAATGTTGCAAAAAAAATGGCAAAAATGTCGGTCAGTCCAAGAAAAGTGAAGCTAAATTGCACGTTCCAAAGCGTAGATCTCTATGGAGAAGAACGTGCAAGACACTCCATGGACACTCTTTTAAATCATATTGTATGTTACATATAATGCTCGGTTACATATTTCATATTGCTTCTATTATGTGAGACACTCGCCGTAAGTCGCGTTGTTCGATGATAGAAAAGTGATGGCGGAATCAAGTAATGTAATGCCTGCGCGCACTCTCCAAAACGCGTCCTATAAAATACCGAAAGGCTGGCTACCCTATACCTGTGCATCAGATATAGATTGGTTTTAACCAAATCTGGATCACCACGCTTTTCCTCTGATAGATTTGGAAACCTCAAATGGCGTAAATATAATACCCTCATTGGAAGTTATGTGTTTGAGCCGTTTGGGGTTGAAACACTAGAGCCATGGGGTCCGAGCGCTCATCGAGTTGTTCGGGATATCAGCAAACAGTTAGTCGACTCTTCGTGTGACCAGAGAGCTGGACTCTTCTTCATTCAACGAATCAGCATTGCCATCCAGCGTGGCAATGCTGCCAGCGTTCTAGGCACTTTTCCCATTGACATCAATGTGGACGAATTTTTTGATGCCCTCTGAGTTTTCCCCGTTTTTCAGCCTTTTTTACTCGTTTTTGCATATTATTATTTTAAGTTTGTATATATATACCTAGTGATTATTTATTAGATTAATTCAATAAAAAAAAAAACTGAGATTTTTAAATCTTAATGATAGTTCGAACAGGTAACATGTGCCTGTCATATTATGGAAAAAAAAATAGGATAAAGACTTAACACTTTTGCGTGACGGTAAAGTTTCCCCATTGAAGACATCAACGCTTCGCCCAATCAGCATCGAGGCTTTGGACAGATAAATATGAATAATAAATTATTCGGGCTTGTTATGTTTAACAATAATCTACACAGCTATACATCCCAATGTAAGCAGGCTGATGACGCAGTAAGTTAAGATATAGCGCGGTTTTTGGAAATATACGAGCCTATATTACGAGCGAAGACGGTGCATGTTTCTTTTGTTTTTTATGCTATTGGGACAAAATTGGCTACAAATTGCTCAAAGCAGAAAGATTTGGAAGGAGAAGGGGAAGCCTTTGCCCAGCGTTGGGACCCAATACAAGCTAACAAAAAAAAGCCAACTTCCCGTAGAACATGATCATTGTTTTAATTTTAGTCAAAACATTAATAAACCTGTCAATTTTTTTTACAAAACTAACAATCGTAATGAAAATGGCCAACAATTACAAGAATAAGAATACGCCAAAGATTTTTTTCTGTGAGACGTTGGTCTGTCTCAGTAAAACTATTCAACCGTTTTGGACACAAATGAAAGTAATCTGAAAACAACAGCGGAGAATTGAGAAAATCATAATTTCCATTCCCTTTTATATCAATCTTTTTTTTTTGGTTTATATCTAAACTTGGTCATAATCGGATGGCTGGACAACGAGCTACTCATTGCTCGCCGTTCGCAAATCTTTCAAGCAGGCTAAAGTTTCAGCCACTCTTCTTGTCTTTGTCAAAGACAAATATAATAATAATATAATATCACACAACGCCGTCTAGTCCCAAGCGGAGCAGAGCTTGTGTTATGAGTCCTAGACAACTGATAAACATACTTATATATTTCTAAATACAGACATATTATAGATAAATTACACCCAGATAAATGATCATGCTCATCACACGAACATTTATCCTGGTTGAAATCGATTGAAACAAATGATTTGATATTGAAATCAAAATGAGCCACCCTTTTATTTTTTTTAATAATACTAGTCTGTAAAAACGCAGCTTTCCCACCCCAACTTCGCATCCCTATACGAAACACACACTTGATCCAGATATCTCTAATCGCCGACGGCCATCAATGTAACTAATTGGGCATATAATTTATGCGGCGGTCACTTTGACTAATGACAACGGTTTACGCAAGCCGTATGCTTGAGGCCAATGCTGAGATCCGCAGATTATACGATGTATCGGCGAATTGAGCGTGTTCCGAGTTGTCTATGATTAGTCGCTGTTTTGATGGCACATCACTAGTGGTTGGGTTGTTTGTGAGGTGATAGATTTGTAGCGGGGAAACTGGATGGGTGGATAAATGGCGAGTAACACGTAACACAAATTCTAAAGAAGTAGTTCATAGTTTCCGCGCGAGATATCGGTAAAACTGTAGGGAACCTAAAGGGCTGATGCCTGCTTGGGCCACGAGAAATTTCTGAAAAGGAAGCCTGCAGTCCTAGAACGCAAAGGATAACTGAAAGACGCAAGTTCAGTATTAGTCAGTAAAAGTCTGACACGCCCTCCCTCTCCATCACAAAGCGGGAGAAGTCACTGGATGATTTCCAATCCTAAAAAATAGCTAAAATATTTATGTGTGTAACTTATTTCTGAAAGTACTGATTCGATATAATAACTGGGAATTTCCTGTCAAACCAGTTTATCAATTAAAAAATATTTTATTTTACATACTTTATTAATAAATTATAAATTTCATTTATTTTCACTCGCAAGAACGCTGTTCTCTGTGGCAGTCAAAATGGGCGTGAAGGATTTTGACGTCAGAGTCCATGTTGGACTTCTCTTACTTTATATTTATTTATTTATTTCCTTCTTTATGCACACAAAAATACAGAGGTGGACTTAATGCCTTAGACATTTTCTACCAGCAAAGGGTGGTGCAGAGAAAAATAGTGGTGATGGTGGTGGTATGTAAATATTAAAAAAAAAAATAACAAAATTTAGTTTAAGTTTTGGTCAAATTGTGCACTGGATCTTACCCTCTACTGTGATCTCTCTATCACTTGCTGGTTTGCTGGAAGAAAACTCAACTTTGCTCGCCTATGTACATGACTTAAAAGTTTGCAGCCTCCTATTTCTGTCTACATGGTTTTTTTTTAATGATATAATCCAGTGCTTGACTGCGATTCCACCTGATGGTCAGCAGTGATGCAATCTTAGATGGTGAGGCGCACTAATTTATTAAGAGCCTATTCACTCTAGCCTTGAAGACAAAAGTTGTTTGTAACGGCCGGTTTGTACTAGAAATATAGCCTCGTCGAGTCGAGGCTTCAAAGTCTTGAGCATCGACGCAGAGTTGCTAGCTTGTCGGTTTTCTACCGGTTGCATTTCGGGGAGTGTGCGTCGGAATTGCATAACCTAATTCCGCCTAGCCTGTTCCATCATCGGACTACCAGACGTACGGCTATGCGCCACCGGTATATGGCGGATATCCCACCTACACGCACAAAACGTTTTGGGAACACATTCATTGTGCGTGCGACTAGGGAGTGGAATTCCTTGGCGGAGTCTGTGTTTCCTGATAGCTACAACCCGGGAATCTTTAAGTCGAGAGTGAATAGGTTTCTTCTAGGTAAGCGCGTTCCATCGTCGACCGCATTGTCGCTTTCCATCAGGTGAGATAGCGGTCAAGCGCGAACCTATCAACAATAAAAAAAAATATGGTGTCATCTTCAAATAATCCAATAATAATTCTAATTTCTATATAAAAATCCCTGAAATATTCCTATTCCTTAACAACGACAGTATTTTCCATTTGCAAAGAAGAAGCCGAACATCTCAAGCAAGCCTAATTGAAAGCAAACTCCATATAAAAACACTTGCTACCAACATCACGGAAAATCTAAAAGGATTGCTGGTCTAACAGGGCATACAACTTTGAAATACTGAGAACCGTTTAACCGGGAAAGTTAAAAGAAACCTTTACGTGGTTGCGATATAAGAAGCTTCCAAGTTAATTAGTGCACGTTTTAATGTACTTTTAAGTTTAAAACTACATTAAAAAGAAGAAGAGCGTAAAGCAGAGCTATTCTTGGAAAGTTCCAATGTATAATCACATATTATAAAGGCGATTTGTATGTATGTGGCTGGGGGTATGTGTATCTTTGTAATTCCTTTACACTTAAGGGCTTATTATTCTAGTGCACAATATAAGAATCGCGTGCGGCCAGTCTCCTCACCCCCCGTATCTCCCCACAGTTCCCGCATTCATCATATCTAGCGCAAAATTTTAAATAATATTTGACAGGGTCGGAAAGTTGCTCTAGGTGATAGTAATTTATGAAACTATTGCATAATGAAGGGTATTATATGTCAGAACGGATTCGAATAAAATTGGCACAAGGATAGATCATGCCCATTATTTTTGGATTGGAAAATCATCAAATAACTTCTTTTGCTCTGCGTGGAGCAAGAGGGAGTGTGAATAAGAAGAAGTATGACTCTACTGACTAAAACGCACCTGTGTTCCTTCAGTTGCCCTTTGCGCCGGGTCTGCGGCAAGTTTTTTTGAATAATCTTGTAGTCCAAGATGGAAACAGAACTTGTGGAAGATCGTAGATATCAGTACTGTGGATCGGAGTGAAAAAAAAGGCTTATTCACTTATTAGTGTAGGACTTATTCCTGAGTAATTTCACTGGAATAAGTCGCGACTGATTTTTTATAACCATACATGCCTATCGGCTTGAGCCACAGTGAATCTTCTTTTTTTAAATTCAGACTTCTAGTTTTATACACAACAAAGTTAGAGGGGATCGAAAATGGCCTGCATTGTTTCGAGAAAAGGATGGTATGGCCGTGCCACTTTTTTGCTCGCCTTAATGGGAGCACTGCCGTGCCCTCTAATTTCTGCTTATTTGATTTTTATCACCAATCTTGTGCCATTACTTTTTAAACCATCATGTGTGCGAGCTAGAAAGAGAGATATAGCTATTCATCCTATATAACTCAATCTCTTTTACAGTTCAGTTTCAAATCAAATCAAAAATATTTTATTTCACATAGGCCTACATGGGCACTTATAAAACGTCAGAAGCTAGTGCACGGTTCCAAATTGGTCGTTTCCTATGGAGAAGAACCGGCAAGAAACTCCATGGTTACTCTTTTAAAAAAGTGGTTGTTTTTACAATATTGATAGATATTATGTAAGAATCAGTGTAAACCAGTCAAATATTGTACACAAAAGCACAATAAAAATTGTCTCAGTAAAAAACAAAGTAAGTTTAGATCATCAAATGGATCACTTTAAGTGCTCGTGGTCAGGTCTCAGTTCAAGGACCACATGGGATATTAACACCGTACATCGTCCAATGAACGGAATTTTGCGAGTTTAATTAATTAATCCACTTACACACTTTCTAAGTCAAAGATACTGAAGCCCAGTCGATACAAACTTGGTCAAAACATTTGACAAACTTATGGATTCCAGCCACGTGCGTCTAAAGTAGTTAGAGTTGTAACTTTGATGCAAGAGCTCCAACTTTGGTTTAGTGCTGGTTTTACTAGGGTGTTGTTGTTATTGAGGGCTCGTTCGAGGTTCATTTGGTTTTTAATCTGTCTAGCTTCAGCAATCCTGTGTATTAGGTCAGGTATATTGTACACTAAGGGCTATATTTCAGCAGGACATCATGGTGGCGCGACCACTACGACCAGTTGTGCCGCCATGGTGTCCCAGTGAAATATAGCCCTAAGCTACCAAACTAGATACCACACAGACACCAGAGTGGTGACTCTGGTGTCACACTGGTGGTGGACAAGTGGTGACTTGTCCGAGCTGGTCGCACCACCAAATTGGTTGCGCAACCAAACGATCACCAAGTGAGTAACTTTCTATAGAGCTGCTTACATTTTGTTGGTAACGGTGACTGGTCGTGCCATGGTGTCTCGGTGAAATATAGCTCTAAGTTTTGTACACGTCATTATCTCTGTAGCATTTTCCCAACTAGCTTTGGGGCCGGTTTCCAGTTTAACCGGATATGGCTAAATACCCCTTTTTTTATGGTGGGAAAAAATCATCCAATGACAACCCCCGCTCTTGGGCGGAGCGGGACAACTCTTTGAGGCTCGCGGGAACAGTGCACGCCGACGACGACTTGGGCTTGGTCCGGACAGTTACCGGACGGCCTGACAGCGAGCTACCCATTGCTCACTGTCCGCAAGCCCGCGCCTACGGTGGTCGGAAATCGGGATCAGTATCCTGGCGCCGGCGGCGGCGGGGATAACGCCGTTGCCTGATGCGTTCGGCCTCCTTCTTTTGCGAGCATTACTGCTTCGTAGAAGTCGGCGACCGCCTGCCACTCCTCCTCGCTCCGGACCATGGCCTCAACCAAGGCGCGGCGCGAGAGGTCTCCGCCGCCGATCGCCCCCACGAGGGCACGACGATGCTCCGCCCAAGCAGGGCACACCTCGACTGTGTGCTCCACCGTGTCCTTCGGGCGTTCCGCACAGTGGCGACACCCGCGTCACTTCCGCACGAATCCGGTGCAGGAAACTCCCGAACGAACCATGTCCGGTGAGGACCTGCGTCATACGGAAAGTAAGGACGCCGTGAGGTCTTTCCAGCCACGCCTCAAAGAGGGGACTTACCGCTGTCTGAATACCCCTGTTAATTTATATGGAGCGACTTACTACTTTACTACCTTTTACTTTTACCGACTTACTACCTCTAACGACTGTCGAAAATCCACAAATGAAAACCAGGAACTCCTAAAAACCACTTCGCGAATCTTAACTACTTTGCCATCACGATACCTCCACTAGTTTTGACACATTAAATGTATAAATCATTGTGAATCGTATTTACTAACTCAGAACAGACATTTTCCATTGCATGCCAAGATCCCTCAGTGTCTTGGTAAGCACAAAGCAGCAGCTGAAAGTTGTAGATTTTCGACAGATTTTGCACCCGTAAAAACTGCAACTATGTAGTGATTATCTAGTGTAGTAATAGTGTCTAACAACCATTCCTGGAGGGAATTTTTGAGGCATTTTATTAACAGACATTTTTGTGCAGTCACCAGATAGGCAATTAATTTGCGGTTTAATTTTATATGAGGGATTAAATAGAAAGCCAGTTTGAAAAAGGCTTTTTTTGAATATAAATTTATCAAATGACATTTCCCGCTTCGGGTACAGCGATAAGGAGTGTCAGTTTTTCTTTTATGATCCAGAACTAAAGTGACTTTTTCGAATTATTCCACATTAGGTGGTTCATAGAACATCATCATAATCATCATCACCAGCCTTTTTAATGTTCCTATTGCTGGGACTCAGGCCTCCTCTCTAGGAGAGGGGGTGGGCCGTAATCCATCACGCGGGCCCAGTGCGGGTTGGTGTTCAAATGTCACATGTCTTCGAATTTTTGGTTCTAGGACATGCCGGTATCCTCACGATGTTTTCCTTCACCGTTTTGAGAGCAGTAGTAATGAAATAACTTACACAAAGTAATGCGCCTAGCAGGGTTTGAACCCGCGACCTACAACTCGTAAGTCGGAGCCATTACCACTCGGCCACCACTGCTCGTTCATAGAAAATTTTCACCGACTTATAGTTCAATCTTTGAAATTGAAGTAACCTATTCTGAAAAAAAAAATTGTCCTGGCCATTACTTGTTTCGCTGATATGCTAATCAAAAGTGAGCTTTAATTACTCAGTAATAATGACGAAAGTCTGTAAGCGTGTTTGTGTATGTTTGTTAGTTCTTCACGCTCACATGGCTGAACGGATTTCAAAGCCAAACTTGGCACACACAGTAAATTATGTCCTGGAGTAGCACACAGGATCTATCTTGGGATTATACTTCTACTATGACGCGGGCGTAGTCGCTGGCAGCAGCGAGCTTTAAAATATAAATATTTTCCTTAGCATACAGGACCCATTTCCTTTTCACACCACTGCAGCACACAATCAATATAAAAAAAAAAAAAATTAAAAAATAAATCTAACCCCAAGTGCAATACAATTCCCGGAACCCCACTTCTATATTGGCCGACAAAGCCACTTCGTTCTCAAAAATAAATCCTTTCCACTCGAACCATTGACCCCGCACTAGTACCGCACTAGTTTTAAAAGTCAATAAGTCAATAACTTAAAGAAGTCTGGTGGCTTCCCGTACGACGGAAAACTTTTGGAGTTGCTAAACAAGACACATTAGTCTTTGTTGTTGAAAATACTGCAGTAGTTAGGTATACTGTACACTCTTCAAGAAGTCTGATTATTACACTGTATCGTAGCATGACCGTGCTAGCAACGTGTTAGATATAAAATTATTCTTTGTATTAAAAAGTAAATATAATGAGGTGTAAGACACCGCAAGTAATTCAACGCGATCTCGATTTCGAAGCGATGCGGTGTAGATTTTTTTTAAGACTCCTGCTCTTGGGCGGGAGAGTGTGTCAGACTTTTACTGACTAAAAAGACACTCCTATTCCTTCGTTGCCTTTCATATCAGGCCTGCTGGGTCCCTACGTTTGCTAACATCTCCTTGAGGCGCGCGTGAAACAGTAAGCGCAGTCGACGACTTGGGCTCGGTCCGGATGATTCCCGGATGGTCGGTCGGCGATCTACCCATTGGTCGCCATCCGCAAGTCCGCTAAATCGGGATTGGGATTCCGTCGGTTGAGGTTAGAGGGCCGCTCCCCCCGCACGCACGTGCGGCCTCCTCCTTTGCTAATATTACTGCTTCACAAAAGGAGGCGACCGAATGCCACTCTTCGCTTCGGACTGATATAATGTGGTGAAGGACAGCGTAAGTGATTCAACGCGATCTCGATCGCGAAGCGACGTGGCGTAGTTAGGGCCATCCGACGTGGGTGCGGTGCGGCGATAAGCGAAGTGGTCACGTCGCGCGCGGCGTCCTAAGCTACGTAGGTAACTATGGATGCGAAATGACCTGATTTTTTTAAGTGGGCTATTATCCAATGACTTCTTCCGCTTTAGGGTGAAGCGAGAGCGCGTATCAGACTTTTGCTGACTTAAACCCACTCCAATGTTTTTTTCTTTGCTTTGTGTCTCAGGACCCCAGGGTTCCCTTTCGGACGACCCATGGAGTGACTTGATGTGATTGACGCAAATCTACCATAACTCAAAATTCACTGCTTCAGCTGCCATTAAAACAAAGTTATTTGTAAAACACTAACAACCTTACAGGACTGAATTACTCACAAACAACAACTGTTGTTCTATGACGTTTTACAAAACATAATTCATTTATAGAAGGCGCCAGATAACCATGGAATAAAGTACATTGACCTTTTCCTAATATCTCTGCGTAAAAAATGAATTGCTTTTCATTACTATATCATGTAAAAGATTACGATACATGTCGATTCAAGACGGCTTTGCCTTTATTTCCGTTTTTGAAGTTAAGAATGTCAAAAAATTTAGGAGGGTCAATGACCGTTATTCCACGCTTATCTCGCACCTACCTTACCAAATACAAACATTCACGATTTCGTTGTTCTATCTAACACATTTCAACTCTGTATTTTACTATACTTCACCACACCGCAAGAATTCACGCGAAAATATCTAACCAACTGATCGAGACCGATTCTCCTCACTCACCGCCGCACCGCAACTACGTGTGGTCGGTCACGTTCGCCACCGCTATAGCAATTGTCTGTTCTATTTGCACCGCGTCGCTTTGCGATCGCCTACGTGGACATCGAGTCAGTTGGTTTGATATTTACGCGAACTTTTGCGGTACGGTGACTTCTTTCGTATAAATGGTGGCTAAATAATAATAAATCATTTATTTTCAGGCTTCTTGGCTCATAGGTAAATACCTTACAGACTAACATACATAAAGTAAATGAATAAATAAGACTTATGACTACGTGAGTGGAACAGAGGCAGTACTATGTTGCTTTTTGGTGGCACTTGTCCGCGGAAGCGACGGAACACCAAGCCCTGCGGCCAAAAGTCTTCCTTTAACATGAGGAGCAGAAAAGTGCCACCACAAACGCCTTGAGATGCCGCCGCATCGCGTCGAATTCGCATGAAAAATCGGATCGCTTCAAAACCGCTATCAATTGAGGACAACGCGTAAGACTTTTTCCACAAGACCGTTCCGTCACCGATGAACACCTTCACAAGCTGTACACAGTGCGCTGATACGCAGCATGAAGAAAACATACATACTAAATTGGTTCGAGTAATTACGAAACGGTAAACGTACTGAAGAAGCAGTAGTGGCCTAGTGGTGACCGCCCGACTTACGAGTCGGGTTTCAAACTTAGCCAGGCGCATTACTTTGTGTAATTTATTTCATCACCACTACAATCACCGCTGTTCACGAAACAGTGAAATGAAACAACGGTAAAGGCTAAAAAAAATGTTCTCTCAAAAATTCGAAGACATGTAAAATCCACCAATCAGCACTTGGTCCGAGTCATGGATTACGGCCCATTCTGTCTTCTAGAGTTCTCCTGCGTCCCAGCTGTGGGAACATTATTACATAACGAGCTTAACATAACGGTTATAACCGCGTTGTGCTCGGTTATGTTACTCTGTTGAAACACTTCTAGTGAACCAAGTAGTCCGATGCGTTCCTGGCGTGGTCATGGTATGATATGGTAGTACATCAGAATCCTTTACTGTTGTGGTGTAAATAATACTCATTTGGATCGTGTTCTTTTGTATTGTTGTTCGAAATTCAGTTTTATGGAGTTGCATTATACTTTTAATGGGTTGAGAGAGTTGTAAAACGCCGTTTCGTGTTATTATTGTCGAAGTTATTACTTGTTGGGATCGATTATTAATGAAAGAAGCTTTCTCCAATATGTTAGAATTTGTGATGTTATTTTTTTATAAATTCGTTACTGTCCCACTGCTAGGCAAAGACCTTTCAATCGTCCTTCCGATTTATCTACAACCCGGGAATCTTTAAGTCGAGAGTGAATAGGTTTCTTTTAGGTAAGCGCGTTCTATCGTCGACCGCATCGTCGCTTTCCATCAGGTGAGATAGCGGTCAAGCGCGAACCTATCAACAATAAAAAAAAAAAAAATATTTACTAATACCACGGGTATTTGCTTGAGCCCGTATTTATTGTCTATTCCAAATGGATACCATTGCTTCAACTTGTACTAAAAGAAATTCAAGGATCTAAAGTATAGTCAGCCAAAATGCTTTGTATAGGACCTTTAATTGAAATAAAATTCAGTTAAATACAATAAGTGTTTAACAAATGTCTAGTATTTTTAATTCCATTAGGTTTGATTTGAGCTGACTGTACCAAATTCAAGCCACTGGTATTTGTTGGTACAGTAAATTAAATTATTTAAAGAGTGGTTTCCGTTCAGAATAGGCAATAAAAATACGTTCAAAGGAATACTAGTGGTATTAGACGTTTGGTATTAAAATGGAATAAATCGTCCTTCCAAACTTACTTCTCCTGCGCCGTCTCTAAACAGTGTTTATAATATTATGAACCAACGCGTAAAAAATTATCCACATTTTTGTCAATGAGAAAGTGCCCAGAGCGCTGGCAGCATTGCCACGTTGAATTACAACGCTGATTTGTTAGCCAAAGGCAACGCTCAGCTCTCGTCATTTAAATAGTCCACTAGCTGATTTTCTATAAGCACTCGGATCTCATGGTCCTAATGTATCAACCCCAAACGAGTCAAGTATGTTAGTTATTCTAAATTTAAATCCCTGATTTCTTTACGACATTTTAAATTCTTTCGCTGAATTAAAGGAGCGTCATACGTATACAAATCAGTTTTAAGACCAATTTAGCTGAAATGTCAGGAGACAAAACCCCCTACAATGTTCGTCATGACAACAATTTTCATAAAATTCTTGACAAAAATTCCTTTCAAGACCCAGTAAATTCTGTCGTTTGAAAACATTTCCGAAATGAAAAACGGATTCATAGCTGTCATCCTCTTACCGTCAAACTCTCAGAATCCCAAAACTTTACAGCTTGTAAAATATCTCTAACCTCGATTTAAAATGAATTAAGTCCTGTCCCTACCGAGTTTGACTAATGAATCAGTAATGGCACCCGATTTGCTTAAATATTTTATTGCAAGACATCCCGGATAGTGAGGTGCGTATTTGAATTATTCGGTTAGTCAGGCACGGTTGAGTTCGATTTGTCAATTGATTGCCGTATCTATACAAGGTGCAGTTTTAAAACTGCACAATATTTCAGGAGGTTGTAATAAAACTCATAAATAATCATGTAAAAAAACGATACCTGGTCAATAATCAGTAATACTTGTTATTTAATTTTTTAATTACACTAAACTAAATCGATTGATCGATGGCCGCGGGGGCGTGGCTAGGGTGTGGCGTGCGGGATGATGATTGGATGATACATTATTTATGAAACTATCGTTGCGAGTTAGTGTGTGTGAAAACGCCCTTTATTGTTCCGTGTTTGTGTGTGTGAAAAAAAGCGCGGTTATAAAAAAAAAAAAAAATTACCTACTTATTTTATTATTGATTCGGGTCGAGAATCACTAACATAATTATCTCCTGAAATATTTTGCAGCTTCAAAACGACACCTTGTATAAATAAAAATGAATTTCAATTCTGTTAGTCTCGCTAAAACTCGAGAACCGCTGCACCGATTTGGCTAATTTTGGTCTTGAAATATTTGTGTTAGTCCAGGAAAGGTTCAAAAGGTGAGAAAACCTGGAAAAAATAAAAATCAAATACAACGCCATCTCTATTTAAATTGTCACTTTGAAATGAATTATGGTGGTTTTGATAATGCCTGTAGATGGCGTTATTTTTTGGCAGCATAACTAAAAGGACTATAGGTAGTACAAAGCTTGCCAAGTCAGCTAGTCAGGAATGAAAGGCTTACTAACTCAAGGGCTGGCTATTACCACGGCCAGAGATTAAGCGTTGCCATACAACGTGGCTCTGCCACCAGTCTTTTGGGCACACTTCCAGTCGACAGCAGTGTGGAGGAAATATTTGACGCCATATTTTAAGTTATATAGAGTTTTGGTTTTACGTGTTATTAGTTAAGTTTTTAAAATAATACCCGACTGCAAGAAGGGTTATTTTTTTTTAAATAATACCCGACTGCAAGAAGAGTTATGTTTTTCGCGCGTATCTTACAACGATTGACACAAATCTAAATTTCCGTAAACACATCGAGTTACTGTGCACAAGAGTGCGTAAATTAATGTATATTTTTAAGAACCTACGTCACATAGCCGACTATAAGTTAATTAAACAGGTTTATTTGGCTTTGTGTCAATCTGTTCTCACCTACTGTATTACTTCATGGGGTGGAACTGCAAAGACTATCTTACTTCCTCTAGAACGTGCTCAAAGAGCAATTCTAAAGGTTGCAACCTTCCGCCCTTTTAGGTTTCCCACACATCAGCTATGCACTGCATGTAAAGTACTAACGGTACGCCAACTATTTATATTGCACACTTTATCAGCACTCTGAGCTTCCTTTTGACCCAGTACCTTCAACCAGGAGGAGGAAAGATTTGGTTTGCACTAAACCACAGACGAAACATGCATTTGCACATAGATTTTATGTATTTTTAGGACCTTTTTTATACAACAAGTTTAACAAATTATTGGATATATATAGCGTAAATTATATTAAATGTAGTACATTGGTATTGGAGTATCTACTGAATCTTAACTACACAGATACAGAGAAACTATTAGAAGTTTTAGTATGATAGTACGTTTAGTTTGTAAGTTGTTTTTCTGTAATTTCTGTATACGTGCACCCGTAGTGATAGTCTTGTAAGTGATGACCCGAAACACAGGTTTTATAAACCTAGCTCGGGCAAGTCGCTAATTATACATAATTTTAAGTTAATAAGGTAAATTTTCCTGTAGTTTAAATATTTGATAAGTCAATTATACTCGTAGTTATTACTTGGACACAGCATAATTGTTTGAGATTTACTTGTGGCTGTTATATGTAATTATTTTGTGTAAAAGATGAAATAAAGATTATTATTATTATTATTATTATATTATCTTGTATGTATATATGTATGTAATATTCATTGTAGGGTCTTTAGAGATTTGTCCGGTTATAATATTCAGTTCGTTTTTCAACTGTGCAGGTGTCAACAAGTGAAAGTTGAATTTCTCATAGAAAATATTGGTCACCGTGTCGACTAGTGTCTCCTGGATATCTCTAAGGTTGGTCATGATATTATTGGCTATAAATGCTGATAATGTAAATTCTGCTTTGTTGTTGGTGTGTTGGATTTCATCTTCTAGTTTACTAAGGGCTGTGTTGCATTTGGTAATGTATTGATTGATTATTTTGTGCTGCTTGTCCAGCGTGTTTTCAATTCTCTTGATAACATTTAGCTCAGCCTCCACAACTGACGTCTGGTTTCTCCACAGCTTGCTAAGATGGTTTTGATTTTGCCTGATTAAAGCAATATCTTTCTGATATTGTTCAGCGAAGGTTTCGTCCAAAACTCCGAACAAACTATGTGCAACGTAACCAATGCCGTTGATAAGCCCGCGACGTCGGCGAACTTGACCTTGCTGACCAAGTAAAACGTTGTTGTAGTGTTCAAGTTCGTTGTACCCGTGACGCAGTTGTAATCGGACTACGTCGCATTGTGATATTTGATCCCTGGAACATATGTTGTCTAGATGAGTGACAAACTTTCCCAGTAGGTTAATTCCTTGCCAAAATGGAGCCATATCGCAGTAAACGATGAGTTTCCATTCTTCACGTTCCAATCTCATGTTTGCTAGCTTATCAAAAAATATATTTTTATTCTCTGCAACTTTGGAAATTTTGTGCTCGCATGTTCCTGAGCAAATAACCATCAGAAGTACAAGTGTTGTAATTATGAAGTTGCTTAATTTTGACGATTTGGAGGATGTTCTATTTTTTGATTCATGTGTATTTTTTGATTGACGTTCCTGGTTCTCCTTTTCCGTGTCGTGACTTTGATTATTGTCGTTAATCGGCAAAAGGGATAATTTTGTAATAGGTCTCTTGAGTGTCCCATTTTTCGTCCGTAGTGTCACTACTCTGACGTGTCCGTCTTTCCCTGGATGGAGTTCAATAATTCTGCCCATGGGCCATTTTCCCGGTGGCAGATTGTTGTCGTGAATGATGACGATGTCATTGATCTTCATATTCTGATGAGGTTTGCGCCACTTACTGCGAGCTGATAATTGGCACAGATACTCCGCTCGCCACCTCTTCCATAGGTCATCAAATATTTTTTGTGTGAGCTGCCATCTTGTCCGTAGATCTCTCTCTGTCTCGATGATAGTTAACGTCGGTCCGCTTGCCAGAAAGTGAGATGGTGTGAGACAGTCCAAATCTTCAGGATCTTCGCTGAGTGCGCATAATGGACGGCTATTCAAACATGCTTCTACTTGAGCGAGCAAAGTCGAATATTCTTCAAACGTCAACTTCTGATCTCCTATCACTCGTTTGAGGTGGTACTTCAAACTCTTAACGGCGGCTTCCCAGAGACCTCCGGCACTGGGCCAAGAGGGGGCATTAAAATGCCAGGTAATCTCCATACTGGTAATTGCCTCGAAAAAATTGACGTCCAATGTGTCTTGGATGTTTATGAATTCTTTGTTAAGTATTCTGTTTGCTCCAACAAAATTCGTGCCATTGTCACTATAGACATGGCTTGGGGTGCCTCTTCGAGCTGCCATTCTCCGTAAAGCCGCTAAGAACGATGAGGAGGTGAGGTCCGACACTAGCTCGATGTGTACAGCTTTGGTCGCCATGCAAACGAACACAGCGATGTACCCTTTTGTGGTCTTGACACCTCGGCCCTTGCTTGCTTTTACGTCGACAAACCCGGTAAAATCAACCCCTGTATGGTGAAATGGTCGTGTCGGATTACTGCGTGCTAAAGGTAGGTCGCCCATTAGCTGCTCATGTTTGATTGGATCGTGTCTTCGGCACTTGATGCAGTTTCGAAGACGCTTCTTGACGGCTCGGTTTCCTCCCAAAATCCAGTATTGGTAACGGAGCCAGGCTTGAGTGACCCTTGCTCCCCCATGGAGTGTCATATGATGTCCTTGATCAATCAACAGGTCACTGAGATGGGTGTTGTTGGGAATGATGAGTGGATGTTTCATGTTCTGGCTCATCTTCGCGTTGTTCAGTCTGCCACCGACTCTTAGTAGTCCTTCTTGATCCAAGAACGGGTTCAGCTTCAGCAATCTGCTTTTCGAGTCTATTTGCTTCTGACCTCGGAGACTCGTCATCTCCTCCTTAAATACCGACAGCTGCATTTGTTTAATTAAAAGATGTTTAGCGATTTTTATTTCGCTGACCATCAAATACTTTGGTTTGAGTTGATTGCGAGATATGGCGCGCAAAGTCCATGCAAGTACGCGCGCTGCTCGATCGAAATTGCTGTATTTGTTTAATAGTTTTAAAACAATGTCCTCATTTTGTTGAATTACGTTGCTTTTCACTGACTTTCTGATTTCTTCATACGTGACGTAAGTTGGTAGGTCTTGACTCTTGTTTTCTTTGTATGTTGATAACCAGGCTGGTCCATGCCACCAATGAGGGTGATGTTGCAGTTGGTCCGCCGATATTCCTCGGCTCGCGCAATCAGCTGGATTTTCAGCCGATTTCACATAACGCCAGCTGTTGGCTGGTATTGTTTCTGTTATTTGTGCTACTCTGTTCGCCACAAATGGTTTCCAGCGATGCGGATCACCCTGAAGCCAACCTAGTACAGCTGTTGAATCAGACCAGCCGTATATTTTTATTCTGTTGCTTGATAAACAGTTCTGGACCACTTTCATCAGTTTTGATAACAAGTGCGCAGCGCAAAGTTATAATCTAGGCAAGGATATTGATTTGCTCACGGGCACGAGCTTTGATTTCCCTGCAACTATGGTCACTGGGGATTGACTCTCTGCCTGTTCCTGATTGATAATCCTGCAATAAATTACACATGCGAACGCCTTGACTGATGAGTCACAGAATCCATGTAACTCTATGCTTGCATTTTTTGGAGTCTGCAGCCACCTTGGAACGTTCATATGTTCGATTGCTGGTAACTCCTTCTTTATTTTGAGCCATTCTTCATTGATGTTTATAGGTACTGCATCATCCCATTGAAGATTCAACGACCAAACGTTTTGGAACAAAAGTTTCAATTTGGTAGAGACAGGAGACAGCCAGCCAAGTGGATCAAAAATCTTTGAAATATCAGATAGTAATGATCTTTTCGTGGATGGTGTCAATGATGTTGTGTCTATCTTCATTTGGAACTTGAATTGATCGTCCTGGGGCTGCCAACGCAGTCCCAAAGTTTTCGTGGATTCTTGATGCCTGAATTCGAATGCTTGCTCGTTGTCTGATATGGCGTCATCTTTAATGTTGATTTTATTTGAGGACCATTTTCGTAAGTTAAAACCACCAGATTTCAACAAATCGATAAGGTCGGCCTTGAGTTGTTTAGCTTCCTGCAGGCTGTGGTGTCCAGCCAAGAGGTCATCCATATAAAAACATTGTTCGAGTACAGCTGATGCTGCTGGATACCTTGAGCGTTCGTCTTCTGCTAGACGCTTTAGCGTCATCATAGCTAGGAATGGAGCAGCCTTGGTGCCGTAGGTGACTGTTGTCAGTTCGTATTCTCTTAGAGATTGTCTAGGCGAGTCCCGCCAGACGATTTTTTGATACTGTAGGTCCTTTTCATTACAGAAGATCTGTCGGAACATTTTCTCGATGTCAGCTGTCATTGCATATTCATACTGTCTCCATCTCAGAATTAGTGTAAACAAATCCTGTTGTAGATTCGGACCGCTGAACATTAAATCATTTAGACTATAGCCTGACGATGTTTTTGCTGATGCATTGAATACCACCCGCAACGCTGTTGTTGTCGAGTCCGGGCGTAGAACGCAAAGGTGAGGTAAAATGCAATCCGGCACATTCTTCCGTATGCACTCGCGCATGTGACCCAGTTTGATGTATTCGTCAATGAATGTTTTGTAATCTTCGGAAATGTTTTTGTTTTTAGAAAATTTTCTTTCCAGTTGATAAAATTGGGCTACGGCTCTTCGTTTTGATTCTCCCAATTTTTCTTTGATATCTGGCTTTAGTGGGATTCTAACCACGTATCTGCCATCGTCTCGACGTACTGTTTCCGAATTATATTGTTGAAGGCATTGATAGTCTTCAGAGGACATGTTAGTGTCGGGCTCAGTGATATCTTCAATGCTCCAAAATCTTTGTATGTCTTCTATATTGTTCATGACAACGTTGCATTGATAGGACTTGACATTTCCGCTTAAAATCCAGCCAAGCTGAGTCTGTTGTGCGACTGGTAGAGATGAATTTTCCTTGATGATGCCGGGCATGATGATTTCCGAGTAGATTTCTGCTCCTAGCAATAAGTCGATAGGTCGACAAACATTGAAGTCTGGATCTGCTAGCTGGATGTTTTGTAGATATTCCCACGATGGTTTTGAGAAACTGTGATTTGGTAAGTTGTTGATTAATTTCTTCATAACAACAGCTTCTGTCTGAAAGGTGTAATTGGTATGTAATGAAGATGCTACCAGGCTCAGAACTCCCTTACAATTAGTTTGACTGGCACTGACTCCAACTATGACACCTTTGCATGCTCGGCGGGGGAGTTTCAGGATTTGAGCTGCGTTCTCAGTTATGAGAGAGGCTTGAGAGCCTTGATCTATGAGAGCTCTCATTGTGTGATATTCCCCATCAGCACCTTGTATACGGACAAGTGCTGTTGCTAGGAGAACTTCAATAAGTGTTTCTTTGGAAACGTGCGTCACGTTACTTCGTGTTTTGTCTTCACGTGGCGTAGACGGTGACGTATTCATGTTCCTGGATACTGTGTTTGTTTGTAGGGCATCATGTAGTACGGTGTTATGAGTTCCTTGACATACCCTGCATCTTGACTCTGAACGGCATGGTTTATTTTTGTGATCAACTAAACAATTTTTACACAAGTTGAACTTTTGAACCGTGTTTCTTTTTTCGTCTGACCCAGATTCCAAAAATGGTTTGCAATAGAATAATCCGTGGCTGTCGTCTTTGCATAGTGGACAATACTGTGTCCTCATTGCACAACTTTTTGCTGCGGAACTGCGTAGGAACGGTTTATTGAAATCGTTTTTGTTGTTGAAATTATTTGATTTTGATTGATTCCTTTTGTTGAATTGATGTTCAGAATCTTTGTTGCTACTTGGAGATAACGACGATGATGATTTGGATGTATGGTGCTTACGTCGTGTTGATTCAAGAGCAGTGTATTTGTTCTCCAAAAATTTTAGAAAATCTGCTAGAACAGGCAAAGCTCTAGGATTTTCTAATGATTGAGTGTATTCACTGAGGGTCTGGTTGTCCAGCTTCAATGTAAGTAAATGCACAACCGTTGGCCCCATGGCAATTACATCTATGCCAAGATTTTTCAAGGCGTTCATGCATTCATTGATGGTGTCGAACATGTTCTTGATCTGTGTGTCGACTTGGTTTTGCATTGTAGGTATTGACAGTAGTATGTTCATGTGAGAGGTAAAGATCAACCTGTCGTTGTTATACCTATGGTTCAAGATGTCCCAGCAGATTTGGTAGTTCTCAGAACTAATATTGAGATGTTGAATGATCCTTTCTGCTTCGCCTTTCAGCTTACTTTTTAATAACTGCATCTTCTGGGCACTTGGAATAGATTTGTTGTTGTGGACTGCTTCCTGGAATAAGTCCTTGAATGATATCCATTTGTGATAGTTCCCGGAGAATGTAGGTATTTCAATTTTCGGTGTAAAACTTTCCCGATATGAAACGGAATACATCTTACTATTAACCAACTTTTTAATGTCAATGTACAGTTGTTCATACTTGTTATATTCTTGCTCATAATCTTCATCTTCCGAGTACATCTCACTATCAATTTCCCAGTGCAGGGCGTCGATGGTTGACCATTTTGTCTGAATGGTTCTGAGCACATCTTCGAATTCCCACTTTTCGGAAAGGCTCTGTATGTCCACGCCTTTGATTGCCCGTGACAAAGCCTTAAAGTTACTCTTCTGCTTGCGCAGCATTTCCTCTAATCTACTGGCATTTCCCCGAGAGACAATCTTCTTGAATAATGACGTGGATTGACTTCCACTAGGCTTGATGTTCAGTTGATCTGGATCAACCGACAATGTGTCTGTTTGCTGTCGCTCATCCGTAGTTTCTTGGTTGCGAGTGTCTGATATACGAACTGCTGGAACGCTAGGCGACTTACCCTCCTCCAAACTGGTGAGTGGTTTGTATTGCTGGATAGTGTCTCGAGCTTCATTGTAGAGAGTCATCGTCTTGCTGTAGTAGTTCTCCGAAAAGTAGGTATAACCACGATCTTCAAACTCACATAATCTAACATGATTCTCTTGAAACTCCCGCCAGTATGTATCCAGGTTTTGCAAACGTTTCTTGATGTTGGCCGGAGTCTTGCGTTCTGCTGAATCTTTTTTAAAGTTCCGCAGTTGCTGCTCCATGGCCTGAATGATCTGATCTTGATTGGCCAAAATGTCTTCCATGTTGGCGCTCATGATTGGTCGAATATGCTAATATGGATTGAAATGTATTTGATTTCCAGTAGACGGATGTTACTCTGTCCACAGGTCGTAGTCGCAAGAGCTATACTTACGTGCCCGCAGAATATTCACACTGTCGAGAACGCGAAATAGTCCCGCTTATACGGAAGCTCGAAGGACCAAAAAGATGTAGGGTCTTTACACCTTTTAATGATAATAGTTTGAATGATAGGCAAAGGTACGTAATAATAACGTTTATTGAATGATAAATAATACTAACTAAATAATGAGTGCACGCGATTTGAGTGATAATTGTGTACTAAAATATAGACCACGCGTAGCGAGTAAAGTGCTGACACAATGATGTCAAATTTGTACGTGCTTGCACTGTACAATTACCTCATATCTTCCAAACCGCTGAACAGATTTTTATAATTAACATACCGTTAGATTCGTCTTGATAACCCAAGTGTTCTTAGATAGGTGACGTTAAAACAACATATTATCGACTGTAAGATGCTATATGTTAGAGTAAAAAAAAAAAACATTTTTTTTTTAATGCTATATGGGTGTCAAATTAAAGGGCTTTTCATGAGGATTTCAAAAATGGTATGTCATTACCATATTAAAAATAGTACATCAGGAAATCTCTAGGCGAATGCCTAGGTCGGTTTTTGAACTTTATAGTGATTTTAAGACTGAACTTGTTTATTTTTCTTTCCAGTTTTTATTTAAAGTATTTTTTTACGCAGTCGGGTTTTTTTATTTTTTAAATCATTTTTTTTTTTATTTCCTTATACTAGCTGCAGTTTTGAATCTGCACAAAATTTCATTACTAAAGAGTAATGGCTAACCTATGACATACTACACAGTGCACACTAATATTATGAAGACGAAAGTTTGTATGAGTCTTTTTTTGTCCTCCACTTTATCACATAAACCTTTAAAAGTTTTAGACAAGTGTTTTATGTTTATTTATTCCTTCGCGGTTTAACCGCGGTTTAAAGACACTCAGCTGAACCATGTTGGATAGGATACTTTTAATCCCAGGAAACATATTCTGTAACGTAATGTGTAACGTACAGAGTTACACAAAGGAGTGAGTGTTACATGAGGAGGATAGGTAAGGAGGAGGAGTAAAGAGGAAGAGTGAGAGTGAGAAGTGTAAGTGTATAGTAAGAGGAGAGGAAGAGTGCTAAGCGAGTGCATGAGAGAGTGTAGTGAGTAAGAGCCTCCAGGGAGTAGCCCTGGCAAGGCTCGTGTGGTGAGTAAGTGAGAGGTTGAGTGTGGAAGTGAGGAGTGTGGGAGGAAGGTATGGAGGGAAATAATATATATAGATATGAATCCTTGTGAGGTTATATTACAAATAAAAGCATATAAAAACAATAGAAATATAAAAAGATATAAAGTTACAAAAGTCAGCTCAAACGGCGTCACGGCGGAGCGCAGCAGCTGGTGTAGGCGCAGCCCTCAGCCGTACGAGGGACGGCGAAGGCTGCGCAGCCGCAGGCAGCAACAGATGATGGTCAGGCGACACAGCCCTCCAGCAAAAGGGCCGGCAGAGGTAGAGAGGAGGCCCTCAGAGGCCAGGTCCAATTGTAGTACAGCCCTCTGCCGTCAGGGCCGGTAGAGGCAGAGAGGAGGTCTTCAAAGTTCAAGGAGCTCAACCAAGAATCTCACACCAGGGAGCTGAGCCAAGGAGCTGAGCCAAGAAACTGTCACCAAGGATCTGACACATGTAACTGCACCAAGAAACTGTCCACAAGGAGCTGACACCAGGAGCTGAACGAAACTGTCCCAGAAAAACTGACAAACATGGTTTTTTTATCAATTTTGACGGCTATGCTGGCTGTCAATTCGTAATTTAAAATTTGAAAACAGGTTTCAGCCAGCATTGCTGTTTCACAAGAAATATATAAATTACAATTTAATTTTAAAGAATGATTCGCAGATAGGAGAACATATAATTTGTTAGCAAATTATATGTTTACAAAATAAATAATATTATGAGTAAAAGAATAAAACCTAAGACTATAAAAATACTCTTTGTTGATACCTAATCAAAACCATAGAAGAAAATAGTAGTGACATGACAGATGACAGTGATCAAAGTAAATAAACAAACTAAATATATAAGAAATATTATAAAGAGATGTGATTATTGTGAAGTAAAGTAAACGTAAGTATTAATAACATTACATTATCCCCCTTCCCCAGAAAAAATTTTTTGGCTGTTACAAAAAAATTTTGAGGTTTTTTAGTAATTACCTCCCAAACATAAATCTCTGCCATGCCTCTCAGCCATACTTCACACAAACAGAGTTAGGGGTTTTAGTGGTTCACATTCAATGACGCACTACTCCAAGGCAATACTAATTACATACGTCTTTAGACTTGTTTTAGGAGTTGACGTAAATCCGCTCACGTATAAGACCCATTAGAAAAGAGCTTGAGCTAGCATGCTCAGAAGAAGTGATTCAGGCTTATTTATTTACAAGGTATCATCAACCGCACCTGATAAGAGAAAGAGAGAAGAGAGGCCTAACCATTGGTTTTAGTTCCCAAGGATAGCCCAAAGAGGCAAAGAGTGATGATAAGGGCTTATTTATAAAGGTGTCATCACCCGCACCTAAGAGAGAAAGAGAGAGGCCTAACCATTGGTTTAAGATCCCAAGGTTAGCCCAAAGAGGCTAAGAGTGATGATAAGGGCTTATTTATAAAGGTGTCATCACCCGCACCTAAGAGAGAAAAAGAGAGAGGCCTAACCATTGGTTTTAGTTCCCAAGGTTAGCCCAAAGAGGCAAAGAGTGATGATAAGGGCTTATTTATAAAGGTGTCATCACCCGCACCGTAGGCATTTTTAGGGAGATGCCAAGTCTCCAAGAAAAGTAAGAGAGGCATAACCATTGGTTTAGGATTCCAAGGTTAGCCTAAAGAGAAAAAGATAAGACCCAATGGTATCAGACCATTTAATGGGTAAGTTAAATAAAATAAATTTATTTTTTCAGATAGAACTGAAGAGAAACTAAAAACCGAAAGAGAACACAATATTAGCAAAAACAAACTTCGAACATAAAATGGGGCCTAAAGAATCGAAGCTTGAGAGAGTATAGAAGAGTGTAGATGTGAAATGATAATAATGTAATAATATGAAATAAATAAATATACTAGACTATGGTTTTATTAGAAAAGGTACCTCACAAGGAAACAATAGAATACCTGAAAGAGAGCCAAATAGTATAACGCTTGTGTAAGTGTAATTTTGAATTTTGAGAAAAATAATATGAGAGGAACATGAGATGAGAGGGTGAGGATCTCCCAAAGTGGGCGCCAATGTAACGTAATGTGTAACGTACAGAGTTACACAAAGGAGTGAGTGTTACATGAGGAGGATAGGTAAGGAGGAGGAGTAAAGAGGAAGAGTGAGAGTGAGAAGTGTAAGTGTATAGTAAGAGGAGAGGAAGAGTGCTAAGCGAGTGCATGAGAGAGTGTAGTGAGTAAGAGCCTCCAGGGAGTAGCCCTGGCAAGGCTCGTGTGGTGAGTAAGTGAGAGGTTGAGTGTGGAAGTGAGGAGTGTGGGAGGAAGGTATGGAGGGAAATAATATATATAGATATGAATCCTTGTGAGGTTATATTACAAATAAAAGCATATAAAAACAATAGAAATATAAAAAGATATAAAGTTACAAAAGTCAGCTCAAACGGCGTCACGGCGGAGCGCAGCAGCTGGTGTAGGCGCAGCCCTCAGCCGTACGAGGGACGGCGAAGGCTGCGCAGCCGCAGGCAGCAACAGATGATGGTCAGGCGACACAGCCCTCCAGCAAAAGGGCCGGCAGAGGTAGAGAGGAGGCCCTCAGAGGCCAGGTCCAATTGTAGTACAGCCCTCTGCCGTCAGGGCCGGTAGAGGCAGAGAGGAGGTCTTCAAAGTTCAAGGAGCTCAACCAAGAATCTCACACCAGGGAGCTGAGCCAAGGAGCTGAGCCAAGAAACTGTCACCAAGGATCTGACACATGTAACTGCACCAAGAAACTGTCCACAAGGAGCTGACACCAGGAGCTGAACGAAACTGTCCCAGAAAAACTGACAAACATGGTTTTTTTATCAATTTTGACGGCTATGCTGGCTGTCAATTCTTAATTTAAAATTTGAAAACAGGTTTCAGCCAGCATTGCTGTTTCACAAGAAATATATAAATTACAATTTAATTTTAAAGAATGATTCGCAGATAGGAGAACATATAATTTGTTAGCAAATTATATGTTTACAAAATAAATAATATTATGAGTAAAAGAATAAAACCTAAGACTATAAAAATACTCTTTGTTGATACCTAATCAAAACCATAGAAGAAAATAGTAGTGACATGACAGATGACAGTGATCAAAGTAAATAAACAAACTAAATATATAAGAAATATTATAAAGAGATGTGATTATTGTGAAGTTAAGTAAACGTAAGTATTAATAACATTACAATTCCTGGAAATAAAACTATCTTATCCTTGAAAATATAACAACAATACAATTCCGTTCGCTTTATTCTTCGTAGCGTAAGTAGAGGTATCAAGTATCTCGATTGAATTACAGATAATTAGATTACTGAAAGGAGGATCAATAAGTGATGTGCCGACTGGTAATTAAAAAGGAGACAAAGTTCAACAACCTTACAAAGGTCAATCCTCCATTTTTGTTTTAATTTTCTTTTGTTCGAGCTGCTGGTACCGGCTTAGCCAGCCATTTAAAAAAAAATATCTCAACGGAAAATATTCTCGAGATAAAAAGTATCTTATGTGCTATTGAATATGGTCTACCCAGCGTGAGGAACTAACAAATATACACACACACAAAATTTTTACTTTATGATATTAGTGACATTACATACACATGCATAGGACATTGTTTTCCTAATGTCGTGATTCTTGCTATTTTTTTTTAATTAAGTAGGTAGTTGTCTAGACTTGAGATTATTATAGATGTGAAACAGTCAAATTATTCAATTGTTATAAATACGAATTTGATACCTCGAACATATTGCACATTAAATATTTAAAAGTATTGATATATTGTTATCAGAAAACTATTATTAAATATTGTTATGTTTAGTTGGTAGTTGTATTGATTTGAGCTAAGTTGTAAGGAGACTTTCCCTCCATAACTCGACCGCAATGGCGGCTATGGCGAAATATGGTGGGATGGTAGGAAAGGTGTGGAGTTAGTTCGTCGTCTACACTGGAAGCAAACAGTACGTCCTAAAAGCAAGTTTGCGTACAAACTAGTAATTAATTATTTGTAATAAGAACAAGCGAAATATATTCGTTCTTAGTATTTAAAAAGGAACGAAGTTTTATTTTACTAAGGTTTTTACATTATGTAGACAACTGACTAGGCATTCATGTATGGTAATTAACTATATGCCCAGATATCGAGCAAGACTGATGGGCAGATCTGCGGCCTTCTGACTTTTTGCGGCCTTTTGAAGTTTTTAGTGGAATTTTATTTTTAGTGGATACCGTGATATAAAATGATGCAGTTTTGTATTTCATGTGTCTACACAACTGAACAATTTATTTAGAATCATTGAAACATGCACGACAACATGCCTGGTGAAATTAAGCTAAGAATTTTATTGTAGTGTTGAATACCTCAGCGAAGCCTGTCGAAAAAGCTGGCTCTATACTTTTGCTGCAAAAACATCAAAGTAACGATACACACTAGGATATACCTGATAGGTTTGCCTGTACAGTTGAGTTTTACAGGTAAACCCACAGGTAAACCGGAGTGTATATGTTATACAACAGCGCAGGTTTCCACACAAGCTTGCCTGACAGGTATAACTGTGCAGGCAAACCTATCAGGTACACCCTAACGTGTAGGGCTACCTTTGGGCTACATTCATAATCTAATGGAACTTTAAAGTACCTCAAAGAGACAGTAAAAATTAAATACTTTCCCAACATGAAACTGGCTAAAAACACAGACCGTGCAAAGTCAAAACAAAAAAAAAACTCAGTAATGATGAACCCGCAGATTACAAATTCAAATTTAGAATTATAGATTTTATAAATCGTGCGCGACAAGGCCAACTACCAAACCAATTAAATCCGACAGCTCAAACTCAGTCAAATCGAATAATTCGAATAACAACCCGATTGTTTATTCGAATGAGAAAATATAGTGAATGGAATCGAATGCTGTTAGCTCAACTCTGACCCGGATGAATAGATTCGTCCGGTGCGGGAATACATTAATTTTGGGCAAGTATTTATTAGAGCCCATTTACCGATCATCTGCGTTACTTAATTACGGGATGTCTTTTAAGTACCGAACTAATTGTACTTTTGTTGGGTACGATACAGTGGTTTTATTTGCATGTTTTAGTTAATCTGTACCTTTCCTAGGGTAAGTAAATAAGTAATCATTTTTCAATACTCTTACTCGAAAACTCGCTCCCACCGCTTTTAGGCACGTAACAGATTATTTTCCGCACTTGTGCAAAAAAGTGCGCGTGCTCTCCCCGCTGCAATTTTATTACATTTATCGTATCAGGCTGGGCGCGTGTCGCCCCCCCAAATCGCCGGTCAACCCCCGTTTATGCATTTTTTCGTAAATGTATTGAATAAAGATGTTTGATACACGTGCTTTGTCACTGCAGTCCTAAAAGCTCCATAACACAATTCAATTTCTTTAGTGGCAAAAAGTGGTTACAATACCAACTATTTACTGCAGCCGCCATTTGTCATGTCATCAACGTAATAAAAGTCAAAATCGGTTGAACAGACAGTAATAAAAGGTTTTTATAAATGTCTAATGTTATTTTGAACAGAGTATAATTAAACTTAATTTAAATTAATGTTATATTTTATCCTTCTATTAACCTCTCGTGTGCCTTAACTAATTAATTGTGTCTCTAAAGACACAATTAAAAAGCCATTGTGTCTCACGTGGATCCACGTTTAGACACACAACGGGTTAAACTAGAAAGACAAAAGAAACAGCGTTAAAAAAAATATTCAACTGGACGATATTCAAAAAAGTTAATGAAATACATAACCTATTCCAGATCACTAGGTCTACCCATAAAAAAGTCAGCATGATACATTACTTCGCCAGTTAATTGAGCCAACTTTATAAAAAAAATAACTATTAAAACGAACGTTAACCCGAAAATAAAGTTATTTCAACAGGCAAAGTTAAAAGTGCCGGGCGGTCGGCTTTCCAGGAAATATGCAGAATATATTACATACACTAAATCAGTTTTGCAATGGGAAAAAAATAACGAAGTTTTTCGTGCACTCGGAATGAGTTTCTCATTGCATATGGAGAGATTTCCTCAAAATGTGTCTGAAAGCGGTGGAGCGACCTATCCTCGAGTTATTGCTACAGGAGTGTTTGTAGAGCTACGAAGGTGGTAGACAGTACCGGTTGATATTATATAATACGGCAAACTAGGCATTCATGCTCTTGTCGGTAACGTGCCCCACTTACAAAACTAAGACACTCACACCACAAAATAGATAGGTACAGTAGCTCGATTCACGTAATCAAAACCGTAATGATATCGTAGGGATTTAGTCGTTTAGACCATTTTCGTATTCACATCCATCAATCGAGTTTGAACGACACCGATTTTAAAGTCGTTTGGTCGAAGAGTTGATTTAAAAAAAGAATCTGTATTACATTATCCTGGTAGAACTGGAAATAAGTCGTCGATAGATCGTTTAGTTTCGAGCCAGTTGAGTTGTCGTTCCATCCAATGCCGATTAAGGAACACGTGAATACCGCTTTTGGATAGGACTTCGATCGAACGACTATAAAACTTCAACGATATTTGGCTTGTTTGATTTTACGTGAATCAGGCTACCGAAGTCAGTCTACGTACAAAGCGCGCCCGAGCAACGCACACATAGACACCGCTCACGGACACGATATCTCAGTCGCGTCTCGGGCCGCTCGTCGAACAGTTCCGGCTCAAACGCTCATTAGTGTGCATCCACCGAGCGTAGGTATAAAAAGTGAAGTACATACATGAGATTGTCTTCTGTACTTATCTATTTAGTGCTTACACACTTAAATTTTGGTGCATATTTGAGCTGATCTGGTTAGTTTATAAGTATGACAGCTATTTAAGCTATGCAATGCAAGTTTAATTTGCTTTGTATTGTTTATATAATTTTAAATGCGTGTCTTAGTTTTGCAAGTGGGGCACGATACCGAGTAGGACACGTATGCGTATGCCTGCTTTACCGATAGCAGCTTCGCCTGCGTGATTGTAGAAAGTTCTCGGAAGGAAACATATTCCTGAGATAAAAAGTATCTTATGTACTATTCTAGGACTTGGCCTACTCGTGTGCCAAGAGTCATCGAAATTCTTTCAGCTGTTCAAACGTGAAGAAGTAACAAACACACACATAAACACTCACGAACTTTCGATTGTGTATGGATATTTAAATAAAATAATAATAATAGACGGGTGACTTGAGATCTGTTAAAAAGGTTCTACGGAACAAATAAATTAAACTACACTTAAAAAAAATAAAACACGAGCCGGGTGTACTAGATTCGTAACCTCATTGGCAATTTTCACATGAAGGAAACTGCTAGAGGACATTGAATTAAAGAAAATAAATTAATTCTGGGTAACATTATAATTCTGAATAAGTTTTGTATCGTCCGTATCTAAATAAGTGAAGTTAAATAAGCGTTTGTAATGTTTAGGACGCAATTAAAGTCTAATTTTAAAACATCATTTCCTCATGATAATTTAGATTTAGTATTAGTAGTTGAGGTTCAAAAAAATAATTATTTTATTTGACTGGCCTGTTGATCTAGTAGTTAGTGGCCCTGATTTCTACACCGGAGATCGTGGGTTCAATTCCCACCCAAGACAATATTAATGTTTTTGTGATGAGCACGATCATTTGTTCTGTGTTTGGGTGTAATTTATCTGTAATATGTATGTATTTAGAAATATATAAGAATGTTTATCAGTTGTCTAGTACCCATAACACAAGCTCTGCTTAGCTTGGGACTAGACGGCATTGTTAAAAAAAAAATGTTTGTGTGATGAGCACGATCATTTGTTCTGTGTTTGAGTGTAATTTATCTGTAATATGTATGTATTTAGAAATATATAAGAATGTTTATCAGTTGTCTAGTACCCATAACACAAGCTCTGCTTAGCTTGGGACTAGACGGCATTGTTAAAAAAAAAATGTTTGTGTGATGAGCACGATCATTTGTTCTGTGTTTGGGTGTAATTTATCTGTAATATGTATGTATTTAGAAATATATAAGAATGTTTATCAGTTGTCTAGTACTCATAGCATAAGCTCTTCTTAGTTTGGGATTAGATGGCGATGTGTGAAAGTTGTAGAATATTATTGTTAAGGTCTTCTTGGAGAGCCCTACAATCATCAGTTAAATTTATTATAAAGAATACTTTTTTTGCTCATGCGCGTACATTAAATGGTCTGAGATATTGAAAGAAGTTTTGCACCCTAAAAAATTAAATGCAGGTCTCACATGCTATCTACAACCCATCCGCATTAACATGTCACCTGATGAATGACGTTTGAAATATTGAGTGTATTAAATTTTATTTTAGTTTTTTGAATACCAACATTTATTTTGCACTGAGTAATTTCTCATGACATACTACTTTACGAATTTACGATGCTTTTAACATGACAATACAAACTATTTTCGAGTATTCAATGTGGCAACTGTTTTCGAGCCAGGTGCCATGTTGACGCGCTCGGGTTGTATCATCTGCCAAAACAAAATACGATCACCAACAAACAATTCGCCCTAACTTTGTAACGACGCGTCTTTTCAAAAATGGAACTAAATACGCAACAGTAATTACTGAAGCCTAACTTGTCAAGGTCTCAAGTTCCTCAAGTTTTGAGCGAACTCAGCTAATGTTCCAACAGTTACCACGCGTCAAAGTTACTCACTTTAGCTTGGAAGTACTCTTGGTAAGGGATAATAGGACAGAAGAGGCGGGAGCGGGGATTCTAAGTAGAGAAGAGAAAAGTGAGAGATTTTTTTAGTTGTGAAGTATTTATGGTTTCTATGGAGAGAAGTTTGTTAGGAATAAAACTCAGGGATAGAATTATTAATGCGGAAATAAGGAAAAGAACTAAAGTTTGAGAATTGACCTGAAATGGGGCTGGACAGGTCACATGATTCGCTGCACGGCCAACAAATGGAGCAAGCAGGTGACCCTATGGTACCCAATAGATGGCGTCAAAAAACAGGGTTGAACAGTTGGAGGAAGTCTGTGCCAAAAGGCACACCGAACGAAGGGACATTCTATAACAGCCACACAAAGAATATTGTATCCCAAAGTTTGGAAATAAATGACTATTTTATTATTATTATTTATGGTTTTACTGAATATTTATAAGTGTGTATAATTATCGGCACGAATATTGAGCGCTGGCTTCAAGTTGCGCAGAAGTCAAATATTCAGTCTCTTTAGCGGTGCCATGTGAGACGCGGGGGCGGGGAATGTCAGTGATTGGCTCGCCGCCCCATCGTGTCATAGACGTCACTCGTGATTTGTTCCCTGAGCTTGCTGCATGTATCGAATAACGATGACGATTGGCTCGCCAATGTATGGAATGTGCAAAGCGATCCCCACTCTGACGCCGAGCGCTCAACATTCGTGCCGATAACTATAACAGTTTTGCAATGGGATTAAACAAAACACCCGAGTTCGAGTCAAAGTTTACCTCTCGGAAACCCGATTTCCTGGAATGGAATAAAGAGGATCATAGTATTACTTTGATATATTGTTTACATATAGTAATGTAAACAATCGACGCCGCGCGCCGAGTTGCTAGCCTGTCTGTTTTCTATCGTTTACACTTCGGGGAGTGTGCACTAGACTTACACAATTTAATTCCACCAAGTCCGTTCCATCATCGTACCACAAGACGTACGGCGTTGCGCCACCGGTACATGGTGGACATCCCACCTATACGTATAAAGCGTTTTAGGAGTACATTTATTATGCGTACAGCTAAGGAATGGAATTCCCTGCCGGAGTCTGTGTTTCCTGATAGCTATAACCTAGGGGTCTTTGAGTCAAGAGTAAATAGATTGCTTCTAGGCAAGCGTGTTCCATCGTCGGCCACATCATCGCTTACCATCAGGCGAAATTGTGGTCAAACGCGAGCTTATCCATTATAAAAAAAAAATGTGCCGTTGCCAGCAATATGGGAATATTGCTAGCAATATTGCCGCCAATATTCATACATCGGACAATATTCCCACCAATATTACCACTTCACGGCAATATTGCCGGCAACGGCACATCTCTATTTACATATACCTACTTAGTGAGGAGCTTGTGGCTAAAATAATAACAACTCCACGGATCTATCATCATTGTTATAATAATATATACATGTTATAATATGTTTTTTATTTTTTTTACAGGATAAATTTAATTAATGCATTCTTAAATATAAATCTTAATTTTGATCTTAGCTTTGACGAGTACCCATCGTACTACGTATTAAACTAAAGATACCGGGCTCTAGAAGTTAATTTAAGTGCAGCCAGAACAATGTTTATGAACTGAATCAACCTTTGCAGGACCCTGGCGTTTATAATTGAACGAACATGCATCAATTACCACTTAGACACTATCGACTAAGTACAACATAGGTCAGGGCAGGTCATGGCGGGCATTAAACGCCAGCAAGGAAGAAACATAGGATTTGGTTTTAGTCAGCAAAAGTCTGACACGCCCTTTCGCTTCGCCTAAAAACGGGATAAGTCATTGGATGATTTCCCACCTAAAAAAAATAACTCGCTTTATGCTCCGCTCATGCATTGCGCTCTTACCCTTATTTGGACAAGGGCGCAAGGTGCCGCGAATTTTACCTAACTCAAAACTTTGTCATATTTCAACGGAAACCGTTCAAAGAGCGATTTAAGCTATTCTTGGAGTTAAACATTGGCGACATTTTAGTGTCGAAGGAATTTCGAATTACAGTTAATTATTTAGTGGTATTTTAATAAATTATTAGATACTCAAATGTATTATTATTATTCATCGAATTAATTCAACGGTAATAAATGAAGAACGATAGTTCGAAGACGAACTATGAATTTCTAGTTCAGAACTTGTCAAACCCTTAATTAAATGTCACCATTGGACAGGCTTTCAGACTAAGTGAAATCAAGAAAATATGTACTTAGAGTCTGTCTAATAAGTTAAACGACTTGGGTAATTATTAGGATTTAATGAAATCTGATGTAGTCAACACGAGTTCAATAATCAAGGTTGATTAAGAGATAGAGACTATTGTTAACTAACAGAAGAACTTTAAAAATAGTATCGAATAAAAGTATTTTTTAAATGATTAAATATTATACGTAATTCCCAAGTCAGTTGACTTATTAGACAGACTATAACATCAAAATCTTTATTAGGTGTTTGTAATTAATAAAAAAAAAACCGGCCAAGTGCGAGTCGGAGTCGCCCATGGAGGGTTCCGTAGCAGCAAGTAACATAATATAAAAGTTCTTGTAGTTCATTGTAACTTTGATCGATGTTTTAATAATAGTGTATTTTTTTAGATTTAGGACGTATTAAAAAAAAACTAATTACTAGATCTCGTTCAAACCCATTTTGCGTTGGTAGTTTACATAGTAATGTACATTATATATTTTTTTTAGTTTTATCATTCTCTTATTTTAGAAGTTAGAGGGGGGGGGGGACACACATTTTACCACTTTGGAAGTGTCTCTCGCGTAAAAGTTTTAATTTAAACTATATAAATAAGAAATATTAATGGAATTTAACCACTAAAAATTAACTATCCAATTTAGAAAAAAATGTTACTACAAACCTCAATATCATTTTTGAAGACCTCTCCATAGATACCCCACACGTATGGGTTTGATGAAAAAAAATGTTTTGAGTTTCAGTTCTAAGTATGGGGACCCCCAAAATTTATTGCTTTTTTTCTATTTTAATATGAAAATCTTAAAGCGGTTCACAGAATACATCTACTTACTAAGTTTCAACAGTATAGCTCTTATAGTTTCGGAAAAAAGTGGCTGTGACATACGGACGGACAGACAGACAGACAGACAGACAGACAGACAGACAGACAGACAGACAGACAGACATGACGAATCTATAAGGGTTCCGTTTTTTTGCCATTTGGCTACGGAACCCTAAAAACACCTCAAATATTTTGTAATAAGTACCTAGTTACCATTTTCAACAACCAGTTGGAAAATCGGTTTTTTCGCTATATAAAATTAATGGGAAATGAAAAATAAAATGGGAAAATAGGGGCCCATTTATTAAGGGTACAAGTCACCCTCTGGCTTTTTTATCGATGAATACCATTGTTCAGGCATGGGCCACAGTACTGACAAAATTTTCTTAAGCTTCTCAAAACCATAGCCCTATAATTATTGTTATCTACACTTATATTATAAAGAGGTAAATTTTGTTTTTAAGCTATTGCATAGCTTCTATCGCAGGCCTTGAGCGTGGAGACCGAATCCAGAAATTCCGTAACGAAAATAACCTAACACCCCCCACTCATTTGTTTTTTGAGCGTGGTGACCGATAAGAAAACAAATGAGTGAACAATCAATCAAAATTCAATTCAATGTGTGAAAGTGTAACTTAAATTAATATCAAAGAAAAAAAAAAGGAAAAAAAATACTGCATAAATAAAATAAATAAATAATTATAATTGCATAAGTTGACAAAAATGCTATGCAATAGCTTTACCGCGGCAGTCCCCGAGTGCCACACGTCTTTTTTTTTTGTTTGTAGGAGGTAATCTCTGAAAGTGTTGGTCCGATTGCTAAAATTTTTTCACCAATAGAAAGCTGATTTACGTAGATTTTGTTTTTTTGTTGCCCAGGCTATATTGTATGTATGGGGGTGAAGCTGCGGACAAAAGCTAGTTTTTCATAAGTCGCCACAGTTTCCTACAAGCTGGAAGTTGTCGTTAAGGGCCAAGCGCCCGAAAAGTACCATAAAACAGTGACTTTCTGTAGCCTACTCCTCTGTAACGGCCAGGTTAATAGGTTTGAAAAAAATATATGTT
This sequence comes from Mythimna ferrago, assembly GCA_910589285.2. NCBI lineage: Eukaryota > Metazoa > Arthropoda > Insecta > Lepidoptera > Noctuidae > Mythimna > Mythimna ferrago. The sequence goes on along the minus strand of OU342697.1, from coordinate 9,681,205 downwards.
TATTAAATATTCATGAACAACATTATCAACATTTGATTTTTTCGTGCTATTAATACTTTTGTCAAAAAAAAAAATTTAGCAATTTCGCAACTTTTCGCAACTTTTCCCTACTCCTTCGAAACGGCTTGGACCTTTAGAAACATTTTTACACATAAAAATTGGTGGTTAAATATTCTTCAAAGTGAACATTGCATATGTAAATCAATCAATATCTCGCAGAGAAAATGGATTTAAAGCGCTTTCCGGGCGCTGCTGGCCGCAAATAAATGCACAGATTTGCGTACCGCCGCCTAGGCGAGTGAGAGAGTTGCGTCCACATAATTTCGGTCAGATGGTTCAAGGGACTATACGCCTTAAGTGCACTTGCATAACGCGAACAGGGACAATCTTTGGTTAGTACTGGCAAGTAGGCTTGGGCCTCTCGTACGCTCTTCAAAAGTCCCAAGACCGCAAGTGCCTAGTGTAGTTTGCTTTATCTGATTGGCCCGCTCCAAGCTCTTAACCAATTAAAGAGCAAAAAGTGATAAACGTTTCCATCGCGCTAACGCAAAACAACTCGCATAGAGCGCAGATTCTGAGATATACAAAAACATAAACTACTACAAACTATTTTAATATTGATTAATACTTTTAAAATTAATTTAATTGATGTTGGTGTTATCCAAAGTATACTGTCCGAACCCCTCTCTAACGCAGCCATCACTGTTTATAAAATAGTGAGTAAGGTTGTGAGCCCTCATAGTTGATAAAGCTTGACTTGTATTAGGTTACGATGGGGCTGGCATGTTCGTACTGTGACCAAAAGTCCCTAAATTTATTAGATTAAAAAAAAAAATACAAACTATTTGCTTCCTCCCTGCTTAAAAAATCTATTTGCTACACTTGAAACATCAAATAATTAAGTAAAAAACCTTTTTTAACCGACATCGAAAAGGAGAAGGTTCTATGTTTGGCTGAATGTATGTTTTTTTTTTATATGTGTTCACCGATATCTCGGTAAAATTTGGGACCGATTTTGAAAATTATTTTTTTGATTGAAAGGTTATGCTTCCAAGTTGGTCCCATAGAAATATTGTTATGATTTGATCATGAACTTTGAAGATATGGAACAGAACTCGTCATAGGACCACAGCAGAATTGTCGTAACGATGACTGACTGAAAGAAGAAGGGGAGGGGATGTATCAACCTGATCTGATGATTCATCATCAGCAGCAAGAACGTAAATTAATGTAATCTAACCGTGTTTGGGATTATTAGAATCGTTATGAAATGAATAAGAGAAGTTTGGCTGAGGGATACTTTTTAGTGGTGGTACTATAACTAAAAAGTGTGAAATAAAAAACATTTTACAAACAAAAACGTAACCGACTTCAATGTTCACTGAAAAGTATAAAATAACTTTAATTTCAGAAGTGTTTTTTGTAAAAAGCGTTTTATTTATAGACGTTATTTCTAGCAGTAATGATCTAGTTTGAACTTTTTACGTCAACAAACTAAGCTAAAGAGATCAGTAATTTTTTTTATCTTTTTCTACAGATTCGTACATGTGTATGTATATCATGAGTGCCGAATTACCAATCTGGAATTCCATCCACCGTCCATCTGATTGGAATCAAACAAAGTATGCATTCGCATTCTTTATCATTTGATGTATGTCTTTTGCCAAGTATGTAGGTAATGAGCATACATGGTTACTTGACGAACAGAAATGTATCAAAGGGATTCTTGAGATCGCAGAGGACTGAGGGTAACTCTTGAGAAAAATCGTTGGTTTATTACAAAGCTTGTCGCAATAACCCGAACTTAAGCTGCTAGTGTTTATAATAATAATAATCTTACTTGACACGTAGAATGTGGACTCAGTGCCACCGACTCAACACTCAATCCTAGAATTTACACTTGGCCACCCAGCCTCACTGCTGTGTTTATTCCACTACTTCGTCCCTTTTTAGGGTTCCGTAGCCAAATGGCAAAAAACGGGACCCTTATAGATTCGTCATGTCTGTCTGTCTGTCAGTCCGTCCGTATGTCACAGCCACTTTTTCCGAAACTATAAGAGCTATATTGATGAGCCTTAGTGAGTAGGTGTATTCTGTAAACCGTTTTAAGATTTTCAAAAATATACAAAAATAGAAAAAAAAACAATAAATTTTGGGGATCCTTATACATAGAACTGAAATTCAAAATTTTTTTATCATCAAGTCCTTACCTGTGGGATATCTATGGATAGGTTCAAAATTGATATTGAGGTTTCTAATATCATTTTTTTCTAAACTGAATAGTTTGCGCGAGAGACACTTCCAAAGTGGTAAAATGTGTGTCCTCCCCCTGTAACTTCTGAAATAAGAGGATAATAAAACTAAAAAAAATATATGATGTACATTACCATGCAAACCGCCAACGAAAATTGGTTTGAACGAGATCTAGTAAGTAGTTTTGTTTTGTTTAGTCTATGCTTTGTGAATGCCACGGATTTTTTCTTTTCTTCGTATTTCTGGTTCTAGGACGTATCGGGCTCCTCACGAAACATTCTTTCACTGTGTAAAGACTAGAATGTTTTACATAAATTACACAAAGTACTGCGTCTTTCCTGCGTTTAAACCCAGGACGCTTAAGTGACCATTACCACTGATTCACCACTGATCTATACCGCAGGCGCGGGCTTGCGGACGGCAAGCAATAGGTAGCTCGCTGTCCGACCGTCCGGTAACTGTTCGGACTGAGCCCAAGTCGTCGACGGCGCGCGCTGTTCCCGCGCGCCTCAAGAAGTTGTCAGCAACAGCAGGAGCCCAGCTGGGTCGAAGCCTACTGGGGCCAGGGTTAGTTACGAAAGAGTAGCTCGAGCCCCGGTATGAAGGCACGAAGGAACGGGGTGGGTTTTTAGTCAGTAAGAGCCACTGTTTCCCGCTCCGCCCTAGAGCAGGAGTTGTCATTAGATGATTTTCCCACCGTCAAAAAAAACACTGATCTATAAAATAGACACCAACCCATAGTTCCAACTATACAAATCCCTGATTACAAACTACCCACATGTTGATATTAAAGATCACACTGCTTATATATTCCGTGGATGTACGCGACTGTACTTCGTCGCTCTATTGGCACCGGATCTTCCGGCCAGCGGAACTGACTGACGCAATACATCACAAACACACACGTCTGAACTAGGAACGTTGATTTGGAATGTTGTGGTCAGAAATATTATTGAAAGGAAATAAAGATGGCTGGCTTTAATCATTGTATTTTTTTTTACTTCAAAACGCTTTTTCCTTGTTTTTTTTTTTTATTTTGGTAGGTGGAAAATCATCTAATGACTTCCTTTCTTTTCTAAGGTAGAGTGAGAGATCATGTCAGACATTTACTGACAAAAACGACACCTGTCTCCTTCAGATGCCCTTTGCGTTCTAGGTTTCCTTTTCAGTAATTCGCCGCGGCCCTAGCTGGCATTTTTTTTTTTTTTTTTTATTGTTGATAGGTTCGCGCTTGACCGCTATCTCACCTGATGGAAAGCGACGATGCGGTCGACGATGGAACGCGCTTACCTAAAAGAAACCTACATTGGCATTGGCCTTACTGGGTCCCTACGTTTTGCTGTCGACTTTTTGAGGTGAATAAGGGGCGCTAAGTGCCATCAACTGCTCGGGCTTGGTCCTTGACGGACGGCTGGACGGCAAGCTATCTATTGCTCATCGTCCTCACGCCCGCACTGCCAGGTTGGATGTTAAGGATGTCTTGCGCAGTTGCGCTATCTCCTTCCCAAGCATTACTGCTTCCTACTCCTACTTGCTCCGGACCATGACCAGAAACCAAGGCCCTGCACGAGAGGTAGCCGTTGCCGATTGCTTAAACGAGGAGACTATAATGCTCTGCCCAAGTGGGACACACCTACACTTTATTCTCCACCATGCCCTAAGTTCAACCCACACCTCTTTGTCGAACTGTATTGAAGGCGAAAAAAAAAATAATAATATGACAGTCGTTCTGCCAACCCTGCTTCAGAGACAGGCGTCGCGTTGTTTGCTCATTTCCGACAGTCTGAGTGCTTGTTGGTGATTTTATTTTAAAATACTTGTCTGATCGAATGTCGAATTGCTTACTTTACGATGTCTCAGAGAGTAACTCGGTCAGATTAAGTATGATCGTGTCTGGATAGATTTATAGAAGCTATCTACATAGTCTGTGTAACTTCCAAGTACAAAGCACCCCAGCTTTAAAAGAAAGGCCAACAGCGCTCTCATCATTTTAACTCTTTCACAGACCGTACCTGGATTTCCGAAGTACTGTTCTATTCTTAATGGACACCAAGAAAATCTAATTAGACATAAATTCTGGACAAAAAATCATATTTTTTTTTATTTTTAGGATTCCGTACTTCAGTGCGCAAAAACTCTGTCCAACACGTGGAGGTATTAAACTGAAATTAATCAAATACGCACCTATCGGGAATTATTGTAACTAAGTTTGAATATACGAAAACGTGACGTAAATCCGATAGTGTGTTATTTATATCCCTCCAAGTTGACTCCTCAGGCTCATTTTTCCTCATCTCCGGCCTCCAACAAGGTGGACCGATGACCTGGTCAGGGTCGCCGGAATCCGATGGATGCGTGATGCACAGAACCGGTCGTTGTGGCGACGCTTGGGGGAGGCCTATGTCCAACAGTGGACGTCTTTCGGCTGATATGATGATGATGATGAAATTGACTCCTCAGTCGTGTAGATGGCAGTGAAATGTCAAACGTTTTAGTCTGCGTAATCTAAAAATAAGGCCGTTTAAGCTCTGTTCAGGCGCATATTTTGACACTCGCAAGAAAATTTCCGTTGTTCTAGAATCCTGAAAGACAAGAATCAAGGAGTCAAATACTGTATTGTCTAGAACAATTACATTTTTGTGATTAGGAAAAATCTTTGAGTTTTGATTTGGGAATCGAACTACTCGTATGTACGTTAAGTTTGTACAGAACCGTCGTGTCGGAGCGCGAGTTCGATTCGCATTTGATTGTTTACTATTATTGGTAAGGTTGCTTTTGACCACTACTTTGACCCATAATAAGTTGTAGGTACATATTATTAACACCATCATCAATTTATTACCTAAACTTTTCTTACTCGTAATATTGGAGTTGATATTTCTTCTGACATATTTCAACTGCTTATTTATAAATTGTCTAAAATTCATAAAAAAAAAAACTTGTTCTCTTTTCTGTCGTCAAGTTAGTTACGATCTGTATATAAGTAGATTTTTTTTTCGACAGTGGAAAGGTAAAATCGCTTAACCGCCACTTTGGTCACTTAAATAAGTTACAAAACTTATCATCGACCAAAGTGATTTTGATTGGAAATAGTCTTAGTTTAACTAAAAGGGACTTAGTTAGTGGTATTGAAACCCTGCTGAAATTGAAATTAGGAAAATTAATTTTGTGTGCATTGCCCTATTCCAACAGTTTATGTGAACATGACAACAATTACATTTATAGCCTAAATAACTTGATGCACATTTTGTCATGTCGTCATAGTGACCGTATATTATATTTTGACACTAACAATTTTGTTAGAGATTTTATTTTGATTCGGGAACATACAAGTATGTTTCTTCCCAAAAAAAGTCGACATTTGTTAGCTACTTTGTTAGCATACAATATACACGCAGTTATTGATGATTTAACTGAGATTAGGTTAAGTGACGAATCAGTATTATCTAGTATACCTAATAATACTGATATAGACTCTTTAAACTTTTAGGAACGACAAAAGGGAAGCCTATTAATAACATTTTACTATACCATCAGAATATAAATCGCTTCTCTGGCAAAATTTTAGATGTGGAAATGTTAATAGATAGATATAATATGGATATCTTATGTTTTTGCGAAACCTGGTTAAAACCAGATAGAATGCTGTTTAATGTAAATAATTTTTCAGTTGCCAGTGCGTACAACAGATCATCAATTGGGGGTGGTACCTTGATATTATGTAATAATTCTTTAAGATATAAGGAAAGGAAAGATATCACTGCTTGCTCTGTTGACCGCTTATGTGAGGTAGCATGTGCAGAGGTTGAAGGCCGAACTTTCTTATGTGTTTACAGACCACCTGCATCAAACTTGACATCTTTTTTGATTATAATAGAAGAAATATTAAATAATCTTATTAGGGATAACAAATTAGTTTTCGTTTGTGGGGACTTAAACATTGATTTACTCGTAAATTCACCAGAAAAATGTAAACTTCTCTCATTGTTTAATTCTTTTAATTTAAAATGTATTTTTAATGAAGCTACAAGAATAACTCCTACTTCAGCTTCATGCATAGATAATATTTTTACTAATTGTGATATAAAAGAGTCATCCCTGATTAGTGGAGTGAGGTCTGACCATACGGGTCAACTCGTATCTTTTGAGTTAGTCAAAAAGTTGCAATTAGATTCAACTGCCGAGTTTAGACCGCTTACTAAAAATAAATTAAATTATTTTAATAAAAATGTTCTTAGTAGTCTCTCAACAGCCAATTTTGATTCACAAGACCCCAATGTAAATTATGGTACATTATTCTCTACAGTGTGTCAGGAATTTAATAAGGCTTGTCCAGTTAAAAAGGTTCAAGTCAATAATAAATCCAAATTTAATGAATGGGCTACTACTGGAATTAGAAAAAGCAGAGATACTTTATATCAGCTATACCAGGAAAAATCATTATCGTCTGATCTTAACTTGCATAACCATGTTAGAATGTATTCAAAGATATTCAAAAGAGTCTGCGCCCAAGCTAAATCTAAGTCAATAAGTAAGAAAATTAAAAATTCTAACAATACAATAAAAGCTGTCTGGAAGGTGATAAACAAGGAAACTGGAAAAACAAACCAGCGAGATCGAAATGAATTGTCCCTAAAAATTGATAATAAAATCATTTCAGACAGGACTGAAGTGGCTGAGAAGCTAGAAAACTTCTTCACCAACATCCCAATAGAAGTTACGAAATCTCTCCCTTCTTCGTCTTTGTTAGCTGAATCTTTTTTAAAAGAAAATTTCACAAAGGATATACCAACCTTTGAATTTAAGCGTATCTCTGTTGATATAATTAAAAATACATTCAAAAGTCTTAATATAAAAAACACTGAGGACTTATGGGGTATATCCGTTAAGGTTCTTGGAGATATTATTGATACAATTGCTCCTGTCCTAACAGGCATATTTAATCAATGTCTAGACAGCGGTACATTCCCTGATTTAATGAAACATAGTAAAGTAGTTCCAATTTTCAAATCAGGTAGTAAGAGTGATCCCTCTAATTATAGACCAATATCTGTGCTTCCAGCATTGAGTAAAATCTATGAAAAAATCATGCTCGACCAGATGTTGTCTCACTTTAATTCAAATAGGATTTTGCATAGTCATCAGTTTGGCTTCACGAAAGGAAGGTCAACGACGGATGCAGGAGTGAAACTCATCAGTCACATTTTAGAATCCTGGGAGAAGTCCCAGGATGCTATTGGCATATTCTGTGACCTCTCAAAAGCATTTGACTGTGTTGACCATAATACTCTGATCTGTAAATTACATCACTACGGAATTCGTGGACGAGCTGCTGATCTTGTTTTTTCCTATTTATCTCACAGGCAGCAAAAAGTATCCATAAATGGGGTGACGTCCTCGGGGTGTTTAGTAAGGATGGGCGTGCCCCAGGGTTCAATTCTTGGCCCTTTCCTTTTTCTAGTTTATATTAATGACCTTCCTTACATGATGGCTAATTTATCAGATATAATTCTATTTGCTGACGACACTTCTCTTATTTTTAAAGTGGATAGAAAAGATGCGGATGTCTTGCGCGTTAACGAAAGTCTGGCTGTTCTTTCGAAATGGTTCGCTGCTAATAATCTTTTACTAAATGCAAATAAAACTAAATGTATAAAGTTTTCATTACCGAGTGTCCCTCAAGTTGGCGTCAATCTAATTCTTGATAGCAAAAAACTTGATGTAATTACAGAAACTGTGTTCTTAGGTATAACTGTCGATTCCAAACTGCAGTGGGGTGCTCATATTAGAACTCTCTCAGGTAGATTAAGCTCAGCGGCATATGCAGTAAGAAAAATAAGGCAGTTGACAGATGTCGCCACAGCTAGGTTAGTTTACTATGCCTATTTCCACAGTATTATGTCTTATGGCATTTTACTGTGGGGATCTGCAGCTGATGTAGACTCGATTTTCGTATTGCAAAAGAGAGCAATCAGGGCTATTTATAAAATGGGTCCTCGCGAGTCCCTCAGAAATAAATTCAAAGAAATAGATATATTGACAGTGCCTTCTCTTTATATCTTAGAAAGTATTTTGTATGTCCGTAAAAACCTAGGACTTTTCAAAATTAGAAGCGATTTCCATAACATAAATACTCGTAGTAAACACGAAATTATATTGCCCAAATGGAGATTAGCCAAGACCAGTAAGTCATTTTTAGTAAATAGCATACGCTTTTATAACAAGCTACCAAAAGCGGTGACTGAACTTAGCGAAGGAAAGTTCAAAACCCATATTAAGCGTGTCTTAACCAAAAAAGCATATTACAAGGTTAAAGACTATGTCGAAGACACGCTTGTTTGGCAATGACTGCCTCTGCACTTGTGGCCCCCTGGTAACTCATAATATTATGCGAATGTATCTATTAACTGCTCCATCTTTGTTGTAACATTTTTTTTTTTTCTCTCTAACACATTGCTTTTGCAATTTTTTTTTTTTTTTTTATATATTATCTGACTCCAACCACATTAAATTCGTTAGTTTTTCTTTTTTTTTGGTTGTTAACGTCTCATTTACTGACAGTTGTAATTATTATTATTTTTTCTACCTTTTTTTTTATATAGCCTCGTTTTATTATGTAAATGGAAGAACACTGTAGACTCCACGAATTCTTAGATTACTTCATATTTTGACTCACTTTTTTTAAATGATTATTTTTATTGTGCTTTTGAGTACAATATAGACCGGTTTACACTGTTCTTAAATAATACCATTTAATACTGTTATATGGAAATATTGTAAGTACAACCATTTTTTTAAAAAGAGTAACCATGGAGTTTCTTGCCGGTTCTTCTCCATAGGAAACGACCAATTTCGAACCGTGCACTAGCTTCTGACGTTTTATAAGTGCCCATGTAGGCCTATGTGAAATAAAAAACTTTTGACTTTGACTTTGACTTTGAGTGATGGTTAAGCAATTTAACTTTTCCACTGTCGTCTTTTATTTTGAATTTTTTTTTTAATAGGTATCGTAAAAAAAGCATCACATATCTATCCACCAATATAATTAATTAACCCACAGCTACATCTCATATGCATTGATAGCTTCGTCATGCCAAGTTTTTGTGCTCAAACTGAACTGACGCATATTGAACAAGTTTTCATCTTAAGAAGTACTGATGCATATTAGATTACCAGTTCCTATAACTTTATATGAATATCGCTCAAAGTTTTAGTCATCGTTGATGCATTACCATACTCTTGCTATGTAGAGATACCATAACATTTTTATGACTATTTTTATTGGTACTGTATATATTAAATTATCAATTAAGGTCAGGTTGTACTCATTTTGAACTTTTTAAACTTCTGGAAATCCACAAATATGTAAGTGAACACTACATAAAAAATATTTTATAAAAATTGACTATATGAAAAACCGCCCGCGCCGAGCAAAAATTAAAACATGATATAAATTAGTTGAATTTACGATTTCAAACGTGTATATTTACGAGATTACGTCATGGAAATATTTGAAAGTTACAAAAAATAATAAAACTTGTTTTATAAAAGGGCTTCGCAAAAACAAAAATCTTGTATAGACATTGTTTTATTTTTATATATGTTACGCTCAAAGATCGAAAACGCTCAGTGAGCGGAAAAATAGCTCACAACGCGTTGTGGTCACAGTAAAACATCCACATGGCGAAATTCGTATTATGGCTCTAATGAAAACGCGCACGACGCGTTGTGGCAATCACAGAAAGACCAAATAGCGAAATTCGTGTCGTGGCTGACATGTTATTCGATCTCAACGCGTTTTGGCAATGAAGAAAAACCATGACGCGTTCTGAGCATTCATTGTTTTAACCATATCACGACGGACAGGTTGTACATTTTGTGACATTTGTAATGTGCCCTCAACTTCGTCGTTAACACTTCGCTTAGCATCTATGTTATCATCTGGAAGTAAGCAAGGGTTTATAATGTGCCACTGCAAAAGATACTGTATTGATAAAAAGCGCAAGTGTCGCTCCAAGAATATAAAATACAACTCAAAATGCCACAATAACAGTTCCTGTAAAAATAAATAGCAATCAATTACTTATTTTTCACAATTATAGTAATTTCTAATATATGTACTTAAGTAATTAATTTGAGTACATTGTTGTTATTTATTGGTGATCAATAAACATTTATGTTTCTGTTAAATATTTTTATTACTTGAAAGAATTTTAAATTGTGATAAAAAAAATAAAATCCCTAATTATTTTAAGTGAATTAAAAGTATTATTATATAATTTACAAATGATTAATATTTTGTGTTGTGTTTGTGTTTTGTGTTTGTATTTATTACTTAAAACGTTGATTTTTTAAATATAAAGTAATCTCAATAAATAACAAATATCGTTTTATTTTAATTTATATAACATATTTAATAATGACAAACACGTTATGCAGTGATTTTATAAAATAAAAAATATTTCCTAAGGACATCTACCAAAACGTTTCCAGCCTTGGCCTAATAGGATCCATATCGGAAAGTAGTGTGCGTCGTAATCAAATAATATTCCATACGCGTCATGGCTTTTCTTCATTGCCACAACGCGTTGAGATCGAACAGCATGTCAGCCACGACACGAATTTCGCTATTTGGTCTTTCTGTGATTGCCACAACGCGTCGCGCGCGTTTTCATTAGAGCCATAACACGAATTTCGCCATGTGGATGTTTTACTGCGACCACAACATGTTGTGAGCTATTTTTCCGCTCACTGAGCGTTTTCGATCTTTGAGCGTAACATATATAAAAAAATAAAACTGCTGTTACGGGGCCGCGAAATTGACATAGACCTGCAGGCTTACTCTCCAAATTAATTTCAATTTCAACCTAAAGTCAATCCGATTGCAATGTCAATTTTGACGTTACGTGATTCTGTACTCTTGAAAACAATATTGTCAACATTTACGATTCCACTTAGTTCTCAAAATGGTCACGTAATTTTAAACCGATTTGGCGCTAGCATTGAATTTAAGGGTACAAAACGTCAGAATCTCAATGTCGACCGATCGGAATTGAACTCAAGAGTAAGCCTGCCGGTCGTAGTTCATACAAAATACTCAGTGACTACAACTTGCTCTTATGACCCATGTGATGATTATGTAAGGATCGTGGGAATCCAATGGATATGAGACACACAGGACTAGTCGTAGTGACGACACTTGGGGAAGACCTATGTCCAGCCGTGGACGCCTTTCCGCTGAAATGAAGATGTTGATGATTATGTATTCAGTAATTTATAACATTGCTTTTATAAATCATTCCTTCATTCACATTCTACGTGCCTAGACTTTTTGATGACTACCATTAATACATCTTGATTCTTGCCAAAAAATGCGTCATTTTATGAATGTATCTCACTTAAAAACGAATTTTCCTAATGATAATCAAAGGTTTTTCTTAACATTTGACAGCAATGAGACACGAATCATCACAACTTACAAAATGTTCGACGAATAATCGCAATTCGATCAAAATACAGTGTTCATTACAAAATTGATAATATATTTTTAAATTTATCACCATACACATTTTGCTTTGAGCAATAGTGGCCGAGCAGTAAAATCCCCGACTTACGAGTTGTAGGCCGCGGGTTCAAACCCAGCCAGGCGCATTAACTTTGTGTAAATTATTTCATCACCACTGCTATCAAAACGGTTGCTTTTGCTCGGAAACCGGCTTGCCCTAGAACAAAATTCGAAGACATGTGACATCCACGAGCCCAGTACGGGTTGGTACCCGTACTGGGCTCGTGTGGTGGATTACGGCCCGTTCCCTCTCCTAGAGTAGAGGCCTGAATTCCAGCAGTGGGACCATTAAATGATTATATGCATATAATGCATACTACATACGAAGCTCACAAACCACCACAAATACGCCAGTAACCTAACCATTATCCTAGCAAAACTAACCAACCTACGACTTACCATGTCAACTGAAGGAACTCTGTGATTTTAGTTGGTAAGGCTGGGCGCAAACATGTGTCTTGCGTCAGATACAAGCGATCGGTGACTTTTTGATTTCTATCGAACCAGTACGAAATCATCCACTCCCTGCGCATACGTAAATATTTTTCGTGTCCAGTTGCTTCTACTTAACACATACTCATGACGATCAAAAAGTGTTCGGTGTCGGTAACTGTAACAAAAAGTGTCTCCGTTTGCGCAGCGCCTATAAGTCTCACACCTGTCACGACTCCGAGAGCCAAAAAAATCGTTTAATTTCTCACTTAAAAAAAAAGACGTGTGGCACTCGGGGACTGCCGCGGTAAAGCTATTGCATAGCATTTTTATCAACTTATGCAATTATAATTATTTATTTATTTTATTTATGCAGTATTTTTTTTCCTTTGTTTTTTTTCTTTGATATTAATTGAAGTTACACTTTCACACATTGAATTGAATTTTGATTAATTGTTCACTCATTTGTTTTCTTATCGGTCACCACGCTCAAAAAACAAATGAGTGGGGGGTGTTAGGTTATTTTCGTTACGGAATTTCTGGATTCGGTCTCCACGCTCAAGGGCCGCGATAGAAGCTATGCAATAGCTTAAAAAGGTAACTTAAACCATATACCAGTTTAATAACAACCTTCCTCCATTTCGTGCGCCTAACTCCTTCAACAAACTACACACCTCAAGCGAAAGATTACGTCAAGTCCCCAAGTATACTCAAAGTCACCTTGTAAAGTCTCACCTTTTTTCTCAAAACTTCAAACGCAACATAGCTGCAGTACAAAAGCCGCACTTTTAACGACTTCAGCCACCATTTTGTCGTATATAGGTCACAGCGCACCATGGACGTAGAGAATGGACTGAGTATGAATAATAAAATCAATAAAAATGACCACTCTGTAAAAAGAGAAAAAGGAACTGTGCGGTTAATATTAGTCTGTTTTTACTTTCACTATCCCCTAAATTACATGTTCTTCAACTTTACTTCTAATTTTATTAATAAAATTCTTCTTAATTGACGTTAAAAACCTTTTTTTAGTCCTTTCTATGACTATTATGTATGGCAGTTTTAATCGTGAGGTTTTTTTTTATCAATGTCAAAGCTATAGTCGAGTGAATATCCTTCAAGCTAACTTCACATATGGACCACTAACTGAGCTCATATTCCCGTAAGCTTGTAATTTAATCAGAACACAGCATGATTGCTTCATCTTTCAAAAAATTTTTTAGAAAAAAAAAGAAACTTGCTAGTATTCTTTTCATAGCTATTATATTAGTGACAACTTATAATGTAAACTAACATGACTTCTAGAGACTGGGGGCTTAACCAACCAACCCAAATATTTTGACAATGCGACATTCGCTGTAGCAAAGTCACTTTGTCCAGAGCCAAAACAGGGAACGCTCAATCCATGCTCTCTTTCTAGCAAACCCAGACTCCTTTAATACGAAGAGAGGCGAGATTATTATTTTAATGCAATAAACCCTCCATTCAAATGTTAAGTAAGACTTGCAGCCCTTTTGTCTGTCCACATAAATTATAGTCCTTGACTTTTGCGATGTGGAAGCCGAATTGGTCGACAAAATAGAAAGATGTTATTATTTGGCTTTTTTGTGCGTTTTAAGACATTGTTTTGGGCATTTTTTTACCAGCTTTTATTCAATTTCGCTTGAATTTTGCGCTACGCTAACATGCGCTACACTCGTTAGCTTGTCTTTGTATTTGTTTTATCATTTTCAGTCGATAGACGCCTACAATTGGACGTAGGCTTCCCTCAAGTGTCACCAGAACAATCGGCCCTTTTTGGCTCGCATTCATCGGATTCCCGCGACCCTCAACATTCTACGTTGTGTGAAGCCTTTCAACGCCAAGTCTTCCAATACATGGTCGTTACCCAAAACCTTTCGGCCTCATCGACCATCTGTCCTGCGAGCAATGAGCCCTATTCGCTGCCACTGCACACACATTTTCTTTTCCCTAAATAAACTCAGTATTTGAATAAGCATTCGTGTAAAGTTCTGAGGTTGAAAAATAGTGAACAGTATAACAAACTAATCAAGAACATTTTCCAAAAATCTTGTTCATTATAAAATTTTCTACTTAATTATGGTAATCTTAGCCGAAATTAAAGTGGATTCTGAAATAAAAATCTTGTTTGTAAAAAAGGTTCCGTATTTCATTATTTATGTTCTATCTCTTTTTAAATTATTACTGTAAATTGTATTTTATAATATTGTGTGGCTATTTATTAAAACGTTATTTATGTACTTTATTTCACTAAAATTATACACCGAAAGGTACACAACATAATATTTAATTCAATTACATACGAGTGTTATTTATATATTTACCCTAGTCCGTGCGTCACTGCGGGGTGCCATCTGAAAATCAGCGCTGGGTGTTTAATGCCCAGCAAATGCTGAAGTGGTCACCCTTTCAGTGCGAGCACGCTCGGCGCACTGCACTTTTGTTCTTTTTTGCTTAGTGTTTACAAACGTTGTGCTGTGTTTGTCCCGAATAAAAGTATTTCTATTTCTAAAATAAGCACATTTTTAAATTCAATGGATCAAGTTTCAGTCATATCAATGCATTTACAGTTTCCCAATCATATTTAGTTCTATATTTCTTGACAAAATGATGAAGTTTTAGAATGAGTCCTTCATCATTATATTTTACCTTATTCGATTTTTTTGCGGGATTAACGCATCTTTTTTTCTTCATCCATACTTTTGTATTGTTCGTTGTATTTTATACTTTATGAGCCTGTTATACAAAGACCTCTTTTCCTTTCTTCTACTTTGCTCTGGTAAGGCCAGAGCAAAGTAGACATCTAGTCAATCCCTTTATTACCCATCACGCTATTTCCTTCGGCATTGCTGGTGTACTATGGCATGCGATAAATTTGGCCTGCCTGCTTGAGTTGAGAAATGAAGTAACGTGTTTCTCATGCAGTCAGTGATTTTGTTTACAAGAATACTTTGTTGCATTGCCTAATGACCCCGAATACAGGCTTTCAACATATGAGTACAGTAGTTGTCAGTTTTTAAATTCTCAGTCATATTCTTCCACAATTTATTATGCAAAAATATAATCTTTTGAAGTAACAGGTAAACTATTTCGGCAATGATTTCGTTTTTTATTTCGCTCCATAAGTAAGTAAATTTCGTATTTATATTTTTTTATAAAAAAATTACGAAATTAATAGCGACATATGACACCAATCTACTTTCATCTTGAAATGTTGGTAATCAACCACAACACAATGAAAATTTCACTGATGTCGGACATGACAACATTACAAAAGGTTCTGTAACCGCATTCACAAGCGGAACCCTAAAAAATGCTCTTTTCATTCGCCATGAATATTTTAATTTTATCATTATTTATCTGGCTCTGAATTTAATTTGGCAAGATAACGAACATTCGTGTTGAAACTCTATTTTATTTTGCTTCATTTTCGCTTTGAAATAATATCTACGTTTGTGGCAGTCTAGGTGTTCCGTTGTCTGGTCGGCCATTTTCTTTCATACTCCATTATCCGTTTAGGTAAAACTTTATGTTAGGATAACATTTCAGAACATTCGGAACCTAGTTTATGAATTTAAATGTTGTTTTAATTTTCCTTTGCTTTTACAGTTCTTTTTGTAAGCGCTTTTTGTCTAGATATTACTGTGTAATGTAATAAAGACTGTTTTTTCTGCTTAGTTACAATTTATTCAGTATTCCACTTTTTCACGTTGGTTTTTTTTTTCGGTGGGTATAAATGACATCCCCGCACTTAGGGAGATAGTGTCAGACTCTTACTGACTAAAAAACCCACCTCGTTCCTTCGTGCCTTCATACCGGGGCTGAGCTACCTTTCGAAACTAACCCTAGTCCTAGTATCTCACGTTGCTTCAAGTTTTAAATAATGTTGATAGAAAAGAATAGAATAAAATAAACTTTATCGTACACCAAAATAATAAAATTTCACAGAAACTTGAATCTATGGGTAACAGACATACTACCTAACTAATTATTTAACTACCTAATTAAATTTTGCTGAAATTATGTCTATTGCAAATACTACTATTTAATTCATAGTATGTAAGTACTCTTCTTCTTCTGCTTCCTGCCCTTGTCCCATCTTATTTGGGGTCGGCGCAATACGTTTTTTTCTTCCATTCTACCCTGTCACTCATCATGCTATCACTAACTTCCTTTTCTTTCACATCATTCTTCACGCAATCCATCCATCTTTTCTTTGGCCTCCCTCTCCCTCTCCACCCATCCACATGTATACTCATAGTATGTACTAAAATTACTATATAAATAAATTCTACTAATAGATATATTACTTAGGCTTACAAATTAAAATAATGCCTAAGGTATTAAGTCCGCCTTTGTACAGTATTTTTGTGCATAAAGCTTTAAAAAAAAAATAAAAAAAAAATTGGCCCTATATTTTTTTTACAAATGGAATATCATCAAATATATTCTTCTACTTGGGGTGAACGAGAGGAGTCTCTGACTTTTATTGAATAAAACTCATGTTGATGTTTGGATGTCTCTTCAGTTACCTTGAATTCAGAGCCGCTGTAATAGTTTCAGAAAATCTAAATGCCCTAACAGTTTTTGGGCCAAAGAGCCTCACGGCCCGATCTTACCACGTATTAAAATTTCATGACATCAAAAAAAAAAAAAGATTAAATTATGAAGCTGTAAAACTGCTACAAAAATTTCAGAAAGAACAAAAATTTAATATCAAATACTCACTTACGGCCATAACTTCTTTCTACCTCTGTAAAGTCTGTTCTACTAGCGTTCCTAGGTATATTACCGCAGTTGCATGAACGTTAAGCATCCACATAAATATTATTTTAAGAACCGTTCTAAAAATGTTAAGGTTTATGTTTCTTTAAAATTTAGACTAGAGAACGCACTGATGTTTTATTGTTTGTTTTGTGGATAGCTTAGCTTGTTCAGTTTTTGGATCATAATCATCTTCATCGTTACATTAATGTGGTTTTGTTCTTGTTGCAAGCAAGCAAGCAAGATCAGCCTTTTATTGTTCCCGCTGCTGGGACTCCTTTCAAGCCCATTGCGGGTTGGTGAATGTCATATGTCTTCGAATTTTGGTTCTAGAACATGCCGGTTTCCCCACGATGTTTTCCTTCACCGTTTTGAGTGCAGTGGTGATGAAATAAATTACACAAAGTAATGAGCCTGGCTGGGTTTGAACCGGTGACATACAACTCGTAAGTCGGGGCCGTTACCACTCGGCCACCACCGATCTGTTTTTCGTTTTTGTAGCAAAATCATCAAATAACACTTTTCGCTCTAGGTGGAGAGGGAGTGTCAGACTTTTACTGACTACTAACGGCCTGTTCACGACTTTGGTCTTAGCGGTGAGCGGCGCGGCGAGTTTCGTGATTTGCTTCAAACATTTCTTTTGTTCTTACCGCTTGCCGACCCGCGCTTAGCTTCTGCTCACAGTGGCAAGGTCTAACATATGTGTCTTTCAAATGCCCTTTGTGTTCTAAGTCTTTGGGTTTCCTTGGCCCCTTCCTGACCCAGGCCAGCGGGCATCGGCTCTAGTGGGCCCCTACGGTTTGCTGTCATGTCATTAAGGAGCGCATGGAATACTACGCGCTGTTGACTACTGGTCGGACCGAGCACCAGTCTATTACCGGATTGCCGGAAGGCAAGCTACTCATTGCTTTTTTTTTTTTTTTTTTTTATGGTGGGAAAAAATCATGCATTGACATCCCCCGCCCTTGGGTGGAGCGGGAGATAGTGTCAGACTCTTACTGACTAAAAGACCCACCCCGTTCCTTCTAGCCTTCATACCGGGGCTCGAGCGCCCTTTCGGATAACTCTGGCCCCAGTAGGCTTCGACCCGGCTGGGTCCCTGCTGTTGCTGACAACTCCTTGAGGCGCGCGGGAACAGTGCGCGCCGTCGACGCCATGGGCTTGGTCCGGACAGTTACCGGACGGCCGGACAGTGAGCTACCCATTGCTCACCGTCCGCAAGCCCGCGTCTACGTTGGCCGGAAATCGGGATCAGAATCCCGGCGACGGCGGCGGTGATAACGCCGTTGCCTGATGCGTTCGGCCTCCTCCTTTGCGAGCATTACTGCTTCGCAGAAGTCGGCGACCGCCTGCCACTCCTCCTCGCTCCGGACCATTGCCTCAACCAAGGCCCGGCGCGAGAGGTCTCCGCCGCCGATCGCCCCCACGAGGGCACGGCGATGCTCCGCCCAAGCAGGGCACACCTCGACTGTGTGCTCCACCGAGCTACTCATTGCTCGACATCCGGAAACCCGCGTCTACCGAGGCTTGTAGTCAGAGTTTCGGCGTCTTGGGCCTTCTCACGCATGCGGCCTTCTCCTGCGCTAGCATTACTGCTTTGCAGAAAGAGGAGGTCTCATGCCAATCCTTCTCGCTCCGGACCATAGTTGAACCAGGGCCATGTGCGAGAGATCGCTGTCTCTAATTGCATCCACGAGGACAGAGTGATGCTTCACCCAAGCGAGGCACCCATATACCGCGTCCTCCGGGCAGTTCATACAATGGTGACACCCGGGCGTTTCTTCCGTCTGAATACGATGCAGAAACCTCCCGAACTTATCGTGCCCAGTGAGGACCTCCGTCATCCGAAAGGCGAGAACTCCGTGACGCCTCTCCAATCACTCCACAAAGAGGGAAATTACCGCCATGATTATGGCGTGCCCATGTACCTGACTGAGCCATAAGCGATATATCAAAATAATCTGCTCTGAACATCTCTAACGATTACACAAATATCATCCACAACTATCCCCTAACCCGGACGTTCTCAACCTTTTTTGGACCGGGGACCATTTTGGTTTCTTTTTGGCAAGGACCAAAAATAGAGAACAAAACTTAACTATGTATGTATACTCCTAAGTAAGAACCTTTACAGGAAGAATATCGCAAGCGGCAATTTTCTTCTTTTCAGAAATGGGTTCTATATTTATGAAAATATGTTAATAGCAACTATTCTATTAGATCAATAGTTATATGAATAATATTTTTTTTAGAATGATCACACTTACATATACACATCACATTAAAATTATAAACGCGAAAGTTTGTTAGTGTATGAGTGTGTGTATGTTTGTTACTTTTTCATATATGTTGTTCCTAAACAGGGTTAACACTTTAGTCCTCGCGGATCTAAAGTTGAAAACCACTGACCTAACCAAGTCTCCCGTAACTTGCTGCCAGTTCTGCAACATACCGGTAGATTGTCTCGCCCTCCCATTTGATATACAGTGCCCAACATTGCTACGAGATTTCTTTTTGATTTATAGTCCTTAAGGGGCGCCTTCAGGGATCCCTTTAAGAAGTCAAAAACGGCCTTCAATCTTAGGGTGTGTCATGTTAAACCATCTTGGGAGATATTGGTGCTTGACAAACCTGTTTTACAAAGTCAAATGTAACGTATGAATTATTTATTTTATGTACAGGTTTCACTTTGTACACAAATTCGTGTTTTCTTTCGACTTTGTATCGAACAGTTTTCTTTGGATTTCCCCGAAGTAACAATTCGGTTATAAGTCAAAGGTGGCTTTTGGAATCGGATAGAATAAATGTTACATGTGCTACGTTACAAAATAGTACAGAAGCTTCGATACGTACAACAAGAGAAAACGTACACACATAGACACGCTTCACGTACAGTGAGAACAAGTGCTCATTATCTACACTAAATTATATAATAATCTCTGAAAGTACTGGTCTGATTGCAAAAAAATTTTCACCGATAGAAAGCTGCCTTATTCCTGAGTGAATTTTTTTAAGCTATTAGCTTCTATCGCGGGCCTGGAGCGTGGAGACCGAATCCAGAAATTCCGTAACGAAAATAACCTAACACCCCCCACTTATTTGCTTTTTGAGCGTGGTGACCGATAAGAAAACAAATGAGTGAACAATCAATCAAAATTCAATTCAATGTGTGAAAGTGTAACTTCAATTAATATCAAAGAAAAAGTCAACAGGGAATTTTGTATAATATTTAATCATTTAAAAAAAATACTTAAATCTGATACTTTTTATAAGGTTCTTCTGTCAGTAAACAATGATCTGTATCTCTTAATCAACCTTTATTATTGAACCCGTGTTGACTACATCAGATTTCATTAAATCCTAATAATTACCCAAGTCGTTTAACTTTTTAGACAGACTCTAATAATCTATATTATAGATTATGCTTTGAAGTATATTTTCTGTTGTGACAAATAAATATTTTAATCTATCAACATAGACACGCTTTACGTACAGTGAGAACAAGTGCACAGTGCACACATAAGCACGCTTCATGTACAGCAAGAACAAACACACTCGAGAGCGACATTTGTTTGCGGTTGCTCTAAGTTTGTACGTATGAATAAATGTGTCATCATCATCATTTCAGCCGAACGACGTCCACAGTTGGACATAAACCTCCCCCAAATGTCGCTACAACGAACGGTCTTATGCGTCGCGCATCCATCGGATTCCCGCAACCCTCGCCAGATCATCAGTCTATCTTGAAGAAGATCTTATTACACTGCGCCTTCTGCTACGTAGTTACCACTACCACCTCGAGCACCGATTGTACATACGTCTGTACAACTTGGATGTCCTTGAAAAATGCTTAATTTTCGTGTTTTCCCCAAGTTTGTAAGAAAGTTATTTGGTCGAAAATTTTGGTTTCTTTACATATACTTCTATATATATTATTATTATTGGTTTTTCCTAGAAAATTCCGAAAATAGTTTTTTTTTGTTTTTTTTTTGGTGATTTACGTAAACAGTGCAATTTTCCGGGTCAATGAACCCCTGGCGCTCGAGGGGCTAAAGAACCTTTTGACTCCATCAACCATCTGTTCTGCGAGTCATTTTTACAGAACCGGTCATTATGACGACGCATGGGGGCGGGGAATGTGTCCAACAGTGGAACACTCTTTCAGCTGAAATGAAAATGATGATGATTATTATTATGCCTAAAATTCATTTTCACCACAGCATACTATCCTAAAATTAATTTACACTAATATAATAAAGAGATAAAGTTTGCTTTTTTTTTTGTTTGTAGGAGGTTATCTGTAAAGTACTGGTCCGATTGCTAAAATTTTTTCATCGACAGAATTCTGCTTTATTCCTGAGTGACATAGGCTGTATTTTATGCACGCGGGCGAAGCCTCGGGCAAAAACTAGTATTAAAATATTTAATTATTTAATAATACTGACGTTTTTCGATTACAGCTGATGTATCACCAGATCATCGGTCTACCTTGTGAGAGGCCTTCCAAAGCTGCATCTTCCAGTACATGGTCGCCACTCTAAAACCTTTCGGCATTATCGAGCATCTGTTCTGCGAGCAATGTGTCCATAAATATGTACGGATACCTATTTTTGTTTGACCTTCTGCAGTATGGACCTTCTGCACAGTTTTTTTTTGTTCGTATTTCTTACAGAACATAAAAAGATATTTCAAGTTTAATTATTTCTGGGAAATGTAAACAAAGTCGGGCGGGCATACCTGTGTACTTTTTTGTTCGATTTAATGATATCCTTGTTCTGTACCAAAGATAATGATTACAGTGAATTCAATGGGTTGTTTTCCGTAATTTGAGAATTCAATAATATATTCTATGTTTTTGAAACTAACTTCTTCCATCGGCTTCGTCTGCGTGAAAATAGAAATTGTTCATAAGGAAAATATTCCCGGGATAAAAAGTAGTTTATGTGTTATTAGTAGTTTGTGTGGGTTACGTGTTTGACTGGCCTGTTGGTCTAGTGGTTAGTGACCCTGACTGCTATACCGGAGGTCGTGGGTTCAATTCCCACCCAGGACAAATGTTTGGGTGATGAGCATAATCATTTGTTCTGTGTCTGGGTGTAATTTATCTATAATATGTATGTATTTAGAAATATATAAGTATGTTTATCAGTTGTCTAGTACCCATAACACAAGCTCTGCTTAGCTTGGGACTAGACGGCGTTGTGTGATAGTTGTGGAATATTATATTATATTATATTATTATTATATTCCAGGAAAGGTATAATCTTCTCGTGTACCAAATACCAACGGCTAGTTTACGATAAACTCATTTTTTTTTCTACACCAGGCACACAACGCCTTCTAGTCTCAAGCTAAGCAGAGCTTGTGTTATGAGTACTAGACGACTGATAAACATACTTATATATTTAAATACATACACATTATAGATAAAGTACACCCAGACACAGAACAAATGATCATACTCATCACACAACATTTGTCCTGGGTGGGAATCGAAGCCACGACTTCCGGCATAGCAGTCAGGGCCACTAACCACTAGACCAACAGGCCAGTCATATACACTCTTTTTTTTAGTTTATCATAAACTGGCTTTGCGCGCTCAGACCTATACTTTGTATAACGTTAGAAGCTGTCCCAGTATGAAGTACCGTCGGACTTTTGCAAGAACAACGCCTGTACAATTCACACACAAATACAAGTATAATTTCAAAAGCTATTACAAATTTCCCATAACACATTTTGTACACAACAAAAAATGAATACAAAACCAAACAAATGTTTTGTGGGTTTCCATTTTCAATGTATTTCAACAATGCAAATAAAATTTTAATTTCCGTTGCACATGTTACGGTTGTAAAAGAGGATATCAACACTTTTAACAAATTTATTCAAGTGGAAATAAATAGAACAGGGTTTAAAAGATAGGATATGGCAACGCATTTCATGTAAATTAATATATTTTATCGGCATCAATATATTTTCAAATGTTTTAAAAGATATTTCGTTGTTTCTTTTCGTTCTAGATTATGAGATGTTCAAAAATAAATGTTTATTTACCTGCACACGTTACATCAATATTCGATTTAAGTTAACAGAAATTTTGGCAAAAAAAAAATCTCTAAAGTCTAAGATGCATATTTTTAACTGAATATCTGATCGCAATTTGCTCGCGTCATAATCAGCCAACCAGAGCACAGCTAAATAACGCGATAGATGGTTCTGATTGGCCAGTATAGTTCCTACACCTTTTCCCTCGATCGTTGTATAATTTTTACTCAATAGATTCGATGACCATTATCAAGACAACTTCGTATTGTATTTCTAAAAACTCCAATAAAAAATAACCAAATAATCAATTAATACTAGTAACTCAATCAGATCTCAACACCCCTAATTAGATGATTTTTGATTGCATTAGATGATTTGCATCTAGTCTAACAATGGCGGTGACTTTATTATATATTAACCTTTCAATCGTGGAAATTACAGACACAATAGAAAGACAATAGGGCGTTCGCTTGGGGTTTCATGAATTAATAATAATATTATTGAAAATAGTACACCGCGGATTGGCCGCGTATCTTTTTTTTTTATTATTATTGATAGGCTCACGCTTGACCACTATCTCACCAGCCTCCCTAGCCAAGTTACAACCGTTTCCCTTACGTCGAACGCCTCGAGTTGGCCACGCCTCCAATTCTTTTATTCTGACCACGTGACTGAGCATTGAGATGACATCATTCCCGTACATTTGAAGTTTTCTACTAGCGTTAACGATTGCAGATTATCAACTTGGCTAGGGGTACTGATGGTAAGCGATGATGTGGCCAACGATGAAGCACGCTTGCCTAGAAGTAACCTATTCACTCTTGACCTAAATTTACCTAGTTGCTATCAGGAAACACAGACTCCGGCAAGGAATTCCATTCCTTATTTCTTCCTCTTATCACCATATTTGACCAATCCATTGAAAAATTGCGACCGCCTATTGTTACGCCCTATTAATTTTAAGCGCTTACTGCAATTTATGATGTAGTACAACAAAAAACCTAAAAAAATATAATAAAGTACAAAACCTACAAAAAATAGCTTACCCATACTCCGTTTACTGAACATTAATATTCCGTTTACTGAATATTCTACTGAAACATTAAAAAATATAAATCCTTTTTTATCATCTAATAGGTATAGTAAAATTGGGCCTGATCCACGAGTCGTCATCCACTTCATGCACAAAAACCTGATGAAAATAACACTGAAACTCGCACAATAAACTATTGAAAAAAATCAGGTGTAAATGTCAATCACCGTGAAAATATTTCAGCAAAAATGCTTTGTGTTGAACTAAAAAAAAAACTGACCTTTTTTTAAAAGCGCAAATGCCAATTCGTCAAAGCTGAAAGCTTCAAAGGTATGAATGGAAACGACATGTGTGGTTCGACCCGGTGTTATATAATATACATCATACGTACACGAACAAAGGATCACTTCTGCAATTTATTGTTAAATCGATATAATTCGCAAAAAAAAACCCGCGATAATCGACTTTATATACACAGTTAAAACGGTGACAATCGCATGAAAAGCATTGTTTTGAGGGCGGAAAGAACGTTACATTATTTTGTTTTCTTAAAATGTAACGAACTCACAGAACATAGGAATCATTCAGTAACGTCTCATAGGGTCAGGGCCCTAAAACCGCTCGCTGTCCGGCCGTCCGGTAACTGTCCGGACCAAGCCCAAGTCGTCGACGGCGCGCACTGTTCCCGCGCGCCTCAAGGAGTTGTCAGCAACAGCAGGGACCCAGCCGGGTCGAAGCCTACTGGGGCCAGGGTTATCTGAAAGAGAGCTCGAGCCCCGGTATGAAGGCTAGAAGGAACGGGGTGGGTCTTTTAGTCAGTAAGAGTCTGACACTATCTCCCGCTCCGCCCAAGAGCGGGGGTTGTCATTGGATGATTTTTTCCCACCATAAAAAAAGGGTCCTAAAACTGTGTACGCACGTACGAACTTTGTTGCGTTGCAACATCTTGGTTCGCAGGTATGTACCACTAACATCGAACATTGTTCGTCAAACATGTTTGCGGCGATCCTATTAGTACGAGTATGTTCTGTATAGACAGTGTTCTGTAAGGAACAGGTGTGGGTTTTTAGTTACTCACACAAAAGTCTGACACGCCCTCTCGCATCGCGCTCTCATTTGAATGATTTACCCACCTAAAAAAAAGACCGACTAAAATCTACACCAGCGTTCCTTCAGTTACCCTATGTATTTCAGGGCCTAACTCTTTCCAACATTTCTCTAGCTCCAGTCCCTTTGCCTAACATCCAAAATCGTGATTAAAAACGCAAATACCACTAATCTGTAGGAGCTCAGCAGGGCCGAAGCCTACTAGGGCCATGGGTGGGCTTCCCAAAGGGAAACCCGAGGTCCTGAATCGCAAAGCAAAGAAAGAACATAGGAGTGGATTTTAGTCAGTAAAAGTCTGACACCCGCTTCGTTTCAGAGCGGGAGATTGCATTGGATGATGTCCCACCTTCTTCTTCCTGCCCTTATCCCATATTAGTTGGGGTCGGCGCAAGACGTTTTCTTCTTCCATTCTGTCCTGTCATCCGTCAAGCTATCACTAACTCCCTTCTCCTTCATATCACTCCTCACACGATCCATACATTTTACAAAGATAGATGATGACCCACCTAAAAAAAAATACTGTTAATGAAACCTACTTACCCAAATGATCAATGCTCAGTTGGACTGCATTCAACTCCATCTTACAAAGTATGATAATCCACATACAAAACTTATTAAGCCAACCGACGCCGTATATTTTCATCTGGTATAATAAAATTTGCATACCGAATGCAGCTCACACTGCGAGCGGATTTCCACGTCACATTGCCTATATTTTGTTAGGAACATTGCAAATTCACTTGATTTATATCAGGAAAAACAAAAGTTCTGTTGTTTTGTAGTCGTGGGAAATAATTAAAATTTGTTTGTCTATTCACGTCCACATTAATATTATAAAGAGGTAAAGTTTTTGTTTTTTGTTTGTAGGAGGTAACCTCTGAAAGTACTGGTCCAATTGCTTATATTTTTTTTACCGACAGAAAGCTGATTTATTCCTGAGTAATATTGGCTAAATTTTATGTACGCGGGATAAGCCTCGGGCAAACGCTATAGCTACGATAGTTTCTCATTTATTTATTATTTGTAAATTAAATTCAAGATCATCTCAACTTCGAGAATTAAATGATACTAATGGGAGAAGACACTGACTTCTGTAATACAGGTTTTTACTTAGCTCAGAAGTCAGGGCTTCAAATTTTATTGTGTAATAGTAGATTATGTGACTAGGGGATA
The DNA here is from genome assembly GCA_910589285.2 of Mythimna ferrago. Classification (NCBI taxonomy): domain Eukaryota; kingdom Metazoa; phylum Arthropoda; class Insecta; order Lepidoptera; family Noctuidae; genus Mythimna; species Mythimna ferrago. The sequence goes on along the minus strand of OU342697.1, from coordinate 9,654,809 downwards.
AAGCAGTGTCTTTAAGTCGAGGGCGGCATGTTGAATTCCGAACATTGCGTGGGAGTTATTAAAGAAACCTGAGTGAAGTGAGAAATTCAAGCCGCCCAAACAAAGACAGCTTTATCCCCGTGTTGCATACTCTACTTTTTAGGGTTCCGTAGCCAAATGGCAAAAAACGGAACCCTTATAGATTCGTCATGTCTGTCTGTCTGTCTGTCTGTCTGTCTGTCTGTCTGTCTGTCTGTCTGTCCGTCTGTCCGTCCGTATGTCACAGCCATTTTTTTCCGAAACTATAAGAGCTATACTGTTGAAACTTAGTAAGTAGATGTATTCTGTGAACCGCATTAAGATTTTCACACAAAAATAGAAAAAAAGCAATCAATTTTGGGGGTCCCCATACTTAGAACTGAAACTCAAAAATTTTTTTTTCATCAAACCAATACGTGTGGGGTATCTATGGATAGGTCTTCAAAAATGATTTTGGGGTTTCTAATATCATTTTTTTCTAAATTGAATAGTTTACGCGTGAGACACTTCCAAAGTGGTAAAATGTGTGTCCCCCCCCCTGTAACTTCTAAAATAAGAGAATGACAAAACTAAAAAAAATATATGATGTACATTATCATGCAAACTACCAACGAAAATTGGTTTGAACGAGATCTAATAAATAGTTTTTTTTTAATACGTCATAAATCTAAAAAAATATTTTTTTATTAAAACATCGATCAAAGTTACAACGAACTACAAGAACTTTTATATTATGTTACTTGCTGCTACGGAACCCTCCATGGGCGAGTCCGACTCGCACTTGGCCGGTTTTTTACATCATCTGTGAGATAATCAAAAGACAATTTGGTCGACTAAATCATATATTAGAGAAACTTAAGTATTATATTTATAAGTTCAACAAACAAAAAAAATTCACTACTCCAAGATTTTATAGTTTAAATTTTCTATAATGCTCCCGTCAGTAAGCACGTTTTATTATATTTTCTTTTTTTTTTGTTAGTGGCCAGTTTGAATTTCACGCACGTGCAGTTTAATTCACAATGTTGACGATTTTTGGTGTTCCAAATTCAAATCTCATTATTCCCTAGGGATCGGCCATACTGCACTATCTCCCTAGGGATAGAATGACTTGCTTTAAGTGAGGTTTGTATGACGTATAAAACGACATTATCGAGCAGGTGGTGTAAAAAATAATTGTTTGTGTCAAGAAACTATTTGATTTGATTTGATTGATAGTTCTGTGTGTGTTTTTTTGACCACTATCTCATCTGATGGTCAGCGATGATATGGCCGATGATGGAGCACGCTTGTCTAGAAGTATCTAACCTAGTCACTTTTGATTTAAAGATCTCTAAGTTGTAGCTATCAAGAAACTCAGACTCCTGAAAGATATTCCACTCCTTACCTGTACGCACAATAAATGAGTTCCCAAAACACTTTACACGTATGAGTGAGATGTTCACCATATACAGGTGGCGCAACGCCATACATCTAGTAGTCCGATGATGGTACCGATTTGCCGAAATAAAACTATGCATTTATGCAATTCCAACGCACACACCCCTAAATGTAAACGATAGAAAACTAGCAAGAAAGGCTAGCAAATCAAACTAAAATCGAGGATGTCTGTCTGTGACTTGACAAGTGTTTGTCGCTTCAACTTTTTTTCTTATTATACAAAACTCAAGAAAAGTCTAGGTTAGACTAAAGTGCTAGACTGATATATTATATTATTTTGTAACAAATGTTAATATAAGTTGCCTATAAATCCCAAAGTAACACACCATCCCTCAACTTTTCAACAAAAGTTGACTACTTCATCAAATCGCTGTGCCGAAATAACTCATATCCCTTCAAACTAATAGTTTTATGTCCAAATCGAACATCCCTTAGATTGATGCCGCATCATGCCGACATACATCACTGAGTATACCCCATTTGTTATAATTCTTTATACAGGGCGATGCATAGCATAGCATAGTCGGCCTTATAATGTTTCCACTGCTGGGACTCAGGCCTCCTCTCTAGAAGAGGGAATGGACCGTAATCCACCATGCGGGCCCAGCGAGCTACCTATTGCTCACTGTCCGCAAGCCCGCGCCTACGGTGGCCGGAAATCGGGATCGGGATCCAGGCGGCGGTGGCGGCGGCGAAAACGCCGTTGCCTGATGCGTTCGGCCTCCTCCTTTGCGAGCATTACTGCTTTGCAGAAGTCGGCGACCGCCTGCCACTCCTCCGCCTCAACCAAGGCCCGGAGCGAGAGGTCTCCGCCGGAATTTTTGGTTCTAGGACACACCGGTTTCCTCACGATGTTTTCCTTCACCGTTTTGAGAGCAGTGGTGATGAAATAAATTACACACAGTAATGCGCCTGGCTGGGGTTGAATCCGCGACCTACGACTCGAAGGTCGGGCCCGTTACCACTCGGCCACCACTGCTCACAATAAATACAGGGCGATGATAACTTATTATTCCCAAACTTCCGAAGAAATTATGTCAAAACTTTAATCGTATAATGATTGATTGCTTTATAATTTGGGTCTCTTCAAGGCTAGAGTGAATAAACTCTTTATAAACTAGTGCGCCTTACCATCAACGAATGCATCACTGCTTACCATCAGGTGGGATCGCAGTCAAGCACTAGCATAATTTAATTATTTTTTTAGGTGGTCAATCATCCACGGACAGCTCCTGCTCTTGAGCGGAGCGCGAAAGCATTTCCTTTTACTGGCTAAAATACCCACTCCTGTTCCTTCTTTACCTTCGTTCGGGAGCCCCGGGGTTCTCTTTTGCACATCCCATGGCCCCAGTAGGCTTCGACCCCGCTGGACCCTTACAATTTGCAGACATCCCTGTGAGGCATGAGTGAAACACTATGCACCGTCGATGACTCGAGAGCTCGGTCCGGACGGATACCGGACGTCGATCTACCTATTACTCCGCAAGCCCACACCAGGACGATGATGATAGCTTAATATTTCCAAACTTCCGAAGAAATTATTCCAAAAATTTTATCGTATAGTGATTGATTGCTTTAAATTAATGTGTGGCAAGATTATTCGCAATACTTGGAGAGATATAAAGCTGTCTTATTGAACAAAATTGGAGACAAAGAGCCTACTTAAATAAAGTCGTTTTACTCGGAAATCTCTTTAGTGAAGACAGTAAATGATGGCTAGATTTCCTAATAGCTTTTACCTGGAAGACTTTAATTTGAAAATGAATAGGTTACTTTTAGGTTGGCATACGTAGCATAGCATAATCAGCCTTTTAATGTTCCCACTGCTGGGACTCGGGCCTCCTATCTAGCCAGGGTTATCCGAAAGGGCGCTCGAACCCCGCTATGAAGGCTTGAAGGAACGGGATGGGTTTTTTAGTCAGTAAGAGTCTGACACTATCTCCCGCTCCGCCTAAGAGCGGGGGTTGTCATTAGATGATTTTTCCCATCGGAAAAAAAAGGGCCTCCTATCTAGGAGAGGGAATGGGCTATAATCCACCACTCGGGCCCAGTGCGGGTAGGTGACTGTCACATATCTTCAAATTTTTGGTTCTAGGACATGTCGGTTTCCTCACGATATTTTCCTTTACTGTTTTGAGAGCAGTGGTTATGAAATCAATTACACAAAGTAATGCTCCTTGCTGGGTTTAAGTCGGCACCGTTACAACTCAGCCACAACTGCTCTCATTTAGATTAGCTAGCTTTTGTTCTGTTGTAGACTGTCGCTTACCATAAGGTGATACAGTGGTCTAAAGAAAGTATATTAATAATATACAAAATGAACAATGTTTTTGAAGGTTTGTTTGTTATTAAAGACGACTGTATTATATTTTTTTGAAAGCCAAAAAAACTGGTCAAGTGTGTGGTACTTGCGCACCGAGGGACCTGTACAAATTTAACTATGTAAATACAAGTTAGATTCCCGATTCGAGACTAGAAGATTTCTGAATCAAAAACGGTTTTTAGACTTTTTCCTCTGCTTGCTCTGTGAGACCTTCCTTGTTGTCAAATTTCAGAATTATACGTCAGAGAAAGAAAGAAAGAAAAACATTTAATTTGTTGGAAAGGCGCAAAAGGATAACGGGAAGTACCCTATAGGTTTTGGCTTCCTTGCGGACCTATTTTCAGATTGCGTTGACTTATAAGTACATTTTTTTCACAGCTGCAAGAATTAAGTGTAGAAGTAGAGTTAAGTATTTGATATTAATCTAAGTAAGTCCCGAAACCTTACAGATAAGTAAACATAAAAGGCAAAATATAACACAAATAAAACCAAGTAAAAATAATTCTTCATCCGCGCTGATTCTGCTCAATTCATATTTAGCAGGCTTTTTATGAAGACGTGGCATTTCACACATTCACGGAAACCACAAATCCTATAAAAAGAATTTGAATACTGACGCATATAATACACGAACACAATGGCTCGTCTCCCTACAAGCAATTCAATCTACACGTATTTACGATTCTGTTTACTCCACAAAGAATAACACGGTCGTGTCGATAACCCGCAAAATATTCTATTCGTTGCAGACTACTTTGATTGAAGTAATGCTGCTTCTAGCAGTACTATGTAGATTATGAATTCTAGACTAGTGTTTTTCATAATAGAGCACTCTCATTTAGCACTGAGTAGTTGGGCCGTATACAAAATATAATACACGCACAAATAATAATAATAATAAACGCACATCTTGACAGTAGTATATTTAGAATCTGCTAATGAACTGATTTCCGAATCTGAATATACCGAAGCTGTCATCAGTACAAAGAATTACAGTCTACATCAATCGGACGCCCAGTAAAAGGAAAAAACACTACCAATTATATATTTCAACTAACTATTCGATAAACCTAAGACGATCGAATGAATTTGATGATTGAAAATGAAAGAGACAATTCTGACTATGATAGGCCTATCATAGTCAGAATTGTCACTTTCATTTTTACGGATAAGTGAGACATAATCCATCTTTAGTCATTTTTTAAATTGACTAAAGACGGGACGTTTATCTTCGAGTAGCCTGTAGCCTTAATACATTATAGCCGCTAGCACCCACCCCTGTGGAGTACGGACCTCGGCTTAAGGCATTGCTGGGGGACGGCTGCAAAGAACGCGCTGAATCGAACAAATTTTATTATTAATTAAGGAATTTAAAACTACAAGCTTAAATGCGCGGGCTGTCTTAACAATTTCTTATTTGATTATGAAAAATTTTGCTCCGTTTAAAAAGTACACAATCGATAACCATTATAAACTTTTACCCCAAGCCACATTACAAACACTAGTTTTGTAATAAACATAAAACTACATTTTACAAAATACATTTTTCCAAACAGCCTGTACATTCCCCTATAGTTAATACTGTATAGTGCTCGACAGGGTAGCGTCAGCAATAATGCAATACATAAGTCTTCTCCGTAAACAAGCGCGCCCATCAATAATACCATAAATACTGACTAGCTTTCACCGGAGAATGTTGCTGGGGAATGTGCGTAGTGACTGGTTGATGTGAGTTTTTTTTTTCTGTTAAATACAACGCATATACGACTTGTTTAATGTGAATGTTGTAGAACGCAAAGGGCGACTGATGGAACAAATGTACATTTAGTGAGTAAAAGTCTGACAGAATAAAATAAAATAAACTTTAATAAACACCAAAATAGTACAAAAAATTACTGACACAAACTAAAATCTATGGGCGGATGCGTATACTCCCTCTCGCCCCAACCAAAGCGCGAAAATGATTTGATTTATAATCAAATTTTCACTTTAAAAAAAATACAAAACAGCAAGGTTCTGATGAAGAGAAAAGTAGAAAAATTTCACATTTTTCTTTCTTACCTAACTATACCTAGCTGATAGTTAAGGGTCTGTGAACACTACGTTTTTTTAAAAGCGTCGTTAACGCAATTCGTACGCGAGTCAGACGCAGCCTGTAGACCTTTAATAGGATAAAAGCGCGCCGTCGACTCACGTTTCTAAAACGCGCGTTAACGGCACGTTTAAAAAACGTGATGTGCACAGGCCCTAAGGGTCACTGTCAATCATAGTTTTTGACAAAACAGATGAAATATAAATGAGAAGTCATAAAAACTTAAGAGTGGTAAAGATGATCGATTTTAAGAACACAAGACCCAGTGACAACATTCCGGCACCAAATAAAACGACAGTAAAGGAGCAGACGTAAGTACAACTTAACAAAAATAAAATAAATACCAACCTACCCCTAAGCATTCACACCCAACCGTTACAATTTCAATATAAGTCTATCCTCGAACAATGACTGACAAGCAGAGTACAAACGCGTGCAAAAGTGACAAGCCGCGACCGGTACTGTCGAGCACGAAATCGCTTTTGTACCCAACACGTAAACACACGCTGACATATTGCTAGTATTCGAACCTATTGGATCTATGGAGCGTTTGATTCAAAGGTGCTTTTTTTCAACGATAAAAAATGTTTTCCGGTATATTTTAGATGAGTATTTGTTTCTTCGTCTTTGTGTGAACTATATATTGTGTTCTATCTACAGTTCTCAGTAAATTCGCTTACATAAAGTATTGTATTGATAGTGATACAAAAAACTTCATTGTCTTTTTGTTTAGGTGGGAAATCATCCAATGACATCTTCCGCCCTTGGGCGGAGCGCGAGGGCGTGTCAGACTTTTACTGACTAAAACTCACTCCTATGTGCCTTCGTTGCCTTGCATTCCATTGCTGGGATTTCCTTTCAGAAGCGAACCCATAGCCACTAGGCTTCGACCCTAAACCGCAGGGTTGAAAATCTCCATGAGGCGCGCGTGGAACACGCCGTCGGCGACTTGGGCTTGGCCTGGGCGGTTGCCGGACGGTCGGGCCGTCCGCAAGCCCACAACTTCATTGCCTTGAGTTTTCTTTGACAGTAAATACTTGTAGGAACTTGTTTCTAATTGTAGTCATCAAAAGGTACGCTATGTGTTTTCGAATAGGTCGGTTGAAATCAGAAAGCTCAAGTTCAGGGGCCTTACCATGAAGTGTTAAATTGTCAAGCGTGCGAGCGAGAAAGAGCGATCGACCTATTTATACACCCTTTATAGCTTCAAGCCTTTAACAGTTCAGTCTACGTCGTCAAATGGATCGCGTTAAGAGCTTCTCGTAGGGCCTATGTTCTAAACTACCTAAAAAGACTAGATTTCATAAACAGGAGACACTGAGCTTTGTTGCTAGTTTCAATCTTTATTGTGTGTATTTGTCCTACACTATACACAATATTCTCTGTAACCATTCAGGAACCACCCTTACATGCCATCATCATCATCATCATTAGCCTTTTTAATGTTCCCACTGCTGGGACTTGGGCCTCCTCTCTTGGAGAGAGAATGGGCTGTAATCCACCACGCGGGCCCAGTGCGGGTTGGTGAATGTAACATGTCTTCGAATTTTTGGTTCTAGGACATACCGGTTTCCTCACGATGTTTTCCTTCACCGTTTTGAGAGCAGAGGTAATGTAATAAATTACACAAAGTACCTAATGCGCCTGGCAGGGTTTGAACCCGCGACCTACAACTCGTAAGTCGGAGCCATTATCAGACAGCCATCACAGCTCTCACATGTATTTCATTAGAAACCACCCCAAAAAACAATATCCAATCAAACAATTCTACTAATTAACGACAATGACCGAATGTTCTCTAAAATTAAGCGGCGAACACCAACAAAAACCGGTTAGTCTATCAGACGAACGTTTATAGAAACCGGATTGAACCGGTTCCATCCTGTTTGCGAAAGTGGTAATTACCGGTTCAATTTACGTGAATGCTTTACATCGTGCGGTCAGTCGGTTGGTTTGGAAGTATGTTTCAGTCCTTCACAGTTAATTAGAAAACGACTCTCTGTTTGGATATGGAATTTGGAGTGTAATAGTGGCCACTTTGCGCTCTTAGAAATGATTTGGCAGCTTTTAGTTGGGTTAGCTTTTGAAAGACTGAAGCGTAAAGGTACTTTACTGTAATTTGTTTGATGCTTTCATTGGCACTTGAGGGGATGTCATTTATATCTAGCTCATACTGTACCACTGCTGGGCAAAGGCCTCCATTCCTTCCATTGTTCCCGCTTTCTAGCTACTTCTTTCTAATTCCCAAGGAAGACATCTAAGTTGATAATGTCCTCAGGTTCGATAAATTAAAAATAGTTATTACTGAAACTAGTATTATACATTTTTGTTTATACACATACTCAAGACGGCTAGAAACACCCGAATTTTTCACACTGAGGACAAGTCGTTTCGGTAACACTTTGGAGAGGCCTATGTCTAACAGTGGACATCTTTTGGCTGAAATGATGATGATGATGATGACGCAATCAAAACTTAATGATCGATTTTAAAAATTCTTTCACTAGTCAATGCAATTTTATTACTGAGTGACAGAGGCTATATAATTTTTACTTTCACGCAGACAAAGCCACTGGCCGAAGCTAGTTATCAAGTAGCGGTAATTCTAGAATTTATTTAGTACGGAAATAAAATACGCTGTAAACAAATCCTGGGCATGCGGAGATACCTTTTTTATTATCATGTTACGGCAAACACCGGATGTACAGTTAACCTTTTCCTAAATATTATGTTAACCCATCAGGGAAAAATATCCTGACGTTTTATTAGCAGCAGGGCAACATTCATCAGTTGTCAAAAAACGCAGTGTTTGTCACGTTATTGTACTGTCGAACATTGGCACCACTGTCAACAATATAAACTAGGGATGTTGTGGGTATATTGGCAGATCTGTATCTGGATACGGATTCAAAGATAATATTATACCGCTTTCGTAAACGATTACGGTCATGAAATTATTTCGGATTATCCGCTAGTTTCGGATAGTTCCGATGACGGATATTTTTTTTATATAAACAAGTGGTTAATTACGATCCAACAGGCAGTGATGCTATAGATGATGGTGAATCGCACTAATTCAATCTAGCCTTGAAGGATTAATAAAATACAAATAGCAAGATTTAACTTTTATTTATAGTCTAGATTATCATTTATTTTGTCATAACCTGTCATTTAGACTCCGCCTTTATCCGAAACTATCCAAAACTTTTATATTGGGATCGTTTACGATTACGGATATTTATTTGTTTCGGATATTCGATTGTGAAACTCCTTAACATCTCTGATACAAACCTTCAAAGCTGCGAAATGCTGACTCGTCACCGCAAGGACGCAACCTCCCCTTGACAAATTACATCGAACAAAATATTAGGGACCCAAACAAACAATGCTACCGTCTGATATATCTCCAAGAAGTTTTTATTCTATTTATATTCCAAAGCGTACCGTGTATAAACAGTCCCGAATAAATATACAAGTTGTGCGCCCCGTATATCAAAGAAAATGCGGTTTTAAGCAAAATACTCATATTAATTCTACCTGAAGTTTCACTAACTTCCTTACCCCTGGCTTTCTTCATTACGAAACTTCGCAAAATGTTTGTTTGCCTCATTGTTTAAATATAATTCATTTGGATGATTAAAATTATGTTTCTGTATATTTATTTTGTAAATGTGGATGTTAACTTTGGTTTGGCCCGCCCGTTATTTTAATGAGTACTCTCGTAATAACGTTATATCACAATTTACTTTTGCCTCAACATTGGTTTCACTGACAGTAATATTGTAAGCCGGTGTACTAGCTTTTGCATGTAAATTCATTTGTGTTATACTTTTCTAGATTTTGTTTCATATTTTTTGAGGAATTCATTTTAAACTAGTTTCTGCTAGTGGCTTCGCTCTCGTTAATATCAAGAATTATACCAAGGATTTTTTTTATTGGGATAGAAAATCTCAAGTACTCACCAGTACCCCTAGCCAAGTTTCTAATCTGCAATAGTTATCGCTTGTAGAAAGCTTCAAATGTACGGGAATGATGTCGTCTCAACGCTCAGTCACGTGGTCAGAACAAAAGAATTGGCGGCAAGATCAACTCGAAGCGTTCGGCGCAAGCGAAACGGTTGTAACTTGGCTAGGGGGGCTGGTCAGCGGTCCACCTTCAAGAAGGCGTTCCTACGCTTCGTCTTCTGCTACGTAGTTGCCACTCCAGGACTTTACGGCTCCAGCAACCATCTGTTCTGGGAATAATTTTCACAGGGCCGGTCTTTATGGCGACGCATAGACGCCTTCTGTTGGACATATGTCCAACAGAAGGTGTCTTTCGGGTGAAATAAAAATTATGATGATTATTATTATGCTTCAAATTCTTTTTCTAAAGTTAATTACCATAGCATATTGTCCTAATATTAATATTGTTGCTATTCATAACAAGTGGACTGGAATCCGCAAGGAAAAAGAAAGCATGGCCGTCCGCGTCAGACCTGGCGTCGCACCGTGTTGGCGGAAGCAGGGAGCATCGGGATGACGTGGAGCGAGGTGAAGCGTGAAGCTCAGGACCGTTCGCGATGGAGGATTACTGTGGACGCCCTCTGCCTCATCTAGGGGACATAGGACATTAAGTCAAGTAAGTCAAGTATTCATAACAACAATATTACAATACTAATTCTATTTCAAAATCTTTTATTTATTTATTGTGCACACATATCACAATGTTGATTTTTTAAACCTAAAGGTCGACTGGTAGAGAATCCGTCTATGTAACTGTACCTACCATTACTCTACGTAAGTTTAAATAAATAATTGAATATTAAAATAGAAACGCAAATAATATTTAATCATTTAACAATAAAGACATCTTTCGGTTACAACTGATTATTTAAATGCTTACGTTAAAACAAAAATGGGTCAACATCACATAATGATTTCATTGTAATTACTGATCCCCACTGATGCAGCAATAATTGTGACGACAGCAATCAGTCACAAATTAATCATTAACTAATTGAATTAATTGGAATATGTTACAGTTATATGTTAGGGCAACATTTTATACAGCTGACTGACCTATTGGTCAAGTGGTTAGTAGCCCTGACTGCTAAGCGAGAGGTTGTAGGTTTGATTTCCACCCAAGAATGAAGAAATGTTTGTTTGATAAATGATACGCATCTCACTAAAAAAATTATGAGTATACATGTAGATGGAAGGAGAGGAAGAGAGAGGCTAAAGAAAAGGTAGATGGATTGTGTGAGAAGTGACATGAAAGAAAAGGGAGTTAGTGATAGTGTGACGGGTGACAGGACAGAATGGAAGAAAAAAACTTGTTGCGCCGACCCCAAGTAGGTAATATGGGATAAGGGCAGGAAGAAGAAGAAGACAAATGTTTGTGTGATAAGCACAGTCATTTGTTCTGTGTCTGAGTGTAATTTATTTATATATGTTCAGGCCATGGTCTGGAGCTAGGAGGAATGGCAGGCGGTTTCCTCCTTCTATGAAGCAGTAATGCTAGCGAATGAGGTAGCCGCATGCGTGAGGAAACGGACTTACTAACGCCCCAGCCCCCGGAACCTTGGCCTCGATTTCCGGCCACCGTAGGCATGGGCTTGCGGACTGTCCGAAGCGAGCTGTTCATCTCTCTATGCCACGCGTACTGTTTCACGCGCACCTCAGAGATATGTTAGGAAAACCTATGATTCTGGAACGCAAAAGCAAAGAAAGAACATAAGTGTGCAGTTCTGTGATCCTAGTAGATATATATTGTTTTCTTACTATATCATCACCACACCTATTTTACACGCTAAGGATTAAAGGAGAGGAGTAACTGTATATGATCTAAATGTCAGACAAACTTAAATTGTCCCATACAACAGGAGGGTCTACCTTTTATAGCAGAACTTTTTACGTCATAATATTGTTTTGCATAACAACGGATAGCATAAACTTCATTTCGCAGAAAATCATTTCGCATACACTCAGTTGTCATACATTCAAAACTCATAATTTTGTTAGTCAGAATCATCTTTAGGCATAATGTTTATATCCATAATAATTAAAAAGCAGAACCATCATATCGCAGAAAATTCACAGTCAGAATCGTCTTTTGGCATACATTATATATCGATAGTCATTAAAAGGCAGAACTGATTTTTTTCGCCACACACATGCGACGATAACGTTAATTGCTACCTCTTTCTGATCAGGCGTTAATGAAATCATTTATTTTTAGTTTTACAGTGGGAGGTAGTTTTTATTAGTTCCTTGTCAAATCGTTTTATTGTGTTGATCAAAACCAAGTTAAAGTATATTAATATTAAATATGGAAAAGTCAGAAGAAAGTCATTTAAAAGTGTTTAAATCAAACAAAGGTGGAATTAAGTTAGAAATGGATGGATTCATTTACGAAAAAAATAAAGTGCTACGTGACAAATGTTATTGGTTGTGTGAAATGAGACGGGACAAAAAATATTGTCGGCTTGGATGCATGTAGCATGCAAACAGGCATACAACATGCAAGCAGGCATGCAACATGCAGCATGCATGTAGCATGCAAGCAGGCATGCAACATGCAGCATGCATGCAGCATGCAAGCAGGCATGCAACATGCAGCAGACATGCAGCATGCAAGCAGGCATGCAACATGCAGCAAGCATTGTTTCTGTCACGGCTCCGGCGCTGCGGGGTTTGGGCGGCGCCACGCGAGCTTATCGTCACAGATGGTTTTAACGCTCACCACCGCAGCTTCGGCTTGCTGGCCGGCGGGCCTTCAAACCACCTGCTCCTCAGCTCGCGGGCCGCCCTACCCCTCCGCGCCTACGCGGGTTTAAATTACACTCTAGGGGTAGGGCAGACAAGACTGCGTAAAGTCGGTTTCGCAGCGATTCGTTTCTGTCACAAAATTTTGCAGCACAACGTATTGACTTTTTATGACACAAATTTAATTTAATATTGAAAATGCTACCAATACATGCTATATTTAGAACATTCTATGTCACTTTTGCAGACCATTCGATTTTAAATACATTGCACGTAGGTTATCTAACCATTCGACAGCATAAATTTACTTTATTTAAATTATCAGTTTTATTCCATATATTATAAGTTTTTGATGTTTTGAACACTAATTTGTACAAGAAGATACATCTATTTTAATTTTTGATGTTCAAATATGCACCCATACCAAATAATCGTATCTCTAAATAATTGTTATGCTAAACAAAATTATGCATAATATTAATTATGGCAAAGGTAATTAATTATGTGAAACAAAATTCTGCCATTGTAAATTCGGACACGTAAATATTCTGCCAAACAAAAGTTATGCTAAATAATTTTTATGCCTTAAAAATATTCGATTTAATAAGATTATGCCATGTGAGTTATGCCAAATAAAAATCGGAGTATCAAGATTCTGCCAAATAGAAGGAACCCACAACAGGAGGCTGGTCAGGTCCAAAAAGACTTCGGGTGGCAACTTTTTTTTTTGTGGATAAAAATCATCCTAATGTCATCCCCCGCCCTTGGGCAGAGCGGGAAATAGTGTCAGACTCTTACTGACTAAAAATACAACCCCGTTCCTTCTTGCCTTTCAAGCTTGCTGCCTGAGCTACTTTTCGGAGCTAACCTTGGCCCCAGTATGCTTCGACCCAGCTGGGCCCCTGCTGTTACTGACAACTTCTTGAGGCGCGCCGTCGACGACTTGCACTCGGTTCGGACAGTTACCGGATGGTCGGACAGCGAGCTACCCATTGCTCGCCGTCTGCAAGCCCGCGCCTACAGTGACCGAAAATCGGAATCAAAATCGCGGCGGTGGCTGGGGCGCTGTGAGCGCCGTTACCTGATGTGGTCGACCTCCTCCTTTGCTAGCATTACTGCTTCGCAGAAGGAGGCGGCCGCCTGCCACTTCTCCTCGCTCCGGACCATGGCCTCCGATCACCCCCACGAGGGCACGGCAATGCTCTGCCCAAGCGGGGCACACCTCCACTGTGTGCTCCACCGTGTCCTCCGGGCGTTCCGCACAGTGGCCACACCTGGACATCACTTCCGCATGAATCCGGTGCAGGAACCTCCCGAACTTACCATGTCCGGTGAAAACCTACGTCATGCGGAAGGTGAAGCGTGCCCACTTCGGGTGGTAACTTAAAAAATCTGGTTAGAAACATCCAATGACACACACACACTAATACTAATTGTTCTATTAAACGTCCTACCTACTATTACACAATACAAAAGCCAATCTATTTGACATTAGAGGACCCCAGATACTAGGACAACATAATTATATAGGTATAATACGGAGCATATGTGTACGAGAATCAGCAAACACTCACTCAAGTGTTTCGAAAGGCTCTTAGCCTAGATCTACAGCCGTCCTCGAAAACAGCCCTTCCGTTCTCCGTAAACGGCAAACTTTGTGAATTGTCAAACAGTCATCATTGTTCTAAAATTGCGTCGAACAAGTCCTTAATTGTGAGTTTTGCCTCCACTTCGCCCTTTCACGTTAAAACTGTTTGAGAGACGGCCATTTTGTTAATGAAAAATGTTTTTAGGAGTTCTAAAAGTGAGATAAGGTCCGCGTTTGCTTCTAGTTTTACATATTCAGGAGATCAAGCCATTAATTAAGCATTTTAATTGTAGTTCGTCCGGACGAGACTTTGTTAAGCGTGTTAAGTCAGGGTGCTCACTTCTGTCGTATTTTATATGTTTTATATGCTTTGTTGAAAATCTCCTTGAGGTTTCTCAATTTAATTTTGTTCGCTTAAGGGCCAAGCGCCCGAAAAGTGCCATAAAACAGTGATTTTCTGACGCCTACTCCTCCGTAACGGCTAGGTCAATCGGTTTGAAAAAAATATATGTTTATTATAGATTCATGAACAATAATATCAACATTTGATTTTTTCGTGCAATTAATACTTTTGTCAAAAAAAAAAAATTTGCAACTTTTCTCAACTTTTCCCTACTCCTTCGAAACGACTTGGACCTTTAGAAACATTTTTACACATAAAAATTGGTGGTTAAATATTCTTCAAAGTGACCATTGCTTACGTAAATCAATCAATATCTCGCCGGGAAAATGGATTTAAAGTGCTTTCCGGGCGCTGCTGGCCGCAAATAAATGCACAGATTTGCGTACTGCCGCCTAGGCGAGTGCGAGAGTTGCGTTCACATAATTTCGGCCAGATGGTTCAAGGAACTATACGCCTTAACAGTCAAATAGGACAGCAACTAGACATATATAACGTCACGCCTATATATCGAATGAGCATGGTAGAGGTGTACTTATACTATTTGTATTCCATTAGTTCATCATTATCATAGTTTTAGACGGAAAGCGTCAACTACTGGACATATAAGTCTCTCTCAAATGTCATATCGACCGGTCCCCCTTATGATAAGCCTCCAACGCTACGTCTTCCAGTATGCGGTCGCCACTCCAGAACATTTCGTCTTCATCGATTATCAGTTTTGCGAGCCACTAAGTTTTGCAATTCTTCGGGCTATGTCGGAAACCTTAGTTCTTTTGCGGATATCCTCGTTCCTGATTCCATCACTCAAGGAAACTCCTAGCGTAGCCCTTTCCATAACCCTTTTAGTGGCTTTAAGCCTTCTGATGAGGCCTCCATGAGTTACAACATCTGAATTACGAATCAATTATTAGTTTTAATTATATGGCAAATTATACACGCTTACACCGTTATCGTCGTAATATCTATCAAAATATTTTTCACTAAACACTATCATAATAAAATTATGTATTATTTTTCTGTTATCACTATCATCATGAAATCATGTATTATTTTTCTGTCGTCACTTTCACCATTAACTCCTATATCATTATCATCTTTGGTTATGTTAGTTGGCTTGGCCTAACATATTTCTTTTTTTAATTTTATATCTATATCTGACTCCCTGGTCTTTCATATTGCTCTTCATACAATCCATCCATTCTTTACCCCCCTCCTTCTCCATTCATCTACCGCAATGAGCGGCATCTCGTGGCTTGCTTAAAACATATTCATAATTTGGTTCTTACCTGTCGCCGCCCTGCGCTTAGCTGCCCCTCATAGTGGCAAGGTCTAAATGGGCCGGAACAGGGCGTCAAAGTGAAGAAAAGTTATATAAAGGTGGCATTCCGTTCTTAGCGCGTCCGCGACTGGGTCACGCGACCTTCTGCTTAGTATGAATTTATATGGAGCATACGCGCCGCGTCGCGCGACCAATGGGCGTGGCCAGCGACCCGTGTCGCGGAGCGACCCGGTCGCGTCGGGAGCAGTGCCGTCACGCGACGCAAGCGATAAACACATCAAAATGGCGTCGTTATCATCATACGAGGACGAAATTATGATAGAGTTAGTGATAAAAATCCCCCTTTATATGATGTAAGACTCCAATCTTATATATTGAATATAACATATAATAACATAATAAGAATGTCATCTTCTGTTTCATCTTCCAATAGCTGCTGAATAACTCTCTTTCTAGCTGCGGATATATTGTCCGACATAACGTATACTGCAATAGAACTCAACCATCACCTATAAAAACTGCGAGAAGACTGACGGCAGACGGCGCGGTCGCTGACATCAGAAAGCTAGTGGTCACCCGGCGACAGGCGACCATGGTCGCGTGGTCGTCTAGTCGCGGTCGCGCGTCGCAGTCGCTAAGAACGAAATGCCACATTAGGCCATATTAGAGTACATGATCGGAACCCGTAGCCAAAATCAGCTAGGGGGAGTATAGTTTTTAGATTTACCCGCTTAGAAAAAACCCACTTCACTTCTCTCTCTTCCTTAAACCAATTGTTAGATACCTTCACCATTATACACCCCAATCATCTGAATAGCAAAAGTAAATCCGACATTGTTACTTAACGATCCACATTTAAGGGCTCAAGAACGTTATGAACAAGATTTGAATATTTTAATGGCATCAGATTTATCTAGCTTAAAATTTAATTTAAGAGGATTTAGCGCAGCTTATGGCTTACAATAACATACAGGACTTACTGTCGTCGTGTTTATCCATCGAGATTCGACGTTGGAAGTGTGCTTTAGAGCTTTTTGTGTTATTACTAGTTAGATTTTGTTTTAAAGGCTGTTTCGTAGAATTTTTTTTACAATTTCATTATCAATTCATGTACACACATATTATAATAAAAGAAAAGAAGAAGGAAACAGAAGAAAAAAATAGGTACAAAGATGATGCTTATTTCTATAGAAATCTCTTCTAGCATACCTGCGAAAGGAGAGAAAAAAAGATATGTACTCGTAAACATCGTGTGCAGTTTTCATTTATAATGCGATTTTTTACAAGGTCAAGTGACCAATGGTCAAAGTTCTCACAGAAAAACGGTTCGATTACGGTTTTATGCATCATATTCATCATTATTAGTCAAGGTTCTTTTATTATTATCAATAGTCATTTTATTATGTAATTAATAAAAAAAAATATGAAATACACCTAGTGTTTCCAATATTTTCTTTAAACCCAAAGCGTATTATATCTCGAGTGAACTATTTAAATGTATTAATTAACTTTAATTGTGCCGTGCTTCATCGAGGCTAGAGATGCCTGGAGACTTGCTTGCCCGAATACGAATCCGCCCGATAACCCGGCTTCCCAGAGACGGTGGGATGAGCCGCTCTGCAGAGTAGTTCAGGAAAACCTAATTCTAACATCTGCTACGACTGCGGAGCGGGCGCGCCTGCTGGCTGTGGGAAATTGGGAGTCAGGGCTTTGGCTTCACGCACTGCCGTCGTCGAATATTGGCACCTTGTTCGACGATACCACTTTCCGCCTAGCTGCTGCTCTACGCCTTGGCGCTCCTTGTTGTTCTCCTCATCGCTGTCACTGTGGCGATGCTGTCAACATCCTCGATCACCACGGCCTGTCATGCGGTCGAAGCGCGGGACGCATAGCGCGGCACGCGAATATTAACGACATTATCCGACGAGCCCTTGTCACCGTCGGCGTTCCGGCTGTTTTGGAAGCTCATGGCCTGGCACGCGACGATGGTAAGAGACCGGACGGTATGTCTTTATTTCCATGGAAGTTGGGTAGACCTTTAGTGTGGGACGCTACCTGTGTCGACACTCTTGCGCCATCCCATCTTCCTAGTTCATCGTGCTGTGCTGGTGCTGCCGCTGCGGCTTCGGAGAACCTCAAGCGGCGGAAATATAACAACCTTGTCGGAAGTTAAATTTTTGAGCCGTTTAAGGTTGAAACTCTTGGGCCGTGGGGCCCGAGTGCTCATACACTTTTTAAAGAACTGTCAAGACGCTTAGTTGACACTTCGCGTGACCCAAGGGCTGGTTTTTACCTCGGTCAGAGATTAAGCATTGCCATTCAACGTGGCAATGCCGCCAGCCTCTTGGGCACACTTCCAGTCGACAGCGATGCGGAGGAGTTTTATGACGCCATATTTTAGTAGGGAGTAGCCTTTAGTGTGTATAGTTAGGTTAAGCATACTTAAATATATATATATTTTTTAATATTTAAGTTTATAATGTATTAATTTGAACAATAAATTAATCTAATTCAAAATCAGAAACATTTATTTCAAATAAACCATTAGCAGGCACTTTTGAATAGTCAAATGTCGGTCAGTCCATATAATAAAAAAGTGAAGCTAAATTGCACATTCCAAAGAGTAGATCTCTATGGAGAAAAACGTGCAAGAAACTCCATGAACACTCTTAAATCATATTGAGTTATATCTTGGTTACATATTTCTTGTTGCTTCTATTATGTGAGTAATTTGGAAGCATTTTGAGTTGGTCAATATGTTTGCCCGTTTTTCTCCATAAAGATCTACTTTATGGAGAAAACGGACAAGATATTCCAGGGACAACCCTTCTGATCCAATCCAATCCAGTTGGTTAGCACAATAATTGAGCGATTAGTGGATGCCTACAGATAAATGTTCCGGGTTCGGGTGCGTTTACGATTCAGGTGCTATTATATACCTATGTAGGCATTTTTTAAATACATAGCTATACCTAAATAAAAATATTAAACAATCATCAAATTCTGGTGATTGTCACATAATATATCACGTAATGTATATTTTTCTTTCGAATATTTTTATTGTTGTTATAGACGATGTCTCAGTATCAACCCTATACTTTCAGCTATGTTCTTATATCGACGAGAGAAGTAGTTTTCTTTAGCGATGAAACCTACTTATGCATTAAGTTTAAAGTATGAGTTACAATTCAATTAGCTACATATTTTATGTGTGAATCAACTGATTAACCATTTAAATGATAGTTAAACTTAAGATTTCTCAAAGGGCAATAGAGCGCTGCATATTATGTATTAAGCGAATAGATTGCTTTAGAAACACCACGCTGCGCTCTATAACTCAAATAGCAGATGTCGCGGAAAAACAGCCAGGCTGAAGTGGGAGTGGGCTGGCCACGTCACACGAATGCACCCGGGCAGGTGGGCGAGGATTGTCACTCACTGGGCGCCTGAAGGAAGCCGACGCCGTCAAGGCCAACCGCGGCGAATGTGGTATGATCATGTTCACGAGGCAAACATGGCCAAAGATCGCCCAAGACTGAGACATTTGGAAAGAGAAAGGAGAGGCCTTTGCCTGGCAGTGGGACACAATAGGCTATAAAAAAAACTCATTAACATTATGTCTTGAGTGTTCTGACAGACAAGATGCACATGTCAATAACTTTTCTTTTCAGTCATTAGAAAACTTCCCTGCATGTGGTCTTTAAAGGCCCCGAAGGTATTCTACCCTGCACTTCATAACTCTTTGGGAATATATCCCAACTCTATTTGGATTTGTTGGACGATGAAGGAAGAAGGTAATTAAGCGATCAGACAGAATACAACTTATATACTTTACGTGATGAAAATCTCTGAATTATTATCCACATCAACCTGACATGGTCTCAAGGGAAAAAGTGGGGGCATGGAAATAGTTAGTTAGTTGCCGCCACAACTCAATTAGCAGATGTCGGAAAAAAAAACATGCAGGCTGAAGTGGGAGTGAACTGATAACGTCGTAGAAATGCACCCGGACAGATGAACGTAGATTGTCACTCTCTGGATACCTGAAGGAAGACAGTGCCATCGAGGCCGACTTCAGTGAAGGTGGTATGCCAATTTTCAATTCCAGAACATAGGATATCATAATATCCTGTATGTTACCCACGTGCCAAAGTATATCCAAATGTGTTGAATCCCTTTGAGCATAAAGGAATAACATACATACACATAAACTACTAATGTGATGTGCCTATCACCAGCCAAACCGAATTTCAGGCCAAACTAGTTTGCCCTAGGTTTTTTTTTTTTTTTTTTTATTCGATGGGAAAAATCATCTTATGACAACCCCCGCTCTTGGGCAGAGCGGGAGATAGTGTCAGACTCTTACTGACTAAAAAACCCATCCCGTTCCTTCAAGCCTTCATACCGGGGCTCGAGCGCCCTTTCGGATAACCCTGGCCCCAGTAAGTTTGTCCTAGGTCAAATCCGTTTATCCTAAGTGTGTTAAGATATATTAGTTCAGCCTAGGTCAATTTAGTTGGGTCATTTAAAACATATGTACACACTATTATAAATTAATTAATTATCTACACTTATAAACAACTTAATAACTATAATTACAGTAAATTAAAAAATAAATAAATAATAAAACCCTACTCTAAAATACACTAACTAAAATATAGCGTCTAACTAAAGTATAGCGCTTATGGCAATGCTTATCCTCTGTCCGAGGTAAAAGCCAGCCTTTGGGTCACGCGAAGTGTCAACAAGACGTTTCGACAGATCTTTAAACAACTTGTGAGCACTAGGACCCTACGATCCAAGAGTTTCAACCCCAAACGGTTCGAAAATATAACTTCCAACAAGGTTGTTATATTTCCGCCGCTTGAGGTTCTCCGCAGCCGCAGCGGCAGCACCAGCACGACACGACGAGCTAGGAAGATGTGAAGGCGCGAGAGTATTGTGAAAAATTTCAAGTTTGGTCGAAATACTTTAACCATTTTACTTCTACGAAAAGTCGTTCGCAGTTCAAGCATGGAATACTGACTGCTGACTTCTAAGAAACAGGTTATTCCTAGTTTAGAAGTCAGGGTCTTTTTGCTCTGGCACACTTAGCCATGTTCCTAAAAATGTTATGTTTGTGTATTTTTTGGCAAAAATAAAGATTATTATTATTATTACTTTGCTTGTGTCAGTAACATAAGCACAAACAAACATAATATCGTCTTTTATAAGTATGGTCTTGGAGACGTCTCTCCTTGAATATCAAGATTACTTTTACCTTTTCTGTAATTTTAACATAATGTCAGGTAGTTTTGAGTACTTTATGCGGCCTACCCAATGTCGTATCTTTGATAATGTTTGTCAAGTCATTGAGCTCCTTAGTAGTTAAAGGGTTAGATATCAAAAGGTTCTTTCATCAAAACCTTTTGATAATTTAGCAACAAGTCCGCTTGTTGTTACCGCCCCATTCATTTTAAGCTTCAACTGTTATTTTATGGTGTACAAAAATGGTTGTCTAGACAAAGTTATTGGTAAAAACACTGGCCACCTCTCAAGACGATGTTACTAACATCATAAACAATAACTTTTGTTCCATGACTTTTAAAAAAATATCATATTTTAGTTTATCAGATTATCATACAAAATTAAAAATATTTAAATTGAACATTCTACACATTACGAAGTTAAGGCAAAGCAAGCGATAGTAGTAATAGCGGAAAGGAGCGGGATCGGGTATCGGGGGTGCTTGATGCGCTTACGTCGCATCATACAGACATAGGTTGATATACAGATGTAGGTATAGATGTAAGTTTTTGGTAAATGAATTATGTTTTGTAAAAAGTAATAGAACAAAAGTTGTTGTCTATAATGTTAGTAATACAGACCTGCAAAGTTAGTAGGTATTAATGTTCTAAAAATAAACCTTTAAGTATGTCTATCTAAGATAAACCGATTTGGCCTATGACAAACTTGCCTAGAAACCGGGTTTAACTGGTAACATAATATTCATATTTCATTTGTGTATATTTCAAACCGTAAATTTACTCTTTATATTTTTTTTAAATCTCAGTTTAAATTCCAGGACCTCACTTTCCTTATAAAAATATTACCTCTCAGGGTATCAGAGTGAGTTTTAATGATAAGTAAATAAGTTTTAACGCTCAGCTACGAAAAAAATCTACTTAACTCATCGAATGCCGTATTTAGAGACACAATAGAAAGACAATTGCTTATGTCGAACTGTGTAACTTAAGACATTCGAAAGGTTAAACAAAGAATAACAAACAATAACAACAAACAAACAAAATAATAACAAAGAATATTTTCCGAATCATGTAATATCTATCAGAATATTTCAGTTTTTTTTTAATTGATATAAACAAGTTCTTGACTGCGATCCCACCAGTAGCCTGATTCACGTAAATCAAACAAGCCAAATATCGTTGAAATTTTATAGTCGTCCGATCGAAGTCCTATCCAAAAGCGGTATTCACGTGTTCCTTAATCGGGATTGGATAGAACGACAACTCAACTGGCTCGAAACTAAACGATCTATCGACGACTTATTTCCAGTTACATTAGTATTTATTTATTATTATTTATTATTTATTATAATCTTTATTGTACACCAAATAAACAAAAATACAGGACAAACATTTAAAAGAATAAGTGCACAATGGGCGGTCTTAGCGCACAGGGCGATCTCTTACAGACAACCTTTGGATGGACTGAGAGAAAGGAGATAGATTAAGGGTTGTCAGTATACAAACATCAGATATAATACTAACAAGATACATTAACACAAATACATACATACAATACAAAAAAAAATATATATATATATACTAATAAATATCAAATATATAGTTGAACCAGGAGAAGAAAAATATATCAAAGAGAAAGGTAATGCTCCTTCACCATCTTTTTAAATGATGGTAGCGTTTGAGCACGCCTTACTTCTAAGGGTAACGCATTCCACAAACGTGCAGCTTGAATTTTTTTCTTTTTTTTTTGTATTCTACCAGGATAATGTAATACACATTCTTGTTTTTTTTTAAATCGACTCTTCAACCAAACGACTTTAAAATCGGTGTCGTTCAAACTCGATTGATGGATGTGAATACGGAGATGGTCTAAACGACTAAATCGCTACGATATCGTTACGGTTTTGATTACGTGAATCGGGCTACTGATGGTAAGCAGTAATGTAATCGTTGATAGTGAAGCGCACTAGTTTATTAATTTCCTATCCACTCTGGCTTTGAAGACACCTAAATTATAATCGGATGGGAAGACCGCTGCAAGCAAATTGTTGCAATAAAAAGTTAACTTCGAAATAGAAGCGGTATAAACGACGAGGCCAAACGCTTAGGCCGGACCGTAGAGGTAGTACAACGTAAGTAGGGTAGACACTCGCCGTACGTCGGGGGTTGACTGATGGTACCTACAAAATTGGTATTTATTTAACTGTGTTATTTATTTATCCGTGACAATGCACTTGCTATAAATAGTTTTTTTTAATAATTTATATTCATCTTAAATTATTGCATATCTAGTAGGTATCCAATCCATTTGGCGGCATCAATTTTATTTATATATTTATTTATGGGATCAAACTTTATTTCTCTATTATATGAATGGCTACCGCATGTTTACTTTTTAAAGGTAGAAAAATGGTTTTCATCTACAGTTTGTTTTTGCCCACTACTATCAACCTCACTTTTGTTATGGCAACTCCTACGTTCCTAAGTAGCGAATTTTATGACGCTACATAGGGACTAAAATTCAAAATCCTGAATCGCGGTATTAGAATTCCGCGCAAGATTAGAACATTATATAATAGGAGAGTCAAAAAACCAACTATCGGGCAATGGCCAGACATTGGTTTTTTTTTAACTTTTGGTATTGATTTAATTCAGGTATATAAGTTGTTTGCAGTCATTACGAAGTCAAACTGTTATCAAAAGGAGCTCTCATAGTTGATAATGACAATGATGAAACCATGACTAACATAAAGCAAGAAAATAAGAAAAATCATAACCGTTAGAGCTTGAATATGAACACAAAACCTTTACAAAAGAACCCACACGAATTGCAGTGTCCAAGATGAAGAACTTGGCACTCCCGTTAGTATCAATAAATTCAATGCTGCAGAACTATCTGAAGTAGAAATATGTGAAACTCGAATTGGCTCTGAAAAAAAGAAGAATAAAAGTCTTAAATCAACAAGAAGTGAATAGATCAAGGAATGGGAGTGGAAGAATTGTTCTGCAGTAAAGGTTTTAAATTGATGGGGTGTGTAATAAGATGGTGCATGTGCGTAGGTTACTTCTAGGCAAGCGTGCTACAACTTCGACCACTCATTGCTTACCATCAGCCCCCCTAACCAAGTTACAACCGTATCGTGTCGAATTCCGTTCTCCAATCGGTAACGCTTCGGTGTCAGCAATTGTAGAAAACGATAAGTGGGTAATGTTGACGTTCCTGAGTCGGCCGCTCGTTCTACAATGTAGCGTTTGTTTATCAAAGGATGTAGCGTTAAACGTTATAGAAATTCATTCTATTATTTTGAACGATGTGAACTTGGCTACGAATTTTCTATTCTTTTGTTCCGACCACGTGAATTAACGTTGAGATGATGTCATTCCCATACATTTTATTACTTTTTGACTAGCGTTAACGATTGCAGATTATCAACTTGGCTAGGAGTGCAGGTGAGACAGTGGTCAAACGTGAGCCTATCAACACTAATATAATAAAGAGGTAAAGTTTGTTTTTTTGTTTTTATGTTTTTTTGTTTGTAAGAGGTATTCTCCGGAAGTACTGGTCCGATTGCTAAAATTTTCACCGATAAAAAGCTGCTTTATTCCTGAGTGACATAGGCTATTTATTTAATGTACGCGGGCGAAGCCGCGGGCAAAAGCTAGTCCACTATAAAAAACAACGTTTAAAATCTTTAGAGCTTCTGAGAATGACGTCAATTGTTTTCCCTAATTTTTACAAGGAAGCACAACGAAAGTAACTGACGAAACTATTTTTTTTTTTTTTTTTAATTGATATAAACTAGTGCTTGACTGCGATCCAACCTGATGGTAAGCAGTGATAAAATTGTTAATGAAGAGACGCACTAGTTTATTAAGAGCCAATTTACTCTAGCCTTGAAGACTCCCAAATTTTAATCGGACGGGAAGACCGCTGCAGGCAAGTTGTTCCAGTCCTTCGATGTACGCGGTATAAATGACGGAGCGAAACGCTTAGTTTGGACCGTAGAAGTTTCAACAACATAAGGATGGATACTCGCCGTACGTCGGATTGTCCTATGGTAGAATTGAGATGGTGGAATCAAGTCATGCCATTCCCGCCAACACTCTCCAAAATGCATCCTGTAAAATACCGAAAGACTAGCTAAACTACGTCTGTACCTGAGCCAAGTTTTTGTAGATTAGACTTAACCAAAACTCTTTTAAAATTATTTATAACTAATCTAGATCACACCATACTTTTTTTACTAAACATATTCAAATACTCTCAAATACAACTATAATGATACAGCTTATGATTCATTCTTACCAAGAACACTGCCACAACCTCAGAACCAATTTCTTGGTCAAAAAATCAACTATACTAACTATACAAAAATAAACTTTCCATTTAAAAGAATTTCACAAGCACCAACCTCACAGCGAATGCCGCACTACGTATAGCACCGGACTCACAATTTGTCTTGCAATACAGCCTTTGCTGCACCCAACTGGAATGCTAAAGTTGGCTACAAAAGAAATCGTTCAGTTACTCTTAGAAGGAACTTTCACAATACTGAATGTTCGAGTATATCTATTAATTTGTCAGTTTTATTAGAACTTGAGATTAATTTAATGATTTATACGATGTAATGTCTCTTTAGTATTTCTACTTTTTTAGATTTATTATTGTTCTCTATAATCATTATATACATAGCTTTCAAAAGTAAGGTCTAAAGACCTTACCTTAGCGTCCCCGCACACGGGTCTCAAAAAAACGCCGCCACAAAAAACGCTAGAAGCAGCCACAAAAGAAGGCTTGTTCGTCAACTCGCTTAAGCGATTCGCGCGAGTCCGAGCGAGCTAGAACCTTCCGATTTCACCTACTTTTTCTGACGTATTTATGTACAGTCAACTAAAAAAACTTCTTATAAAATGTATAAAATAGGTACCTACCCACTATAAACGTACTAGAAATTGTATTCGACTTGACACAAAATCAAGAGCGCCCACACCATAAAGAAAATTTTTCACAGTTTCACAATTTCCGTATGCTCCACCGTGTCCTCCGGATACCAGATACCTCCACAGAATAGTGATACCTGTGCGTTACTTTCATCTGAATCCAGACATGTCTGGTGAGGACCATGCAGGTGCAGGTAGCATGAGAAAGTCAAAAGTAACGTAAAATGATTTTAAAGTAACTTGGGTATCGTGTACGAGTACCATTGGCCGCATCCTACTCGCCTCATTCCTCACCTTTAACATAATATCCCGAAATCTTAGATAACCGGTATAGCCTGCGGAACAAAGCCGCGTGCAATAGCTAGTTATTTTAGTAATTGTTTTCACTGTACTTTGTACGTTTGAGCGAGATGACGACAGAAAAGTAGGTGAAATCGGAAGGTGCCAGCTCGCTCGGACTCGCGCGAATCGCTTAAGCGAGTTGACGAACAAGCCCAAAAAAAAAGCTAGAAGCGGCCGCAAAAAACATCTGAAGCGCGCGACACCTTGTATCCGGAGAAGCTTGAAACCGCTTCTAGCGTTTTCTGTGGCGGCACCGCCGCACACGAGCCACAAACAAAGGCCGCCTCAAAAACAAGCTTGAAGTGGCGTTTTTTTGTGGCCCGTGTGCGAGGTCAGTTACTTTTACTACTTAGTCCCTTGAACCATCTGGCCGAAATTAAATGGACACAACTCTCGTGCTCGCCTAGGCTGCAGTACGCGTATCTGTGCATTTAATTACAGTGCGCAGCTGACCTTTAAATCCATTTTCTTTGCGAAATTTTGATTGATTTGCTATGTTATTTATTTTATAGACAATTACCAAAATCTTTAAATTGAACAGATGTTTCAAAAAGATGAACTAAGTTTGAAACATTGTTAAGTCCTACATTTCATTTACATGTCATTCTTAATTTCAAAAACGAAAATAAAAACAAAAAGCTGTCTTGAATCGACATGTATCGTGATCCTTTACATGACCTAGTAATGAAAAGCAGTTCATTGTTTGTTTTTCGGGTAGACGTAGAGATATTACGAAAAGGTCAATGTACTTTATTCCACGGTTATCTTTTTTTTTCGATGGGAAAAATCATCCATTGACAACCCCCACTCTTGGGCGGAGCGGGAGATAGTGTCAGACTCTTACTGACTAAAAAACCCATCCCGTTCCTTCAAGCCTTCATAACGGGGCTCGAGCGCCCTTTCGGATAACCCTGGCCCCAGTAGGCTTCGACCCGGCTGGGCCCCTGCTGTTGCTGACAACTCCATGAGGCGCGCGGGAACAGCGCGCGCCGTCGACGACTTGGGCTTGGTCCGGACAGTTACCGGACGGTATTCCACAGTTATCTAGCGCCTTCTATAATTAGATTCAAATCGAAAAGCTTAAACTGATGGCACTACACACAAATTGCTATGGTTACCGTTGCCTATAACTATACTTGATGACATTACTTTCAAAACTGAATCATAAAAGATTGGGACAGTTCAAACTATAGATTCCCTGACTCATCTACAAAAGATACAAGAAGTCCGCACGATTCCTAAATCACTTCAATTCAAAACTACAAACACAGATACTTTAGTCACACAATAGGTAGATACAGAAGTCAATCTCATGTATGTGCTTCACTTTTCATACCTAGCCTCAGCAATCGCGCTAGGGTCACCGCCGCGCCTGCTCTGTCCGAGCGCTCTCGGGCGCAACGATAAATAGATACCTAATATAAATAGTAAAAATATTAGATGGTCACAAAGTCGTGTACTTATCTACCTACCTAACTGTTCTGCGTTACGTAAAACTAAACTATCAAAGTACAAGCAAATACCTACCTAATTACGTCATAGTAGCTTATAAGACGATAATTCAGGAAATAATGTTGAATTTAAAAAAAACCGTTCACTAAATATATATAATATTCCACAACTATCACACAGCGCCATCTAGTCCCAAGCTAAGCAGAGCTTGTGTTATGGGTACTAGACAACTGATAAACATACTTATATATTTCTAAATACGTACATATTGTAGATAAATTACACCCAGACACAGAACAAAATGATCGTGCTCCACAGTCGAGGTGTGCCCCGCTTGGGCGGAGCATCGCCGTGCCCTCGTGGGGGCGATCGGCGGCGGAGACCTCTCGCGCCGGGCCTTGGTCGAGGCCATGGTCCGGAGCGAGGAGGAGTGGCAGGCGGTCGCCGACTTCTGCGAAGCAGTAATGCTCGCAAAGGAGGAGGCCGAACGCATCAGGCAACGGCGTTATCGCCGCCGCCGCCGGCGCCGGGATACTGATCCCGATTTCCGGCCACCGTAGGCGCGGGCTTGCGGACAGTAAGCAATGGGTAGCTCACTGTCCGGCCGTCCGGTAACTGTCCGGACCAAGCCTAAGTCGTCGACGGCGCGCGCTGTTCCCGCGCGCCTCAAGGAGTTGTCAGCAACAGCAGGGACCCAGCCGGGTCGAAGCCTACTGGGGCCAGGGTTATCCGAAAGGGCGCTCGAGCCCCGGTATGAAGGCTTGAAGGAACGGGATGGGTTTTTTAGTCAGTAAGAGTCTGACACTATCTCCCGCTCCGCCCAAGAGCGGGGGTTGTCATAGGATGATTTTTCCCATCGGAAAAAAAAAAAAAAAAAAATCACACAAACATTTGTCCTGGGTGGGAATCGAACCCTCGACCTCCGGCATAGCAGTCAGGGTCACTAACCACTAGACCAACAGGCCTGTCAAATAGTTACTTATAACTTTTTTTTTATCTATTAGGTATTTCACAAAGTATGAAATAATAATTATAATTCATACTAGCTTTTGCCCGCGGCTTCGCCCGCGTACTTAAAATATAACCTATGTCACTCAGGAATAAAGCAGCCTTCTGTCGGTGATAAAATTTTAGCAATCGAACCAGTACTTTCAGAGATTACGTAATACAAACAAAAAAACAAAACATTACCTCTTTTATATTCTCTATTATATTAGTGTAGATTTATTTTAGACACTCAAATTATAATTTTAAATTTGAGTCAAGGGTGAATAGGCTCATAAACTTATGCGCCTCACCATCAGAGATTGCTTTACTGCTTACTATACGTAGCCCGATTCACTTAATGAAAACCGTAACGATATCGTAGCGATTTAGTCGTTTAGACCATTTCCGTATTCACATACATCAATCGAGTTTGAACGACACCGATTTTAAAGTCGTTTGAAATTCGCCGATTTAAAAAAAAATCTGTATTAAATTATCCTGGTAGAATACTTATTAATGTAACTGGAAATAAGTCGATAGATCGTTAATACCGTTTTCGGATAGGACTTCGATCGAACGACTATAAAACTTCAACGATATTTGGCTTGTTTGATTTTACGTGAATCAAGCTACAGGTGGGATCGCAGTCAAGTACTAATTATCGTGTCCGTGAGCGGTGTCTATGTGTGCGTTGCTCTAGCGCGCTTTGTATGTAGATTGACTTCTGCACCTATCTATTTTGTGCTTTGGCTCCCGCTCAAATGTATTGACTAAACTAAAAGTTTGGAAATAAATTTATCGTTCGTCCGTACCAAGAAACGTCGAAGATTTAGACTGCGCAGTTTGACTTGAATTGTTTCAAAAGTTTGTACCAAAAATATTTGATTACGCGAGTTCAGTAAACGTTTCTGTTAAATTAAATAAATTGATTCGATGAAATTCTGGTACGTAAGAGAACTTGAATATCGGTTGTTTGTTCACTTGAAAATTGTAGCTAAAAAGATAAAGTTTATTTAATAAAAGCTTTTTTAAGAAGGTGGGAAATTATCTAATAACTTCTTCCCGCTCTAGAGTGAAGCGAAGCGAGGTGGTATGTCAGATTATTACTGATTAAAACCAGCCTATGTTCCTTCTGTTGCCCTTTGTGTTCTAGGATCACGGGTTACCTTTTCAGAAATTCCCCGTGACTCTAGCGGGCGTCGGTCCTACGGTTTCGCTGACATTAGTTTCGTCTTTGAAGTGCGTGTGAAACTACGCGTAGTCGACGACTGGGCTCGGTTCGTATCAAACAGCCGGACGGAGAGCTACCCATTGCTCGTAGTCTGCAAACCCGCGCCTACAATGGAAAGAGATTGCGACTTTCGACGCCAAAACGTTTTTTGCGGCGGTTGGAGCGTGAAGATGAACAATCCCTCACTCTTGCGGCCGTCCCCTTCGCTAGCATTACTGTTTTGCGAAGGAGGCGACCGAATCGTCGTCGCGGTCGACCGCCTCCTCGAAGACACGACAGTGCTTGGCCCAAGCGTGCCACGCCTTCATCTTATGCTCCACCGTGTCTTCCAGGCGGTCCGCAGAATGGTGACACCCATGCCTGTTTTTCGTCTGAATCCAGAACAAGAAACTTCCAATGTACGGTAAGGATCTATGTTACACGGAAGGATACCGTGGCGCCACTCCAGCCACTCCTCAAAGAGGGAGAATAAAGGATTGAGGTAAATATTCGGACAACTTGGTCATAATGTATGATTTTTTGTGTAAAATCTCATACACTGCGTTATTATCTTGGAAATGTTTTTTATTTTATTTAATGGTGTGTTGATGCACCCCATTCTGTTTCAATAGTGCCATAAAATGTGTAAAAATCATTTTACTCTACTATTATGTTATTATTCTTTGTTATGTTTTGTATGTACAATAAAGTATATAATAAATAATAAATAAATAAATGCTTTTCCAATCTAA
Source organism: Mythimna ferrago (assembly GCA_910589285.2). Taxonomy (NCBI): domain Eukaryota; kingdom Metazoa; phylum Arthropoda; class Insecta; order Lepidoptera; family Noctuidae; genus Mythimna; species Mythimna ferrago. The sequence goes on along the minus strand of OU342697.1, from coordinate 9,623,990 downwards.
TGACTACTTAGACGGAACCAGCCCTCATGAAACTCTTTATACCGTCAATAAAAATGCAGTCATCATAAACGATGATGAAAATAAAAACAAATTGAAATTCTACGACTTCCACTAAATAAAATATAAATATAAGCCATATACCTATATCTTACTCAAAACTCTATATATTTCTGCGGCCACGTATTCAAAATAAAGTTTTATTACCCATAAAAATGGTCCACTTAATATCATGAAATGAAATCAGAGGTCCTGTTTCATCCTCGATAATACATTTTATGCGACAACCCCATTTGATGAATTTCTATCTCCTGTTTTTACCATACTCCACGATGAATCAAATAATTTTGGGACCTCTGTATTTGACACAAGGGTAAGATTGAAAGAAACTTTTAAACAGTAGTAGTACAAGAAACGAATCGTAATAATATTTGATAGAACAAAAAAATTGTATCAACCAATGACAGTGCCAGTTAGCGACAAGCCTCCCTCAACTAAGATGTTGGACGAGGCACTCTCTCCAAAATGCATCCTGTAAAATACCGAAAAGCTGGCTACCCTACGCCTGTGCTCGAGGCTTTGTAGATTGGACTTACCAAATCTGGATTCCCAGTTAGCCTCTTCGCATGCCTTTCCATTGAGTCCAAAACTGCTAGATGACATATAGAATAAACCATATTGTACACCAAAATATAGTAACTATTTCTTCTTCCTGCCCTTATCCCATATTACTTGGAGTTGGCGTAACACGTTTTTTTTCTTCCATTCTGTCCTATACCCGTCATACTATCACTAACTCCTTTTTCTTTCATATCACTCCTCACCCAATCCATCCATCTTTTTAAAGGTCTTCCTCCCCCTCTCCGTCCATCTACATGTATACTCAGAACTTTTTTAGTAATATACGATTCATCCCTCTTCGCCATGTGACCATACCAAGATAACCGATTCTTTTCAACTTTTCAGTCACTGGCGCCACACTCATTTCTTACTTTATCCATTCTCGTCACACCACACACTAAAATATAGCAACGAGGAAGTTAATATCGTAAAGGAAATTAATATATCTGAACACTTACTTACACAAACTGTAAGAGATGAAATAGACAGCCTTCAACAGCCGTTCCACCTTAATTAGTATATAAACAAAATTATATTTCACGAATTGTTCCTCTAAACGGAATAATTGTTCGCAGACAATTGCTTTTATTGGGGGCTTTTAAGAATATTTCTTCGTTGGAGCAGTTCTGTGGGGCATGACTGAAGTTATTCGGATGAATTAGAGTAATTCTCTGTTTATGAAGACATTATTCTGGGTGCAATATTGTTGCTTGAGACTAGAGGCAGGTAGAGTAATAAGGAAATGTTTTCTGCATTCTGTGTGTTTGTGTTTGTTGGTGTGGTTTAGTATCCTATGCGTTTGCGACTGGGTACTCTATCTCGTTTCGTTCTTCAATCCCCATTGGTGACAGAAGAGCTAAAGAGATGGAGTATTTGTTCGTGAATGTGCGACCCTGTCGAAAGTGCGCGAAACGGAAGTGGTTAAATGGTTAGTTTTGAGTAATAAAAATATTTATTTTCTTCTGTGACGACTTTGGATAACAGTGTCATTATTTGTCTGCTTCTTGGTTAATTCTTAGTTTTAACGAGTTTTCTTGTGAAACAAATCTAAAAACTGCTTCTTTAGAAGTTCAAATTTAACATAAGCAGTTCAGTGCAGGACCGGTCGTTATGGCGACACTTGGGGAAGTTACATAACCCTCGGTAAGGCTGATGCCTGATTTTCTCACTTCTCCCCACGACGACTGTCAAAGATCTATAAATGACAACAAACAACGGCTTGACATGCTGCAATTGGAAGACGTATGATACGAAATGGATGGTCACCTATCCACGAAAGGGCCTCCGCAAGCTTTACTTACCTTGAATTTCTGTGTAGTTTTTATTACTTAGCATAAGCATAGCACAGCATAATGTTGTTTGTTTGTTTGAATGTTTCCACTGCTGGGACTCAGGCCTTCTCTCTTGGAGTAGGAATGGGCCGTAATCCTCCACGCGGGCCCAATGCGGGTTGGTGAATGTCACATGTCTTCGATTTTTTGGTTCTAGGACATGCCGGTTTCCTCACGAAGTTTTCCTTCACCGTTTTGAAAGCACTGGTGATGAACACAATGCAAATTGCGCCGGTCTGGGTTTGAACCAGTATATTCGTAAGTCAAGGCCATTACAATTCGGCTACAACTGCTCTTAACTATAAACTTTCTTATTCCATTTTCTACTACCAAAAATAAATGCACCACGAGCCACATGTATCAATTTCATGAATTCTACCCAAAGATTACCGTCCGTGCCAGCACAATAACGCAAGATGCATTCCATAGTTATTTATGCCATTATGGGCTGTGACGTTTCCTCGTAACATTTGCATTTGGACGCTACTTTTGTTAAGCTTCATGGTGCCAAGTGGTTCTGGCGCGACAAACTTAATTGTCAAGTAATTTAGTTTTGAGTTATTGGTATGTTGCTGCTCCAAATGGGGAAGCCGTGAAAATGGTGTGTTTTATTTGTGGGTTTCTATATTTAGGTCGGTGTTTTGATGTGAAGTTATTTACTGTTTTGGAAGATGACCATTTTGGACAGGTACCTACACAGAAATGGCAGCGCCCGATAGCAACGTGATGTTGTGCGTACAGCTAAGGAGTGGAATTCCCCGTCGGAGTCCTTTTTTAGTTTTTTGAGTTTAGTTTCCTGTTGGCTACAACCTGGAGAACTTTAAGTCAAGAGTAAATACGTTATTTCTAGGTAGGTGCGTTCCATCGTCGACCGCATCGTCGCTTTCCATCAGGTGAGTTAGTGGTCAAGCGTGACCCTATCAATTATAACAAAAAAGAAAAAGATACACACACAAATGGTAGCTAACAAGGTGTGTGGTGAGCTAATTTGATAGCCGCCTATGCAAAGCCATTTTTTTCATAGTAGCCCTTGATTCTGATTGTTTGAATCAGAATATCAAGGACATCCGCTAAAGAAATTGAACCCTCTTTCATGTAATACTAGATATTTCATATTGAATCTATACGCACGTACGCTCACTCCCCCAAAATAAAGTAAGTACTATGTCGTGACATCTCAAATCCTCCCCTCTATTACATTAAAAGAACATGCAGAAAACCAACTGACATAAACTGTCGCTATTTGAGTATGAACTTTAAGGACATCATTATTACAGCGAACAAACGCGAACCTATCAATATTAAAAATTTTATATTATATTATGAGTTACATATAATCTTAGTTACATATTTCTTGTTGCTTCTATTATGTATGTTCACAAAGTAGTTAATAAAAAAAATATAATAAATATAAAAAATAATTAAAAGATAGAAATTGAATTAAGCCACAGGCAGCCAAGAGATGACCAGTCTCATCTGACGACACCCGTTCACGAGCATGACGCGTGCATCAGCCCCACTCAGCTCAACCATTTTGAAGGGAACTGAATGACCCTATAACACGTGCCACCAACAGTGAGACATTTGAGTGAGCATGACAATAAAAGCAAGGATCCCCTTCAAACTTTTGTTCCTAGTCACCACATTTGACTATATTAGACTTCTGCATAAGTCTTCGTAATGTCACTTGTCACCTAGTAGGGCCACTGTACAACTGACAAATGAGGGATTTGACGGCATTACGGTTTTGTCGGGTGTTCCTAGCAGTATTTATTGTGTGCCTTGTTCTTTATGAGTTATAGGTGTTTCCATACTTGTGTTTGTTAGTACGAGTAGGTGGGTAGTTGAAATTGTATAACATATTACGAGTTTTTGGAACTTGACAAGCAGATTATATAACGCGACTGGCCTGTTGGTCTAGTGGTTAGTGGCCTTGACTGCCATGCCGGAGGTCGTGGGTTGGATTGGACACCCAGGATAAGTTTTTGTGTGATGAGCATGATCATTCTACAAGTATGCATGTATTTAGAAATGTATAAGTATGTTTATCAGTTGTCTACTCATAAAACAAGATTTGCTTAGCTTGGGACAAGGTGACGTTTAGTTCCCCCGCTCTTAGGCGGAGCGGGAGATAGTGTCAGACTCTTACTGACTAAAAACCTACCCCGTTCCTTCAAGCCTTCATACCGGGGCTTGTGCTGTCTTTCGAAACTAACTCTGGCTCCGGTAGGCTTCGACCCAGCTGGGCTGTTGCTGATTAGACGGTTAGTTTCGAAAGACAGTTCGAGCCCCGGTATAAAGGCTTGAAGGAACAGGGTGGGTTTTTAGTCAGTAAGAGTCTGACACTATCTCCCTCTCTACCCAAGAGCGGGGGTTGTCATTGATGATTTTCCCACCATAAAAAAAAACCCGATCGATGTAAACTGACTTCTTTTGTAAGTTTGTATAAGTTTTAAATCTGAACTGCGGACAGAACTTTGAAATAAACGTTTATCAAAACAATTTTCCTCAGAAAAGTCGTTCACATACTCCGGTACGGGCAACCCTAAGCCGTTTTGATATTACATCTGTTCTGAAATCCTTCACTATATTTCCTATCGACCGACAACTGTTCAACAAATAGAATAAAACATCGCAATTTCCTTGGGACCGTGCATGGTTCCGTACTACCTATTTCCTACCGAGTCATACCTGACAACCCTAATTTACACTCAAGCCCAACAACCTTCATTGAAAATTGAATCTTATTTCTTCAAAGCAAGGTAGTATTTTTTATTTAACGACCAGTAAAAAGTAAGTTTGTAAGTAAACACATGCTTGCCTTCTAAATAAATAAGAACAATATTGCAACCAGTATGTCTTCGATGTTTTTCTATTTCATTAGCTCGTTTTAGTGTTTCATAGTTGCTGAGGAGCTTGACGTTTTGGTCAAGTAAGGGTTTAGCTTAATTGGCGGCAGAACAATCTAACAATACTAGCAAAAGAGGAGGCAGCACGTACACGTGGGAGGGAGCCGCCCTCACACCCCAGCCACCGGGATCCCGATTCCAATTTTCGGCCTCTGTAGGCGCGGACTTGCGGACGGTGAACAATGGGCAGCTCGGCGTCTGACCATCTCAGACATGTCCAAACAAACATTTCTGCTACTTTGACATTAAATGTTTACATGTATGTTTGTGTGTTTGTTACTCCTTCACGCTTAAACGGCTGAATGAAATTGCATGGCTTTTGGCACACGTATAAACCATGTTCTAGAACTGCACATAGGATACTTTTTACCCGGGAAGTACATTCTCTTGGCATAAGTTTTAATTTTAAGCAGGCGAAGTCGCTGGCAGAAAGTAGTTAATAATAAATTATTGATTAAGTAATTAATATAATAATTAACATTTATTTCAGGCAAAATATCCATAAGTTGACACAAATGCAAAAACCCACGAAGCACAAATAAACAAAAACATTGTAATGTTATTCATTAATTACTGTAATTAAACCTAAAAAATCAAAACGTACTAAATTAAAACAAATAAAATTTTATTATCAATTATAATTATTCACAATGTAATATCTACAAATTAAAATTTTCTCATACACTATTTTCAGTTTTGAAAAGTAGTACTTACAGCTGGCGTTCGGTCCACCTGAGGCTGACCGATAGCCGTATGTAATTGGATTGCGTCTTGCCCAGAGACTAACATTTTAAGAAACGGTAGAAATAAGTATCGTAGAGAATATTCTTAGACAAACTCTTGTACAGGGAAGAGTTACATAACATTACAGCTGTGGGGAATAAAGGTGAGTTAGGTGGTATAGTCATATGGCACGGCCATGAAAATAACGCCACGCTTGAGGCGTCAATTTGCTACAAGCGTCATTTCTAAGCGCTACTTTGTGGCTTTGTAGTTAATAGACACACATTTGTTTTTGACGCTTGTAGCATAAGGCGAATTCGCTTGGAGCGTCACATTTCGTGGCCCTCGGGTTACTCAGACGGAACCGAACATTTACAACCAAAGCAAAATTTGGTTCTTCTCCATAGGAAACGACCAATTTGGAACCGTGCATTAGCTTCTGACGTTTTATAAGTGCCCATGTAGGCTATGTGAAATAAAATATTTTGACTTTGACTTTGACTTTGAACCACTCAATCACCGAGGTAGTACAGAGAAAAATTATGAATATAATATCCCGCACATTTTGCTACTTTGCAACTCCAATTGGATTGGTTTCTAAGTCAATGTTACGTAAATAGATATACCATTATAATATATCTCATTTTACTACCAAAATAATAATTATTATTTTCGAGAAAACTCGATATTTTCCTGTTTACAAAGCTCTATAGATCGCAATAATAATTTACGGTTAATTTTGTATTTGATATGGAATCATTGAAAACGAAATTATCGCAATCATAAATCAAGCTTTACGATTTAGAGATAAAATAAATTATTTTGTAAAAACATAACTGGACTATTTACTAGATATTCAATCGAAAATGAGTGATTATGAAGATAATTCATATTTATAAACTGATACTGAACTGAAAATTACATTATAAAATATTTATGGAATTAAAATTAAAATAATATAATATACACTAATGTTATAAAGAGTTAAAGTTTGTAGTTTTATTTTTTGTTTGTAGGAGGTAATTTCTGAAAGTACTGGTCCAATAATTGCCAAGGCTATATTTATATGCGCGGGCGAAGCCACGGGCAAAAGCTAGAGAGAAATAAGAGTCAATTCATTAAAAATGTGTCTATAAATATATCTTATCTAGGTACACTAATATAATAAAGAGGTAAAGTTTGTTTTTTTGTTTATAGGAGGTAATCTCAATTTTTTTTTTACCGATAGAAAGCTGCTTTATTCCTGAGTGACATAGGCTATATTTCATGTACGCGGGCGACGAAGCAGTAATGCTCGCAAAGGAGGAGGCCGAACGCATCAAGCAACGGCGTTATCGCCGCCGCCGCCGCCGGGATTCTGATCCCGATTTCCGGCCACCGTAGGCGCGGGCTTGCGGACAGTGAGCAATGGGTAGCTCGCTGTCCGGCCGTCCGGTGACTGTCCGGACCAAGTCCAAGTCGTAGACGGCGCGCACTGTTCCCGCGCGCCTCAAGGAGTTGTCAGCAACAGCAGGGACCCAGCCGGGTCGAAGCCTACTGGGGCCAGGGTTATCCGAAAGGGCGCTCGAGCCCCGGTATGAAGGCTAGAAGGAACGGGGTGGGTCTTTTAGTCAGTAAGAATCTGACACTATCTCCCGCTCCGCCCAAGAGCGGGGGTTGTCATTGGATGATTTTTTCTCACCATAAAAAACAAAAATAAAAAAAAATGTACGTGGGCGAAGCCGCGGGCAAAAGCTAGTATCAGATATAATCAAAGTCAAAGCATATTGTTTATGTCAAAAATTAATACAATTAAAAACATAACTCAGCATAAACGCTGCGACATTTATCTCAAATGACCATCTAACGGGACGAACGTCAAAGCATCCCAATCCAAACTACCTCAACTTTGTTTGAAGCTACCGGTAACATTACTCACACAGTAGTGGGATAGTTGAAATTTCTTACATTCCAGCTTTAACGTTATTTTGACCAGAAAATCGGTAAAGCTTCGACCACACTTAGTCGCTAGTAGAAGATCGCTGCGAGTAAAAATGCGCGAGCAAACTCGCTTTCTGTAACAGTCACTACAAGTATAAAATGGCCACGAACTGAAAAGAGCATATTGTTCAATAGTGATTGTGAACTGTTTAGAATAACATAGAGATTTGTGAAAGCCTTTTATTACTGTCCGTTCAACCGATTTTGACTCTTATTACGTTAGTGGCATGACAAATGGCGGCTGCAGTAAATAGTTGGTATTGTTACAACTTTTTTGCTTTTAATGCCATCATTATGACTATGAAATAGAAGTTAAAATCGGTTGAACAGTTAGTAAAAAAGGTTTCTTTTAAATGTCGAATCTTAACGCGAATAGGGTATAGGTATGGCTAGCATTCTCCTAGGTGAAAGTCGCATGTGCCCTTTGGATCGTTGCATCAAGACTAAACTATATCCAGGCTATTTATCTACGTGAGTACCAAGTTTTTTTCTAAATTCGTTGATCTGTTCCACAAACATCCAAACTTCTGAATACATTTATATAATTTTAGATTATTTATCGTTAGTTAAACTTTAGAGAACAATTCATTAGAGTTTTTCTAGGGTTGGAACACAAAACATTTGCCACAGGAAACACTTCAGTCGTAGTGGCTACGTACCTAAATGTGACAGGCAAGTGCGAATTCATTCGCAACGCGCAAACTCCACGTGTGTGGCCAAAGCTTTACGTAGTGACCAAGTTTAAACATGATATTTTCAACCCTTCCGGGATGGCTGGACATCGAAATAAAGGCAAAGGCATGCGGTATAATAATATAATCGGCCACTTTCACTGAAAGGTGAGAGATTAAGAGGAATGACCCATGATTTGCTATATACCTATCAATTAGTTTAGTTATGAAGAATAGGAAAATTAGTTAGAAATTGTGGTACAGTATTTAAAAAATAATGGATATTATACCACTTTTCATCATTATATATAGTCATAGTCATAATAGTCATGTGTTTTTAGCATTCTCCGCATGAAAAAACGGAACCCCTACAAGATTTCAAGGAGTTGTCAGTAACCGTAAGGGCGCAGCAGGGTCGAAGCCTACTGGAGCCTAGGGTCTGCTTCTGAAAGGCTCTGAAAAGCAAAGAAGGAATAGTGAAGGAATAATGATATGAAAAGCAAAGAAGGAATAAGGTAGGTTTTTTAGTCAGTTAAAGTCTGACACTATGTCCCGCTCCGCCTAAGGGCGGGGGATGATATTAGATGATTTTCACTCACTGAAAAAAAACCCTATAAGATTACTTGTGTCTTTGTTAGTCCGTTTGTTACAGCCTTCGAAATTACCGACCTATCAAGGTACACATCAAGACAAGGTATTAAGTTTTAATCCGAAGAATCCATCGTTTCAACTTAGCTATCGACTTTAATTTTGTGTATTTTTCTAGTTTGTTTTTAAGTTCTAGCATTTGCTTTAAAAAAGCCGCAAAAGAAGCGTGGTTTACAATGGAATCGGTCTTGTATGACAACAGAGCTTGTTGTTCCAAATTCAAATGTAAAAACTTTGAATTTTCTCAAGACTAAAACGAAACAAAACACTACAATATTAAACCTGAAACCTTTATACGGTGCACACAAAAAATGCAAAGTCCCTCTAACATTATCATATGATTAGCAGGCGTTGTCTGGAACTCCTTTACAAGCAGACACCAAACCAAAGTCTTGTATCGAGTTATGATTGCCGCGAGGGGTACTCAATGTTGCTTATTTTTAGGCCTCAAAACGAGCGGTTTTAGAATGGCTTACCATAAATATTTACATTTCTCAAAATGTGAATCGAGATTAAAATTCAATTATAATGATAATACGAGTTAATTTTAAAGTATAACTTCCATGTTTATTTATTATTCATAATTTGGGCTACTTCTACAGGTAATGCCTTCGACAAATGAGCGACTCAAAATGTAAAAGATTGGTCAAAAAAGGAAGTAATTATTTAATGCATGCAATTAATTAATTTCTCACAAAGACAAAGTGAGTGTTTGTTATCGAACTCCTCTAACACCACGTTTTTTAAACGCGCCATTGATGCGCGTTTTAGAAACGAGCGTTCTACAGGCTACCTCTGACTCGCGTGGGTATCGCGTCTGTATCGACGCGTGAACGGTGCGTTTAAAAAACGTGGTCTGCACAAGCCCTTAAATAGATAACTACAACAAAACGCCACTTGATACAATATTTTACTTATATGTTTTATTTACATTTACTTATACTCTTTGTCATCAAAATCCACAATCGCTTTTATCCACACTTCATGGCCACACATTAAATTACTACCATAGCTTGTTTGTATTGCCTTCGTGTCAGTAATGGCTTGTTAAGTCCTACTGAACGATGGAGACGATTCCGTAGATACAGTTACATCAAGGAACTTGTAGATTCTATGCTGAGCCCTTCTGTGCTCGGAGTTCATCAGCACCCCTAGCCAATAGTAAGGGTGAAACAGATGCTAAAGAAGAACGGTCACGTCCCATATAAAAAAAACCCAGACCCGACAGAAAAGTGACATATATCAGTTTTTTTGTTATTATTTATATAATCATATTATATAGTTTTTATATTCGAAATCAATGGCTAACACCAAAATATTGCCTTATGTTTTTGTTCAGGGTTTACACTAAAAAAATACAAAATGCCTACTTATCTACACAATTCGTAATGTATGTAACTAAATGACGATAAATAGTTATGGGATGTATCCAGGAGACCTGGAGATACAGCTGTATTATATAATTTTTGAACTCCGAGTACAACATTCAACTTAGGATTTTTTTTTAAGGTGGTTTAAAATCATCTAATGACATCTCTCGCCCTTGGGTGGAGCAGATGAAAGAGTGAGATAGCATGATTGGTTTCCGTCACCAAAAACCAGCTGAGCCGTAGTAGGTATGCACACAGTACGTGACCGTTTTTATACATACACACAAATAACTTCCTATACGAACATTATTTTTTTTTTTTAATACATCCCATAACTACTTACTTTTCTACGTCATTTAGTTACATATATTTACGAATTGTGTAGATACGTAGCCATTTTGTACTTTTTTAGTGTAAAGCCTGAACAAAAACATAAGGCAATATTTTGGTGTTAGCCATTGATTTCGAATATAAAAACTATATAATATGATTATATAAATAATAACAAAAAAACTGAGGTATGTTACTTTTCTGTCGGGTCTGGGTTTTTTTTGCCTGTTCTTCTTTGAAGTTACTAAAGACCTATTGCATTATGAAGATTAGGTTCTAAAACGAAAAAAAGTATATGTCAAGTTTCCATTTTAGTGGAGGGGGTAAGAATTTTCAAAAATGTTTAAAAAATCGACCACGAAATACTCGGGCACGATTAATTTTTTTGTTATGTTGAAAGTAATCCTATCAGGATAACGAAAAACCTACAATCTGACGGTTTTAATGGGGCGATGTAGCTAAAACCATCGATAAGTGTAAAATTTTAACGTTCCTTACAAAATTATCTTAGCAGACAGTTGTAAAACTATTACTCGTTGCATCAAAATATTAACAGTAGCCTTACAATCTAACTTTATAACTCGCCCATTTGCTTATGCCACGGTCAAATTGTCAGATTATTCAAATATACACTTTTCTGCATGTACTTAAGTTATCTTGTCTTAATCTGACGCGGTCGAGTTTTTCCGAGGATCAATTTTTTTTACTAATCTGACGGGTCGCCCTCAAAGAACCCCACCACTTTAAGGGTTCATATGTGGTAAGGGTACATTATAAGGTGCAAGGTTTTTCCCCATGAAAAAAAAATGATAGACAGAAAACGGTGAAGAAAAACGTCGTCAGGAAACCGGCATGTCCTAGAACCAAAAAATCGAAGACATGTGACATCCACCAACCCGCACTGGGCTCGCGTGGTGGATTATGGCCCATTAAAAAGGCTGATGATGATGATGATGATGAAAATGATAGAATGAATTGTTATATTGTTTCTACAATGTTCAACGCTACATCCTTTGTTATACATACGCTACATTGTAGAACGTGCGGCCGACTCAGGCGCGTCAACATGGCTACCAAGTTATCGTTTTCTACGATTGCTGACACCGAGGCGTTACCGATTGGAGACCGGAATTCAACACAAAACGGTTGTAACTTGGCTAGCGGGCAGAAATGAAGATATACGCAGGAGTACCAATGTTATCGATATAGCTCGAAGAATCGCCAAACATAGTGGCAATGGGCAGGGTACATTGCTCGGACGAAAAACTCTAGAGTGGCGACCACGTAGCGGAAGACGCAGCGTTAGAATGCCTTCCACCAGGAGGACCGGTGACTCGGTGACGGTCGCTGGAATCCGACGGATGATTTTGGTGACACTTGGGAGGCGGGCTGTCTAACAGTGGATGTCTTTTGGCTGAAATGACGATGATGATGCTGAGCCAACGAGAGATAGCAAGGGAGGCTGAGTAAAAGAATATTCTTATAATTCAGGTGTCGAAAACTTGAATTTTAAACAAAGAAGCCAACAGCAGGAACAAAAACTGAATATATCATTACATTTTGATACAAGTGGAGAAAGTTTATCATTGCAACCGGGGTGGAAGTTTCCCAAGCAAGGGTGTTATGGAGGTGAGTGCTTGAGTGGTTTTATAATACACTTACGAAATTATGAATAATAAAAACGGGTAAACGCGAAACTCGTAGGTCGATTAGCGCCCAGCGTGATACGATAAATACAATTAATTGTGGCGGGCAGAACTCGAATTTAGAATACCTTTTATGCCTCAAATATTTTCCTATCGGAAAAACGACAAATACATACAAACTTTCAAAGCTATTAAATATTTCGCTACGCGTAATTGCTCAGCGATTCTGTGAATAATTCGACGAAGAGTATTGTACCCTACGTGGGAAAATATCAGCTGTAAATATTGTGTCATACAAACCTTCTGCCCCAGCCTTCCAACAAGTCTATCAACCGTTCAAAAACATACGCCGTCCGAAATTTTCTATTCAATTTCCGGCATTCTATTCAGCTCACTCCCTAAACATTATTCGTCGATTCTCGGAATATACTTCCGAGTCCAATACTGAAAAGTTGTTAATATCGTCATTTACTAACGTGCCGACCGTTAAGCGTGCCACCGCAGCATTTAATGAAACAATAATAATGCTGCTGGCGTGTGGACAGATTCTCATTTTGGAGGTCTGCAGTTTGCTAAACGTGGCAGTATATAGAAGCAACTTTGTGGCGTTTATATTCATAGTATCTCTCCTGGTTATGATCTATATTCCTTGAGGTACCTAAGCTGGTGGGATTTTTTTACTTTCATTATTTCTGTCTTTCATTCTTTCTTTCTCTTTCTTTCATTTTTCTTCATATCTATCCTTCTTTCTTTCCTTCTTTCATTTTTTTTTCTATCCATCCTTCTTTCTTTAATTTTTTTTCTATCTATTCTTCTTTATTTATTTTATTTTTCTTTCTATCTATCCTTCTTTCTTTTTTTCTTTTTATTTTTATCTACCCTTCTTTCTTTCTTTCTTTCAATAACTTTTCCTACTCTAGGGTCACCACCCTAGAGTGGGAAAAGTCACTCGTGTCAGTCTTTTACTGACTAACTTCCACTCTTATATTCCTTCTTTGATTTTGTTCTAGGACACCCGGAGTTCTCTTTCGCACAACCCATAGCTGCAGTAAGCTTTGACCCTACTGAGCCCCTACGTTATGCTAACATCTACATGAGACTCACATTTAGTACGCTCCGTTAACGACTCGAGCTCGGTCCGGACTGTTACCAGACTCGTTGCTCGCCGTCAGCAAGCCCACACTTAGGGTGGCTGGAAATCGGGGTCAGATCTGCAGTTTGCTCTAAGCATGGCAGTGTATAGCAGCAACTTTGTGACATTTATAGCATATTTACTATCTAAACTTCTGGTCATGACCTATTTCCTGAAGTAAGCTAGCGATATTTAAGAGGATGCAACTCGACGTACATTTTCACTATTTTTCATACAGCCGCTTGTTGTAACAAACCGGAGTTAGTGATAGCGTAACGAAGGACAAGGCAGGAAGATGATTCATACAACCGCTACTACGCGATTATGATGTTATTGCACATTTTTTATTAGATATTTTAGAAACACAGTATCTTGTAGACATTATCTAAGCTTCTATTAAAATCAATTCATACATTTGTGTAAAACTAATCTATTAAAGATCTCTGAAAATCTGATATTTTGCATGAGCTTTGACACTTTATAATTTACTCAATTAAAAAGTCAAAAAAGTATAAAACAGAAGCCTTGCTACCAAGATACTAAATAACGACATTTTTTATCAAAAACTTTTAAGGGTTTCAAAACAAATCACGTATTTTCTGGAACAAGTTTTGTAAAATATTCGAGTAAATCACATAATTGCCGAATGCTAAGAAAGTTTTCATCAATCATCGCGTTGGATTGCTTTGGATGAAGTAACAAACTTTTAAACTATGCTCGATGTTGACAATAGGCGAGTGGAAAAAGAGCCTCATAAGAGTGAAAAAGTTACTTCTACATAAGCGTGCACTATTATACGATGATGACATGACTTATCGGTCCGGTAACGGTGAGATAGTGGTTAAATAGATCAAAAATACCAAATAAAATAAATTCACTACTCACTCGAGTATTTTGTGGCTTCGCGAATTGCGATTTACCGCATAACATCCATTAATTTGTAAAATATTATTGTTTTTAGCTCCATTTATTACCTTTTGAAAGTTTATCAGATAACAGTATATTTTGTTTAACCTAATTTCAGCTTTGGCTGCAACAAATTAAGATTCGATTTGAAATCCTTGGCATTTATACCGCATACATTGAAAGACTGGAACAATTTGCCTATTGCGGTCTTACCGTCCGATTATAATTTAGGTGTTTTCAAGGTTAGAGTGAATAGGCTATTAAGACCTAGCCAGATAAATTTAGAATAACGGTCATTGCCCCGCTTAAATTTGTTGACATTCTTAATTTAACTCATCGAATGCCGTAATTAGAGACACAATAGAAAGACAATTGCTTATGTCATACAGCTGTCTTGAATCGACATGTATCGTGATCCTTTACAAGATCTTGTAATGAAAAGCACTTCATTATTTGTTTTTCGGGTACCTACGTAAAGATATTAGGAAAAGATCAATGTACTTTATTCCTCGGTTATCTGGTACCTTATACAGTAAACTAGATAGATAGGCAGATTCATAATTGTAGATGAAAAATAAAAATTACATGAGAAACTTAAAATTAATAGGGTGTCACAATGGGCGGTCTTATCATCAACGATTGCATCGCTGAAAAAAAAGAAAGAAAGAAAACATGTTTATTTAGAACACAATAAACAAATAAGTATTGAAAACTCACTCACGTAGGTACTGCTTCATCTTCATCAGGTGGACTATAAAAAAATTCACACAAAAAACCACTGACATCGACACAAAGTATATTAAACTAAACATCTTATAAGCCAGTAGGTACTAAAAAGTAAAAGATCTCGAAAAAAAAAATCTTGTATAAAAAGACCTCCATAAACTTAAAAAAGTCCTCCGAATCAGGCTAGCGACCTTGTTAACATCAAACGACAAAAGGGGTCTACAGAACGGCAAGTCATGAGGAGAATAGCCCGCACCGATCCAAGATGTATGAGGTACCCAATTTAATATTCTATTTCCGAAGGTTCACGAGATATGTAGTTCCCCTGAATTATTACTCGACGGATTCCTCTTGTGTTACTAAGGTAATAGTGCTAGTTTCTTTATACTTAAATAGATGTCGCTAGTGTCTTGAGGACGTGCGCTGGTGATGAATTGAGTTGAGAGTGGAAAGTTTTGAAAAGGTAAGTGAAAAGTTCTGTTGGTAGGAATCAATTGAGTGTGGGCGAAATATTTCTTGGTGAAAATGTTGTGAATTATTTACGAGCGTATACGGTGATACTTATTGTTTTGATGAAGTTCGGTCTTGAAGCTTTTAACTTTTGTGTTTTAAGTTGTAAGTCTCTGTTGTGTTAATATAATAAAAAAATGAATTTGAAATTTAAGGCCTCGATTTTATATTATGTCATTTTGTTTTTTGCATTATTTGTCAAGCGCTTACGCCAATTTATTTTGAGTCGCCAAAGCTAGTTTTCTTCTTTTGTAAACGTGTCATCCGATATTTGAGAATTCAGCTTTCTTTTCTAACCATTTTTATAAGTTTTGTTTACTTGCAATGTTTGTATGTTAGTTTAGGACAACTCTTGCAAACCCCTTGAAATCTCTAACCATTTTAAATGAAATTTTGCAGCCAAGGTCAGTTTAGGTGAAAATACATGTTTCATCATCATTTCAGCCGATAGACGTCCACTGTTGGACATAAGCCTCCCCCAAGCGTCGCTACAATGAACGATCCTGTGCGTCCCGCATCCATCGGATTCCTATAACGTTCATCGGGTCCTTGGTCCACCTTGTAGGAGGCCGCTGCGTCTTCCGGTACGAGCTTGCTACTTCAAAACCTTTCGGCCCCAACGGTCATCTGTTTCGTATATCATATTTAGCTATTACTTTTATTATTATTATTATATCTAGCCTTTACGATAAAACTAGTTGGTACAGGTCTCCCTACATTCCTTTCATTTTTTACGGCTCTAAACCACTTCTTCCCAATTCCTAAGGAAGACATTTAAATCGTTTCGCCATCTCCTTCTCTCTTTGGTCTACCGCGACACCGTCGTGCGATTTCTGGGCTCCGGCTTTGTGTTTTACTGTGTTCAATTTAATATATGAAGTTCACGTAATCATTGTTTTCCTATTGTTTCATCAACAGGTAACTTTTGATTCCCCGACGATATTTTAGTGAATGAAAGTAGATATGAATATTAAATAATACATTTTCCAGGTGCTATGGGTACAAACGCGAAATAAAAAATGGCTTATTCAAAATTTAATGTTCGGTGAATGTGCCGCTGGCAGTAGCTAAGATTTTTAAATTTTAAAGACGAAAGTTGAGTTTATGTATTTGTACGAGTATGTTTGTTACTTGTTCACGCTCAAACAGATGAACAGGTTTTGATGAAACTTGACACACAAGTAGACTATGTAGGATTATTTTTATCCCAGGAATATATTTCCTTGAGTGGGGGGAGAGGGAGAGGGAGGCCAAAGAAAAAATAGGTGGATTGTGTGAAGAATGATATAAAAGAAAATGAAGTTAGTGATATCATGACGGTTGACAAGATAAAATGGAAGAAAAAAACGTGTTTCGCTGATCCCAAATAACACGGGACAAGGGCAGGAAGATGATGATGATGATGAATGTTTCCTTGAGACCATTTTCTACTATCACGAGGGCGAAGCCAATGACAGCAGCTATTATTAGAGTAGATTTAAAACAATGACATAATTGCCATTGATTTAAAAAACGCCACCTTCTAGCCAATAAAAGGATCACAATGAAAACACTTACACCAATCAGGAAGAATCATTGTAAATATTTTTGCCGTGAAATGTTTTTCCCTTCATTACAATTTTATATCTAATCCGATTAACAGAAGGGACGTAATTTAGTGCTAGTTCAGTGATAAGCGTCTGCCGTCCTTTCTCCACGGTGACAGGGTTAGTTCAGAATTAATTATCTTGTTCTATTTATCCGGGAATTGCGTCTGAATATTTTATAAGTAGGCCGTCGTCATGTGTTCCCAGACGTGTTTTGTCTTGAAATAATATTGTGAGACTAATATTTTTGTGTTGGTAATACTAAGCGCCTTTTGGAAGGAAATGATTGAATATATCTTCTTGATTGTGTTAAGATTAGGTGAGATATTATTTTATTTTCACGGTTGCGTATTAGACCGGGTTCGCTGGTACATTTTTTGAACTTGATAACTATCAAGCTAATTGTCCGTGAGTAGCTTCATTTTGATGAGACGCCCAACAATTTCCTATACAAAACTCTCGATTGTGGTAGCTAACAGAGGTAGCAGGGATAGAATATATCGATTTGATGATTCTTTGATGATTTGGCCCATTCCCTCTCCTAGAGAGGAGGCTAGAGTCCCAACAGTGGGAACATTAAAAAGGCTGGTGATGGTGATGACTCTTAAAAGTATATTACAATCGATTCGATATCGAATCGATTTTTCGATGGGAAAAATCATCTTATGACAACCCCCGCTCTTGGGCGGAGCGGGAGATAGTGTCAGACTCTTACTGACTAAAAAACCCATCCCGTTCCTTCAAGCCTTCATACCGGGGCTCGAGCGCCCTTTCGGATAACCCTGGCCCCGGTAGGCTTCGACCCGGCTGGGCCCCTACTGTAACGCAGCTCAGCTCGTCGGTAAGCACGTATAGGGATACTCCTGAAATTAAACACTTCGGGCGGCGCACTCTTATATTTTTCTAACTTATTTCACGAATACAAGCTATTCTTATCAAAATCACTTCAGCACTGAAAAAACAACAGACATTCTTTTTTCCTACTAACTTTCAAAACTATTCTAGAACAGCATAATTCGTATTTTACAAGCCAGTTCGTTGGTTATTTAAAAAAAGCAACTCATGCGATCTCCTTTCGATATCACACTACTCATGGAAAATTAGCTTGATAGTAATCAAGTGCAAAAAATGTATCAGGGAACCCGGACTATACCTCAAAAGGAAAAACGGAACCCTTATAGAATTAGTTTGTTGTCTATCTGTCTATTTGTCTCTCAAGACCCTATATCGTAGGAACGCGTCGTGGAGAATCTTACGCCTCTGCTGGTTTTTAGGGTTTCATACCCTAAGGGTAAAACGGGATCCTGTTACTAAGACTGCTGTCCGTTTGTCACCATGCTGTATCTCATAAACCGTGACAGTTAGAGAGTCGAAATTTTCACAGATGATGTATTTTTGTTGCCGCTATAACAACCAATGCGAAAAAAACAGAATATTAATACAACAACTGTGCTTTTTTACCGTTTTTATAGATAATGGTACGAAACCCTTCGTGCGCGAGTAGGACTCGCACATGGTCGGTTTTCTGATTAAATGCATTCTGGGATCCAAGACGGTTGAACTTGTTTCTTCAGGCTTCATCGAGTTTCATTAATTTCGCATTTTAATGGCGGTCACCTTTGAAGGTTCTAGATCTCAGCAATGGTTTGCTTCTTTGATATTTATTTAAGGCACACACTGCCACGCATCACGCTGCATTTTGCGTGTCAACGCACCTACGCCCGTATTTGCGGGAGTGCAGATCTGCATCATCGTGCGGATTTTTTTACGCACTTACGCGCGTAGGTGCGTTTTGTAAATTCACGCAGGCTCTGACGCATTTCATACAAAATCACGCAGGGTACTACAAGACTCAGTGTGCCATATCTTGCGTATCGCCCCGCACCCACGCGCCTGTGTACATGTTTCTCTGCATGTATTTCCTATTACGACTTACTTTGTTTTTTACTAAGATAATTTTTATTTTGCTTTTGTGTACAATATTTGACTGGTCTACACTATTCTTACATAATATCTATCAATATTGTAATACCAACCACTTTTTTTAAAAAGAGTAACCATGGAGTTTCTTGCCGTTTCTTCTCCATAGGAAACGATCAATTTGGAACCGAGCACTAGCTTCTGACGTTTTATAAGTGCCCGTGTATATGTGAAATAAAATATTTTTTTCTTTGACTTTGACTTTGTAGGCACGTGATCTGCATGAACGCGCGTCGATGCATTTTCGGTGTGTTGGACTGTGTGTGTTTTCTATACAAACGGAGATACTTACAAGCAACGTTAAGACACGCATTCACGCGTTACGCTGCGTGGTGTGTGGCAGTGTGATAATCGCCTTAGAGATAAATTGAACATATTCAGCGTACGTTTTTAAAGGCCTACCTTGTCCCAGTAGACCTCACGCCTCCACCACAATCCACTACACATACCTACATAGAAACTTAAGATTCACAACGAAGAGGAACATGAAAGAAATCAATTTACAAAACATTCCTCTTCAAAATCGCAGTAACATCATTGGAGTTGAAGCAATTACGGCTCAGCTAAGCGATACAAATATTCGCAGTCTTGCACCACTGAATGGTGAGATGCATCGTTCGAAAGTCGACAATTACAATTTACTAAATTGATGAGCGAGACGGGGTTGTTACGCTCTCCTCAATATGCATGAAGAGTTCGATTCTAGGGTTGCAACTTATAAATAAAAGACAAAATATTTTACTTTTAACTAATGACCCTCCCCGGTTTTGTTCAGGTGCAATCAGATATAAAAGAGAAACTGACTTGCTAATATAAATGTGTGTTGGTAAACGCACAGCCGAAACTACCGGAATTAGGAGTATGAAATTTTGTAAAAAGTGCCGAAGCCCAAGCGCCCGAAAAGTGCCATAAAACAGTGACTTTTTGAAGCCTACTCCTTGGTAACGGCCAAGTTTATAGGTTAGAAAAAAATATATGTTTATTATAGATTCATGAACAATATTATCAACGTTTGATTTTTTCGTGCTATTAATACTTTTGTCTAAAAAAATTATTTAGCAATTTCGCAACTTTTCGCAACTTTTCCCTACTCCTTCGAAACGGCTTGGATCTTTAGAAACATTTTTACACATAAAAATTGGTGGTTAAATATTCTTCAAAGTGAACATAGCATAGGTAAATCAATCAATATTTTGCAAAGAAAATGGATTTAAAAGTCAGCCGCGTGCTTTCCGGCCGCAAATAAATGCACAAATATGCGTACTGCCGCCTAGGCGGGTGCGAGAGTTGCGTCCATTTAATTTCGGCCAGATGGTTCAAGGAACTATAAGGCTGACTGCTTTATCCCCTAGTTGCATAATCTACTCTTATCTCAATATTATTATAACGTAAAAGTTTGTTTGTATGTATACGTGTAAATGTATGTTCGTTACATAAACAAAAATAAACATTTAACATTGATTATAACATAGGATACTTTTTATTCCGGGAGTATTTTCGCTTAGAACAATCTTCTTCACGTGGGCAAAATTGCTGGCAGAAGGTAGTTTACGATAAACACAAAAAACCATTACAGATATCTAGCTATAACCGAGAAAAACATTCCATCTCAGCGTTTTATAAAAACTTTTCATTACGTTTCTAATACATCGATAGACCAGCCCAATAAAACGGTTCCCGTCAATAGAACCCAATTGGAAAAAGAAACAAAGAAAGCACTCGCTTGTAAGTGCATTGTGCCAAGAAAAATACACGCTGTTGTTACTGTTACAAGAAGTTTAGGTCAAATTGAATGGCTTGACGGGTTGTCTTTGGGTTTTATGCGCGTTTTAAAACTAGGCGTGGGCAAAGTGTGTCATCTTTGTGATTGGAACATTTGCATCTGAATCACTGAAATGTTCCGGAACAGTGATATGTATTTGGAACATTTGTAACATCGGCTCAAAAGATACAAACGGAACATTAGGAACATCGGTTCAAAAGATACAAATGGAACATTTGGAACATCAGCTCAAAATATACAAATACAGATACTGACTGTTATGAATCCTGATCTTTTAAGTCGCGAGTCCGCGACATATACAACAACAGTTCTACTAATTGAATTTTGATTTAAAAATAATTTTAGGCAGATGTTTTTAGTGCAGGTCATTATTTATATTTATAATACTTACGTTCTAATTTAAATTTTAACAAAAACAGAAAGTCACTTAAACTAAAGCGTGTTTCAGTGTTCCAATGGTTCTAAATGATGCATTTAAAACATTACTGACGTTCCAATCTCTCGGAAAACAAAAAAGTTTCGGAACAGTGAGTCGGTTCAGTAAAAAGTCACACGTACTACAACACCTAGTTAAAACGATTTTGATCGTCAAAAACTGATCAAAACTAGGATAAAAGAGGGTAATATGGACACTAACAGTCAGTTATATATTGTCACTTATCACACTAATATTATTTTGACGGCATGGTTGGCGCAGTGGTTGAGTTTTTGGCTGCTGCGCTTCGTGTCGCCAGTTCGATTCCTGCACGGATTAAATATTTGTAAGGCCTATAGCTAGAACAACTATCTCTCCAAATTTGGGTGGCCATTTTACCCTCCTATATTTTCGAAGAATCGTCTCCTACCAACCCTACCGCGCATCATGACGTAGCGTTGGGACCATACCAAGAAGATCGTCGGTTTTATCCCACGACGATCAATTAGTCGGTTCTTGAAGGATTTAACCATTCGGTAGCCAGCAACCTGAGGAAATATTTGCTTAAGACCTTGTTAGTGAAAATGTCAATATTTGTCTGATTTTTTTTTTAATATCTACTGGTACTTATTCTTTTTTTTTTCAATTATTTATTCAATTTACACATGACGTAAACAATGGTTTCAATAAAGTTGTGCAAAGAAACAATGGATGGACTGAACTGTGTGCAAGATGAAACGGACGGCTCGCTCTAGGGCAGGGCGGGAGGGCGTGTTTGACTTTTACTGACTAAAACTCACTCCTATGTTCCTTCTCTGCCTTTATTCCAGGGCCTGTGGTTCTCTTTGGCACAACTCATGGCCTGGTAGGCTTTGACCCCGCTGGGTCCCTAGTATTTTGCTGACATCTTGAGACAAGCGTGAAACGCGCGCTGTCGACGATTCGAACTTGGTCCGGACGATTACCGGACGGCCGGACGGCAAGTTTCCCATTGCTTGACTACTACCGCGTTTACGTTCGAACTTGGTAGGTAAGGAACGGACCAAATCCGTCGCACCAAATTCGAGCGTGTGTTTCCACAAATAAGTCCTCACATACACGCGTAAACACATACTTCCCTATAACATATCTATCCAATGACTGATGTCGCGTCCATCTCGAACCGCAGTTGTAAACAGCTCCGAGTGTGACGTCAAAGACATCTCAATGATGCGTCTCCGAGTAAATCACGGAGATTGATGGACTTACCATCGTGACTGATAGATACTGGGGCGACGATATTATAGGCTGTCGTTGGCTGGCTGACACGGCTGGAGAAATTATCTTTAAATTCTGGACAAATATATTTAAATGGTTGGTTTAGAAGAGGATTCGATTACGTAAAATTTACCACCCTTCACTAAGTACTATAGGTTACTTTTTATGCCGGAGAATTGTATGGTTCCTGATGACCACAAGAGCGAGAACACGGTGTATTGATAGTCTAAACATAAAACACTAGCGTTTGCTCGCGGCTTTACCCGCGTGCTTAAAATATAAATAATGACACTCAGGAATAATGCAGCTTTCTATCGGTAAAAATTTTAGCGATCGGACGGCATATCTAGATATTACCTCCTACAAACAAAAAAAAACACAAAAAAAAATAAACTTTACCTCTTTATAATTTATGTAAACAAAGATGTAACATACAAAAAAAAATCCCATTAAAAACCAGGAAAAACAGGTCAGACAACCAACGCATTTAAAATTCACACACATCCTGAAATAATTAACAATTCTCACAAAGACTAATCAGTTGGCCCAACTTTATCCTATCCTATTATAAATGTAACTGTCTGTATGTTCGGCTGTTTGTCACCCACCTATCTGTTTTTTCTAAAGTTGTCAAAAAATATAAGACCCGTGAATGTATGTCAAAACATTTGTCAAAACGTATACTTAAATACGCAAAAAGAATATTAGCAATATACAAGGTGTAAGGGACAGCCCTCCACAAACTTTAAGGGTTTGCTCAGTAGACGAAACTGAACAACCTTCCACAAAATTTCTTGTCAGAAAACGAAAAACAAAATCGGCCTCTCCATACAACTGTCCAATCAAGTTTATCATTTTGAGGCTCAGCCTCACCATAGTGAGGCTGATTTTCTTGTCGTTTCCTGAAAAAAAAAATTGTGGAAGGTTCTTCAGTTTCGCCTACTACTAGCCCTTAAAGTTTGTGGAGGGTTGTCCCTTACACCTTGTATACTTATTCCATCATATTATTTAACGTCCCAAAAAAATGTATGATGTATGTTTTTAAAACACTTTATGTAATTAATATTTTTTTTTATTGTTTCATAAAGTTTCGTTCCAAGTTACATTCTTTTTCTCTTTCTCAAATATCAAAACGGTTTATTGGAGTTTGTTTTCCGTACTTGGTCCATGGTGGGTATAGTCGGCAGTATAATGTTCGCACTACTGGGACTCAGATCTCCACTCTAGGAGAGGGAATAGGCTTTAATCCACCACGGGAGCCCAGTGCTGGTTGGTGAATGTCACATGTCTTCGAATTTTTCGTTCTAAGACGTGCCGGTTTCCTCATGATGTTTCCTTCACCGTTTTTGAGAGCAATAGTGATGAAATAAATTACACAAGTAATGCACGTGGCTGGATTTGAACCGGCAACCTACAGCTCGTAAGTCGGGGCGTTACCACTTTGCCATCACTGCTCACTCGGCCAACACTGCTCATAAATGTACCGATTAGTCACAAAAGCCAACTATTTAATCAAGTAAAAAAACACATCTTTAAAAAAAATTGACATCCACGCGAGTGAATCCTCTGACAAAAGCTAACGTAACGTAAATAAATAATTTATCGCGCCATCTCATTTATTAAGTGTCCCGTCCCAAGCTGTTTAAATATTCGATTACTCTAATACCCTCGTGCCTGAGTGAGATTAAACTATGGTTTGCTACGGTAGAGACTCTTTTGTAAGGACCTCTTTGGTTTACAACTAATGGGATTAGATAAATAAAATAAAGAAACAGTAATTCGAGTTAAAAACTATTTATTCCGTTTTAATACCACTCATACCACTGGTATTTGTTTGAACCTGTGTTAATTGTCTTTTCCGAATGGATACCATTGCTCCAACTAATACTAAAAGAAATTCAAGAATCTAAAGTACATTCAGCCAAAATGTTTTGAATAGGATCTTCAATTGAAATAAAATCCAAAAAAACCATATTTATTTATCAAATGTCTAGTTTAATAATAAATTGTGTACCTGCAAACCTGCTCTAAACAACAACAAGCCATCTTTTTTTTTATGCAAGTCAAGGTTTCTGTTTTCCCCCAAGATGTTGAGGGTTGATTATAGCTTCCTCAAACATATCTAAAAAAAGTGATTAGATAGTAAAAGTTTTTGTATAATACGATCGTATAAAAATATTATTAAACCAAAATTTGATTAGGTTTGACTTGAGCTGACTGTACTAAATTTAAGTCACTGGTATGGGTTCGTACATTAAATTAAATTATTTGAAGAGTGGTCTCCGTTCAGAATAAGTAATAAAATTGCGTTCAAATAAATACCAGTGGTATTAGATGAGTGGTATTAAAACGGAACAAATCTTAATAACAACCGGGCAAGTTCGAGCCGGACTCGCGCTCTTAGGGTTCCGTACAAACTTACCTATGAAAACAGTTCAATTGTCGAAATGGTTTTTTTTTTTTTTTTAAGGCGTAAATACAAATTTTCAGTTTTTAGATTTATATACCTGTGATATATAATAAGATCTTGCTTAATGCCAAATTACAGTATTCTGGGTCAATGGAGAGTACCCTATGAATTTTGATTCGTCATTGCACTCGTGCGAAGCCGGGGCGGGTCGCTAGTCTGATATATAAAAATGTGACACAGTCTTTTTTATGAAACTTTTCCGAAACGACTAGACAATTTTTTATGAAATTGCTCTAGTGTATTTTATTATAAGTCTATAATAATAGCCTAGACTGCAGCTTTGGACCCTTTCTCCAATACTGGCGGTATACAGTTTTTTTTAGATTCTAAAATGTTTTTTTTTATTGAAATATTTAAAAGTACCTATTATTTCTACCGACAATTGTTTTCTTGATAAATTCTTTGGCGCAACAATGTTTGCCGGGTCAGCTGGTAAGAATAAAAGTTGTTATGGTTTTCTAAGGAATAATTTGCTGCAACAAGTTCCCGTTAACGTTGCAATTACCTAACTCAAACATATCCCCTTTTTAACTAAAACGTGAAGCAACTCAGCAAACAGCTTTAGATTCCACCGGACCACGCGTTCTATTCTGCAAATGACATACAATTCTCCTCACTCCTGTCCGTAATTCAAAGTTGGTTTACCAAACGAAAGTTTGCGCTTTCAGTTGGTCGGCAAGAGTCAAAACTGGTAGTTTCTAGTGGAGCTCTTCTCAGGAGGATATTTCAATACCTCTGTGTATCTGTTTTCTGTGCTGTTTGTAAAATATCTTTCGATTGTTTCTTGTTGCGTGTTTTGTTTGTAAGTTTGTGGGGAGTTTTAAGCTGCCTGTCCACCGGAACGGAGCGAGGCTGCGGAGCGGAGAAACGGAGAAATATTATCCAACAGATTTGCACAAAATCTCTGCTTCTTTCCAATGAACAGGGAGTGCGAACTAGAGAAGCGGAGCTAGGCAACGGATCCGGAAAGCAGAGAGTTCCCCTCTCTGCGGAGAGGAGAAATGAGAGCTGGCTCTATAACAAAGCTATAACTAAACAGTCTGCAACTCCTCTCCGCATCACAGCCTCGCTCCACAGACTCGCTCCGCTCTGGTAGACAGAAATAGTCCATAAATCCGCTCCGCTTTACTCTTTTGCTTCGCTCAGCTGTCTTGCACCGCTCCGGTGGACAGGTAGCCTTATTCTGTAAGATGGCAAGCATGCGGTTGAGTTCTTGTATGTATGCATGCTAAAAGTATGTATGCTAAAAATTCGTATTTTCGAGAAATATTTGCAGTATCGTCATAAGTTATCCAGTGTTCAGAGGCTCATCATCATTTCAGCCATTCATCGAATTGCTACGACCCTCACCAGGTCATCGGTTCACCTTTTGGGAGGCCTTCTAACGCTACGTCTTTCGGTACGTGGTCGCCGCTTCAGAACCTTTCGCCTCATAGACCATCTGTTCTGCGAGCAACATGCCCTGCTCACTGCCACTTAAGTTTGGCCTTAAGAGGGTCTGAAGAAGCCTCGTAAGGGGATCTATTTGACAACCTAAACTGAACTAATAATAATAATTAATACTTGTCGTATAGTTAGAAAATTTTTACAACTGGACTTAGATAATAATATAAATCCAGTACAAAGTCTTTTACCATCTTAAATTCAATTATTAGGATCTCACCTTGGTTCACACCCGTGAGGTTCCGATAGAACACCAGGTATTAGCCTGAGAAAAATTGCCCAAAAAACCATTATAATAATAATCATGGCTTGATAGCCAACAGCCTCGACTAACACCTTAGGAGGCTCTCGTTAGGCGACTGGATCAAGGGCTTGATTCAGAAAGCAGTATTGCTGGACACGGCTCGTATAGTCAGGAGGTTACTTTCTCTGGAGCCCTGACCGCCGGTAGCTTGGACCCTATTCCCGATACCGGTGGGAAACTATTTTTTTATATTTTAAATGTTTTTTTTTATTTTTTTAAATATTTAAAAATGTACTTAATATGTTATAATGAAAAATAAAGAGAATAATAATATAATAATAATATTCCACAACTATCACACAACGCCGTCTAGTCCCAAGCTAAGCAGAGCTTGTGTTATGAGTACTAGACAACTGATAAACACACTTATATATTTCTAAATAGACGGTGGGATGTGCCGCTCTGCAGTATTATACGTAACAATCTAATTAATAGGTCTTCAAATACCGTGGAGCGTGCGCGTCTGTTGGCTGTGGGGGAATGGGAGTTGGGCTTATGGCTTCAGGCACTCCCGTCATCCACCTTAGGCACTATGATGGATGACGCCTCTTTTCGGCTCGCAACCTGTCTACGCTTAGGCGCACCTTGTGTTGCTCCACATCGGTGCCACTGCGACGAAGCTGTCGATAGTCTCGGACACCATGGCCTGTCCTGCTGCAGGAGCACAGGTCGCATAGTACGACACGCTAGCATCAACGATATTATTCGTCGAGCTCTTATCACCGCCGGCGTACCCGATTTATTAGAACCAAATGGCTTGGTACGTGACGATGGAAAGAGACCAAATGGTATGATGTTGGTACCGTGGAAAGTGGGTAGGCCGCTGGTGTGGGACGCAACGTGTGTCGACACCCTTGTGCCATCCCATATTTGCTTGCGCGGCCTGTGCTGGCGCTGCCGCTGCAGCTGCTGAGACCCTTAAACGGCGCAAATACTGTAACCTTATTGGTAATTACAGTTTTGAGCCGTTTGGGGTTGAAACGCGTGGGTCGAATGCGCGTCTCCTTTTTAAGGAAATTTCTCGCCGACTGATTGATCACCTTGCGTGACCAGAGGGCTGGCTCGTTCTTCACTCAAAGAATTAGCATTGCCATTCAACGTGGTAATGCTGCCAGTCTTCTGGGCACATTCCCGGATGACAGCGATGTGGAGGAGTACTTCGACACCTGAGTGCACTTTGTTTTTGTATTTGATTTATGTACGTTATGTATTTATTTAGGTTTTAGTATAAATAGTTTAAGTTTTTTTTTTTATGTACATACTCGTATGTAAATTTTATTTGATGTAAATACCAAATAATAATGTCAAAAAATATAGTTTAAAAAAACTAAAAAAACACGCTTTCATAACAAACTAAAAAGTGTAAAATAATTTTCAATATAGGTAGAAATTAATAATAATGAACGAAAAATATTAATATCATTGTGAAAAAAGCGTGGGGTGCTCGATTTACGAAAAATATGGCACAAAGCTCCCCACGCTTTTTTCACAATGATATTAATATTTTTCGTTCATTATTATTATTTTCTACCTACTTATATTGAAAATTATTTTACACTTTTTAGTTTGATATGAAAGCGTGTTTTTTTAGTTTTTTTAAACTATATTTTTATTTTTCACTAAAAAAAACGGATTATTGTATTGTCATCAGTCTTTGATGGGTGTGCAAAGTTTGAAGAAAATCTGATCGCCCAAAGTAGGTCAAAATCGAGCTCAAAGGCGTTGGTTACAAACATACAGGTGAAGCTAATATAAGCGTGTTAAAAAATATTTGAATTATGCACTATTTCTAAATACGGGTAATATATAGATAAATTACACCCAGACACAGAACAAATGATCATGCTCATCACACAAACATTTGTCCTGGGTGGGAATCGAACCCACGACCTCCAACTGACCAACAGGCCAGTCAAACTGTTAAAAGGATGCAGCTATACAGGGTATAAGAAACAGCCCTCCACAAACTCTAAGAACTTGCTCGGTGGACAAAACCGAACAACCTTCCACAAGACTTTTTTTCAGAAAACGAAAAAAAAATCAGCCTCACCATACAAAATTAAAAACTTGATTGGACAGTTTGTATGGAGAGGCTGGCTTTTTTTTTTCTTTTCTTGAAAAAAAAAAATCTTGTGGAAGGTTGTTCAGTTGTGTCTACTGAGCAAGCCCTTAAAGTTTGTGGAGGGCTGTCCTTTACACCCTGTATAATATGGTGTTAGCACCATCCCTCTTTCTCGTTTACACTCCTGACAATTTCCACGTCATGGTAAGGCCCCAAGCAGTTATTGTTTGACCATATTTCTACACTATTTTCTGCCTTCTGATCTCCTGATGCTTGAGGATCGAGAAAATATGTCACAATTTCTTT
Organism: Mythimna ferrago; assembly: GCA_910589285.2. Lineage (NCBI taxonomy): Eukaryota > Metazoa > Arthropoda > Insecta > Lepidoptera > Noctuidae > Mythimna > Mythimna ferrago. The sequence continues at coordinate 9,594,884 of OU342697.1, read as the reverse complement.
TTATCAATAAATTATTTTGTTGGTGCAGTGGTTAAGCAGTTGGCTACCGCTCTATATGTCACGGGTTTGACAATTTTTATGACCTGCAGAGTTGTTCCGGGTTATTTGTATATATGCGACTGTATATGGTTATAAACGCACCCACGATACTAGAGTAATTCGTAGTATAGATGAAAATTTATTTTATTTTCCCCTGAATCTGTTTCGGTGTTTCTTCTCAGGGTAGTCAGCTAGGAAACACCGGCCTCATCTAGTTTAAACTGACTGAAAAAATGTTGACGTGCAAAAGTGTTTTTTTTTAAACTTATATGCAACATAAATTATCATTTATCATTAAAAAAATTAACGTGGTTGTGTCTTCACAAAATATTATGAAAAATTTCAAGTATTTCGACGGATCCCAAGAATAAAATCGTATTTAAAAAAAATGAATTATCAATTGAGGTTTTAAAGTTCTGTGAAATAAGTCATAAAATACCTAGTGTCTTATTTTTCAATAAGATTTTGTTCTTGGGACCCGTCGATTTCCTTGAAGGAAAAATCACAACACATCGAAAAAACAAGATGGCGGTATTAATTCCCATTTTGATATCGCGCCAAAATAGCTTCTTCTACACACACTGGTTTTCCGTCAAAAACAAACATCGTTCAGCAAAACAAAGAAGCGTTAACACATCACATAAATCATCCAACATTATAGCGATTCTTAGTGATATTCACACATGCATATTAATGTAAGAACGGCATTCATAATTGAGAACTGAGATAAAACGTTCCCTGGCTCGAACGTACAACTTTCTCGCTTTTCGAACGGTGTGCCTTTATTTTGGATGGTACGACTGCTAGAGATTGCGCAATCGGTTGTATTGAGTCATACCCAATATAACCAATTGCATATCTAAAACTTTTAGATGCGAAACAGTGAATGTATTTCACAGTCTCTCTCTCTATCTCTTTCTAATTTTCTCTCTCTCGAACTCTCTCTGTCTCTCTGACTCTCACTCTCTCTAACTCCCTCTGTCTCTATCTCTCTAACTTAAGGTACTCGCACACAAGGCATATAACTAAGTTATTAAATAAAAATCTTAATGGTGCTCAAAGACAGCTGATGAAACTCAAATATCCTAAGTTTTTTTCATTTTGCTGATCAGAGCTTGTAATATATGTATTTATTTACGAAATTATTATCATTAAAATCATCACTACAAATCACTTAGTTCATTTTATCCCAAGAAATGGTTATATCACGAAAATGAATTTCAATAGGGTAAGACGAACTGAGAAGGTGTGAATATACGAGGCCATATTGAATAACTAGCTGTCCGGCCGTCCGGTAACTGTCCGGACCAAGCCCAAGTCGTCGACGGCGCGCACTGTTCCCGCGCGCCTCAAGGAGTTGTCATCAACAGTAGGGGCCCAGCCGGGTCGAAGCCTACTGGGGCCAGGGTTATCCGACAGGGAACCCGAGCCCCGGTATAAAGGCTTGAAGGAACAGGGTGGGTTTTTTAGTCAGTAAGAGTCTGACAGTATCTCCCACTCCGCCCAAGAGCGGGGGTTGTCATTGGATGATTTTCCCTACCGTAAAAAAAAGGTCATATTGACAGTTATTCGATCATCATCTTCCTTTCGATTATTTTGATAAGGAACTACGCTGCATGTTTTGTTACATACAAAAGATATCACTCAGTTCAACAACATTCAAAGAAGGTTAACCAAAACTCGTCTCATTCTCAATCTAATACAACGAAGAGCGCCTCACAGAACTTATCACACTGGAACCACGCAGTCACGGGGTAGGCTTATTGTGACTTATAAAATACTCACGGATCTTTACACACATAAAAAACTTTTTACAAAAAAAAAAATATAACCGACTTCAATGATAAAACACTGAAAGTACAAAATAAATTTAATTTCGGAAGTCAGTGTTTCTGTAATAGTATTGTCTCTTCGTTATTTAACACCAACTTCCGAAATTAAAGTTATTTTGTACTTTTCAGTGTTTTTTTAACATTGAAGTCGGTAACTTTTTTTTTTGTTAAAAGAATTTTATTTTACACTTTTTAGCTATGGTACTACCACTAAAAAGTATCCCTCAGCCAAACTTAAATAGCTTATAGCCAGTGCCAGAGTGCATGTCATAACGATTCTAATAATTCCAAACATGTTTAGATTACATTCGTCTACCTTCTGGCTTCATCATCAGATCAGTTCGATACATCCCCTCTCCCTTTTTTTTAGTTAGTCATCGACTACACGTATAAACTAAGCAACTTTACTTATTACGACAGCTCGGCTGTGATTTTATGAGGAGTTATGCTCCTTATCAGACCAAATTGGAAGCATAACCTTTCAATCAAAAAAATAATTTTCAATATCGGTCCACAATTGACCGATATATCGGTAAAAACACTTAAAAAAATACATTCAGCCGAATATAGAACCTCCTCCTTTTCGAAGTCGGTTAAAAATACCAATAAAAACTTTTTTTTTATTGTTGATAGGTTTACGCTTGAACGCTATCTCACCGACCTGATGGTAAGCGACGATGTGGTCGACGATGGATCGCGCTTACCTAAAAGTACGTCCACTAACGAGGACATTCCTCAAGCTATGGGGCAATGCATTCAGTAAAAAGCCTTTGAAGCAATCTCTATTAAACTGAGTCGTAACAGCATGGAACAGGCTCTCAGAAAGAGTTGTAAAAACTGTCACACTGAAATGCTTGAAAAATTGGTTGGGCAAACTAAATCTCTCTAAACTATTTTAAACACATGCATCACCTAATAACTGCTAATTTATCTTACCAAATATAGCACAGCATAAGCGTAATCTTTCTATTTAATATTCCAACTGTTAGGACTTAGGCCTCCTCTCTAGGATCCCGAATAAGCGGTAATCCACCACGCGGGCCCAGTGAATTTTTGGTTCTAGGACATGCCGGTTTCCTCACGATGTTTTCCTTAGCGTTTTTAGAGGAAAATACCAAATAAGCTAACCTTACCGAAAAATAATAATAATTAGTAACAATGTCGCCCAACATCTGAGTAGGCTCGCGTTAGGTAGTTTGATCAAGCTTGATCCTGAAAGCAATACTCCTGGACATGACACGTATTGTTAGGAGGTTCCTTTCTCTGGAGCCCTGACCGCCGGTAGCTTGGACCTTGTTCCCGATACCGGTTGACGATATTTATCATATTTTTAAATATTTTTATGTGTAATATTTAAAAATAAAAATTATATGTTTGAAGAGAATAATAATGTCTAAAAACACACACTACCTAAAGGTGTTTCAATGTATTCTGTACGTACAATTTCCTGAACTCAGCACAATATTTATAACAATCTTCAGTTGTTGGGAAAGAATCCCAAAGGTACGACCAGGGTAAATAAATAAGTTGCAATCTTGTGCAACGAACAGAGAAACTATCGATTGTTGTTTAAAGTATACTTTTACCAAGTTGAACTGCATACAACTGTACATACAATGCCAAAGAGAAACAGAATGTAGACAGTAGTAGAGTGGGGAGCAGTGGTGACTTACCAGTTGTAGGACGCGGGTTCGAACCCAGCAGTAATGCACCTTTACTTTGTGTAATTTATTTCATCACCACTGCTCTCAAAACGGTGAAGGAAAACATCGTGAGGAAACCGGCATGTCCTAGAACCAAAAATTCGAAGACATGTGACATTCACCAACCCGCACTGGGCCGGCGTGGTGGATTACGGCCCATTCCCTCTCTTATAGAGGAGGCCTGAGTCCCAGCAGTGGGAACATTAAAAAGGCTGATGATGATGATGACCGTAGCCCTAAAACGCAAAAGGTGACTGAAGAAACACAGGTGGGTTAGGCTAATTTGTGATCCAGATTTGGTTAAGTCCAACCTTCAAAGCCTACCCAGCTTTTAGATATTTACCAGGATGCATTTTGGAGAGGGTGCGCAGAAATTGTATGACTTGATTCCGCCACCTCATTTCTACCGTCGGACAACCCGACGTACGACGAATACCCACCCATATATTGTTGAAACCTCTACGGTCCGGACTAAGTGTTTTGCCTCATCGTTTTTACTGCTTACGTTGAAGAACTGGAACAATCTGCCTGTTGCAGTCATTATAATTTGAGTGTCTTCGAGGCAAGAGTGAAAAGGTTCAAAAAATAGTGCGCCTCACCATCAGAGATTGCATCACTGTTTATCATCACGTGGGATCGCAATCAAGCACTAGTTTATATCAATTAAAAAAAAAAACTCCCTCTTGCTCCATCCAAAACGAAAACAAGAGCGGCGGAATTTAATCCAAACCCGGTCAGTGTCCTATAACTGATAGAGAATGCTTACTTGCTCAGTCCGCCTATGGGTGCACAGTGCGCTATAAGTTTTTTTTTCTTATGTTGCAGTCAGTCATTCCAGACCATGAGCAAATGTGTGTGGTGGGTGCTTATTGTCGTTTAGGGTGCTGCTCCCATTAGAGCACGCTCTTTACTCGACATTAGTTGGATCTCAGATGTATAGTTTCGGGGATAATCTCGTGCGCTATAAGTAAGTACAAGATAGGTAACTACAGTACATAAATAAATACAATATATGATGTACTCTTAATATACCATTATATACCACTGCTTTCAGCCAAACATTTTTCTGAACTTCGGTTCAAAGATTTTCATGATAGTCAGTTATCTAGACTAGTTTAAAGATTCATGATAATCAATATTTAAAGCAGATAAATAGCAAAAGATCAAAAAACATTGAAAACGAAGATGAAGAAAATGAACTCTCCTATCTCGTCATATAAGATACGCAATGTCTTCTTCAAATCATCGTCAATTTTGATATGACTTTGTCACGTCCCACTGTCCCCTGAGGCATCAAAGCTGTTTTCTTGCAAACTCATCAGCGTATTCATTTACCGTTTATGTCAGTTCTCTTCTATGGAATCTCTTTCAACATCATAAGGTATTCTAGGCACCTCTAACTTAGTGAGGTCTTGGCATAAAATGGTGCAAGATTGAATTGGTTATACGATTTGATATAAGGTTAACAAAGGCACTGTTAAGCTCTAATAAGATTTCAGCTGGAACAATATCATCTTCCTGCCCAAGTCATTGGTTATTTGAAGTTGATTTATAACGTTTTCTTATTTCAATCCATCCCATTAATGACCACCCGCTAGAACTGACTTTTTCTTTCGTTTCTTTCTTTATTCAACCATTTTATATCTGGCATCTCTCTCTATCCATCCATTTTTATATTGAAAACGCTTTAAGTTATATACCTTTCACTCCTCCTCTACACATGTTTAAATACTAAAACAAACAGCGAAGTACTTTCGATAAAATCTACCAAAAACCAAATACATAATTCGTCATCATCATCTTTTACCCATTTTCTAGTATACTTGGGGTCGGTGCAAAACCACTTTTTTTCTTCCATTCTATCCTGTCAGTGGTCACGTTACCACTGACTCTATTTTCTCTCACATTACTTCTCACACATTTTTTATTTAGCCTCCCTTTTCTTCTTTATCCATCTACATAATATATCTATATAATAATTGTTATCTCATTGCGTGTACCTGTGTACCAAATAAACGTATTTTCTTTCTTTCTTTAACTCTTTTAGTAAAATGTGCTTTATACCTTCTCGTCACATGACCCTTCATTGACCCGAACTTTTGAGTCACAAGCGCCATTTCCGAATTTTCTCTAATATGCTCATTTCTCACCTTTCAACATTCTCATCTCCACTACATGCAATCTTTTTTCATCTATCTTTTTCATAACTTGACATTCTGATTCATACAGTATAATGGCAGTAAGTCCCCTCTTTTAGCAGTGGCTGAAAGGCGTTACGGTATCCTCACATTCCGCATGACGCATATCTTCACCGGAAATGATAAGTTCGCGAGGTTTCTGCATCGGTTCCAGGCGGAAGAAACGCTCAGAAAACACGGTGGAGCAGATGGTGTGTATCCCGTTTGGGAAGAGCACCGCGGCGTCCTCGTGGATGCAATTAGTAGCAGCAACCCACTCAGAGCGGGAAACAACATTGGATGATTTCCTACCTTAAAAAAATAAGTGTTATCACTAAATACATAATTAAACTGCTGATGTTCCAAGCAATCCAAATCGTACTCGTGATTTACATCCCCAGGCAGCCGTACTAAACTTTTTATTGAATTCATCAGTAGACTTGAAGATACCGAATATAGCGCTTTCAGAGTTTAATTAATTTACCTTAAAGCACGTGAGTTGAACTTCATTTCGAACTCAAACATTTTGTGGCCTGAACTTCTACGTTTCTCACAGAACTATTAATTTATGAAATTGGAGAATTTCATATATACGGTGAGAGAATATTGGCAGTAGTGATCACGGTAGTTGAGTTCAGGAAGAATATTCATACCCACCAACTGTTTTAGTGGAAGTTCATTATTAATAATGTTTTGTACTTAGTCTTTAGTCTGGTGCATATTGAAATGTAAAGGATATTTTTAAAAGGAATAATAGTTTTCTATGATAACTCAACACTTTGAGTCGGTTTCTGCTGCGAGTAAAATTAGCATTGTATAAACGATGCAATGAACTTCAGATTAAACGAAACTTTACCTATTGATAGGAACATATCATGCCAGATAATGGCACAAAAGAATTCAAGTGGTTTGTATTCCCTGAACAGTCTGCCAGAATTTACTTAAGGGATGACCACATGGTTGTAATCCAACGTTCCAACCAAGGTGACCTTACTAGTTGCAATCCGTGTAGACAGCAGTTGTAATCCATAACCGTCAACGCCCTTGGTTGGGAGGGGCGTTTTCCCAACTACTGAATGTGTTGGCGCGTGGATTACATCCATGTAGCCGCAACACAAACCAAACATACAAACCAACGTCACTTTGGTTGGAACGCTAGTTTGCAACCGTGTGGCCAACCCATTACAAATACATCTATATTTCACTAGTTATGGTCAAGTTTTGGCGAGCTCAATGCAATTAACCGGACAAACTCATATCTAAACTTCGGGCTGTTACAAAAAAAAAAAACCTGCATGGAAATACTACCCAATAACTTTTAGGTCGAACGACGTTTGTCTCTCAGTTGTTTATATTCATATTTATATTTGTACATTTTAGCAGTAAAAGTCTGAAAGTCCTCGAGCGCAATCACTTGATAAATCGTCATAAAAATGATAAAAAAATAATTGCAATAGAGAAACGTAACGCCGTAATCATGCAATTATAGTTAATCATAGCTTTTCACTTCAGACCAGGCCCGGATCGATAGTTCAATGTTTTTCACGCGCACCTAAAAAAGCTGTCGGCATAATAGGCAGGACTCGTTAGGCCCGATGTCTGCAAGAGGAGCGGGATTGTTTTAAAAAGCCACCGCGGCCTTGGAACGCAAAAAGCTACTAAAGGATCACGGGTAAGCTTCAGTAAGCTTCAGTGAAAATCAAGAAAACTTAGAGCGATAGATGTTATTTGACGATTTCCTACACCATAAAAATACGTTTAGATCTAAGCAAACAAATCCGACAACACAAAAGAAAAAGAATTCCACGTCTCAACAAAACTAAAGCTATAGATACCACATACGAAGAATTAACAATCGCAATTTGACAAACACAATCTGTGTAACTCAAACAAGGCAATGATAAATTACACTTAGAGGTGTTGAAACAAAAAATCAAAAAAAAAATCGACCTTAGGAAAAATTAAGATATAGAGACCAAAATTTTCAGCCGAACAATTTTGTACACCCGTGTGTATAATACAGGTCATTCAAATTGTACAGACGTATGTACAATCCATGCGCGAGGAGTTAAACATCTTCATAAAACTAAAGCTATTGACATAACATACGAAGAATCAACAAACACAATTCGACAAACACAATCTGTGGAATTTAAACAAGGCAACGTTAAATTACACTTGAGGTGTTGAAAAAAAAATCTTTTTGGGTAGACCTTAGGAAAATCGAACATATAGAGACCAATAATTTTGACCGATCAATTTCGTACACCTTTGTGTACAATACAGGTCATTCAAATTGTACAGACGTATGTACAATCCATGCGCGAGAAGTTAAACATCTTCACAAAACTAAAGCTATAGACATAACATATGAAGAATCAACAAACACAATTCGACAAACACAATCTGTGGAACTCAAACAAGCCAACGTTAAATTACACTTGGAGGCGTTGAAAAAAAAATCGCTTTGGATAGACCTTATGAAAAACAAAGATATAGAGACCAAAATTTTTGGCCGATCGAATTCGTACACTTGTGTGTACAATACAGATAATTCTATTTGTACAACTTGAAAGACCTGTACAGACGTATCTACAATCCACGCGTGAGGAGTTAAACATCTTCACAAAACTAAAGCTATAGACACAACATACGAAGAATCAACAATCGCAATTCGACAAACACAATCTGTGGAACTCAAACAAGGTAACGTTAAATTACACTTAGAGGTGTTGATTCATTACTGATTCACCTTCGCTTATGTGCGTACGGCTTATCAATATTGGCACTGAGTTATCAGCGCTTTATCGTGAACGTTCTTGTGTATGATTTTGGAGTTTACTTAGCGTCTGTTGAAAGCTGTTTGAGAGAAGAGATAGACAGATCACAGATGTTTTGATGTTGTTTTGCTTGTTAGTGAGTGGGTAGAGTTCTGGGTAAAAGTAGGTATGTATGTTGATTTTTGTTTAAATTGTGAATAGCGAGCCCGGTTCCTGGTAACTCTACGCGGATTGGAATCCATTTTTGGATGGGTCTAATATTGGAAATACTTTTCGTTACATATACGTTTCATAGCAAATTTTTTGAATTGCACCGTCACAGTTTTTTTCGGGAAAATCATCAAATTACTTTACTCATTCTGGGTGAAGCGAATAACCATAACAATTGTTTATTTGCTTAGAAAGTAGGTACATAAAATAAGTTGTTTGCAAAAAGTTGAGATCCTGGTACAATCTAACTTAAATTAGGTATGCAAATATTGTCAAAGATTTGAATCGAGATTTAAAAAATATAAGAACGATGGAGAATAAGGAAATACCAATAATGTTAAAAACTAAATCTTTTTAGAAGCGTCATTTAAAATACTCATTAATAAGATTTGTCCAATACCTAACAGTGTAGGTTTGGAAGGCCCCCTGCAAGTCTTGTGAACCGGGTAAGGGTTGCGGTTCATTGTGGCGACACTTGGGGGAGGCCGATGTCCAACAGTGGACGTCTTTCGGCTGAAATGATGGTGATGATAATGGATTACAGCACATTCTCTCACCTAGAGAGGAAGCCCGAGAATCAAACTTATAATGTTTCCACTCTTGGTAAATTTTCATTGATATTGGATAATCAACCTTATCATTTTTTCACTGAACATTATAAACTTGATTATGCAGTATCAATTTCAGCTTTATAGAGGATTTTTTTTTCTGAATCAGCTAATAGCATTCATTGCCATTCTAGATCCTCGTGTTTTCCAGTTCTAGATCATTCGATTTAAATTAAAAACACATGACAAGCTATAGTGTGTATATTCAGAGCAATACAATGGAAACCGCAATTTCATCGCTTTATTTATTTAACACTTCGGCACACAAATTGTACAGAAGCGGACCTAATGCCGTTGCATTTTCTAACAGTACACCTTTAGATTATGTAGAAGCAAATAGTGGTAGGTGTAATTATGAAAATAAATGGGATTACTGACTAAGGGGTCAGTAAAGGTTCTTGACTGAAGATCTTGACCATTATACCAATTTAGTTTTATCAATCTCTTTACAGCTATATAGACCTTAACCATTATGTCATAATATTCATAGTTTTTGTCAGCTTGCTCGTGACACGATACAACGACTGCACAATTGTTGCAGTGGTTGAGCGCACACATAACAAATATTGGTACGGCCCACAGATAGATTTTTTTTATTGACTGCGATCCCACCTTACGGTAAACAGTAATACAATCGTTGATGGTGAGGCGCACTAGTTTATTAGGAGCCTATTCATTCTAGCCTTGAAGACATCTAAATTATAATCGGACGGGAAGACCGCAGCAGGCAAATTGTTCCAGACACTCAAGATGTTTTATGTAAGTGAGAAAAAAGAGTAACAAACATCCATACATACAAACTTTCGCCTTATAATATTATTAAGATGAGTGGTCATAGATGTTGCTATATCTGAAACAGTTTTGGGCGTGATTGTTCAGCAATCATACAAACCAAACATGAATGTTGCAAAAACACTTTCTCATTTGTAGGATTGAACATGACCGCACAGTTTGATTTCAAATCCAGTAAAACGTAACAAACCCCCACAGTCCTTATAGTAATAAGACAATGTTCAGAACATTTGACAATCACGAACATTTCAACATATTAAATTCCACTACCCCTTCACCAGATACATAAAACTAACCAGAAGGAAACTGAAGATTATTAAATATGTGTTCAGCGAGATCGCATTCGGCTGCCATTTTGCGCTTGTGGTATAATGATGAGGCGTATAACACGACATTAGTATTTTGATTAACCGCATTCCGTTTTATATGCCAAGTACAATACTTTTGGATATGAGGTAAGGTTCTATGGAAGTGGCCTCGGTTCTTACTTGCAATGTTAAAAACTAAAAAATATATATAACAATACATATATATTATTATTATTTATATATATTATTTTACAATTTTAATAGATTTCATATTGCAAAAGAGAACAATCCGGGCTATTTATAAAATGGGTCTTCAGGTCAGAAACATGACTATACTACTCACTTGCTGTTCCACTGCTAAAGAAATACTGATTTGGTGATGCCTGAGCTAAGGAAATGTATATTTTTTTGGATTAGCACTGTTTTTGCATTTAGCTATTGTCAAGTTTAAATAGTATTTAGTTTGTGATACAGCCTGTCTTTGTTTTCCATTAGATTATGGATTTACCACATTCTGATGTTTTTGCTTGCGTATTTGGAAGTATCGAGTCAGCTTACTTGGCAAGCTTCGCTGGGAAGCAAAACTGAAACAAAATTATCAGCTCCATTATACCGAGGTTGCGCCTCTTTTAATGATTCCACATGTCCAGTTGTATTTCTACCCTGTGCAGTTAAAACACGATACTTGAGATACAAAACAACACTAATTTTACATCACAACACTTGCTCTAAGAACAAATGGTCAATGAGGTCAATAAGTTCTGGAGTGGAGAAGGTCAATAAGTTACGCAGCGTTGAAAGATCTTCCACAAGAGTAATTGACAACCTGGCGACAATTACGAGAATCCGATAGATGCGAGACGTTGCAGAACCGGTTATTACGACGACACTTAAAGGAGACCTCTGTCCAGCTGCGGATGATGATGATGATGATGAAAAATAAGTCTCCTAAGCAAGTGGTGCAAGAAAAGTAATTCTAAGCCTTACCTGAAGTAAAAACTGACAGTCGAAAAAAACAAACATACAAATCCCCAATCATGCATAGTTTGGGCGTATCCATTCTCCCGACATCATCGTCCATACACACGTAACACATACCACGTCCCAACTCCTGCCTTATGAGACGAATATTAAGCACCCGAGAGATATTTACTAGGGAATAAAAATGCTGTGTCGTCATTCTATTGTGAACTGTGTGAATGTGAAAAGACGCTGTGAAAAGCTCGTGAGAAATTGTGGCAGATGGCGTCATATTATTTACGTAAAAAATGTTTTCTTAAACCGAGTTAGTAGACAATTTTACAAGTTATTATTCTGTAACAGTAACTGTGTCAACCGTGTCGTCAATTAAGGCTTATAGCCCCTTGAAAATCTGGCCGAAATTAAATGGATACAATACTCATACCCGCCTAGGCGGCAGTACGAGTTTCTGTGCATTTAATTACGGCCAACTGCGCCCGGATAAAGCTCGCTGACCTTTAAATCCATTTTCTTTGCAAAATATTGATTGATTTACATATGCTATGTTCACTTTGAAGAATATTTAACCATCATTTTTTATGTGTAAAATTGTTTCTAAAGAAATCCATTTTGAAGGAGTAGGGAAAAGTTGGGAAATTACTAAATATTTTTTTTTTAGACAAAAGTTTTAATCGCAAGAAAAAATCAATAGTTAATAATGTTGTTCATGATTATTATTTATATTTACGATTTATTTACCACAGTGTCTCAAGACGAAAGTCTATGACCAGTGCGTGTTGCCAGTGATGGCAAATGGCTCCGAAACGTGGTCGCTCACAATGGGCCTCATCAGAAGGCTTAAACTCACCAAAAGAGCAATAGAAAGGGCTATGCTCGGGGTTTCCTTGCGTGATCGAATAAAAAATGAAGATATCCGCAGAAGAACTAAGGTTGCCGACATAGCACGAAGAATTGCCAAACTTAAGTGGCAATAGGCTGGGCATATTGCTCGCAGAACGGATGGCCGTTGGGGCCGAAGAGTTCTGGAGTGGCGACCGCGTACCGGAAAACGCAGCGTTGGAAGGCCTCCTACAAGGTGGACCGATGACCTGGTGAAGGTTGCGGGAAACCGATGGATGCGAGACGCACAGGAACATTCGTTGTGGCCACGCTTGGGGGAGACCTATGTCCAACAGTGGACGTTTATCGGCTGAAATGATGATGATGATGATTTTATAATAAACATAATTATATTGTTTTCAAACCTATTACCCTGGCCGTTACCGAGGAGTAGGCTTCAGAAAGTCACTGTTTTAGGTAGTTCTCGAGCGTTTGAGCCATAAAGTTTTCTTTTTACCCAAGAACTATGATTTCAAAGAGCAAAGAATCACAATTTTCACATCGCACCCTAATAAAAGTAATAGTGCCAAGAAAACCCCTTCTCTATAATATATTTTTTCTCCACAACTCCATAAGGCACTAAATCACAAAGCATTAGGGTGTGGACGCCGAGAATCCGCCACTGACTTATTGAAATGACCTTAGCCAATCATCAATTTCAATAATAATATCTCATATGCATAGTTTGGTCGAAGAAAAGATTTATGATGTACTTATAACAGTGTGGGAAGCTAGGATTTTGGTGTTTTATTTCATGGTTATGGCAGAGATTGATTTGCAGGGTCAAGAATGGATAAAGTAAGAAATGAAACGCTGACTGAAAAGTTGAAAGGGAATCGTTTGTCTTGATATGGTCATGTAAAGAGAGAGCTATGAGTATACATGTGGATAGCTGGAGAGGGAGAGAGAGGCCGAAGAAAAGATGAATGGATTGTGTGAGGAGTGGTATGATAGACAAGGGAGTCAGTAATAGCATGACGTTTGATAGGACAGAATGTAAGAAAAACATGTATAAAATTTAAAATTTCATAAAACCCCCGACGCAAAAAATCTATAAAAAGTAAAAATTTTACTGGTACGCATTTTAGAGTTCCATCAACCACCTCCCAGTTCTATCATCATTCCACGGCATCATGAAGAATGTATAGAACTGGTTAAGACGAATCTAATGAGCCCAAACTCGACGGGTATACTAGTAGGCATTCCAAGGTTCCATTAGCCGCTTCCCAGTTCTAGCATCATGTCTTCGTCATCAGGTTCTCGTCGTCATGACAAACGAACAGAATTATTTTTAAGATTAAATCTAAATGAGCCGAAACTAGATAGGTTTATGAATACGCATCCCAAGGTTACGTCTCTTACCTCCGACCTCCATCATCAGACCGGCTCGATAGCGTCGGCATGTAAGTACATGAGTATTTCAAACATTAGGCCACATAATTATATGTGTTTATTAGTAAAGTATACATCCATTAAGGGTTTAAGATTCCTGCCACAGCTAACAAACGAGCTGATGACCTTGAACACCTGAATAGATCTTCATTAATTGTATCTAAGAATCATTTCGATAACGTCAGCTTTCAAATAAAAAAACTGCATCAAAATCGGATCATTCGCTTAGGAGCCACGATGCCACAGACAGACACACAGACAGGTCAAACTTGTAACACCCCTCTTTTCCGTCAGTGGTTAAAAAATGTTGCTGCGACTCCAAACAACATGTCACAAGGGCAAGATATACATATACCACTATGTCTCTCTATCAGTATCGAAAATAAATAGCTATATCTTTTATTTACAAGGGTATTGGGTGCTGCAAACTTTTGCAGGTTTAAGCGGTTGCAACGTAAGGATGTTGCAACTTGAAAAGTTTGCAATCAAACAAAGTCAACAAACTCTAAAAAATTTTCGATCCATTTTAGACCCATCTAAAGCGGATTCAACTCCGTGTAAGGGTATTACTAGAAACCGGTCACGCGGTATCATGTCTAAAAGTTACGCAGTGTCCCCCAACTCAAACAAACCCTGTCTCACATCTTTCCTCCCCAGAACTCTTGTTAACACAAATTAGAATAAGGTCCTATATCAAATTAAGCTTCACTAAGGCTTGTTGGCACTCCACAAACTAAGATATCTTATTTGCATCTCTGTGCCGTTAAATCGCTTTATCTTCTGCCCCCGTTTTGAGACGTAAATGGTGGAAAGACTTACAAAATGGTTGATGTTATGATAAAATTTAATGTAGTTTGGCATGCATTTTCTTGAAATTTCTGCGATTTTATCTTTTGATGGCTAAACGAGAGTTGAAAGGAAAGTGGTATATTTGCAAAATCAACGGAATGCAGTTTTCGGATTTTTATGTTGATGACCATACTTTTTTTTGAGGTTGGAAATCATCTAGATTTCTTGACTTGTTCGTCAACTCGCTTAAGCGATTCACGCGAGTCCGAGCGAGCTGGCACCTTCCGATTTCACCTACTTTTTCCGTCGTCAACTCGCTCAGACTGGAAAATCTGACGTATTTATGTACAGTCAACTAAAAAATACTTCTTATAGATTGAATAACATAGGTACCCACTATAAATGTAGGTATTGGAAATTGTATTCGACTAGACTTTAAAATAAAATGCACATCGTTTATGAGAAAGATATTTAATATAAAACAACATGAAAAAAAAAAAATGCATATTTACCTATTAATTACCAACAATATCACAGATCAGCAATAAGTAACCAAAGTTGACGTACAAAATATTAATTAATATTGGCGCTCGTTTGAGTAAGTAGAATAGGAGATTTAGAAATACGCGTGAGTGAATAAATATGCAGTATCGAAACGTCATTTTGTGCCACAATATCAAGAACGCCCACACGATGAACAAAATCTTTCTTGGATGCGTTCCGTTTCACGATCAACCTGTGTCAGTTGCCCTTTGAGTTCTAGGACTACGGGTTTCCTTTTCAGAAATTGACCCCGCGGTCCTAGCTTGCGGGCATCGGCCCTGCTGGACTCCTATGGTTTGATGACATCTCTTTGAGGAGCGCGTGGATCACTACGCGCTGTTGACGATTGGGCTCGGTCCGGTTAATTACCGGACGACCGGACGGCAGGCTATCCATTGCTCGGCGTCCGCAAGCCCGCGTCTACCGTGGCTGGTAGTCGGGGTCGGAATTTCGGCAGCCGTAGGATCTTCGGCCTCCTTCTTCGCTAGCATTCTTGCTTCGCAGAAGGAGGCGACCGCCTGCCATTCCTCCTCGCTTCGGACCATAGCCCGAACCAGGCCCCGGCTCGAAAGGTCGTTGCCACAAATTGCCTCCACGAGGACACAGCGGTACTCTGCCCAAGCGCGGCACACCTCTACCGTGTCCTCGGGCGCTCCACCGTTTTCTCCAAGTGGTCCACACAATAGTGATAACCAGGCGTTACTTTCGTTTGAATCCGATGCAGGAACCTCCCGAACTTGCCACGTTCGGTGAAGACCATACAGGTGCAGATAACATGAGAAAGTCAAAAGTAAAGTAAAATGTTTTTAAAGTAACTTGGGTATCGTGTACCATTGGCCGCATCCTACTCGCCTCATTCCTTACCTTTAACATAATATGTACCCCGAAATCTAAGTAGATAACCGGTATAGCCTGCGTGAACAAAGCCAGGGGCAATAGCTAGGTAATTATTTGTAGTAATTGCTTTCAACCTGTTTTTATTTGACTGTACTTTGTACGTTTGAGCGAGATGACTACAGAAAAAGTAGGTGAAATCGGAAGGTGCCCACTCGCGTGGACTCGCGCGAATTGCTTAAGCGAGTTGACGAACAAGCCGACGTCTTCCACTCTAGGGTGGATCGAGACAGCGTGTCAGACTTTTACTGACTAAAACCACGCCTATGTTGTAAAACATTATCATGAGATCTACTACGCTTTTATGCTGACTACTAGTGACCTTCATAGCTCACTAGGGTGACTGCCAATCCGAGAGGCGAGCGACAAAAAACTGCAACTATTTTTTAAGGTTGATTATTTGGTATAGAGAATTAGCCTGCCGTCAATCATCCGAATTTCTTATCGTTTAGCGTTGCGTAGAATGGTATATTATGTATGTATTCCTGTCTTCACTATATCTAAGGTTTTATGAGTCAATTTAAATACTAACGGCCCGTTCACGACCTTGCCGCTATGAGCAGTACCTAAGCGCGGCGCGGTGAGCGGTACATAAGCGCGGCGCGGCGAGCGGTAAAATGAAAATTACTTATGAAAATGTTAAAAACACGTCACGAGACGCCACTTATAGCGAAAATGCTCCACTTACCGATGTCGCCCCACTCGACGCGCCGCGAGTCCCTAAGACTGAAGTCATGACCAGCCCCCCTAACCAAGTTACAACCGCTTCGTGTCAAATTCCGTTCTGCCGTCGGTTATGCCTCGGTGTCAGCAGTTGTAGAAAACGATAAGTTAGTAGCCATTTTGACGCGCCTGATCGTTCTACAATGTAGCGTTTGTATAACAAAGGATGTAGCGTTCAACATTGTAGAAACGATAACAATTCATTCTATCAATTTAACGATGAGAACTTGGCTACGAATTTTCCTATTCGTTTGTTCTGACCACGTGACTTAACGTTGAGATGATGTCATTCCCATACCTTTGATTAGTTTTTGACTAGCGTTAACGATTGCAGGTTATCAACTTAGCTAGTGGTACAGGCTGTAAGAAATCTGTAGCCCGATTCACGTAATGAAAACCGTAACGATATCGTAGCGATTTAGTCGTTTAGACCATTTCCGTATTCACATCCATCAATCGAGTTTGAACGACACCGATTTTAAAGTCGTTTGAAATTCGAAGATTTAAAAAAAATGTGTATTACATTATCCTGGTAGAATACTTATTAATGTAACTGGAAAGAGGTCGATAGATCGTGAATACCGCTTTTGGATATGACTTCGATCGAAAGAGTATAAAACTATAACGATATTTGGCTTGTTTGATTTTACGTGAATCAGGCTACTGAATGATTAACAGCAGGGTATTTCTCGAAACGTCTCTCAGTTCAATGTGCCTCTTAATATAAGCTTCGTCTACTATCTACCATAGTAAACAGCTATTGTGCGTGTCATATGCTGAGTTAAGGGGCCGGCGACGGATGAATTTCCATAAAAACGTAATACCACGCTCATTTGCAGTTGGAGCATATTTCCAACATATTATGGTGATATTCGGTTATAGACAATATTTATCTAGGTTTCTACGTCGCGAATATTAGAAATATTGTTATTTTTAATACAGGAAAAGCCAAATGGCATGTTTTGCCATTTACGCTGTAAAAAAGTGCGAAATACAATTTGCTTAAATTTTTTTTTTTTTTTTAAAAGAAAGACGTTAGTTTTACGACATTAGTTTTAGTTTATGAGAAACTTGAATATAGTTTGTTCAGAATCAGTAACTGAATGGATTCCATTAGTTTTTACACCATGTTATATTTTTTCCCAAACATATTTAAAAAGATCACAAGTTGGATACCATTGACAATAAGGACATCACAATGGCGCCAGCAATGAGCTGGGTGCAAGTGCAAAACAACAGACAATAGTCGCCTGGATGGCTCGGTGACTATATATTTTTGCTGACATGACAACAAGCTTATTACTTTGTGATTTTTCATGATACAGTTATGAAATTTTGTTCATAGATTCTTTATATAATATAAAAATAGTAGACACGTGTTTCAACGAAATAATGTTGTATATTTTTATGTTGATAAAAGCTAGCGCTTGACTGCGATTTCGCTTGATAGTAAGAAGTGATGCAATCGTTGATGGTGAGGTGCACTAGTTATTATGGGATATGGAATGGATTATGTTGGTTTTTGATATGTTCATGATACACGATTTTTAGTTTTAGTTACCATGTGTCAACATAGACGTCGCTACACATTTTGAGACAATAACTGTCAGTTGTAACGATCAGAAATTCAAATTCAGAATACCGAAGTGAGCGAACCGAACAATTTATAGATGTTTGTTTCACGTCAATGTCGAGTACAAACCAATAAAGTTTCATCCTTTGAGAAGGTAGATAGAACTCCAAACCGAATTGTTTGGTGATACTAACTATTGAGAATAGTAAATAAGTGGTGAAACCTGTACCTGGATTGACAAGTCAAAGGCTGTTGGATTATTTAGATATTCTACCGAGGGTAAAGTTCTCACAGTCAATCGGCGGGTATGTACAGAGGTCTGGCCACTATGCCGTACCGTATCATGACCGTGCTGTGGACTTGTCGAGCGAAACTAGGCAAGTGCGAGTCGGACTCACGCACTGAGGGTTCCGTGCAAACAACAATTCCCGAATGGAGTCTCGACAATTTTTCCGAATTACTAATTTTTTTTTTTTGTAACGTAGCTGCGTAGGTAACAATAAATTTACTATTTTCAGATTTTTTCCTATACCTGTGCTATAAGACCTTGCCTTGTGCAAAATTTTAGGATTCTGGGTCAATGGGAAGTACCCTATGAATTTCGGTATTGGAGAGTATCAAAATATACGTTTTTTTGCGACATAAACGGCCGTGTCTTTTTATTCGTTAACTTAGAAGTTTGATTTTTTCACAGCTTGAAGGGACCACAGACCTGAGTATAAGGTTTTAATTTCAAGTCGATACCTCCACGCGTTCTCGAGATAAAGCGTCTTGACAGACAGACAGACAGACAGACAGGCGGACGTACAACAAAGTGATCCTATAAGGGTTCCGTTTTTTCCTTTTGGGATACGGAACCCTAAAAATGGTAATTGTATAAAAATGTATTATTTCTTTTTTTTGAGGTAAAAAAAAAAGTTTTGGGAACGCATTCACTATGCACACAGCTAAATAGTGGAATTCCCGGCCAGGATCTGTATTTCCTGATAATTATTGGGTATTTTTAGTCAAAAGTGAATTAGGTAACTTCTATTTAAGCGTGCTCCATCGTCGACTACATTATCGCTCACCAGCAGACAAGATAGTGGGCTAACACGGGCCTATGCATAATAAAAAAAGAAAATCATCCAATGATCAATTACCCTTTTTAAGATAAAGGGAATTCCTTATTTCAAAATGTATAATTTCATATGAAACTAATCGCATTCATTCGCAATAGGTATGCGGGACAAAGTATCTGAGCGCGAGTTTGTAGATGACGAGCAATAGGTAGCTTGCCGTCCGGCTGTCCGGTAACGGACGACGCGGCGACAATGCATAGTCTTCAACGCGCGTCTCGAAGAGATGTGAACAAGACCGTAGGGGCCCAGCAGGGCCGAAACCTACTGGGGCCATAGTGAAAAAGAAAATAAAGAAAGAAACCATGTTTATTCTGCCCGTATAGACACACAAATAATTACAAAAATGAAAAACAAAACAAACATTAGTTGCCTTATCGTCAAGTGTGGACCAGGCCTAACTGACTTGAACCATTGTCTATTAAAACAAGCATAATACACTTCTGGACACATCTATTGGCCCACCTTAGAGTTTAGGTTTCGATGGCCCCTACCGAAATATGATTGCTAGATTGAACAAAAACTGTTGATGCAGTTTTAAACCTGATACATTTTACCATCTTTTTCGATCGTATTGTTTTAAATTTGAATTCGGATATGCGCCTTGTTAAAGGCAATTGATTTTTGAATAAAAAACATGTTTTATCAAATAAAGGTTTAATTTAATAACGCGTGTTGCCTCCATGGGCATCTACCACAGCTCTCATACGATTAGGCATAGAGTTTATCAACCGCTCTATGAAATTTTGAGGGATCATCTCCCATTCCTCTTCTATGGCAGTTTTCAACTCCTGCATCGTCTGGGCAACTGGCTGACGAGCCCTAACACGTCTTTTTAGCTCGTCCCACATATGCTCAATGGGGTTCATGTCTGGGCTTCTGGCTGGCCAGTTCATAACTGTGATGTTCACACCCCGAAGATATTCCCTGACGATGCCGGCCGCATGGGCTCATTATCATTATCATGCATAAAAAGGAAATTTGGGCTCACATAGTCCGCGTATGGTATCACGTGAGGTTCTAAGCACTCACGAATGTACCTTTCAGCATTTAATGTTGGCAGCCGTGGTCCTGTAACAACCTCAAGTTGAGTTTTGCCGCTCGCGGATATACCGCCCCAGACAGTCCATGAGCCACCGCCATAAGCAACCCTCTCTTCAAAGCAGCATTGTGCGAAACGCTCTCCCTTACGTGGGTAAACCTTCTTCCTTCCATCATTGCCATGTAACACAATTTTAGACTCATCAGAAAAGAGTACACGGCTCCAATCTTGCTGTGTCCAATTTAAATGACTGCGTGCGAAATGAAGGCGCGCTGTTCGGTGGGCTCGCGTTAGTTTGGGCCCATTAGCTGACTTGTGTGGTACCATATCGCGTTCTTTTAACCTTCTCCGAAAAGTTCGAGCGCTCACAGATACTCCGTGGAAGTCGCGAAGTTGGTTTTGTATCTCAATGGAGGTAAGGTGACGATTTCTCAAGCTGGTCGTCACGATGAATCGATCCTGCCTTTCAGTTGTGACCCGAGATCGTGGGCTTCCTTGGCGACGAACAAAGCCGCCAGTCTCTAGGTACCTCCGATAAACATTTCGGACCGCAGATCGACTTAAATTAAGTTGAGCACTCACGTTTCTTTGGCTGTGTCCGGCCTGAATAAGTGCCACAGCTTGGGCGGCGACTTCAGGTGAAGTATCCATAGATTATTGATAGAACCTCACCTTAATGTTAAGAATAAGTAATGTTTGTTGCAAAACCAAAGATATCAATCACTTTTTCAAGAATTAAATCCAAGTAAACCAATAAAACCAAGTTTTCTTAGTATTCGATTGTTTGATATCAACAAACAGGCTCCAAATTGTCTTTTGTTTCTTTAAATTCTGTGTTCGAAATTCAAAAAAAGACTATTGAATGAAATTGTGAATGTGCCAGGTTCAAAACTGCATAAAAACTTTTTGCTCGACCTAATATAAAATTTTAGCTAGGACCAAACGAAACTGAAAATACAAGGTGGGCCAATAGATGTGTCTAGAAGTGTAATATCATCATAGTGCAATATCTGAAAGAGTTACTCGTGATCCTGAGTCGCAAAATGCACCTAAAGGACCATAGGCGTGATTTGAGCCAGTAGAAGTCTGACATGCCCAGTCGCTCCACCCTAGACTGGGAGAAATCAGAAAATATGTATAGTATATATCCCAACTCAAAAAAAATAATGTCTACTGCAATTTATCATCAATGCTAACCAAAAGCCTTCCTTTCTTCCAAAAATTCTTACGAAGCTTCTATGTCAAACAGGATCTAAATAAATTATACACCTCGTGGTCGAGGGATCTCGATTGTCAATGCAGTGAACGATTTATGGCTTAACTAACGTTCACTAAGTTTTGAGGTCACCTCTACGGAACAAAACTTTGTTCCATTTGAGGGACATGCACAGTTTGTTCCTGATCTGTATTCCTGAAGGACAAACAGATATTGTGGTAGTGTTGAGGTTCGGATTGATTGATTAGCATGGGTTTGAAAGGTTTCTTTTTCTGCTTTTTTTATGGGTTTATTTTTTCAAATATAGTGACAGTGTGGAGCCTTTTTACAGGATGTGCGTTACGTCCTTTATTTATTTATTTGATAGTTTTAATGATTTTTTTTCTAAATTTACTTAAATTTCTTGGATTCGCAATCAAACAACCAGTGTTTGACTGCGATACCACCTGATGGTAAGTTCGTCATTTAAAAAATATATCGTCTCAATGTAGTTACCTAATGTTTCAACTACGGTCTTATTTTTATTGTGTTGTTACTAACGATCTAACAATTATAACTAACTAAGTTACGCTGTATACTAAAGCTTTCAGTATACTTTAAATATACTTAAATAAATTAAAACTTACAAACTTCATAATACCTGAAATCACACTAACATTATGAAGGTGACAATTTGTGAGTGTGTGTCTGTTTGTTACTTCAACACGATCGAACGTCTAAACAGATTTCGGCGCATGGGCAGACCATGTTCTGAAATAGCACATAGTGTGATAGGAGTTCAGGTAGGGAATCAAACGAAGTGACATCATTCAGGTTTATTATATTTGTCACAAATTCACATTATATCAAAAAAATACAGCCACCCTACAAGCATCGCTCAACCACAAAATAGACAAGTACAGAAGTCAATCTCATGTATGTACTTCACTTTTTATACCTACGCTAGGCGATCGCGCTAGGGTCAGCGCGTTACGCCGAACTGTACGAGTGCGACCGGGCGATTGAGCCGAGATATCGTGTCAATGAGCGGTGTCTATATGTGCGTTGCTCGAGCGCGCTTTGTATGTAGATTGTTTTCTGTACCTATCCATTTTGCGACTCAACCCATGTAAAAAATAGTCTAACCCGGAACTCAAAACCCTATCTCCTTTCATTAAGTCATTATTTATCATCATCATCATCAGCCTTTTTAATTCCCACTGCTGGGACTCAGGCTTCCTCTCTAGGAGAGGGAATGGGCCGTAATCCACCACGCAGGCCCAGTGCGGGTTGGTGAATGTCACATGTCTTCGAATTTTTGGTTCTAGGACATGCCGGTTTCCCTTCACCGTTTTGAGAGCAGTGGTGCTGAAATAAATTACACAAAGTAATGCGCCTGGCTGGGTTTGAAACCGCGACTCGTAAGTCGGGGCCATTACCACTCGGCCATCACTGCTCAAGTCATTATTGACAAAACTTATTATGATATTAATTTACGGATGCACACAAACCGTTACAATATATTCTTCATCCCGAGAATATGTTCCCTTGTGATAATTTTCCACTTTCACGCAAGCAAAGTCACTGGCAGCAACTAGTATATAATAATACTCTTGAAATACAATAATTACCTCCATTTATATACCGTTTCTTAGTGACTTCTTAAAAGTAAAGGTCCACAAACTTATGACAGCACTGTGACCGCAACATTTTCAGAATTAGTTCGAAACTTTTCACATTTACATGAATAATTACAGCGATAGCCTTTCTGGATTCTTTTGAGCCTCTTTTCGAAGAATATTTGAGACGGGTAATGTAGACAGTTGTATCTTTTTAACAACGGTATTTTTTTTAAGTAGGAAATCAACCAATAACTCACCACCACCGTCACCACCTTCCACCTACACTCTCCACTCTACTCCACTCTTCACTCCATTCCACTCCACTCCACTCCACTCCACTCCACTCCACTCCACTCCACTCCACTCCACTCCACTCCACTCCACTCCATTCCACTCCACTCCACTCAATTTCTCCACTCCTCTCCACTCCACCCTAGAGTGAAGCAAGAGAGCGTGTCAGACTTAGCCTTATCTATTGCCCTTAACTGACTCTGGATAAAGAGATATAGGTATGTAGGTAAAATAGTGACAACCATAGAAGCGAGAAAATTATCACTATCCTGTCTTTATACTAATTTATTTTGGATCGTCTGTTCGCGTTAAGATTAGGCATTTAAAGAAACCTTTTTTACTTTCTGTTCAACCTATATTAACTTCTTAGACATAAGAATTGGCATTAAAAGCAAAAAACCGGCCAAGAGCTTGTCGGGCCACGCTCAGTGTAGGGTTCCGTAGTTTCCCGTCCGTCACAATAAGTGTACCCACTTATGAGTTTAAAAAAATGCTTGCATATACGATTATACTACAAACTTAGTCCAGAAATTATTTTTTACAACCTTTTTGTCTTTTTTGTACAAAAAGTGTTCTTTCCATCAAGTTCAAAATGATTTTCCTAGAAAGTCCTTATAAAGTTCTACTTTTCAGAATTTTTTCATATTTTCTAAACTTACGGTTTAAAAGTTAGAGGGGGGGCGACTAATTGTTTTTTACTTTTGGAGCGATTATTTCCGAAATTATTGACATTATCAAAAAAATATTTTAGTAAACCCCTATTTATTTTTAAATACCTATTCAACAATATATCACACGTTAGGGTTGAAATTAAAAAAAAAATCACTTCCCACTTTACATATAGGGGGGCTACCCTAACAAAACATTTTTTTCCAATTTTTATTTTACCACTTTGTCGGCGTGATTGATATACATATTGGTACCAAATTTCAGTTTTCTAGTGCTAACGGTCACAGAGATTAAGCGAGGACGGACAGACGGACAGACAGACATGGCGAAACTATAAGAGTTCCTAGTTGACTACGGAACCCTAAAAAGTGGCTACAATACCAACTATTTACTGCAGCCGCCATTTGTCATGCCACGAACAACGTAATAAAAGTCAAAATCGGTTGAACGGACAGTAATAAAAGGTTTTCATAAATGTCTAATGTTATTTTGAACAGAGTACAGATATACATAAAAACTAGAAAAAAATTATATAAGACACCCATGTTGAATTTAATCACAACTTCCTCTTAGACTCCCTATTTGTTTAATAAATTATTATTCCAGAAAATTTAACACATATCACTGGTAAAGTCATAAAGTAAAGCTCAAAACCATGTACCACCAATCCAACTCATGCATAATCCTCCCAGGAAGCTTCACCACAACAATGCTAGCTGAACCAAAATGTAAAACATTCCGGCGTTCCGTATATTTATGCACATTTGTTAGACACCTTGAATTTGGTGTTGATTCTGACTACCTTCGGCAACCTTTGGCGGGCGAGCGCAAATCAAATCAATCGGCCCGCCTGGCAAACATTTCCCAATATTTGCCGCAGAAAATATTTCGAGAGGTGTTCGCTGTCGAACTCCTAGATTATAGAATATAGGTTGTGATGGAGTGGTTATTTAAATAAAACTATGTAGTTAAGGATGTGACATGACGAGGGACGTAGGAGTCTGCTGCATAGGAGACGAAGGGAAGCCTTAGTGTGAATTTTTTTTAACGTTGGCTTATATCAAATCGTGTAGAAAAATCCCGGTAAGTGTGAGTCAGACTCGCGCACTGAGGTGCAAACTTACCTTACCTATATGAAAAGAGTTCAATTCCCGAATTGAGTTACGAAGATTTTTCCGAAACGAAACGCTAGAATTTTTTTTTTTTTCGTGATGTAACTACTTTATTGTTTTCAGATTTATTCCTATAAATGTTTGATTTTCTCAACTTCAAGAGACCGCAGACCTGAGTATATGGTTTAAATTTTAACTCCATACCGCCACGCGTCCAACGAGATAAAAGATCTTGACAGACAACAAAGTGATACTATCAGGGTTCCGTTTTTTCCTTTTGAAGTTTTAGTACAAATTGACGTCGAGGCTCCTTACCCACTCGCCTATCGCCAACATCGAGCATGGTTTAAAAGCTTGTTGCTTCGTCTAACGCAATCCCACGCGATGTTTGACAAAAAGGCAACGCGAAAAAAGAGAGATAACGTTTGAAAACTCTGTCAGCATTCGGTAATTCTGTAAAAATTATAATAATATTCATTTCCAAAATAAAAATGGTGACATAAAACAAGTACATTATTTTTGGTACACTGTTTTACGCTGTACCATTCCACAAACAAGTTTCTATAAAATAAAAATAAGCAGGACATATTAAAATTTCCTCACTACAGAATACATCTCCTCGTATCCTCACCACTCGTTGTTCTCACGACAATCATATGTACCAGTGTCACAGTGTGGTTATTTTTATTCTAAGCTTTCGCGACTCCTGTTTATTTTGTCGGATCGCTACGGCTGATTTTGTCTTGAAGATTCTAGAGTTCGGGATTTTTGTAGAGTTTTTTTGCACGTTGGAATTATAACCTTTTTTTTTAGCTGGCAGTCCCGCTCTTTTGGGTCAGATTTTTACTGACTAAAACCACAAAATATATAGGGACAGAAGACAATCTCATGTATGTACTTCACTTTTTATACCTATGCTCAGTGGACGCACACTAATGAGCGTTTGAGCTGGAGCTGTTCGACGAGTGGTCCGAGACGCGACCGAGATAGTGTGTCTGTGAGCGGCGTCTATGTGTGCGTTGTTCGAGCGCACTTTGTATGCAGATTGACTTCTGTACGTATCTATTTTGTGCTAAAAACCACTCCTATGTTCATTCGTTGCCTTGCATTCATAAAATTTTAACCTTAGCTTTTGTTCTATTATAGAACAAAAGCTAAGGTTAAAATTGCTTGCTTAAAGCTTGACTTCAACAATTGATAATATATAATATAATCGATGAGGCTGAAAGGTTCTGGAAAGGAGACCGCGTACCGGAAGATGTAGGGTTGAAAAGCGTCCTACAAGGTAGCCCGATATCCTGGTGAGGGTGGTAGGAATCCGATGGATGCAAGAGACACAGGTTCATTCATCATCATTTCAGCCGAAGGACTTCCACTTTTGGAGATAGGCATCACAATGAACGGTCCTAAGCGTCTCACATCCATCGCATTCCTGCGACTTTCACCAGGTCATCGGTCATTAACTTTTCAAACACCGTAATTAGAGACACAATAAAAAATTGGTTGCCTGTAAAGTCGGTATACGGGCGAAAGTTTTACGTGACAACGACTTTGAGTGGTAAAATAATTTTAATGTGAATATTCATTCGTATAGTAGGAAGAAGGATGAAAATGTCTGTCTCTCTCGCTCTTAGGCGGGCTAACCATGCCCGAGTGGAAGGGACGCGTGCCTCTCACTCGCTCTCATTGTGAGCGCATAACGTGAGCGGAGCGTAACGCAGTTTCTTGAAGTGTCACCCGGCAAACCAATTTATAAGACGTTGTCACGTCAAAAGACAACGAGAGAGAGAGAGCGAACGCCGGCGTTCGCTTGGGGCTTAATTAAATAAATTGTGAGCCAAGAATATTATTTCAAACAAAACAGCTTACCTACTGAGTAATCATAAAGCTCATACATCACAAGTTTTTAAATCAAAGTTTTTCTAAAGTATTTATCAAAGTCATAGAGATTGCGAGTAACTTCGACAAACAATTAAAAGAATTCTTCAAGTATGTCGCGATTGTTTTATTGTTTTATCTTTCTTTTATTATTAAGTACCCAATTTTATTTTATTTTTGGAGAAAATTGCGGTCGTCTGGCTAAGTTTTTTAAATAAATAACTTCGTATTGATAATATATGCGAACTCGCTATGGAGACAGACTTCTGTGCCAACAACAAAACTGAAAACATTAAAAAAAAATGTGTACTGCATGTCGATTATAATTACAATCATTCCCCATAACTTTAATTTTCAAAATTTACCGCTCAAAATGTTTAAAACTACTTCTTTATGTATGATTAGGAATACCTAAAACTAAGTAATAACTTAAAAGGGTATTATATAATTAAGAACCAACTACTACTGTTTAGAAGACAAATCAATAGAATCTGGAATCAGTAGGTGAGATCAATTGACATCACTGATTCTTTTGACATTTGTAAGCTGTGTTATGGCAGGATATGTTGAAGTTGAAACAAATTTAATTTTATACTTTCTAATTAATTTGAAGTTGGACACTACTTTATTTTGTGGTTAGCAATGATATGACCGACGATAGAGCACGCTAGCCTAGAAGTAACCTATTCACTCTCCTAAAGTTAATTTTAAGACTCACTAAAGTTAATTTTAAGACCGCACTATCGCATTAGGTATTTACCTGTAATGATACTTGTAAGGAAGATAAATAAATAAATGACTCTTGACTTAAAGACCCCTAGGTTGTAGCTATCAAAAAACACAGACCCCGGCAGGGTATTCCACTCCTTAGCTGTACCCACAATAAAAGATGAAATATCCAAAGATATTTGGATCATGAATAAACTAACAAAAATAAAAAATTCAAAACTGAAGCTTCGAAAAGAGACAAAGTAAGTATTATATATGTATAATAAACATTGTCTCAAACTATGTCAAGAAAACCTCAAACATTTTAAGTAGGTACCTAGTCACTTGTTTTTTATACATAAGAAGCTTGTCTGTATTTTGTTCGCATCAGTTTTCAACAAATCTCTCTGGTGGTTACAACGCGCGTCTGGTCACGTTACCTGCTGAGTTTTTCAAATAGGACTCAACGTTTCGGCTAAACCCGAGGCTTTTATGAAAGTAGCGAGGTTTTAGAACGCTTATACTTTTTCTGTTTGGCTGATTTGAGCGGTTGTCTGGATTTTTTAGATGTTGAGACTATAGGAATATGTTTTTGAGATATATGCAGGTATGTACCATCAGAGGTCAAAAGTGCAGTTGCGCTCTACCTATGCTAAAAAAGTGTCTTTTTGGCTTATAAAAGAAAGTGTTTCTTTACCACAAAACCCATTATTAGCTTCTTAGTAGTTGAGTTACACGAATACTGACAAATGCTTGCACTGACTGGACAAATTCATTCAGAACTGTGTGGTTCTTCCTTCAAAAGACCATCCTCAGACTTCAATCTGCATGGTTCTCATATGATTTAACCATTACATGTTTGCTGTATGGACTTTAAAAGAGCCTTTGACCCCTGAGTTTGTTTCGGTTTTTCTTCTCAGGGTAGTCAGCTCGAAAACACCGGCTTCATATAGTTTAAATTGACGTTTAAAAGTGTATTTAAAAACATATTTGCAAAATAAATATCATTTATCATTGGAAAGTTACACTAAAATGGGTTACAATTTAAAGAAGAAAAGAAATATTACTAATGAAACAATTATTTCTAACATTAGCCTAAACGGTTATCAATCAATCATTCAAATCGTTCACGGTCACCGGCGGATCTCACTTAAAATTTTAAGCGGGGTTCTCGAGTTTCAAAACTCAAAATTTCCAGATAAACCCTAAAGCTTATCTTTGGGATTAGGATTAATCCGGACTTTGTAGACAGCCTGTTATCGACTTTAAAAGTTCGGACCGTTCTTTTTTTAAATGTCAAACGTGACGAACTCAAAATTAGTTTCCAATACCTGCCAGTGTTTTTTTTTTACCTTGTTGTTCACAATTTGTTATTCCAATTTTCAGGTGCGTGTTTATTTTTCAAAGGACTTTGTTTTTTTACTTAAATTATTTTCATTTTGTCGTTCGTTCGGATCTTAATTTTGTTTAAAAAATATTTTATGATTTCATGACATGTGCCTTTGACAGTCATTGTTAATTAATCTATTGCAATTGAAGAACGTGACACGCTGACGACTGCGATTCTTTTTTCAAATCTTGCGGACTTGTTATAGTTGAGACGAGTCTCAAACGAGTAGGTAGTATGAAATTGAATCTATAACAAAACATTATCAACCCTTTAACCGCTGATTCGATGAGTATTTTCGTGTCCTATTCGCAGGGTCGCGACTATATTGATAGGCTCGCGTTTGACTACCATCTCACCTGTAAGCGATAATGTGGACGACGATGGAACACGCTTGCCTAGAAGTAACCTATTCACTCTTGACTTAAAGACCCCTAATTTGTAGCTATCTGGAAACAGACTCCCACAGGGAATTCCATTCCTTGGCTGTATTCTATCTCGTTTAGCTCTTCAATCCTCATAGCTGACAGAAGAGCTGATGAGATGGAGTATTTTTCTTTAACCGACTTTTAAAAAAATTACATGATATCCAATCTAATGAAAACGCCTTTATCCATACTAATTTACATTTTGTTTAACTCATAATTTTATATTGTTGTTGTATTTTTAAAGACACATTAATTTTAAGTTTTTTACTAACACTATTCTATTTTGGTCTGAAATAAATGTTATTATTATTATAATATGCACGGAAAGACATAATTATATAAAAATGTGTGAACAAAAGTTGTCCCGAAGTAACTCGGAATGTCTCTCAATCAAAGGATTTCCATTTTCAAATGAAAACTTTATTCTAAGATCGTCTCAGATAATTTTCCTAACTAACTAAGGTCAATCTCAAAATGCCGGGCATTATAAACTTCATCATACAAAAGTAAACAACTAGTGTATCCGGTCCGCTGCAACCAGGTCACTTGGAAACTGCTCCAGCATCCGAGACAATAGCGACGTCACTTCACTTAATGTATTGCTGTCTTTTAGATACTTACACCTGATACTACTGTTGGTACAAGAAGCAGAGAAGAATTTTGAAAGAATGTCCATCACTCTTCCAAAATTCTTCTTTGCTTCTTCTTTTCTTTTGCTTCTTTTGTTTTCTCGAACAAAATTTTGCTGGCATATATTTTATACGTCAAGTGATGAAAATTATGCAAAAGTAAAAAGATTAAATCTTAAAAAAATGTCTTAGACTTTACTATTAATAGAATCCTCGTATTAAAGATTTGATAAAACGTAGTCAATTATTTTGCCGGTATGTATCATGGTGACCTATGTAACCACTTAATAATTTATTTTTATCGTGATGATAAACGTTGAAAAGGAATCGTTTATCTTGGTATGGTCGATGAGAAGACGATAGCTGAATCACATGTTACTAAAAGAGTTACTCGTATGAGTATACATGGTGATGGATGCAGAGGAAAAAGGGGGCCAAAGAAAAGATGGATGGATTGTGTGAGGAGCTATATAAAAGAAAAGGGAGTTAGTGATATTGTCGGGTGACAGCACAGAATGGAAAAAAAAGTATTGCCCAAATAACACGAGACAAGAGCAAGAAGATGATAATGGTCCTGATGATAAACTTGGATGTTAGAAAAACAAAACGGAATCAAATAATTTCGATTTTGATGATGATACGGAGAAAAAAGATATAATTGTAGACATTGGAGACGAGACAGATCAATCGCTTCCAACACACCACCACCAAAAAGGCTTGGAAACATAAAAAAAAAAACACTATAGTGATATGACACAAGCTTGTGATTATATAACATATATTTTATACTCAAATTGAAGACAGGTCGTCTTCAATTTGAGTATAAGATACTCCGCAGTCGTGTTTGGAACAGACAAAATAATAGGACAGAAAAAAAATGTGATAATAATTAAATTTCGATCGAGACAACGAAGTAGTGGTAAGCTAGTCCAAACGACTCAATTTGGAAATTAGTATTCTCACAATTTTGATAATGATGTTTTTGATTTTAATTACGTTAATTTTGTTAAAGAATGATTTTTTTTCTGTTACTGGTTTGGTTGTGGACTAGAGGAGTTATGATTACCTCAATTCATATCTTATTTGGTAGTTGACAATTTTTTATAACATAATATTGTATCAAAAAGTAACTTTGTCCATAACGGTTAATGGACAGATTCGACGATTCCCACCCAGGTCAAACATTTGTATGATGAGCACGATCATTAGTTCTCTGGTGGGGTGTAATTTATCTATATGTATTTTTTTAATTTAAGTTTATAATGTATTTATTAATGCTTGAACTTGATATAATTTACATCTTTATTAAGTATGTAGTTAGAAATGTAGATATGTTTATCAGTTGTCTAGTACTCATAACACAAGCTCTGCTTAGCTTGGGACTAGACGGCGTTGTGTGATAATTGTCATCATCATCATCATTTCAGCCGAAAGACGTTCACTGTTGAACATAGGCCTCCCTCAAGTGTCGTCATAATGACCGGTCCTGAGCGTCTCGCATCCATCGGATTCCCGCAATCCTCACCAGGCCATCGGTCCACCTTGTGGGAAACCTTCCAGCGCTGTGATAGTAGTGGAATATTCATCATCATCATCATCATCATTTCAGCCGATACACGTCCACTGTTGGACATAGGTCTTCTCCAAGCGTCGCCACATCGAACGTTCCTGTGCGTCCCGCATCCATCGGTTTCCCGCTACCTTCACCAGGTCATCAGTCCACCTTGTAGGAGGCCTTCCAACGCTGCGCGGTCGCCACTCCAGAACCTTTCGGCCCCAACGGCCATCTGTTCTGCGAGCAATGTGCCTTGCCCATTCCCACTTAAGAGTGGAATCATCATCATCATCATCATTTCAGCCGATACACGTCCACTGTTGGACATAGGCCTCCCCCAAGCGTCGCCACATCGAACGTTCCTGTGCGTCCCGCATCCATCGGTTTCCCGCTACCTTCACCAGGTCGTCGGTCCACCTTGTAGGAGGCCTTCCAACACTGCGTCTTCCGGTACGCGGTCGCCACTCCAAAACCTTTCGGCCCCAACGGCCATCTGTTCTGCGAGCAATGTGCCCTGCCCATTGCCACTTAAGTTTGGCAATTCTTTGTGCTATGTCGGCAACCTTAGTTTTCCTGCGGATATCTTCATTTTTTATTCGATCACGCAAGGAAACCCCGAGCATAGCCCTTTCCATTGCTCTTTGGGTGACTTTGAGCCTAAAAAGTGGAATATTAATATTATTTTATTATTATTATTACACCAACCGTGCCGTCGCTTTTTCTTTCTTTCCCAAATTCCAGATACGACATCCACTTCTTTGCTTCACTCATAATAAATGAGCAGTGATATAACAAATGTTGAATTTTTGGTTCCAAAAAGCGTAATCCTTAGGGAAATCAGGATTTTACCGTATCATGTTATCAATGTAAAGGTAGATGAGGTAACGTAAGTACTCAGTACGATCCCTCGGCTGGCTTTAGAGTTAAAGACAGCCACTGAATAAATCGGCGACCTCATTTTTGAGAATATTTGTATAAGTCCGGAAAAGTATACTTCGGTAGCAGAATGAGCCTCGTGAGAGGGGATGTTTCCTCTCATGAGGCTCATTCTGTCTCGTTCTGACTCTTCACTTCGCGCCTAATATTCAAACTTTTTTTCAACTATACTGGGGTCCAGTTTTTGTAACCGACAGCATTTGTCCTTTGCGCCCTAGAGCCATGAAAACTTTTTACTTTTTCATAATGGCTTATCGAGCTTTCCGAGGCATGGAGGGCCTGATAAAATGGATAGTCACCGATACACGAACCAACCTTAGCAAGCGTTACTTAACATGCCCTAAAGTCACTTTAACATCGGACCGGAATCAAATGCACACATACTCGTACTACCGCCTATACGGCAGTGCACGTATCTGTGTATTTAATTCCGGCCAGCTGCCCCCGGAAAGAGCTCCGCTGACTTACATTCTGATTGATTTACATTTACATATGCTACGTATATTCTGAAGAACACTTGAGCAGCAATTTGTTTTATGTAAACATAATTCTACAGATCAAAGCCGTTTGAAAGTAGTCGGGAAAACTGACGAAAAAATATCATGGTGTAAACTTTTTTTTGGCAATAGTATTGAAATTACGAAAAAATCATACGTTGATTATGTTGTGAAACTATAAATATAAATACATGAAACTATAATAGACCATATATTTTTTTCAAAGCATCAGAACTGAAAGTTACTATTTCATAGCACCGCTCGGACCTAACCTTAAGGCGATTATTACAGTGCCACGCATTACGCTGCATGTTGCACCTACGCACGTGCTTGCGGGAATGCAGATCTGCATCAGCGTGCGGATTATTTCGCACTCACGCGAGTAGGTGCGTTTTGTAAATTCACGCAGGCTCTGACTCATTTCATACAAAAACACGCAGGGTACTACGAGACTCAGTGTGCCATACCTTGCGTGTCGCCCAGCACCCACGCGCGTGTGTGCATATTTCTCCGCATGTAGGCGCGTGACCTTCATGGACGCGCGTGGATGTATTTTCGGTGTTGAACTGTGGGTGTTTTCTATACAAACGGAGATACTTACCAGCAATGTTAAAACACGCATTCACGCGCTACGCTGCGTGGTGCGTGGCAGTGTAATAATCGCCTAACACATTAAATGCCAAGAATTCTAAGGAATTAAATTCAGTTCCCAATATACGTAGGTATCGTACCGTCAATCTAAACGAGAAATATTGTAACTAATACATACATACAGTTACTACTGTTCTAACATTCTAATTCATAATAATTTGTTATTATCATACACTCTTGCCAATCCAATTTACTTTTGACATTGGCAGAATAGTCGACATCGGCTCTATTTGCCATTAATAAAAATAGAATAGAATTGTAACTAATAGTACCCGTATACGAGATATCTCGTACTAAGCCACCAGCAAAATTAAGACGTTCATTAGAAGCCAGTTACTTCGTCAGTCGTTACAGGTAGTCAGATGCCAGAAAATCTGACTATCAGTTTATCCAAAGAGTATCGTGTTTCCCAGTAACTGGGTTGTGGTAGTCTGTTAGGCAGTTGCCCCAGTAAAATACTTATATTCAGCCGCACCTGGCTAAACTGGAAGCCAAACCTTTTTTTTCCGATGGGAAAAATCATCCTATGACAACCCCCGCTCTTGGGCGGAGCGGGAGATAGTGTCAGAATCTTACTGACTAAAAAACCCATCCCGTTCCTTCAAGCCTTCATACCGGGGCTCGAGCGCCCTTTCGGATAACCCTACTACGAGCTTTCTCGTAGCTAGCATCAGCTGACAAGAAATCATTTACGAGATATCTCGAAGCTGGCGTTGGCTTGGTAGATCGTCCCATGTTGTGGTTATTTTAGAGGTTATCTACGAGAAACTCCATTGCTAATTTTTTGTGAGGGCCATCTGAAAAAAAATCATCTACGAGATTTCTCGTAGTTGACAATCAATATATCAACCTTGGAAGATAGACCCGTGTCGCTGTTACTTTAGAGGTCGAAAGTAACATAGGAGAAGAAATCATCTACGAGATATCTCGTAGCTTAGAAGATCGGTTGTGGTGGTCATTACTTAGCCACTAGCCTTCGACAAGCAGCAAAAATTACCCAATATAAAGCATAATGAAACAATGACATAACTTGCCACTTCAAAGTGTAAACGTGGCCTAGAAGTAGAAGTCATCTACGAGAAACTCCACTGCGATTTTTTTCGTAAGTGCTGTCTGAGAAGGAATCATCTACGAGATATTTCGTAGTTGGCACTCAATATAAGTTGACCTCGATTAGTTTATCAATCCTGGAAGATGGACCCGTATCGCTGTTATTTTAGAAGTCAACTACAAAACAAATAAATGATTTGTATTTGTAAACTATACTACGAATTCTCTTGCAAATAACATAGGAGAAGAAATCATCTACGAGATATTTCGTAGTTGGCATTCAATATAAGTTGACCTCGATTAGTTTATCAATCCTTGAAGATGGACCCGTATCGCTGTTATTTTAGAAGTCATTTACAAAACAAATAAATGATTGGTATTTGTAAACTATACTACGAATTTTCTTGCAAATAACATAGAAGAAGAAATCATCTACGAGATATCTCGTAGCTTAGAAGATCGGTTAGTTATTACTTAACCACGAGCCTTCGACAAGCAGCAAAAATTACCCAACATAAAACATAACGGAACAATGACATAACTTGCCACTTCAAAGTGAAAACGTGGCCAAAAATTCATTACGAAGAGTGACACGACACTTTTTGTTCAATAACACTGTCAATATTGCGAACGATGTAGTGGTATATTTTTTTCTGGAAAGTTCCTTTACTAGACGTACATTATATTGGAAGCTTTTACTTGTACTGTGACAGGTTTTGAAAAGAACAGTGTGTGGGTATCGGAAAATTACTTTTTTTCCAGCCGAAGTTTTTTGGTAATTCAAATAATAATAATAATAATGTTTATTTAGAGAAACTTAGACACAAGTTACAAAATATTTTAACAGGCCAATTTAGGTCAATATATGTGGTGTAGTCATCTGTAGTCGAACTAGGCAGAACCCGTATTTCGACTATCAGCGCCAAACCCATGTGAGAGTTATTCATTATAATTGCCTATAACACATAAACTAGTGTTTGACTGCGATCCCAATTGATGGTAAGCAGTGATGGAATCGGTGATGGTGAAGCGCTCTAGTTTATACCTTTCAATCGTGGAAATTAGACACAATAGAAAGACAATAGGTGAGCGAACGCCGGCGTTCGCTTGGGGTTTAATGAATTAAGAGCCTATTCACTATAGCCTTGATGACATCTAAAATATAAATCAGACAGGAAGACCGCAGCTGGCAAATTGTTCCAGTTCTTCGATGTACGCGGTATAAATGACATGACGAGGCGAAACGCTTAGTCCTTACCGTAGGTAGGTTTCAACAAATGTAAGGGTGAATCCTTACCGAACGTTGAATTGTTCGATGGTACAAAGGAGATGGTGGTATCAAGTCATAATAAGGAGTAAACCAACTTTGACGAATTGACTAAAATCTTATAAAGTAACAGTATTCTATTTTGAAAAAGAGTTCGTCTTATTTGTGAAGATACACATGATAGTTTCCCAATACTGGAAAGTGTTGGAAACATTTTAGATAACGTTCCCGATGCTGGAACTGCTTATTTACTCGGCATGAGTCCCAGGGGGACATTATAAGGCTGAGTGTGATATGCTATTATAATAATAATAATTTATTTTTTACTCGGGTTTTTTTTTGGGTTAATTATACCCATTTAGAGAAATTCAAAATACATGGGAACGCAAACAATACATTAAAATCAAATAAAATAATATCAAAATTAACATTAATAAGATACTGTCAGTATATTATACAATAAATTAAAATTAAATTAAATTAATTAAAATCAAATGAATGAATTAAAATCAAATTAAATAAATTAAAATCAAATTAAATAAATTAAAATCAAATTAAATAAATTGAAATAAAATCAAATAAATAAATTAATTATGTATAGCAGGGTTATTTGTAAAACACTAACAACTTTGCAGGACTGTATTACCAACATCATAAACGACCACTTTCGTTCTGACTTTTTACAAAACATAATACATTTACCAAAAACAAACCTTCAAGATATCGTTGTTCTATCTAACACATTTCAACTCTGTATTTTGCTATACTTACTTACATCTGTATGATGTGACGCCAGTGCATCAAGCATCCCCGCCACCCGATCCCCACTCCCTTTCGCTATTGCACTCTAACTTGCTTCGCATAGACTTCGAAATATTTAGAAAGTTCAATTTAAATATTTTTATTTTTGTATGAAAATTTGATGAACTAAAATATGATAATTTTTAAAAGTCATAGAACAGAAGTTGTTGTTTATGATGTTAGTAACATGGTCCTAAGAGGTTGCCAGAGTTTTACAAATAACCCTGTATAATAAATGGACAATATACACCGTTAAATTTTAATCGTTTTAATCCCGTGGAGGGTCGATCCGGTACATGAAACACTATCGATTTGTAAAGATAAAATTAAAAAATAAAGTACCTCTTTTTCAAAACCTCGTATTAATTTACGCATGTACGAAATTAATTTCTTCAAGAAAAAGTCAGCTGAGCGAGTTCAATGACCTGTAGGTACTTTGTACGCAACGCCGACTATTAACTACAGGTCATTGAACTCGCTCAGCTGACGTTTTCTTAAAGATACTAATTTCGTACATGCGTGAATTAATACGAGTTTTGAAAAAGAGGTACTTTATTTTTTAATATTATCTTTAAAAATCGATAGTGTTTCATGTACCGGATCGACCCTCCACGGGATTAAAACGAGCGGTGTAGATATAGAAAACTACGTCTGCTACTGCAAATAGTTTTCTATTAAATCTTGATGTACTCTTATTATTACGTTTAAAAGTAACAAATTAGATTCGACCACTCGAACCATGTATTTGTATCGCATCCAGAAATAGTTCCGCGTTCCCCGTACGTAATAAATTAGACTTTTCACCCCTAAGAAATTGAATGTTCCGTGAGAAATAGCACCTCTTTCCGAATGGGGTGAAATTGAAATGTCTGCTAAAGACCAATATGTCATTGGGCTTACATGCATTGGTTGGTTTTACATCTTACTTCTAAAAGTGCTATCATGAAATGAGTATCTTTGAAAGTAAGGCACCAGGAGAGGTCTTCCCTTCCGATTATAATTTAGGTGTCTTCAAGGCTAGATTTAATATAGGCTCTTAATAAACTTGTGTGCTTCATCATCACAGAGAACTTGGCATTCTTGTTCATTTATATTTGTGGTGCAATTCAATATTCAGTGATATTTTTTTTTCCTATAAAAAATTATCACTGAAGGTTTGTTTTCCTATAAAAAAAATATCTAGGCAGTCAGGTAAAAAATATTTTGTCCATCTTTAAGTAGACCTTAATTCATTAAACCCTAAGCGGACGCCGGCGTTCCGGTTAGGGTTCAATTAGAGTTCAAAATAGGTTCAATCACCATTTCCTTACTTCATCAATTAATACAATAACAATCCTTCAATTCTCATAATTTTCAAATACCAAAAAAAAACATTTCAACTCCTCTCTCACGCACAATCATAACAGCATTTTCCACTCGATAATCACGAATACAGCCTAACATCTCCGATTGAACCCGAAGCAACCCGACACGGTTAACTAAAGAGGTTTGAAGCAACTTCAAAATAAATATCTCTTTCGATTTAATAGAGGCGTCCCAAGTGATTTGAAGAGTTTTTCCATCGTATTTTTCAAGGCTCATTATTTACCATCTATAGAAGGAACACGAAATTTGGGTCCTTTAGCTTTGAGGCAGACTTGAATGGCTCGATTCTTTTATTTCTTAAGTGCTATATAAATAGTTTATTGGTCCACAAACAAGTTAAGGTTTATTTTGAAGAACTGAAAGGGACAGAGGTCTTATTTATGTAACTGATCGTGTACGCTTTTAGTGTAGTGTGTAGATAACAACATCAGTTTAGTACGAGTATATATGCGAAACCCAATACATGTGTCTAGTATTTTTATGTAAAAAATCTGTGTAAAAAATTTCATAACTGAATGATGAAAAATCACGTGATTGCAAATTCATAATGTAATAAATGATCAAAATTATTGAATTCCATGTGGTTTATAAATATGTATTAAATTCTTGTTTGCATGTATTATTACTTTGTACGCCCTAGAGGCAAAACATAACGCCCTAAATATTTTAAATAAGATCTTATAATCTACCTACGTTTTACAATGAATAAATGAATCTTGAATCTATATGCTTGTTATGTTACCTGGTTGGCCGCACAAATACATGATCACCGGACCACTCCTGCATTCAGCGATGTCCGCTATAACCTGCCGTGACCTGTGTTGTACTCAGTGTCAGTGGTGTCCAACTTGTGACCTTTTTGAAATATTTTTAGAAAACAAATATAACATGGTGTTAAAATGATTGGAATCGATTCAATTACTAATTCTGAACAAACTGTATTCAGGTTTTGCATATGTTACGCTCAAAGATCGAATAGCATGTCAGCCACGACACGAATTTCGCTATTTGGTATTTCTGTGATTGCCACAACGCGTCGTGCGCGTTTTCATTAGAGCCATAACACGAATTTCGCCATGTGGATGTTTTACTATGATCACAACGCGGTGTGAGCTATTTTTCCGCTCACTGAGCGTTTTCGATCTTTGAGCGAAACACATAATATACTAAAAATAATGTTGCAAAAAAGTTTTTTTTTTCTACTTTACAGTTTCCAGATTTATTCTTATACTTGTTCTACAAGGTGCAGTTTTAAAACTGCACAATATTTCAGGAGGTTGTAATAAAACTCATAAATAATCATGTAAAAATACGAAACCTGGTCAATAATCAGTAATACTTGCTATTTAATTTTTTTAATTTTAACCGTTTTTCAGAATAACTCTCTAAATACACTTCTTAAAAAAACAGAATCACCCGTTGTGATTCGATTTATCGTACGTCATGTCTCTGTGTGTGTGAGGGCGTCAACCTGTCCGAGGCTCCGCCCACTTATTCTACGAAATGTTAAAAACGAATAATTTAGCCTTAAATGTACCTACCTAGTTAAATTTCGATGATCATAATGTAATTTCGTTAATTAACTAATTTTTAAGCATCATTACAATGCGAAAATCTTTTAAAAGTACAAGTTGACGTTGCGTCGTTAGTTATTTACCTATCAGCTGATGAATAAGAGGTTAGGCCAAGGTCAATAAACCTTATGGTGCGTTTACTCGTGGGCCCAGCCCAGCATTACACAAAGGCTAGGAATGGCGATTGGCCGAAGCTGATTCGACGTGTAAAGGCACCATTACATATCACGTAAGCAATACCTATTCGTGTACCTGCTGCTTAACTTTGAAACTATGATTGCAAGTTAGACGGAACATAGCTTAGCCAAAATAATGTTTATTTATGTTAGCCTTAGTTTTGCTTTATTACTGATACCGTGACTGAGACGCATAATGTTAGTATGTTGTACCTACAAGATGTTGACATGCCCTCTCGGTATGATGAAAGCGAGCGCGCGCGCGCGGGATTTAGGCACTAAACAAAACGGACGACGGCGTCTAGTAAGTAGTAGGTAGATACATACCTACCTACATACAATCGCAGTCGGCGCGTTGTAGGTAATTCATTATCAAGGTCAGTTTTCCGTAATAATTTCGTTTTTTTGTGTGGATTAAATTGGTTGATGTAAAACATCCCTTCCTACTTTTTAACGGGTTGAGGACCGACAAAAATACCTCAAGGTAATTCGTGCTAGTTAAGTAGGTAGGTAGATAGGGTTTTTAATGATTTATCTTACCTGATAGGTAGGTATTTTTGGCATAGTTAAAAATTTTAAATCAACTGATTTACGTTAATCAAATTGATTTGGCTAATAACTTATTTACAAATGTTTTTTTTATGTTCACAAATGAAATAAATAAATTACCTAAGTAGGTACCTACTTATGTTACCTGGAGGTATTGTTCAAAGTATCCACCTTCACAATCCAGGCAGAGTCTAGCACGACGTTGTTGATTTCCTTTTAATTTACGTAGCACAAACACATTTGTTTTCAAAGTTTCGAAAGCACTTATCACCTTTTCACGTAATTGTGTAACACTGGTGATTTCCTTTGCGTACACTAGTCTTATTTTAAAATGGACTTTGGCTATTGGGAAACAGTTCTACGAACATCTCGATAGCTCGAGATACGCTGTCTCCACTGATAGCATACAAGCGGACCATCTCCGTCAATTCTACATTTGAGTATTGGTCCGTCATTTTTTAGCACTAGACACCGCGTACGTAACCGTTAACCGAAGGCGAACCTGAGAGCGGAAAGTGCACGCGTATGCACACGTCGGTGACAACAATTGCACTAAAGTAAATCGATTGATCGATGGCCGCGGGGGCGTGGCTAGGGTGTGTCCGCACGGGACGATGATAGGTGCTTTATTATGAAACTATCATTGCGTGTTTGTGTGTGTGAAAGCGCGGTTATAAGGCAGGTATCAGACTGGCTGCGTTTTAACAAAGGTAGTTCACACATACCGATTTCCATAAATAAGAAAAAAAATAAAAAAAAATTACCTACTCATTTTGTTATTGATTCGGGTCGAGAATCACTAACATAATTACCACCTGAAATTTCTAGCAGCTTCAAACCTGCACCTTGTATAAGTCCTTATTTCATACTAAATTTCATGATTCTAGGTCAACGAGAAGTACCCTATGAATTTTGATTCCCTTGCCCTTCCCAGCTATATCTTTTTTTCGTTAACTCAGAAGTTTGATTTTTTCACAGCTTTAAGGGTCCGCAGATCTGAGTATATGTTTTTTTAAGCTATTGCATAGCTTCTATCGCGGACCTTGAGCGTGGAGACCGAATCCAGAAATTCCGTAACGAAAATAACCTAACACCCCCACTCATTTGTTTTTTGAGCGTGGTGACCGATAAGAAAACAAATGAGTGAACAATCAATCAAAATTCAATTCAATGTGTGAAAGTGTAACTTCAATTAATATCAAAGAAAAAAAAACAAAGGAAAAAAAAAATACTGCATAAATAAAATAAATAAATAATTATAATTGCATAAGTTGATAAAAATGCTATGCAATAGCTTTACCGCGGCAGTCCCCGAGTGCCACACGTCTTTTTTTTTTCTACTTTACAGTTTCCAGATTTATTCCTATACTTGTTCTATAAGTCCTTATTTCATACTAAATTTCATGATTCTAGATCAACGAGAAGTACCCTATGAATTTTGATTCCCTTGCCCTTCCCAGCTGTATCTATTTTTTCGTTAACTCAGAAGTTTGATTTTTTCACAGCTTTAAGGGTCCGCAGATCTGAGTATATGTTTCGATACTTCCATGCGTTACTGAGATAAAGAGTTGACAGACAGACAGGTGGACGGACAACAAAGTTATTCTATAAGGGTTCCGTCTTTTTCCTTTTGAAGTTTTTTTTCCGGTGGGAAAATCATCTATTGATCATCCCCCGCCCTTGGGCGGAGCGGGAGATAGTGTCAGACTTTTACTGACTAAAAACTCACTTCTGTTCCTTCGTTGCCTTTCATACCGGGGCTGAGCTATCTTTCGAAACTAACCCTGGCCCCAGTAGGCTTCGACCCAGCTGGGCCCCTGCTGTTGCTGACAACTCCTTGAGGTGCGCGGAAACTTCCTTTTGAGCTACGGGACCGTAAAAATGTTCTACTTCAAATACATTAACAACCTGATAACGTATAAAAAAGAGACCAACTACCTAAAAACCTCTAAAAATATTTATTTATTTATAACTAAAAACATTCAAGAAAGTACTTAACCAATGGGAGACATGTAGAGATTCTCAATATCGTTTACACTGTCTCAGCTTGACATTTATTTCTCGCGGTGTCACTAAAAGAAACGCATGCATATGGAACAGGAATGTTATTACGAGTACATTCATCATGATCATTTTTAGGGTACCGTACCTTTTTTTTTCCGATGGGAAAAATCATCCTATGACAACCCCCGCTCTTGGGCGGAGCGGGAGATAGTGTCAGACTCTTACTGACTAAAAAACCCATCCCGTTCCTTCAAGCCTTCATACCGGGGCTCGAGCGCCCTTTCGGATAACCCTGGCCCCAGTAGGCTTCGACCCGGCTGGGTCCCTGCTGTTGCTGACAACTCCTTGAGGCGCGCGGGAACAGCGCGCGCCGTCGAGGGTACCGTACCTCAGTGGTCGACGGTGCGTAGTGTTCCACACGCGCTTCAAAGAGGTGTCAGCAAAACCGCAGGGGCCCAGCAGGGTCGAAGCCTACTGGAGCTATGAGTTTGCTTGCGAGAAGGAAACTCGGGGTCCAAAATGCTTTAATTGGAAGTCCTTCATATTGTCTTTTAATTTAGCTTTTATTCCTACAGTGCAAAGAGATTTTTCGAAAGAGTTTCCGTTGAACTGGACCGCAAAGGTCAACTGAATAACCATAGGTTGGTTAGTAATCTCGCTCCGGGTCTTGGTACAGGCCATGGTCCGGAGCGAGGAGGAGGCGGTCGCCTCTTTCTATGATGCAGTAATGTTAGCAAAAGAGGCGGCCGCACGCGCAAGGCATCGACTCTCACGCCCCAGCCGCTGGGATTCCGATCCCGATTTCCGGCCACCGTAGGCGCGGGCTTGCGAACGACGAGCAGTGGGTAGTTAGCTGTCCGACCGTCCGGTAACCGTCCGGAGCGAGCCCAATACGTCGACGGCGCGTAGTGATCCACGTGAGCCTCGAGGAGATGTCGGCAACTATAGGGGCCAAGCAGGATTTAAACCTATTGGGGCCATGGGTAATGCGAAAGAGAACCCCAAGGCCCTGAGAGAATGGCAAAGAAGGAACAAGAGTGAATTTTAGTCAGTAAAAGTTTGACACAAAAGGGCAGGAGATGTCATTAGATGATTTCTCACCTAAAAAAAAAGGTGGGTTACCTACAGTTAGTAAAAATCTGATACTCTCGTTCCACCTAGAGCAATAGGAGTCATTCAATCTGATTTATCTCGTAAAAACGCCTGTTCCTAAGCTCGTTTGATTCTAGGACATGCCGGTTTCCTCACGATATTTTCCTTCACCGTTTTGAGCATTTCTAAGTTCATTTTGTCTCAAAAACAAAGCAAAGGTCCAAAAGACAGAAAGCTCTAACAAAACCAATGTAGGAAGTCGGATTGACAAATGGACGGCATCTGTCGGTATTATTCAGCTAACAATGCTACGGTGGGTCACTTCCTAATTATTTGCTGTATCGTCCGTCCTGTCCTTTCATACAGTTTCTTTGGACGACAGCGAAACGGATATCAATTTTTCTTCGTCTGCTGTTTTGTTGAGAAATGTTCAGTTTCGCTTTATATTTTTTGGATTTATATTCTTCGAAACAGCACATACAACAGATCACAGTGCATTTAAATTTGTTACTACCTCGCGCGTGAGGGGTGTTATTATTACATTATTGCGCGTTTTTACGTAAATCACCACAAAAAAATAAATAAAACAAATGCTATTTAAAAAGAGCGGAGTGGTTATTTTTAAACATCCTCCTTGCGTCGTATTCCTCAATGCTGAGGGTCGTGACCTCCCTGCTTCATCACTTTAACCTTTATGATATTTCTCCATCTGTTTCTGTCTCTGGCGGTGTGAAGGGCATTGTATATCGTAGAG
The DNA here is from genome assembly GCA_910589285.2 of Mythimna ferrago. Taxonomy (NCBI): domain Eukaryota; kingdom Metazoa; phylum Arthropoda; class Insecta; order Lepidoptera; family Noctuidae; genus Mythimna; species Mythimna ferrago. The sequence goes on along the minus strand of OU342697.1, from coordinate 9,550,311 downwards.
TCAAGAGCGGTGCGGATCTGGTCGAGCCAACGTATTGGGCTGCGCCCGCGAGGCCTTTTCCCATCCACTTCACTGGTCACAATGAGCCTTTCGAGGTTGCCACCGTCTTTTCTTGCAATGTGACCGAAGTATTGCAGAACCTTGCGAAGACACTCGGACGACAGCCGTGAGGCGATTTTAAGTTCTTGCAAAATGGATACGTTGGTCCGAAATGCTGAAAATTATTTTCAAACAGAACCAACCAAATCTACTTTCATTTGGCAACCCCCCGTATGTAAAAAAGTAACTTTACATATAACCTCAGCCAACCTCAAGGGCAAGCAAACCTTTCATAACATGTACAGAGCATTATTTCTTTGGGGTCTCTCACATCCATCTCAACTAAAAATCATTCAACCATAACAAAATTGCTCTACAAATCTGAAAAAACATAACCATATTTTGAGTTTTTTCGTGTACCTACACACGTTCTTACATTTAGGCCACAGGGCGTCCCTAAAGCCTCGTTCACACTGTCCGGCGAGATAAAACCACTGGAGCGAATAATGTCACATTACAATGCATTGGGTGTCACGTTAGGATTACACGAATGTGTGTAATGGGCCGAAGACGGAGATGGGATAGTGAGGATGTGCCTTTATAGCGTGTTTCGACATCGATCAGTAATTGAGTGTAAAAACCGCTAAATTTTAATCGTTTAATCCCGCGGAGGGTCGATCCGGTACATGAAACACTATCAATTTGTTAAGATAAATTAAAAAATAAAGTACCTCTTTTTCAAAACTCGTATTAATTCACGCATGTACGAAATTAGTATCTTTAAGAAAACGTCAGCTGAGTGAGTTCAATGACCTGTAGTTAATAGTCGGCGTTGCGTACAAAGTACCTACAGGTCATTGAACTCGCTCAGCTGACGTTTTCTTAAAGATACTAATTTCGTACATGCGTGAATTAATACGAGTTTTGAAAAAGAGGTACCTTATTTTTTAATTTTATCTTTACTAATCGATACTGTTTCATGTACCGGATCGATCCTCCACCATTAAAACGATTATAATTTAACGGTGTATACTCACTTTGGCTCAACACAAATTTAGTTTATTTTTAGTAGAAAATGTATGTATAATTTTTTATTTATTTAATATCAATGATAGGCGAAATAAGCAAGGTAAATAATAGGTCATATCTTGGCTATCACATATAAAAAATGCTGTTTTAGTTTGCATAAAGGAACACAAAAATGTATTTTTTCAGAGGTCTCTAAACGGTACAATTTAGCAAAGCCAAGTTAGTGGTTTAAGTCGTACTATGGATTTTAAGGAGGATACTGCGGTAGCCGTTATGTTTTCTTCTTGCAGCTTCATTTTTTTTTAAGCTATTGCATAGCTTCTATCGCGGGCCTTGAGCGTGGAGACCGAATCCAGAAATTCCGTAACGAAAATAACCTAACACCCCCCACTCATTTGTTTTTTGAGCGTGGTGACCAATAAGAAAACAAATGAGTGAACAATCAATCAAAATTCAATTCAATGTGTGAAAGTGTAACTTCAATTAATATCAAAGAAAAAAACAAAGAAAAAAAAATACTGCATAAATAAAATAAATAAATAATTATAATTGCATAAGTTGATAAAAATGCTATGCAATAACTTTACCGCGGCAGTCCCCGAGTGCCACACGTCTTTTTGTAATATGCAGGTCAGAGTCAAGTTGTGGGTTGATTAAAATAACATTCTGTGATTATGATATCATTCATTTTACGGCGAGCGGTAGCTTGCCGTCCGGCCGTCCGGTAAACGTCCGGACTGAGCCCACGTTGTCACGCACTTCAAAGAGTTGTCAACAAAACCGTGGAGACCCAGCAAGATCGAAGCCTACTGGGGCCATGGGTTCGCTTCTGAAAGGAAAACCCGGGGACCTGGAACGCTAGGCAAAGAAGGAAGATAGTGGGTTTTAGTCAATAAAAGTCTGAAACGCCCTTGAGCTCCACCCAAAAGCGGAAGAAGTCATTGGATGATTGCCCACCAAAAAAAAACGCAACACCATTTTACTAAAGATCTACCACATGTGTCATCCATACGAAGTGTTATCCATACTATTCTGTCTTCATGATTGGCCTGAGACTGAAATCTCCGTTGACCAATCACAGAGCATCGTTCTAATTGGACAAATAATATATTCGTTGTTGGTCCCCTTGTCTGTGAGCGGAATTTATCGAATATCACGTCGAAACGAGCTTGTGGCGAATATCAGTCAGAAATATTACGTGAAAACTGAAACAAAGGGTTAATAATGTTCTGGAGTAATAAAATTATAGAATATGGAAAAGTAACGGTGGTTTTAACAAGAGAAATTGATTAAAGTACAATTGTTTTCTTTTTCTGACGTTTTCCTCTTTTTTTTTTTATTTCTCTCGCTACTGGGGAAGCGAGAAGGAGTGGAAGTCTTTTACTAACTAAATCCGAGGAATATATAAAAAATATATAAAAATATATATTTTAATTACTTCTTATTAGTTTACCAAAGAGTACATAATTGTGTTTTATTTAACCCATACAAAAATGACGTGCATATTCCATGTTACTTCAAATCGCCAACATGGAGTACCTATTCAGTGCTCGTTTGATCTCTCCAAGCGATGACACCTTTATCCTGCAAGTGACAATTAAAGGCCTGATACCTATTTACATCGCTCCACTAAAACACAAAAGCCGTATCTCTGCACTAAACAAAGCAGCAATGGACATCATTCCTATGTTTATATCGCGCATTAAACAAAGGTCGTCTATTCATCTCATTTATAAGCCCAGCAGCTTCTGTCCCTGGCTTCACTCGTTTCAATAGGGTAGTGTCCAGGGTCAAAATAATTACATTTTATTAGGTCCGTATTTTAGATTATAAAAAAAATTGGATACGTATTTTTTATTTTTTCGATTAAACAAAAAATAACAAAGATATAGCCCATTAAAGTTACGTGTGACGTCACCCCGTGCGAAAAAATGCAGCACGGCGTGACGTCACACGTAACTTTAATGATCTTTGTCATTTTTGGTTTAATGTACAAATAAAAAATACGTGTCCCTTATTTTTAAATAATCTAAAAGACGTACTAATTACATTTTGTACGGTCACTAGCCTATTTTGATAAAAAAAATACTCTTGTTGCCTTTTTTTTCGGTGGGTAAAAATCATTCAAATGACTTCCCCCGCTCTTGGGTGGAGCGGAAGATACTGTCAGACTCTTACTGACTAAAAAACCCACCCCAACCCTTCTTGCCTTTCATACCGGGGCCGAACCTCCATTTCGGAAACAGATCTTAGCCCCATACTCTTGTAACCTCAAAATCCGCTAATTCCAATACCCTTAATAAAACAGTCTAACAATAATAATATCATTTATTTGCTTGAAGTATGGTCGCAGGTCCTGTACAGGTCTTAAATTACAATAATGTTTCTTTTTTTTTTTAATCTTTATTAAGGAGCTTTGTCACATGAGGCGGAATAGAATAATGTTTCTTCTATTCCGCCTCATATTCAGCATACTTTAGTATGAATACTCTCAATTATACAAGGTTACATGTAAAACACTAGCAACCTCTTAGGACTATGTTAAGAACATCATAAACAACAACTTTTTTTCTTTGAAAATTTATCGTACTTTAGTTAATAAGATTTTCATTCTGAAATAAAAATATTAAAATTGACCGATCTATTAAGAAGTCTATGCGAAACCAGCGATAGTACAATAGTGGAGGGTAGCTGAACATGAACTTGATCTATTTATAAGCGACCCTCACTAGTCAGTCGGTCGCTTTGATGTGTTTGCGTCACGTCATACACGTTGTGACGAAATTCGGCAGTGTGGTCGTAATTACCTTTATATGATGGTGTCAATATTCTAATATAGAGTACACGGAAATGGTGCAAATGCTTGCTAGATGTAATTATAATGTTTTAGAACAGGCCTGCTTACTATTATTACGAGAACAGTGCGCGGCAGCCGTAAGTAGATACAGCAAAATACAGAGTTGAAATGTGTTAGATAGAACAACGAAATCTTGAGGGTGGTAAATGTATTATGTTTTGTAAAAAGTCATAGAACAAAAGTTGTTGTTTATGATGTTAGTCATACAGACCTGCAAGGTTGTTAGTGTTTTACAAATAACCCTGTAAACATAAAAAAAATATATTTGAATTACATCTTAAAATGTAGTTGAAAAAATACAACAAATCAAATTAAAAATGTCAACAAATTAAATTACTTATGTATCAATAAATTAGATTACAAATGGCAGAACAAAAAATTGAATGTCAAAATATAATTGAAAAAAATACAAAATGTCAAAAACTGAAAGATACGAAATGTCAAAAACTACAAAATATCATAAACTAAAAAATACAAAATGTCAAAAACTAAAATATACAAAATGTAAAAAAAAAAAACAAAGTGTAAAAGAGCAACAAATATACACACACATTTACAAACTTTTTATTATATTAGTGCGGTAGTTAGGAAATACGGATAGCTGCTATTGTATTTGTGAGGGCGTATCCATTACAGTAGATATAAAGGTAACATTACGATGAACTTGATTGAGGTAGATACTGGAGCGAATGGGATGACTAGGGGTTAGTGGATGGTGGGATTGTCCTGAATATTTCGTGGTCGCTTAGGCACTTTAAGAACTGAATCGATTATTTGCAAACCTCTATGTTAATGCTAAAATAAAGAAAAAAAATTGTGTAATATACCTAAGTGCTTAGTTTTTATAATTCAAATTGTGTTTTGGTTTTGAGTGGTTTGTGAAGCAGGGTGTAAGTGGGTTGCGGGTGCGAAGCGTTCCGATGCGGTTCACACGAATTTAACACGACGCGGCAGCGTTGGCTGTGTCCAACATACGTGTGAAGTTGCCGCAACTGCCGACATATATGTCGTGGCCGTATCTTAGAAATTGATCACTTCATGATATGGCCAAGTAAAAGTGACCTCTGTTGTACTTAGTGTGTGCGGTGGTGTCCAACTTGTGACCTTTTAAATTTTTTTATAAACTAAAGGAAAAAATATAACCTGATGTAAAGACTATTGTAATCCATTTAGTTACTGATCCTGAACAAACTACATTCAGGTTTCGTATAAACTAAAAAGAATGTTGTATACACTGAACAATAATTAATCCAACAAACATCAATCAAAACCATACAACCTCGATCGATTAACAACAAAAATGTCAATGTCCACGAAAATATAGCCTGAAGGACCTCCTAGCAGTGTAGGAATATTGGCAATAACGCTCTTGGATAATTGAGTGGTACTCCCTTCGATCCCATTAAGGGATCTGTCAGGCTGCGGAGTCGATAATCGTCTAGGCGCGTCTCTATTTCTCGATCTTGCTGTGGCGATGTGTGGCCATGAAACGAGCGAACGTAAGGAGACGTAGCATTGCGGGTGTACGAGTCAATAATGGTCATACGGCAAAATAAGTTTTGCTTAATTGACTTGACAAATTAGTCGTAACATCACGGAATCATTTCATTTATTCATAACAATAAATATTGTGTTGTGTATTACATCGTTTTTAAATAATATGTAATAAATAAGTGCATTTGACATGATGACAGCGATGTGGAGGAGTACTTTGCCGCCTGAACGTACTTTGTCATTTTGTGTTACATTTATGTACATAGTTAGGTTTTAGTATAAATAGTTTATTTATTATTTAAGTTTTTTTTATGTAAGTACATATGTATTAAAGTTTATATGTATTTTTCGACAGTTAATATATGAAGACCTATTTATTGGAAAAATGATATGCAAAAAAGACAATTAAAGGAGATAATAGTGCATTTAAAATAATAAGTAATAAGTGCGGCTCAGACAATTAAACAAATAACTGTTCTTTACCAGTCACAAACAAAATAATGTTTTTCTTTGTTTCTTTCTTTTTTTCTTTCTCTTTTTTCTCTTTCTACCATTGTCACATACTTTCAGGTAAGATAAGCCAAACGCAAGCCTATTAAAGGTAAAAATAACTCCTAACATCGTATTTACCGTGGTATTTAACTACGGTTGTATACAACTAAAACAAAACACACACGTAATTGCGATCGCTGCTTTCAAAGCCATACTAGCTAGAATACAAAGACACAATAACATCTGATTACACATTGAATTTAATTACAAGGCATACCAATAACAATGCATTAGTATGTGTTTGTTTGTGCCCTATGTTTTGTGTGGCCTGAACTCCAAGCTACGCAAATGCTTTGGTGTTGTATATGTACAATCGCATCAATATTAGGATCTGTGCTATACACCGTTAAATTTTAATCGTTTTAATCCCGTGGAAGTTCGATCCGGTACATGAAACACTATCGATTTGTGGAGATAAATTTAAAAAATAAAGTACCTTTTTTTAAAAACTCGTATTAATTTACGCATGTACGAAATTAATTTCTTAAAAATTTATTTTAAAATTAAAAATACGAGTTTTGAAAAAAAGGTACTTTATTTGTTAATTTTATCTTTACAAATCGATAGTGTTTCATGTACCGGATCGACCCTCCACGGGATTAAAACGATTAAAATTTAGCGGTGCCTATCCATATACTGTCCTTATTCATTTATGTTTATATCAACATATCCGCCTTAAAATGAAACGCTCGGAAATGTAATTTTGGTAAATTAATTTTTATTTCATTTTCAGAAAGGAAACCAGACTTACTGGCGGCGACTCGGATACAGTGTTCTTGGACACATTGTCCAAACTGACACATTTTTATTTCAATCATTTTTTTCTTTGACGAATCGGACACATATTGTTTAGTACAATCAGATAAATAGTTTTAAAATATAATATTTGAGACATAATTTTAAAAACAAATTGTACGAATATTCAAATTAGTTTTTAATTTAATCTTCATTAAATTGTCATCATCATCATCTAGCTGAAGGATATCTACAGCAGGACATTCTTTTTTCGGTGGGAAAATCATCTAATGACATCCCTCGCTCTTGGGCGGAGCGGGAGATAATGTCAGACTTTTACTGACTAAAAACCCACTCCTGTTCCTTTGTTGCCTTTCGTACCGGGGCTTAGCTATCTTTCGAAACTAACCCTGGCCCCGGTAGGCTTCGACCCAGCTGGGCTACTGCAGAAAATCAAGCCATCATCGAAATAGGCCTCCACCAAGCGTCACCAAAAACCGGTCTTGTACATCTTGTATACATCGGATTCCTACTACCCTCACCAGGTTGTCGGTTCACCTTAAGAAACTTCAAATAAAATGCGATATACAAGGTTACATAGGTCATCATCATCATGTTCCTGCCCTTTTCCCGTTTTATTTGGGGTCGGCGCAACCCGTTTTGTTCTTCCATTCTGTCCTGTCACTCGTCATGCTATCACTTACTCCTTTTTCTTTCAAATCGCTTCTCCGCACAATTCATTCATCTTTTCTTTGGCTTCCCTCACCCCCTCCATCCATCCACATGTAAACTCATAACTTTTTTAGCTTTTTTAGGTTACATAGGTACCCACCTAAAATCTTAGTACTGCCCGAGGTGAGGGATTGTTAAAAAGTGGTCTTGGAAAGCAATGAGGAACTGGAGGGACACAGGTAGACTTTAATCAGTTAAAGTCTAACACTCTCTTTCTCCACCCAGAGCGAAGGTAACAGGTGAACTGAAATGTTATTTATACGGCACAGTAGGCCTAAGCTCAATAACAGGTAGACAGAATATTGAATCAGAAAGATTGCTCCTGTATTAATCGTCAAAGCTGTGTAATGGAAAACTTCAAATAATACAATCA